>CM057343.1:503293644-504543644 GCA_030015575.1 Agapanthus africanus | reverse complement strand
CCTTCACCGGGAGTGACCTCTTTAGCAAAAGTTTTCGTCACTATATTTTTTATAAAAAGGCTATGCAGTTCCTTCAACAATATCAAGTTCATTACGTTAAAGGTTTTTCGCCAAAAACCAGCCGTAGCCCTCCATCATTTCTTACGGGTATTATTTAGTATTCGTGCTGCGTTTGTTGACTCCGTCAAGGCGTAGTGTACGGTAACTAAGTGGTACTTGTTTGTTGCATAAATGGGATTGGTTAGGACAGTCATGCGGCCTTGTTGACTCCGTCAAGGGCACGTACGGGTGGGTTTAATGCAATCCAGATAATGACGGGTTGAACTTGACTAGGACTCTTTGATTTGTTGACTCCGTCAAGGTCACTTGGGTCCTAGGGGTAAAAACTTACATCGGGAGTTTCTAAAGAAACTGAAACTTGCCAGGCATGCGCATACCTTCTGGAGTGTGGTGACGTGAGTGGATTCCGTCACGTTATCATGCGATGATAGTTGGATCCCGATTCCCACTGATGAGTTGGTTTACTCCTCGGGTGATCCCGACTAATTCTTCTTTCAGGTTTGGAGGAGAATTTGACGATACAGTGGGAGGTTTCCTGATTAGATAAAATGATAACCATTCTGATCTAGGTTAGAGTGCACGTTGAGTGTTTCTTTTCTCTCTCTCTTTGGCAGCGTCCATGGCCCGACCCATGACTATGACTCAGTGACCAAGTTAACCGAACCTTCTTAAAACACTGGCTTTTGGATTGTCAGAGTTGCATACCTCATTGCCACTCCTACTTTTACCCTTTCCTCCAGGACACCCCGTATTACTACGAACGTCCACTTCCATTGGATAAAACCATCGTATGGTTATATACGAGCTCGAAAGAATTTATTCGAGAATGGTTTCTGGTTTTGGAGAAAACGAATAGGACTATTCAGTTGTCTTTTCCTTTTACCTTCTCTCAGGTTGCGAGTGCTCCTTGGATTAGGACAGCACACCTATTACGCTTATTGGATAGTCTTCTTCCAAACCATAGGCTGGTGATGAACGGTGGGGAATGAAGAAAACCAATTAGCCTAATGATAGTGTGCAGAAGGTATTAAGCAAAGACAAATAAAGGGATTAGTAAGAGGGCAAAGTAAACTGCGACTGCTATTCACGACCAAACCAAGCATTTCTTTGCCAATCCTAAATCACCTTTGTATTTCTTCAGGACACTCCATATCACTATGAAGATCCACAGTTTATTGGATATTCCATCGTATGGTTATATACGAACTCGAAAGAAACTTGTTCCAGTTCGGTGATGGATTCTGGTTCAGGAGAAATAGGAATAAGGTTTATTCGGTTGTCTTTTATCTTCATCTTCTCTCGCATTACGAGTGCTCCTAGAATTAGGACAGTACATCCATTATGCTTATTGGATAGTCTTCTTCCAAACCATAGGCTGGTGCCGAACGGTAGGGAAGGAAGAAAACCATTTAGCCTAAGGGGTGTGCAGAAGGTAATGACTAAAGACAAATAAAGGGATTTGAAAAGATGGCAAAGAAATATACGGTTACAGTTGTGAATCTGGATAATGGGAGAGACACTACTAGGAATACCCGGATACCCTTTCGAAACATTTATATGTTTCAGTTTCACTGTGTATTGTTAAAAGAAAACTGATTTCCCAATTAGCCCTTGCTCCAGGATATGTATTTACCAGGGATGATTCTCACATCTGTATGGTTTTATAGATGATGACTGGGAGTAAGTTATTGGGAATTAGGTGATCATCCTCATTATATCAGGATTCGTTGTAATTGGTGATATTTGAGGAAGTCACCTGGGTTGTTTGCCGGACGACAAATATTTGGTTTTGAATATCCGTTGTTATGTACCAATTTCAAATTGATATATCTGTACGTCTATTTTTATAGAGTGAGATATAACTTTTTGAAATTATGTCCATGACATTTACCTATATCAGTGGATGGTTAGGTAAGGAGCATTAAACAGCGGTGTAATTCTTCTTAACCATAAGTACAGTTTTCAACCTATAACGCACAGGGATTGAGTTATTGGACTCAGGAAACTTATACAGAGTATTGTATGTTGTCCAGTGTCCATTAGGACAGAGGGGTTGGTCCTCGTACTATGTTCCGTTTACTTGTGACTTCTCTAGTTCTTAGACACGTGTTTCGTAGAAATGCAACGCCTAAGTTTTAAGAAGTTATAGGTATAAGGATAGAGTAGAGAACTAGGTGTTGCAAGTATCGGGATTCTTCAAGGTGATCGAAGATGTAGATACTTGTGTATGGTATTCAGTTGATAGTAATGGTTTTGAGAACTTGTTTCTCTTTCAGGTTACTCATAATTAGAAGCTCTCCTAAGTTGAGTAATGCTGATCGGCCTCTCTCCATTTAGTGGACATGCACTGGAAACAACTGTATGATTTGAATCTGGTTCCAATTAAATCAGTGCATCTGTTTCTATATTGGATATAGAATAGTTCATATCTTAACATTGTTAAGGTACGGGGAGTTTTCCGGCTTATGCTTAAAACCAGACTCTGGATAACTCAAGGCACGTTTCTGTAATGGCTGTTTGTGGGTTGACCCGGGTTATGACGAGGGTTAACTTTCTACCATCTGGAAGATCAATAGTGATATTGTTCTTGGCTCGCCACAGTTTTAATAAAAATGGATTTTTTTTCCAGAAAACAGTAGTGGGAGTATGGTAGAACTGGAAGTGATTCCAGAACCGCAAACGATTACTGAAAATTTGATAAGAACCTAAAGATTCAATCTGGATTGACATTCCATTGGCCACTCCGCAGATATGGTGGGTAACCTCAGGCACCCGAGAGGTACTCCGGTAGCCTCAAGGACGGTGACAGAGAGGTTCTTGTTTATCCAGACTTGCCATTGCTGTTGTTCTAGACTGTGAGACCCGGCAGAAGGATGAGTATACCGTCGTTCTAAACTAGCTTTAGAAGTGTACGTGTATATGACTCTGCCAGAGGGTTGTCATAGTCAGTGGGAGCAGCAGAAGCATAGTGGACAAGTGGCTTATGTCTATTTATAGACTAAAGCAGATATAACGGAGATAGATCATCTATTTCTGATGTGACAGTCATAGGTTTGACTTCATCAGGATAGGGGATGGATCTGTTAAGAAGGTAGTAGGGTGTGATGTCCTGGTATTAGGATGACATATACAGAGTAGGAAGTGAAATTCCTATACTACGATCGGTTATACTTTGGTTGTCACACAGTGGTTTCTCCACATAGGATATAGATGTTGTTTTTGCACTAGATGCAATAAGGTGATATTGATCCAATCCTGGAGAAACATTCGGAAGCAGTTTTAGAACATAAGTGGATGTTCTAGGGATATGATAACAACAACCACTTTTAGGAGACAGTTATCATTCCAGGCTTCCAAGGTGACCTAGATGACAGAGTGACTGTCAGAGTTATAGTTTTCCCTCCGACGAGGGGCAGTATTTTGGACAGGTGGTCCAAGCGGATACTGAGGAAGGCATGGCACAGGATACTGATTAAGTTCAGTTGACGATACAGTCTAAGAAGTTTGGATTTGGAGTTCATTTATGAACTAGGTCCCATCAGATATCCAGACATATTCTAAGGCAGGTATTGCTCATTTCGGGAGATGGCTTTCTCCGCGAACTTGAGATAAAGAGAGACATAGAAAGAAACATTTGAGCGGATCCACTCACTGAGGCAATTCCTCGAACGCATTAGTTTCGCAAAAGGGTTTTGTGAGACTGATTAGTAGAGGAGTTAGGTGTTCGGTATCACACGGGCTGAGAGTATACGACATCGCAATAATTAGCCTTGAGTGCAAGTGGGAGATGTTGGATATAGTGCCCTCAGAGTCAATTACTGGATCACGGGCACGTGATTGCAATAATTGAGAGAGGACCTATACCGGTAGGACAGTCTTACTCAAGATGATAGTATGCTATCTGGTTTATCTTTATCATCGTGTACTGCTTCAGGTGACCTTACAGGTCACTATTGCGCGTTGATAGAGCCCTTAGGATTCTTGCTTGACGGTCAGCAGTATGATGGCGATCATATACGTGGGAGCTTGGGTCTATAAGCACATCCTTAAAAGGTCCCTAGTCGAGGGAGTTTCGAGACAGGGCATCGATACTCCAGAGTAGACCAGTGTATACAGTCGAGACCCCGACGAGGGGCGGTGGCTAGTCTCACAAGCTACTGGTGTCAGTTGGTTCACCTAAGATGTATACAGGTGCTCATTGGGTTATGAGTACACCGGACAGGACTCGCCGGGAACATGCTAGTTGGTCTTATACCTGACGTCAGATAGCAGTTCCCTGGTGACATGTGTACAGGTTAGTTCATCGACCTGAGATCGTCATTTGTCTCGTGTGAGTTCCCACTGTGCTTTGATTACTACCCTACCACGGCTCAAAGGAGTCGTGCAAACAGGTTTTAGTTGGGTACAGTCCTGAGCCATATGGAGGCAGTGAGCGGATCGTCAGGGGTTCGTCTCTTCCGGTATTGGGGGTGAGGTCACGCTGTGTCTAGGAGAGCCATTACACAAAGCCCTCGGCCAAGGCAGGAGATTTACTGGTAGGTATTCCAGTAGTATCTCAGGGTGTTCTGGGCTACACTCCGACACGACTTGTACCGTTTTTGGGGGTCTGACTTTTACCAACCCCCTAGGCCCGCCATGCAATGCTCATAGACGAACGGACCAGACTGTACGGATATTGTCACTGACAAGCTCAGTAGGGTGTCAGCATGAGTTCGCTCACAGACGTCCCTTTTGGTCAATACCTGGTAGCCCGTTACGTATGGCTAATACCTATGACGTGCTAGTGGTTAAATCCACAACCAAAGTATTGACGAGTCTTTAGAGTCCCCCACAGACCGTTTTCTCAAGTTTCGGGCGAAACGCTGTAGAGGCCGTATGGAGATATGGCAGGGTTCGATCATATACGTGCGGTATTGCACGGATCATGATCGGACGGATAATACTAGCAGGCTTTGGTTTAAGCCGGATCCTAGTATTGTACAGTGTAGATTTTGTCTCTTTGCATTTGTATTCGGTCGGAATACAAATGCGGGTATGTATATACAGTCGCGGGGTTTTCCTGTAATTTATTACGGGATCAGTTTTCTGAAGTTGCCAGTTTGTATTCCGTTCCGGCCAGTTTTCCTTTGTTCCTTCACGGTCGGATTTTTGTGATGGGAGGGGCAAATTTGTAAATGTGCAAATTAGCATTGTGGAGTGGGTTTTCTTGTAAATGGAGAGTTTATGAAAGCATCCTTGCTTTTTCATTCATCATGGTTTGCATTTATGGTGATGGATTAGATGAGAGTTGATTTAGAAATTGATGTGATGTATTTTCCTCATTATCATCCACTTGCTTTTTACATGAGATGATGACTTTTCTTCTCTTGATTATTCATTCCTTTTTTTCCCCTCCTCACCATAGAAGAGGCCAGCCACTTTTAGAGAGAGAGGGAGATAAGGATTCATTTGGTGTGGGGAAAGTTAGTTCATCTCATATTCTTTGCTTGCCACAAAAATTCCATAGTTCATTCTTCACCTCCTTCTGAATGGCAACGTCACAACCCGCGAGAGACAAACCATCCTACACTTTACCTACAGCATCCTTGGGCACGTCAGCTCGCCAACTTCGTGCCCGAGTTGCCTCGGTCTAGAGGTGGGAGCCCATAAAAGAACCCGGCGGTGTGGTGCCCTTTCCGACGAGGAGATGAAGACCGGAGATTCCGCGAGGAGATCGGAGTGGAGGCCGAAGACCGAAGGACACGGATCGCTCGGTATAGCTCTCTACCCTTTCTTTTGTTAGCTAGGTTTAGGTTAATGGTTCGATCCGGGTTTTAGGATGCGGTAGTGCCGGTTTTCTAGTTGCGAAAAATTTTCGTTTCCGCATTTTGGCCGAGGAAAGATGGCCGGGGCGCTACCGTAGTCCTACAGAACTTCAGTGCCCCGCTGCCGTTACAGGAAGCCCCAAAGAAGTCGGTCTTTGATCCACTCACAACTACCACGATCCCTCTCAATGGGTCATCCATCTCTAACGCCTCAGTCTTTGACAGACTGGGCCAAAGCTCATTTAGGCCCATGAAGAAGCCCGCGATACCGGAAAAAGTTATCCTCAGGCGGATAGCCATTCCTGCTCATGAAGTCGTCAAGGCGGCTTCTCCCGCCAAAGGGTCGGTCTTCACAAGACTGGCCGTTACAACTCCCCATCCAAGCGAAGTCGCTAAGGCTGCTTCCCCTGCACGAAAATCAGCCTTTTCAAGATTGGCCGTTCCCTCTCAGTGGACATCAGTCTTCAATAGGCCGACAACGACAACTTCTGATCAACACAGGGGGCATGAGGAAGTCACCCCTACAGCTGAGATAATCCCAACGGCTCAACATGCTCGACGTCGCCACTGGCGCCGAGTGAGGAAGGCTGGGGGCAATTCTCCTTCCGGACTGACTTCGCCGGTTCCAACGGTGGAAGTTGATGCTGCTGTTCTAACTGGGAACAGTTTTGAACCATTCAGGAGGGTTCGCAAGAACTTTCCTACTGCTGTGCAGAAGAGATCTCCTCCACCTATGGAGAATGCCCCAAAGGAGAAACCGGAACAGCCCCCTCAACGGCTGTCCTCTAAAATCTACGAGGTTTGGCGTCAAGTCCAAGACTCAGTAATTGATCAAGATTATCCCCGCCGACAGAAAAAGGTGAAAGTTCAGCAGGAAGATGACCGTCCTGTCAAGCCATAAAGGGCGACAGCTACTTAGGTGCCCACTGCAACGGCCCCCTCAATTTCGACCGCCCATAAAAGGAGAAGGCCGGAGAAAATCCTTGAACCTGCGACGAATCGCAAGACCACTGAACCTAAACGTGTAACACCCTAGTTCATTTATACCAATTCAAGTTAACGTATTTCCTTATTTATGGCATTTTCCTGATTTACTGAGTTTTGGGTGCAAATAATATAGCAGACATCTGTATTAGCATCCGACTCGACCCGCATGCTTGAAACCTATCTTAACTCATGTTTATAATTTATCCTGACTTGTTACGTAGACTTATGCACTTTCATGTATATTGCATACTGGCATTTTTATCTAGCATTTGCAATTTTTACAATATAACATTTTAAGTCACGTAAAATATTTTGAAAAAACCATTGCATGGCCTGCTTGATACTCCTAACCCCGTGGTAGCATCCGCGCATCTTGTTCTCGTTCTGTTCAGTGATACGAACTTGTTTGGATGGCTACGTGCACGTACGTGCATCCGTTCTTGGGGGTATGCATTTTCGTTACCCGGACATTGATTTTTAATTTTGGTCATCGCATATATTTTTCATATTTTAAAACTGAAATTTTAGACTCAATCCAGGCGTGTTTTGGATTGTTTTTATATCCCGCCAAAATTCAAATTTATTTAATATAATATTTATTTTAAATTGATAGCTTTTAAATTGATTTAACTAACTAAAATCTTTTCAAATTAAAATCAAAACAAAATAACAACCCCAGCTCACTCCCTCTCTCTGCCTTGTGGCCCCCACCTCTCAGAATCTCTCTCTTGCTGAGCCTCTCTCCTCTCTCTTCTCTTTCTCTCTTCTTTCTCTCTCCTCCTGCACCCTCTCTCACTCCTCTCGCGATTACTGTGGCTTCCTCGAGTCGCGTCACCTCCTCGCGATACAGTCACCTCCCTTCACTAAAACTCCTATATTTTCTCCCTCTTCTTCCTTTATAAAACCCGAGAGCCTCCCCTAACCCATCACAACTCTCACTTCACCTCAACTCACCGAAGCCTCCTCTTCCTCTTCCGCGCCATCTCCTTCTTCTTCTTTCCATTCCCAAGCACCCCTGCACACCCACATAAACCCCGAGCAACCACCACCTGCATCACCTCGTCACCGACGACCCCTTCACCTCGCCATCACCACCCCATTCTCCTCTCCCTCTCCTCTGCTTTCCTCCTACACCTAACCCTGCACCCATAACCCAGACACCTGCACACCCGAGCATAACCCTAACCTAACCCTAACTTCTCGAAGCCAAGCCCTAGCTCGCCGCTGTTAATCTCCTCGCCACCATCACCTCTCCCTGACCCCAGTGCACTAATCCAATCGCCGGAGCCGTGACCATCGCCGACGTTCCAGACGACCCAGTGGACGCACCTGACCTACGGGATCACCCTCTTGCGTTGCTTGGACCTGTTCCGTGTGCCGTGTGTGCGTTGCGACGTTTTTCCGACGTCGAACGTGCCGTATATATCTGTTTTGTGATCCGTTGAGGCAAGTTAATCTTGATACATGCTATACTACTACATTCTATGTCTATTTGAATTATAACACCCTATAACGATTAGTTATGTAACCCATATTATCATTTTTCATGTTTCATCATTTTCGGATGTCCGTATGCATTCGTACATATTATTTTACATCTAATGCATCCAAACTTATCTCGTTATATACTATACTATAATATACTGCACCCAATCGAATGTTTACATTTCATATTGTTTAGTTGTACATCCCGCATTTACTAGTTTATCATTTTACGGTTATATGACGTCCGTATGCATCCATATTAGTATTTACACATCTAGTCGCATGCTAAATCATCTTGCTACATCCTAGGTATAGTATTATGCATCCATATGATTAAAATGTTAACCGTTTATCCCATTATACATCCATGTTAAAGTTTTACAGTTTTCGGATACCCATTTGCATCCATATCATATAGTATACATATAGCTGCATCTACAGATCACATTAATATATAATACTGTTATATTAACACCCCATGTTTGATAAAGTGCATCCTAATTAGTATTGGAACTATAAATGTAACCCTAATCGATAATTGTGCATCCATACCATTTATTTTATACCTATTCTCCTACCATGTTACAGTATTTCATTTTATTGTCATATTAATACTCCATACTTAATTTTGTGCACCCATACTTACTACAGTTTGTTTATGAGCACCCGCTTGTTATCTGTACACTATCTGACTTGACCTGATACACTAATTGACAAAACTTGATACATGTGCACTACCTGACATGACCTGATGTACTACTGCTTGACTTGATACCTGATCCTGTTTCTAATGCCGAAAATCTTAACCTGTTGTCCCTACGGGCATATCCTGTTGTCTATACAGACAAACCTGTACCTGCTTGATCATGTGTTGGCATTAGCTCCAGATTATTTAATACCTGACTTGAACACTTAACCTTAGGGGTATGGGGAAATCAAAATTGTAAACTAAAGTGTAGCTTACAAGGGTATTACTTGATCCGTGGTCCCGGGGGATAACGGGACAGAATCATTCGTGATTCTTACTTGATCCGTGGTCCCGGGGGATAACGGGACAGAGTCATTCATGACTCCCACTACCTGATTCGTGGTCCTGGGGGATAACAGGACATATTCTTTGTTAGTTATATGTATGTCCTAGAGGCCATTA
This sequence comes from Agapanthus africanus, assembly GCA_030015575.1. NCBI lineage: Eukaryota > Viridiplantae > Streptophyta > Magnoliopsida > Asparagales > Amaryllidaceae > Agapanthus > Agapanthus africanus. The sequence goes on along the minus strand of CM057343.1, from coordinate 504,534,158 downwards.
CTATACATGTGTTGTATATTGTAGTGGATGCTTGGACATATATAGGGAGGACTTTCTTGCTCGACATGATAGTATGCTATCTGGTTACCCTTTACCTTAACGTGTAAACTGATTGTCTCTCTGTTACATGTTGGTAAAGCCCTTAGAATGTGTACTTGACTACCTGGACTATGATGCGGATCATACTAGTGGGGACATGGTAGTCCATAAGTACATCCTTCAAGGTCCCTAGTCGTGGGTATATCGAGACGGGGCATCACATACCAGAGTAGACTAGCATATACCTTCTCAACCCATACAGATGGGCGATGGATGATCCCATATCCATTGGTGTTTGACATCAGAGATGATATATGAGTGCTCAGTGGAGACTGGGTACACTGGACGGACTCGCCGAGAACTCCCAGATGGTATTATACCTTACGTCAGATGGCAGTTCTCTGGTGACACTGGTACAGGTTAGTCTGTAGACCCGAGATCGTCATAGAGTCTTGTGTGATTCCCACTGTGCTTTGATTTCCACCTTACCACGTCCAAGAGGGCGTGCAAAACGGTGGTTTTTGGGTACAGTCCCGAGTCACATGGAGGCAATGAGCGATAGGAGGGGTTTCGTCTCTCCCGGTATTGGGGGTTGATGTTGCGCTGTGCTCGATTGGCCATAACAGGGAAGTCCCTGGTCAGGGCTGGTTTAGAGATTTACTGGTAAGTGTTACCCGTAGTTTCTCGACCCGTTATGAGCCTCATATCGGCATGACTTATCGGTTATTGGGGTCTGACGTTTACCACCCCTAGACTTGATATGCGACATATCAGACGAGAAGACCGGACTGTACGGTAGTGTCACTGTCAGGCTTTTTGCAGGAGTTGGAGCGGGTTTGCTTGCTGATCTTCTGATCGCTCAATACCCGGGTAGCCGTTATGTCCAGCTAGTACCGCTGACGGCTTGTGGGTGCTTGATATGATCATCACCTACTGCCGGCGTGTTGACGAGTCTTTAGAGTCCTACATAGAGGTTGTACTGGCTCAGGCAAAATGAGATAGGAGCGCATATGTGATATGTGCGGGACCGAGAATGATGTGAGTATGTGATACCGTATTCAATTCTCGCGATGATTGTATCGATCGGTTGTATGCGATATAACCTAGTTATCGAATCAAGGATTGATTCGATAAGTCGATACATTGGATATTAGTCGGTTATATGCGATATGACCGGATCGTTAAATCAAGTGTTGATTTAATGATTTAATGTATAATTATATATTTGATATATTACTTTACATTACCTAGTATTGGTTCACTTTAAGCATTTGTTTTTCTCACTTGTGCACAAGTTAATTTATATATGATATATATTCATTTGTGTACAAATTTGTATCATGGTTGTTGATACAAAAGTCATGGGTGTACAAGATTAATACCATACTAATTATAGGTTTAGGTTTTTATATTTAAAGTAATTCAAAAACAATTGGATAATGAGTTAAAATGCATGAAGCTTCATGAAGCTTATGTTGCATTGACTTAGTCCATTTGTTTTGTTTTACTTAGGATATTATTAAACCTAACCACTATAATTAACCTATGGTAATGTCTCTACATGGATTAAGTATATGATACTTACTCACCATGGTTAATACTCTCTCTCTTGATCATTTATCCATTTTCATTTGAGCTCATCTTCTTCCTCCTTAAGTTTTCATTCTAGGGTTTGAAAAAGAGAGAGATTTAGAGTGAGAAATCAAAATCTAAAGAGTACCCACTTCCTATCTCACCATCCTCTACTAGACTAGCACTTTAGTTTAGGGTGTTTGCTTCACTAATTCTATGGTTAGTGAGGTAGAAGCTTGAGTCCGTATTCCCTCGACGTAGATCATTTTCGGCATCGAAGACTTCAAGCGATCCCGTTGCAAGTTCCTCAAGGAGCCATCCGAGAGTCCGGGAGTTGGATGATCGCAGCGAAGGGACGTCGTCACGGAGCTTTGGAAGTGGATGACCGGATCTACAAAGGTTGTAGTCCCTTTCACTTTAGAGTAAAGTTGTTTACTTGCTTTCTTTTTCGCCTAAACTCTAGTTAACGATCTTGCTTAGGGTTATTCGGCCTATAAATTTTTTAATCCGGCATGGTCGATGCCTTGTAGAGCCTCATTAGTGTGCCTAGTAACCCTACATTCTTTGAGTTACATGGAGGATTACATTAATTGATTTCGAACAACTTTAGAATGGATAACCCAGTAACACAGTTTAGATTGATCACTGCACGTCACATTTATTGGTACACTTCACTGTTCTATATCCGTGTTTACTTATTACATTCATGTTACTGTTTATGATTCATGCCTACTTATCTAGTGTATCCTGTTCATTTATTATTGGTTGATATCATGACGCACTGACGTCTGGGTTTTACATGGCCTAGATCCTTTATCTCTGTCACAGGCCGTTCAGGAGTATTTCGATCAGCAGGCCGAGCAGTGAGGACCTGTTAGTAGTTTAGTTTAGCTTTCTTCAAGTATTTTTCATTCCTGATGCGAGCCCGTATTATGGGACGTACTTTCCAGATTGTTATTGTTTATTGGATCTATTGCTTCCGCATATTATTTCTTGACTCGTTTATTCTGGCTCATGGTCATGTACTAGATAGTTTCTTTTATTTTCCTATTCTTGATATCTATAGACAGCCGTAATGTGACTGTGGAGGGATGTTTCCTAGCCACAGGTAGCATGGTTGGCTCTGTCACAGGCCAATCTTAGCGCACTCTAGGAAGTGGGCCGTGACAGGGTTTGTTTGCTATCAGAGCCATAGGATTTAGGTTAATCGGGTTTGATTCTTTTGTAGTTGGGTATTGGACCCAATACACGAATCAGAATACTTGTGATTAGGAACATGTCCTGCCACTTTACCATCTTGCCATTCTTGAATCTTAACTTCCTCCTGATCCTTACCTTGACGATATGCAAACCTTTTTGCATCTCGACTTGAAACTTTTGTTTCCTATTGTTTATCTCTAGGATTTGGGCGACTTGAGTGGAGTTATGTGATTGTAACTATATACCGCGGTATGGTTATAATGCGGTACTCTATTTAAGTAACTTGGAGTTCTAGTCTTGATTCATATCCTTGATCTATGGTCATTATTCATCAAAAGTTTGAATCTTGTTATCATACTAATCCTTTTCGGTGTTTTGGTTTCAGGAACATGGCGGACAGAAATCTGAGAGCGTACCAGAGGCGTGTTGATGACACCGCTTTGCTTGGGGTAATTCGTGGGATGCTGGAGAACCAGAAACGGCAGACCGAGCTGAACCAGCAGCAGGCCGAAGCTTTTCAGGAAGGTTTGCGGACCGTCCAGCAGTCCGTAAACAATGTTGTGGCCAAACCAGTGGAGCGTGTGGGTACCGTGGCGGATTTCAGAAGACTTGGTCCGTCCGTCTTCACTGGTCTGGAGGAGCCATTGCTAGCGGAGCAGTGGCTGGTTGATACGGAGAATTTACTCGTTGCGGCACAGATTCCAGAGGACAAGATAGTGGATGTTGTACGCATCCAATTGGTTGACTATGCCCATGAATGGTGGCTTATGGAAGAGACCCGCTTTCCCAAGTCGATCAGTTGGGTAGATTTTTCGAAGAGCTTCTTAGAGAAGTTCTTCCCGCAGACTGCACGGGAGGAAATGGAAGAAAAATTTATCAGTTTGAAGCAGAATGGCGTATCCGTAGATGTACATGCGGCTGAGTGGACACGGCTCAGTAAATTCGCTGGACCTTTGGTTGCCAACGATGCTGATAGGGTAAGGAGGTTCATACGCAGTTTGGATGTGGAAATCCAGAGGCACATTATATCTCTGGGTTTGACCACTTTCTCGCAAGTATTTAAAGCAGCCCGAGAGCAGCAGAGCCTATCTATGAAGACTGGGGGTACGCAGCAGCAAGCAGTTGCAGTACGAAAGCCGACGTTTGCACCAAACCGAGCACATTTACGCAGAGGTATTCCGGTGAACCGACGTGGCGTAGTGCCGATGAAGAAGCCCGTCGTACACGAGCAGAAGGGAAGAATGATTTATGAGTTCTGTCATCTACCAGGGCACCTGCAGAAGGATTGTCGAAGGAAGCTTGGACTCTGTTTGGTTTGCGGATCGGCGGATCATACTATCAATGCTTGTCCGTCGAAACTTCGTATGAAAAATGATGTTCAAAGGCCACCACAGAAGCAGTTTCACGGACAGAAGCAGTTGACTCAGGGACCCAATCAAGCTCGAGCATTTACCCTGACGGCTGAAGAGACCAAGGCTTCAGAGAAAGTTGTTTCAGGTATCCTACTTGTTCATGATGTTCCCGCATTAGCGTTATTCGATTCTGGTGCATCCCATTGTTTTATATCGTCCAAGTTTATTGCTACACACTCGATTACTTGCATGACCCTGTCTAGTTGTTAGGACGTACACACTGGGAATAGGAAGATCATAGCTAGTAGAGAATGTAAGGATTGTTCAGTTGTTGTTTGTGGACGAGAGTTATTTGCAGATTTCTTGGTGATTGATACCGACAGTTATGAAGTTGTCTTGGGAATGGATTTTCTCGGCACTTTCCACGCTCACATTTATTGTAGGGAAAAGAAAGTGATTTTTCAGATTCCCGGACATCCGGAGTTTATCTTTGCTGGAGGTAGCAGTTCTGTCAGGCCAGTCGAGTTTAGGGCTAGGCCGATAAACAATGTTCTTTCGTCGATGGATGTTGATAAGGAGGAAGCGCCAGCTGTAGTTCGAGATTTCATGGACGTGTTCGTGGACATCTCAGGTTTACCACCAAAACGAGATGTGGAGTTCGCGATCGATCTTGTTCCTGGTGCAGCACCAATCTCAAAGGCGTACTGCCCAATGGCACCTGTGGAGTTGGAAGAAGTCAAGAAGCAGGTTACAGAATTGCTAGAGAAGGGTTGGATTCGCAGCAGTAATTCACCTTGGGGAGCTCCAGTTCTTCTAGTAAAGAAGAAAGATGGCACAAAGAGGATGTGCATCGATCATCGAGAATTAAATCGGGTGACTATTAAGAACAAGTACCCGATCCCTCGCATTGGCGAATTGTTCGAGCAGCTTAGTGGCGTGAGGGTATTCTCGAAGCTGGATTTGCGATCCGGATATCATCATGTCCGAGTTAAATATGAATATATTTGCAAGACTGCGTTCTGAACTCGGTATGGACATTACGAGTATTTAGTGATGCCATTCGGAGTCACGAATGCGCCGGAAATATTTATGAACTTGATGAACCGAATCTTTTCACCGTTCTTGGACCAGTTTATAGTGGTGTTCATCGATGATATTCTGGTCTACTTGAGGAGTATTGAAGAGCATGCGGAATACTTGAAGATCGCACTGCAGACATTGAGGCAAGAAAGATTATATGCAAAAATAAGCAAGTGCGAGTTTTGTCTTGAAGAAGTAAAGTTTTTGGGGCATGTTGTATCCGGAGATGGAATCGCCGTTGATCCCGAGAAGATTGCAGCAGTTTGAGATTGGCCGATTCTGAAGAACGTAGCAGAAATCAGAAGTTTTCTTGGACTTGCCGGGTACTACAGAAAGTTTGTGGAGAATTTTGTTCGTTTAGCTGAGCCTTTGACTAAGCTTACGCGAAAAGAAGTACCATTCGTATGGACGGTTAGATGTGTGTCAGATTTTGAGGCGTTGAAGCAGAGATTGATAGCCGCTCCTATTTTGACCGTACTGGACGGTTCCGGAGGATTGGTGATTCATAGTGATGCATCTGGGAAAGGCTTGGGATGTGTTCTGATGCAGCATGGGAAGGTCATAGCTTATGCATCGAGACGGTTGAAGACCCATGATAAAAATTACCCAACTCATGATTTGGAGCTAGCAGCAGTGATTTTCGCTTTGAAAATTTGGAGACACTACTTATTGGGCGAAAGGGTTGAAGTATTCACCGATCACAAAAGCCTAAAGTACGTGTTCACATAGAAAGAGCTTAACATGAGGCAGCGTAGATGGTTGGAGCTGATGGCTGACTACGATCTTGATCTTAAATACCATCCGGGAAAAGTTAATGTTGTGCGGGATGCGCTTAGTCGGTTGCCAGCAATTCGGATGTTGACTGCACAGAAGGAATTTATCGAAAATTTTCGGAGATTCGAGTTAGAGATCGTGCTACCGCATTCTTCGGGACAGTTGATGCAGTTGTAAGTACAGTCGTCGTTAATCGAGAATATTAAAGCAGCGCAGTCGCAGGACCCAAGATTGCAGAAGCTTCGAGAGCAGGTTGAAGCTGGACTTCGAACGGACTTGTTAATTCATGAAGATGGTTCGTTGCGTTATAGTAACCGTTTGTGTGTGCTAAAAGGAGATATTCGCAAAGAAGTTATGAAGGAGGCGCACAGTTCCGCATATTCCGTACATCCAGGAGGCACGAAGATATACCGCGATCTAAGACAGCATTTCTGGTGGGAAGGCATGAAAAGGGAGATTGCTCGCTTTGTAACGAAGTGCTTGGTGTGTCAGCAAGTTAAGGCTGAATATCAAAGGGTTGCTGATTTATTGCAACCACTTCCGATTCTTCAATAGAATTGGGAACATATAACTATGGATTTCATGACAACTTTACCGCGGAGTCCAAAGGGCAACAATGTAGTTTGGGTGATTATTGATCGATTGACCAAGGCAGCTCATTTCATTCCATTTCGAGTTGGTCAATCAACGGAAGTATTGGCAGAACGGTACATGCAGGAGATTGTGAAATTGCATGGAGTACCCATGAGCATCATTTCCGATCGTGACACCCGATTCTTGTCGCACTTCTGGAGGAGTTTACAGAAAAGTTTGGGGACTCGATTGAAGTTTAGCACAGCTTATCATCTTCAGACAGATGTCCAGTCGGAGAGAACGATCCAAACTCTTGAAGACATGTTGAGAGCTTGCATGTTAGACTTCAAGGGTTCATGGGAGGATCATCTACATTTGGTGGAGTTTTCTTACAATAACAGCTTTCAGGCGACTATTCAGATGGCTCCATTCGAAGCATTATATGGTCGCAAGTGTCGTTCACCTGTTTGTTGGGATGATATTGGAGAACGAAGATTGTTGAGACCGGATTTGATCGTGGAAACAGTAGAGAAAGTTAACACTATCCGGAATCACATGAAGGCAACACAAGATCGGCAGAAGAGTTGGGCCGACACATCGAGATGACCTCTAGAGTTTGCTGGTGGTGATATGGTATTCTTGAGGATATCACCGACTAGAGGAGTGATTCGTTTTGGGACTCGAGGGAAGCTTAGTCCTCGATTCGTGGGGCCTTTCGAGATCATGGAGCGTGTTGGAGAAGTGGCTTATCGATTGGCATTACCACAATCTTTGGCAAATGTTCATGACGTGTTTCATGTATCTCAACTCCGTAAGTATATTCGAGATGAAACACACGTGCTAGATCATTCAGAGCTGACTGTAAGAGAGGATTTAAACTTTGAGGAATGACCGATGTCGATTGTTGATCGAAGAGAAAGGGTCCTTAAGAACAAGGTTATCCCTCTCGTACTTGTTTCTTGGGGAAATCGCTCACATGGAGAATCGAGTTGGGAACGAGAAGACGAAATTCGACAGAAGTTTCCACACCTATTCTTGTAGTTTCATGATTGTTTATCGTTTCTTGTTCTTGGGAATTTCGAGGACGAAATTCTTTTTGTAGTTAGGTATAATGTAACACCCTAGATCATTTATACCAATTCAAGTTCACGTATTTCCTTATTTATGGTATTTTCCTGATTTACTGAGTTTTGGGTGCAAATAATATAGCTGACATCTGTATTAGCATCCGACCCGACCCGCATGCTTGAAACCTGTCTTAACTCATGTGTATAATTTATCCTGACTTGTTACGTAGACTTATGCACTTTCATGTATATTGCATACTGGCATTTTTATCTAGCATTTTCAATTTTTACAATATAACAATTTAAGTCACGTAAAATATTTTTAAAAAAACATTGCATGGCCTGCTTGATACCCCTAACCCCGTGGTAGCATCCGCGCATCTTGTTCTCGTTCTGTTCAGTGATACAGACTTGTTTGGATGGCTACGCGCACGTACGTGCATCCGTTCTTGGGGGTATGCATTTTCGTTACCCGGACATTGATTTTTAATTTTGGTCATCGCATATATTTCTCGTATTTTAAAACTGAAATTTTATATCCGACCCGAGCGTGTTTTAGATTATTTTTATATCCTGCCAAAATTCAAATTTATTTAATATAATATTTATTTTAAAATCGACAGCTTTTAAATTGATTTAACTAACTAAAATCTTTCAAATTAAAATCAAAACAAAATAACAACCCCAACTCACTCCCTCTCTCTGCCTTGTGGCCCCCACATCTCAGAATCTCTCTCTTGCTCAGCCTCTCTCCTCTCTCTTCTCTTTCTCTCTTCTTTCTCTCTCCCCCTGCACCCTCTCTCACTCCTCTCGCGATTACTGTGGCTTCCTCGAGTCGCGTCACCTCCCCGCGATACGGTCACCTCTCTTCACTAAAACTCCTATATTTTCTCCCTTTTCTTCCTTTATAAAACCCGAGAGCCTCCCCTAACCCATCACAACTCTCACTTCACCTCAACTCACCAAAGCATCCTCTTCCTCCTCCGCGCTATCTCCTTCTTCTTCTTTCCATTCCCAAGCACCCCTACACACCCACATAAACCCCGAGCAACCGCCACCTGCATCACTTCAGCGCCGACGACCCCTTCACCTCGCTGTCACCACCCCATTCTCCTCTCCTTCTCCTCTGCTTTCCTCCTACACCTAACCCTGCACCCATAACCCAAACACCTGCACACCCGAGCATAACCCTAACCTAACCCTAACTTCTCGAAGCCAAGCCTTAGCTCACCGCCGTTGATCTCCTCGCCACCATCACCTCTCCCTGACCCCAGTGCACTAATCCAATCGCCGGAGCCGTGACCATCGCCGACGTTCCAGATGACCCAGTGGATGCACCTGACCTACGGGATCACCCTGTTGCGTTGCTTGGACCCGTTCCGTGTGCCGTGCGTGCGTTGCGATGTTTTGCCGACGTCGAACGTGCCGTATATATCCGTTTCGTGATCCGTTGAGGCAAATTAATCTTGCTACATGCTATACTACTACATTCTATGTCTATTTAAATTATAACACCCTATAACGATTAGTTATGCAACCCATATTATCATTTTTCATGTTTCATCGTTTTCGGATGCCCGTATGCATCTGTACATATTATTTTACATCTAGTGAATGCAAACTTATCTCGTTATATACTATACTACAATATACTACACCCAATCGAATGTTTACATTTCATATTGTTTAGTTGTACATCCCGCATCTACCGGTTTATCATTTTACGGTTATATGACGTCCGTATGCATCCATATTAGTATTTACACATCTAGTCGCATGCTAAATCATCTTGCTACATGCTAGGTATAGTATTATGCATCCATATGAATAAAATGTTGACCGTTTATCCCATTATACATCCATGTTAAAGTTTTACAGTTTTCGGATACCCATTTGCATCCATATCATATAGTATACATATAGCTGCATCTACAGATCACATTAATACATAATACTGTTATATTAACACCCCATGTTTGATAAAGTGCATCCTAATTAGTATTGGAACTACAAATATAACCCTAATCGATAATTGTGCATCCATACCATTTATTTTATACCTATTCGCCTACCATGTTACAGTATTTCATTTTATTGTCATATTAATACTCCATACTTGATTTTGTGCACCTATACTTACTACAGTTTGTTTATGAGCACCCGCTTGTTATCTGTACACTATCTGACTTGACCTGATACACTAATTGACATGACTTGATACATGTGCACTTCCTGACATGACCTGATGTACTACTGCTTGACTTGATACCTGATCCTATTTCTAATGCCGACAATCTTGACCTGTTGTCCCTACGGACATATCCTGTTGTCTATACAGAGAAACCTGTACCTGCTTGATCCTGTGTTGGCATTAGCTCCAGATTATTCAATACCTGACTTGAACAATTAACCTTGGGGGTATGGGGAAATCAAAAGTGTAAACTAAAGTGTAGCTTACAAGGGTATTACTTGATCCGTGGTCCCGGAGGATAACGGGACAGAATCATTCGTGATTCTTACTTGATCCGTGGTCCCGGGGGATAACGGGACAGAGTCATTCATGACTCTCACTACCTGATCCGTGGTCCCGGGGGATAACGGGACATATTCTTTGAGTTACATGGAGGATTACATTAATTGATTTCGAAAAACTTTAGAATAGATAACCCAGTAGCACAGTTTAGATTGATCACTGCACGTCACATTTATTGGTACACTTCACTGTTCTATATCCGTGTTTACTTATTACATTCATGTTACTGTTTATGATTCATGCCTGCATATCTAGTGTATCCTGTTAATTTATTATTGGTTGATATCAAGACGCACTGACGTCTGGGTTTTGCATGGCCCAAATCCTTTATCTCTGTCACAGGCCGTTCAGGAGTATTTCGATCAGCAGGCCGAGCAGTGAGGACCTGTCAGTAGTTTAGTTTAGCTTTCTTCCAGTATTTTTCATTCCTGATGTGAGCCCGTATTATGGGACGTACTTTCCAGATTGTTATTATTTATTGGATCTATTGATTCCGCATATTATTTCTTAACTCGTTTATTCTGGCTCATGGACATATACTAGATAGTTTTTTTTATTTTCCTGTTCTTGATATCTATAGACAGCCGTAATGTGACTATGGAGAGATGTTTCTGAAAGGTTCCTAGGCACCCTATAGAGTTCTCACAAGGCATCAACCATGCCATTTTACAAAAATTATGGTGCCGAGAAACCCTAACACGGATCTTAGACTAGAATTCTTGGCGAAATACAAAACTAGTTAACATATTAACTAAAGGAGAGAGGCTACAACCTTTGTAGATCCGGTTATCCACTTCCTTAGCTCCACGTAGGTGTCCTCTCGCTGTCCATCTCGAATCCTAGACTCAATCGTCGGCTTCATCGGGAAAACGAGCGGGCAATGTCGTCGGCTTCGTGCCGAAGATGATCTACGTCGAGGTTGCACAAGTTCAAGCTCCAACTTCACCAAGTTGTGAAACTTGTGAAGAAAACACCCAAAACAACTTGGCAAGAGGTATAGGGTGAAGAAATAGGAGGTGGGCTCACTTTGGAATTGGATTTCTCACACTAAAGCTCAAGTTGCCATTGATGGCATCAAGCTTTTCTCTTGAAGATGAAGATGAAGAAGCAAATAGAATATGATGAGTATATGTGAAAAAGAATAATAAAATCAAATACTTATCATGTTCTAACCTAGGTTAAGTGTAGAGAATAAACCATGGTCACTTGGATGGGTTAGGGTTAAGCATGATGACAAGAATGGTTACAAAAGTCAAAGCTTCATGAAGCTTCAACTTAAAACAAAAAAGGCCACCATTCTTATCTTAATCCTTTTCAAATAAATAAATAAATAAATAAATGAAAATGCAAAACCCTAATCAACACTTAACCATGGTTTAATTCTTTATACTTAACAACAAGATCATGTATCATCAAACATGATACAAATATGTGCACAAAAGTATATCACATATACTTCTTGCACATCAAGTGAGAAAATCCATATAAAGTGAACCAATACTAGTTAATGCAATGTAGTATATCAAATATATAATTATACATTAAATCATTAAATCAACACTTGATTTAACGATCCGGTCATATCGCATATAACCGACTAGTATCCAATGTATCGGCTTATCGAATCAATGATTCGATAACTAGGTCATATCGAATATAACCAATCGAAACATTTATCGCGAGAATGAAATGCGGTATCACATACACGCATTATTCTCGGTCCCGCACATATCTCATATGCGCTCCTATTTCGTTTCGCTTGAGCCAGGAAACCTCTGTGTAGGACTCTAAAGACTCGTCAATACGCCGGTAGCAGATGATGATCATATCAAGCACCCACAAGCCGCAAGCGGTCTGCTAAACGTAACGTCCATCCGGGTATTGAGCGATCAGAAGATCGACGAGCTAGCCCGCTCACACTCCTGTGAATCCAACCAGTAACACTTACCGTACAGTCCGGTCTGTTCGTCTGATACGCCGCATATCAAGTCTAGGGGTGGTAAACGTCAGACCCCAATAACCGATAAGTCGTGCCGATGTGAGGCTCATAACGGGTCGAGAAACTACTGGTAACACTTACCAGCAAATCTCTGATCAGCCCTGGCCAGGGACTTCCCTGTTACGGCCAATCGAGCACAGCGCAACATCAACCCCCAATACCGGGAAAGACGAAACCCCTCCTATCGCTCATTGCCTCCATATGACTCGGGACTGTACCCAAAGACCACCGTTTTGCACGCCCTCATGGACGTGGTAAGGTGGAGATCAAAGCACAGTGGGAATCACACAAGACTCTATGACGATCTCGGGTCTACAGACTAACCTGCACAAGTGTCACCTGAGAACTGCCACCTGACGTGAGGTATAATACCATCTGGGAGTTCTCGGCGAGTCCGTCCAGTGTACCCAGTCTGCACTGAGCACCCGTATACCATCTCTGATGTCAAACACCAATGGATATGGGATTATCCATCACCCATCTCATGGGTCGAGAAGCGTATACGCTAGTCTACTCTGGTATATCGATGCCCCGTCTCGATACACCCACGACTAAGGACCTTGAAGGATGTACTTATGGACTACCATATCCCCACTAGTATGATCTGCATCATAGTCCAGGTAGTCAAGTACACATCCTAAGGGCTTTACCAACATGTAACCATAAGACAGTTTAAAGAGACTAGTGTACATGTTAAGATAAAGAGTAACCAGATAGCATACTATCATATCGAGCAAGAAAGTCATCTCTATATATGTCCAAGCATCCAATATAATACATCATTTGTACAATACTGGCCTCTAGGGCATACATACAACTAACAATCTCCCACTTGCACTAGGGCCAGCTGCTGTAGTATCGCATACCGAGCATCCCGAAGAGTCTCTCAAACTGTATCTGGGGAATGGCCTTCGTGAGTGGATCCGCCGTGTTGTTCTTCGTGTCAACCCTCCTGACCTCGATCTCCCGGCGATCAACTATCTCCCGGATCAGGTGATACCGCCTCAGAATATGCCTGGACCGCTGATGGGACCTGGGTTCCTTGGCCAAAGCCACCGCTCCATTGTTATCGCAATACAAAGGTATTGGATGCTCAATGGATGGAACCACTCCAAGTTCAGTAATGAACTTCTTGATCCAGACAGCCTCTTTGGCAGCATCATTGGCAGCGATGTATTCAGCCTCCATCGTCGAGTCTGCCACGGTTTCCTGCTTGGAACTCTTCCAGCTAACCGCCCCTCCGTAAAGGGTAAAGACAAAGCCCGACTGCGACTTAGAGTCGTCCTTATCACTCTGGAAGCTCGAATCGGTAAAGGACTCCACTTGGAGTTCTCCGTTACCATACACCAAGAACATATCTCTAGTCCTTCGCAAGTACTTGAGAATGCTCTTCACAGCTGTCCAGTGACTCTCTCCAGGATCAGCTTGATACCTGCTCACTACACTTAGTGAGTATGCTACATCGGGTCTGGTACATAGCATCGCATACATGATAGAGCCTACTGCCGAAGCATAGGGTATCCCTTGCATGCGAGCTCTCTCCAAATCAGTCTTGGGAGACATCTCTTTGGAGAGAGTGACTCCAGAGATCGTGGGCATGTTCCCACGTTTGGACTCTTCCATACTAAACCTCTTTAGTATGGTGTCAATGTACCTGGATTGGGACAATCCCAAAATCCGTTTGGATCTATCTCTATAGATCCTTATTCCTAATATGCAGGAGGCATCACCAAGATCTTTCATTGAGAATCTTTGTGATAAGAAGAGCTTGACCGATTGCAGCATAGGAATATCATTTCCTATCAAGAGTATGTCGTCCACGTACAATACGAGGAAGACAACCTTACTCTCTGCCACCTTCTTGTAGATACAAGGTTCATCTGGATTTTTGACGAAATCAAACTCTTTGATAACGACGTCAAAGCAGATGTTCCAACTCCGCGATGCTTGCTTTAATCCATAAATGGATTTAAGCAGCTTGCACACCTTCCCGCTGCTCCCACTGTCTACGAAGCCCTCTGGCTGAGTCATGTACACGCACTCTTCTAAATCACCATTTAGAAAGGCGGTCTTAACATCCATTTGCCAGATTTCGTAATCATGATAAGCAGCGATGGCAAGCATGATCCGGATGGATTTAAGCATAGCCACTGGAGAAAAGGTCTCGTCATAGTCCACACCTGGTCTTTGACGAAAACCCTTTGCTACAAGTCTAGCTTTGAAAGTCTCCACTTTCCCATCTACACCAAGTTTCTTCTTGAAGATCCACTTGCTCCCAATGGGTTTTACGCCTTCAGGAGCAACGTCCAAAGTCCATACTTTGTTGGTGTACATGGATTCCATCTCGGACCGCATAGCATCCAGCCATTTCACTGAGTCCCCACTCGTGATGGCCTGCTCGAAGCTAGTTGGGTCATCATCCTCCATGATGCAATCCTCGCTCCCACCATCCATGAGAAAACCGTAGTATCTCTCAGGTGGGCGAGGAACCCTACTAGATCGGCGGAGAGGCTGAGGTTCGTCGGAAGCTACTGAATGCTCTGGTTCCACTAAATCTTCTGTTGTGTTTTGTTCAGCTGGAACCTCTTCCAGTTCTACCTCAGAGCCACTAATTTCTTTTGCAAGAAATTCCTTTTCTAAAAAGGTGGCATGTTGAGCAACAAATACTCTTTGTTCCTCACTGTGGTAGAAGATATACCCTCGCGAATGTTTGGGATATCCAACAAATTTACACAAAACAGATCTTGCCTCGAGTTTGTCCGGTTTTTGTCTTTTGACATAGGCCGGGCAACCCCATATCTTTATAAAATTAAGATATGGTCTCTTCCCTTCCCATATCTCATATGGTGTGGTAGGCACAGATTTGGTGGGAACCCTGTTCAGTAGGTATGCTGCTGTTTCCAGTGCATATCCCCAGAAGGAAACAGGTAACTCAACTACACTCATCATAGAGCGCACCATATCTAATAGGGTGCGGTTTCTCCGTTCCGATACACCGTTGTGCTGTGGTGTATATGGAGGAGTTAGCTGAGAGAGAATCCCATTCTCTTTTAGGAAGTCCAGGAATTCAATGCTCAAGTATTCTCCTCCTCGATCAGATCGTAGGATTTTAATACTTTTTCCGGTTTGGTTCTCAACTTCTTGTTTATATTCTCTAAATTTCTCAAAAGCTTCTGATTTGTGTTTTATCAGGAACACATACCCGAACCTAGAGAGATCGTCAGTGAATGTAATGAAGTACGAAGAACCATCCATGGCATGTGTAGACATGGGACCGCATACATCACTATGTATAAGTCCCAAGAGTTCGGTAACTCTCTCTCCGTGTCCCGTAAACGGAGTTTTGGTCATCTTGCCCTTGAGACATGACTGGCAAGTGTCATAAGATGAAAATTCAAAAGGATTTAAATATCCATCCTTATGCAACTTAGCCAGTCGTGTCGCATTGATGTGACCCAGTCTACAATGCCACAAGAAGGATTCGTTCAGTTCTGAACTCTTCCTCTTGTGTGTGTTTGTTATGCTCAGAATTGTTGATTGATTTAGAACATAAATGCCATTGCACAACGTGCCTGATCCAACCAACTTTTGGTTACGGAAAATGTTCATAACATTGTCCTGTAATACAAAATTATATCCCTCTTTACTTAATAAAGAAACCGATATAATGTTGCATATCAGGTTCGGCATGTAATAGCATTCGTTCAGAACCAATGTATTACCACTTGGTAATACAAGGTGATATTCTCCGACAGTCTTAGCTGCAACAATTGCACCATTTCCAACTCTAATGTCTTTATCATCTTCTCCAAGTTCTCTTCCTTTTCTAAGCCCATGTAACTGATTACATATATGGGATCCTGACCCAGTATATAATACCCAGGACGTAGAGTAAATGAAGAAACAGTTCTCAGTAACGAACACACCCGAAGAAAATGTATCAACATGTACTTTCTTCATTCGGGTGGCATAGGAATCCTGGTATTCCCCTATTTCCTGTTCATTCCTATAACTCTTATAAGAAAGAACGGAACCAACGTTCCCCAGCACAGAATAACATGCGGGTTCGGTCAATACATCCATATTATTATCTTCATTAGGGCATGAAATGGTCGCTACCTGGAGAGAGAGAGAAGAAAACACTTTAGCGTATGCTCGTGCAAGATCAGATTGGTTATTATCTTATCTAATCAGGATGGCTCCCACTGCTTTTTATCAAATCTTCCTTCAAACCCTAAAAGGAAAGACTAGCCGGGATTAATTACACACTACAAGTTCACCAATTTTTCAGCTAGGCCAGTGTCGGTACTTTGAGGGAGGTCCCCCGTGCTTTCGCACGAACCTAATTAATGTAAACCTCGTTTTCCCAGAGGCGTAACCCCGTTGACACCTTTCTAGACACCTACTTGATCAGCTAATTGCAATGTGTAAAACTCTCCCACGAGTAACTCTTACTCGCAGTGGGTATCGGGATCCAACTATCTCATAGAAGGTATGCAATCTCATTGCAAATTTCAACACTTGAAATTCCCGATAATATTTTGCCCCAAGCATCCTATGACCTTGACGGAGGTCAACAAACCACAGGGTGCAAGTCAAGTTCAACCCGTCATTTCTTGATTGAATCAACCCCACCCGCACGACCCTTGACGGAGGTCAACAAGGTCGTACGACTACCCTAATCCAATCTGCATCATATGCATAAGCAGACAAATACTAGTTAGCTACCGCACACTACGCCTTGACGGAGGTCAACAAACGTAGCACGAATACTAAGTAGGATTTATCTGAAATGACGGAGGGCTACGTCAGGTTTTTCTGAAAACCCATTGCGTAATGAACTTGATATCGTTGTAGAATCAAATGAAGTTTTAAAAATGGAGTGATTTTGAGGCTTTTCTAGTTTTGCTAAAGGGGTCACTCCCGGTGAAGGGATCGTCGGCCCTTTCCTCGTCGAATGAGGTGCGGGATATATCATATATATCACTGTGCAAAGAATAAACTATAGAAGCAATCAAAAGCAAACCGAGTGTGTAGCATCAGCCAGTTATTGCTAAAGGAGTCACTCCCGGTGAAGGGATCTCGGTCCTTTCCTCATCGAATAAGGTGCAGGATATATCATATATACCGCTGTGCAAAGCAAGAACTGTAGCTACCTGTTTTATTTTAAAATTCGATTCCACAACATCTTAGCTTTCTTATCTTTCATTAATCACATTAATGAAGTCCCATCATTTAAATACCTAAACATCACAGATAGATAGGATGTACATTTATGCCATCCGCATTCGCCTCGATGTCCCCTCGTGCACCGTTAGGTTAGGTAACTAACGACAGATCAGGGCAGGGCTAGCACGGGTGTAAAACATAAGTAACGTCTATATAATATATCATATATACTATATACTATATCCATCACAGAATCACATCACAGATATCGCAGCAGAAGAAACATATGAAATATTGGATATACTAGGACGTCCGTGTTTTCAATACGAGCCAGTATAAAACACGGATTCCACGGTCGTGATGAATAGCCAATCCCACACCTCTAGACCCCTACGAGAGCGGCAAGCAACCCTGCCAATTCTAAGGTTAGGAGACCCAGACTCGACACCTCGAGTTGGCCTCCCACTGGACCCCAGAACCCGGTTACTTGTGCTCCCCTCCTTGGGTCTATCCTAATGCGGAAAAGTAAATAATATACAAGAGGTGACAACTTCCGCTACCTGGAAGTGCCCCAAATAAAAGAATATTACATACAAGTTTTTACATGAATGAAAATGAAAAACACCCATCTCACATAAAACCCCCCGGCTATTCAAACACGACAATCCAATATAACATATCCAGCAACACATAACATCACATGTCATCAACGTAAGTAAACATGCGTATCCCAATTGTCGTTGACATATAGCAAAGAAACCGGCGATATCACATATTACACTTACGGTCACAGAAAAGAAAGTGTAAAACTACAACAGTTGGAATCCGCAACCTCTTTAGACATCACATGCCTAATCAAATGAAATACTTAGACATCACATGCCTAACAGATATAAATCCCGCATTTTAGTCTCATTATCGAAAACTCTTTTCAATATCATGTGGGACTAAACTGCTAGATTTATAACATTCATTCAGTTATCTCATAACTGTTTGTGAATTCCAATTATTGTATCACATTCCAGATAAACAGAAAATGTTAAACTTTCCGATCGAACAGTCGAATACCCAAGTTTTCCCGATACAGTCCAACACATGAAATAGGTTCAAAGACATTCACTTCATGCCTCAGTACCAACGGTCCAGCCGTAGAAGGGTCAAGCCAACGCCTCACATGTGGCACGCCGTATTGCCCCAAACCCGAAGGTTCAAAGGGCAGTTCAAGACGGTCCATAATCGAGTTAAGGTTTGTTGTCTTCTAGAGGGTCCATCGAGTTGCTTGCACTACTTAGAACGTCTTTAAACCACGGAATAATCCAACACTTGGAAATTTCCCGACAGGGGAAAAATTGGGTATTTATATCCGGTCGAACTTTTTAACATATTCAAAAAATTATCCGGAAAGCCACTTAGACAAAATCTGATACTCCGATCGAAACACCGAATCCCCAAAACAACTCCAGAAAATTCAACTCTTGAATAAATTTTAAAAATACCCAGAGAACTCAGCACCTGAAAGAATGAATTACTGTGCAAATTGTTAGGGCTGACGTCACACTTCTGCCACGGAACCGCCGCATAAGCTTGGCTTATGCCGCGGTTCCGCCGCCTATTGCACTGTTCATGAAATAAATTTTGCGCCGTAATTCTTATAATTCCCTGCTGAGTTTTCTGCATATTTTTAATTTGGAAAAAACCCAGTTTTTAAAAAAAGTACAGAGAGCCATTTTCGGGTTAGGGTTTTGGTTCGATCGGACTTCAAACGTCGTCTGGACTTTGCCTAAGGCTCTAGCTAGGCTCTGATACCAGTGAAAGGTTCCTAGGCACCCTATAGAGTTCTCACAAGGCATCAACCATGCCATTTTACAAAAATTATGGTGCCGAGAAACCCTAACACGGATCTTAGACTAGAATTCTAGGCGAAATACAAAACTAGTTAACATATTAACTAAAGGAGAGAGGCTACAACCTTTGTAGATCCGGTTATCCACTTCCTTAGCTCCACTTAGGTGTCCTCTCGCTGTCCATCTCGAATCCTAGACTCAATCGTTGGCTTCATCGGGAAAACGAGCGGGCAATGTCGTCGGCTTCGTGCCGAAGATGATCTACGTCGAGGTTGCACAAGTTCAAGCTCCAACTTCACCAAGTTGTGAAACTTGTGAAGAAAACACCCAAAACAACTTGGCAAGAGGTAGAGGGTGAAGAAATAGGAGGTGGGTTCACTTTGGAATTGGATTTCTCACACTAAAGCTCAAGTTGCCATTGATGGCATCAAGCTTTTCTCTTGAAGATGAAGATGAAGAAGCAAATAGAATATGATGAGTATATGTGAAAAAGAATAATAAAATCAAATACTTATCATGTTCTAACCTAGGTTAAGTGTAGAGAATAAACCATGGTCACTTGGATGGGTTAGGGTTAAGCATGATGACAAGAATGGTTACAAAAGTCAAAGCTTCATGAAGCTTCAACTTAAAACAAAAAAGGCCACCATTCTTATCTTAATCCATTTCAAATAAATAAATAAATAATTAAATAAATGAAAATGCAAAACCCTAATCAACACTTAACCATGGTTTAATTCTTTATACTTAACAACAAGATCATGTATCATCAAACATGATACAAATATGTGCACAAAAGTATATCACATATACTTCTTGCACATCAAGTGAGAAAATCCATATAAAGTGAACCAATACTAGTTAATGCAATGTAGTATATCAAATATATAATTATACATTAAATCATTAAATCAACACTTGATTTAACGATCCGGTCATATCGCATATAACCGACTAGTATCCAATGTATCGGCTTATCGAATCAATGATTCGATAACTAGGTCATATCGAATATAACCAATCGAAACATTTATCGCGAGAATGAAATGCGGTATCACATACACGCATTATTCTCGGTCCCGCACATATCTCATATGCGCTCCTATTTCGTTTCGCTTGAGCCAGGAAACCTCTGTGTAGGACTCTAAAGACTCGTCAATACGCCGGTAGCAGATGATGATCATATCAAGCACCCACAAGCCGCAAGCGGTCTGCTAAACGTAACGGCCATCCGGGTATTGAGCGATCAGAAGATCGACGAGCTAGCCCGCTCACACTCCTGTGAATCCAACCAGTAACACTTACCGTACAGTCCGGTCTGTTCGTCTGATACGCCGCATATCAAGTCTAGGGGTGGTAAACGTCAGACCCCAATAACCGATAAGTCGTGCCGATGTGAGGCTCATAACGGGTCGAGAAACTACTGGTAACACTTACCAGCAAATCTCTGATCAGCCCTGGCCAGGGACTTCCCTGTTACGGCCAATCGAGCACAGCGCAACATCAACCCCCAATACCGGGAGAGACGAAACCCCTCCTATCGCTCATTGCCTCCATATGACTCGGGACTGTACCCAAAGACCACCGTTTTGCACGCCCTCATGGACGTGGTAAGGTGGAGATCAAAGCACAGTGGGAATCACACAAGACTCTATGACGATCTCGGGTCTACAGACTAACCTGCACAAGTGTCACCTGAGAACTGCCATCTGACGTGAGGTATAATACCATCTGGGAGTTCTCGGCGAGTCCGTCCAGTGTACCCAGTCTGCACTGAGCACCCGTATACCATCTCTGATGTCAAACACCAATGGATATGGGATCATCCATCGCCCATCTCATGGGTCGAGAAGCGTATACGCTAGTCTACTCTGGTATATCGATGCCCCGTCTCGATACACCCACGACTAAGGACCTTGAAGGATGTACTTATGGACTACCATGTCCCCACTAGTATGATCTGCATCATAGTCCAGGTAGTCAAGTACACATCCTAAGGGCTTTACCAACATGTAACCATAAGACAGTTTAAAGAGACTAGTGTACATGTTAAGATAAAGAGTAACCAGATAGCATACTATCATATCGAGCAAGAAAGTCATCTCTATATATGTCCAAGCATCCAATATAATATACATCATTTGTACAATACTGGCCTCTAGGGCATACATACAACTAACAGTTTCCTAGCCACAGGTAACATGGTTGGCTCTGTCATGTGCCGATCTTAGCGCACTCTGGGAAGTGGGGCATGACAAAACTCCCCAAGTCTGGGGGCATGGTAACACATACCGTTTATATGGCTTCCGGAAAAGAGGAAAGCCGTGCTTCTATGGGTCATCGATTGCTTACCCGATCGATAACAAAGGCTCAGGAGCAGCAATAACAGAAACTTCAGGAGATACTAACTGCAATGGCCGCACTCACTGGGCCGAAAGAAAATCCGGGGACCTGAGAGCAGCGTCAGGAACAAGAAACCGATACTGATTTCCTCCGAAGAATGCTCGAGAGGAAAGAAAAAGAGGCCGCGGAACAGGCGGCCAACATAAAACGAATGGCTCTTTTGTTCCAAGACATGGACGGGATGATATTACAGCCAGAACCTCCAGCTGAAGACCCCCCGATTATCGTTGAAGACGACAGAGGGGAGACATCGAACCCTCCTCCAGCTCTTTCAGCAACCAAGGAGGAGACCATCTCTAAGGCCGCTCTGGATGATTACATTGCTCAGCAAATATAAGTTCACCAGGCGAATGAAGCGACTGGGCAGATCGTTAAGACTGGACGACCCTATCCGGGCTGGTAAGACCAAATAAGGTACCCGCCGGGATATACGATTCCCAAATTCCACGTATATAAGGGGACGGGAAACCGCATCAACACATCGCTCAATTCAGAGCCTTGTGCGGCAACACCGGAGGTGATGATAAGCATCTACTCCGCCAGTTTGTTGGTAGCTTGTCGGAGATGGCGTTTGAGTGGTATTCGGAGCTTCCCAATGACTCCGTCAAAACTTTTGCAGAGATGGAGCTACTATTCACCCAGCGTTTCGCGAGTGCTGGTGAACGCACCCCAATAACGGCATTGATTAATGCCAGGATGAAACCTGGAGAAACATGGGTTCAATACGCAATACGATGGCGGAATTTATGGTCGAAATGTGAGCAGCGCATCGAAGAAGCACCCGCGATGGGCATGTTCGTGGGCACTCTTGACCCTCAAGCTACCATCTCCAAATTTGTGATGTTCTTCAAGCCGACCACGTTCCAGGTCTTGATTGACCAACTGGCCCAAATGGACCAGATGGGTCATAGGCCTTCCTCTTCGAAGCCGGAGCCGTGGAATAAAAAAGGGAAAGGGAAAGCAACATTCGTCGCCAATGCTCAACAGCAGCCCAGTGGTCCAAAATCAACGGATCGCTTAGACGAGAGACGACGATACTATAATGAGAAAATAAAGCGCCCTTATTCGTTTCCCCGGGACAAAACGAAGAGATTATTCGAGCTAGCGGTGCGCAACAGGATCATTAATTTGCCGAATCCAAAGTACCCATTACAACCCGGTGAGACTAATAGTCCCAATTATTGCCCCTACCTCCAAGCGGTAAGCTACCCAATTGAAGATTGCTTCGTCTTTAAAGGCTGGATTGAAGACTAATACCAACAAGGCAAGTTTGCACTGTCCGAGAATTGGAAAGTGAGCCCGCCGCAGCCGCACGCTCTCAAAAAGATGGACACACCGGGGGCATCATGCTCTTTTGTAGAAGAAGCTCCATGGGAGGTCGTCCTTTCAGCCAAGATGAAAAGAATGCTGAAGGATCTCCAATCATGCCCAACAGTCAGGTGGAAAAATCCATTGGAACCCAAGATCATCGAGTGAATGCTGAAACTGCGCCCAACTCCAAAAATCGGTGGTGATAGTCAAAGTGCTCATACCCAGCCGTCAAAGTCTTCGAAGAAGAAGAAGAAGACCAAAAAGCCCGTGAAGCATGGTGACAAGCGCACAGACCTGCAAAAACAGATTGACGCACTGGAAGAATATAACCAGAAGGCGCGAACTCCGGTCACACTCCAAGAATTTCTCAGCCACGTCCTTGAGGATGGAGATGAAGACAATGGAGAAGACTCATCGGATGAACCTGAGGATTATGTGGCAGGTTGCCATGTGATCTCTCACTCGTTGATAAATGATGGAGAAGCTCTGGATGCAGAGAGACCGAGGGCAGATCCTGAGTCGGAGCTCCTAGGACCATCAGACGAGATGATTGATGCATTCCTAAACGAAGCTCTTTTGAAAAGCAAAGCTGATCGAGAGCACGAGATGACCATATTTGAAAAGGCCAAATGCCGGCGACTGGATGAAAGGGTTGAGGCATTCCCGCCAGATCAAATTACGTCCGCCGCAAATAAAAGCAGGTTCAAGACGAGGAAAAGGTTCGCCATAACCATATCGATGGGAATGAAGCTGCCACCCTTTGAAGGAAACACTCCTGACGAAGCGGATATACGTCCTACCTACTGCTTATATCATCGAAAGATTGCGCACCCTACCGAAGAGTGCAACGCTTTTAAAAGATGGTGGCAGGGATATGTCGCTCACAAGCAACAATTCAAAAGGATGAAGCGTGAAGCTCGTCGACAGCAAAAAAGCGCGACAGGTGAACGCAAAAGAACTGCCGGCAACTGTCATATGGTTGACTACGGGGGATCGCAAGTTCTCACCTTCGGGAGCGACTCTGACGAAAAAATGACTATTGGCCCTCTCTTTAAAGAATCCACCTCTGGAAAAGAGGAAGAAATGAAGACCTGTGAAAATATTCAGCTGCGCAATCGTACGCTGCCCGAAAAAAATCTCGGGCCCACGAACAGTGGGTCTAATAGAAAAGATAAGGGGAAAGAAAAAATCCCTGAGGATATCGCTCTAGATGATCAAGTCGTCAAAGAGCTAACAGACAAGGATCAGCCTAAGAAAAACAAGGTGGATTACAACGTTCTGGCACACCTGAGGAAGATCCCCTCACAGCTGAGCATTCTCGACGCCCTTCTGTTATCCAAAGAAGCGAGAGATTCTTTGATCAAGGCACTATAAGAGCCCGAGCAATTTCAAGTTTTCCTCGCCGAAGAAAAGATGAAGGACGAGCTGGAAGAAGTGCACACAGCTATTATCACATTCGGTGATGAAGATCTCCTCCTCGGGACGTGTGAGTATAACCGTCCCCTTTATGTCCCCTGATACTGTCATGATATCAAGATAGGCAAAATCGTGGTCGACAATGGGTCCTCCGTCAACTTCCTCAATGTAAGAGTGTTGAAGGAAATCTGCATGAGCGTTCAACATCTCGCCCGTGATAAAATTACTATCTCCGGGTTTGACTCCCAGTCATCACGGACGCTCGGGTCTATAATATTGACACTACGCTTTGGGCTGCTTATCACGGACATCAAGTTTCATGTCATTGACGCCAAGACTTGCTATAACGCTTTGCTCGGCAGGGCTTGGTTACACGAGTACAACATCATCCCTTCTACATAATATCAGTGTATGAAGTATTTCAAGGATGGTCTCGAGTATACTGTGACAGGGGAGTTGAACCCATTCTCCGTGAATGAAGTCCGAAAGTACGAAGATGCAAAATACTTCTTACCAGATTTCGAGGACACAGAAAGATGTCACAAACCGAAGAACAAAACTATCACCACTATTCCAGTCTTCGGGAGTGACACTGAGAAGGAGGAAGAAATAGTTTATTCAGGGCCGCCCCAACGCAACAAGCCGGGACCATCTACTCCTATGTTGATCTTCGGCAGTGATTTAGAAGATGAGGTTAATACTGTATTTTCCGTTCGGCCATCAATACAAGCTTTCACTAGCGATGATCGGAGTTTGCAAATTGCCATGATTCCGCAAGAGCATTACAAAGAGCTTGACGTGCTTGATCCCTATAGTGTGCAAGAACTGCAGACATTCCACGTCCCTCCCAAGCGAAGAGATGAAAAGGCGATTCTCTTTTACCGATCAACGGAAACCAAAGTGGAGAAAGAAATTTGGCACGGTGCCGATTCTGCGCTTGACAGGCTCTAGCCTATCCGTCTACCCAGATACTACACAAAAGGCTTAAAAAGGCTATTGAGGCGCCAAGGTGTACCCCTTAAGCAGACTGCTCGACAAGCTCAGTTCTACAACAGGATCTGGAGCGTCCCTGGAACTCAGCGAAAATTGCCCAACGGGAGAATGGAAACGATCGAGCTTGGATACGTTCAATCCAAGAAACGGGAACAGTTCCATGGCTGCTACGTTATACATGACTTTGACGAAGAAGGAGATGTTCTGTTAAAAGACGGTATCCCTGAACCAAGACAAGGTCCCGCCATCAAAATGCCGAGTCCGTCGTTTGAAGAACGGATGGACAAGCTAATAAGGGAAGCGGGTCAAAAGGTCCGAGATGACCATAGCCACGAAATGGCCATTTACGAGAAAATCAGGACGCAACGCCTCCTTCTACAGGCCGCGGAGAATGACAATGCTCCTCGTCGCCAACCTGTCATGCAAAAGACCCGGCGCAGAGGCAAAAATAAACCAAAGAACGGAAAATACGTTCGACAGCAGCATAACGGGTCTAAGAAGCCACGCGATCAAGAATCGAGCAGCCGAGATCCGTCTCTTATAAAGAAGATGAGTCGAGAATATTCTTTTCTCCAAGACAAGACAAAGAAGATATACGATATTGTCATGAAACATCAGATGATGACACTCCCAGATTCCAAGCACCCCGAGCAAGCAAACGAGGTCTCTTATCCCGACTATTGCTCCTATCACCGAGCGATAGGACATCCTCTCGAAGACTGCTTCACCTTCAAGAACTGGGCGAAGACCAATACCAACTCGGCAAGTTCGCTCTATCCAGCAGCTGGAGGGTAACCCCGCCACAGAAGCATGAACCGAAAGCGACGTGTATAGCGAGAGTAGAACCAGATCAACATCTGTCCTGGAAGCAATCTCGCACCTGTCACGTGATAACGCTGTCGGAAGAAGAACCCGAGAATATGGATGACCTTTCTTGGTGCTTCGAAAAAATGAAGATAAGTTGATCTCAGAATTTCCACCGGCGCCAAAAGAGATGGAAGACGGAATACATACTACTGTAGATGACCTCAGAAAAATCGACTTGGGAACGGCAAGCGACCCACGGCCAATGTTCGTCAGTGAACTGTTGTCTGAAGAAAAGGAGGCTACGCTTAAAGACGTGCTCATGCAGTATGAAGACTGTTTCGCATGGAACTATTCGGAGATGCCCGGATTGGATCCAGAAATAGCCGTCCACAAATTGGCGATATCTCCAGACGTCAAACCAATCAAACAAGCACTGAGAAGAATGTGTCTCGAGCTTGAGATGAGCATCAACGTCGAAGTCAAGAAGCTGATCGATTCCGGCTTCATCCAAGAGGTTCAGTATCCTGAATGGATCGCTAACATCATCCCAGTGATGAAGAAAAATGGGACAGTGCGCATATGTGTGGACTTTCGGGACCTCAATAAAGCTTGCCCGAAGGACGACTTTCCAGTATCAGTCACCGAGCTGATGATAGATAATACGTCCACTCATGAAATCTTCTCCTTCATGGACGGCTCAAATAAAGATGCATCCCGAGGACCAGAAATATACTGCTTTCTGGACTCCTTTAGGCATATTCTGCTACAAGGTGATGCATTTCGGTCTAAAGAACGTCGGTGCCACCTATCAGAGGGCCATGACGAAGATTTTCGATGACCTCATACATGAAATCGTCGAATGCTATATTGACGACCTCGTAGTTAAAAGCAAATCATATGAGGAACATTTAGAGCATCTGAAAATCGTGTTTCAGCGCCTTCGGATATACAACTTGAAGATGAACCCTCTCAAATGCGCGTTCGGAGTTTCCTCGAGCAAGTTCCTAGGATTCAACGTCCGACATCGAGGCATCGAGATAGACCCGTCGAAAATCAAGGCGATCATGGAAATGCCTCCGCCAAGGACTCTCAAACAACTGCGGTCTCTCCAAGGAAAGCTCGCATACATCCGGCGATTTATAGCTAAACTCTCTGGAAAGTGCCGCCCTTACAGTCACCTGATGAAGAAGGGAACCCCGTTCATCTGGGATCGCAAGTGCCAAAGTGCACTGGATGAAATCAAACAATACTTGCAGAATCCGCCGGTGCTGACTGCACCGGTCAAGAGAAAGCCTCTCATTCTGTATACAACCGCCCTCGAAGGTTCGTTAGGTGCGCTGTGGGCACAAGAGAACGACCAAGGGAAGGAAAGAGCCCTCTACTATTTGAGTTGAGTTCTACTGGGGGCAGAAAGCAACTACTCCCCCATCGAAAAACACTGCCTGACGTTGATCTTCGCGATAACAAAGCTCAGACACTACGCGTGTTAGTTGTATGTATGCCCTAGAGGCCAGTATTGTACAGATGATGTATATTATATTGGATGCTTGGACATATATAGAGAGGACTTTCTTGCTCGATATGATAGTATGCTATCTGGTTGCTCTTTATCTTAACATGTATACTAGTCTCTTTATACTGTCTGATGGTTACATGTTGATAAAGCCCTTAGGATGTGTACTTGGCTACCTGAACTATGATGCGGATCATACTAGTGGGGACATGGTAGTCCATAAGTACATCCTTCAAGGTCCCTAGTCGAGGGTGTATCGAGACAGGGCATCGATATACCAGAGTAGACTAGCGTATATGCTTCTCGACCGTTGAGATGGGCGATGGATGATCCCATATCCATTGGTGTTTGACATCAGAGATGGTATGCGGGTGCTCAGTGGAGACTGGGTACACTGGACGGACTCGCCGAGAACTCCCAGATGATATTATACCTTACGTCAGATGGCAGTTCTCTGGTGACACTTGTGCATGTTAGTCTGTAGACCCGAGATCGTCATAGAGTCTTGTGTGATTCCCACTGTGCTTTGATTTCCACCTTACCACGTCCATGAGGGCGTGCAAAACGGTGGTTTTTGGGTACAGTCCCGAGTCACATGGAGGCAATGAGCGATAGGAGGGGTTTCGTCTCTCCCGGTATTGGGGGTTGATGTTGCGCTATGCTCGATTGGCCGTAACAGGGAAGTCCCTGGCCAGGGCTGATTAGAGATTTGCTGGTAAATGTTACCAGTAGTTTCTCGATCCGTTATGAGCCTCACATCGGCACGACTTATCGGTTATTGGGGTCTGACGTTTACTACCCCTAGACTTGATATGCGACATATCAGACGAGGAGACCGGACTGTACGGGAAGTGTTACCGGCAGGATTTTTACAGGAGTAGGAGCAGGCTTGCTTGCTGATCTTCTGATCGCTCAATACCCGGGTAGCCGTTATGTCCAGCTAGTACCGCTGACGGCTTGTGGGTGCGTGATGTGATCATCACCTACTGCCGGCGTATTGACGAGTCTTTAGAGTCCTATACAGAGGTTTTACTGGCTCAGGCAAAAACGAAATAGGAGCACGTATGTGATATGTGCAAGGCCGAGAATAAATGCGTGTATGTGATACCGTATTCTATTCTCGCGACTTTTTGTATCGGTCGGTTATATATGATATGACCGGGTTTTCGAATCAAGTGTTGATTCGATAAGTCGATACGATGCATGTTAGCCGGTTATATGAGATATGACCGGATTATTAAGTCAAGTGTTGATTTAATAATTAAGTGTATAATTGTATATTAGATATACTAATTTACATTTGCTAACACTTGTTCACTTTAGGGTTTTTCTCACATGTACACTACTTTAACATGTATATGATATATGTTAAAATGTGTTATCATATTGTATCATGGTTGATGATACACTAAACATGGGTGTGTAAGACTTACACCATTCTATATTTAAATGGTGGTTAATAATTATTTAAAGTAATTACAAATTAGTGGACATTTTGTCATAAGCTTGAAGCTTGTGGAAGCTTGTGGATATTTTGACAAAGTCCACTTGATTTGTTTTACCTTAGATTTTTATTAACCTAACCATTTAGACTTAGCCATGGTTATGTCCCACCATGAGTTAGTATATGATACTCACTCACCATGGTTAGCATTCTCATTTAATCATTATCCTCATTTTTCTTTTCTTTAGTTCATCATCTTCTTCATTGAGCAAGAGAAAAAGCTTGCTAGGGTTTTGAAAAAGTGAGATAGATTGTGAGAAACAAAAATCCAAAGAGAATCCACTTCCTATTTCTCCATCCTCTACTAGATTAGCACTTTAGTATAGGGTGTTTGCTTCACTAATTCTCTAGTTAGTGAAGTAGGAGCTTGAGTCGGAATTCCCTCGACGTAGATCATCTTCGGCCTCGGAGACTTCAACCAAGGTCGCACCTTTCGCCTCGTGAAGCCGTGCAAGGGTCCGGGAGAACCACGATCGCAGTGAAGGGACTTCATCAAGGAGCTTTAGAAGTGGAGGAACGATCTACAAAGGTTGTATTTCGTATCCCTTTAGAGTAAAGTTGTTTACTTGTTATTTTGTGTCGCCTAAAATCTAGTATACGATCTTCCTTAGGGTTGTTCGGCACCTAAAAATTTAATTTTGGCATGGTCGATGCCTTGTAGAGCCTTGTTAGTGTGCCTTGTAACCCTACAGTGGTATCAGAGCCTAGCTAGAGTATTAGGCGATGTGTTAATAAAGTTAAAACTCCGAACGAACCCGATAACCTCAAAATCAACCCCTCTCTGGACATTGTTTCAAATCTGTGATTTTTCTGAATTAAAAATACCTAAAAAATTCAGCAGGCGAATATAAGAATTGTTGTGAAAAACGAGAACACAATACATCTAAACCGCCGCGGAACCGCGGCTGTACTGCTCTTGGGCCACGGATCCGCGGCAGTACAGGGGATATTGGTACTCATTTTTACACAGTAATTCCTAGTTCTGTTATTTGTATTTTATGGGTATTTTTATTATGACTTAAGGGTTGAGTATTCAGGGATCTATTTTGTAATCGTCGATTCGATCGGAGTATTTATTTTTGTTTTGTTTTTTCCGGATAATTTAGAAAGTACTAAAATGTTCGAACGGATTTCATTAACTCATTATTTCCCGGCATGAAAAATATTCAAGTGTTGAATTTTTCTCAGGTTTAAATCTTTCGGAAAAACGTGCATGTGACGCGATGGACCCTCTAGAAGACAACAAACCTTAACTCGATTATGTGACCGTCTTGAACTGCCCTTTGAACCTTAGGGTTTGGGGCAGTACGGCGTGCCACATGTGAGACGTTGGCTTGACCCTTCTATGGATGGACCATTGCTACTGTGACGTATTCTGGGATTTTTGAACTCCGCTCAAGTGTTGAGCTATTTAGGAAATCTTGGGTATTTGATTATTCGATCGAAAAGTTTAATACTGTCTATTTATCTGGAATGTGATACAATATGTGGAATTCACACGGTTAGGCATGAAATGCGAAATATGTGATATTTCGGATTTACGATGTCTAAAGAGATTATGGATTCCAAATGTTGTAGTTTTACACTTTCTTTTCTGCGACCGTAAGTGTAATATGTGATATCGCCGGTTTCGTTGCTATATGTCAACGACAATTGGGATGCGCATATTTACTTACGTTGATGATATGTGATGTTCTGTGTTGCTGGATATGTTATATTGGATCGTCGCGTTCTGAATAGCCGGGGTTTTTTTTATGTGAGATGAGAGTTTTTATTTTCATTCATGTAAAATTTAAATGTATGTAATATTCTTTAATTGGGGCACTTCCGGGTCGAGGTTGATGTCACCATTTGTATATTATTTACTTTTCCGCACTAGGATAGACCCAAGGAGGGGAGCACAAGTAACCGGGTTCTAGGGTCCAGTAGGAGACCAACTCGAGGAGTCGAGTTCGGGTCTCCTAACCCTAGAATTGGGAGGGTTGCTTGCCGCTCTCGTAGGGGTCTAGGGGTGTAGGTTTGGCTATTCATCGCGACCGTGGAATCCGTGTTTTATAGAGGCTCAAAATAAAACACGGACGTTCTAGTATATCCAATGTTTCATATGTTTCTTCTGCTGCGATATCTGTGATGTGATCATGTGATGTTCTATGATAAATACTGTATATAGTATATATGATATATTATATATACGTTACTTATGTTTTACACCCGCGCTAGCCCTGCCCTGCTCTGCCGTTAGTTACCTAACCTAACAGTGCACGAGGGGACATCGAGACGAATGCTGATGGCATAAGTGTACGTCGTATTTATTTGTGATGTTTAGGTGACTTAAATGATGGGACTTCATTAATGTGATTAATGAAAGAAAAGAAACCTAAAAGATATTGTAGAATCAAATTTTCAAATAAAAAGGGTAGCTACAGTTTTGCTTTGTATAGCGGTATATATGATATACCCTGCATCTTATTCGATGGGGAAAGAGCCGAGATCCCTTCATCGGGAGTGACCTCTTTAGCGAAACTAGCAGATGCTACAAAACTCGGTTTGTCTTTTGATTGCTTTTAGAGTTTTGCTTTGCACAGTGATATATATGATATGTCCTGCAGCTTATTCGATGAGGAAAGAGCCGAGATCCCTTCACCGGGAGTGACCTCTTTAGCAAAACTAATGAAAGCCTAAAAAACACTCCATTTCAAAATTTCACATGATTCTACGACGATATCAAGTTCATTACGCTCATGGTTTTCTGAAAAACCTGCGTAGCCCTCCGTCATTTCAGATAAAAACTAGTTAGTATTCGTGCTACGTTTGTTGACTATGTTAAGGCGTAGTGTGCAGTAGCTAATTAGTACTTATCTGCTAAAACATGAGATGTGATTGGATTAGGGTAGTTGTACGACTTTGTTGATTATGTTAAGGGTCGTGCAGGTGGGTTTAATTCAATCGGGAAATGACGGGTTGAACTTGACTAGCGATTATGATTTGTTGACTATGTTAAGGTCATAAATTGCTAGGGGCAAAATATTATCGGGAATTTCAAGTGTTGAAATTTGCAATGAGATTGCATACCTCCTATGAGATAGTTGGATCCCGATACCCACTGCGAGTAATTGTTACTCCTGGGAGAGTTTTACACAGGACAATTAGCCGATCAAGTAGGTGTCTAGAAAGGTATCAATGGGGTTACGCCTCTGGGAAAATGAGGTTTATTTTAATTAGGTCCGTACGAAAGCACGAGAAACCTCCCTCAAAGTACCGACACTGGCCTGGCTGAAAGATTGGCGAAGTTGTACTGTGTAATTTATCCCGGCTAGTCTTTCCTTTTAGGGTTTGAAGGAAGATTTGATAAAAAACAGTGGGAGCCATCCTGATTAGATAAGATAAATAACCAATCTGATCTTGCAAGAGCATACGCTAAAGTGTTTTCTACTCTCTCTCTCCAGGTAGCGACCATATCATGCCTTAATAAAGATAATAATATGGATGTATTGACCGAACCCGCATGTTATACTGTGCTGGGGAATGTTGGTTCCGTTCTTTCTTATAAGAGTTATAAGACTGAACATGATATAGGGGAATACCAGGATTCTCATGCCACCCGAATGAAGAAAGTACATGTTGATGCATTTTCTTCGGGTGTGTTCGTTACGGAGAACAGTTTCTCCATTTGCTCTACGTCCTGGGTATTAGATACCGGGTCAGGATCCCATATATGTAATTAGTTACATGGGCTTAGAAAAGGTAGAGAACTTGGAGAAGGTGATAAAGACATAAGGGTTGGAAATGGTGCAATTGTTGCAGCTAAAATCGTCGGGGAATATCACCTTGTATTGCCAACTGGTAATACGTTGGTTCTGAACGAATGTTATTACATGCCGAACCTGATACGCAACATTATATCGGTTTCTTTACTAAGTAAAGAGGGATATAATTTTGTATTACAGGATAATGTTATGAACATTTTCCTTAACCAAAAGTTGGTTGGATCAGGCATGTTATGCAATGGCATTTATGTTCTAAATCAATCAACAGTTCTGAGCATAACAAATACACACAAGAGGAAGAGTTCAAAACTGAACGAATCCTTATGGCAATGTAGACTCGGTCATATAAATGCGACACGGCTAGCTAAGTTGCATAAGGATGGATACTTGAAACCGTTCGAATTTTCATCTTATGACACTTGCCAGTCATGTCTCAAAGGCAAGATGACCAAAACTCCATTTACGGGACACGGAGAAAGAGTTACCGAACTCTTGGGACTGATACATAGTGATGTATGCGGTCCCATGTCTACACATGCCAGGGATGGTTCTTCGTACTTCATTACATTCACTGACGATCTCTCTAGATTCGGATATGTGTTCCTGATGAAACACAAATCAGAAGCTTTTGAGAAATTTAGAGAATATAAACAAGAAGTCGAGAACCAAACCGGAAAAAGTATTAAAATCCTATGATCTGATCGAGGAGGTGAATACTTGAGCAATGAATTCCTAGACTTCCTAAAAGAGAATGGGATTCTCTCTCAGCTGACTCCTCCATATACACCACAGCACAACGGTGTATCGGAACGGAGGAATCTCACCCTATTAGATATGGTGCGCTCGATGATGAGTACAGCTGAGTAACCTATTTCCTTCTGGGGTTATGCGCTTGGGACAGCAGCATACCTATTGAATCAAGTTCCGTCTAAATCTGTACCTACCACACCGTATGAGATATGGAGTGGGAAGAGACCATATTTTAAACGAGTTAAAATATGGGGTTGTCCGGCCTATGTCAAAAGGCAAAATCCAGACAAACTCGAGGCACGGTCAGTTCTTTGTAAGTTTGTGGGATATCCTAAGAATTCCTAAGGATATTTTTTCTACCACGCTGAAGAACAAAAAGTGTTTGTTTCTCAATATGCCACCTTTTTGGAAAAGGAATTTCTTGTAAAAGAAATTAGTGGCAAAGTGGTAGAGCTGGAAGAGGTTCCAGATACACAAACTGCAACTGAAGATTTAGTG
The DNA here is from genome assembly GCA_030015575.1 of Agapanthus africanus. Taxonomy (NCBI): domain Eukaryota; kingdom Viridiplantae; phylum Streptophyta; class Magnoliopsida; order Asparagales; family Amaryllidaceae; genus Agapanthus; species Agapanthus africanus. Next base: position 504,499,994 of record CM057343.1, on the reverse strand, counting down.
GAACCAGAGGATTCGGTAGTTCCCAACGAACCCCAGCCTCTCCGCCGATCTAGTAGGGTTCCTCACCCACCTGAGAGATACTACGGTTTTCTCATGGATGGTGGGAACGAGGATTGCATCATGGTTGATGATGACCCAACTAGCTTCGAGCAGGCCATCACGAGTGGGGACTCAGTGAAATGGCTGGATGCAATGCGGTCCGAGATGGAATCCATGTACACCAACAAAGTGTGGACTTTGGAAGTTGCTCCTGAAGGGGTAAAACCTATTGGGAGGAATTGGATCTTCAAGAAAAAAACTTGGTGTAGATGGGAAAGTGGAGACTTTCAAAGCTAAACTTGTTGCAAAGGGTTTTCGTCAAAGACCAGGTGTGGCCTATGACGAAACCTTTTCTCCAGTGGCTATGCCTAAATCCATCCGGATCATGCTTGCCATCGCTGCATATCATGACTACGAAATCTGGCAAATGGATGTTAAGACCGCCTTTCTAAACGGTGATTTAGAAGAGTGCGTGTACATGACTCAGCCAGAGGGCTTCATAGATAGTGGGAGCAGCGGGAAGGTGTGCAAGCTGCTTAAATCCATTTATGGATTGAAGCAAGCATCACGGAGTTGGAACATCTGCTTTGACGTCGTTATCAAAGAGTTTGATTTCGTCAAAAACATAGATGAACGTTGTATCTACAAGAAGGTGGCAGAGAGTAAGGTTGTCTTCCTCGAATTGTACGTGGACGACATACTCTTGATAGGAAATGACATTCTTATGCTGCAATCGGTGAAGCTCTTCTTATCACAAAGATTCTCAATGAAAGATCTTGGTGATGCCTCCTGCATATTGGGAATTATGATCTATAGAGATAGATCTAAAAGGATATTGGGATTGTCCCAATTCAGGTACATTGACACCATACTAAAGAGGTTTAGTATGGAAGAGTCCAAACGTGGGATTTTACCCACGATCTCAGGGCTCACTCTCTCCAAAGAGATGTCTCCCAAGACTGATTTGGAGAGAGCTCGCATGCAAGGGATACCCTATACTTCGGCAGTAGGCTCTATCATGTACGCGATGCTATGTACCAGACCCGATGTAGCATACTCACTAAGTGTAGTGAGTAGGTATCAAGCTGATCCTGGAGAGAGTCACTGGACAGCTGTGAAGAGCATTCTCAAGTACTTACGAAGGACTAAAGAGATGCTCTTGGTGTATGGTAACGGAGAACTCCAAGTGGAGTCCATTACCGATTCGAGCTTCCAGAGTGATAAGGACGACTCTAAGTCGTGGTCGGGATTTGTCTTTACCCTTTATGGAGGGGCGGTTAGCTGGAAGAGTTCCAAGCAGGAAACCGTGGCAGACTCGACAATGGAGACTGAATACATCGCTGCCAACGATGCTGCCAAAGAGGCTATCTGGATCAAGAAGTTCATCACTGAACTTGGAGTGGTTCCATCCATTGAGCATCCAATACCTTTATATTGAGATAACAATGGAGCGGTGGCTTTGGCCAAGGAACCCAGGTCCCATCAGCGATCCAGGCATATTTTGAGGCGGTATCACCTGATCCGGGAGATAGTGGATCGCCGGGAGATCAAGGTCAGGAGGGTTGACACGAAGAACAACACAGCGGATCCACTCACGAAGGCCATTCCCCAGATACAGTTTGAGAGACTCTTCGGGATGCTCGGTATGCGATACTACAGCAGCTGGCCCAAGTGCAAGTGGGAGATTGTTAGTTGTATGTATGCCCTAGAGGCCAGTATTGTACAGATGATGTATATTATATTGGATGCTTGGACATATATAGAGAGGACTTTCTTGCTCGATATGATAGTATGCTATCTGGTTGCTCTTTATCTTAACATGTATACTAGTCTCTTTATACTGTCTGATGGCTATATGTTGATAAAGCCCTTAGGATGTGTACTTGGCTACCTGGACTATGATGTGGATCATACTAGTGGGGACATGGTAGTCCATAAGTACATCCTTCAAGGTCCCTAGTCGAGGGTGTATCGAGACAGGGCATCGATATACCAGAGTAGACTAGCGTATATGCTTCTCGACCCATGAGATGGGCGATGGATGATCCCATATCCATTGGTGTTTGACATCAGAGATGGTATGCGGGTGCTCAGTGGAGACTGGGTACACTGGACGGACTCTCCGAGAACTCCCAGATGGTATTATACCTTACGTCAGATGGCAGTTCTCTGGTGACACTTGTGCAGGTTAGTCTGTAGACCCGAGATCGTCATAAAGTCTTGTGTGATTCCCACTGTGCTTTGATTCCACCTTACCACATCCATGAGGGCATGCAAAACGGTGGTTTTTGGGTACAGTCCCGAGTCACATGGAGGCAATGAGCGATAGGAGGGGTTTCGTCTCTCCCGGTATTGGGGGTTGATGTTGCGCTGTGCTCGATTGGCCGTAACAGGGAAGTCCCTGGCCAGGGCTGATTAGAGATTTGCTGGTAAGTGTTACCAGTAGTTTCTCGACCCGTCATGAGCCTCACATCGGCACGACTTATCGGTTATTGGGGTCTGACGTTTACTATCCCTAGACTTGATATGCGACATATCAGACGAGGAGACCGGACTGTACGGGAAGTGTTACCGGCAGGCTTTTTACAGGAGTAGGAGCGGGCTTGCTTGCTGATCTTCTGATCGCTCAATACCCGGGTAGCCATTACGTCCATCTAGTACCGCTGACGGCTTGTGGGTGCGTGATGTGATCATCACCTACTGCCGGCGTATTGACGAGTCTTTAGAGTCCTACACAGAGGTTTTATTGGCTCTGGCAAAAACGAAATAGGAGAACGTATGTGATATGTGCGAGACCGAGAATAAATGCGTGTATATGATACCGTATTCTATTCTCGCGACTTTTTGTATCGGTCGGTTATATATGATATGACCGGGTTATCGAATCAAGTGTTGATTCGATAAGTCGATACGATGCATGTTAACCGGTTATATGAGATATGACCGGATTATTAAGTCAAGTGTTGATTTAATAATTAAGTGTATAATTGTATATTAGATATACTAATTTACATTTGCTAACACTTGTTCACTTTAGGGTTTTTCTCACATGTACACTACTTTAACATGTATATGATATATGTTAAAATGTGTTATCATATTGTATCATGGTTGATGATACACTAAACATGGGTGTGTAAGACTTACACCATTCTATATTAAATGGACGTTAATAATTATTTAAAGTAATTACAAATTAGTGGACATTTTGTCATAAGCTTGAAGCTTGTGGAAGCTTGTGGATACTTTGACAAAGTCCACTTGATTTGTTTTACCTTAGATTTTTATTAACCTAACCATTTAGACTTAGCCATGATTATGACCCACCATGAGTTAGTGTATGATACTCACTCACCATGGTTAGCATTCTCACTTAATCATTATCCTCATTTTTCTTTTCTTTAGTTCATCATCTTCTTCATTGAGCAAAAGAAAAGGCTTGCTAGGGTTTTGAAAAAGTGAGATAGATTGTGAGGAACAAAAATCCAAAGAGAACCCACTTCCTATTTCTCCATCCTCTACTAGATTAGCACTTTAGTATAGGGTGTTTGCTTCACTAATTCTCTAGTTAGTGAAGTAGGAGCTTGAGTCGGAATTCCCTCGACGTAGATCATCTTTGGCCTCGGAGACTTCAAGCAAGGTCGCACCTTTCGCCTCGTGAAGCTATGCAAGGGTCCGGGAGAACGACGATCGCAGTGAAGGGACTTCATCAAGGAGCTTTAGAAGTGGAGGAACAATCTACAAAGGTTGTATTTCGTATCCCTTTAGAGTAAAGTTGTTTACTTGTTATTTTGTGTCGCCTAAACTCTAGTATACGATCTTCCTTAGGGTTGTTCGGCACCTAAAAATTTAATTTTGGCATGGTCGATGCCTTGTAGAGCCTTGTTAGTGTGCCTTGTAACCCTACAACGCGTTGGCACATGAAGTACATCTCATATCAAAGGTGGATCCTCTCAAATATTTGATGTCAAAAGCTATATTAACGGGACGGCTCGCTAAATGGGCCCTGCTCTTGATGGAGTTCTCGATAACTTATCGTCCCCTCAAGGCAGTGAAAGGCCAGGCCATCGCTGACTTCCTCGCTGAGCATCCGATACCTGCCGATTCTCCTTTGAACCGCGAATTGCCTGACGAGCACGTGTTTCACACGATCGAAATGGAAAGAAGAGAGAATGATACCCGATGGGAACTTTACTCCGACGGAGCATCTTCTATGAAGAAACGCAAATAAAGCACCCCCATAATCAAATCAGGGGGAGGCCTCATCTTCGTGACTCCACAAGAAGGGATAATGCGCTTTGCCTTCTCCTTAATAGAGCCAAGGACGAACAATGAAGCCGAATACGAAGCTTTGATAGCAGGTCATGAGATTGCCGTCGACATAGGAATTGAGAACCTCCTCATATACGGAGACTCCCAACTAGTCGTTAGTCAAGTAAATGGCGACTATCAAATGTTAGTTATATGTATGCCTTAGAGGCCATTACTATACATGTGATGTATATTGTAGTGGATACTTGGACATATATAGGGAGGACTTTCTTGCTCGACATGATAGCATGCTATCTGGTTACCCTTTACCTTAACGTGTACACTGATTGTCTTTCTGTTACATGTTGGTAAAGCCCTTAGGATGTGTACTTGACTACCTAGACTATGATGCGGATCATACTAGTAGGAACATGGTAGTCCATAAGTACATCCTTCAAGGTCCCTAGTCGTGGGTGTATCAAGACGGGGCATCGATATACCAGAGTAGACTAGCATATACCTTCTCGACCCATACAGATGGGTGATGGATGATCCCATATCCATTGGTGTTTGATATCAGAGATGATATACGGGTGCTCAGTGGAGACTGGGTACACTGGACGGACTCGCCGAGAACTCCCAGATGGTATTATACCTTACGTCAGATGGCAGTTCTCTGGTGACACTGGTACATGTTAGTCTGTAGACCCGAGATCGTCATAGAGTCTTATGTGATTCCTACTGTGCTTTGATTTCCACCTTACCACATCCAAGAGTGTGTGCAAAACGGTGGTTTTTGGGTACAGTCCCGAGTTACATGGAGGCAATGAGCGATAAGAGGGGTTTCGTCTCTCCCGGTATTGGGGGTTGATGTTGCGCTATGCTCGATTGGCCATAACAGGGAAGTTCCTGGCCAGGGATGGTTTAGAGATTTACTGGTAAGTGTTACCAGTATTTTCTCGACCCGTTATGAGCCTCTCATCGGCATGACTTATTGGTTATTGGGGTCTGACGTTTACCACCCCTAGACTTGATATGCGACATATCAGACGAGGAGACCGGACTGTACGGTAGTGTCACTGTCATGCTTTTGCAGGAGTTGGAGTGGGCTTGCTTGCTGATCTTCTGATCGCTCAATACCCGGGTAGCCGTTACGTCCAGCTAGTACCGCTGACGGCTTGTGGGTGCTTGATATGATCATCACCTACTGCCGGCGTATTGACGAGTTTTTAGAGTCCTACATAGAGGTTGTACTGGCTCAGGCAAAACGAAATAGGAGCGCATATGAGATATGTGTAGGACCGAGAATAATACAAGTATGTGATACTGTATTCCATTCTCGCGATTTGTATCATCGGACGGTTATATGAGATATAGCCGGGTTACCGAATCAAGTGTTGATTCGATACATTGATACACTTGATACTAGTCGGTTATATGCGATATGACCGGATCGTTAAATTAAGTGTTGATTTAATGATTTAATGTATAATTATATATTTGATATATTAGTTTACATTAACTAGTATTGGTTCACTTAAGATTTATTTTCTCACTTGATGTGCACAAGTTGTATATATGATATATTTTTGTGCACAAGATTTTATCATGTTTGATGATACATGCAAACTTGGGTGTGTGTATGACTTACAACATGTTTAAGATAATGGATTAGGTTTTTATTTATTAAGTAATTCAAAATGGTGGCTTTCTTTGTTTGGGCTTGAAGCTTCATGAAACTTTTAAGCACCTTTGACAAAGTCTAACCATTTTGTTTTGCTTGAGATTTTCCTTAACCTAACCCATTAACTTAAACTAGGGTTTAGTCTCTACAAAGGTTAACTCACCCATGGTTGCATTATGATAGACTTCACTTGATAATTCATTTTATCATAATTCTTATTCTTTTTCTTCTTCTTCTTCTTCTTGAAGAAAAAGAAAAAGCTTGCTAGAAATTTTCAAGTGAAGATTAAGAGTGAGAAATCAAAATTTAAAGAGAACCCACTTCCTATCTCACCATCCTCTACTAGACTAGCACTCTAGTTTAGGGTATTTGCTTCACTAATTCATTGGTTAGTGAAGTAGAATCTTGATTTCGTATTCTCTCGACGTAGATCATCTTCGGCCTCGAAGACTTCAAGCGATCCCGTTGCAATTTCTCAAGGAGCCGTCCGAGAGTCCGGGAGTTGGATGATCGCAGCGAAGGGACGTCGTCACGGAGCTTTGGAAGTGGAGGACCGGATCTACAAAGGTTGTAGTCCCTTTCCTTTAGAGTAAAGTTGTTTTCTTGCTATTTGATTCGCCTAATATTTAGTTAACGATCTTGCTTAGGGTTGTTTGGCACCTAAAAATTTTAATCCTGCATGGTCGATGCCTTGTAGTGCCTTGTTAGTGTGCCTAGTCACCCTACAGTGGTATCAGAGCCTAACTAGAGCATTAGGCGATGCGTTAACAAAGTTAAAACTCCGAACGAACCCGAACACGACAAAATAAAACCCTCTCTGTACATTTTTTAAAATCTGGGATTTTTCTGAATTAAAAATGCCTAAAAAAATCAGCAGGCAAATTTAAGGACACATGTGCAAAACGACAATGTTTGGCCTCCAAAGCGCCGCATAACCGCGGCACGAGCATGGCTCGTGCGGCGGTTCCGCGGCCAAAATATGACATCACCGTTGTCGTTTTGCTCAGTAATGTTTCCTTTTATTTCCTTGATATTTTATGGGTATTTTTATCTGACTCAAGTGTTGAGTGTTTTGGGGTTTATTTTGTAGTCGTTGTTTCGATCGGAAAATTTAATTTCGTTGTGTTTTCCGGATATTTAGAATCCGTTAAAAAGTTCGATCCGATATCAATAGCTCATTTTTTCCCCGACCCAGAAAATTTCCAAGTGTTGGATTTTTCCGTTGTTTGAGAACGTCTAGATCGTGCAAGTTACGCAATGGACCCTCTAGAAGACAACAAACCTTAACTCGATTATGTGACCGTCTTGAACTGGCTTTTGAACCTTAGGGTTTGGGGCAGTACGGCGTGCCACATGTGAGGCGTTGGCTTGACCCTTCTACGGCTGGACCATTGGTACTGTGACATGTGATGGATGTTTTTAAACCCCCCTCAAGTGTTGAGAAACATTTGGGAAAACTTGGGTGTTTGATCATTCGATCGGAAAGTTTAACGTTGTCTATTTATCTGGAATGTGATACAATATTTGGTATCCACTTGTAGTTATGTGATAACTAATTTGATTGTTATAAACATAGCAGTTTAGTCTCAATTGATCGGTTGCCATGGAATTTTGATGCGATCAAAAGTCCGTCGCAATCACGTAGCGTATGCGGATACTCGCCGGGTAAACTTAATAGACAGCCATGCCCCATAGCCCTGACCAAGTGACTGTAGGAGAACCATGTCACCGAAAGCATCCGTTCGGGTGCTCGCGGCAGCGGTGTTCCGCCTTAGTGCACTTCGTCGACGGCATCCGGGGGTGCGGCCGTCTATTAAAGTTTGCGACGAGCATTCGATCACTTATCGAGAATCTTGTTGAATTGCCCGACTAGATATTGAAAAGTGTTTTCGATATAGAGACTAAAATGCGGGGTTTATAATTGTTAGGCATGTGATGTCTAAGGAGGTTGCGGATTCCAACTGTTGTAATTTTACACTTTCTTTTCTACGACCGTAAGTGTAATATATGAAATCGCCGGTTTCGTTGCTATATGTCAACGACAATTGGGATGCGCATATTTACTTACGTTGATGACATGTGATATTATGTGTTGCTGGATATATTATATTGGATCGTCGCGTTTTGAATAGCCGGGGGTTTTATGTGAGATGAGAGTTTTTATTTTTCATTCATGTAAAATTAAATGTATGTAATATTCTTTTATTGGGGCACTTTCGGGTTGAGGTTGATGTCACCATTTGTATATTATTTTCTTTTCCGCACTAGGATAGACCCAAGGAGGAGAGCACAAGTAACCGGGTTCTAGAGTCCAGTGGGAGACCAACTCGAGGAGTCGAGTCCGGGTCTCCTAACTCAAGAATTGGAAGGGTTGCTTGCCGCTCTCATAAGGGTCTAGGGGTGTGGGTTTGGCTATTCATCGCGACCGTGGAATCCGTGTTTTATAGAGGCTCAAAATAAAACACGGACGTCCTAGTATATCCAATGTTTCATATGTTTCTTCTGCTGTGATATCTGTGATATGATCATTTGATGTTCTGTGATAAATACTGTATATAGTATATATGATATATTATATAGACGTTACTTATGTTTTACACCCGCGCTAGCCCTGTCCCGCTCTGCCGTTAGTTACCTAACCTAACGGTGCACGAGGGGACATCGAGACGAATGCGGATGGCATAAGTGTATGTCGTATTTATCTGTGATGTTTAGGTGACTTAAATGATAGGACTTCATTAATGTGATTAATGAAAGAAAAAGAAACCTAAAAGATGTTGTGGAATCGAATTTTCAAAAACAGGTAGCTATAGTTCTTGCTTTGCATCGCGGTGTTCCTTGTAGAACATCCTGCACCTTATTCGATGAGGAAAGGGCCGAGATCCCTTCACCGGGAGTGACCACTTTAGCAATAACTGGAAGATACTACAACACTCGGTTTGTCTTTTGATTGCTTCTATAGTTCTTGCTTTGCATAGTGGTATATATGATATATCATGCACCTCATTCGACGAGAAAAGGGCCGACGATCCCTTCACCGGGAGTGACCCCTTTAGCAAAACTAGAAAAGCCTTAAAAACACTCCATTTCAAAATCATTTGATTCTACAACGATATCAAGTTCATTACGCAATAGGTTTTCAGAAAAACCTGTCGTAGCCCTCCGTCATTTCAGATAAGTCCTACTTAGTATTCGTGCTACGTTTGTTGGCCTGCGTCAAGGCGTAGTGTGCGGTAGCTAACTAGTATTTATCTGTTTATGCATATGATGCAGATTGGATTAGGGTAGTCGTGCGACTTTATTGGCCTGCGTCAAGGGTCGTGCGGGTGGGTTTAATTCAATCAAGAAATGATGGGTTGAACTTGACTAGCGCACTATGGTTTGTTGGCTTGCGTCAAGGTCATAGGACGCTAGGGGTAAAATATTATCGGGAATTTCAAGTGTTGAAATTTGCAATGAGATTGCATACCTTCTATGAGATAGTTGGATCCCGATACCCACTGCGAGTAATTGTTACTCTTGGGAGAGTTTTACACATTACAATTAGCCGATCAAGTAGGTATCTAGAAAGGTGTTAAAGGGGTTACGCCTCTGGGAAAACGAGGTTTACATTAATTAGGTTCGTGCGAAAGCACGGGGGACCTCCCTCAAAGTACCGACACTGGCCTGGCTAAAAGATTGGCAAACTTGTAGCGTGTAATTAATCCCGGCTAGTCTTTCCTTTTAGGGTTTGAAGGAAGATTTGATAAAAACAGTAGGAGCCATCCTGATTAGATAAAATAATAACCAATCTGATCTTGCAAGAGCATACGCTGAGTGTTTTCTTCTCTCTCTCTCCAGGTAGCGACCATATCACGCCTTAATCAAGATAATAATACGGATAAATTGACAGAATCCGCTTGTTATACTGAGCTAGGGAACGTTGGTCCCGCTCCAACTTATAATTGTTATAAGACAGAGCAGGAAATTGGGAATTACCAGAATTCCCGTGCCGCCCAAACGAAGAAAGTGCATACTGATGCATCAACTTCGGGTGTGTTCATTACAGAGAACTGTTTCTCTGTATCCTTTACGTCCTGGGTATGTGATACCAGATCAGGATCCCACATATGTAATCTGTTACATGGGCTACAGAAAGGTAGAGAACTGAGAACGGGTGATAAGTTTCATGAGACAGAAAACGGTGCAAGTGTTGCAGCCAAGTCTGTTTGTCACTATCACCCTGTATTACCAGAATACATTGATTCTGAACGAATGTTATTAGATACCGAACCTGATATACAAAATCATATCAGTCTCTTTATTAGTAAAGAAAGGATATAATTTTGTATTGTTGGATAATGTTTTGAACATTTCCTATATCAAGAGTTGATCGGTTCAGGCACGTTATCTAAAAGCATTGACGTTCTAAATCAAACTAAAGATCTTAGTATACAGAACACACACAAGAGGAATAGTTCAGAAATGAACGAATCCTTCTTGAGGTATTGTAGACTAGGTCATATCAATGCGACCCGACTAGCTAAATTACACTTAGATGCATATTTAAATCTGTTTGAATTTACATCTGGTGAAACTTGCCGGTCATGTCACAGAGATAAGATGACCATAGCTCTGTTTAATGGAAACAGAGAAAGAGTTAGTGAACTTTTAGGATGATACATGTTGATGTATGAAGGTCCCCATTCTACACATGCCAAGACCGGTTCTTTGTACTTCATTACATTCTCTGATGATCTCTCAAGATTTAGACATATGTTCCTGTTGAAACACAAGTCCGAACCTTTTGAGATATTCACAGAATATAAGTTAAAAGTAGAGAACCAAAACATGTATAAGTATTATGTCCTTTGATGAGATCAGGGAGGAGAATACTTGAACACGGGATTCCTGAACTATTCTAAAAGAGAATGAGATTCTCTCTCAGCATTACTCCTCCGTATACACCACAGTACGTCGGTGTATCGGGGCGGAGCAATCACACCCTATATGATAAGGTGTGTTCTATGATGAGTACTACTGAGTTACCTATTTCCTTTTTGGGAGTTATGCACTTATGAAGTTGCATACCTATTGAATAGGGTTCCGATCAAATCAGTTGCCTACCACTTCATATGAGATATGGAAAGGGAAGAGCCCATTTCTTAAGTTAGTTAAGATTTGGGGTTGTCCGGTCTATGTCTAAAAGCAAAATCCGGACAAACTCGAGGCAAAGTCGATTCTGTAGAAGTTTGTTGGATATCCCAAGCAATTGCAAGGGAATATCTTCTACCTAACCGAGGGACAAAAGATGTTTTGTTTCTCAACATGCCACCTTTGTGTAACGGAATTTCTTGGAAACAAATTAGTGGTCATGAGATAGAACTAGAAGGAGTTCCAGCTATACAAACTGCAGCTGATGATTTGGTAGAACCAAAGGATTCGATAGTATCCAACGAACCTCAGCCTCTCCGCGGATCTAGTAGGATTCCTCACCCACCTGAGAGATACTTTGGTTTCTCTATGACAGTGGGAGCGAGGAATGCATCATGAGATGATGACCCAACTAGTTTCGAGCAGGCCATCAGGAGTGGGACTCTATAAGAATGGCTGGATGCTTAGCGATCTGAGATGGAATCCTTTACACCAACAAAGTATGGACTTTGGTTGCTTTATCTGAAGGGTTAAATCCCCATCAGGAGCAAGTATATCTTGAGAAGATTACTTGGTGTACATGGAAAAGTTGGGACTTTCAAAGCTAGACTTGTTAAAGGTTTGCATCATAGACCAGATGTGGCTAATGATGAAACCTTTTCAAGGCCCTATGCTTAAGTCCATCCAGATCCTACTTGCCACGGCTACATACCATGACTATGATATCTGGCGGTTGGGTGTCATGACTGCTTTTCTAAATGATGTTTTAGAAGAGAGCGTCTATAAGTACACAGCCATAGAGCTTCGTAGACAGTGGGAGCAGAGGAAACATGTGCAAGATGTTTTATGTGATAAAGCAAGCATCGCGGAGTTGGAACGTCTGTTTTGATGTGGTAGTCAAAGAGTTTGACTTCATCAAAATGGTAGATGAACCTTGTATATACAAAAAGGAAGTAGAGAGTATGGTAGTGATCCTCTTAGAGTACGTGGATGACATACTCTTGATAGGGAAAGAGTTTCCTATGCTACGCTCGATCAATCTCCGCTTATCACAATAATTCTCCACATAGGATCAAAGTGATACCTCCTAAATCCTGGGTTTAGGATCTATGAGATAGATCTAATTGGATGTTAGGATACTCACTAGTTGTAGTGAGATGGTATCAATCGATCCTGGGGAGAATCACTGGAAAGGTTCCAGGGTGATAAGGACGACTGAATGTCAGTCGCAGGCATTGTCTTTACCCTCAGTAAAGGGACGGTATGTTGGAAGAGTTCCAAGCTAGATACCATGACATACTAGATGATTAAAGGAAACATATATCGTTACCAAATATGCTACCAAAGAGGAAGTCTGGGTGTATATTAGTTCATGAGATGAACTTCGTTCCTACCATTGTATGACAATGGAATTATGGCCTATGCCTAGGAACACCCGTCCCATCAGTGATCCAGACATATTTTAAGGTAGTGTCACCTGATCATGGAGATGGTTGATCTCCAGGGATCGAGGTCAGGAGAGTAGATTCAGAGGACAATACGGCGGATCCACTCACAAAGGCTTTTTCCCAAAAAGAGACTATTATGGGACGGTTGAGTATGAGATGCTACAACCACTGTTATCAGATAGCCCTAGTGCAAGTGGAAGATTGTTAGTTATATGTATGCCCTAGAGGCCATTACTAGACATGTGATGTATATTGTAGTGGATGCTTATGTTGGAGATAGTGCCCTCAGAGTCAATTATTGGATCACATGCACGTGATTGCAATGATTGAGGGAGGACCTATCCCGGTAGGACATTCTTACTCGAGATGATAGTATGCTATCTGGTTTATCTCTATCATCGTGTACTGTTTTAGGTGACCTGACAGGTCGCTATTACACGCTGATAGAGCCCCTAGGATTCTTGCTTGACTGCCAGCAGTATGATGGCGATCATATACGTGAGAGCTGGTGGTCTATAAGCACATCCTTAAAAGGTCCCTAGTCGTTGGAGTTTCGAGACAGGGCATCGATTCTCCAGAGTAGACTAGTGTATACAGTCGAGACCCCGACGAGGGGCGGTGGCCGGTCTCATAAGCCACTGGTGTCAGTTGGTTCACCTAAGATGTATACAGGTGCTCATTGGGTTATGAGTACACCGGACAGGACTCGCCGGGAACATGCTAGTTGGTCTTATACCTGACGTCAGATAGCAGTTCCCTGGTGACATGTGTACAGGTTAGTTCATCGACCTGAGATCGTCATTTGTCTCGTGTGAGTTCCCACTGTGCTTTGATTACTACCCTATCACGGCTCAAAGGAGTCGTGCAAACAGGTTTTAGTTGGGTACAGTCCAGAGCCACATGGAGGCAGTGAGCGGATCTGCAGGGGTTCGTCTCTCCCGGTATTGGGGGTGAGGTCGCGCTGTGTCTAGGAGAGCCATTACACAAAGCCCTCGGCCGAGGCAGGAGATTTACTGGTAGGTATTCCAGTAGTATCTCAGGGTGTTCTGGGCTTCACTCCGACACGACTTGTACCGCCTTTGGGGGTCTGACTTTTACCAACCCCCTAGGCCCACCATGCGATGCTCATAGACGAACGGACCGGACTGTACGGATATTGTCACTGACAGGCTCAGTAGGGTGTCAGGATGAGTTCGCTCATCGACGTCCCTTTTGGTCAATAGCTGGTGGCCCGTCACGTATTGGCTTATACCTCTGACGTGCTAGTGGTTAAATCCACAACCATAGTATTGACGAATCTTTAGAGTCCACCACACTTTCAGTTACTCAAGCTTTCGGGCGAAACGCTGTAGAGGCCGTATGGAGATATGGCAGGGTCCGATCAGATACGTGCGGTATTGCACGGATCAGGATCGGACGGTTTGTACTAGTGGCCGTATGGATATATGGCAGGGTTCGATCCGATACGTGCGGTATTGCACGGATTAGGATCGAACGGATATTACTAGCCGGCTTTGGTTTAAGCCGGTCCTAGTTTAGTACAGTGTAGATTTTGTCTCATTGCATTTGTATCCGGTCGGAATACAGATGCGGGTGTGTATGCACAGCATCGGGGTTTTCCTGTAATTTATTACGGGACCAGTTTTCTGGAGTTGCCAGTTTGCATTCCGTTCCGGCCGGTTTTCCTTTGTTCTTTCCCGGCCGGACTTTTCCGATGGAGGGGGTAATTTGCAGTTTTGCAAATTACTTTTGGGGAGGGGGTTTCTTGCATATGTGGGATTATGATATGACCATCATCATTCTCTTTACATCACTTGCATTATTCATGGTAGTAATGTGAGGTGATTGATTTGTGTTTGGATGTGAGGTTTGCTTTTGATATGGTCACCTCCACCTTTTTCCTACACTCACCTCCCTTTGTATTATGTTTCATTCTCTCCACCATTTCCAAATAGGGGAGGCCGGCCACAATTTTTTGGAGAGGGGAAAAATGAGAGGGTTTCATTTTTGATGAGGTTAATTTGTTCATATCACTCTTCTTGCTACACACATTCTTGCTCCACTTGAAAAGTCCATTTTCTCAACCTCGTTCCTCCATCAAGGCAACATAACCCCAAAGAGACTAAGCACTACACATTCTACAGCATATCTTGGGCACGTCGACTTGCCAGCTTCGTGCCCGAGTTGCCTCGGTATTGAGGTGGGAGCCCGTAAAAGATACAGACGATGTGGTGCCCTTCCGGCAAGGAGGCGACGACCGGAGTTTCCGCGGGAGATCGGGACGATGACGAGAAGACCGGAGGACTCGGATCACTCGGTATATCTCTCACCCTTTCTCTTGTTTGCTAGTATCGGTTAATGGTTACGATCCGGGTATATTGTCCGCGGTAGCGCCAGTTTAAAAGTTAAGAAATTTTGATTCCGCATTTTGGCCTCGGATAGACGGCCGGGGCGCTGCCGTGGCGCAACATGGTATCAGTGCCACGCCATTAACCCTGCCTAGCTTGTTCTAATGCGTTTTACTTATCCGATCGACCAAAATTCCAAAATCCGCGTTTTGCTTGCATCAGTTTTCTGTCGATTTTTTCCGGGCTCTAAAAATTTTTCAGGTTGTAGAAAACTGATGTACAAGAAGTTCTAAGAGTTCTGGGAAAATTCGAGACATTGATCTCTCAGGTAGAGCGCGGAACCGCGGCAAAACCCCCCTTGTTGCCGCGGTTCCGCCGCCGTCTTGAGTGATCAATGCGTCAAAATTTTCCCATGGGCTGGTGGGCTGAAAGTAGGGGTTTTGGAATATTAAAATTGGGCCCAGAATTTCTGTGAGTGCTACAGTATTGCTTGGGGGCCCACTTGTTAATTTTTGATCGATCGGATATTTTAAGCACATTATTTCACAGTATTTACATTATATCTGCGACCGTGAATGTCACTCGATCGGTAAATCCTGTCTAATTGCTATAGCCCGGTTAGACGGATTTGCGAACGTAACATTCACGTTGATGTTCTATGTTTATGCTGTGTTGTTGCGGATCGGTCGTGGGGGATAGCCTGGATGCAATGTTAGTACAGTTTTGTTTTATATGTACATTTGTTATTGCGGGGCGAGCGTCCGACATGTGGACTGCCGTCACTGCCTGTTTGTATTATTATTTTGGGGCACGGCCTGGTTGCGGTCGATGTACCCGTTGTATGTATATTTTACTTTCTGTACTAGGATTGCCCCGCGGTGGGGTGCACGGATAGCCGGGTTCTGGAGGGCAACAAGCGCGCATCTCATGGCATTGGGACGGAGGGGGCTTCACTCCAGGATTGGCGGGCTATTCGCCGCACTCGTAGGGGGTACAGGTTGACCCAGGAGGGGTGCCCGAGTTACCGGATTCCGTGAAGTGCTGGGTGGTCCATTCACGTTGCTGAAGGGTGCTGCCTCGCTTCAGGTTTTGGCGGGTGACTTGCCGCGCCCGTAGGGGACTAGGTTTTCATTGCATAGGCTATCCACACGACCAGGGGAACGTCGGGTTTCAGCAGCGGCTCTGTGAAACCCGGGGCTTCCAGATATCTGTATTGTTCTGAGATGCTGTATATTTCTGTGATGTTGCATTTTATCACGCCTTGAGCGAATATAATTTATTGGTATATATATTAGTAGATGTTGTATATGTTTTACATCCGCGCTAGTCCAGTCCCCGCTCTGTCGTTAGTTAGCTAACCTAACGGGTAATGACGGGACCCAGTGGCGAATGCGGATGGCATATACGTACATCAGTATATTTTCGTTCTTTGTGGTGTGATCAATTGATGGGACTGCGTTGATTCGGATCAATGCAAGATAAACAAACCTATTCTGATGTTGTTGGAACACTTTTCAAAAAGCTGTTATTGCAAGGACGTTCACTTTTGTTTTGCATCGTGGTATTCATTTGGAATATCCTGCTCCTCAGTCGACGAGGCAAGGGCCGAGATCCCTTCACCGGGAGTGACCCCTTGGACAGAAGTTTGCGTCAGGGCATTAACTTCACTATAGCCGATTACTTTTGCTTTGCATCGTGGTATTCAGTTGGAATATCCTGCACCTCATTCTACGGGGAAAGAGCCGAGATCCCTTCACCAGGAGTGACCTCTTTAGTAAAGGTTTTCGTCACTATATTTTTATAAAAAGTTATCCAGTTCCTTCAACGATATCAAGTTCATTACGTTAAAGGTTTTTCGCCAAAAACCAGCCGTAGCCCTCCGTCATTTCAGATTAGTATTGCTTAGTATTCGCGCTACGTTTGTCGTTGCTATTCGCCGAGGCGTAGTGTGCGGTAGCTCTGTAATGCTTTCTGTCGTATGGATATGTGGATTGGTTAGGACAGTCGTACGACTTTGTTGATTATTCGTCAAGGGTCGTGCGGGTGGGTTTAACACAATCAAGATAATGACGGGCTGAACTTGACTAGGACCTTTTGATTTGTTGATTATTCGTCAAGGTCACTTGGGTCCTAGGGGTAAAAATCACATCGGGAGTTTCAAAAGAACTGAAACTTGCCAGATATACGCATACCTTCTGGAGTGTGGTGACTTGAGTGGATTCCGTCAAGTTATCATGCGATGATGGTTGGATCCCGATTCCCACTGATGAGTTGGTTTACTCCTCGGGTGACCCCGACTAATTCTTCTTTCATGTTTGGGGAAGAATTTGAGGTTACAGTGGGAGGTTTCCTGATTAGATAAAGTGATAACCATTCTGATCTAGGTTAGAGTGCACGCTGAGTGTTTCTTTTCTCTCTCTCTTTGGCAGCGACCATTGACCCGACCCTGGACTATGACTCAGTGACCAAGTTGACCGAACCTTCTTAACACAGGCTTTTGGATTGTCAGAGTTGCAAACCTCATTGCCACTCCTACTTTTACCCTTTTCTCCAGGACACCCCGTATTACTACGAACGTCCACTTCCATTGGACAAAACCATCGTATGGTTATATACGAACTCGAAGGACTTCGAGGATGGTTTCTGGTTCTGGAGAAAACGGATAGGATTATTCAGTTGTCTTTTCCTTTTTGCCTCCTCTCAAGTTGCGAGTACTCCTTGGTTTAGGAGTAGTACACCTATTACGCAAATTGGATAGTCTTCTTCCAAACCTTAGGCTGGTGCCTAAACGGTGGGGAATGAAGAAAACCAATTAGCATAACGATAGTGTACAGAAGGTATTAAGTTAAGACAAAGCAAGGGATTAGTAAGAGGGCAAAGTAAATTGCAACTGATATTCATGACCAAACCAAGTATTTCTTCGCCAATCCTAAATCACCTTTGTATTTCTCCAGGACACTCCGTATCACTACGAAGATCCACAGTTTATTGGATACTCCATCGTATGGTTATATACGAACTCGAAAGGAACTTGTTCCAGTTCGGGGATGGATTCTGGTCCAGGAGAAATAGGAATAAGGTTTATTCGGTTGTCTTTTATCTTCACCTTCTCTCGCATTGCGAGTGCTCCTAGGACTAGGACAGTACACCCATTATGCTTATTGGATAGTCTTCTTCCAAACCATAGGCTGGTGCCGCCTAAGGGGTGTGCAGAAGGTAATGACTAAAGACATATAAAGGGATTTGGAGAGGTGGCAAAGAATTATACGGTTATAGTTGTGAATCTGGATAATGGTAGAGGCATTACTAGGAATACCAGGATACCCCATCGAAACATTTCAATGTTTCACTTCAACTGTGTACTGTTAAAAGAAAATTGATTTCCTGATTAGACACTTGCTCCAGTGTATGTATTTACTAGGTTTGATTCTCACATCTGTATGGTTTTACAGATGATGAGTGGGAGTAAGTTATTGGGAATAGGGTGATCATCCTCATTATATCGGGATTCGTTGTAATCGGTGATATTTGAGGAGATCACCTGGGCTGTTTGCCGGTCGGCAAATATTTGGTTTTGAATATCCGTTGTTATGCACCAATTTCAAATTGATATATCTGTACGTCTATTTTTATAGAGTGAGATATACCTTTTGAAATTATGTCTATGACATTTACCTATATCAGTGGATGGTTAGGTAAGGAGCATTGAACAGCGGTGTAATTCTTCTTAACCATAGTACAGTTTTCAACCTACGACACACAGTGAATGAGTTGTTAGACTCAGGGACTTATACAGAGTATTGTATATTGTCCAGTGTCCATTAGGACAGTGGGGTTGGTCCTCATACTATATTCTGTTTACTTTTAACTACTCTAATTCTTAGACATGTGTTTCGTAGAAACACAGGGTCTGAGTTTTGAGGAGTTATTGGTATAAGAATAGAGTAGAGAACCAGGTATTGCAAGTATCGGGATTCTTCAAGGTGATCGAAGATGTAGATACTTGTGTATGGTATTCAGTTGATAGTAATGAGAACTTGCTTCTCTTTCAGGTTACTCATAATTGGAAGCATTCCTAAGTTGGGTAACGCTGATCGGCCTCCTTCCATTTAGTTGACATGCACTGGAGACAGCTGCATGATTTGAATCTGGTTCAATTAAATCAGTGCCTCTGGTTCTATATTGGGTATAGAACAGTTCATATCTTAACGATGTTAAGGTACGGGGAGTTGTCCGGCTTATGATTAAAACCAGACACTGGACAACTCAAGGCGCGTTTCTGTAATGGCTGTTTGTGGGTTGACCCAGGCTATGACGAGGGTTGACTTTCTACCATCTGGAAGATCAATAGTGATATTGTTCTTAACTCGCCACATTTTTAAAAGAAATGGTTATTTTTCAGAAAACAGTAGTGGGAGTATGGTAGAACTGGAAGTGATTCCAGAACCGCAAACGATTACTGAAAATTTGATAGGAACTTGAAGATTCAATCTGGTTTGACATTCCATTGGCCACTCCGCAGATAAGGTGGGTAACTTCAGGCACCCGAGAGGCACTCCGGTAGCCTCAAGGACGGTGACAGGGAAGTTCTTGTTTATCCACACTTGCCATTGTTGTTGTTCCAGGCTGCGAGACCCGGCAGGAGGATGAGTATAGCGTCGTTCTAAACTAGCTTTAGAAGTGCGCGTCTATATGACTCTGCCAGAGGGTTGTCGTAGTCAGTGGGAGCAGCGGAAGCATTGGTGGACATCAGGCTTATGTCTATTTATAGACTAAAGCAGATATAGCGGAGATAGATCATCTATTTCTGATATGACAGTCATAGGTTTGACGTCATCAGAATAGGGGATGGATCTGTTAAGAAGGTAGTAGGGTGTGATGTCCTGGTTTTGGATGACATACACAGAGTAGGAAAGGAAACTCCTATAATACGATCGGTTATACTTTGGTTGTCACACAGTGGTTTCTCCACACAGGACTTGGATATTATATCAGACATTCTGGTTACTAGATCTATGGTTTTAGATCTAGATTTGGGTGGTTTCCTAATCTGGGTACCTTGACAGCATTCTATGAGTATTTAGAATGGACGACTCCTGGCACGGTAGTACACCTGCAGGTAATGGAGTCACCCTCTCTAAAGGTGTCTTACAGACTAAAGGGGAGAGGGATACGCATGATTGACATATCACTTGCTTAGGCAATTGAGTCAATCATGAGATGTCAAGTACCACACCAGATGTTGTTCTTGCAGTAGCTGCAATAAGCTGATATTAATCCAATCCTGGAGAAACAGTCGGAAGCAGTTTTAGAACATAAGTTGATGTTCTAGGGATGTGATAACGACAGCCTCTTTTAGGAGACGGTTGTCACTCCAGGCTTCCAAGGTGACATGGATGGCAGAGTGGCTGTCAGAGTTATAGTTTCTCCTTCTGACGAGGGGCAGTATTTTGGACAGGTGGTCCAAGGCAATACTGAGGGAGGCATGGCGCTGGGTACTGATTAAGTTCAGTTATCGATACAGTCTAAGAAGTTTGGATTTGGAATTCATTTATGAGCTAGGTCCCATCAGATATCCAGACATATTCTAAGACAGGTATTGCTCATTTCGGGAGATGGCTTTCTCCGCGAACTTGAGATATAGAGAGACATAGAAAGAAACATCACAGCGGATCCACTCACTGAGGCTATTCCTCGAACGCAATAGTTTCGCAAACGAGCTTTGTGAGACTGACTAGTAGAGGAGTTGGGTGTTCGGTATCACACGGGCTGTGAGTATGCGACATTGCAATAATTAGCCTTGAGTGCAAGTGGGAGATTGTTGGAGATAGTGCCCTCAGAGTCAATTATTGGATCACAGGCACGTGATTGCAATGATTGAGGGAGGACCTATCCCGGTAGGACAGTCTTACTCGAGATGATAGTATGCTATCTAGTTTATCTCTATCATCGTGTACTGCTTTAGGTGACCTGACAGGTCGCTATTACACGCTGATAGAGCCCCTAGGATTCTTGCTTGACTGCCAGCAGTATGATGGCGATCATATACGTGAGAGCTGGTGGTCTATAAGCACATCCTTAAAATGTCCCTAGTCGTTGGAGTTTCGAGACAGGGCATCGATTCTCCAGAGTAGACTAGTGTATACAGTCGAGACCCCGACGAGGGGCGGTGGCCGGTCTCATAAGCTACTGGTGTCAGTTGGTTCACCTAAGATGTATACAGGTGCTCATTGGGTTATGAGTACACCGGATAGGACTCGCCGGGAACATGCTAGTTGGTCTTATACCTGACGTCAGATAGCAGTTCCCTGGTGACATGTGTACAGGTTAGTTCATCGACCTGAGATCGTCATTTGTCTCATGTGAGTTCCCACTGTGCTTTGATTACTACCCTACCAAGGCTCAAAGGAGTCGTGCAAACAGGTTTTAGTTGGGTACAGTCCCGAGCCACATGGAGGCAGTGAGCGGATCTGCAGGGGTTCGTCTCTCCCGGTATTGGGGGTGAGGTCGCGCTGTGTCTAGGAGAGCCATTACACAAAGCCCTCGGCCGAGGCAGGAGATTTACTGGTAGGTATTCCAGTAGTATCTCAGGGTGTTCTGGGCTTCACTCCGACACGACTTGTACCGCCTTTGGGGGTCTGACTTTTACCAACCCCCTAGGCCCGCCATGCGATGCTCATAGACGAACGGACCGGACTGTACGGATATTGTCACTGACAGGCTCAGTAGGGTGTCAGGATGAGTTCGCTCATCGACGTCCCTTTTGGTCAATAGCTGGTGGCCCGTCACGTATTGGCTTATACCTCTGACGTGCTAGTGGTTAAATCCACAACCATAGTATTGACGAGTCTTTAGAGTCCACCACACTTTCAGTTACTCAAGCTTTCGGGCGAAACGCTGTAGAGGCCGTATGGAGATATGGCAGGGTCCGATCAGATACGTGCGGTATTGTACGGATCAGGATCGGACGGTTTGTACTAGTGGCCGTATGGATATATGGCAGGGTTCGATCCGATACGTGCGGTATTGCATGGATTAGGATCGAACGGATATTACTAGCCGGCTTTGGTTTAAGCCGGTCCTAGTTTAGTACAGTGTAGATTTTGTCTCTTTGCATTTGTATCCGGTCGGAATACAGATGCGGGTGTGTATGCACAGCATCGGGGTTTTCCTGTAATTTATTACGGGACCAGTTTTCTGGAGTTGCCAGTTTGCATTTCGTTCCGGCCGGTTTTCCTTTGTTCTTTCCCGGCCGGACTTTTCCGATGGAGGGGGTAATTTGCAGTTTTGCAAATTACTTTTGGGGAGGGGGTTTCTTGCATATGTGGGATTATGATATGACCATCATCATTCTCTTTACATCACTTGCATTATTCATGGTAGTAATGTGAGGTGATTGATTTGTGTTTGGATGTGAGGTTTGCTTTTGATATGGTCACCTCCACCTTTTTCCTACACTCACCTCCCTTTGTATTATGTTTCATTCTCTCCAACATTTCCAAATAGGGGAGGCCAGCCACAATTTTTTGGAGAGGGGAAAAATGAGAGGGTTTCATTTTTGATGAGGTTAATTTGTTCATATCACTCTTCTTGCTACACACATTCTTGCTCCACTTGAAAAGTCCATTTTCTCAACCTCGTTCCTCCATCAAGGCAACATAACCCCAAAGAGACTAAGCACTACACATTCTACAGCATATCTTGGGCACGTCGACTTGCCAGCTTCGTGCCCGAGTTGCCTCGGTATTGAGGTGGGAGCCCGTAAAAGATACAGACGATGTGTGCCCTTCCGGCAAGGAGGCGACGACCGGAGTTTCCGCGGGAGATCGGGACGATGACGAGAAGACCGGAGGACTCGGATCACTCGGTATATCTCTCACCCTTTCTCTTGTTTGTTAGTATCGGTTAATGGTTACGATCCGGGTATATTGTCCGCGGTAGCGCCAGTTTAAAAGTTAAGAAATTTTGATTCCGCATTTTGGCCTCGGATAGACGGCCGGGGCGCTGCCGTGGCGCAACAGCTTGGACATATATAGGGAGGACTTTCTTGCTCGACATGATAGTATGCTATCTGGTTACCTTTTACCTTAACGTGTACACTGATTGTCTCTCTGTTACATGTTAGTAAAGCCCTTAAGATGTGTACTTGACTACTTAGACTATGATGCGGATCATACTAGTGGGAACATGGTAGTCCATAAGTACATCCTTCAAGGTCCCTAGTCGTGGGTGTATCGAGACGGGGCATCGATATACCAGAGTAGACTAGCATATACCTTCTCGACCCATACAGATGGACGATGGATGATTCCATATCCATTGGTGTTTGACATCAGAAATGATATACGGGTGCTCAGTGGAGACTGGGTACACTGGACGGACTCGCCGAGAACTCCCAGATGGTATTATACCTTATGTCAGATGGCAGTTCTCTGGTGACACTGGTACAGGTTAGTCTGTAGACCCGAGATCGTCATAGAGTCTTGTGTGATTCCTACTGTGCTTTGATTTCCACCTTACCACGTCCAAGAGGGTGTGCAAAACGGTGGTTTTTGGGTACAGTCCCGAGTCACATTGAGGCAATGAGCGATAAGAGTGGTTTCGTCTCTCCCGGTATTGGGGGTTGATGTTGCGCTATGCTCGATTGGCCATAACAGGGAAGTCCCTGGCCAGGGCTGGTTTAGAGATTTACTGGTAAGTGTTACCAGTAGTTTCTTGACCCGTTATGAGCCTCCCATCGGCATGACTTATCGGTTATTGGGGTCTGACATTTACCACCCCTAGACTTGATATGCGACATATCAGACGAGGACACCGGACTGTACGGTAGTGTCACTGTCAGGCTTTTGCAGGAGTTGGAGCGGGGTTGCTTGCTGATCTTCTGATCGCACAATACCCGGGTAGCCGTTACGTCCAGCTAGTACCGCTGACGGCTTGTGGGTGCTTGATATGATTATCACCTACTGCCGGCGTATTGACGAGTCTTTAGAGTCCTACATAGAGGTTGTACTGGCTCAGGCAAAATGAAATAGGAGCGCATATGAGATATGTGCGGGACCGAGAATAATACAAGTATGTAATACTGTATTCCATTCTCGCGATTTGTATCATCGGACGGTTATATGAGATATAGCCGGGTTACCGAATCAAGTGTTGATTCGATACATTGATACACTTGATACTAGTCGGTTATATGCGATATGACCGGATCGTTAAATAAAGTGTTGATTTAATGATTTAATGTATAATTATATATTTGATATATTAGTTTATATTAACTAGTATTGGTTCATTTAAGATTGATTTTCTCACTTGATGTGCACAAGTTGTATATGTGATATATTTTTGTGCACAAGATTTTATCATGTTTGATGATACATGCAAACTTGGGTGTGTGTATGACTTACACCATGTTTAAGATAATGGATTAGGTTTTTATTTATTAAGTAATTCAAAATGGTGGCTTTCTTTGTTTGGGCTTGAAGCTTCATGAAGCTTTTAAGCACCTTTGACAAAGTCTAACCATTTTGTTTTGCTTGAGATTTTCCTTAACCTAACCCATTAACTTAAACTAGGGTTTAGTCTCTACAAAATTTAACTCACCCATGGTTGCATTATGAGAGACTTCACTTGATAATTCATTTTATCATAATTCTTATTCTTTTTCTTCTTCTTCTTCTTCTTCTTCTTGAAGAAAAAGAAAAAGCTTGCTAGAAATTTTCAAGTGAAGATTAAGTGTGAGAAATCAAAATCTAAAGAGAACCCACTTCCTATCTCACCATCCTCTACTAGACAAGCACTTTAGTTTAGGGTGTTTGCTTCACTAATTCATTGGTTAGTGAAGTAGAAGCTTGATTCCGTATTCCCTCGACGTAGATCATCTTCGGCCTCGAAGACTTCAAGCGATCCCGTTGCTATTTCTCAAGGAGCCGTCCGAGAGTCCTGGAGTTGGATGATCGCAGTGAAGGGACGTCGTCACGGAGCTTTGGAAGTGGAGGACCGGATCTACAAAGGTTGTAGTCCCTTTCCTTTAGAGTAAAGTTGTTTTCTTGCTATTTGATTCGCCTAATATTTAGTTAACGATCTTGCTTAGGGTTGTTCGGCACCAAAAAATTTTAATCCGGCAAGGTCGATGCCTTGTAGAGCCTTGTTAGTGTGCCTAGTAACCCTACATCAAACGTGCAAGCCAGAGTTGGTGAAATACGGCGAGAGAGTGCAGCAACTGCTGACTCAAATCCCTGCCTATGCCCTGGAGAGCATACCGCGTGCGGAAAATAGCAAGGCGGATGCATTAGCCAAACTCGCTAAAGAACTGGCCGACAAAAACCTCGATGACGTGAGGATCGTTGTACAAAGCCGTCGGGTTCTTGCACCGGCAGAAATATCTCCAGAGTCGTTTGAAGAAAAAGGAGCGACCGAGCAAATAGCTCTGCAAATAAAAGACCAGGAAAAGGCTATTGATTGGAGAGAAGTCTTTATAGACTACTTCAAATCTCGTCGAACACCTGAAGATGCATCCTCGAGACATCAGCTCATGAAACGAGCTCTTTCTTTTGCATTCGTCAATGATACTCTGTATAAGAGATCGTTTGACTCTTTATGGCTAAGATGCCTGGGACCGGAAGAAGCAAAAAGAGTCGTCCAAGAAACTCACGACGGACTCTGCGGTTCTCAACAAGCCGGGCCGAAGATGAAGCTGAAGATCAAAAGGATGGGCTACTATTGGCCCACGATGATTCAGGACTGCCTCGAATATGCAAAGCAGTGCCACTCGTGCCAGATTCATGGGGATTTCATCCACCAGCATCTAAATCCGCTACATCCAACGGTGGCTTGCTGGCCATTCGAAATGTTGGGAACCGACATAATTAGCCCCATCGAACTAGCATTGTCCAGAGGACATCGATTCATTTTGGCAACAACTGATTACTCCTCCAAATGGGCAGAAGCAATCCCGCTAAGGGAAGTGAAGACGGAGAATATTCTCCATTTTTTCAAGACACATGTCATCTATCGGTTCGGTACTCCGCGACGGATTATCTCCGATAACGGGCCAGCCTACAGAAGCCACAAGATCAGCCGCTTCGCACAACAGCATAATATATACTGGAGATACTCTTCAGTCTATAATTCCCGAGCTAACGGTCTAGCTGAGGCTTTCAACAAGACCTTGACGAAGATCGTGAAAAATACAGTGTCTCGAAATAAGAAGGACTGGCACGAGAGACTGCATGAAGCTCTCTGGGAGTATCGAACTACGTTCAAAACGGCCACAAACGCAATGCCGTATGCATTGGTATTCGGCATAGAATCGGTACTCCCCCTCAAGATAGAGTTACCTTCTCTACGAGTGGCGGTTCACTACGAGCTAACAGACGAAGAAAATGCACACCTTCGGCTTGAGGAGCTCGATGCCCTTGATGAAACTCGGCTCTTGGCGCAACAAAATCTGGAGGCTTATAAAGCAAAGATGACGTGCTCATATGAGAGATTGACTAGGTCGAGAACATTCCGCCAAGGCAAACTCGTGCTAGTGGTCAAAAGACCTATGATCCCCAATCGCGCCAAACGGGGGAAATTCGAGCCGAACTATGAAGGCCCATACATCATAGACAAGGTTTACCAGGGTGGAGCCTATCTACTCATGGACATGCATGGTGAAAGACCTTTCAGGCCAATAAATGGTCGCTTCCTGAAAAAATACTACGCCTATCGAGTCACGGCCTAGGTCAACGATAGATGACGACGCCTATGTCCGCTCGCTATCTTCCTAAGCCCAAAACTCTATAAGTAGTAGCCGGCTACGGACTGAAATGTGCTAAAACTAACAACGGACCGAAATGTCCTAAAACTAACAACGGACCGAAACGTCCTTAAACTAACGATGAACCACTATGTCCTAAAACTGGCTGTCGACCGAGACATCTATAAACTACTACGGACCGCAGCATCCCAAGGCTGACACAAAAAGGGGGAATGTCCAGAAGCAAAATGGGTACGGATGAAAACCCGAAAGGGCTCCGTGAGTAAAAACTGTAGGGCTACCGGCGAATTTTGTGAAAACCCGAAAGGGCGCAAGCTCGTTAAAAGACACTTGCAAGATTCTCTCGACCCTGTAAGGAGAAACTACCTGCGTGAGATCCTTATGACTCACAAGGGAGCAACACACTTAGGGATCCCCACGATTCCTAAGGAGAAATTACACTTGCGAGATCCTCATGACTCGTAAGGAGAATTCCCCTTTGAGATCCTCACGGCTCATAGGATTTAGAAGCCTTAAGCTACAGGGATCTGAACCTGTTCTTAAGCAGTCATACTTCCATTTTTGCCCTACAAGCGTTTCAGTATTGACCCTTGTATAGAATCCATGGGTGCGAATAAACATTTCCCTGACAAAGTCCCACCAGAGATTGGGGATATGCTCATATGGCAAAAGACACTTGTAATTCCTCTCGACTTATAAAGAGAAACCACTCTTGTAAGATCCTTACGACTTATAAGGGACCATACACTTAAGACTCCTCACGATTCTTAAGGAGAAAAAGCACCAGCGAGATCCTCTCGACTCGTAGGGAGAAATACCTTTATGAGACCCTTACGGCTCATGAAGTCAAAAACCTAAGTCGACAGGATCCTAACCCTGTCTACTAAGCCACTTTTGTTCGACATCGACAAAGGCAAATGATGATTCGCTCCTGGCAATATCCCAGTTGTAGCGATGCTGATGCCTAAATCGGTATCAAATCCCAAATTCGCAGCGAAAAGTCAGCGAGCCACAAATGCAAATGAAATAGCCGAAATGATGGGGAAACTTGCAACAAAATCAGTAAGTAAAAATGTATGCATGCAAAATAGCCGAAATGATTGGGCAACTCGCAATAAAAAGCAGCGAGTAAAAACAAAAAATAGCCGAAATGATTGGGCACCGCGAAAAATAGCCGAAATGATTGGGCAATCGCGACTTTCGCGATATAAAAGCTGAAATGATAGAGCATCGCGGAAAGAAAAATATATAAAATGAAATTTTTTTGCCCTACAGATGAGATCACATCGATCCCTGTATACAGTCCAGGGGCACAAACAAAGAGGGAACCATACCTTCCCCCTCCAGGCTTCATCTGAAAGAGAGCCAAGTTTCGACGGTTCACAGACAGCCTGGAGATCATCTCAACATTCGTCTCATTACAACAGACGCAACATCAAGCAAAGCGGAACCGTGGAAATTCCCAGTTTCATGACTCGGCGGTGCACAAACAACTGAGAGTCAATCCCCGACTCCGTGAAATACGGATAAAGTCAACCCATCCTGGTCTAGTGGAACATGGCCTATGTCAATCCTGACCCCGTGGGAAGCATTCAGAGCGGATGCTGGTCCTTGCGGAACACGGCTATGTCAATCCTGACCCCGTGGGAAGCGTCCAGAGCGGAACCTGGTCCTCATGGAATACGGCTAATGTCAATCCTGACCCCGCGGGAAGCATCCAGAGCGGAACCCGGTCCTTACGGAACACGGCTTATGTCAATCCTGACTCCGTGGGAAGCGTCCAGAGCAAATCCTGGTTTCGTGGAACACGGCCTATGTCAATCCTGACCCCGTGGGAAACATCCAGAGCGGATCCTGATCCTTACGGAACACGACTTATGTCAATCCTGACCTCATGGGAAGCGTCCAGAGCACCTCCTGGTCCCATTGAACACGGTTAAAGTCAATCTTGACCCCATGGGAAATGGCCAGAGCGACCCCTGACTCCGTAAAATGCGGATAATGTCAACCTCATCCATCACTTACGGGTCCTCATGACTCGTAAGGGAGAAAACTCTTTTGTGAGATCCTTACTACTCTCAAGAGAAAATACACTTAGGAATTCTCACGATTCTTAAAGAGAAATTACGCTTACGAGATCCTCACGACTCGTAAGGAGAAATACCTTTATGAGACCCTCATGGCTCATAAAGTTGGAAAGCCTTAGGAGGCAGATCTGAACTTGACTCCTAAGCCATCGCTGTTCTATAAGGAAATCGAAATAGATTATCCACAAGATGCATTTACTAAAAAGGACACACCATCATGAAGCAAAATATGTCTTTTATTCATGAATCAAAATGAATACAAAGTACAATTTATGAAAGAATAAAAAAAATACTCTCCTTCAGGAGTATGTACAAAAGAAGAATAAAAAAATATACAATTCGTCAAGCCGGCGGACGATTCAATAGGTTTGCCGGTTCATCCTTTTTCCGCTGGGCCTCGGCTTCATGATTCATTATCGTCAAAAGACGGGCCTCTGCTTGAGCCTATTGGGCCTGGTATGAGGCAAGCTGACTTTCAAGCTCTTTTTCGGTAACCTTATGAGCTTCGACCATTTTGTGAGTGAAAATGATGGCCTTATCAATGGCTACCACCTCCTTGATAGCCTCTTGAAGCCCTCGCCAAAGATCATATGCCCAAGTGGTCTTGGCCGTAAGATTAGCTTGAAGTTCCCTCAGCGCTTTGGAAGCCAGCTCCCTCTCCGAAAACTTTCGGCTGAGCCTCTTCTCGCATGACAGCATATTTGAGGCGCATCGTTTGATCAGCCCCCGCAGGCTCGCCTTTGTAGCTACAACCTCTGAAGGAAGGTGTGTAGATTCAAGAATATGCAAGCAAGCCTCCACCTGACGACAGAACTCAACCCAGACTTGCACCAAGGTCTCACTATGGTAAGTAGTAAGAAAGGGAAGAGAACCGTTGGCTTCAGCGGCAAATGCCTCGGCCGTGATCAGACTGCCAGCACGAAGGTCTTCAATCATAGCTGACAAGGAATGAAGGCTTAGCTTTGCCATCCGTTCCGAGGCACGTAGAGCATAGGGGCCGGGCGGTATCACGATGCGAGATTTCAGCGTGGTAAGAACTGGCAAAACTGTTAAGAGTCATAGAAAACAATTAGCGAGATTCACAAGTAAAGAGCGAATGGAACAACATTAAAACTTTACTTACTCACGGTCATGCAAGGAGGGTCTGAAGACTCCCCAGGCCCGTCAAGAATCTCAACTTCGTCATCGGCCTCCAGAACTGGAGAAGACATCAGTATCGTTATATGGAATAATGATAATGCCGTGAAGAAGGCGAACAACACTAACCTTGCCCGGAAGATAGGACGATGCGTTGAGGGGATATTGCCTACGGAGCGGCTATCTCCAGCAGACGTTGAAAAGATTTCCTGGGAGACAGATCAGCGATAGACGCCGTTAACCCACGCAATTCTGAAAAGACAGAAATGTTCAGATAATGGAGAGATTATCAAAATAAAATATAGAAGGATACCTTCGATGCTTCTCCTGCTTTGGACTGGAGGGACAGCAGCTTCGGCGGCCTCCTCCATGCCCCCAGGCACATCATCGGGAACGTGGGCCGGTATAATAACTTTCGATCGAGGAGTAGTGGCCGCCACTGCAGGCTCCAGCGGAAGGACGGTAGCTTCGACTACCTGTTCCCTAGTCTCCGGGCCGTCCCCAGACAGATCCATTGAATCCGCAGCCAATGAAGATGCCTCTTCCGGGGGAGAAAGCACCGAGGGAACGGGAGTCACCGAGGGGAGCTCCGTGGCAGGAACGACAGCTGTATCGACCCCCTCCACACTTACTAGTGTCTCATCGGGGATATTTATAGAGTCCATAATCAAGGTGCGACTCGAACTCAGATCCTCCGCCATTGCCGAAGTCCCTACAAAGTTTTCACGAGGATAAGGACACACACACACACACACACATATATAAGGAGTGCAAAATACCACAAAAGGATATATAAGTATACCAATGCGCAAAGGAGCTTCTAGTATGGCTTGTTCAAGCCGGCGTTCCTTCCTGAGGAGGTATGCTCGCCGGGGTTCGAGGGTAGACTCGTGGCCACCGGTCCACAACGAAAGCGCGTCTTCGGCATCGGCCGAGATAGGCTGTTTAAGAGCTATCTCGCCTCCCTCTTCCAAAGGACCTATAAATATCCGCCTTATCGATGGAGGGTCTTCGTAAAAGATGACGGCCGGATAAGGCCTCTTCGGGATCCTTACATTCTCAGATTCATCCTGTGAGCGTCTTATAGCCTCAGCCAATTGTGCGGCTTCCTCGGCAGATGAACCCGGGAAAAGCAGACCACTATCAGATTCTTGCATGGCTAGTGGTTCATCTTGAAGGATAGGCTCTGATTCCACTAAAAAGTCGAGCAGATTGGTGACCGTCTTCTTTCGCCTCTTGGACCCAGAACTAACTGCAGAAGACGATCGCTTCCTTCCCATCGGTGCTTTAGTGTGATGTTGACCCACTTCGCCTTCAATATCCTCACTCGGCGGTGCTACCGACGACGACACAGCCATTGCTAACGCCACAGCTGATGATACTGCAACTGGAGCCTTATTGGCCCTTGATTGAGCTCTAGTGCACAGCGGCATACTAGCTGTGATAGTTAAATCCACTTCCGCCGCCTTAGGAATAAGCACGCCACCAGTATCTCTTAAGGGAGGGTGAACCACTACCCGCGGTCGCAGCGGGATTCCCGTAGCCTGGATCGGAGTAGGAGCCCTATATCCGAGGAGCATCCTCCTCTCCTCAGCAATAACGGGACTGACTCGGTGGAGGTACCAGCCCGTGAAAGACCCCACACATCGAGGAATATAGTCAGCTTCAGGAATCACGAAGCGAGAGCCGGTGTTCATCCGCATGAAGTGATGAGCGGCGTCACGAAAAACTTCCGACGATGGGCTGGGCTCCACCGTAAACGCCTCAAAGGGGACACCCTGGTCATATCCCAGTTGCCGAGCAAAGCGGTGTGGGTTGTACCACATAAAAAGGGCCGCACCGTTTTGACGAAATACCAGATAACCCGGTCTGATCGAATATAAGTGCATGGCTTCCTTGGGCTTCAGGGAAGGTACTCCCTCTTTCGACGAGTCACAAAGCTGTTGAATCGGTCCTGAAAGAGCAGAGAGGACTCGATCGTTGAATACCATCCCGCCCGTATTGGCATAGGGATTAATCAGCACACGAATAGCTCTGGACTGAGTCGGATCAGGAGCAGAAGCGTCCACCAACCTCATGAGCCGCGGAAAAGTGTAGGCATCATAAAAGCGGGGTCTCTGATGCACGGCGAATGCCCCTAGCACGTGCATCTTAATCCATGACGTAAAGTAATGAAGAGAGAAACTCACTACATCCACACCTGGGGTTGAAGTATTAGCTGCAGCGCTTAGCCCATGATACAGATACGCTAGTCCCGCAATGCCCATAGGTAGTCGCGTCCTTCCAGTGATGAGATGAGCAGGGTAAATGACTGAAGCTCGCATGAATCGACGGTGCATTGGAATGACGGACCAGCTGAGCCAGACGCTGATAAAACCCACGAAGAAAGTCTCTTCGTCTATGCCAGGAGCTGCGATCGACTCAAAAGGTACAGCCGACAGGATTGGAATGTAGAACTGCGGCAAATCCTCTTCTTTAGCCGGTAGCTTATTTAAACCAAACCCAAAGGGGTCGTTGATATTCGCAAACTTTGGAGCCGTCTTTGACAGAACGTCTCCGCGAAGGAAGCAGGTGATAAAGCTTTTGAAAGTGACGCCCTGCTCCTCTGACTCTGTAAATAGCTTCTCAAAAATGCCCAGAGTCTTGATTAGACTTGGGTGCTTGTGGCGGACGGCATTTTCAGTCGACAGGCCGTCAGGCATAGCAGGCTCATTTTCGAAGACATACTCATCAGGAGGCAGCAGTTCTTCATAGAGCGTCCCCCTGACCGGCAACCCTGAGATCTCACGAAACTCTTCTAGAGAAATTGAAACTTCACGGTCCCCTAGAAAGAAGGTGTTGGTGGGAAGATTCCTTTGGTTTAAGAAAGCCTTAACCTACCAAACATGGGGAGACTGATAGTGGAAGAGAGACGCGTATACCGCCTGATAGAGTCCGACCCTTTGCAGTCGCGCATGATGAGCCGACAGGATATAACGAGCCCAGAGAAGGTAACCTGTGGGTTGTCGAAGAGTAAGCCCCATTTTGTAAACCTGCCCCCAGGGCTGGGCTTTACCTTGGCAGATACGACGCCTTAAGATGTCTATAGTCGACACGGGGTGGTTTGGAATCCCAGTTGTTGACGGCTCGAGCCATCCCGCAGGGGTCCAGTTCAACATCTCCACAGCAAAGGCGGTCCGTAGACGCTCCATTGGCAGAAATGGGTAAGTAGGCTCTGTTGGTATCTCGCAAAGAAAGCTGCGGCGGTCCCGAATGATGTGCCCATACCAGGTCCCCTATAAAAGCAAGTTGGTGCAATTAGGGTCGTGAGCTCTAATCATTGCCATCACCTCTTCATCAGACGGTGATTGAGGAAAGGCAGCCTCCGAGCGGGTGAAAGGGAAGTACGGAAGAGAAGTCATTGTCCCTGAGACAGATAAAAGGAAACTATTAATGAAGCCCATATGTGTGTATATATATTTGTAAACATATATATATATATATATATAAAAGAGGACAGTGGAAGAAAAACGATAAACAACTTATTTTATGGGACCATTGGTTACAAAACACAGGGGCCCCACAAAATCAAGATGGCGGCTTACTAATAATGAGGCTGAGCAATCATCATGAGAATAAAAGGAAGATTCTCAAAAAATGAACAGTGGATTTCAAACAACTCTACACGTTCCCCTGAAGAGAAACCCATCTTGGACTTTGCGAAGATCAAGTAGAATCTCTACTGAAATTTTTTTTCTTACAAGAACAACTCAGGATAAAAAAATCCCAAGAAGTCTTCTTTTAAGAACTAAGTTCTATGGAGGAATTAAATTCCTTTTGAATAGAGGAATTAAATTCCTAGAAAAACATTTTCAGAGCTAAAGACTCTTTGGAATGGAATTAAATTCCAGAGGACAATTATCACCATTGATCCCTGAGATCAGAGAAGCCCTAACAAAAGGAGTTTATTATTTAAAGATTGGAAATTATTTTAACTTGGAAAAATGGGTTCTTGTTAAAAGGGAAAATCCCTTGGTGTGGATTTAAAATCCAAAGAAAACTTCTGCAAAAAGTTCGTCGGCCGTTCAAGATCCTTACCTGAAAAGGAAATTTTTTGTTAACAGAGTTAAACTCTGGAAATTTTCGAAACAGAGAACTAAGCTCTGAGAGAGAGAATTAAATTCTCAAGGCAAGAACAAGTAAGGAAGAAGATGAAAAGTGGAGGCGCTTCTGAAGGGACTTCTGCATTTATAGGATGCGATGGGAAACAGTTCATCTACCCCCTTCCCTAGGCAGATCCATCGGCCACAAAAGGTGACAGCGTTGCATTCACGTGCAAACACGTAAGAACAACGCTGTGGGGACATTTGTTCCCTCATAAAAATATCAGGAATACCCCAATAGGGCATCACGTGTCCACACGTGACCAGAGGTCACGTGCAGACACGTGATGGGTTCCTGTGATCTCTAATTTATAGAGTTAAACTCTAGTCAAACAATCAATCAGTGGAATCACGTGTCCACACGTGATGGGCCCTTCAACACACTAAAAAGGAATTAAAAGGCATGATAAAACAGTAAGGAAAGATCCCAATGGGGTATCACGTGTCTACACGTGACCAAAGGTCACGTGTTGACACGTGATGGTTCTTTAGTTCTTTGAAACGGCAGAATTAAATTTTGGTTAAAATGCTTAATCAGGGAAGTCATGTGTCAGCACGTGACCTGTGCCTAAGTTCTTCAATTAATAGAATTAAATTCTATTTTAATGATCAAACAATGGGATCACGTGCCAACACGTGATAGGCTTTTAAGCCTTCTGAACTAATAGAATTAAATTCTAATTAAGGGAAATAAAAAATCTTAATATTTTCCTATATCTTTCCAAACAGAAGGATTGTGCTCTGTAAAATAGGGCACCATTGGATTAAAAATCCAGTGGTGATTAAAAATCACCAACTTATAGAAAGATTCTATACAAGAAAAGATTTCCCTGAAATTCACCAAGAATAACAAACAGAATATCTTTTGGATTAAAAATCCAATAGTGAATAAAATTCACTGAGTAGTCTAAAAGATCATGTTGATTACAAAATCAATTAAAATCTTTCAATGGAAGATTGACTAAACAGATTGATTCTTTTCTTTCTCCTATAAATAGGAGCCATGAAGAGAAGACAGGGGATCGATTTTCTGATTTTTGGAGATATACAACACCAGAGAGAAAAAAAGGGAGGAGAATTTAATTCGCAAGAGAGAAAAGAAGATATTTTCAGAGAAAAGAAACACTAGATGGGAAAGGGGAAAGAGATTTAATCTCCATAAAACAAAAGAGAATTTAATTATCAAATTAAGAGTTTAACTCTTCTGAACAAGAACTTAGTTCTTCCTTTGGTTGAAGATCTGCAGAAGCAGATCTCCCCACAAGTTGAGAATTTAATTCTCATCGGGGAGATTCTGCCATGCAGATCCAAAACTTAGAGGGAGAATTTAAGTTTAAGGAATTTAATTCTCCGAAATTCATAGGAATTAATTCCTCCCAATGAAACTAGGGTTTAACCCTACATAAGAATTTAATTCTTCCAAATTCATAGGAATTTAATTCCTCCAAAAGAAACTAGGGTTTAACTCTACATAAGAATTTAATTCTTCCAAATTCACAGGAATTTAATTCCTCCAAATGAAATTAGGGTTTAACCCTATAAAAGAAGTTAATTCTTCCATATACATAGGAATTTAATTCCTCTAAACAAAATTAGGGTTTGACCCTACCAAAGAATTTAATTCTTAAAAAAGGGACTTAAAACTCTCCATGCACGTAAAGAAATCAGCACCCAACCTGGTCACGTGGTAACACGTGACCCTCATCCTCAATGAGCAAAAAAGAATGAACAAGATTAGGTCACGTACCCCCACGTGACCCTTAAACAGACTCCTCAAAATAAGAAAAACAAAGCTTGGAGGCAATGCCTCACGTGCTTACACGTGACCCTCGAAAAATGAAAGGAATAAAGCCAAAGCCAATACAGATTTTAGGCGTCCTCATGTGTCCTCACGTGACCCCTAATAAACACTTTGATAAATCAATGCATGGGTACCCATCACGTGCCCACACGTGATGGCCGTGAAGACTTAAGTGTTTAACACTTATTTGAATATTCTGAGAATAAAATAAAGGAAGTTTAGCCCAATCTTAGGGCGCCTCACGTGTCCTCACGTGAGCGCTTCATCTTTTCAGTGTTTAACACTATTTTGAGTGTTCTGTCCCTAAAGTTTAACACTATTTAAGTGCATCACGTGGGAACACGTGATCGTCAAATATGTGTTAGTGTTTAACACTATTTTCAAACCAGTCTTAGCCCGAATTGGCTAAGTCTTTTAGAGTCAAGACTCCCCTTTGATTAAACCCTAACTACATTCTTTCAAACTTGATCATTTCATATGACATTCAAAGAAAACTCCAGAGCCATGATGAATGGTCAATGCCCAATAAAAGACAAAATGTTGTCAGATTCTCAAACCCTTGTTTAGCATTGCTAAATAATGGGAGGTTGAACCCAGACAAATGTTGAACAGCCCAAACCAAGGTCTAACATTTTAAACCTTAATTGGACTTAGCCCAAGTTGGCCATAAGTCCTCAATTCAGATTTAACCGAGCCTATGTGCTCATAATCTAATTAATTGATCTTAGTTCCAAATTGGACTACAGATCTCCCAATCAACTTTGGTTCAAGGGTACATCTCTTCACTCCTTTGATATCTGTTGTTGTAATCCTTCAACGTCTTCAGAGAGGTAACGGGTCCCGATAACCAATCATTCCTTAGACTGTGGGGTCCTTAAACTCATAGACTATGATGTCCTTAACCTCGGACTGTTAGGTCCTTAAACCCATGGACTATGATGTCTTTAACCTCGGACTGTGGGGTCCTTAAACCCATGGACTATAATGTCCTTAACCTCAGACTGTGGGGTCATTAAAACCATGGACTATGATGTCCTTAACCTCGGACTGTGGGGGTCCTTAAACCCATGGTCTATGATGTCCTTAACCTCGGACTATGGGGTCCTTAAGCCCATGGACTATGATGTCCTTAACCTTGGACTGCAAAATCCCTAAACTAAAACAATAGAGCCCAAATGCTATTTTGTTGGATCCAAATAATCCTGTTAAGTAGATCTTAGTCTAAAATTAGACTAACGTATCCTTAACAAATGGTTAAGCTGATCTTAGTATAAAATTAGACTAACGTATTCTTAACAAACGTTTAAGTTGATCTTAGTCTCAAATGAGATTAACAATCCTTAAACCCAAACCCAAACCCAAACCCAAGAAAATACGGATTTGGACTAATCCACGCCCGACGGGCGACAACATAAATTAGTCTCTGTATACAATCTACGGGCAACCATATGGAGAAGGAGAAAGTTGTAACCGCGCTGCGGTAACGTAATTAACTGCAGGGGCTTGCGCCTGCAGGGAAGAGCGTCCCCACAATCAAAAACACCTCAAATGAGGGGGAATCTGACGAAGTCTGCTACATCGGCCGCACTCTTTTAAACCTTCGATACACGGTACCATAAATCAACTTGGAATCTTCGGAGAGGTGGACGGATAGCACCAATTAGCATCTGCCCCGAAATTCAAGCAAGACGGACCCGCGCGGTCGCGTCTCCGTGTTTCGGCGGGGAATATACGCCATCCACCCGACTTCCCCCATAGATATAGATCTACTCAAGTTGCTCCTTGCTTGCTGAAGTCGATGATGCCATGCTCCGCGTCTCGAATTCCACGCGAAGGTACCTACAATACATACACAGTCGCAATAGCATTAAAATCAAGTACGAAAAACCAATACGGCACACGCTGCGCTCATGGGTTAGAACTTATAGCCTACGCATGCAAAACAACCAAACCAACCCTTGTTGTTGACGTACAAACGCCCAACAACAAAATGCAAATCCAAACATCAAAACCAATCATTTCCGAATACAGAAAACATAGCCAAAACACCCTAAAGTTCCAGATTTTCAGTCAGGTGAAAAGAGTCTAAACAAACAATTCCATAGGGTAGTATATTGAGTATGTGACATACTGGAACAACCTAGACATCAAATTCCACCAAGTGGCTGGCCACATTGCCTGAAATTCTGGCGAGCTCGGCCAAAACATGATGGAATGGTCTCGTACTTTTACAGGGGGTTCCTAGTGGTGTATCTAGGTCACCGGTATTGTTTGGTTATCTCAGAATTTCCCCAGGTCATCCCAGATTCCCTGTAGTCCCCAATTTGTACACAAAACCGACATGAATGAATTCCTAAATCCGTATTTGGTTTCTATACCCAATCCCAGGTCTTGTAACAGCCACAAGGGTTCACCAAATCCACACTTTCACCCAAACCCTCTCTAGAGATTTCTAACTTCAAAATAACCAACCAAAACTAATTCTAAACTAAAATAGAATACAAAGAAACTTAAAACTAACTAAAGGAAATGAATTATACCTCATGGATGTAGCCAAGCAAAATCTTAGCTCCCCAAAGTCCTCAAAATCCAACATTGATGGGTCCAAAGTGTAGAGGGTGAAGAGGGGATCAACTTTAATGAAAGGGGTTTAGGGTTTTGATGAAGCTTTGGAGATGGATCTTGGGGTAGAGATAGAAGGAGATGAAGTTGAGAGAGATGAAGAAGAAAACAATAGGGAGGAATTATGGTGGTTGCCCTCTCTCTCTCTCTCCTCTTATTCTAACCCTCTCTCACTAAATTACCCTTTTACCCTTTTTCATTTCTTTTCTTTTTTCTTTTAAAACCAAATCATATAATACCCCAAAACAACATAAGAAATAATATGTAATCAAATGCAACATGACACGGTGCACTCACCATGGAAAACTATAGAAACAAGGATTTGGCTCAATCGTGATTAGCCGTGCATTAATCGGGTTTTATCCAAACTGCATATAATTAATTATAAAAATGCCAAATCCAATAAATATATTTTTAAATGAATAAATAATTTTAAATCTTCAATTATTTCATAATTATTGGTATATATATTTATACCATTTTACGAAAACACCAATTTCGCAAATCGGGTAGTTTTCGTGAAATATATTATTTTAATATTAAATTCCAAAAATAATATTTTATATTTTCTGAAATGTTACACAAACTCCTTTCTGTACTTTAAGAAAAAAATTTGAGAAAATTCAGGGTTGTTAAATTCTACTCTCCTTATAAAAATTTCGTCCTCGAAATTTATAGAAGGATGTTGTAACAAATTCAAGAAAATTCGATAACAGTGGTGGTGAAAAGAACTACTGAAAGTGTATGAAAAATATGTTTGAAAGAATAAAATAATGCAAGGGTTTTGAAAGATGAAAGATTACTACTGTTACGCTGACCTATATCTTCAGTTTCTACGGTCGCTAAAGTGAAAGCCTGACGTCGGGGTACATTCATCCTACCTGGAGGCATATTTCTCTGTCCTTGGGGCATGTTTCTCTGCCTTTGAGGTATGTTCATCATTGCCCGGTGGAACTGACGAGTAGGCTGTGTAGGAAGTCCATGAGAAGGTGGAGCCGGTAAGGCAAGACGACGAGGTGCAGG
Source organism: Agapanthus africanus (assembly GCA_030015575.1). NCBI lineage: Eukaryota > Viridiplantae > Streptophyta > Magnoliopsida > Asparagales > Amaryllidaceae > Agapanthus > Agapanthus africanus. The sequence continues at coordinate 504,460,515 of CM057343.1, read as the reverse complement.
AGCCTGAATAGATGGTCGCTACGAAAAGGTGATGTATGCTGGAACTGAGTTGCGTCTATGAGGACATATTCCAATGCCGTGAGTGGATGCGCCATAAACTAACCACAGGCCATTTGCACGCCTGCAGTCCTTCCCTTGGTATCCATTCCACTTGTAGTAGAAGCAAAAATCTGGACTGGGCCGGTTAAATGGTTCTTCCGGTCTCTTAGGTTCAAAAGGTGGCCTGGAAGAGGCTCCTCTTACCATCTGATTAGCATGGCGCTTCATTCCGGCAATCTGAGATCTGCCCTTCTCCTTTACAACTGCCTCATATCTCCGGGCAGCCTTCAGAGCAAGATCGTGGGTTGGAAAATCCCTTGTAGCTAATGCAGCTTGGATCTCCAGGTCCAACCCTTGCTGAAATCGTCGTGCTCTGATCTCAGTAGTCGGTATGAGATGTGTAGGGTTACTAGGCACTCTCACAAGGGTCTATAAGGCATCAACCATGCCCGATTTAAAATTTAGACGTGCCGAACAACCCTAACCAAGATCTTTAAACTAGAGATTAGGCAAAACAAAGCAAGTAAACAACTTTACTTCTAAGAGTTTGGGATTACAATCTTTGTAGTCCGGTCCTTCACTTCTAAAGCTCCGTGTTGAGGTCCCTTCACTGCGATCATCAAGTATCCGGACTTTAGAGAGGCAACTAAAAGAGAAAGATGCAAGCTTGCTTCCGATCTTCTATAACAAAGATGATCTACCTTGAAGTTTCTTTAACACAAGCTCTCACTCACTAATGAAGTGAACACCCTAATCTAAATGGCTAGGACAGATTAGGATGATGAAGTAGCATTTTAGCTCTCATTTGTTTTCTTAATCTCACTCATTTTCATCACTAATGAAAAAGCTAGAAAGCTTTTCATCAAGGAAGAAGAAGAAGAATATCCAAAACCTTTTGTGATGAATAATGAAAAGTCTAGTGAGGTTAGAAATGCAACCATGGGTTAAGTAAGTAAACTTAACCCTTGTAGAGATTGAACCATGGTCAAGGGTTGGGTTGGGTTAACAAATATCTTTAGAAAATATCTTTAGCAAGAAACAAAAGAAAACCTTCTAGAACCTTCTAGAAAAAATTAACCCAAATCAAACCTTAATCATGTTTAATCTCCACTAATCACGTTGCATTAATAACCCTAACATGTTACAATATTATACATCACATATACAATATTTATTGTAACAAAATAAAATAATATAATTAACATATATCGCATATATATCAATATATTACCCAAGTGAGAAAAAGAATATTTTAGTGAACTTATATCAATTAATATAATTTAATATATCAAATATATAATTATACATTAAATTATCGAATCAACACTTGATCCGATAATCCGGCTATTTCACAAATAACCGACTAATATAATCTGTATCAGTTCATCGAATCAACACTTGATCCGATGACCCGGCTATATCACATATACCCGGCCGATATCTCATATCGTGAGAATCTAATACGGTATCACATACACGTATTGTTCTCAATCCCGCACATATCATATATGTGCTCCTACTCTGTTTTTCCTGAGCCAAGAAACCTCTGTGTAGGACTCTAAAGAATCGTCAATACGCCGGCAGTAGGTGATGATCATATCAAACACCCACAAGCTGCAAGCGGTCAGCTAAACGTAACAGCCACCCAGGTATTGAGCAATCAGAAGGTCAACAAGCAAGCCTGTACTTTCTCCCGTGAATCCAATCAGTAACACTCCCGTACAGTCTGGTCTCTTCGTCTGATATGTTGCATATCTCGCCTAGGGGTGGTAAACGTCAGACCCCAGTAGCTTGATAAGTCGTGTCGATATGAGGTCTATAACAGTTCGAGAAACTACTGATAACACTTACCAGTAAATCTCAGCAACCCTGGCCAGAGATTTGCAGTTATAGCCAATCGAACACAGCACAACATCAACTCCCTATACCGGGAGAGACGAATCCCCTCCTATCGCTCATTGCCTCCATGTGATTCGGGACTGTACCCAAAACCCACCTTTTTGCACGCCCTCTTGGACGTGGTATGATGGAAATCAAAGCACAGTAGCAATCACACAAGACTCTATGACGATCTCGGGTCTACAGACTAACCTGTACCAGTGTCACCAGAGAACTGCCATCTGACGTGAGGTATAATACCATCTGAGAGTTCTCGGCGAGTCCGTCCTGTGTACCCAGTCTCTACTGAGCACCCGTACACCATCCTTAATATCAAACACCGATAGATATGGGATCATCCATCGCCCATCATATGGGTCAAGATGCGTATACGCTAGTCTACTCTGGTGTATCGATGCCCTGTCTCGATACACCCTCGACTGGGAACAGTTATAGGATGTACTCGTCGACTACCGTGGCCCCACTAGTATGATCTCATCATAGTCCCAGTAGTTGAGTACATATCCTAAGCGCTTTATCAACATGTAACATAGAGACTATCATAGTACATGTTAAGATAAAGAGAAACCAGATAGCGTACTATCATGTCGAGCAAGAAAGTCCTCCCTATATATGTCCAAGCATCCACTACAATATACATCGTATGTACAGTAATGGCCTCTAGGACATACATATAACTAACAATCTCCCACTTGCACTAGGGCCATCTGTTGTTGTATCACATACCCAACAATTAGCTGTGGTTGAAGTATCTCATACTCAACTATCCCATAAAAGTCTCTACTGGGAAATAGGCCTTTGTGAGTGGATCCGCGCTGTTGTCCTCTGTGTCTACTCTCCTAACCTTGATCTCCCTGGAGATTAACCATCTCCATGATCAGGTGATACTGTCTAAGAATTATATCTGGATTTCTGATGGGACGGGGGTTCCTTAGAATAAGCCACAACTCCATTGTCACACAATGGTAGGAACGAAGTTCATCTCATGAACTTATATATATCCAGACTGCCTCTTTGGTAGCATCCTTGGTAACGATGTATCTTACCTTTAATCGTCTAGTAAGTCACAGTATCTAGCTTGGAACTCTTCCAACATACCGTCCCTCCACTGAGGGTAAAGACAATGCCTGTGACTGACATTCAGTTGTCCTTATCACCCAGGAACCTTTCCAGTGATTCTCCCCAAGATCGATTGATACCATCTCACTACAACTAGTGAGATTCCCAACATCCAATTAGATCTATCTCATAGATCCATAACTCAGGATTTAGGAGGTATCATCTTGATCCTATATGGAGAATCCTTGTGATAAGCGGAGATTGACCGAGCGTAGCATAGGAAACTCCTTCCCTATCAAGAGTATGTCATCCACGTACTCTACGAGGATCATCACCATACTCTCTACTACCTTTTTGTATATACATGGTTCATCTACCATTTTGATGAAGTCAAACTCTTTGACTACCACATCAAAACAGATGTTCCAACTCCGCGATGCCTGATTTATCACATAAAACATCATGCTCACATTTTCGCTGCTCCCACTATCTACGAAGCCCTTTGGCTGTGTACTTATAGACGCTCTCTTCCAAATCATCATTTATAAAAGCAGTCATGACATCCAACCGCCAGATATCGTAGTCATAGTATGTAGCCGTGGCAAGTAGGATCTGGATGGACATTAAGCATAACTTTGAAAGTCTCAACTTTTCCATGTACACCAAGTAATCTTCTTAAGATATACTTGCTCCTGATGGGGATTTAACCCTTTAGATAAAGCAACCAAAGTCCATACTTTATTGGTGTATAAGGATTCCATCTCAGATCGCTAAGCATCCAGCCATTCTTACAGAGTCCCACTCCTGATGGCCTGCTCGAAAATAGTTGGGTCATCATCTCATGATGCAATCCTCGCTCCCACTGTCATAGAGAAAACCGAAGTATCTCTCAGGTGGGTGAGGAACCCTACTAGATCGGCGGAGAGGCTGAGGTTCGTTGGAAACTATTGAATCCTCCGGGTTTACCAAATCATCAGCTGCAGTTTGTATAGCTGGAACTCTTTCCAGTTCTACCTCATGACCAATAATTTCTTCACAAGAAATTCCCTTTCACAAAAGTGGCATGCTGAGAAACAAAACATCTTTTGTTCCTTGGTTTGGTAGAAGATATTCCCTTACGAATGCTTGGGATATCCAACAAACTTCCACAGAACTGACCTTGCCTCGAGCTTGTCCGGATTTTGCTTTTGACATAGGCCGGACAACCATAAATCTTAACATCTTTAAGAGATGGGCTCTTCCTATTCCATATCACATATGAAGTGGTAGGCAACTGATTTGATTGGAACCCAATTCAATAGGTATGCATCTTCACAAGTGCATAACTCCCAAAAGGAAATAGGAAACTCAGTAGTACTCATCATAGAGCGCACAATATCAATATAGGGTGTGATTGCTCCGCCCCGATACACCGACGTGCTGTGGTGTATACGGAGGAGTAATGCTGAGAGAGAATCTCATTCTCCTTCAGAATAGTCCAGGAATCCCGCGCTCAAGTATTCTCCTCCTTGATCTCATCAAAGGACATAATACTTATACCCGTTTTTGGTTCTCTACTTCTAACTTATATTCTGTGATTATCTCAAAAGTTTCGGACTTGTGTTTCAATAGGAACATATGTTTGAATCTTGAGAGATCATCAGTGAATGTAATGAATTACAAAGAACCGGTCCTAGCATGTGTAGACAGGGGACTTTCATACATCAGCATGTATAAATCCCAAGAGTTCACTAACTCTTTCCCTGTTTCTACTAAACGGAACTGTGGTCATCTTATTTCTGTGACATGACCAGCAAGTTTCACAAGATATAAATTCAAACTAATTTAAATATGCATCTATATGTAACTTCAGCTAGTCGGATCGCATTGATATGACCTAGTCTACAATACCTCAAGAAGGATTCGTTCATTTCTGAACTCTTCCTCTTGTGTGTGTTCTGTACGTTAAGAACTGTGGTTTGATTTAGAACATCTATTCTTTTAGATAACGTGCCTGAACCGATCAACTCTTGATATAGGAAATGTTCAAAACATTATCCAACAATACAAAATTATATCCTTTCTTTACTTATAAAGAGACTGATATGATGTTGTATATCAGGTTCGGTATCTAATAACATTCATTCAGAATCAATGTATTCTGATAATACAGGGTGATAACTACCAACAGACTTGGCTGCAACACTTGCACCGTTTCTATCTCATGAAACTTATCACCCGTTCTCAGTTCTCTACCTATCTGTAGCCCATGTAACAAATTACATATGTGAGATCCTGATCCGGTATCGAATACCCAAGACGTAAAGGATATTGAGAAACAGTTCTGTGTAATGAACACACCCGAAGAAGATGCATCAACATGTACTTTCTTCGTTTGGGCGGCACGGAAATTCTGGTAATCCCCTATTTCCTGCTCTGTCTTATAACAATTATAAGTTGGAGCGGGACCAACGTTCTATATTTCAGTATAACAAGCGGGTTCGGTCAATACATCCGTATTATTATCTTGATTAAGGCGTGACATAGTCGCAACCAGGAGAGAGAGAGAAGAAAACACTCAGTGTGCGCTTTTACAAGATTAGATTGATTATCAATTTATCTAATCAGGATGTCTCCCACTGTTTTAGTCAAATCTTCCTTCAAAACCTAAAAAGAAAGACTAGCCGGGATTAATTACACTCTACAAGTTTGCCAATCTTTCAGCCAGATCAGTGCCGGTACTTTGAGGGAGGTTCCCCGTGCTTTCGCACGGACCTAATTAAAATAAACCTCGTTTTCCTAGGGACGTAACCACGTTAACACCTTTCTAGACACCTACTTGATCAGCTAATTATAATGTGTAAAACTCTCCCAGGAGTAACTCTTACTCGCAGCGGGTATCGGGATCCAACTATCTCATAGAAGGTATGCAATCTCATTGCAAATTTCAACACTTGAAATTCCCGATAATATTTTTCCCCTAGCAACTTATGACCTTGGCTAAGGTCAACAAATCATAAGTGCTAGCCAAGTTCAACCCGTCATTTCCCGATTGAATTAAACTCACCCGCACGACCCTTGGCTAAGGTCAACAAAGTCGCACGACTACCCTAACTCAATCGCATCATATGCTTATACAGATAAGCACTAATTAGCTACCGCACACTACGCCTTGGCTAAGGTCAACAAACGCAGCACGAATACTAAGTAGTACTTATCTGAAATGACGGAGGGCTACAACAGGTTTTTAAGAAAACCCTTTGCGTAACGAACTTGATATCGTTGTAGAATCGAGTAATTTTGAATGGAATGTTTTTGAGGCCTTTTCTAGTTTTGCTAAAGAGGTCACTCCCGGTGAAGGGATCGTCGGCTCTTTCCTCATCGAATAAGGTGCAGGATATTTCACAAATATCACTATGCAAAGCAAAAACTATAGAAACTATCAAAAGACAAACCGATTTTATAGCATCTGCTAGTTTCGCTAAAGAGGTCACTCCCGATGAAGAGATCTCGGCTCTTTCCTTATCGAATAAGGTGCTGGATGTTCTAGAAGGAACACCGCTATGCATAGCAAGAACTAGAGCTACCTGTTTTTGAGACAAGTTTCTACAACATCTTTAGGTTTTTTTTAGTTTTCATTAATCTCATTAATGAAGTCCCATTTTATTATGCTTCACAAGCATCACTTTTGAAACGAAATCTGCAATATAACATATATCTTATATATATAATATAAACATTCGTCTCAGACAGTAATATGATCTCATCACAGAACATTGCAGCAAAAAAAACATATATGAAATATTGGATATACTAGGAGGTCCGTGTTTTAATACGAGCCTGTATAAAACGCGGATTCCACGGTCGCGATGAATAGCCAAACCCACATCCCTAGACCCCTACGAGAGTGGCAAGCAACACTGCCAATTCTAGGGTTAGGAGACCCGGTCTAGACTCCTCGAGATAGTCTCCCACTGGACCCCAGAATCCGGTTACTTGTGCTTCCCGCTTTGGGTCTACCTAATGTGAAAAAGTAAATAATATACAATGGTGACATCATCCTCAGCCCGGAAGTGCCCTAATAAAAGAATATTACATACAAATGAATTTTACACGAATGAAAATAAAAACCCTCATCTCACATAAAACCCCCGGCTATTCAGAACACGACGATCCAATATAACATATCACAGCAACACTTAATATCTCATATCATCAACGTAAGCAAGCATGCGTATTCCGATTGTCGTTTATTTATAGCAACGAAGCCGGCGATACACCACATACTACGCTTACGGTCACAGAAAATAAAGTGTAAAACTACAACAGTTGGAATCCGCAACCTCCTCAGACATCTCATGCCTAACCATTATAAACCCCGCATTTTAGTCTCATTATCGAAAACACTTTTCAATATCAAGTCGGGCAATTCAACAAGATTCCCGACATCCTGATCGAATACTCGTCGCAAATTTTAGTAGACGGCCGCACCCCCGGATGCCTTCGACGAAGTGCACTAAGGCGGAACACCGCTGCAGCAAGCACCCGAACGGATGCTTTTGGCGACGGGGTTCTCCTACAGTCACTTGGTCGAGACTATGGGGTGTGGCTATCTATTAATTTTATCCGGCGAGTATCCGCGTACGCTACGTGATTGCGACAGACTTTTAATCACATCAAAATCCCATGGCAACCGATCATCTGAGACTAAACTGCTAGATTTATAACATTCAAATTAGTTATCTCAGAACTACAAGTGGATTCCAAATATTGTATCACATTCCAGATAAATAGACAATGTTAAACTTTCCGATCGAATAAACAAACACCCAAGATTTCCCAAATAGCTCAACACTTGAGCGGAGTTCAAAAAGTATCCATCACATGCCACAGTACCAATGGTCCAGCCGTAGAAGGGTCAAGCCAATGCCTCACATGTGGCAATGCCGTACTGCCCCAAACCCTAAGATTTAGAGGCGGTTCAGACGGTCACATAATCGAATTAAGATTTGTTATCTTCTAGAGGGTCCACCGCGTTACTTGCACGACTTAGAACGTTCTCAAACTACGGAAAAATCCAACACATGGAAATTTTCCGGCAGGGGAAAAAGTGAGTTATTGATATCCGGTCGAACTTTTTAACACGTTCTAAAATTACCCAGAAAAACTTAAACGAAGTTAAAATTTCCGATCGAATCAACGAGTTCCCAATACATCCCAGAAAACTCAACACTTGAGTAGAATTAAAAAACCCCAGAAGCATGCAAAAGTACCTACGGATATTACTGTACAAAAACTATCCCTCAATCTTCAATACTTGCTGCGGAACCGCCGCCATTACCCGGTTTGGCTGCGGTTCCGCGGCGCTTTAATTGATTTAGGGGGTCGTTTTTCATAGGTCATCATAAAATTACCTGCAGAATTTTCTGAGCATTTTTAATATGAAAAATGTCAACTTTTTGAAAAATTTCCAGAAACTAGGTTTTATCGGGTATTTGGAGTTCGATCGGACTTTAAACTTCGCCTAGACTTCGCCTAAAGCTCCAGCTTGGCTCTGATACCACTGTAGGGTTACTAGGCACTCTCACAAGGGTCTGTAAGGTATCAACCATGCCCGATTTAAAATTTAGACGTGCCGAACAACCCTAACAAAGATCTTTAAACTAGAGATTAGGCGAAACAAAGCAAGTAAACAACTTTACTTCTAAGAGTTTGGGATTACAATCTTTGTAGTCCGGTCCTTCACTTCTAAAGCTCCGTGTTGAAGTCCCTTCACTGCAATCATCGAGTATCCGGACTCTAGAGAGGCTACACAAAGAGAAAGATGCAAGCTTGCTTCCGATCTTCGATAACAAAGATGATCTACCTTGAAGTTTCTTTAACACAAGCTCTCACTCACTAATGAAGTGAACACCCTAATCTAAATGGCTAGGATAGATTAGGATGATGAAGTAGCATTTTAGCTCTCATTTGTTTTCTTAATCTCACTCATTTTCATCACTAATGAAAAAGCTAGAAAGCTTTTCATCAAGGAAGAAGAAGAAGAATATCCAAAACCTTTTGTGATGAATAATGAAAAGTCTAGTGAGGTTACAAATGCAACCATGGGTTAAGTAAGTAAACTTAACCCTTGTAGAGATTGAGCCATGGTCAAGGGTTGGGTTGGGTTAACAAATATCTTTAGAAAATATCTTTAGCAAGAAACAAAAGAAAACCTTCTAGAAGCTTCTAGAAAAAATTAACCCAAATCAAACCTTAATCATGTTTAATCTCCACTAATCATATTGCATTAATAACCCTAACATGTTACAATATTATATATCACATATACAATATTTATTGTAACAAAATAAAATAATACAATTAACATATATCGCATATATATCAATGTATTACCCAAGTGAGAAAAAGAATCTTTTAGTGAGCTTATATCAGTTAATGTAATTTAATATATCAAATATATAATTATAAATTAAATTATCGAATCAACACTTGATCCGATAATCCGGCTATTTCACAAATAACCGACTAATATAAGCTGTATCAGTTCATCGAATCAACACTTGATCCGATGACCCGGCTATATCACATATACCCGGTCGATATCTCATATTGCGAGAATCTAATACAGTATCACATACACATATTGTTCTCGGTCCCTTACATATCATATATGTGCTCCTACTCCGTTTTGCCTGAGCCAAGAAACCTCTATGTAGGACTCTAAAGAATCGTCAATACGCCGACAGTAGGTGATGATCATATCAAACACCCACAAGCTGCAAGCGGTCAGCTAAACATAACAGCCACCCAGGTATTGAGCAATCAGAAGATCAACAAGCAAGCCTGTACTTTCTCCAGTGAATCCAATCAGTAACACTCCCGTACAGTCCGGTCTCTTCGTCTGATATGTCGCATATCTCGCCTAGGGGTGGTAAACGTCAGACCCCAGTAGCTTGATAAGTCGTGTCGATATGAGGTCTATAACAGTTCGAGAAACTACAGATAACACTTACCAGTAAATCTTAGCAACCCTGACCAAGGATTTCCAGTTATAGCCAATCGAACACAGCGCAACATCAACTCCCTATACCGGGAGAGACGAATCCCCTCCTATCACTCATTGCCTCTATGTGATTCGGGACTATACCCAAAACCCACCTTTTTGCATGCCCTCTTGGACGTGGTATGATGGAAATCAAAGCACAGTGGAAATCACACAAGACTCTATGACGATCTCGGGTCTACAGACTAACCTGTACCAGTGTCACCAGAGAACTGCCATCAGACGTGAGGTATAATACCATCTGGGAGTTCTCGGCGAGTCCGTCCAGTGTACCCAGTCTCTACTGAGCACCCGTACACCATCCTTGATGTCAAACACCAATAGATATGGGATCATCCATCGCCCATCATATGGGTCAAGATGCGTATACGCTAGTCTACTCTGGTGTATCGATGCCCTGTCTCGATACACCCTCGACTGGGAATAGTTATAGGATGTACTCGTCAACTACTGTGGCCCCACTAGTATGATCTTATCATAGTCCCAGTTGTCGAGTACATATCCTAAGGGCTTTATCAACATGTAACATAGAGACTATCATAGTAATGTTAAGATAAAGAGCAACCAGATAGCGTACTATCATATCGAGCAAGAAATTCCTCCCTATATATGTCTAAGCATCCACTACAATATACATCGTATGTACAGTAATGGCCTCTAGGGCATATATATAACTAACAAGATGTGCCGGAAACCTTCTAAGCATGGTAAACTCAATATCATATTCATCCACAGATTTGGTCCACATAGAATCTTGTTGCAGGTGGATGAATTGTTGCTCCATGTCAAAGTGGGAAGTCTCAGGAAAATACTTCGCGTCGAACATCTCGCGAAATGTTTTCCATTCAATCGGCTGAGCAAGATGGTTTTCTTCTGCCTTCCACCATACTCTAAAGTTATCATTGAGTTGCAGCTTCGCAACTTTTACCCAAGCGATCTCTGGCACTTATGCTGCTGCCAGGTCATCTTCGATAGACTGAGCTCATTTTCCGCCTCTAGTGGGCTCTCTTTCCCAGAAAATTTCTTAGGGTGCAATGCCCGGAATTGCTTCACTCCGGGTGCCTCAAATTCTGGGTGGTGCAATAGGATAGCATTCTGCTGCTGCTGTCCCTCCAAGTGGCCCTTGATTGCCTCAAGCAATATTGTCTGATCGTTGATAGAAGCTGCTACGGTAGGTGGTGGTGGTAGGGAGATGGAGTGTTTCCATTTACGTTGGTGCTCGTGTTGTTTGGGGAATCCACAACCTTGAAAGGAAAAGTAGGGTTATGATAGATTCAAGGAATTGAAATGTAAAGAATGTATAGTTTCCGATTCTTATAATTCTTGTGATATATTGTTCAGGATTCCATGCAGAACTGACCCTGCATGGTTAGGTAGGTTTCCATGCAGAACTGACCCGTATGGGCCGCCAACAAAACATGTCATGCCCCGCTTTCCGGTGTACGGGGAAGGAGACGTGGCGGTCCACGACGTGTTTACTCAGAAGTAAACACGTTAAGCGTAAATAAGTAATATAAATGTAAAGAACAAGAATGACAAGAGATGTAATATAAACAACAACTTTTTATTGATAATCATTCTTTACATACAACTGAAAAGTAAATACAATGAAAGAAAGCGATGCCTAAACAATAGCATATGAACTGAAAGAAAAGTAAGTACAAGTAGGAACTAGAACTCTGGCTCCTCTGTAAACTGCTCCAATTCGTTCTGGTTGGGCTCGATCTCCTGATAGTCGGGTCCTCCTTAAAAGTCCACCCTAGCACCACCATGAGGTTTTAGTGGTATCAAGCATGCCAAATTTTAATTTTTATTAGGCACTAAGTTAGACTATACAAGATCTTTGCTAGAATATTAGGGTTTGGAAGGAAAAAAGCTTATAACCTCGTAGATCGAGTCCTTTTCTTCTTTAGCTCCGGGTTGTAGTCCATACGACTCCACTAGGCTCCTCTTCGAGTTGAACGGGCCTCCTTCGTGATCTTCGCGCTGAGACGATCCACCCGAAGTCCCTCTAGTTCAAACTATCTCTACACTAAACTCTTTTAGTGTAGGAAACACGCTACTCTTGATCGCTAGTCAAGTGTAGGATGATGACGTAGGGGTTTTGAAAGCTCACTAAGGATCTCACAAGCTCAATGATTCACATCACATGTGAGGGTTTTGAGCTTAGAGATGAGGTAAGAAAAGTGTAGAGATCAAGAGAGAGCAAGAGCTCATGAAAGAAAATGGCTAAGGCATGAAAGAAAATGGCTAAGACATGAAAATAACCAAGTGAAGAATGAATGATGAATATCTCTCCTCACTTATTCAAGCAGGCAATAAATTGAAATTCTAAATTGCAACCATGCTTGAATAGTGAGTCAAGACCAATATTATATCATAAAACCCCATGCCTTAACCATACCCAAAATATCTCCACAATTACACCTCATTTTTCTATTTTCTTAAAATAGAAAATCAAGCCATGCTTCATTTAATAATACATATATATTTATATATATCAAATATACATTAATATATATATATATATTAATAAAGTTATTAGTGAGCTAATGATATTAGTTAATATACAATTATATCAAATAAAATTTATATCAAATTATTAAATCAACACTTGATTTAATAATCCGGTTATATCACATATGACCGACTAATATCATTTATCTGTTCATCACATTATCAAATCAACACTTGATTCGATAATCTGGTTATATCACATATAACCTAACCGATAACAGATAACTGCCAGATTACAATACGGTATCACATACTCGTATTTAATCAAGCCCACGCACATATCAACATATGTACCCTACTTTTTTCTCTTGAACTAGGAAACTTCTGTGTGGAAATCTAAAGACTAGTCAATACGCCAGCAGTAGGTGATGATCACATCAGTCACCTACAAGCCGTCAGCGGTACTAGCTGAACGTAACGGCTACCCGGGTATTGAGCGATATAAAGATCAACAAGTAAGCTCATCCAAACTCTTCATGAAACCTATCAGTAACACTACCGTACAGTCCAGTCTCTTCGTCTGATATGTCGCATATCATGTTTAGGGGTGGTAAACGTCAGACCCCAGTAACGTGATAAGTCATACTGATGTCTGGTCTATAACGGATCAAGAAACTACTGATAACTCTTATCAGTAAATCTCAGCTGCAGCCCTGGCCAGAGACTTCTAGTTATAACCAATCGAGTATAGCGCAACATCAACCCCCAATACCGGGAGAGACAAAACCCCTCCTATCGTTCATTGCCTCCATGTGACTCAGGACTGTACCCCAAATCCACCTGTTTGCACGTCTCCTTTGATATGGTAAGAAGGAAATCAAAGCACAGTGGGAGCCACACAAGACTCTATGACGATCTCGGGTCTACAGACTAACCTATACCAGTGTCACCAGAGGACTGCTATCTGACGATAGGTATACTACCAACTAGGAGTCCTTGGCGAGTCCTGTTTGCTGTACCCATTCTCCAATGAGCACATGTGTACAATCTTTGATGTCACACACCAATGGTTGTGGGATCAACCATCGCCCTAGAAGGGCCAAGAAACGTACACACTAGTCTACTCTGGAATATCGATGCCCTAGTCTCGATATTCCCTCGACTAGGAATAGATTAAAGGATGTACTTTTGGACCACCCTAGCCCCACTAGTATGATCTCATCATAATCCTGGTAGTCAAGTACATATCCTAAGGGCTTTACCAATATGTGAGAGAAAGACAGTAAAGAATACCGGTAAATATGTTAAGATAAAGAGTAACCAGATAGCATACTATCATGTCGAGCAAAAAAGTCCTCTATATATATGTTCAAACATCCACTATAATATACATCAATATACAATAATGACCTCTAGGGCATACATATTCCCAACAATCTCCCGCTAGCACTAAGGTTATGTGTTGTAGTATCTCATACCCAACATCCCAAAAAGTCTCTCAAACCGCATCTGGGGGAAGGCTTTCGGGAGTGGATCTGCTACGTTTTCCTTCATGTCAACTCTCCTGATCTCGATCTCCCGTCGATCTACTATCTCCCTGATCAGGTGATACCGCCTAAGAATTTGTCTGGATCTCTGATGGGACCTGGATTTCTTGGCCAAAGCCACAGTTTCATTGTTATCACAATATACAGGTATTGGATGCTCAATGGATGGAACCACACCAAGCTCAGCAATGAACTTCTTCATCCAGACAGCCTCTTTGGCAGCATCGTTGGCAGTGATGTATTCAGCCTCCATCGTCGAGTTCGCTACAGTGTCTTGCTTGGAACTCTTCCAACACATCGCCCCTCCGTTGAGGGCAAAGACAAATCCCGAGACCGGCTTACTGTCGTTCTTATCACTCTGGAAGCTCGAATCGGTAAAGTACTCCACCTGGAGTTCACCGTTACCATACACCAAGAACATTTCTTTAGTCCTTCTCAAGTACTTAAGAATATTCTTCACAGCAATGCAGTGTTTCTCTCCAAGATCTGATTGATACCTACTCACTACACCTAGTGAGTAAGCTATATCCAGCCTAGTATATTACATCACATACATGATAGAGCCTACCGCCGAAGCATAGGGTATCTCTTGCATACGAGCCCTCTCCAAATCAGCCTTAGGAGACATCTCTTTGGAGAGAGTGATTCCTGAGAAAGTGCGTAAATTTCCTCGCTTGGAATCTTCTATACTAAATCTCTTTAGTATGGTGTCTATGTACCTAGATTGGGACAATCCTAACATCCGTTTAGATCTATCTCTATAGATATTTATCCCCAGGATATAAGAGACATCACCTAGATCTTTCATAGAGAACTTATGTGATAAGAAGAGCTTGACCGAGTGTAGCATAGGAATATCGTTCCCTATCAAGAGTATGTCATTCACGTACAATACGAGGAAGACTACCTTACTCTCTACAGCCTTCTTATATATACAAGGTTCATCTATATTTTTGACGAAGTCAATGTCATGACCCAAATATGGCATGTGACCGGCACTTAAATCATGTTACATCTAAAGATATCGACGCGGTCCAAGTAAGCCAAAACCCGGAATCTAAACCTTTTTCTTTTGAAAACATTGGAGGTAAAGCTTTAATAATCATCAGATGGAATCATTTTAAAATAACCATTTAAATTTAAATAAGTATGTTTAAAGAGCATTTATGACAATTTGAAATTTGACAACACCTCCTTTGTAAATTTTGCATAAAACCTGATACAACCACAACAATAAAAATAGAATTCCAACGGGAGCTAATCTCCACGTACAAACGGCGGAGCAAACAAGCAAACCATATACAAAGTCGACTCCAATGAGTGCGATATTACAAATTCTAAGTCTCGCTTCTAAGTCCACAATATACCATTTCTAAGTTAATGGAGTTTTTGCTAGATACAAGAATATATGAATAACCAAGAGTTAGTACGATACGATAGTAGCTCACCTACCCAAAGAAACCATCGAAAGGAATGTGTGCCCAAGCCGCTGATATTCCAAGCAGTAAAACCTGCAAGAAACTGTGGCACAACGGGGATGAGTTGCCAACTCAGTGAATAAAAGTACATCACAAGGTAGAAATCGAAATGCACGACGATACCTATGTCATAAGTATAGTACTATCAAAATCTGTACTAATATAATATATAATATGCATTTGTATCTGTTCTCCACCGAAAGACCGGGAAAGACTGACGTCTTGCCTGAATTTGGGGGTATATGCTATTTGGTTTTATCCGTCCACCTCTCCGAAGATGCCAAGTTGACTTATGGCACCGTATATCGGAGGTTTAGAGGAATGCGGCCGTTGTAACAGAGTTCGTCATATTCCCCCTCGTTTGAGGGTTTTTTTTATTGTGGGGACGCTCTTCCCTGCAGGCGCAGGCCCCTGCAGTTAATTACGCTACCGAATCGCGGTAACCACTTTCTCCTTCTCCAGATGGTCATTTCGTGTCGTGTGTGTTTGTTTTGTTTTTGGTTGCCCGTAGATTGTATACGGAGACTAATTTATGTTGTCGCCCGTAGGGCGTGGATTAGTCTAAATCCGTATTTTCTTAGATTTGGGTTTTGGTTTGAGTTTAAGGATCGTTAAGCTCATTTGAGACTAAGATCAACTTAAACGCTTGTTAAGGATGCGTTAGTCTAATTTTAGACTAAGATCTGCTTAACCATTTGTTAAGGATACGTTAGTCTAATTTTAGACTAAGATCTACTTAACAGGATCATTTAGATCCAACAAAAGAGCATTTGGGCTCTATTGTTTTAGTTTAGGGACTTTGCAGTCCAAAAGTTTAAGGACATCATAGTCCATGGAGTTTAAGGACATCATAGTCCATAGTTTAAAGATGTCATAGTCTGTAAAGTTTAAAGACATCATAGTCTATGAGTTTAAGGACCCTACAGTCCATGGTAGTTTAGAGACATCATAGTCTGCAAAGTTTAAGGACATCATAGTCCATGAGTTTAAGGACCCCACAGTCCGTGAAATGTCTGGTTGTCGAGACCCGTCACCTCTCTGAAGATGTTGAAGAATTACAACGATAAATATCAGAGGAGTGAAGAGATGTACCCTTGAACCAATATCGGTTGGGAGATCTGTAGTCCAATTTGGGACAAAGATCAAAGATTTGTGAACATATGTGCTCAATTGATCTGAATCAGAGATCTGTGGCTGACTTGGGCTTGGCCCATTCATTCAAAATGTTAGACATTTAATTAGGCTCGGTCCTTTTTCATTTAACAATACTAAGCATTGGTCCTGACAACTTTTTGTCTTTTATTGAATGCAGAGCACTCATTATGGCTCTGGACTTTATCATTTAAAGAACAATTTATGTTCTCTTAGCGCACACGTGAGGAGCATGTGGCGCGCTTGGCGCTGAGCGCCAGTCAATGAGCGCAGAGCGCTTCTGTTTAAGTAGGGCACACGTGAGGAGCACGTGGTGCGCTTGGCGCTGAGCGCCAGTCAATGAGCGCAGAGCGCTTCTGTTTAAGTAGCGCACATGTGAGAAACACGTGGTACGCTTGGCGCTGAGCGCCAGTCAATGAGCGCAGAGCGCTTCTGCTAAGTAGCGCACACTTGAGGAGCACATGGCGCGCCTGGCGCTGAGCGCCAGTCAATGAGCACAGAGTTGTTAAGTACCGCATGTAAGTGCACGGCGGCGCCCCGGCCGTCAATCCGACGCCGGAATGCGGAAGCGGTGATTTACTTTAACTTTTCAAACCGGCACCACCGCGCACTATAAACCCGGATCGTGCCATTAAACTAGTCCTAGCTATCTAGAGAGGGGGAAGAGAGATATACCGAGTGATCCGAGTCCTCCGGTCTTCTCGTCGTCGTCCCGATCTCCCGCGGAATGTCCGGTCTCCACCTCCTCGCCGGAAGGGCACCACGTCGCCTGCTTCTTTTACGGGCTCCCGCCTCTGGTCCGAGGCAACTCGGGCACGAAGTTGGCGAGTCGACGTGCCCAAGATTTGCTGTAGAATGTAGTGTGGAACTTGTGTCTCATTTGGGGTGTAGGAAGTTGCCATATGAATGTGGAGATGGAGTTGTAAGTTTTTGGATGAACTTGGGAACCTTTTGCATGGCAAATGAGATGAAAAACCACCACCAAAAAATTGGGACAGCCCATCCCCTTGAATGGCCGGCCACTACAAGAAAAAGAGGATAGAAAAGCCAAAAAAGGGGGGTGAGCATAAGGTAGGCAAGGTGACCATAAGAAAAGGTGGGCAATCATGATGAAAACAATGATCACATACAAAATACCACTCCATCACCCATCATCATCACACCAAAGTCAAGCTATGATGGATAAATCAAGTCAATGGATGGTGCACCCATCATGAAAACCATCATGATGCAACAAAATGCAAAGAACACCATCCACAAATGCTTATTTGCACAAATGCAAATAAGCCCTCCTCCACCAAACTTCAGCCAATGATAGATACAAAGAAATATGGCCGAAACGGAAAGCAAACTGGCAACTCCACAAAACTGATCCCGTAATAAATTACAGGAAAACCCCGCTACTGTATATACATACCCGCATTTGTATTCCGACCGAAATACAAATGCAATGAGACAAAATCTACACTGTACAATACTAGGATCCGGCTTAAACCAAAGCCCGCTAGTATTAACCGTCCGATCCTGATCCGTGCAATACCGCACGTATCTGATCGAACCCTGCCATATCTCCATACGGCCTCTACAGCGTTTCGCCCGAAAACTTGAGCAACTGATCTGTGGGGGACTCTAAAGACTCGTCAATACATTGGTTGTGGATTTAACCACTAGCACGTCAGAGGTATTAGCCTATACGTAACGGGCAACCAGGTATTGACCAAAAGGGACGTCTGTGAGCGAACTCAGCCTGACACCCTACTGAGCCTGTCAGTGACAATATCCGTACAATCCGGTCCGTTCATCTATGAGCATCGCATGGCGGGCCTAGGGGGTTGGTAAAAGTCAGACCCCCAAAAGCGGTACAAGTCGTGTCAGAGATCAGCCCAGAAACCCTGAGATACTACTGGAATACCTACCAGTAAATCTCCTGCCTTGGCCAAGGACTTTCATGTACTGGCTCTCCTAGACACAGCGCGACCTTACCCCCAATACCGGGAGAGACGAACCCCTGAAGATCCACTCACTGCCTCCATGTGGCTTGGGTCTGTACCCAACTAAAACCTGTTTGCACGTCTTCTTTGAGCGTGGTAGGGTAGTAATCAAAGTACAGTGGGAACTCACACGAGACAAATGACGATCCTCAGGTCGATGAACTAATCTGTACACATGTCACCAGGGAACTGCCATCTGACGTCAGGCATAAGACCAACTAGCATGTTCCCGGCGAGTTCTGTCCGGTGTACTCATAACCCAATGAGCACCTGTATACATCTTAGGTGAACCAACTGACACCAGTGGCTTGTGAGACCGGAAGCGATCCATGCAGATCAAATCAGAAGTTGAGCCTAAAATGAAATTTGAAATTCCACTTTGTTAAGTTATTTTATTGTGATTCGACATAACATAACAAGAACAGAATCACGCTCTTCCTAAAATGAAAGTTGAAATTCCACAACAAACACTTCGTCCAGTGCCTTCTATGCCTTTCTTCTTCTTCGAGGTTTGGTCCTAGCAAGCAAGTATTCACATTCCTTTTTTCTTCCAAACCAGCTGAGCTAGCTCATTTTTCCTTTACGAGATCTCGGCTCTTCGGAATGGTTGGATCTCACTTACTCGGAATCAAGGCTGGAAAGCAATAGCCCGATGACAGATAGATGATGACATATTCCTGATTCCAGTTACCTATCCTCGGAGATTGACTATGAACTGCAACTACTTTCTCTGATGCCACATCGGGTTTCTATCGTTCCACTCGGGTGCCTCGCTTCACTCGTTCGACTTGAAACCCTATCGTTATGAGTACGCTAGTCAGAAACCCATCGGTCTCTTCCTATCGTCGGAGTCTCGACTGTATACACTAGTCTACTCTGGAGTATCGATACCCTGTCTCGAAACTCCCACGACTAGGGACCTTTTAAGGATGTGCTTATAGACCCCAGCTCCCACGTATATGATCGCCCTCATACTGCTGGTAGTCAAGCAAGAATCCTAGGGGCTCTATCAACGTGCAATAGTGACCTGTCAGGTCACCTAAAGCAGTACACGATGATAAAGGTAAATCAGATAGCATACTATCATCTTGAGTAAGACTGTCCTACCGGGATAGGTCCTCCCTCAATCATTGCAATCACGTGCCTGTGATCCAATAATTTGTTGGGTTCCTAGGCACCCTAATGAGGTCTCACAAGGCATCGATCATGCCAAATTAAAATTTTAACGGTGCCGAGAAACCCGACTACGGATCGTTTGCTAGAAAACTAGGCGAAAAGATAACTAGTTAACACTTAACTAAGGGAATACGGAAATACAACCTTTGTAGATCCGGTGCTCTACCTCCATAGCTCCGCAACGAAGTCCTCTCCGCTGTCCAAATCAAATCCGGGCTTTAGCGTCGGCTTCGTCGGAGAATGGGCAAGCTAGGTCGTCGATGTCCATGCCGAAGATGATCTACGTCGAGGCATCGCTAAATCAAGCTCCGACTTCACCAAGTCAAGAAACTTGTGAAGAAAACACACTCTACTACTTGGCAAGAGGTAGAGGATGAAGAAATAGGAAGTGGGTTAACTTTAGAATTGGATTTCTCACTCAAAAACATCAATCACCATTGATGAGGTAAGCTTTTCTTCACTTGAAGCAAGGAAGAAGAAGAAGAATAATATGATAAGATTAATTAGAAAAGAAAAGAAAAACCAATCCTTATCATATATTGAACCATGGTTAGATGTAGAGAGTTAACTAAGGCTTAAGTGAGTGGTTAGGGTTAAGCATGAGACAAAATGGTCATTTGGTCAAAGTCTTCATGAAGGTTCATGAATGAACAAAAGAAAGCAACCATTTTCCTCATTTTGCCTTTTCTTTTTCCAAAAAGATAAATGAATAAAATGAAATCAAAAACCCTAATCACCCACTTAACTATAGTTTAATTCTTAACACTTAACCATAAGGCATGTATCATCAAACATGATACAAGCAAGTGCACAAAACTATATCGAATATACAATATGCACACCCGAGCGAGAAAATCCATTTAAAGTGAACCGATACTAGTTAATGCAAAGTAATATATCAAATATATAATTATACATTAAATCATTAAATCAACACTTGATTTAACGATCCGGTCATATCGCATATAACCGACCAGTATGCTATGTATCGGCTTATCGAATCAACCTTTGATTCGATAACTAGGGTATATCGCATATAACCTAATCGATACATTCATCGCGAGAATGAAATACGGTATCACATACACGCATTATTCTCGGTCCCGCACATATCTCATATGCGCTCCTATTTCGTTTCGCTTGAGCCAGGAAACCTCTGTGTAGGACTCTAAAGACTCGTCAATACGCCGGCAGCAGGCGATGATCATATCAAACACCCACAAGCCGCAAGCGGTCTGCTAAACGTAACGGCCACCCGGGTATTGAGCGATCTGAAGATCGACGAGCAAGCCCGCTCACACTCCAGTGAATCCAACCAGTAACACTACCGTACAGTCCGGTCTGATCGTCTGATATGTCGCATATCTCGCCTAGGGGTGGTAAACGTCAGACCCCAATAGCTCGATAAGTCGTGTCGATATGAGTTCTATAACTGTTCGAGAAACTACTGGTAACACTTACCAGTAAATCTCAGCAACCCTGGCCAGGGATTTCCTGTTATAGCCAATCGAACACAGCGCAACATCAACCCCTATACCGGGAGAGACGAATCCCCTCCTATCGCTCATTGCCTCCATGTGACTCGGGACTGTACCCAAAAACCACCGTTTTGCACGCCCTCTTAGACGTGGTAAGATGGAAATCAAAGCACAGTAGGAACCACACAAGACTCTATGACGATCTCGGGTCAACAGACTACTCTGTACCAGTGTCACCAGAGAACTGCCATCTGACGTGAGGTATAATACCATCTGGGAGTTCTCGGCGAGTCCGTCCAGTGTACCCAGTCTCTACTGAGCACCCGTATATCATCTCTGATGTCAAACACCGATGGATATGGGATCATCCATCGCCCATCTATATGGGTCGAGAAGGTATACGCTAGTCTACTCTGGTATATTGATGCCCCGTCTCGATACACCCACGACTAGGGACTTTGAAGGATGTACTTATGGACTACCATGTCCCCACTAGTATGATCCGCATCATAGTCCAGGTAGTCAAGCACACATCCTATGGGCTTTACCAACATGTAACAGAGAGACAATCAGTATACACGTTAAGGTAAAGTTCAACCAGATAGCATACTATCATGTCGAGCAAGAAAGTCCTCCCTATATATGTCCCAGCATCCACTACAATATACATCCTATGTACAGTAATGGCCTCTAGGGCATACATATAACTAACAATCTCCTACTTGCACTAGGGCCATCTGATAGCAGTGGTTGCAGTATCTCATACTCAACCATCCCATAAAAGTCTCTCTCTGGGAACAGGCCTTTGTGAGTGGATCCGCTGTGTTGTCCTCTGAGTCTACTCTCCTAACCTCGATCTCCCTGGAGATCAACCATCTCCATGATCAGGTGATACTGCCTTAGAATATGTTTGGATCACTGATGGGACAGACGTTCCTTGGCATAAGCCACAACTCCATTGTCACACAATGGCAGGAACTATGTTCATCTCATGAACCAATATATACCCAAACGGCCTCTTTGGTAGCATCTTCTGTAGCGACGTATCCTGCCTTTATCGTCTAGTATGTCACGGTATCTAGCTTGGAACTCTTCCAACATACCGTCCCTTTACTGAGGGTAAAGACAATGCCTGCGACTGACATTCAGTTGTCTTTATCACCCTGGAACCCTTCCAGTGATTCTCCCCAGGATCGGTTGATACCGTCTCACTACAACTAGTGAGATTCCTAACATCCAGTTAGATCTATCTCATAGATCCAAAACTCAGGATTTAGGAGGTATCATTTTGATCCTATATGGAGAATCATCGTGATAAGCGGAGATTGATCGAGCGTAGCATAGGAAACTCCTTCCCCATCAAGAGTATGTCATCCACGTACTCTACGAGGATCGTCACCATACTCCCTACTACCTTTTTGTTTATACAAGGTTCATCTACCATTTTGATGATGTCAAACTCTTTGACTAATCCATTAAAACAGATGTTCCAACTCCACGATGCCTGCTTTATCCTATAAAGCATCTTGCACACGTTTCCGCTGCTCCCACTGTCTACGAAGCCCTCTGGCTGTGTACTTATAGACTCTCTCTTCTAAAACATCATTTCAGAAAAGCAGTCATGGCACCCAACTGCCAGATATCGTAGTCATGGTATGTAGCCGTGGCAAGTAGGATCTGGATGGACTTAAGCATAGATCCTTAGAAAAAGGTTTCATTATGATCCATATCTGGTCAATTATGCAAACCTTTAACAAGTCTAGCTTTGAAAGTCTCAACTTTTCCATCTACACCAAGTAATCTTCTCAAGATATACTTGCTCCTGATGGGGATTTAACCCTTCAGATATAGCAACCAAAGTCCATACTTTGTTGGTGTATAAGGATTCCATCTCAGATCGCTAAGCATCCAGCCATTCTTACAGAGTCTTACTCCTGATGGCCAGCTCGAAACTAGTTGGGTCATCATCTCATGATGCAATCCTCGCTCCCACTGTCATAGAGAAACCGAAGTAACTCTCAGGTGGGTGAGGAACCGTGCTAGATCGGCGGAGAGGCCGAGGTTCGTTGGTAACCATTGAATCCTTTGGTTCTTTCAAATCATCTGCTGTAATTTGTATAGCTGGAACCTTTCCAGTTCTACATAACTTACATTGCCTCGAGCTTGTCCGGATTTTGCTTTCAGACATAGGCCGGACAACCCCAAATCTTAACTAACTTAAGAAATGGGCTCTTCCTTTTCCATATCACATATGAAGTGGTAGGCAACTGATTTGATTGGAACCCTATTCAATAGGTATGCAACTTCGTAAGTGCATAACTCCCTAAAGGAAAATAGGAAACTCAGCAGTACTCATCATAGAGCACACCATATCATATAGGGTGTGATTGCTTCCCCCCGATATACCATCGTGCTATGGTGTATACAAAGGAGTAATGCTGAGAGAGAATCTCATTCTCCTTTAGAATAGTCCAGGATTTTCGTGCTCAAGTATTCTCCTCCTTGATCTCATCAAAGGACATAATACTTTTACCCGTATTCTGGTTCTCTACTTCTAACTTATATTCTGTGAATATCTCAAAAGGTTCGGACTTGTGTTTCAACAGGAACATATGTCTGAATCTTGAGAGATCATCAGAGAACGTAATGAAGTATAAAGAACCAGTCCTGGCATGTGTAGACAGGAGACCTTACATACAACATCATGTATCAGTCCCAAGAGTTTACTAACTCTTTCTCTGTTTCCAGTAAACGGAGCTATGGTCATCTTATCTTTGTGACATGACTGGCAAGTTTCACAAGATGTAAATTCAAACTGATTTAAATATGCATCTTCATGTAACTTCAGCGAGTCGGGTCGCATCGATATGACCTAGTCTACAATACCTCAAGAAGAATTCGTTCATTTCTGAACTCTTCCTCTTGTGTGTGATCCGCATACTAAGAACTGTAGTTTGATTTAGAACGTCAATGCTTTTAGATAACGTGCCTGAACCGATCAACTTTTGATATAGGAAATGTTCAAAACATTATCCGACAATACAAAATTATATCGTTTCTTTACTAATAAAGAGACTGATATGATTTTGTATATCAGGTTCGGTATCTAATAACATTCGTTCAGAATCAATGTATTGGTAATACAGGGTGACAGTGACCAACAGACTTGGCTGCAACTCTTGCCCCGTTTTCTGTCTCATGAAACTTATCACCCGTTCTCAGTTCTTCTACCTTTCTGTAGCCCAATGTAACAGATTACATATCTGGGATCCTGATCTGGTATCACATACCCAGGACGTAAAGGATAC
Source organism: Agapanthus africanus (assembly GCA_030015575.1). NCBI lineage: Eukaryota > Viridiplantae > Streptophyta > Magnoliopsida > Asparagales > Amaryllidaceae > Agapanthus > Agapanthus africanus. Next base: position 504,435,886 of record CM057343.1, on the reverse strand, counting down.
TGAGAAACAGTTCTCTGTAATGAACACACCCAAAGATGATGCATCAACATGCACTCTCTTCGTTTGGGCGGCACGGGAATTCTGGTAATCCCCAATTTCCTACTCTGTCTTATAACAATTATAAGTTGGAGCGGGACCAACGTTCCCCAACTCAGTATAACAAGCGGGTTCGGTCAATATTCCGTATTATTATCTTGATTAAGGCGTGATAAGGTCGCTACCTGGAGAGAGAGAGAAGAAAACACTCAGCGTGCGCTCTTGCAAGAATAGATTGGTTATTATTTTATCTAATCAGGATGGCTCCCACTGCTTTTTATCAAATCTTCCTTCAAACCCTAAAAGGAAAGACTAGCCGGGATTAATTACACACTACAAGTTCGCCAATCTTTCAGCCAGGCCAGTGTCGGTACTTTGAGGGAGGTCCCCCGTGCTTTCGCACGAACCTAATTAATGTAAACCTCGTTTTCCCAGAGGCGTAACCCCGTTGACACCTTTCTAGACACCTACTTGATCGGCTAATTGTAATGTATAAAACTCTCCCAGGAGTAACTCTTACTCGCAGCGGGTATCGGGATCCAACTATCTCATAGAAGGTATGCAATCTCATTGCAAATTTCAACACTTGAAATTCCCGATAATATTTTGCCCCTAGCACCCTATGACCTTGACGGAGGTCAACAAACCATAGGCTACTAGTCAAGTTCAACCCGTCATTTCTTGATCGAATTAAACCCACCCGCACGACCCTTGACGGAGGTCAATAAGGCCGCACGACTACCCTAACTCAATCTGCATCATATGCATAAACAGATAAATACTAGTTAGCTACCGCACACTACGCCTTGACGGAGGTCAACAAACGTAGCACGAATACTAAATAGGACTTATCTGAAATGACGGAGGGCTACGACAGGTTTTTCTGAAAACCTATTGCGTAATGAACTTGATATCGTTGTAGAATCAAATGATTTTTGAAATGGAGTGTTTTTGAGGCTTTTCTAGTTTTGCTAAAGGAGTCACTCCCGGTGAAGGGATCGTCGGTCCTTTCCTCGTCGAATGAGGTGCGGGATATATCATATATATCGCTGTGCAAAGCAAAAACTCTTAAAAGCAATCAAAAGACAAACCGAGTGTGTAGCATCTGCCAGTTATTGCTAAAGGAGTCACTCCCGGTGAAGGGATCTCGGTCCTTTCCTCATCGAATAAGGTGCAGGATATATCACATATACCTCTGTGCAAAGCAAGAACTGTAGCTACCTGTTTTATTTTGAAATTCGATTCTACAACATCTTAGGTTTCTTTTATTTCATTAATCACATTAATGAAGTCCCATCATTTAAGTTACCTAAACATCACAGATAAATACGATGTACACTTATGCCATCCGCATTCGCCTCGATGTCCCCTCGTGCACCGTTAGGTTAGGTAACTAACGGCAGAGCGGGGCAGGGCTAGCGCGGGTGTAAAACATAAGTAACGCCTATATAATATATCATATATACTATATACTGTATCTATCACAGAACATCACATGATCACATCACAGATATCGCAGCAGAAGAATCATATGAAATATTGGATATACTAGGACGTCCGTGTTTTCAATACGAGCCAGTATAAAACACGGATTCCACGGTCGTGATGAATAGCCAAACCCACATCCCTAGACCCCTACGAGAGCGGCAAGCAACCCTACCAATTCTAGAGTTAGGAGACCCGGACTCGACTCCTCGAGTTGGTCTCCCACTGGACTCCAGAACCCGGTTACTTGTGCTCCCCTCCTTGGGTCTATCCTAGTACGGAAAAGTAAATAATATACAAACGGTGACTACTTCCGCAACCTGGAAGCGCCCCAATAAAAGAATATTACATACAAGTTTTTACATGAATGAAAATGAAAAACACTCATCTCACATAAAAACCCCCGGCTATTCAAACACGACGATCCAATATAACATATCCAGCAACACATAACATCATATGTCATCAACGTAAGTAAATATGCGCATCCCAATTGTCATTGACATATAGCAACGAAACCGGCGATATCACATATTACACTTACGGTCACAGAAAAAAAAGTGTAAAACTACAACAGTTGGAATCCGCAACTATCTCAGACATCACATGCCTGACCAAATGAATACCTTAGACATCACATGCCTAACAATTATAAACCCCGCATTTTAGTCTCATTATCGAAAACACTTTTCAATATCGAGTCGGGCAATTCAACAAGATTCCCGACATTTTGATCGAATGCTCGTCGCAAACTTTAGTAGGCGGCCGCACCCCCGATACCGTCGACGAAGTGCACCAAGGCGGAACACCGCCACCGCGAGCACCCGAACGGATGCTTTCGGCGACGGGGTTCTCCTACAGTCACTTGGTCAGGGCTATGGAGCGAGGCTGTCTATTAAGTTTACCCGGCGAGTATCCGCGTACGCTACGTGATTGCGACGGACTTTTGATCGCATCAAAATTCCGTGGCAACCGATCAAGTGAGACTAAACTGCTATGTTTATAATATTCATTCAGTTATCTCATAACTTTTTGTGAATTCCAATTATTGTATCCCATTCCAGATAAATAGAAAATGTTAAACTTTCCGATCGAACAATCGAACACCCAAGTTTTCCCGAAACATCAACACATGAAATAAGTCTAACAACATTCAGTTCGTGCCTCAGTACCAACGGTCCAGCCGTAGAAGGGTCAAGCCAACGCCTCACATGTGGCATGCCGTACTGCCCCAAACCCGAAGGTTCAAAGGGCAGTTCAAGACGGTCACATAATCGAGTTAAGGTTTGTTGTCTTCTAGAGGGACCATCGCGTTACTTGCACTACTTAGAACGTCGTTAAACTACGGAAAAATCCAACACTTGGAAATTTCCCGACAGGGGAAAAATTGGGTATTTATATCCGGTCGAACTTTTTAACATATTCTAATATTTATCCGGAAAGCCACATAGACAAAATCTGATACTCCGATCGAAACACCGAATCCCCAAAACAACTCCAGAAAATTCAACTCTTGAATAAATATTAAAAATTCCCAGAAACACCAGAAATAATATATAAGAATTACTGTGCAGAAAAGGATGCACAAAACGACAAAAGTAGCGCGGATCCGCCGCATCAGCCTACTGTAAGGCCGCGGATCCGCGCCCCCTTTAATGAATCAAGCCCTCGAATTTAAACAGTAATTCTTAGGTTATTTTACTGAGTTTTCTGAATATTTTTAATCTGGAAAAATCCCAGTTTTTCAAAATCGTCCAGAGAGCAACTTTAGGGTTTTGGTTTTGATTCGATCGGAGTTCAAATTCCGTCAAGACTTCGCCTAAGGCTCTAGCTAGGCTCTGATACCACTGTAGGGTTCCTAGACACCCTAATGAGGTCTCACAAGGCATCGATCATGCCAAATTAAAATTTTAACGGTGCCGAGAAACCCGACTACGGATCGTTTGCTAGAAAACTAGGCGAAAAGATAACTAGTTAACACTTAACTAAGGGAATACGGAAATACAACCTTTGTAGATCCGGTGCTCCACCTCCATAGCTCCGCAACGAAGTCCTCTCCGCTGTCCAAATCAAATCCGGGCTCTAGCGTCGGCTTCGTCGGAGAATGGGCAAGCTAGGTCGTCGATGTCCATGCCGAAGATGATCTACGTCGAGGCATCGCTAAATCAAGCTCCGACTTCACCAAGTCAAGAAACTTGTGAAGAAAACACACTCTACTACTTGGCAAGAGGTATAGGATGAAGAAATAGGAAGTGGGTTAACTTTAGAATTGGATTTCTCACTCAAAAACATCAATCACCATTGATGAGGTAAGCTTTTCTTCACTTGAAGCAAGGAAGAAGAAGAATAATAATATGATAAGATTAATTAGAAAAGAAAAGAAAAACCAATCCTTATCATATATTGAACCATGGTTAGATGTAGAGAGTTAACTAAGGTTTAAGTGAGTGGTTAGGGTTAAGCATGAGACAAAATGGTCATTTGGTTAAAGTCTTCATGAAGGTTCATGAATGAACAAAAGAAAGCAACCATTTTCCTCATTTTGCCTTTTCTTTTTCCAAAAAGATAAATGAATAAAATGAAATCAAAAACCCTAATCACCCACTTAACTATAGTTTAATTCTTAACACTTAACCATAAGGCATGTATCATCAAACATGATACAAGCAAGTGCACAAAACTATATCGAATATACAATGTGCACACCCGAGCGAGAAAATCCATTTAAAGTGAACCGATACTAGTTAATGCAAAGTAATATATCAAATATATAATTATACATTAAATCATTAAATCAACACTTGATTTAACGATCCGGTCATATCGCATATAACCGACCAATATGCTATGTATCGGCTTATCGAATCAACCTTTGATTCGATAACTAGGGTATATCGCATATAACCTAATCGATACATTCATCGCGAGAATGAAATACGGTATCACATACACGCATTATTCTCGGTCCCGCACATATCTCATATGCGCTCCTATTTCGTTTCGCTTGAGCCAGGAAACCTCTGTGTAGGACTCTAAAGACTCGTCAATACGCCGGCAGCAGGCGATGATCATATCAAACACCCACAAGCCGCAAGCGGTCTGCTAAACGTAACGGCCACCCGGGTATTGAGCGATCTGAAGATCGACGAGCAAGCCCGCTCACACTCCAGTGAATCCAACCAGTAACACTACCGTACAGTCCGGTCTGATCGTCTGATATGTCGCATATCTCGCCTAGGGGTGGTAAACGTCAGACCCCAATAGCTCGATAAGTCGTGTCGATATGAGGTCTATAACTGTTCGAGAAACTACTGGTAACACTTACCAGTAAATCTCAGCAACCCTGGCCAGGGATTTCCTGTTATAGCCAATCGAACACAGCACAACATCAACCCCCTATACCGGGAGAGACGAATCCCCTCCTATCGCTCATTGCCTCCATGTGACTCGGGACTGTACCCAAAAACCACCGTTTTGCACGCCCTCTTGGACGTGGTAAGATGGAAATCAAAGCACAGTGGGAACCACACAAGACTCTATGACGATCTCGGGTCAACAGACTACTCTGTACCAGTGTCACTAGAGAACTGCCATCTGACGTGAGGTATAATACCATCTGGGAGTTCTCGGCGAGTCCGTCCAGTGTACCCAGTCTCTACTGAGCACCCGTATATCATCTCTGATGTCAAACACCGATGGATATGGGATCATCCATCGCCCATCTGTATGGGTCGAGAAGGTATACGCTAGTCTACTCTGGTATATCGATGCCCCGTCTCGATACACCCACGACTAGGGACTTTGAAGGATGTACTTATGACTACCATGTCTCCACTAGTATGATCCGCATCATAGTCCAGGTAGTCAAGCACACATCCTAAGGGCTTTACCAACATGTAACAGAGAGACAATCAGTATACACGTTAAGGTAAAGTTCAACCAGATAGCATACTATCATGTCGAGCAAGAAAGTCCTCCCTATATATGTCCCAGCATCCACTACAATATACATCCTATGTACAGTAATGGCCTCTAGGGCATACATATAACTAACATAATTGACTCTGAGGGCACTATCTCCAACAATTTCCCACTTGCACTCAAGGGTAATTATTGCGATATCACATACTCACAGCTCGTGTGATACCGAACACCCAACTCCTCTACTAGTCAGTCTCACAAAGCTCGTTTGCGAAACTATTGTGTTCGAGGAATTGCCTCAGTGAGTGGATCCGCTTTGATGTTTCTTTCTATATCTCTCTATATCTCAAGTTCGCGGAGAAAGCCATCTCCCGAAATGAGCAATACCTGTCTTAGAATGTGTCTGGATGTCTGATGGGACCTAGCTCATAAATGAACTCCAAATCCAAACTTCTTAGACTGTATCGTCAACTGAACTTAATCTGTATCCTGCGCCATGTCACCCTCAGTATTGCCTTGGACCACCTGTCCAAAATACTGCCCCTCGTCAGAAGGAAAAACTATAACTCTGACAACCTCCTTGTCGTCTAGGTCACCTTGGAAGCCTGGAATGATAACTGTCTCCCGTATGAGGCTGTCGTTATCATATCCCTAGAACATCCACTTATATTCTAAAACTGCTTCCGACTGTTTCTCCAGGATTGGATCAATGTCAACTTATTGCATCTAGTGCAAGAACAACATCTGGTGTGGTACTTGACATCTCATGATTGACTTAATTGCCTGAGCAAGTGATCTGCCAATCATGCACATCCCTCTCCCCTTTAGTCTATAAGACACCTTTAGAGAGGGTGACTCCATCACCTGCAGGTACACTACCGTGCCAGGAGTCGTCCATTCTAAATACTCTTAGAATGCTGTCTAAGTTCCCTTAATTGGGAAACCACCCAAATCTAGATCTAAAACCATAGATCTAGTAACCAGTATGTCTGATATAATGTCCAAGTCCCATGTGGAGAAACCACTGTGTGACGACCAAAGTATAACCCATCGTAGTATAGGAATGTCACTTCCTACTCTGTGTATGTCATCCAAATACCATGACATCACACCCTATTACCTTCTTAATAGATCCATCCCCTATTCTGATGAAGTCAAACCTATGACTGTCACATCAGAAACAGATGATCTATCTCCGCTATTTCTGCTTTAGTCTATAAATGACATAAGCCACCTGTCCACCATGCTTCCGCTACTCCCACTGACTACGACAACCCTCTGGCAGAGTCATATAGACGTACACTTCTAAAGCTAGTTTAGAACGATGCTATACTCATCTTCCCGCCAGGTCTCACAGTCTGGAACAACAGCATTGGCATGTCTGGGTAAACAAGAACTTCCCTGTCACCGTCCTTGAGGCTACCAGAGTACCTCTCGGGTAGCTGAGGTTACCCACCGTATCTGCGGAGTGGCCAATGGAATGTCAAACAAGATTGAATCTTTAGGTTCCTATCAAATCTTCAGTAATCATTTGTGGTTCTGGAATCACTTCCAGTTCTACCATACTCCCACTACTGTTTTCTGAAAAAATCCATTTTTATTAAAATTGTGGCGAGTCTAGAACAATATCACTATTGATCTTCCAGATGGTAGAAAGTCAACCCTCGTCATAGCCTGGGTCAACCCACAAACAGCCATTACAGAAACGTGCCTTGAGTTATCCAGAGTCTGGTTTTAAGCATATGCCAGACAACTCCCCGTACCTTAACAATGTTAAGATATGAACTGTTCTATATCCAATACAGAAATAGAGGCACTGATTTAATTGAACCAGATTCAAATCATGCAGCTGCCTCCAGTGCATGTCAACCAAATGGAAGGAGGCCGATCAGCGTTACTCAACTTAGGAATACTTCCAATTATGAGTAACCTGAAAGAGAAGCAAGTTCTCTTAATCATTACTATCAACTGAATACCACACACAAGTATCTACATCTTCGATCACCTTGAAGAATCCCGATACTTGCAACACCTGGTTCTCTACTTTATTCATATACCTATAACTTCTCAAAACTCAGACCTTGTGTTTCTACGAAACACCTGTCTAAGAATTAGAGAAGTCATAAGTAAACAGAATATAGTACGAGGACCAACCCCTCTGTCCTAATGGACACTGGACAACATACAATACTCTGTATGTCCCCTGAGTCTAGTGACTCATTCACTGTGTGTCGTAGGTTGAAAACTGTACTTATGGTTAAGAAGAATTACACCGCTGTTCAATGCTCCTTACCTAACCATCCACTGATATAGGTAAATGTCATCGACATAATTTCAAAAAGGTATATCTCACTCTATAAAAATAGACGTACAGATATTTCAATTTGAAATTGGTGCATTATAACGGATATTCAAAACCAAATATTTGCAGTCCGGCAAACAACCCAGGTGACTTCCTCAAATATCACCGATTACAATGAATCCCGATATAATGAGGATGATCACATAATTCCCAATAACTTACTCCCACTCATCATCTGTAAAACCATACAGATATGAAAATCATACCTGGTAAATACATACCCTGGTGTAAGTATCTAATCGGGAAATCAGTTTTCCTTTAACAGTATTCAGTGAAGCTGAAACATTGAAATGTTTCGTAGGGGTATCCTGGTATTCCTAGTAATGCCTCTTCCAGATTCACAACTGTAACCGTATAAATCTCTGCCACCTCTCTAAATCCCTTCATATGTCTTTAGTCATTACCTTCTGTACACCCCTTTAGGCCAAATGGTTTTCTTCCTTTCTTACCGTTCGACACCAGCCTATGGTTTGGAAGAAGACTATCCAATAAGCATAATGGGTGTACTGTCCCAATCCTAGGAACACTCGCAATGCGAGAGAAGGTGAGGATAAAAGACAACCGAATAAACCTTATTCCTATTTCTCCTGAACCATAATCCATCCCCGAACTGGAACAAGTTCCTTTCGAGTTCGTATATAACCATACGATGGAATATCCAATAAACTGTGGATCTTCGTAGTGATACGGAGTGTCCTGGAGAAATATAAAGGTGAAGTGGGAGTGGTAATGAAATCCTTGGTTTGGTCGTGAATATCAGTCGCAATTTACTTTGCCTTCTTACTAATCCCTTTCTTTGTCTTTACATAATACCTTCTGTACACCATCGCTAGGCTAATTGGTTTTCTTCATTCCCTACCGGTCGGTACCTGCCTATGGTTTGGAAGAAGACTATCCAATTTGCGTAATAGGTGTACTATCTCCTAAACCAAGGAGTACTCACAACTTGAGAGAAGGTAAAAGGAAAAGACAACTGAATAATCCTATCCGTTTTCTCCAGAACCGGAAACCATCCTCGAATAAATTCCTTCGAGTTCGTATATAACCATACGATGGTTTTGTCCATTGGAAGTGGACGTTCGTAGTAATACGGGGTGTCCTGGAGAAAAGGGTAAAAGTAGGAGTGGCAATGAGGTGTGCAACTCTGACAATCCAAAAGCCAGTGTTAAAGAAGGTTCGGTTAATTTTGGTCACTGAGTCATAGTCTTAGGGTCGGGTCAATAGTCGCTGCCAAAGAGAGAGAGAAAAGAAACACTCAGCGTGCACTCTAACCTAGATCAGAATGGTTACCAATTTATCTAATCTGGAAACCTCCCACTGTACCGTCAAATTCTTCTCCAAACCTAAAAGAAGAATTAGTCGGGATGTCCCGAGGAGTAAACCAACTCATCAGTGGGAATCGGGATCCAACTATCACTGCATGATAACGTGACGGAATCCGCTCACGCTATCATACTCCAGAAGGTATGCGCATATCTGGCAAGTTTCAGTTTCTTTTGAAACTCCCGATGTGATTTTTGCCCCATGCTCTTATGACCTTGGCGTGAGGTCAAAATATCATAAGTCGCATGTCAAGTCCTACCCATCATTGTCCAGGTTAATTTGAACCCACCCGTACATACCCTTGACGTAGGCCAAAATAGTAGTACGACTGTCCCAAACCAACGCATCTATCTATGCAACAGATAAATACCCGGCAGCTACCAATCACTATGCCTTGGCGTGAGGTCAAAATACATAGCTTGAATACTACCGAATATTTAACTGAAATGATGGAGGGCTACGAATGGTTTCTGGCGAAAACCTTTAACGTAATGAACTTGATATCGTTGAAGGAACGGATAGCTTTTTTAAAAATGTAGTGACGAAAACCTTTGCTAAAGAGGTCACTCCCGGTGAAGGGATCTCGGCTCTTTCCCCGTAGAATGAGGTGCAGGATATTCCAACCGAATACCACGATGCAGAGCAAAAGTAATCGGCCATAGTGAAATTATTGCCCTGACGCAAACTTTTGTCCAAGGGGTCACTCCCGGTGAAGGGATCTCGGCCTTTGCCTCGTCGACTGAGGAGCAGGATATTCCAACTGAATACCACGATGCAAAACAAAAGTGAACGTCCTTGCAATAACAGCTTTTTGAAAAAGTTCCAACAATATCAGATTAGGTTTGTTTTCAACTTGCATTGATCCGAATCAACACAGTCCCATCAATTGATCACACCACAAAGAACGAAAATATATTGATGTACGTATATGCCATCCGCATTCGCCACTGGGTCCCGTCATTACCCGTTAGGTTAGCTAACTAACGACAGAGCGGGGACTAGACTAGCGCGGATGCAAAACATATACAACATCTACTAGTATATATATCAATATATAATATTTCGCTCAAGGCGTGATAAAATGCAACATCACAGAAATGTACAGCATCACAGAACAATACAGATATCTGGGATCCCCGGGTTTCACAGAGCCGCTACTGAAACCCGACGTTCCCCTGGTCGTGTGGATAGCCTGTGCAATGAAATCTTAGACCCCTACGGACGCGGTAAGTTACCCGCCAAAACCTGAAGCGAGGCAGCCCCCTTCAGCAACGTGAATGGACCGCCCAGCACTTCACGGAATCCGGTAACTTGGGCACCCCTCCTGGGTCAACCTGTACCCCCTACGAGTGCGGCGAATAGCCCGCCAATTCTAGAGTGAAGCCCCCTCCGTCTCAATGCCATGAGATGCGGGCTCGTTGCTCTCTAGAATCCGGCTATCCGTGCACCCCTCCGCGGGGTAATCCTAATACAGAAAGTAAAATATACATACAACGGGTACATCGACCGCAACCTGGTCGTGCCCCAAAAGAATAATACAAACAGGCAGTGACAGCAGTCCACATGTCGGACGCTCGCCCCGCAATATCAAATATACATAATACAACAAAAACTGTACTAGCATTGCATCCAGGCTATCCCCCACGACCAATCCGCAACATCACAGCACAATCACAGAACATCAACGTGAATGTCACGTTCTTAAATCCGTCTAACCGGGCTATAGCAGTTAGACAGGATTTACCGATCGAGTGACATTCACGGTCTCGGATATAATGTAAATACTGTGAACTAATGTGTTTAAAATATTCGATCGATCAAATTTTACCAAGTGGGCCCCTAAGCAATACTGTAGCACTCACAGAAATTCTGGGCCCAAAAAAAGTATACCAAAACCCCTATTTTCAGTCCAAAAGCCCACTGCAAAAAATTGGTGAAGTAAAGCTAAATTACTGCGGCGGAACCGCGGCCAAATAAGGGTTACGGCCGCGATTCCGTGGTCATATGGAGAGATCATGTCACCAAAATTTTACAGTGTTCTTAGGATTCTCTCCACATCATTCTGCAACACCCTGAAAAATTTTTAGAGACAAAAAAATTTCGCCAGAAACTGATTGTACATGAAAACGCGGTTTTGGGATTTTTGTTCGATCGGAAATGTAAAACACATAAGACAAAGCTAGACTATGTTAATGGCGAGGCTCTGATACCACTGTAAGTGCACGGCGGCGCCCCGGCCGTCAATCCGACGCCGGAATGCGGAAGCGTTGATTTACTTTAACTTTTCAAACCGGCACCACCGCGCACTATAAACCCGGATCGTCCCATTAAACTATTCCTAGCTATCTAGAGAGGGGGGAGAGAGATATACCGAGTGATCCGAGTCCTCCGGTCTTCTCGTCGTCGTCCCGATCTCCCGCGGAATGTCCGGTCTCCACCTCCTCGCCGGAAGGGCACCACGTCGCCTGCTTCTTTTACGGGCTCCCGCCTCTGGTCCGAGGCAACTCGGGCACGAAGTTGGCGAGTCGACGTGCCCAAGATTTGCTGTAGAATGTAGTGTGGAACTTGTGTCTCATTTAGGGTGTAGGAAGTTGCCATATGAATGTGGAGATGGAGTTGTAAGTTTTTGGATGAACTTGGGAACCTTTTGCATGGCAAATGAGATGAAAAACCACCACCAAAAAATTGGGACAGCCCATCCCTTTGAATGGCCGGCCACTACAAGAAAAAGAGGATAGAATAGCCAAAAAGGGGGGGTGAGCACAAGGTAGGCAAGGTGACCATAAGAAAAGGTGGGCAATCATGATGAAAACAATGATCACATACAAAACACCACTCCATCACCCATCATCATCACACCAAAGTCAAGCTATGATGGATAAATCAAGTCAATGGATGGTGCACCCATCATGAAAACCATCATGATGCAACAAAATGTAAAGAACACCCTCCACAAATGCTTATTTGCACAAATGCAAATAAGCCCTCCTCCACCAAACTTCAGCCAATGATAGATACAAAGAAATATGGCCGAAACGGAAAGCAAACTGGCAACTCCACAAAACTGATCCCGTAATAAATTACAGGAAAACCCCGCTACTGTATATACATACCCGCATTTGTATTCCGACCGAAATACAAATGCAATGAGACAAAATCTACACTGTACAATACTAGGATCCGGCTTAAACCAAAGCCCGCTAGTATTAACCGTCCGATCCTGATCCGTGCAATACCGCACGTATCTGATCGAACCCTGCCATATCTACATACGGCCTCTACAGCGTTTCGCCCGAAAACTTGAGCAACTGATCTGTGGGGGACTCTAAAGACTCGTCAATACATTGGTTGTGGATTTAACCACTAGCACGTCAGAGGTATTAGCCTATACGTAACGGGCAACCAGGTATTGACCAAAAGGGACGTCTGTGAGCGAACTCAGCCTGACACCCTACTGAGCCTGTCAGTGACAATATCCGTACAATCCGGTCCGTTCGTCTATGAGCATCGCATGGCGGGCCTAGGGGGTTGGTAAAAGTCAGACCCCCAAAAGCGGTACAAGTTGTGTCAGAGATCAACCCAGAACACCCTGAGATACTACTGGAATACCTACCAGTAAATCTCCTGCCTTGGCCAAGGACTTTCATGTACTGGCTCTCCTAGACACAGCGCGACCTCACCCCCAATACCGGGAGAGACGAACCCCTGAAGATCCGCTCACTGTCTCCATATGGCTCGAGACTGTACCCAACTAAAACCTGTTTGCACGTCTCCTTTGAGCGTGGTAGGGTAGTAATCATAGTACAGTGGGAACTCACACGAGACAAATGACGATCCTCAAGTCGATGAACTAACCTGTACGCATGTCACCAGGGAACTGCCATCTGACGTCAGGTATAAGACCAACTAGCATGTTCCCGGCGAGTCCTGTCCGGTGTACTCATAACCCAATGAGCACCTGTATACATCTTAGGTGAACCAACTGACACCAGTGGCTTGTGAGACCGGCCACCGCCCCTCGTCGGGGTCTCGACTGTATACACTAGTCTACTCTGGAGTATCGATGCCCTGTCTCGAAACTCCCACGACTAGGGACCTTTTAAGGATGTGCTTATAAACCCCAGCTCCCACGTATATGATCGCCCTCATACTGCTGGTAGTCAAGCAAGAATCCTAGGGGCTCTATCAACGTGCAATAGTGACCTGTCAGGTCACCTAAAGCAGTACACGATGATAAAGGTAAACCAGATAGCATACTATCATCTTGAGTAAGACTGTCCTACTGGGATAGGTCCTCCCTCAATCATTGCAATCACGTGCCTGTGATACAATAATTGACTCTGAGGGCACTATCTCCAACAGCGCATACGTGAGGAGCACGTGGTGCGCTTGGCGCTGAGCGCCTGTCAATGAGCGCAGAGCGCTTCTGTTAAGTTTAGAGCGCCAAGGTTCTACAGCGCTGTGCGCTAGATTTGGAGCGCTGAGGCGCTTTTTTAAACTTGGAGCGCTAAGGCTCTTTTTCGGCAGGTTTGCGCTCTGAGAATTAAATTTTCTCTTATAAGAGACTTTGTCTCGTGGATCTAAGAGCAAAGTTCTTATTTTATAGGAGATGTTTCAATCTCTTATGTTCTTGGTGAAAGTCTTTGCCTTTATGGATCTGTGATCCTAAGAGAATTGAATTATTCTCCCCCTTTTTTATAATGAGATGTTATGATCTCTTTTGTGAAAGACAATTTGTCTTAAAGATCTATGATCTAGCATAAGAACTAAATTCTTTTTCTGATGAGATGCTTTGATCTCTTTATTTTACCTTGAAGAAATTCTTCTTCTGCTGAGAACTTGCTCTTCTCTTTGAAATTTCTCAAAGTTTATAGGGGGTTCCTCTGTATGAGACTTGAAGTCTTAGGGCCTTTATAAAGTAGAGGCTGATTTGTTGAATCAGTTGAAGAGATCATTTCTCTAATTGATTTGGGGATTTCCCCACCGTTGGATCTTTGATCCTAGGGCTTCTGTTTTACAGAAGGCAATCTTCTTGTTTTTAACAAGATTGGGAAATCATTTCCCATACGGAATTTATTCTGTATTTTGGTGATTTTTAATCATCATTGGATCATTGATCCAACGGTGCTCTGATTTTCAGAGCATAATCTTTCCTGTTTGGAAAGATTCTGAGGAATGTTTCCTTAACAGAATTTTATTCTGGTCAATTGATAATTTTTAATCATGTTCGTTGGATCTTTGATCCAAGGGCCGAGAACATTTTGTTCTATCGCTAGCGCTCACGTGCTTTGCACGTGGTGCGTTGTTTAGAGTGCAGCGCTCTTAGCGCTAGCGCTCATGTGCTTTGCACGTGGTGCGCTGCCTTAGAGTCTTTGACTCTCAGCGCTGGCGCTGCTAACGCTAGCGCTCTCGTGCTTTGCACGTGAGCGCTGCATCAGAGTGTTTGACACTCAGCGTCGACGCTGCTATGAAGCATTGCTTCATTTCAAATTTAAAAATTTGAAGAGAGCTTTGCTCTGATTGGGGAAACAAATGCCCCCCCACCGTTGCGCTCACGTGGCCTACACGTGAGTGCAGCGGTGGCAGCATCTATGCCACTGGATCAACTCAGAAGTTGAAACGGCTCTCAGTGCCTATAAATATGGCCTTTGGCCCTTGAGATGACCTCTGTTCATCTTCTTGTTTGTTTTTCTGAGAATTAATTCTCCTTCAGAGCATAGCTCTTTGTCTTAAGAACTTTCTTAGGGACAGAACTCTGTCAAAAATTTAGGTAAAGATTAAATCTTTGAAGGGATTAGTTTGTAATCTAGGGTTTCACCCATTAATAGAGCCTTGCTCTTTTTAAATCATATAGATTTTTTAGGGTTTCTTAATAGAGCTTTGCTCTTTTCAAAACATATAAATCTGTTAATCTTTCATGAAGAACTCTTAAAGTCTGTTCATGGATCTTGAAGATCATGGAATTTTTAATTCATTAAAAGCTTTGCTTTTAGGGTTTCTAATGGGTTACTCCATCATCTTCACAGAGCATTGCACTTTAGGATTTTTTGGGGAATTTTATTCCCTTCATAATTGATTTTGACAGGTGTCACTCCTGTCTGCAGAGCGTTGCTCTCGAGGAGTTTAACTCCTTGACCCGAGGAGTCTCTCATTTAATGAGAATCTTTTTTAGGATTTCTCCTTTATTTGCTCAAATTTGAATTTGCTGGGTCTCTTAATCAGAACTCATTTTCTCTGTGAGGATATCAAGAGTTGTTTAGATCCCGTGTCTGTTTCAATAAGCTTTTTCTTAATCAGTCTACCAACTAAACTCTCACTGATTTTCCTTTTCAGACATCATGGCCGCTCATCTGTATGATCTCGATGAGATTATTTCTTATGGAGACATTTGCGCATTAGGCCGCTGCCAGAACCAGAAGTTTACAAACGCTCAGTGCACCGAAATCATGCGTAGCTTTGATGAATACAATAGTCAACTACTTCCTTGTCGTTCCGCTCTTTTGAAGCTCATTGTGAGAGCGATCTGGGAAACACTTCCTTTATTCTATGACGGCATGCCGCTTAAAGAATTGGATGACACTGAAGATAAGGTACACTCAGTGTATCTGATAGGCCTAATCTCAAAGAAAAGGCGAGACAATCTTGTTGATATTCTGCATTAAACTTTTTAACAGGCAACGATAATCACTACCTATCGAAGGGCGGAGGACATCAGTGAGAACCCTGACGCTTGTGACCGTGAGAGGAAGCATACGAGAATGGTCCGAGAGGCCCGAAACATTTTAGATGGCCTAACTTTTGAATTTCTCAATCCATGTCATGGATTTGATGTCTTGACATTGTAAACATTTTAATGATGTTTTTGTTTACCATTTTCATCACTGTAAGAATTTTCTGAAGTATGAATAAACAATTTTTTGTTTCCGCGTGTTTATTTTATGCACTAAACTTTTTCCGCACATATAGAAATGGCTACGCTTCGAACTCTTAACTGGATGTGAATCAAATGTTCTTCTTACTGTCATTCATAGTATGTGGTTGACGTCCGTAGGTTACGCCTTTTTATTTCGATTTGATGCAGAACAGTTTATGCACTCTTGAGTAGCATCTTCATTTCTCTGGCATGTAATTTTGGCAAATGTAACTTGTGGACGATAGATAACAGTTCATCTTAAACTCTTTGTAGGGCAGTGATGGCTTAGAAGACAGGTTCAAATCTGCCGCCTAAGGCTTTCCAACTTTATGAGCCATGAGAGTCTCATAAAGACTTTTCTCCCTACGAGTCGAGAGGATCTCATAGGTGTATTTTCTACTTAGGAATCGTGAGAATTCCTAAGTGTGTTTTCTCTTAAGAGTCGTAAGGATCTCACAAGAGAATTTTCTTCCTTACAAGTCGAGAGGACTCGTAAATGATTGATGAGTTGACCTGCTCCCGAATCAAAGCATTGCTTTTGACGGGGAGGTTGAGGGTTGACTTTGGGCATATAAGGTCAAGATTGACTTTAGCCATACGGGGTTAGGATTGACTTTATCCATACGGGTTCAGTTGATGACGTATTTCCGCGACGGGGTCATTAGCTGACGTATTTCCGCGACGGGGTCATTTGCTGACGTGTTTCCGCGACGAGGTCAATTGCTGACGTATTTCCGCGACGGGGTCATTGGATGACGTATTTTCTCGACGGGGTCATTGGATGGCGTCTTTCCTCGACGGGGTCATTTGCTGACGTCTTTCCGCGACGGGGTCATTTGCTGATGTGTTTCCATGACGGGGTCATTGGATGACGTATTTCCGCGACGGGGTCATTTGCTAACGTATTTCCGCGACGGGGTCATTTGTTGACGTATTTCCGCGACGGGGTCATTGGATGACGTATTTCCGCGACGGGGTCATTGGATGACGTTGCGTCTGCTGTAACGAGACGAATGTCGAGGTGGTCTTTAGGTTGTCTGTGAACCGTCGAGATTTGGAACTAGGGATTTTGTCGTGGCTCCGCTTTGCTGACGTTGCGTCTGCTGTAACGAAAAGAATGTCGAGGTGGTCTCTAGGTTGTTTGTGAACCGTAGAGATTTGGAACTAGGGACTTTGCCATGGCTCTACTTTACTGACGTCGTATATTCCTGCAGAGACACTGATTTCTCTGTGGGTCGGTGCGAATCAAGATGTTCTCGTCAAGGACGCCGATTTCCTTGAATCGAGGTATTTACCAAGGACGCTGATTTTCCTGGGGGTTGAAACGAATAGAGGTATTCCTGCAAAGACACTGATTTCCTTGCGGGTCAACGCGAATCGAGATGCTCTCGCCAAGGACGCTGATTTCCCTGAATCGAGGTATTTGCCAAGGACACTGATTTCCTCGGAGTTGAAACGAATCGAGGTATTCCTGCAAAGACACTGATTTCCATGCGGGTCGACGCAAATTGAGATGCTCTCGTCAAGGACGCTAATTTCCCTGAATCGAGGTTTGCCAAGGACACTGATTTCCCTGGGGTCGATTGACTTGTTTCTGAGACGGAGCGTTGATCCGGCGGGGAGGTCATTGATTGACTCTAAGTTGTCTGTGGACTGTAGAGTCTTGGAACTAGGGACTTTGTCGTGGCTCCGTTTGGTGATGTTGCGTCCGAATCCTGTTAGAATGAGGAGGATCACCGTTGCTGATTTTTAGGCTGTAGATGTTGCCGTTAAGATTTAGAACTAGGGACTTTGCTATGGCTCCGTTTCGTTGTGTCGCTTCCGTGCCCTGCTGGCATAAGAAGGAACGCCGTTGTTGATCTTCTGGGATGCAGATGTTACTGTTGAGATCTGACTTTCCCTTTTGACAGGATCTGGTGGGGGACATGTGGTTCCCTTCTCGTTTATGCCCATGGATTGTATACAGGGGTCAGTATGGACTGCCTGTAGGGCAAAAGTTTCATTCTTTCATTTTTTTTATTTCTTTCCGCGATGCTCTATCATTTCAGCTTTTTATATCGTGAAAGTCGTGATTGCCCAATCATTTCAGCTATTTTTCGTGGTGCCCAATCATTGTAGGGTTCCTAGGCACGCTAATGAGGTCTCACAAGGCATCAACAATGCCAATTTCAAAATTTTACGGGTACCGAGAAACCCTAATACGGATCGTTGGCTAGAAGTTTAGGCGAAAAAGAAACTAGTTAACAACTTAACTAAATGGTAAACGGAAATACAACCTTTGTAGATCCGGTTCTCCACCTCCATGGCTCCGCGATGATGTCTCCTCGCTGTACAAGACGGATCTTGGGCTCTAGCGTCGGCTTCATCGGAGAAAAAACGGGCTAGGTCATCGACGACGATGCCGAAGATGATCTACGTCGAGGCATCGCTAGATCAAGCTCCACCTTCACCAAGCCATGAAAACTTATGAAGGAAACACACTCTACTACTTGGCAAGAGGTAGAGGATGAAGAAATAGGAAGTGGGTTCACTTTAGAATTGGATTTCTCACTCTTTTTCATCAATCACCATTGATGAAGTCAAGGTTTTCTTCAAGTAGAAGATGAAGAAGAAGAAGAAGATATTATGATAAGTGTTGTAGAATAATTGAAAAAGAATTATTATTATCATAACTTGAACCATGGTTAGATGTAGAGAGTTAACTCAAGTTAGATGAATGGTTAAGGTTTGAAGAAGAAGACAAAAAGGTTACATGAGTCAAAGTTGCATGAAGCTTCAAGAAGCTTCATGTAAGAAAGCAACCTTTTTATTTTCTTTTCACTTTTTCTTTTAATCCAAATTAAAAGATAAATGAATGAATAAATGAATAAAAACCCTAACCATTTACTTAACCATGGTTTAACTCTTTACACAAACCCTAGCAATCATGTATCATCAAACATAATACAATCAAGTGCACAAAAATATATCACATATACAATGTGCACACCCGAGTGAGAAAATCCATTTAAAGTGAACCAATACTAGTTAATGCAAAGTAATATATCAAATATATAATTATGCATTAAATCATTAAATCAACACTTGATTCAATGATCCGGTCATGTCGCACACAACCGACTAGTATTCAATGTATCGGCTTATCGAATCAATCCTTGATTCGATAACTAGGTTATATCGCATACAACCATTCGATACATTCATCGCGAGAATAGAATACGGTATCACATACACGCATTATTCTCGGTCCCGCACATATCTCATATGCGCTCCTATTTCGTTTCGCTTGAGCCAGAAAACCTCTGTGTAGGACTCTAAAGACTCGTCAATACGCCGGCAGCAGATGATGATCATATCAAACACCCACAAGCCGCAAGCGGTCTGCTAAACGTAACGGCCACCCGGGTATTGAGCGATCAGAAGATCGACGAGCAAGCCCGCTCACACTCCAGTGAATCCAACCAGTAACACTTATCGTACAGTCCGGTCTGATCGTCTGATATGTCGCATATCTTGCCTAGGGGTGGTAAACGTCAGACCCCAATAGCTCGATAAGTCGTGTCGATATGAGGTCTATAACAGTTTGAGAAACTACAGGTAACACTTACCAGTAAATCTCAGCAACCCTGGCCAGGGATTTCCGGTTATAGCCAATCGAACACAGCGCAACATCAACCCCCTATACCGGGAGAGACGAATCCCCTCATATCGCTCATTGCCTCCATGTGACTCGGGACTGTACCCAAAAACCACCGTTTTGCACGCCCTCTTGGACGTGGTAAGGTGGAAATCAAAGCACAGTGGGAACCACACAAGACTCTATGACGATCTCGGGTCAACAGACTACTCTGTACCAGTGTCACCAGAGAACTGCCATCTGACGTAAGGTATAATACCATCTGGGAGTTCTCGGCGAGTCCGTCCAGTGTACCCAGTCTCCACTGAGCACCCGTATATCATCTCTGATGTCAAACACCAATGGATATGGGATCATCCATCGCCCATCTGTATGGGTCGAGAAGGTATACGCTAGTCTACACTGGTATATCGATGCCCCGTCTCGATACACCCACGGCTAGGGACTTTGAAGGATTTACTTATGGACTACGACGTCCCCACTAGTATGATCTGCATGATAGTCCAGGTAGTCAAATACACATCCTAAGGGCTTTACCAACATGTAACAGAGAGACAATCAGTATACACGTTAAGGTAAAGAGCAACCAGATAGCATACTATCATGTCGAGCAAGAAAGTCCTCCCTATATATGTCCCAGCATCCACTACAATATACATCCTATGTACAGTAATGGCCTCTAGGGCATACATATAACTAACAATCATTTCGACTATTTTTGTTTTTACTCGCTGCTTTTTATTGCGAGTTGCCCAATCATTTCGGCTATTTTTGTATTCATATCTTTTACTTACTGATTTTGTTGCAAGTTGCCCTACCATTTCGGCTATTTCATATGCATTTATGGCTCGTTGACTTTTGCTGCGAGTATGAGACTTGGGATCTAATACCGATTTAGGCATCAGCATTCTACAACTGAGATATTGTCAGGAGGGAATCATCATTTGCCTTTGTCGGTTTGAACAAAGGTGGCTTAGCAATCAGGGTTAGGATCCTGTAGTCTAAGGCTTTTAACTTCATGAGCCGTAAGGGTCTCATAAAGGTGTTTCTCCCTACGAGTCGTGAGGATCTCGTAGGTGTCGTTTCTCCTTAGGAATCGTGAGAATTCCTAAGTGTATGTTCTCTTGTAAGTCGTAAGGATCTTGCAAGAGTGTTTTCTCCTTGTAAATCGAAAGGACTTACAAGGGTCGTTCACCGTGTGAGCATATCCCTAGTCGCTGGTGGGACTTTATTAGGGAAATGTTTATTCTTGCCCGTGGATTGTATACAAGGGTCAATATTGAAACGCTTGTAGGGCAAAATCGGGGTGTATGATGGCTTATAAACAGGTTCAGATCCCTGTAGCTTAAGGCTTTTGAATCCTATGAGCCGTGAGGGTCTCAAAGGGGAATTCTCCTTACGAGTCGTGAGGATCTCGTAAGTGTGTTTTTTCCTTAGAAAAAATAGGGATTCCTAAGTGTGTTGCTCCCTTGTGAGTCGTAAGGATCTTACGCAGGTATTTTCTCCTTACGAGGTCGATAGGACTTTCTAAGTCTCTTTTAACGAGATTGTGCCCTTTCGGGTTTCCACCAACTCACCGGTTGTCCTGCTGTTTTTACTCACGGAGCCCTTTTGGGTTTTCATCCGTGCCCATATCGCTTATGGACATACCGCTTTTTTTTGCGTCAGCCTTGGGATGCTGCGGTCCGTAGTAGTTTATAGACGTCTCGGTCAGGCGTAGTATTTCTTCAAGAAATGGCCGTTTATTGTCCTGAAGGGTCTTTCGCCATGCATATCCATGAGCAAGTAAGCCCCACCCTGGTAGACTTTGTCTATGATGTACGGGCCTTCATAGTTCGGCTTGAATTTCCCCCGTTTGGTACGATTGAGGATCATAGGTCTCTTGACCACTAGCACGAGTTCGCCTTGGCGAAATGTTCTCGGCCTAGTCAATCTCTCGTATGAGTGCGTCATCTTTGCTTTGCAAGCTTCCAAGTTTTGCTGCGCCATGAGCCGGGTTTCGTCAAGGGCGTCAAGTTCTTCAAGCCGAAGATGAGTATTCTCTTCGTCCGTTAGCTCGTAATGAACCGCCACTCGTAAGGAGGGTAGCTCTATCTCCAAAGGGAGTACTGTTTCAGTGCCGAATACCAATGCATATGACGTTGTGTTTGTGGCCGTTTTGAACGTAGTTCGATACGCCCAGAGAGCTTCATGCAGTCTCTCGTGCCAGTCCTTTTTATTTTTGGACACCGTCTTTTTCACGATCTTCATCAGGATCTTGTTGAAAGCCTCAGCCAGACCGTTAGCTCGAGGATTATAGACCGAAGAGTATCTCTGGTCTATATTATGCTGCTGTGAGAAGCGGCTGATTTTATGGCTTCTGTAGGCCGACCCGTTATCGGAGATAATCCGTCGTGGAGTGCCAAACCGATAGATGACGTGTGTCTTGAAGAAATGGAGGATATTCTCCATTTTCACATCTCTTAGTGGTACTGCTTCTGCCCATTTGGAGAAGTAATCAGTTGTCGCCAGTATGAACCGATGTCCTCTGGACGATGCTGGTTCAATGGGCCCGATTATGTCAGTTCCCCACATTTCGAACGGCCAGCTAGCCACCATCGAGTGTAGTGGATTTGGATGCTGATGGATGAAGTCTCCGTGAATTTGGCACGAGTGGCACTGCTTCGCGTATTCGAGACAGTCTTGGATCATTGTGGGCCAATAATATCCCATCCTTTTGATCTTCAGTTTCATCTTCGGCCCGGCTTGGTGAGAACCGCAGAGTTCGTCGTGAGTTTGTTGGACGACTCTCCTTACTTCTTCAGGTCCCAGGCATCTTAGCCATAGAGAATCAAATGATCTCTTATATAGAGTGCCATTGACGAAGGCGAAAGACAGAGCTCGTTTCATGAGCTGATGTCTCGAGGATGCATCTTCAGGTGTTTGACGGGATTTGAACTAGTCTATAAAGACTTCTCTCCAATCCTTAGCCTTTTCCTGGTCTTTTATTTGTAGAGTCATTTGCTCGGTCGCTCCCTTTTCCTCGAACGACTCCGGAGATATTTCTGCCGGTGTAAGAACCCGACGGCTTTGCACAACGATCCTTACGTCATCGAGGTTCTCGTCGGCCAGTTCTTTAGCGAGCTTGGCTAATGTATCCGCCTTGGTATTTTCTGTGCACGGTATGCTTTCCAGGGCGTAGGAATAGATTCGAGTCAGCAGTTGTTGCACTCACTCACCGTACTTTACCAACTCCGGTTTGCACGTTTGATAGTCGTCGTTTACTTGACTAACGACCAACTGGGAGTCTCCGTATATAAGGAGGTTTTCGATTCCCATGTCGACAGTGATCTCAAGTCCTGCTATCAAAGCTTCATATTCATCTTCATTGTTTGTCCTCGGCTCTGTTAGGGAAAAGGCAAAGCGCATTATCCCTCCTTGTGAAGTCACGAAGATGAGGCCTACCCCAGACTTAATTATGGGGGAGCTGTGCTTTCGCTTCTTCATAGAAGATGCCCCGTTGAAGTAGAGTTCCCACCGGGTGTTACTCTCTCCTTTCTCCCCGTCGATTGTGTAAAACGCGCGCTCGTCTGGAAATTCGCAATTTAGGGGTGAATCGGCAGGTATAGGATGCTCGGCAAGGAAGTCGGCGATGGCCTGGCCTTTCACTGCCTTGAGAGGTCGATAAGTTATCGAGAATTCCATTAAGAGTAGGGCTTATTTAGCAAGCCGTCATATTAGTATGGCTCTTGACATCAAATATTTGAGAGGATCCACTTTTGATATGAGGTGGACCTCATGCGCCAAAGCATAATGTCGGAGCTTCGTTATAGCGAAGATTAACGCCAGGCAATGTTTTTCGATAGGGGAGTGGTTGTTTTATTCCCCCAAGAGAACTCGACTCAAATAGTAGAAGGCTCTCTCCTTCCCTTGGTCGTTCTTCTATGCCCATAGTGCCTAAAGAACCTTCAAGGGCTGTTGTTTACAGGATGAGAGGTTTTCCCTTGACCGGAGCGGTCAGCACCGAAGGATTCTGCAGGTATTTCTTGACTTCGTCTAGTGCGCTCTGACATTTGCAATCCCAAACGAACGGGGTTCCCTTCTTCATCAAGTGACTGTAGGGATGGCATTTGCCAAAAAGATTGGCTATGAACCGCCGAATATACATGAGCTTCCCTTGGAGAGACCGCAGTTGCTTGAGAGTTCTTGGCGAGGGCATTTCCATGATCGCCTTGATCTTAGATGGGTCTATTTCGATGCCTCGATGTCGTACGATGAATCCTAGGAATTTGCCCGAGGAAACTCCGAACGCGCATTTCAGAGGGTTCATCTTCAAGTTGTATTTCCGAAGACGTTGGAACACTATTTTTAGATGCTCCCAATGCTCCTCGTGCGATTTGCTTTTCACCACAAGGTCTTCGATATAGCATTCGACGACTTCATGTATGAGGTCATCGAAAATATTAGTCATGGCCCTCTGATAGGTAGCGCCGGCGTTCTTCAGACCGAAAGGCATCACTTTATAGAAGAATATGCCTAGCGGGGTCCGGAAAGCGGTATGCTTTCGGTCTTCGGGGTGCATCTTTATTTGATTGTACCCCGATGAGCCGTCCATGAAGGAGAAGACTTCATGAGTGGACATGTTGTCTATCATTAGCTCGGTAACTGGTACGAGAAAGTCATCTTTCGGACATGCTTTGTTGAGGTTTCAAAAGTCCACGCAAATACGCACTGTCCCATTTTTCTTCATCACTGGGATGATGTTCGCAATCCAATCAGGGTACTGAACCTCTTGGATGAAACCGGAGTCGATTAGCTTCTTAACTTCGACGTTGATGCTCAATTCAAGTTCGAGCCGCATTCTTCTCGGTGCTTGTTTGATCGGCTTGACGTCCGGAGATATCGCCAATTTGTGCACAGCTACTTCTGAATCTAGTCCCGGCATCTCGGAGTAGTTCCATGGGAAGTCATCTTTATACTGCATGAGCATGTCCTTGAGCGTAGCCACATTTTCTTCAGACAACAGCTCACTGACAAACGTCGGCCGTGGGTAGTTTTCCGGTCCCAAGTTAATTTTCCTTAGGTGATGGATTAGCGTTTGCTGCCGCCTGAACGAGCATCTCCTGTAGCTTTTCACGCTACAGTTGAACTTTTGTCACGGACCGAGTTTGAGGTCGATGACTAGTATAAACTCGAACTTCGTCTTTGGAATTAAACACATAGACTATGTGAACTACCATGCCCCCAGGCCTGGGGTGTTTGGAGTCTTGGCTTTTGGAGTTCGCTTCGGGCACTTGAGCTTTATTAGGCCTCTCTTTTTTGTGAAAAGCCGCTTTGGATTTGAGAGAAACCGCTGTATCAGGATCCGTCTTGGGGTGATTCCCCTTTACCCGCTTCCACACCTTATATATAGATGAGGAAAGTTGTCTCAGGGAGCGAACTCGTTTCTGCTCTCGTAGGATCTCCATGGGCTGCGGAGATTTTTTTTAATATTGCAGTAGGAGAATTTTGTCTGACCCTTCGCAACAGTTTGAAGCTGTTCCCAGTTGGAACAACAACATTCACCACTGGGGTTGAAACGGGACCATATGGAGAACTGCCCCCAGCTCATTTGGTATGATGCCGATATCAACGTCGACCGTTTCTTACGGCCGGGATTTGATTAGCTTCAAGATTTTACTGAGCCTGCCCCCTTTTTCTTTTGAGAGCTTGAATATTTTTCCCCTTGCGTCGACCTTGGTCCTTGGCATGTGCCAGTTGTTTGAGGACTGATTCCGTCGGCAAAGCTGCTGCTTGGGGAGCCCGCTTGTGGATGTCAAACTTCCTCTGGGCTTCCTCCATCGGCGTTGAGGCACCGAGGGTGGGAGGTGGGAGTATCGACCCAAAGAGAAGCCCGTTGATTTCTTAAAGAGCCGGATTGCAGAGATTTGAGCCTGCAAGTGGCCTGTACTTGACTCCACCAGATATGACAGAGCCTGTGTTGCTAAGGTGGGAACAAACGCCATTCTTCATATAGACGAAGCGCCGACTTCAGTATCCACTCCCCTAAGGGCAACCACAAACATACACACCGCGATTATCTGATCATGGGAAAAACACGACACACGAAGTGTGGAGTGGAAAGAGGAAAAGGTCCCACCGGACATGCCAGAATCTGTTCTTCGCCGAAAGATCGGGAAAGACTGACGTCTTGCCTGAATTTGGGGGCAGATGCTATTTGGTTTTATCCGTCCACCTCTCCGAAGATGCCAAGTTGACTTATGGCACCGTATATTGGAGGTTTAGACGGATGCGGCCGTTGTAGCAGACTTCGTCAGATTCCCCTCGTTTGAGGGTTTTTTTATTGTGGGGACGCTCTTCCCTGCAGGCGCAAGCCCCTGCAGTTAATTACGCTACCGAATCGCAGTAACCACTTTCTCCTTCTCCAGATGGTCACTTCGTGTCGTGTGTGTTTGTTTTGTTTTTGGTTGCCCGTGGATTGTATACGGAGACTAATTTATGTTGTTGCCCGTAGAGCGTGGATTAGTCCAAATCCGTATTTTCTTCGATTTGGGTTTTGGTTTTGGTTTGAGGATCGTTAAGCTCATTTGAGACTAAGATCAACTTAAACGCTTGTTAAGGATACGTTAGTTTAATTTTAGACTGAGATAAACTTAACCATTTGTTAAGGATATGTTAGTCTAATTTTAGACTAAGATCTACTTAACAGGATCATTTAGATCCAACAAAAGAGCATTTGGACTCTATTGTTTTAGTTTAGGGACTTTGCGGTCCAAAAGTTTGAGGACATCATCGTCCATGGAGTTTAAGGACATCATAGTCCATAGTTTAAAGACGTCATAGTTTGTAAAGTTTAAAGACATCATAGTCTATGAGTTTAAGGACCCCACAGTCCATGGTAGTTTAGAGATATCATAGTCTGTAAAGTTTAAGGACATCATAGTCCATAAGTTTAAGGACCCCACAGTCTGTAAATGTCTGGTTGTCGGGACCCGTCACCTGTATGAAGACGTTGAAGGATTACAATGATAAATATCGGAGGAGTGAAGAGATGTACCCTTGAACCAATATCGGTTGGGAGATCTGTAGTCCAATTTGGGACTAAGATCAAAGATTTGTGAGCTTATGGGCTCAATTGATCTGAATCAGGGATCTGTGGCCAACTTGGGCTCGGCCCATTCATTCAAAATGTTAGACATTAATTTTAGCTCAGTCCTTTTTCATTTAACAATGCTGAGCATTGGTCCTGACAACTTTTTGTCTTTTATTGAATGCTGAGCACTCATTATGGCTTTGGGCTTTATCATTTAAAGAACAATTTATGTTCTCTTAGCGCACACGTGAGGAGCACGTGGCACGCTTGGCGCTGAGCACCAGTCAATGAGCGCATAGCGCTTCTGTTTAAGTAGCGCACACGTGAGGAGCACGTGGTGCGCTTGGCACTGAGCGCCAGTCAATGAGCGCAGAGCGCTTCTGTTTAAGTAGCGCACATGTGAGGAGCACGTGGTGCGCTTGCCGCTGAGCGCCAGTCAATGAGCGCAGAGCGCTTCTGCTAAGTAGCGCACACTTGAGGAACATGTGGCATGCCTGGCGCTGAGCCCCAGTCAATGAGCGCAGAGCGCTTCTGTTAAGTAGCACACATGTGAGGAGCACGTGGTGCGCTTGGCGCTGAGTGCCAGTCAATAAGCGCAGAGGGCTTCTGTTAAGTTTGGAGCGCTAAGGCTCTGCAGCGCTGTGCGCTAGATTTGGAGCGCTGAGGCGCTTCTTTAAATTTGGAGCGCTAAGGCTCCTTTTAGGCTGCTTTGCACTCTGAGAATTAAATTTTCTCTTATAAGAGATTTTGTCTCGGGGATCTAAGAGCAAAGTTCTTATTTTATAGGAGATATTTCAATCTCTTATGTTCTTGGTGAAAGGCTTTGCGTTTATGGATCTGTGATCCTAAGAGAATTGAATTATTCTCCCCCTTTTAATAATAAAATGTTATGATCTCTTTTGTGAAAGACAATTTTTCTTAAAGATTTATGATCTAGCATAAGAACTAAGTTCTTTTTCTTATGAGATGCTTTGATCTCTTTATTTTACCTTGAAGAAATTCTTCTTCTGCTGAGAGCTTGCTCTTCTCTATGAAATTTCTCAAAGTTTGGGGAGGGGGTTCCCCTCTATGAGACTTGAAGTCTTGGGGCATTTATATAGTAGAGGCTGATTTGTTGAATCAGCTGAAGAGATCATTTCTCTAATTGATTTGAGGATTTCCCCACCGTTGGATCTTTGATCCTAGGGCTTCTGTTTTACAGAAGGCAATCTTCTTGTTTTTAACAAGATTGGGAAATCTTTTCCCATACAGAATTTATTCTGTATTTTGGTAATTTTTAATCATCATTGGATCATTGATCCAACGGTGCTCTGATTTTCAGAGCATAATGTTTCCTGTTTGGAAAAATTCTGAGAAATGTTTCCTTAACAGAATTTTATTCTGGTCAATTGATGATTTTTAATCATGTTCGTTGGATCTTTGATCCAAAGGCCGAGAACATTTTGTTCTATCGCTAGCACTCACGTGCTTTGCACATGGTGCGCTGCTTAGAGTGCAGTGCTCTTAGAGCTAGCACTCACGTGCTTTGCACGTGGTGCGCTGACTTAAAGTTTTTGACTCTCAGCGCTGGCGCTGCTAGCGCAAGGGCTCTCGTGCTTTGCACGTGAGCGCTGCATCAGAGTCTTTGACTCTCAGCGCTGGCGCTGCTATGAAGCGCTGCTTCATTTCAAATTTCAAATTTTGAACAGAGCATTGCTCTGATTAGGGAAACAGTATCATAATGCAACACTATCTGTCATGAAATCACGAGTAAAACACATCAAATGCAAATGACCTGTATCTGGGTATAATCCCAAGTATCCGAAAATATATGTATATAAACCTCTTCTTTAAAATTGCCGCGAAATAGATATCTCACGGCATACAAGCAGACGTGATGGTATGAAATATAATAGGTATTTTATTTTAGATATATGTCCTACTATTTTAATAAAGAAGGTTTAGAGGTTTATAATTTAAAGATTTCAGTGTCATATCAGACATGTTAAAATATGGAGGCTATAGCTCGCTTTTGAATTCCTTTTTATATGCAAATGTCTAAAAATGAAATGTAGGTACTGTCCCCCAGATCAGTCCTGGACGGCTACAATAACTGTAATCTAACTGTGTACGTCATGATATCAACATATCAATATATATATATATATGGATGTCCAGTATCGACACCCGAAATCAAAATCTCTCGTGTCCATCATCGATACGTAAATCCTCAAATCTCTCATGTCCATCATCGACACGCAAATGCAGATATCGTCGACACCATCTCAATAGATGATCGCCACCCGATATCCCTGGCCTCGGTCGGTATTACCTGGATATCCGTCGTGCCCAAATCTATCTCCGGTATCGAGTATCCTCGCTAGGCTCCTATTTATATCAGATTTTTGCATTGTTATATCGCCCATTCTTAATCACATTGCATATAAATAGGTGCTTTTGATCCATGTCTGCTAAATAGTTGCAGGTTACAGATTCTCATCTCTTTACAGTGAGATTCATGAAAAGTCGCAACAAATGTGGGACTACG
This sequence comes from Agapanthus africanus, assembly GCA_030015575.1. NCBI lineage: Eukaryota > Viridiplantae > Streptophyta > Magnoliopsida > Asparagales > Amaryllidaceae > Agapanthus > Agapanthus africanus. Next base: position 504,406,610 of record CM057343.1, on the reverse strand, counting down.
ACCAATAACAGATGAATACTGATCTGCATGATGCCGCATATCGGTTCAAGCGGAGTTCAAGGAAAAATTCCACTGCTGAATATCTGGAAGAGAACAGAAAAGATTTTGAGAAACCAACTGTACCAAACAGAAGATAAAAGCAACTGGTAGAATACCTGATAAGATGGACCCAAGATTCCACCATATGGCCGTGGAACCGCGGCCAAACAGACACTTCTGCCGCGGTTCCACGGCCGTGTAATGCACATGTCGGTGGCAGTGTCGGTGCATTGACTCGGCTCTCTTGGGGTAGTTCTGTAATTTCATGTATGGATCAGATTGTAAACCTAGGGTTTTCCTATCTATAAATAGGAGGGTTCAAAGCCAAATTAGTATGCCTCTTTTTGGGTTTAGAATTTAGAATTTTAATTCTGTTCTTTATCTTTCTTAATGCAAAATTGTAGAGAGTTTTTGAGAGGTTATCAATAAAAGTAAGTCTTTATTTTTATTTGTCTCGCAGTTTCTTATCGCATTTTTTATCTGCAATTTTCATTTGTCAACTTAGACGTAGAATTAAATTAGTGTTTTTCTTGTCTTTTATTCTTTTATATTTCTTTTTAACAACGATGATGCTTGAGTAAGATTCTTGCCTAGGTGAGGTCTCAAATAGCTAGTTGTAAAATTCTTCTTAAACCTAAATTCTTTCTACCATCCCTTTTGTTTTATTTTTATCTTTTTAATGTGTGAGTAATTCCTCACTTTTTAGGGCAGGAGAAGAAAGGTTTGAGAGAAGGAAATCTCTCTCACTCATTTCTTTGCCCAACACATTAAATTCGGACTCCCTTTAATTGAACCATAATCCGCTCACTACGGCACCCTATCCTACATGATAGTGGTGATTCCCTAGTTAGACCGGTTATGGTTAAATTAACTGGAGGTTAGGGTTAAGAGCCAAGAACGGACGAATAAAGAACAAAAGAAAGAAACTAAGCATGGAAAGCATAGCTTAGACTTGTGAGTTTCTTCCTAGCCGTGCTAATCCCCGTTGTTGTCGATTACCTTAATACCGCTATTTATAACTAAGTCATTGAAAGAAGTGAGAAATTCTTAAACTCGAACTAACCTAATCCTAACCCTAGCAAGCATTTTATCACCTTTTATCTCATTTGTAGATCTTAACACAAAACCCGACTTAATCGGATTAACTCGTTAAAACATAAGGAAAAAGATTCCATCTCCCTGTGGATCGACCCGTACTCAACCGGCTAGCTACCAAGCGAAACCGTCTTGATTACGGTAATTAAAAATACGCAAAAACGTAACAATCAAATGGCGCCGTTGCCGGGGAGACGGTAATTTCTTTCTTTGTGTAATTTCGGGTTAATTAAAAATATAAAAATTGAAAAATTGAAAAACCAAAAACAAAAATAAAAATCAACTTGTTATTTTTGAAAAATCTTTGTGCAAGTGTGCAGGATTGGAAGAAGGCTGATTCAGATTTGGAGTAAACTCAGTGAACAAATCCAGAATCAGGAGATCTAAACAGAAAGTGGAGAACCAACTCAGCACAGGGAAAAAGTCAGAAGATCCAAACAAACTTTTTGCACCGCAGAACCATGGCAGATTCAAACGTTTGACCGTGGAACCGCGGTCAACTGGTGACGTCAGCACCCAATTTTCTCTGTAAGTATTTCTTTTCTCCTCTCCTCTCCTCTGAACTCCACTGAAATATTTTTCCTGCAGGATTCTTTGCACAGATTCTCTTTCCCCCTATCCAATAAATTGTTTTTTGTGCAGGATTCTTTGCGTTGCCAAATAAAAAAATTTTGCGAGTGTTTTAGATTTTTTGGTGTGTTACTGCTTTGCATAATTAATACGGAATTTAAGGGGCTATAATACCAACTCAGATTGGGTGGGGATTTCATCACCCTTCCAAAGACCCCAAAAATCACTAAAAGCATATGCATCATTCTTGAGTTAATTAAAAAATATCTAGACTCAGCCAACTAAGGAATGTCGTGCTCATTAGGACAGAGGAAGGTTGTGGGCATTCAATCGTTTATCTAAACTTGATTTTGTGGTGCCTAGGCTAGACAAGTGAGAAAGCTAATTTTAAAAGGCCCGTCTCACGGTGATTCGTAAGCGGAACCCTCCTTTCTTCATTTGTGCTTACCTGGCCATAATTGGCAGTGAAGAAACGATTTAAGGGTTATCTCACAACTTGTCATTTTGGAACAGTTAGGAGCAGTCTAGTGGATTTAGAAGACCCTAACTCTAGGTTTGATTGTGCATGTTTTAAACTGTGATTGTTTGAAGTAAGTCCATACATATTCTTTTAAAAACTCTTTCTAAAAAAAATATTAAAAAAATAAAAAAAATAAAAAAACAAAAACTTTTATAAAAACTTACCCTTTTTGTCACTAGAATCCCATTCCAATCACCTTTCCTCCGCATTTTCTTCATTGACGTTTTCTTACCCTCACATTCTACGCCTTGACTATACTAAACTCGTTTAGTGTATGTCCGGTTGGACTCGGGACAACAGCGCCCGACTAGTCTATGTTTCGTTAGTCGCTACCGACTACGCGATCGACTCCGACGTCGAAACTCCCTCCACACCTCTTTCATCTTTACCTTTGCCGGCCAATTTCGACGTTGACCGGAATTCTGTTAATACATCTTTACCTTCATCTTCATCTTCTGAGATGTCAGGATTCAACCCTAACAACCCTTTACCTCCCCCTGGACTGATTCCACCTCATCTGGGTGAGAATAACCCGCAACCACCTCCTGTTGAAGCGCCTCAGTGAATCGCGCTCTAGGATCGTTTCTATCCTACCCGCTCCGCACTTCCTACCTGTCTTTCACTTCCACCGGCTAATAGGGATAATTTTGAAATTAAGCCCTACTTCATCAACATGTTACCCAAATTTCACGGGCTGGAATCCAAAAATGCCTATATCTTCATTAACAAGTTCCAGAATGTTTGTGCAATGATGAAGACCACCTAACTGTCCGACGACGCTATACGACTACGAGTCATTCCTTTCACCTTGTGTGACCTAGCTGAAAAGTGGTTGTATAGCACCGCATCGCATTCCATAAGCAGTTGGGAAGAGTTTGTAAAAGCGTTTCTAAAAAAATTCTACCCAAATCACAAGACCGCGAGAATACGAAATGAAATTAACCAATTCTCCCAGCTTCCTGCCGAACCTTTTTGGAAGTGCTTTGACCGATACAAAGACCTTCTTGTTCAGTGCCCTCATCACGGTATTGAGAGATGGCAACTTTGCCAGACCTTATACGCAGGACTGAACCCAGCAATTAAGCAGTTGTTGGAGACCATTTGTCAAGGCCACTTTCTATCCAAATCTGACAAGGAGGCTTGGCAATTTCTCGACGATCTCGCAAAGCGAACGCTTCAGTGTGAAAGCACCAGACCTAACACTTCATCTACTATTTCTTCCGGTCCCTCTAGGGCAGGCATTCATCAACTTGATCTCTCGATTACAATGAAGGCCGAAATGGCTGCGATCACGCGAAAGCTAGAAGCAATTGAAAGAAAATTCTCATCGCCTTCTCCTACCCCTGCTCTTCCCCCTCGTACCATCTGCGCTTGTTGTTCGGATCCATCACATTTAACCGAAGAGTGTCCTTACAACCCACCTGCTCAAGGACAAGATCAAGTCAATGCTGCATTTCAGCAAAGACAAAGAAATGATCCATACTCTTTAACTTACAATCCTGGTTGGAGGAACCACCCCAATTTCGCCTGGAATCAAAATCAGCAACAATTCCAAGGCAACAACAATTTCCAAAGGCCTCCTCCTCCTCAACAACAAGCACAGCCACAAACTCAACATCAATATCAGCAGCCTTTCCAACCCCAACCTTACCAAAATCTATCGAACAATTTTGCACCCAACAATTCTTTTCCTCAAAACAATTTTGTTCCGCCAAATAACGATAAGGTTTCCTCGCTAGAACGAAGTCTGGAGGCATTTTTAAAACAATCAACTCAATCCTCCACCGTCATCCAGTCTTCCATTCAGTCTTTGGTGCAACACACTGCTGCACACGGGCAAAGCATCAAAACCATTGAAGCCCAGGTTACACAACTGAATGCAGCTTTAAGCGAGAGAGAGAAGGGAAAGCTTCCATCTCAACCACTTCCAAATCCTGGTCACCCACAGAATGCACATATTGCTCTTGAACAACAAAATCATAATGTGAGTGCCATGACTACGTTGAGATCTGGAAGGATGCTGCACAACAACGTTGACATAGATGATGACACCCCGGCCGCCGCTTCTTCTTCTTCTTCTTCTTTTTCGTCTTCTGAGCCTGTTCTCCATTCTTCAAAAGGCTCTACTTCTTCTGCTATTCCGAATGGACCCACTTCTCACTCCACGAAAACACCAGTTCTGGGATCCGTTCCTGCTCCACAATCTCCTCCACAAACATTAGACTCAACCAATTTCCAAAATGTTCCATTTCCAAACCGGTTGAGGTCCAATAAACAAAATCTACAAATGGAGAAAATTGTGGAGTTATTTAAACAGGTTAACATTAATATTCCTCTCTTGGATGCAATCCAACAAGTCCCTTCCTACGCAAAAATCTTGAAGGACTTGTGCATAAGAAGAGGAAATCTCAGGTACCAAAGAAGGTTTTCTTAGCTAGTGCCATGAGTGATGCTCTTACCCAAGCTTTACCTCAAAAACGAAAGGACCCTGGCTGTCCTACTATTTCAATAACTATTGGGGATAAGAATATAAACCGCGCACTGATGGATCTTGGTGCCGGTGTTAACCTGCTTCTTTATTCGGTATATGAACAATTAGGTGTAGGAGAGCTAAAACCCACACATTGTACTCTCTAAATGGTCGACTGATCTATCACCCACCCTAGGGGTGAGCTAGAGGATGTGTTAATAAAGGTATGGGACTTCATATTCCATGTTGATTTTATTGTTCTCGATACACAACCTGTAGCTAACCCCCGGAATCAAATTCTGGTGATACTCGGTCGTCCATTCCTTGCAATCTCGAATGCTGTGATTAATTATCGCAATGGTTCGATGAACCTATCTTTTGGAAATATGATAATTGAACTCAACATTTTTAAGTTGGAAAATCAGCCCTCCGAACCTAATGCTCATATACTAGATGTTTGTTCGATCTAAGAGATCGTACCTGAGGACTGTGAGTTCGAAAAATTTCTGTTCGATCACAGCAATCTTGACGCCATTAGTGTGTTCCTCCTTGAATCTGATACTGCTCCCGGCAGTGATTATGAGTGTTTCACTTTCTTGAACGATCTTGGCTTGTCGCCACCCGAGCTTGAATCCTTTGAATTTTTGGATGAGTTAGTTGAATCATCTGACTCGGTCGCGTACACTCGTTTTGAGCCTTTGTTAGAATCCTTCGAGTTTGAGACATTTTTGCCGATTTTGCCTTCAATTGTTTCACCTCCAACGCTCGAACTCAAGCCGTTGCCGTCTCACCTCAAGTATGCTTATTTGGGTGAGAACGAGGCCTACCTATCATCATCTCGGCTTCTCTAGCTTCAGAGTAAGAGAAAGCCCTTCTGACGGTCTTGCAGAGCAATCGGCAAGCTTTTGGCTGGACTATGGCGGACATCAAAGGGATTAGTCCCTTGATCGTTGAACATCACATACATATGATGGATGATGCCAAGCCAGCTAGAGATCCACAAAGACGGCTCAATCCAGTCATGAAGGAGGCTGTTAAAAAGGAGATTGTAAAGTGTCTTGATAGTGGTATCATTTACCCTATCTCTGATAGCCAGTGAGTCAGCCCGATACATTTTGTCCCCAAAAAATCGGGCATAACGGTCATAACCAATGAGGCGAATGAGTTAATTCCTACTCGCACCCAAACTGGGTGGCGAGTATGCATCGATTATAGAAAACTCAACGCCGCGACGCGGAAAGACCACTTTCCGCTACCTTTCATTGACCAGATGCTTGAACGATTGGCTGGGCATGAATGCTACTGCTTTTTGGATGGCTACTCCGGCTATAACCAGATTCCCATCGCCGAAAAAGACCAGGACAAGACCACATTCACCTGTCCTTTCGGCACGTTTGCATATCGTCGCATGCCCTTTGGGCTATGCAATACGCCCGCTACCTTCCAACGGTGTATGATGGGAATTTTCTCAGACATGGTGGAAAAATTCTTGGAGATCTTCATGGATGATTTCTCCATTTTCGGCGATTCCTTTGATGAGTGTTTGCTGCATCTCGACGCAGTCCTTACCCGGTGTAAGGATAAGAACCTCATTTTAAACTGGGAGAAGTGCCACTTTATGGTACGAGAGGGTATTGTCCTAAGACATATCATCTCGCAAAATAGCATTGAGGTAGATAGAGCAAAGATTGAAGTTATTTACAATCTCCCTCCTCCCAAAAGCATCTGAGATATCCGAGCCTTCCTTGGCCATGCCGATTTCTATAGACGGTTCATCAAGGAATTTAGCAAGATTGCTAGGCCATTGACTCTTTTGCTGGCCAAGGACACCACATTCGATTTTGACTTGAGCTGTATGAATGCGTTCGAGTCATTAAAAAACTCACTTACTTCTGCTCCCGTTCTTTCTTCTCCTGACTGGACATATCCATTTGAGATTATGTGTGATGCATCTGATTTTGCCATCGGTGCTATCCTTGGATAGCACATCGATAAGATGCCGCATGTAATCTATTATGCTAGCTGAACCTTGAACGATGCACAACTGAATTACACAACAACCGAGAAGGAATTCTTGGCTGTTGTGTTTGCCTTAGAAAAGTTCAGGCCTTACTTGATCGGCTCTCCAGTCATCGTATACATGGACCATTCTGCTCTTCGCCATCTTTTTGCGAAGAAGGATGCAAAATCTCGGCTGATACGTTAGATCCTCTTACTTCAAGAGTTTGATCTTGTCATCAAAGACAAAAGAGGATGCGAAAACGTAGTCGCCGACCATCTTTCACGCCTCCCTTCTTCGCCGACGCTTCAAATTCCGATAAATGACGTTTTTCCGGATGAACAACTCTTGACAGTATCATGCGAACCTTGGTTCGCAGATATTGTTAACTATTTGGCCACAGGATTACTACCGAATAAATAGTCAAATCAAGACAGACTCCGATTCTTATCCCAGGTAAAACACTTTTACTGGGACGAACCTTATCTGTTCAAGTACTGTCCCGACCAGATTATTCGTCGGTGTGTCCCTGACAATGAATTCAAGAGCGTGCTGTCGTTTTTTCACGATCAAGCGTGTGGCGGGTATTTTGGCCCCAGAAAGACAGCTGAAAAGGTCTTGCAGTGTGGCTTCTACTGGCCACAACTCTTCAAAGACGCACATGATTACTACAAAACTTACTCCCGGTGCCAACACTTAGGCCGGATATCTAGGAGAAACGAGATGCCGCTCCAACCAATCTTGGTTGTGGAGACTTTCGATGTTTGGGGGATTGATTTTATGGGGCCATTTCCCAATTCTTTTGGGAACCTATATATTCATTCAGCTGTAGATTATGTCTCTAAATGGGTCGAGGTCATGCCCAGCCGGACTAATGACAACAAGGTTGTCATTAGATTCCTTAAGAAAAACATATTTTCCCGGTTTGGACACCCCCGAGCGATCATTAATGACAATGTAACACATTTCTGTAATAGGACTTTCGAGTCCTTGATGCGGAAATATTCCATTAATCATAAGCTATCAACGCCCTACCACCCCCAAACATGTGGGCAAGCCGAGTTTTCAAATCATCAAATCAAACAGATTTTGGAGAAAACGGTTTCCAAGAACTGTAAGGATTGGTCTTTAAAACTTACTGATGCCCTTTGGGCATTTCGAACTGCTTATAAGACTGATTTTGGCATGTTTCCTTATCGGCTTGTTTACGGAAAGGCTTGCCACCTTCCAGTGGAAATTGAGTATCGTGCATTTTGGGCGATAAAGGAGCTGAATTTATCTCTTGATAATGCGGGCTGCCATCGGAAGCTGCAGTTAAATGTATTGAACGAGCTTCGGGATGAAGCTTACGAAAACGCGGTTGTCGTCAAAAACCGAACGAAGGTGTTTCACGATAAACACCTTATACGCAAAACATTCACACCTGGCAATAGGTATTGCTTTACGACACCCGGTTACATTTCCATCCCGGCAAGCTCAGATCTCGCTGGAAAGGACCATTCTTTGTGCGGACTGTATATTCGCACGGTGCGGTTGATTTAGAAAATCCTGAGGACGGTTCACTTTTCAAAGTGAACGGACATAGCTTAAAACCGTTCCTTACAGCGGATCCATCGGAGGAGCTCCTGATGTTGTAGGAGCCTGTTTACATTGACTGATCTTCCTCCATCGACCGCCAAATTTCGGTTATCCAGCCATAAACAGTGGAAACACTGTTTCAAATAAGTTTGGGGGTATGTATATACAATTTTCACACTTGTAACTAATTATAGAATAAAATAAAAAAAATAATTAAAAAAAATTGAAATTTTCAGGGGTATTTTTGTAAATATTCAGAACCATAAATAAAATAAAATAAAACAAATATTTTCTTGTAATTCCTCTTTTTAGAGGGACTTTTGTATAAATCACCAATACCCCTATATATAAACAACCCGATCCCTCTTCTGCATTTACAAAAGCTCAAAATTATCCCTCACAGAAACCTTAGCCGCCGCTTCTGAAATCGCAGCGAGATCGCCTTGCGCTGCCGCCCAACCGCCGCTGAAGCCCTCCTTCTGCCGCGCTTCCACCGCTCTTCTGCTGCTTCTCCCTCTGAAATTTTCAGAGGAAGTTCGATCTTCTCTGCTCTGTTAAATTTTTTATCTTTCTGAAATTTTATTTCAATGGCACCTACACTGCAATTTGAAAGGGACTTTTCCCAAATGTTCGCACACGCTGTTTACGGTAGTTACTTCGGTGATGTGATCCGAAGGCGCGGATGGAACTTTCTCTTATTTAACCATCCGAATTCCTTCGCGCTTCCGGATCTTGTCACCCATTTTTATGAATGTATGGAGAAGGGTTGTCTTGCACAACACAGGTACATTAGGTTAATGTGGGGGGATAGGGAAATTATAATTGATAGGGACTTCATTCACGAAGTCACCTTAATTCCACGACTTCCCATTCACGATCAACCCCTCCGATTCGAGGACTACCTACCCTTAATGGGAAACGACTATTCTAGGGAGCCACGAAAAGGCATTCAAGCTCGAACACTTTTTGCGAATGTTTTAACTGTGTGCTGTTGGGCATAAAATAATATTTTTGGAACTTCGCACAATAAAACATTTTTTACATCGTCCCTACACATAGTGCACACACTAATGACTCGAAACCCTAGCTACGATATGTGCACTGTGTTGCTTCACTCAATTGGCGCCAGGAAATGGGCGACCAATTATCCATGCGCTATGTTGGTGACACAACTGTGTCGCAATTTCCTCCCTATTGAGGAATTTGAATTTTATATGCATAGTGGGATTCCAATTCGACCCCTTCTTGAGAGTGTCTCCACGTCCTACACACGTTTACATGATTTATGGTCGCGCACCGAGCCGGCCGAGTACGTGATAGCCAAGACCCTTAACTCAAGCTCCACAGCGAGCGACGAAGAGCTTACCCCCGCTGCGCAAGCGCGTTTACTTAGAAGAACCCATAGGGGGGTAGAACGATTAATAGGGATGATGACCAATTTGGATCAACAAGTAACGGGTCTGGAACAGGGAATGACTACCATACTGGCCAGAGAGGAACGATCCCGCTCACGATTGAGGGGACGAGGGCTGATAGGGGTGAGGCTGGGACCAGTGAGGCCGCTTCTAGTAGAAAGCCGCAGGGAGTAGGGATGACACTGCTATTAATAAGTTTGGGGGTGAGGGTATTGTAAATAGTTATTTTTGCATTGCATCTGCATATTTTTATTTTTGTACATATGTGTTTTTTTTTCTTTGCATATTTAATTCCGTATTGCATCTTTATAAAATAAAAATAAAAATAAAAAAATAAAAAATATATATATAAAAAATTTATTAAAAAATAAAATCAATAAAAATTGAGAAATTATAAAAATTGAAAAGTTCAATTTTGGTCATATTTGATTTAAGTTCAACATGACGTTTGACTAGCCAGGAAAAACTAGATCCCAAAATTAGTAAATTAAAAACCCTAAAATAACCTTTCTTAAAAGTTTAACTGTAGAAAATATACGTCCTTATAGTTTATTTAGAAATAGGCAAATTTTGTGTTCAGTTTTGGAGCTAAATCAAAATAAGGGAAGAGTATTGAAAGCTCTATTTGAAGTATAAGTCTGAAAAAATAATTCTGAAGCTTAAGTCCAAATTCTGAAAATATATACCCTACTTTACGCACTCATATACATCTTGAAACTTTGGATAGTAGAGAATACCTTGAAATGCTCTTGTCTAAAATCCTTAGTATGAAGGAAAATAAAATAAAAGTATAAGTGGTGAATAAAGAGATAAAAAAAATGAACACTGGTTTTGTAATTACTTAAGGCGGCATAAATAAAAAATATAGCGAGGGTGCTTTATCACCTATTGCCTTCGACCAATTGGTTTGGGAGTCACTCCTAAGCCTTAGGTATTACAAGACAAGGAATTACGCCTAAATGCGCAAGCACATTTTGTAATCGGTTGTTTAGTACCTCAAGAAGTATTAACAGTCGCATGAAGGATGTGTGAGCAATTTCATCTAAAATTCACCAACTAAAATTATTTTGGAAGATGGACAAGAGTATGATAGCTTGAATTGAATTTCCAAGTGTAGGGGTGATAATTACACACACGTAGGGGTATATAATTGAAGTTTGGAGGAAAGATAGAAATAAAAGATAGGGCTTATATCTTCAGTAGAGATGATAAAAATTTCTGAGTTAAGATTGCACCTTAGAAGGAAAACTTAGGAGATGCTGAAAGCTTTATAAACTGGCAAAACGTATATGATCTTAAGATAAATGAAAAGGAAGTGTGAAAAATATGGGTTGATGATTTCTAAGTTGAAGATAATAGAATTTCTTCCCAGATTACTGAATTGAAGAATTAGAGTAAATGGCCAAATTGATCGGATTTTGTGGGTAGTATCCGCTGAAAACCCTCAGGAGACAACACTCCTCCTACTAGGGACACCTAGAGGTTTAACGGCTTGTTGTTGTGGAGGAGGCCTCTGGAAATTGTTATTACCTTGGAATTGTTGTTGATTTTGATTCCAGACGAAATTTGGGTGGCTCCTCCAACCAAGATTATAAGTTGAAGAGTACGGGTCATTTCTTTGTCTTTGCTGAAAGGAAGCATTGACTTAATCCTGTCCTTGAGCAGGTGGATTGTAAGGACACTCTTCAGTAAGATGTGATGGATCCGAACAACAAGCGCATATAGTACGAGTGGGTAAAGCAGGGGCAGGAGAAGGTAATGAGAATTTGCTCAATTGCCTCTAGTTTTTTCGTGAGTGCAGCCATTTCGACCTTCATTGCAATCGACATATCAAGTTGATGTATGCCTGCTCTAGATTGAACTGATGAAGTAGATGAAGTGGTTTGTCTAGTGCTTTCCCACTGAAGTGTTTGCTCAGCAAGATCGTCGAGAAATTGCCAAGCTTCCTCACTCGATTTTGTAAGAAAGTGACCTTGACAAATGGTTTCCAACAACTGCTTAGTTGCTGGGTTCAGTCCTTCGTATAAAATTTGGCAAAGTTGCCATCTCTCGGTACCGTGGTGAGGGCACTGAACAAGAATGTCATTAAATCTTTCGAAACACTTCCAAAAAGGTTCGGAAGGAAGCTGTGAAAATTGATTAATTTCATTGCGAATTCTCGCGCTCTTGTGATGTGGGTAAAACTTTTTTATAAAAACCTTAACAAATTCTTCCCAATTTTTTATGGAATGCGATATTGTACTATATAGCCACTTTTCAGCTAGGTCACATAAAGTGAAGGGAATGACACGTAGCCTTATAGCATCATCGGAAAGTTGGTGGTCTTCATCATTGCGCAAATATTCTGGAATTTGTTAATGAAGATGTAGGCATCTTCGGATTCCAACTCGTGAAATTTGGGCAACATATTGATGAAGTAGGGTTTAATTTCGAAGTTATCCCCATTAGCCGGTGGAAGTGAAAGACAAGTGGGAAGTGCGGTACGGGTTGGATAGAAAAGATCCTAGAGCGCGATTCGTTGGGGCGCTTCAACAGGCGGGTGTTGTGGGTTATTCACACCCAGTTGAGGTGGAATCAGTCCCGAAGTAGGTAAGGGGTTGTTAGGATTGAATCCCGACATCTCCTTAGAAGATGATGAATGCGAAGATGAAGGTAAAGAAGTGGATGGAATTTCGACTTCGGAGTCGAACGCGTCGTCAGTAGGCACTAACGAGATACGGACTAAACGGGCGTTAGTGTCCCTAGTCCAACTGGACATACACTAAATAAGGTATAGTGTAGTAAAAAAAATAGAAGGTGGGGGTAAGAAAATGTCAATGAGAAAATGATGGTGAAAGTTGGGTGCAATGGATTTCTAGCGACAAAATGGCAAGTTTTCGTAAAAAATTTTGTTTTGTGGTTTTTTTTATAAGATTTTTGCAAAAGATTTTTATACGGAAGTACGACACACTTTCAAGCAATCACAATTTGAACATGCACAATCAAGCCTAGAGATAGAGTCTCCTAAGTCAACTAGACCGCTCCTAACTGATCCAAAGGACAAGTTGTGAGATATCCATCAAATCGCCTCTTCACCGCCAATTGTGGCCAGGTAAGCACAAGTAAAGAAAGGAAGGATCCGCTCACGAATCACCGTGAGACGGGCCTTTTAAAATTACCTATCCCACTTGTCTAACCTAGGCACCACAAAGTCAGGTTTAGATAAACGATCGATTGCCCACAACCTTCCTTTGTCCTAATGAGCGCGACAGTGCTTATCGGCTGAGTCTAAATATTTTTTAATTAACTCGAGGGTTGATGCATATGCTTTTTTGTGATTTTTAGGGTCCTAGGAAGGGTAATGAAATCCCCACCCAATCTGGATTGGTGTTATAGCCTCTTAAAAGTCCGTTTTAAATATGCAAAGCAGTAAACACACAAAAATCTAAAACACTTGCCAAAAATTATTTTTTTTTAATTTGCGGCGCAAAGAATCCTGCACAAGATTGATTTATTGGAGAGGGAGAAGAAGTTTTTGCGCAAAGAACCCTGCAGGAAAATTTTTCATTGGACATCAGGGGGTTACAGAGGAGGTAAGGAATACTTACAGAGAAACCAGATTGCTGATGTCAGCAATTTGACCGCGGATCCGCGGTCAAACGCTCCTTCTTGCCGCGGTTCCGCAGTGTGATGGTTGGTTCAGTCCTCCAAAATTCTTCTGTTGTCTATTGTGGTTCTCCTCTGTCTGTTCAGATTTCTGTTTGCTGATTTGTTCACCGAGCTTGCTCCAGATCTGAATCAGTCCGTCTTTCCGTTCCTGCATAATTCGCACAAAAGCAGATCAAAAAATAAGAAGATGATTTTTTTTATTTTGTTTTTCAATTTTTATGATTTTTTCAATTTTAATTAACCCGAAATTACAAAAAGAAAATAACTATCTTATCCCCGGCAACGGCGCCATTTGATTGAGAGATGTTCTGCGTGTGCGTTTTTAAAAGATAGATTTTGAAATCAAAGAATTAACCGCAATCAATAACGGTGTCGCTTGGTAGCTAGCCGATTGAGTACGGGTCAGTCCACAGGGAAAACGTGTTCTTTTCTAATTGTTCTAACGAGTCACTTCCTATTTTTGGTAGGTTTTGAATTTTATAAAAACTAAGATTGAATTTGATTTGGATTAAAACCTTGCAAGGGTTAGGATTAGGTTAGTTTGGAAAGTTAATTCTACTCACTGCTTTCTTTGCCCTAATTAAGAACATAGGTGTTAGGGTAATAATTAACAAATGGGATTAGCACGACAAGGAAGAAACGTAGTTTCTTCCTTTTGGTCCTTATCCGTCCTTTCTTAACTCTTAGCCCTAACCTCTATGTAAATTAACCACTACCGGTCTAACTAGGGAATCACCGCTATCTCGTAGGATAGGGGTACCATAGTGAGCGGTGGGTGTTTGATTTACATCGAGTCCTAATTTATAAAGTTATGAGGGCAGGAAAGGAGTGAGGGATTTCCATCTCTCAAACCTACCCAATCCTAACCCTAAAAAGTGAGGAACTACCCACTCATTAGGGAAATTGCGATAAAATTCATTTTTTATAAATTTTCTTTTTAATTAACTAATGAACTTGCAGATAAATAAAGACAGGTAAAAATGCAGAGAAATAAAATTGCTATTAAGAAGAACAAAAGATAAAAAAAAAACTAACTTACTTTATTGATGCACTCTTGACGATTACAAAGGAATTGAAATTTAATCTAGAATTAAAAAGAGGCATGCACCAAAAGAGGCTGTAGGTTTTCTTATTTATAGATAGGAGAAACCCTAAGGTTTACATCTGATCCACATCTGAAATTACAAGACTACCCTAAGAAAGCCGGATCAAAGCACCGACACCACCGACATTTTGCACCGACACGTACACCGCACGGCCGCGGAACCGCGGCCATAAGCCTTGTTTGGCTGCGGTTCCGCGGCCGTTTGATGGGCACTTGGGCTCAGCTCTTCTGTGATGCTTCAAGTTGCTTTTTTAATCTGTTTTCTTCACTTGGTTTTTCAGAATCTTTTCTACTTTCTTCCAGATTTCCAACAATGCAGAATTTGTGGACTTTTACCGTAAGTTTCGCGTTGAAGTCTTGAATCTTGTGCTGCACTTGTACTTTGTGTATTGAACTATTTGCTAATCTTTGTTTGTTCCTCAAACTGGTAGGCGGCATCTTGCAGATTCATCTATTTGTTGGTCGCAGTCTCACATTTGTAGCGTCTTTCCACTATTTTCATTGTATTGTTCTGAGAACCTGTAACCTGCAACTATTTAGCAGATATGGATCAAAAGCACCTATTTATTTGCAATATGATTAAGAATGGGGAATATAATAATGCAAAATTCTGATATGAACAACCATACTACTATTTATAAGGTTGCGGGGATGCTATACGCCATTCACCCGACTTCCCCCGTAGATGCAAATCTACTCACCAACTTGATGAGCTTGCTGAAATCCACGCTGCTATGTCCGCTAACTCCGTCTCGGAAATCTTCGCAATCGTACCTATAATCGTCGTTATATTATATCGACATAAATATCATATCAAAACTCAAAACAACGAGATAGGTACCCATAGGTTAGAACCTACAGCATACTTAACCCAAAAACGACAATATATTTCTGTTGTTAACGTATAAACGTTAACGATTCAGCTGCAGTTCAAAATACGAAAACACATATCGTAATATCTGAAATTTGGTAAAACCATTACTAATCATTCCCAGATTTTACTGTGTAATTATTGAAACAAAACAAACAATACAGAAATTTATAAAATACCAAACCTAAGCTACAGAAGAAAATTCAACATCAAAACCCACCAAAAGTCCGGCGAGCTCGGATTTTAGGGTATTTTCGTCGGCCAAAACAAGGAGTTGGGGTCTCGGGTTTTGAGTAAAGTTCTCTAGTGGTCTTATTATAGTTTTAGTCTTACTAGTTTTTCTAATAGTTTTACCTAATGATTTCAGATTCAATTTCAGTGAGCAGATATCACAAAATACACTGTTTTCTGTACTGCATACTAAAAACAGATATGAACTTATACAGAACTTGCAAGGAGGAAAGGAATTATACTATGGAGATTGTGTACAAGAAAATCCTGCTCAAGAAGTGTTTGTGGAACCACCTATGGTTGTAGTGGCTTTTAGGATGAGGGCGTGCACCATTTGATGAAGGATTAATGTTTCCTTCATTAAGATTGAGGGACACTTATGAAAATTAGTTTGGAGCTTGAAGAATTAACTTTTTGTTATGTTGAGAAGCTAAGGAGTTCTTATGTGTGTGTGTGTGTAGAGAAAGCATGAGGTGGAGGTTGAGAGATGGAGGTGGCATAAGAGGAGTAGGATGTGTCACACTTGAAGTGGAGTAGAGTGTTCATGCAAGGAGGATGTGTAAATTTATGAAGAAGGAGATGGAGATTGTTGAGCATGGTGAGAATATGTTGTATGTGAGGGTTTAGATTTAGGTTATAATATAACAATCATTAAAAAATTATCAAATTTCAAAACCTTTAATGTCACAAACTAAATCCATTTTACAATTTAAAAAGATATGAAATAATAAATATATCACTTAAATGTCATTAGCTAAATAAAAAATACAATGTCATGTTAAAATAATTAAAATATCATTTTTATGACATCACACACTTTTATTCACATTTACCGAAATAACTACATTTTTACGGATAAAATTCCGATACCAAAAGTTGTATGTGATATCACTTTTATAAACTCATTATTTTTATATTTAAAATTATAAATTAATATTCATAATTTTCCAAAATTTTACAGTCAAACTCTTTAACAGCTTCATCAAAACAGATGTTCCAGCTCCGCGACGACTGCTTCAATCCGTAGATGGATTTAAGCAGCCTGCACACCTTTCCGCTGCTCCCACTGTCTACGAAGCCCTCTGGCTGTGTCATGTACACGCTCTCTTCTAAATCACCATTTAGAAAAGCGGTCTTGACGTCTATCTGCCAGATTTCGTAGCCATGGTATGCAGCAATGACAAGTAAGATCCTGATGGACTTAAGCATAGCGACAGGAGAAAAGGTTTCATCATAGTCGACGCCAGGTCGTTGACGAAAACTTTTTGCTACAAGTCTAGCTTTGAAAGTCTCAACTTTTCCATCTACACATATCTTCTTTTTGAAGATCCAATTGCTCTCAATGGGTTTTACCCCTTCAGGAGAAAATTCCAAAGACCATACTTTGTTGGTGTACATGGAATCCATCTCGGATCTCATAGCATCCAGCCATTTCACAAAGTCTCCACTTGTGATGGCCTGCTCGAAACTAGTAGGGTCATCATCTTCCATGATGCAATCCCCGCACCCACCGTTTACGAGAAAACTGTAGTATCTCTCAGGTGGATGAGGAACTGATTGATGAGATGTTTGCGTATGCGTTTTGAAATCAAAGAATTAACCGCAATCAATAATGGTGTCGCTTGGTAGCTAGCCGATTGAGTACGGGTCGGTCCACAGGGAAAATGTGTTCTTTTCTATTTGTTCTAACGAGTCAATTCCTATTTGTGGTAGGTTTTGAATTTTTATAAAAACTAAGATTGAATTTGATTTAGATTAAAACCTTGCTAGGGTTAGGATTAGGTTAGTTTGGAAAGTTAATTCTACTCACCGCTTTCTTTGCCCTAATTAAGAACATGGGTGTAATTGGTGAGATGATTTGTACTTATGCGTTTTTAGAAGATAAATAAAAGAATAGTTAACCGCAATCAAGAACGGCCTCGCTTGGCAGCTAGCCGGTTGAGTACGGGTCGGTCCACAGGGAGATGGATTCCTTATCTTTGTGTTCTAATGAGTTAAGTCCAAAAAATGGTGTTTTTATTTTAAGATCTAAGAGTTCATTTTTATGATTTTAATTTAACAACTACGGCAGATAAATAAAATTAACAACTACGGCAGATAAATAAAATTTATAACTAGGGCAGAAAAGAAATTTATACTAGGGCAGAAAAGAAATTAAACTAAGGCAAGATAAAGAAAACTTACTTCTTTATTGATACACTCTTTGACGATTACATTGAATTGAAAATCTAAGATCTGGAATTTAAAAGAGGCATCTCTAAAGAGGCACCCAAAAGGAGGCACGCTCGAAAAAGAGCTGTAGGGTTCCTATTTATAGAAAATAGAAACCCTATGGTTTACATCTGATCCATATCTAGAATTACAAAAATACCCTTAAGAAAACCGAGTCAATGCACCGACGCACCGACACGCACCACACGTGCACAGCACGGCCACGGATCCGCGGCCATAAGCATGGTTTGGCCGCGGTTCCGCGGCCATATGGTGGTCTTGATGCATAATTTCTTCAGGGCTTCATTCTGTTGCTTTTTCCTTCTATTTTCTTTACTTGGTTCTTCAGAATGTCTTCTAGTTTCTTCCAGATTTCCACGGTGCAGAATGTTGTGGACTTTTACCGTTCGCTTCGTGTTAAAGTCTTGAATCTTGCGCTGCCTTTGTACTTTGTGAAATTGTTCATTGATCTTCGTTTGTTCTTCAAAATGTAGGCATGATAATGATTCTTCTATTTGTTAGTCGTAGTCTCACTTTTGTAACTTCTTTTCATCATTTTCACTGTTTTGTTCCGAGAACTTGTAACCTGCAACTATTCAACAGACATGGATCAAAAGCACCTATTTATTTATAAAATGATTAAGAATGGGGAATATAATAATGCAAAATTATGATATGAACAAATACCCCCAAACTTATCCTTTGCTCGTCCTCGAGCAAAACTAGTTTATTCTCGAAAAAGCCTAACCTCACTTTCGCAGGGAAACACGATTGCACTGAGCTCGTGCAACAAGCCGTTAAACCTCTAGGTGTCCCTAGTAGGAGGCGTGTTGTCTCCTGAGGGTTTTCAGCGGATACTACCCACAAAATCCTATCAATTTGGTCTATTGACTTTCATTCTTCAATTCAGTATTCTAGTAAGAAATTCTATTATCCTCAACTTAGAAATCATCAACCCATATTTTTCACGCTTCCTTATCATTTAACTTAAGATTGTATATGTTCTATGAATTAGCTTTTAGTATCTTTTGAATTTTCCTTCTAAGATTCCATCTCAACTTAGGAATTTTTATCATCTCTATTAAAGATATAAGCCCTATTTTTCATTCCTCTCTCTCATCTAAACCCCAATCATATACCCCCTACGTGTGTGTATGTATCACCCCTACACTTGGAAATTCAAATCAAGCTATTATACTCTTGTCCATCATCCAAAGTACTTTTAATTGGTGAATTTTTAGATGAAATAGCTCACACATCCTTTATGCGACCGTCAATACTTCTTAAGGTACTAACGACCGATTACAAAATGTGTTTGCGCATTAAGGAGTAATTCCTCGTCTTATAATACCTAAGGCTTTAGCAGTGACTCTCAAACCAGTTGGTCTAAAGTACTAGGTGATAAAGCACACTCGCTATATATTTTTTATTTTACGCAGCCTTAAGTAATTACAAAACCAGTGTTCATTTTTTTATATCTCTTTATTCACACTTATACTTTTATTTTATTTTCCTTCATACTAAGGCTTTTAGACAAGAGCATTTCAAGGTATTCTCTACTATTCCAAGTTTCAAGGTGCGTGTAGGTGCTAATTGTAGGGTATATATTCTCAGAATTTAGACTTAAGGTTCAGAATTATTTTTCAGACTTACACTTTAATAAAAATTTCAATACTCTTCCCTTATTTTGACTTAGCCCTAGAACTGAACTCAAAATTTGCCTATTTCTAAATTGTAAGTGCACGGCGGCGCCCCGGTCGTCAATCCGACGGCCAAATGCGGAAGCGGTGATAAACTTTAATTTTGCAAACTAGCAAACCGGCACCACCGCGCACTAAAACCCGGATCGAACCATTAACTAGTCCTAGCTGACTACAAGATAGGGAAGAGAGATATACCGACTGATCCGAGTCCTCCGGTCTTCTCGTCGTCGTCCCGATCTCCCGCGGAATGTCCTGTCTCCACCTCGTCGCCGAAAGTGCACCACATCGCCTACATCTTTTACGGGCTCCCACCTCAATACCGAGGCAACTCGGGCACGAAGCTGGCTAGTCGACGTGCCCAAGATTTGCTGTAGAATGTGTAGTGAGCTATTTGTGTCTCTAGGGGTTATGGGAGTTGCCATTTTGGTGGAGGGATGATACAAGAACTATCTAGAGGGACTTGGGGATTTTTGGAGTATGAAAAGAACAACAATTCCCAATCCAAAAATTTTGGACAGCCCCATACATGCTTGGCCGGCCAAAACAATGAGGGAGAGAGTAGAATGTGAGGGTGAGAGTGTATCAAAAATCAAGGGAGCCACACCCTCATCCAAGTGAGAGAGAGGTCAAAAGATATCATGAAAAGAAATCATCACAAAACACAAACCCACACTCAACCACAACCATCATCAACAATCATGTCCACAAAAGTCATGCCATCATGACCCAACAAAATGCAAAGACCCCATCCACAAAAGCTTATTTGCACAAATGCAAATAAGCCGTCCTCCACCAAACTTCGGCCAATGAAGGATACAAATGAAAATGGCCGAAACGGAAAGCAAACTGGAAACTCCAGAAAACTGGTCCCGTAATAAATTACAGGAAAACCCCGCTACAGTGTATACACACCCGCATTTGTATTCCGACCGAAATACAAATGCAATGAGACAAAATCTACACTGTACTATACTAGGATCCGGCTTAAACCAAAACCGGCCAGTAATAACCCGTTCGATCCTGATCCGTGCAATACCGCACGTATCTGATCGAACCCTACCATATATCCATACTGCCTCTAGTACTAACTGTCCAATCCTGATCCGTGCAATACCGCACGTATCTGATCGGACCTTGCCATATCTCCATACGGCCTCTACAGCTTTTCGCCCGAAAACTTGAGCAACTGAATGTGGGGGACTCTAAAGACTCGTCAACACCTTAGTTGTGGATTTAACCACTAGCACGTCAGAGATATAAGCCAATACGTAACGGGCTACCAGGTATTGATCAAAAGGGACGTCGATGAGTGAACTCATCCTGACACCCTACTGAGCCTGTCAGTGACAATATCCGTACAGTCCGGTCCGTTCGTCTATGAGCATCGCATGGCGGGCCTAGGGGGTTGGTAAAAGTCAGACCCCCAAAAGCGGTACAAGTCGTGTCAGAGTGTAGCCCAGAACACCCTGAGATACTACTGGAATACCTACCAGTAAATCTCCTGCCTCGGCCGAGGGCTTTGTGTAATGGCTCTCCTAGACACAGCGCGACCTCACCCCCAATACCGGGAGAGACGAACCCCTGAAGATACGCTCACTGCCTCCATGTGGCTCGGGACTGTACCCAACTAAAACCTGTTTGCACGTCTCCTTTGAGCGTGGTAGGGTAGCAATCAAAGTACAGTGGGGACTCACCGAGACAAATGACGATCCCCAGGTCGATGAACTAACCTGTACACATGTCACCTGGGAACTGCTATCTGACGTCTGGTATAAGACCAACTAGCAGGTTCCCGGCGAGTCCTGTCCGGTGTACTCATAACCCAATGAGCACCTGTATACATCTTAGGTGAACCAACTGACACCAGTGGCTTGTGAGACCGGCCACCGCCCCTCGTCGGGGTCTCGACTGTATACACTAGTCTACTCTGGAGTATCGATGCCCTGTCTCGAAACTCCAACGACTAGGGACCTTTTAAGGATGTGCTTATAGACTACCAGCTCCCACTTATATGATCGCCCTCATACTGCTGGTGGTCAAGCAAGAATCCTAGGGGCTCTATCAACGTGTAATAGCGACATGTCAGATCACCTAAAGCAGTACACGATGATAAAGATAAACCAGATAGCATACTATCATCTCGAGTAAGACTGTCCTACCGGGATAGGTCATCCCTCAATCATTGCAATCACGTGCCTGTGATCCAATAATTGACTCTGAGGGCACTATCTCCAACATAAATAACCTACAAGGACATATATTTTCTACCGTTAAATTTTAAGAAAGGTTATTTTTAGGGTTTTTAATTTACCAAGTTTAGGATCTAGTTTTTCCTAACTAGTCAACCGTCATGTCACACTTAAGTCAAATATGGCCAAAATTGAACTTTTCAGTTTTTATAATTTTTAAAAATTTTCAATTTTTATGGGTTTTAAAATAAGTATGCAAATGCAAAAATATACATATGAATGCGAAGGAAGAAAGCTTACCGAGCACACCCCCAAACTTAAACTTGACAGTGTCCTCACTGTCAGGCTACACCAAGAGGGTCAAAATGGCCGGTATTCCCCTGCTTATTTTTTTTATTGTTAACAGAAAAACAAAACAAAATATATATACAAAAAGGTCCCTCCAAACTTAAGTAAAACAGTGTTTCCACTGTTTTAAGCATTTAAAGGAGGAGAAAAATCAAACTATACAAGGCCTTACACAGACCAAAAGTTAGCACCAACCATTCAAAAATTTTATCGTTATAATGGTAGGGTTGGTGAAAGAATGGAGTGTAGAGAAAGGAGATGAGAAGCACACAAGACTGTGTGGAGATAGAAGCAGTATACGGTCTCGGTGGAGGAGAAGAATGGCGGAAGGGAAAAAGAAATGGTGGTGGTTCGACTTCTTTAAGTGGAGGTTGATTAATTACAAAGTCCGTGTTGTTTAAGAATGCGAGTTCGTCGGCGAAAATATTTTCGAAACTTTCATCGAAGGTTTGATTGAACATTTCAATGTCAATAAGTGTCACGCCAGAATTCAACACACTTGACTTTTCAAAAATTACGGAGGTAGGAGACTCGTAAGGCTCATCTACCTCATTTTCAAAAGAGTTTAAATCAAGTTGTTTTTCTAGAATTATCGAACTCAAAATATCGGATTGTGATTCATAAACACTCGCTATCATTAAAGGAAGATTAGAAGAAGAACCAAAGAAAGTGGGAGAAAGAAGTGGAATACGAACTTGAGGGTGGAAATGGAGTGTATAAATTAGCACATTTTGTAATGACCAATGTATAAAAAGCGATCGTGCTAATCTATCAACCCATTGAGAAATGAGGGCAAATCCCTCAAGATTCGTGAGCAAACATGGGTACGTCGAACTTGGTAAACCAGACATTAGAAATGAAAGCAATACGGTCTCTTGCGTGGTCGGAACGATGATGGAGGGAAGTGAGTGAGGAAAGGTATCGGTTAAAGATTCAGGAGGGTGTACACAATCAGTGGAAGGGACGGGATGAATTGGAAAATCCGACTCATCAAACAAAACTGGTTTATCCTCAATAATTTCCTCAATATTCTCCTCAAAATTCAGCGTATCCATGCCATTCTCATCAAAATCAAGACGCATATGAAGTTCCGGAAAAACTTTAATGACTCGGGATGATGAATCAGAGAGAAAAATTCAGTCAAATCTGCGGGTTCATCATCCAAAATATTCCCGGCGTCAATATCCTCAATCAAGTGAAAATCAATTTTTTCAGACACCTCATCAAAAGCATGGATATTTATCAATTCAGGTTCTAGATTGGAGGTGTAAAGTTCAAAATGATTGGGTTTAGGTTTACTCGAAAAGAGCTCTTCACAATCAGGTAAATCAAACACTACAAAGTCGCACAACTCATTACACGTTTTATCTTTAACTGGTGAATCATTTGGGACACTTGTTTGAAAACCGGAGTTATGGGATTCAATTGGGGATGGGTAGGTTTGATTTGGAAGTGTGTAGAACTCACTCTCACCACTCAAATTCTCACTCTGTCCAATCGCCTCATCATACATTAGAGAATTTGGAGCTAGTTGGAAACTAGCTACCGGTTCACTAGGTTGTCTTGATGAATTAAGGACGGCAATGGACGCATTCCAATTCCTCATCTGTTGGTTTGTCACTACAATATAAGCTTCCAACGACTGTTCCAGACTAGACATGGGTTGTGAAGGAGTTTCAGTAAAAGATTCAAAATTGTTTGGATTCTGGAAACTCCCAAATGGCTGTGTAGAAGCAATGTCTAGAGAAGGTGCGAAAGTCGGGTAGGACTGGTAGGAATTGAATGGTTGGACAGGAGTAGGATCAACATTTGGATAAAAAAGTGAATGGACTTATTGATCCCAAGAACTGGAAGTGTTGAAAGGAGTGAAAGATCAGTTGCGAGAGTGTTCAATATGTTCAGCAATAGACATGGGTTTCGGAGTTACAACAGGACTCGAAAAAGGAGTATCAATGTAAGAAGGTGGTGAAGGTTGAAACGGTTGATACACAGTGGATTGCGGAGTCCAACTGTTTCTCCTAGGCGCTTCTATTCGACCTTTCAAAGAAATTTTGGGCATGGATGGGTCGTCCGTAATTCGACCAAAACAATTCGCGTAGGAAGCAGAGTTTGGTTCAGGGTACCAAAGTTCGGCAAGAGTTTTGGGAGGTGGGGTACCCATGATGTGAGAAAGGAGAAGAAAAAGAATGTGATGATTTTTTTTTCAATTTTTTAAAATTTTTTTTATTTATTTATTTTTTAAAAAATTGTTTGTTTTTGGAGTTTTGGAATTTTTGAAAGTGTTTTTTATTTTAGAAATAGTTTTGCAAAAATTTGTACGGAACTACGGCACAATCACAATTTATATATGCACAATCAAGCCTAGAGCTGGGGTCTCCTAACTCAACTAGACTGCTCCTAACTGTTCCAAAGGGCAAGTTGTGAGATCCTCAAATCGCCTCTTCACCGTCAATTGTGGCCAGGTAAGCACAAGTAAAGAAAAGAGGGATCCGTTCACGAATCACCGTGAGACGGGCCTTTTAAAATTACCTTTCCTACTTGTCTAGCCTAGGCACCACAAAGTCAGGTTTAGACAAACGACCGATACCTACAACCTTTCCTTTGTCCTAATGAGCACGACAGTCCTTATTGGCTGAGTCTAATATTTTTTAATTAACTCAAGGGTTGATGCAAAATGTTTTTTGTGATTTTTGGGGTCCTAGGAAGGGTAATGAAATCCCCACCCAATATGGATTGGTGTTATAGCCCCTTAAAAGTCCGTTTTTAAAAATGCAAAGTAGTAAACACACAAAAATCTAAAACACTTTCAAAAAAAAATTTTATTTTGCAGTGAAAAGAATCCTGCACAAAAATAATTTATTGGAGAGGGAGAAGAATTTTTGTGCAAAGAACCCTGCAGGAAAATTTTTCAAAGGACTACAAAGGGCAGAGGGGAGGAAAAGAATGCTTACAAAGAAGATTCCACCTGCTGACGTCACCTACTAGCCGCGGTTCTGCGGTCAAAAGAGGGATATTGCAGCGGTTCCGCGGTCTATCAGTCGGTTCAGATCCCCAAAAATTTTCTGTTTGCTGTTTTGATTATCCTTTGTCTGTTCAGATTTTCTGTTTGTTGTTTTGTTCGCTGGATTTTTCCACATCTGAATCTGTCCTTCTTTTCCTGCACAATTCACACAATACCTCTCTAAAAGAACAAGATGATTTTTATTTTTATTGGATTTTAAAAAATTTATTTGTTTTTAAAAAATTTCAATTTTTATAATTTTTAAATTTTTTATTTTTTATAAAAAAAATTTATCAACCCTAAATTACACAAAGAAAGAGACTACCGTCTCCCCGGCAACGGCGCCATTTGATTGATAGAGATTTTTTATGCGTGCGTGCGCTTCAAAAGATGAATCAAAGAATAATTTACCGCAATCAAGAACGGCGTCGCTTGGTAGCTAGCCGGTTGAGTACGGGTCGGTCCACAAGGAGATGGATTTCTTATCTTTGTGTTCTAACGAGTTAAGTCCAAAAAATGGTGTTTTTATTTTAAGATCTAAGAGTTCATTTTTATGATTTTAATTTAACAACTACGGCAGATAAATAAAATTAACAACTACGGCAGATAAATAAAATTTATAATTAGGGCAGAAAAGAAATTTATAGTAGGGCAGAAAAGAAATTAAACTAAGGCAAGATAAAGAAAACTTACTTCTTTATTGATGCACTCTTTGACTATTACATTGAATTGAAAATCTAAGATCTGGAATTTAAAAGAGGCATCTCTAAAGAGGCACCCAAAAGGAGGCACGCTCGAAAAAGAGCTGTAGGGTTCTTTTTTATAGAAAATAGAAACCCTAGGGTTTACATCTGATCCATATCTATAATTACAAAAATACCCTTAAGAAAACCGAGTCAATGCACCGACGCACCGACACGCACCACACGTGCACAGCACGGCCACGGATCCGCGGCCATAAGCATGGTTTGGCCGCGGTTCCGCGGCCATATGGTGGTCTTGATGCATAATTTCTTCAGGGCTTCATTCTGTTGCTTTTTCCTTCTATTTTCTTTACTTGGTTCTTCAGAATGTCTTCTAGTTTCTTCCAGATTTCCACAGTGCAGAATGTTGTGGAATTTTACCGTTCGCTTCGTGTTAAAGTCTTGAATCTTGCGCTGCCTTTGTACTTTGTGAAATTGTTCATTGATCTTCGTTTGTTCATCAAACTGTAGGCATGATAAAGATTCTTCTATTTATTAGTCGTAGTCTCACTTTTGTAACGTCTTTTCATCATTTTCACTGTTTTGTTCCGAGAACTTGTAACCTGCAACTATTCAACAGACATGGATCAAAAGCACCTATTTATTTATAAAATGATTAAGAATGGGGAATATAATAATACAAAATTATGATATGAACAAGGTGTTAGGGTAATAATTAACAAAGGGGATTAGCACGACTAGGAAGAAATGTAGTTTCTTCCCTTTGGTCCTTGTCCGTCTTTCTTAACTCTTATCCCTAATCTCTATGTAAATCAACCACTACCGGTCTAACTAGGCAATCACCGCTATCTCATAGGATAGGGTGCCGTAGTGAGCGGTGGGTGTTTGATTTACATCGAGTCCTAATTATAGAGTTATGAGAGCAAGAAAGGAGTGAGAGATTTCCATCTCTCAAACCTACCCAATCTTAACCCTAACAAGTGAGGAACTCATCACTCATTAGGGAAATAGTGACGGAATTCATTTTTATATTTTTTTTATTAACCTAATTAACTTGCAGATAAAAATGCCAGGTAAAATTGCAGAGAAATAAATACGCAACAAAGAAGAACACAAGATAAAAGAAATAAAGACTTAATTTTATTAATGCACTCTTTGACGATTACAAGGGAATTAAAAATTTAATCTAGAATTTAAAAAGAGGCATGCCCTTAAAGTGGCTGTAGGCTTTCTTGTTTATAGATAGGAGAAACCCTAGGGTTTACATCAGATCCACATCTAAAATTACAAGACTACCCTGAGAAGCCTGGTTAACGCACCGACACCCACCGACATTTTGTACCGACACGTGCACAGCACGGCCGTAGAACCGCGGCCATAAGCCATGTTTGGCCGCGGATCCGCGGCCAAATGGTGGGTTCTTTATCTCATTTTTCAGGGTTATTTTCTGTTGCCTTTTTCTTCTGTTTTCTTCTCTTGGTTCTTCAGAATCTTTTCTAATTTCTTCCAGATTTCCAACAGTGCAGAATTTATGGACTTTTACAGTTTGCTTCGCGTTGAAGTCTTGAATCTTGTGCTGCCCTTGTACTTTGTGTATTGAACTGTTTGCTGATCTTCGTTTGTTTCTCGAACTAGTAGGCGGCATTTTGCAGATTCATCTATTTGTTGGTCGTAGTCTCACATTTGTAGCATCTTTTCATCATTTTCACTGTATTGTTCTGAGAACCTGTAACCTGTAACTATTTAGCAGACATGGATCAAAAGCACCTATTTATTTGTAAAATGATTAAGAATGGGGAATATAATAATGCAAAATTATGATATGAAAAAATACCCCCAAACTTATCTTTTGCTCGTCCCGAGCAAAACTAATTTATTCTCGAAAAAACCTAACCTCACTTTCGCAGGGAATCGCGATTGCACTGAGCTCGTGCAACAAGCCATTAAACCTCTAGGTGTCCCTAGTAGGAGGAGTGTTGTTTCCTGAGGGTTTTCAGCGGATACTGCCCACAAAATTCAATCAATTTGGCTTATTGACTTTCTTTCTTCAATTCGGTGTTCTAACAAGAAATTCTATTATCTTTAATTTAGAAATTATCAACCCGTATTTTTCACACTCACTTATCATTTAACTTAAGATCGTATATGTTCTGTAAATTTACTTAGCTTTTAGCATCTTTTGAATTTTCCTTCTAAGGTTTCACTCAACTTAGCAATTTTTATCATCTCTATTGAAGATATAAGTCCTATTTTTCATTTCTATCTCTCATCTAAACCCAATCATATACCCCTACGTGTGTGTATGTATCACCCCTACACTTGAAAATTCAATTCAAGCTATCATACTCTTGTCCATTTTCCAAAGTACTTTTAGTTGGTGAATTTAGATGAAATTGCTCACACATTCTTCATGCGACCGTTATTACTTCTTGAGGTACTAACAACCGATTACAAAATGTGTTTGCGCATTAAGGCGTAATTCCTCGTCTTGTAATACCTAAGGCATTAGCAGTGACTCCCAAACCAATTGGTCTAAGGCACTAGGTGATAAAGGACTCTCGCTAATTTTTTTTTTATTTTACGCAGCCTTAAGTAATTACAAAACCAGTGTTCATTTTTTTATATCTCTTTATTCACACTTATAATTTTATTCAATTTTTTTTCATACTAAGGATTTTAGACAAGAGCACTTCAAGGTATCCTCTATTATCCCAAGTTTCAAGGTGCGTGTATGTGCGAGTTGTAGGGTATATACTTTCAGACTTTAGACTAAAAGTTCAGAATTATTTTTCAGACTTACGCTTCAATAAAAATTTCAATACTCTTCCCTTATTTTGACTTAGCCCAAGAACTGAACTCAAAATTTGTCTGTTTCTAAATAAACTATAAGGACATATATTTTCTACCGTTAAACTTTAAGAAAGGTTATTTTTAGGGTTTTTAATTTACTAAGTTTTGGATCTAGTTTTTCCTAACTAGTTTACCGTCTTGTCAAACTTAAGTCAAATATGGCCAAAATTGAATTTTTCAATTTTTATAATTTTTAAAAATTTTCAATTTTTTATTTGATTTTATTTTTATAATTTTTTTTATTTTCATTTTTTATAATTTTTATAATTTTTTTTTATAAAGATGCGATGCAGAAATAAACATGAAAAAAAAAAAATATATACAAAAATTAAAATATGCAATGCAATGATAACTATTTACAAACCACCTCCCCTCCCAAACTTACCAAAAGCAGTGCCCTCATTGCTCAGGCCCTCGTCGTCCCCTTGAACGTGAACGGGAACGCTCCTCTCGCGCTAGCAGCGTAAATACGCCATGCTCAATCTCAGTCACTCGGTGATCCAAGTTGGTCACCATCCCCGCCAAATTATCAATCCCCCTAATGGCTCTTCTAAGAAGACATGCATGTTCTGCAGGGGTAAGCTCTTCTCCGCTCGCGGTCGAGCTGGAGTTGGGTGTTCTAGCGGGTACATGTTCCGCCGATTCAGTTCGCGACCATATATCATTCAAGCGGGTATAGGACGTAGATACGCTCTCGATAAGAGGCCTAATGGGTATACCTCCATGCATGTAAAACTCAAATTCCTCCACAGGGAGGAAATGGCGACACGGTTGTGTCACCAACATAGGGCATAGGTAATTTACGGCCCTTTTTCCAGCACCAATTGAATTAAGTAAAATCGTGCACATGTCAAATCTAGGGTTCCTAATCATTAAGGTGTGCACGATATGAAGAGATGGGGTGAAAAAAGTTGTGTTATGTGAACTGCCAAAAATGTTATTTTGTGCCCAACGGCACACGGTTAATACATTGGCAAAAAGGGTTCTAGCCTGTATTCCCTACCTAGGTTCTCTCGAACAGTCATTACCCATTAAGGGTAACTAATCTTCAAATTGAAGCGGTTGGCCGTGAACAGGTAATCTAGGAATTAAGGTGACTTCATTGATGAAGTCCCTATCGATTATGATTTCTCTATCACCCCAAAGTAATTTTATAAAACCGTATTGTGCTAAGCACCCTTCCTCCATGCACTCGTAAAAACGAGTGACTAGATCTGGAAGAGCGTAGGCATTGGGATGATTGTAGATTAAAAAGTTCCACCCTCGCCATGTGATCTCATCAGCAAAATAACTTCCATAAATTGTGTGTGAAAAGATCTGTGAAAAATCTTGTCCTAATTGCATGTTTGGTGCCATTACAGAGAGCTAAATACCAAAATATGAAATCGACAGAAAAGGAAAAAGGAGTGCAAAGCTACTCTAAAAATTTCAGAGGGTGAAGAAGCAGAGACGCGGCGGTTGCACGGCCGAAAGTGGGCTCTGGCGGCGGTTCCGCGGCGGCGTGAGGAGATCTGGCTGCAAAAATCGAAGCGGCGGCTAGGGTTTTTAGAAAGATGAAATTAGGGTTTAGTAAAAGGCAGAGAGGGTCAGGTTCTATTTATAGGGGGTAATGTGTTGGTTATTTGCAAAAAAAACTCCTCCTGAAAAGAGGAAATTCTTTGTAAATAAAAAAAAATTTATTAAAACTGGAAATTTAAAAAAATACCCAAAAAAAAAAATTTTCAAAATATTTTTATTTTTATTTTGTTTTTATATAATTACAAATGATACATACCCCCAAACTTGTTTGAAACAGTGTTTTGGCTAGATAATCGAAATTTAAGGGTAGATGGAGGAAGATCAGTCAATGTAAATCGGCTCCTGCAAAAACAGGAGCTTCTCCGAAGGGTCCGCAGTGAGGAACGGTTTAAGTCGATATCCGTTCACTTTAAACAGTGAACCGTCCTCCGGGTTTTCTAGATCGACCGCACCGTGCGGATATACGGTGCATATCAAAAATGGCCCTTTCCATCGGGATCGGAGCTTTCCGGGATGGAAGTGCAATCGTGTGTCGTAAAGTAAAACCTGTTGACCAGGTTTGAAAGTTTTGCGCACAAGATATTTATCGTGAAACACCTTCGTTCTATTTTTAACGACTACTGAGTTCTCGTAAGCTTCATCCCGCAGCTCGTTCAATTCATTTAACTGCAGCTTTCTATTGCTGTCCGCATCTCCCAAAGATAGATTCAACTCTTTTATTGCCCAAAATGCCCTATTCTCAATTTCAATAGGAAGGTGGCAAGCCTTTCCATAAACAAGCCTATATGGAGACATGCCAAGATCGGTCTTAAAGGAAGTTCGGAATGCCCAAAGGGCATCAATAAGTTTTGACGACCAATCTTTACGGTTCTTGGAAACCGTTTTCTCCAATATCTGTTTAATCTGCCGATTCGAAATCTCGGCTTGCCCACAGGTTTGGGGATGATAGGGCGTTGACAGCTTGTGAGTAATGGAGTACTTCCGCATTAAGGACTCAAAAGTCCTATTACAAAAGTGAGATCCATTATCACTAATAATCGCGTGAAGATGCCCAAACCGAGAAAAAATGTTTTCTTTGAGAAATCTAACGACAACCTTGTTGTCATTAGTTCGGCTGGGCACGGCCTCGACCCATTTTGAAACATAGTCAACAGCGAGTAGAATATACATGTTCCCAAATGAATTAGGAAATGGTCCCATAAAGTCTATCCCCCAAACATCAAAAATTTCAAAAACCAAAATTGGTTGGTGCGGCATTTCATTTCTCCGAGATATCCGGCCCAAGTGTTGGTATAGGGAGCATGTCTTGCAGTACTCATATGCGTCTTTAAAAAGTTGTGGCCAATAGAAACCACACTGCAAGATCTTTTCTGCTGTTTTTTTAGGGCCAAAATGCCCGCCACACGCTTGATCGTGGTAAAAAGACAGCACGCTCTTAAACTCGTTGTCGGGGACACACCGACGAATGATTTGGTCGGAACAGTATTTGAAGAGATACGGTTCATCCCAGTAAAAATGTTTTACTTGGGATAGGAATTGGAGTTTGTCCTGATTCGACCAATCATGAGGTATAAGTCCGGTGACCAAATAATTTACAATATCTGCGAACCAAGGTTCGCAAGACACGGTTAAGAGCTGCTCATCTGGGAAAATGTCAGTTATTGGAATTTGAAGTGTTGGTGAAGAAGGGAGGCGTGAAAGGTGGTCGACAACTACGTTTTCGCATCCTTTCTTATCTCTGATGACAAGATCAAACTCTTTTAGTAGGAGGATCCAACGTATAAGCCAAGATTTAGCATCCTTTTTCGCAAAAAGATGGCGAAGAGCTGAGTGTTCAGTGCAAACTATGACTGGAGTGCCGATTAAGTAAGGTCTGAATTTTTCAAGTGCAAACACAACAGCTAAGAATTCTTTTTCAGTTGTTGTGTAATTTAATTGGGCCTCGTTCAATGTCTAGCTAGCGTAATAAATTACATGCGGCATCTTATTGATGTGCTGTCTAAGGACAGCACCAATGGCAAAATCTGATGCATCGCACATAATTTCAAAAGGATGCGTCCAGTCAGGAGATGAAAGAATGGGCGCGGAAGTAAGCGAGTTTTTCAAAGACTCGAACGCCTTCATACAACTCGAGTCGAAATCAAAAGTAGTGTCCTTGGCCAACAACAGGGTCAAGGGTCTGGCAATCTTGCTAAAATTCTTGATGAACCGTCTATAGAAACCGGCATGACCAAGGAAGGCTCGAATGTCTTTGACGCACTTGGGAGGAGGAAGATTAGAAATAACTTCAATTTTGGCCTTATCTACCTCAATGCAATTTTGCGAGATGATATGTCCTAAGACAATACCTTCTCGTACCATAAAATGGCATTTCTCCCAATTTAGAGTAAGATTCTTATCCTTACAACTGGTAAGGACTGCGTCTAAATGTAGTAAACACTCATCAAAGGAGTCGCCGAAAATGGAGAAATCATCCATGAAGATCTCCAAGAATTTTTCAACCATGTCTAAAAATATTCCTATCATACACCACTGAAAAGTAGCGGATGCATTGCACAACCCAAAGGGCATGCGACGGTAAGCAAACGTACCGAACAGACAAGTGAATGTGGTCTTGTCTTGGTCCTTTTCGGCGATGGGAATTTGATTATAGCCGGAATAGCCATCCAAAAGCAATAAAAGTCATTCACAGCCAATCGTTCTAGCATTTGGTCGATAAAAGGTAACGGAAAGTGGTATTTCCGTGTCGCGGCGTTGAGTTTTCTGTAATCAATGCATACTCGCCACCCAGTTTGGGTGCGAGTAGATATTAACTCATTCGCCTCATTTGTTATGACCGTTATGCCCGATTTCTTTGGGACAACGTGAATGGGGCTAACCCACTGGCTATCGGAGATAGGGTAAATGATACCACTATTAAGACATTTTATGATCTCCTTTTTAACAGCCTCCTTCATGATTGGGTTGAGGCGTCTTTGTAGATCCCTTGCTGGCTTGGCATCATCCATCATATGAATATGATATTCAACAATGAGGGGACTAATCCCCTTGATGTCCGCCATAGACCAGCCAAAAGCTTGCCGATTGTTTTGTAAGACCGTAAAAAGGGCTTTCTCTTGCTCGGTGGCTAGAGATGCCGATATGATAACAGGAAGGGTCTCATTCTCACCTAAGTAAGCATATTTAAGGTGAGACGGCAATAGCTTGAGTTCGAGTTTTGGAGACGAAACAATTGAAGGTAAAATTAGTGAAACTGTCTCGAACTCGAAGGATTCCAAC
This sequence comes from Agapanthus africanus, assembly GCA_030015575.1. Lineage (NCBI taxonomy): Eukaryota > Viridiplantae > Streptophyta > Magnoliopsida > Asparagales > Amaryllidaceae > Agapanthus > Agapanthus africanus. The sequence continues at coordinate 504,373,266 of CM057343.1, read as the reverse complement.
AAAGGTTCGAAGCGAGTGTACGGAACCGAGTCGGATGGTTCAGCTAACTCATCCGAAAAATCAAAGGACTCAAACTCGGGCAGTGATTCTTCAAAATCGTTCGAAAAGGTGAAACACTAGTAATCGTTGTCGGGTGTGAAAACTGTGTCAGATTTAAGGAGGAACGCACTAATGGCGTCAAAATCGTTGTGATCGAACATAAATTTTTCAAGCTCACAATCCTCCTGGGTGATCTCTTGGATCGAGCAAACATCAAGTATATTAGCATTAGGCTAGGAGGGCTGATTCCCCAACTTAAAAATGTTGAGCTCAATTGTCATATTTTCAAAAGATAGGTTCATTGAACCATTTCGACAATTGATCACCGCATTAGAAGTTGCAAGGAATGGTCGATCGAGTATCACCGGAATTTGACTCCGGGGGTTAGCTACAGGCTGTGTGTCCATGACAATAAAATCAACGGGGAAAATGAAGTCTCCTAGTTTAATCAACACATTCTCTAACTCACCCCTAGGATGGGTGATAGATCGGTCGGCCATTTGGAGAGTACAATGTATGGATTTCAGCTCTCCAACGCCTAATTGCTCATATACTGAATAGGGAAGCAAATTAATACTGGCACCAAGATCTAAAAGTGCACGGTTGATGTTCTTATCCTTAATAATTATTGAAATTGTAGGACAGCCAGGATCCTTTCGTTTTTGAGGTAACGGTTGGGTAAGAGCATCACTTACAGCACTAGCCACGAAAACTTTCTTAGGTACCTGCGACTTTCTCTTCTTGGTGCACAAGTCCTTCAAGATTTTAGCGTACGAAGGGACTTGTTGGATTGCATCCAAGAGAGGTATGTTAATGCCAAGCTGTTTGAATAACTCGACAATCTTCTCCATTTGTGGAGTTTGTTTATTGGGTCTCAACCTGTTTGGAAATGTAACATTTGGAAAATTTGTTGAGTCCAATGTTTGTGGAGTAGATTGCGGAGTTGGAACAGATCCCAGTGTTGGTGTTATCGTGGAGTGAGATGTGGGTCCGTTTGAATTAGTAAAAGAAGTAGAGCCTTGTGAAGAATGAAGAACAGGCTCTGAAGATGAAGAAGATGAAGAACAAGAAGAAGAAGAAGCGGCCGGGGTGTCATCATTATTACCAACGTTATTGTGCATTACCTTTCCAGATCTCAAAGTAGTCACAGCACTCACATTATGATTTTGTTGTTCATGAGCAACATGTGCGTTGTGTGTGTGACCGGAATTTGGCAATGGTTGAGACGGAAGCTTTCCCCTTTCGCGCTCGCTTAACGCAGCATTCAGTTATGCAATTTGGGCCTCAATTGTTTTGATGCTCTTATCATGTGAAGCAGTGTGTTGCACCAAAGACTGAATGGAAGACTGGATGCTTGCTGAGGATTGTGTAAATTATTTTAAAAACGCATCCAGATTTCGTTCTAGCGATAAAATCTTATCGTTATTTGGCTGAACAAAATTGTTTTGAGGATAAGAGTTGTTTGGTACAAAATTGTTCATTTGGTTTTGGTAAGGTTGGGATTGGAAAGGTTGCTGGTATTGAGTTTGTTGAGGGGCTTGTTGTTATGGAGGAGGCCTCTGAAAGTTGTTATTGCCTTGGAATTGTTGTTGATTTTGATTCCAGGTAAAATTTAGGTGGCTCCTCCAACCAGGACTATAAGTTGAAGAGTATGAATCATTTCTTTGTCTTTGTTGAAAGGCAGCATTAACTTGATCTTGTCCTTGAGCAGGTGGGTTGTAAGGACACTCTTCAGTTAAATGGGACGGATCCGAACAACAAGCGCAAATAGTGCGAGTGGGTAAAGCAGGGGCAGGAGAAGGCGATGAGAATTTGCTCTCAATTGCCTTAAGTTTTTTCGTGATTGCAGCCATTTCGGCCTTCATTGCAATCGACATATCAAGTTGATGTATACCTGCCCTAGACTGACCTGATGAAGTAGATGAAGTGGTCTTAGTACTTTCCCACTAAAGTGTTTGTTCAGCAAGATCGTTGAGAAATTGCCAAGCTTCCTCGCTCGATTTTGTAAGAAAGTGACATTGACAAATGGTTTCCAACAACTGATTAGTTGCTGGGTTCAGTCCTTCGTATAAAGTTTGGCAAAGTTGCCATCTCTCGATACCGTGGTGAGGGCACTGAACAAGAATGTCCTTAAATCGTTCGAAACACTTCCAAAAAGGTTCGGAAGGAAGCTGGGAAAATTGATTAATTTCATTTCTAATTCTCACGGTCTTGTGGTGTGGATAAAACTTTTTAAGAAAAGCTTTAACAAACTCTTTCCAATTTTTTATGGAATGCGATGCTGTACTATATAGCCACTTTTCAGCTAGGTCGCATAAAGTGAATGGAATGACACGTAGCCTTATAGCATCATCGGAAAGTTGGGTGGTCTTCATCATTGCGCAAACATTCTGGAATTTGTTAATGAAGATATAGGCATCTTCGGATTCCAGCCCGTGAAATTTGGGCAACATATTGATGAAGTGGAGTTTAATTTCGAAGTTGTCCCCATTTGGCGGCGGTAGTGAAAGACAAGTGGGAAGTGCGGTGCGGGTTGGATAGAAAAGATCCTGGAGCGCAATTCGTTGGTGCGCTTCAACAGGCGGGTGTTGTGGGTTATTCGCACCTAGTTGAGGTGGAATCAGTCCCGAATTAGGTAATGGGTTGTTAGGATTGAATCCTGACATCTCCTTAGAAGATGATGAATTTGAAAGATGAAGGTAAAGAAGTGGAGGGAATTTCGACTTCGGAGTCGAACGCGTCGTCAGTAGGAACTAACGAGACACGGACTAAACAGGCACTAGTGTCCCTAGTCCAACCGGACATACACTAAATAAGGTGTAGTGTAGTCAAAAAAGTAGAAGGTGGGGGTAAGAAAACGTCAATGAGAGAATGTGGGTGAAAGTTTGGTGCAATGGATTTCTAGCGACAAAATAGCAAGTTTTTGTAAAAAAAATTGTTTTGTGTTTTTTTTTTCTTTCTTTTTAGATTCTTTGCAAAAGAATTTTTTATAAGGAACTAAGACACAATTTCAAGTAATCACGATTTAAGCATGCACAATCAAGCCTAGAGCTAGGGTCTCCTAAGTCAACTAGACTGCTCCTAACTGGTCCAAAGGACAAGTTGTGAGATATCCCTCGTATCGCCTCTTCACCGCCAATTGTGGACAGGTAAGCACAAGTAAAGAAAGGAGGGATCCGCTCATAAATCACCGTGAGACGGGCCTTTTAAAATTACATTTCCCACTTGTCTAGCCTAGGCACCACAAAATCAGGTTTAGATAAACGACCGATTGCCTACAGCCTTCCTTTGTCCTAATGAGAGTCCTTATTGGCTGAGTCTAAATATTTTTTAATTAACTCGAGGGTTGATGCATATGCTTTTTGTGATTTTTGGGGTCCTAGGTAGGGTAATAAAATCCCCACCCAATCTGGATTGGTGTTATAGCCCCTTAAAAGTCCGTTTTAAAAAAATGCAAAGCAGTAAACACACAAAAATCCAAAACACTTGCCAAAAAATTTTCTTTTTATTTGCAGCACAAAGAATCCTACACAAGATTGATTTATTGGAGGGGAGAAGAAGTTTTGCGCAAAGAACCCTGCAGGAAAATTTTTCGGTGGAGATCAGGGGGTTACAGAGAAGATAAGAAATACTCACAAGGTTTCTGAAGTGCTGACGTCAGCACGGGGCCGTGGATCCGCGGTCAAAGGCACCAAACTGCGGCGGTTCCGCGGTCGAATGTTCGGTTCAGATCCTAAAAATTTTGTTCTGTGCTGTTTTGATCCTCCTCTGTCTGTTCAGATTTTCTGTTTCTGGATTTGTTCACTGGCTTTTTCCAGATCTGAATCTGTCCGTCTTCCTTTCCTGCAAAATGCATACAAAACCCTTCAAAAAATAACAAGATGATTTTTTTTATTTTTATGTTATTTTTAATTTTTTTAATTTTTATATTTTTTCAATTTTAATTAACCCGAAATTACAAAAAAGAAAATAACTACCGTTTCCCCGGCAACGGCGCCATTTGATTGATGAGATGTTTGCGTATGCGTTTTGAAATCAAAGAATTAACCGCAATCAATAACGGTGTCGCTTGGTAGCTAGCCGATTGTGTACGGGTCGGTCCACAGGGAAAACGTGTTCTTTTCTATTTGTTCTAACGAGTCAATTCCTATTTGTGGTAGCTTTTGAATTTTTATAAAAACTAAGATTGAATTTGATTTAGATTAAAAGCTTGCTAGGATTAGGATTAGGTTAGTTTGGAAAGTTAATTCTACTCACCGCTTTCTTTGCCCTAATTAAGAACATAGGTATTAGGGTAATAATTTAAAAGGGGGATTAGCACGACTAGGAAGAAACGTAGTTTCTTCCCTTTGGTCCTTGTCCGTCTTTCTTAACTCTTATCCCTAACCTCTATGTAAATCAACCACTACCGGTCTAACTAGGGAATTACCGCTATCTCGTAGGATAGGGTGCCGTAGTGAGCGGTGGGTGTTTGATTTACATCGAGTCCTAATTATAGAGTTATGAGGGCAAGAAAGGAGTGAGAGATTTCCATCTCTCAAACCTACCCAATCCTAACCCTAACAAGTGAGGAACTACTCACTCATTAGAGAAATAGTGACGAAATTCATTTTTATATTTTTTTATTAACCCACCCAATTAACTTGTAGATAAAAAAGACAGGTAAAATTGCAGAGAAATAAATACGCAACTAAGAAGAACACAAGATAAAAGAAATAAAGACTTACTTTTATTGATGCACTCTTTGACGATTATAAGAAAATTAAAAATTTAATCTAGAATTTAAAAAGAGGCATGCCCTTAAAGAGGCTGTAGGCTTTCCTATTTATAGATAGGAGAAACCCTAGGGTTTACATCAGATCCATATCTAAAATTACAAGACTACCCTGAAAAGCCTGGTCAACGCACACCGACATTTTGCACCGACACGTGCACAGCACGGCCGTGGAACCGCGGCCATAAGCCATGTTTGGCCGCGGATCCACGACCATATAGTGGGTTCTTTATCTCATTTTTTCAGCGTTGTTTTCTGTTGCCTTTTTCTTCTGTTTTCTTCTCTTGGTTCTTCAGAATCTTTTCTAATTTCTTCCAGATTTCCAACAGTGGAGATTTTGTGGACTGTTACCGTTTGCTTCGCATTGAAGGTGCTGCCCTTGTATTTTGTGTATTGAACTGTTTGCTGATCTTCATTTGTTTCTCGAACTGGTAGGCGGCATCTTGCAGATTTATCTATTTGTTGGTCGTAGTCTCACATTTGTAGCGTCTTTTCACCATTTTCACTGTATTATTCTGAGAACCAGTAACCTGCAACTATTTAGCAGACATGGATCAAAAGCACCTATTTATTTGTAAAATGATTAAGAATGAGGAATATAATAATGCAAAATTATGATATGAACAGGAACCCTACTAGATCTGCGGAGTGGTTGGGGTTCGTTGGGTACTATTGGATCCTCCGGTTCTACCAAATCGTCAGTTGTAGTCTATGCTGCTGGAACTTTTTCCAATTCTACCTCACTGCCACTAATTTCTTTTACAAGAAATTTCTTTTCTAAAAAGGTGGCATGTTGAGAAACAAACGCCTTTTGTTCCTTGGAGTGGTAGAAGATATACCCTCGCGAATTTTTGGGATATCCTATAAATTTGCACAGAACTGACCTTGCCTCAAGCTTGTCCGGATTTTATGTTTTCGCATAAGCCGGACAACCCCATATCTTAACCATATTAAGACATGGTCTCTTCTCTTTCCATATCTTATATGGAGTGGTAGGTACAGATTTGGTGGGAACCATATTCAAAAGATATATAACTGTCTCAAGCGCATAACCCCAAAAGAAAGTGGGTAACTCAGCATTACTCATCATAGAGCGCACCATATCCGATAGGGTGTGATTTCTCCTCTCCGATACACCGTTGTGCTGTTGTGTATACGGAGTAAGCTAAGAGAGAATCCCACTCTCTTTTAGATAATCATGGAATTTCGTGCTCAAGTATTCTCCTCTCTGTTCCGATCGAAGGATTTTAATACTCATACCCGTCTAGTTTTCAACTTTGCACTTATATTTCTTAAATTTCTCAAAAGCTTCAGACTTGTGTTTCAATAAGAACACATATCCGAATCTTGAAAGATCATCGATGAATGTAATAAAGTACGGAAAACCATTCTTGGTATGTGTAGACATAGGACCGCATACATCACTATATATTGGTCCCAAGAGTTTAGTAGCTCTTTCTCCGTGTCCAGTAAACAGAGTCTTGGTCATCTTACCTTTGAGACAGGACTGACAAGTGTCATAAGATGTAAATTCGAACTGATTCAAATATGCATCTTTATGCAACTTAGCTAGCCTTGTCGCATTGATATGACCTAGTCTACAGTGCCACAAGAAGACTTCATTCATTTCTGAACTTTTCCTCTTATTTGTGTTATTTACGTTAAGAACTGTACTTTGATTAAGAACGTATATACCGTTGCATAACATACCAAATCCAATCAACACTTGATTTTGGAAAATGTTCATAACATTATCCTCTAATGTGAGATTATATCCTTCTTTAGTTAGCAAAGAAACCGATATAATGTTGCACATCATTTTTGGTACGTAGTAACAGTCGTTCAGAATCAATGTATTACCAGTTGGTAATATAAGGTGATATTCGCCAACTGCCTTGGCTGCAACACTTGCACCATTCCCTACTGTTAGGCATTTATCCCCTTTTCCCAGTTCTCTACCTTTCCTTAGCCCATGTAACAAATTACATTCGTGGGATCCTGATCCGGTATCGAATACCCAGGACGTAGAACAAACAGAGAAACGGTTCTCAGTAATGAGCACACCCGAAGAAGATGCATCAACATACTATTTCTTTGTACGGGTGGCGCGGGAATCCTGATATTCCCCTATTCCTATGGAACCAACGTTCCCCAGCTTAGTATAATAAGCGGGTTCAGTCAATACATCCATATTATTATCTTGATTAAGGCGTGACATTGGTTGCTGCCTGGAGAGAGCGAGAAGGAAACGCATTAGCGTGCACTCTTTGCAAGATTAGATTGGTTATTATCTTATCTAATCAGGATGGCTCCCACTGTTTTTATCAAATCTTCCTTCAAACCATAAAAGGTAAGATTAGCCGGGATTAATTACACCTTATAGGTTCGCCAATCATTCGGCCAGGCAGGTATCGGTACTCCGAGAGAGGTTCCCCGTACTTTCGCACAGACCTAATTAAAATAAATCTCGTTTCCCTAGAGGCATAACCCCGTTAACACCTTTCTAAACACCTATTGGATTAGCTAATTGTAAAGTGCAAAACTCTCCCAGGAGTAACTCTTACTCGCAGTGGGTATAGGGATCCAACTATCATATAGAAAGTATGCAATCTCATTGCAAATTTCAACACTTGAAATTCCCGATAATGGTTTTTACCCCTAGCTTTCTATGACCTTGACGCTGGCCAACAAATCATAGGCCGCTAGTCAAGTTCAACCCGTTCATTTCTTGATTGAATTAAACCCACCTGCACGACCCTTGACGCTGGCCAACAAAGTCATACGACTATCCTAATCCAATCGCATCTCATGCTGCAGATAAGTACTAATCAGCTACCGCACACTACGCCTTGACGCTGGCTAACAAACGTAGCACAAATACTAATTAGTATTTATCTGAAATGACAAAGGGCTACACAGGTTTTTAAGAAAACCATGAGCGTAATGAAATTTATATCGTTGTAAAATCTAATGCTTTTGAAAAGGGGTGTTTTTAGGCTTTTCTAGCTTCGCTAAAGAGGTCACTCCCGGTGAAGAGATCTCGGCTCTTTCCTCATCGAATGAGGTGCTGGATATTCATCAAGGAATACCACTATGCAAAGCAAGAACTAGAGAAGCTTATCAAAAACAAAACCGAGTGAGTTGTAACATTTGCTAGTTTCGCTAAAGAAGTCACTCCCGGTGAAGATATCTCGGCTCTTTCCTCATCGAATGAGGTGCTGGATGTTCATCAAGGAATACCACTATGCAAAGCAAAAAACTAAAGCTACCCTTTTTGAAAATTTGATTCTACAACATCATTAGGTTTCTTTCTTTTCATTAATCTCATTAATAAAGTCTCGTCATTTAATGTTTCCTAAATATCACAGAAAAATGAAACGAAAATAGAACGTACGCTTATGCCATTCGCATTCGCCACCGGGCCGCGTTATACACCGTCAGGTTACTTAACTACCGGCAGAGCGGGGGCTGGACTAGCGCATGTGCAAAATATAAGTAACGCTTTTTATTTATTATATATATAATATAATATTCGTCTCACGCAGTTATATAATCACATCACAGAACCAAGCAGCAGAAGAAACATATGAAATATTGGATATACTAGGATTTCCGTGTTTTAAATTTAGCCATTAATGTAAAATACGGATTCCACGGTCGTGAAGAATAGTCAAACCCACATCCCTAGACCCCTACGAAAGCGGCAAGTAACCCTACCAATTCTAGAGTTAGGAGACCCGATTTTAACTACTTAAGATGGTCTCCCACTGGACTCTAAAACCCCGTTACTTGTGCTCCCAGCCTTAGGTCTATCCTAATGCGGAAAAATAAATAATATACATCAATGGTGACATCATCCTCAACCCGGAAGTGCCCCAAATAAAAGAATATTACATACAAATTTTACATGAATGAAAATAAAAACTCTCATCTCACATAAAAAAAACCGGCTATTCTTACACGACGATCCAATAAATTATATTAACAGCAACACATAACATTACATGTCATCAACGTAAGTAAATATGCGTATCCCGAAAACTCGTTGATATATAGCAAAGAGATCGGGATACCCCACATATTACACTTACGGTTGCAGAAAAGAAATGGAAAACTAAAATAATTAGAATTCGTATATCCTTAGACATCATAAACCCAGAATATCTCATATTCCGGATTTCATGCCTAACCTATAAACCTTGTATTTTAGTCTCAAATTGAAAACACTTTTCAATTACTTCAGTCGGGTAATTCAACAGAATTCCCGACTACATTATCGAATACTCATCGGAAACTTTAGCAGATGGCCGCACCCCCGATGTCGTCGACAAAGTGGACTAAGGTGGAACACCGCGCCTGCAAGTATCCGAGTGGATGCTTTTGGCAACGGGGTTCTCCTACAGTCACTTGGTCGTGGCTATGGGGCATGGCTGTCTACTAGAGTTACACGGTGAGTGTTCGCATACAATACACGACTGCGACGGAGTTTTGATCCGAATCAAAACTCCGTGACAACCAATTAACCGAGACTAATACACTAGGTTTATAATATACTGACTAGTTTTCACAAAACTAATTATTTGGATTCTAAACATTGTATCACATATCATCAAGATCTGTACAATGTTAAACATTTCGATCGATTTAGCAAACACCTAAAAAATCCAGAGACCTCAACAACTTGAGAATCATTAAAAATATCCAAAGAGTGTAAAATGGCCAAATGGAGCAGCAGTAGAAAATTAGAACCACAAAGCCACTAACTAGCCGCGGAACCGCGGCCAAACATGGGGTTTGGTCGCGCTTCCGCGGCGGTTTGTTGGCTTTGGGTTTTCAAATTTCTACAGGCTTTATAAAAAAACCCTGCATGATTTTTTAGATATTTTTAATTTCAAAAATTCCAATGTTTGAAAAATTCGACAGAAACTTGAAGATTTTTTGGGTTTCGAAACCGATCGAACACTTTAACATCGTAACGACCTACCCAAATGTTCTAGCTTGGCTCTGATACCATGAAAGTCTACCCTAGCACCACCATGAGCTTTTAGTAGCATCAAGCATGCCAAATTTTAATTTTTATTAGATGCTAAGTTAGACTATACAAGATCTTTGCTAGAATATTAGGGTTTGCTATGGTGATATAAACTACTGGAGAGAAGGAAAAGAGCTTATATCCTCGTAGATAGAGTCCTTCCCTTCTTTAGTTCCGGGTTGTAGTCCACGCGACTCCACTAGGCTTCTCTTTGAGTTGAACGGGCCTCCTTCATGATCTTCGCGCCGAAGACGATCCACCCGAAGTCCCTATAGCTCAAGCTACCTCTACACTAAACTCTTTTAGTGTAGGAAACACGCTATACTTGATTACTAGTCAAGTGTAGGATGATGAAGTAAGGGTTTTAAAAGCTAACTAAGGATCTTACAAGCTCAATGATTCACATCACATGTGAGGGTTTTGAGCTTGGAGATGAGGTGAGAAAAGTGTAGAGATCAAGAGAGAGCAAGAGCTCGTGAAAGAAAATGGCTAAGGCATGAAAGAAAATGGCTAAGGCATAAAAATAACCAAGTGAAGAATGAATGATGAATATCTCTCCTCACTTATTCAAGTATGGAATAAATTGCAATTCTAAATTGCAACCATGCTTGAATAGTGAGTCAAGACCAATATTATACCATAAAAACCCATGCCTTAACCATACCCAAAATATCTCCACAATTACACTTCATTTTTCTATTTTCTTAAAATAGAAAATCAAGCCATGCTTCATTTAATAATACATATATATTTATATATATCAAATATACATTAATATATATATATATATATTAATAAAGCTATCAGTGAGCTAATGATATTAGTTAATATATAATTATATCAAATATAATTTATATCAAATTATTAAATCAACACTTGATTTAATAATCCGGTTATATCATATATTACCGACTAATATCATTTATCTGTTCATCACATTATCAAATTAACACTTGATTCGATAATCTGGTTATATCACATATAACCTAACCGATAACAGATAACTGCCAGATTACAATACGGTATCACATACTCGTATTTAATCAGGCACACACACATATCAACATATGTGCCCTAATTCGTTTTACTTGAACCAGGAAACTTCCGTGTGGGACTCTAAAAACTCGTCAATACGCTAGCAGTAGGTGATGATCACATTAGTCACCTACAAGCCGTCAGCGGTACTAGCTGGACGTAACGGCTATCCGAGTATTGAGCGATATGAAAATCAACAAGCAAGCTCGTCTAAACTCTTCATGAAGCCTATCAGTAACACTACCATACAGTCCGGTCTGTTCGTCTGATATGTCGCATATCATGTCTAGGGATGGTAAACGTCAGACTCCAATAACGTGATAAGTCATACCGATGTCTGGTCTATAACGGTTCAAGAAACTACTGATAATTCTTATCAGTAAATCTCAGCTGCAGCCCTAGCCAGGGACTTCCAGTTATAGCCAATTGAGCATAGCGCAATATCAACCCCTAATACCGGGAGAGACGAAACCCCTCCTATCGCTCATTGCCTCCATGTGACTCGGGACTGTACCCAAAATCCACCTGTTTGCATCTCTTCTTTGAGCGTGGTAGGGAGGAAATCAAAGCACAGTGGGAGCCACACAAGACTCTATGATGATCTCGGGTCTACAGACTAACATGTACCAGTATCACCAGAGGACTGCTATCTGACGATAGGTATACTACCAACTAGGAGTCCTCGGTGAGTCCTGTTCGATGTACCCATTCTCCAATAAGCACCTGTGTACAATATTTGATGTCACACACCAATGGTTATGGGATCAACCATCGCTGTAGAAGGGACAAGAAACTACACACTAGTCTACTCTGGAATATCGATGCCCTAGTCTCGATATTTCCTCGACTAGGAACAGATTAAAGGATGTACTTTTAGACCACCCTGACCCCACTAGTATGATTTCATCATAATCCTGGTAGTCAAGTACATATCCTAAGGGCTTTACCAACATATGAGAGAAAGACAGTACAGAATACCAGTCAACATGTTAAGATAAAGAGTAACCAGATAGCATACTATCATGTCGAGCAAGAAAGTCCTCTATATATATGTCCAAGCATCTACTATAATATATATCAATGTACAATAATGGCCTCTAGGGCATGCATATTCCCAGAAATCCTTTCATTCCAAAGAATGAAGAGATAGGAATGTCGTCAGAGAATTAGCGCTCGGTAAGTCCCAAAAGATAGAATGGAATAGATAAGTAAAGAAAATAGAACTGGTAGATTATATGATTGTTATGTTAACGTAGTTGTCTGTAGCTTTGTACAGAATATGCCAGTGTATACGAGAGGAGTCCAACTTTTCCCGTGGACTATGGTAACCCGTAGTACAAGGCCCCGTCAATCCCACGGGACAACAGCATGGATGTTCATGTAGGTATCTTTTAGTGACCGTCGTCGTGCCACTTTAAACATATTCTGTACCAGTCTACCCCGTTAAAACCCTGTATTATATATTGTATTGATTTGTAGTTATCAGACTTGCCGAGACCATGGTATAAGTTGTTCATGTAAACTGATTCAGGATATAAACGATAGTCATGTAATCAAGTTCAAGATATAGGCATGGTTCGGTCAAGTCAAGTCATGTTGATATTGTTCTTGTATTCATGTTCAAGTTCAAGTGTTCATGTTTGGTATATTGAATTCATGTTGAATTGGATTTATGATTGGATTCATGTTTGGATGTATTCAGATTAGACTGAGACTCAGATTGAGTTAGACACTTTAAACAGAATTGGATCCTGAATTAGGTTTAGGAATTATCGGTAACTGGTGCACATGGACGGCAGGATTTGTGTCTTTTTCCAAGACATTTACCATTGGTAACTCCATTTTAGTTTTCTACCTTAAATAGGCAAACACCCACTTTCTCCGGCTCCCTGAGGCTCAAGAGAATTGGTCCAGCTTAAACCTATATTTACTAGGGTCCTTATTGTAATTTTAATATAACTTAAGGGGGTTCTATGAAAAATATTTTTGGTATACTTTCAAAATAAATCTCAAGTATTTATTTTCGTATTTAGGGTTTTCATGGATATAACTTTTAAATAGTGATGTATTCTAATAAATATATACCTAGCTTGAATAGTTCATGGTATTAAAGTGTAAAGCTGGCTTATATGGTTTCTTGATAGTATTTTCATGAAACTTGTGATTCTATTATTTTGTTTAGAAAACATGGAATTTAATAATACATTAGAAATATGTGGTTTGATAATATTTATATAATTATTAAAAATTATTTATTTATTAAGTAGAAAATCACGTTTTTCTTGAAAATTGTATTAAAAATTCCATCGAGATTGTATGCTCCTTGCGGAGGTCTGCATCTCCCTCTACTAGTCCGAGGATGTGCGATAATCCACACTATCCCGATCGGGTTCCCCAAAATGGGTTGTAGAGGTATAATCGCAAAGAATTGAGTAACACAATTTAAAGAAATCCGGGTTTTTAATAGTTTAAGGTATTTTATTAAAAAGTCGTATTTTGCCACAAGATATTGGTTTCAAAAGAATCGTGTTATGTCAAGATGTGTGTATGTGAGAGATAGGTCATTACCTTGTGAGGTTTTCTAAAGGTATGCTAAACAAAAGTATTAAAAGATGTCGTATGTAAAGTTGGTGGTATTTAAACGAAAAAGCTTAATTAAAATTATTTTACACGGAGTTGTAAATTAAAACTTGCTTCAAACATTAGTTAATGATTAACAAGCAAAGTATAGTGATATGGATGAGTGGTTATTGTAGTTTTCAAAGTTTTAGAAACAAAAGCCGGTATAACTCCACTTACCGACGTGTTGTGAAATGAGATCATTTTAAGGTAGGAAGAGAGGAAAAGAGACGGGACTTGCTAGCTATCAATAGAGAGGGAAGGTATAGGAAGAATTGGTAGTTTCGTGGAGTCGCGGGGTCGCCGGAAACTTCTCGAATCCTCGCTGGAAAGTGACCTTAGGCTAACTCCACTTGTACTCTTATTTGACTTAGGAAATTTTGAGAATTTTTTATAAGAGATCTCAGAATGAGGAGTGCTAAGGTATGGTGTTGTATTTATAGGATGGAATTAGGGTTTTGGGATTGAAGAAAAAATTTAAAAAGCATTAAAAATGAGTTTTAAGGCTCAATTTTAATTCTCTGGATAATTGCAGAGAAAAATAAATAGAACAGAGGTAGTGGGGGTAGGCCAAGGGACATGTTTGCAAAGAACGGAGCTATTACCTACGGTGGGGACCGGCGGTGCCGGCCATATTGGTGATCTCGCCGGCCATCAAGAAGGGGTTGGGCTCTGAATTGGTACCACGTGTCCTAGACGCTTGTATTAGTAATTTGTACATGTTTGGTTTTCTGTGACTTTTCATTTTTACGTGTATTGCACGTATAAAATTTTGGGCTTCCAAAATGTTTAAAATAAAAATCAGAAAAATAATATGTGGCTGATGGGATTCGAGCACATGGGTTATGTCACAGCAGTGCAAGACTTTACCAGTGAGCTACAAGTGTTTTCTTGCAGTTCTTAAACAATTTAAAGTTATAACTTGTGCTCAGGCTAGCAAACTCCTTTCTGTACTTTAAGAAAAAAAATTGTACAGAAAATTCAGGGTTGCTACATCTGTACTCTTAGATTTAGGGTTTATGGTATTATTTGATTTTGCCCAGATTTCATATTCTTTTATCTTTGTGATTGGGCAATACGGAGTATTTCGAAATTAGAATTTTAACATCGTTTATTCGTTTTTGCTCGTATATGTGTTTTTAAATGTCTACTAATTGCTATATGTCGATTAGTGGGGGTTGCACATATCTTGTATCTTATTTGTGGTTTGTGGATATGAAGTATTGGATCGTCGTGAATGTATAGACGGGGGGTGTGAGAAGAGTGTTATTTTCTTTCATTCATGTCTATTTGTAAATTGATATAATATTCTTTTGCGGGGCACATCTGGGTTGAGCTTGTAGCCACCGTTGTATTATTTCATTTATTTTTTCTTACATTTAGGATAGACCCAAGGAGGGGTGCACAAACTACCGGGTTCTTGAAGTGCCGAGTGGCCTACTCATTTTATTGAGAGAGGTTACTTCACTACGAAAATTTGGCAGGTAGTTTGCCGCACTCATAGGGGTCTAAGGTAGGGTTTAGCTATTCATCACGACCGTAGAACCCGTTTTTTGTTATAGGCTAAAACGAAACACGGAAATCCTAGTATATCCAATACATTTATCTGTGTTGCTATGATCTGTGATCTGGAATGGATATTATTGCGTGAAACGAATGGCTATATATATATATATATATATATATATATAATAAACGTTGCTTATGTTTTGCACCCGCGCTAGTCCATCCCCCACTCTGTTGTTAGTTAAGTAACCTAACAGTGTATGACGGTGCCCTATAGCAAATGCGGATGGCATAAGTGTACATTCTATTTTTGTTTCTTTCTGCAATGATAGGGTTAAATGATGGGACATTGTTAATATTGTTTAATGCAAAGAAAACAAACCAAAATTAAATCGTTGGAACAATTTCAAAACCACTCTGTTTTCTTTAAAAATAACTTTTTAAATGCAGAGCCTAAACCACTCTTTTTAAAAGCTATCATGGTTCTTTCGACTATATCAAGTTCATTACGTTCACGGTTTTCGCCAAAACCAGCCGTAGCCCTCCGTCATTTCAAATGCGTATTCACTAGTATTCAAGCTATATATTTTGACCTTCGTCGAGGCATAGTGATTAGTAGCTGCTGGGTATTCATCTGTAGCATAAATAGATGTGTTAATCTGGGACAGTCGTACAACTATTTTGGCATTCGTCAAGGGTTTGTATGAATGGGTTCAGATTAACCTGGACAATGACGGGTAGAACTTGACTTGCGTCTTATAATATTTTGGCCTTCGTCAAGGTAATAAGCGCTTGGGGCAAAAATCCACATCGGGAGTTTCAAAGGAAAAGGAAACTTGTTAGTTTTGCATACCATCTGGAGTGTGATAATTTTGGTAGGATTCTTTCAAAGTTGTCGCATAATGATAGTTGGATCCCGATCCCGCCGTGAGCTTTATTACTCTTCGGGAGAGTTTTTCACTTTACAATCAATGTTGTAAACCAAGTAGGTGTCTAGAATGGTGTTAGCGGGGCTATGCCTCCAAAGAAAAGAGGTTATATAATTAAAGAATTTCGCGTAGGCGTTGTAAAACCTCTCTCGAAGTACCGACACTAGCCTGGCCGAAAGGTTAAGCAAGAATTGTAGAGTGAGATTAATCCTGACTAATTCTTCTTTTATGGCTTGAAGGAGGATTTGAGGAAACAGTGGGAGCCATCCTATTTAAATAAACTAATAACCAATTTAAACTTGCAAGAGTATCATGCTGAGTGTTTTTTCTCTCTCTCCTAATTGCAGCAACCAAAATGACCGGGCTTAAGTTATTACTAGATAAAAATATATTGACGGGGCCAAACTATAAAGATTGGCTAAGAAATGTCTAGATGGTCATTCCCTATAACAAGCTGGGCTACCTACTTACTATCAAAGCCTCCGTCGTCCTAGGTCCAGATTCTACCGTCGTGGATATTGAGATCCATAAGACATGAGAATTAGACTGTGCAAAAGTCAAGTGCCTCGTACTGGTTTCTATGGATAATGAATACCAGAGGCGGCACGAGAAGATGGACTTAGCTTCCATCTCTCATACCAAGGATTTATATGGAGAGCAATCTCGTATCGCAAGATACGAGACCTCGAAAAAATTATTTCAGGCGAGGTTAGCTGTAGAGTCATCTGTAGGGGTCCGCGTCCTTAAGATTATCATCTATATTGAAGAGATTGCGGACCTTGGGACCACGTTGGCGAACAAGTTGTATACAAACTTGATTCTACAGTCCCTCTCCTATATCTATGCCCAGTTTATATTGAATTTCAATATTCAAGAGAAGAAAGTTACACTTCCAGAACTCCTCAACATGTTGAGGAGTGCAGAGGGCACCCTAAAGAAAACCAGAAAGACACCCGCTCTGCTTATTGGGGAACCTTCCTCCTCTAGATCCAAGACGAAATCCATGGGGAAGAAGAAGAAGGCCCCCACCAAGCCGAAAGAAGGTGTCAGTAAGGTACAGGGAAAGGGCAAGGTAAAAGTTGAGGGGGAAACAGTAAGGAAAGAGGAATGGTTCTATTGTCACATGAAAGGTCATTGGAAGAAGGACTGTAGGGCTTGGAAAGCCAAAAACCAGGATTTGAAGAAAGTTGTGGTTTCGGCTTCAGGTGTATTTATGATTGAAAACTGTCTGTGAATCAACTTTACTTCTTGGGTATTGGATACCGGTTCAGGATCTCATATCTGTAATTTATTGCAGACACTGAGAAACCGTAGAGTTTTGATGGAAGGTGATATGACCCTCATGGTTGCTAACGGAGCGAGCGTGGATACTGTTTCCGTAGGGGAATATCACCTCGGATTGACAAGTGGACACATTTTGGTTTTGCGTAACTCTTTTTGTGTAGCTAGTTTGACATGTAATATCATCTCTGTATCTTTACTATCTAAAGAAGCTTCTGATTTTACATTTGTAAGCAATGTTGTAAACATTCACTTTAATCATGGTTTGATTGGGTCAGGTACACTAGACAACGGTATATACGTATTAAATCAACACCAAGTTTTCAATGTTCGAAACACACTTAAAAAAAGTCTCCAGAATTAAATCAAGCTTTCTTATGGTATTGTAGACTTGGTCACATCAATGAAACACAGTTGAAGAAGTTGCATAAGGAGGCATATTTGGATCCGTTTGAATATTTGTCTTATACAACTTGTCAATCATGTCTCAAAGGAAAAATGACAAAGACCCCGTTCACTGGACACGGGGTAAGAGCCACCGAGCGCTTGGGACTCATACACAACGATGTGTGTGGTCTAATGTCTACATAAGAAAGAAGTAGTTATTCCTACTTCATTACTTTACGGATGATTTATCAAGGTATGGACATGTATTCTTGATGAAATATAAATTCAAGGCCTTTGAGAAATATCAAGAATACAAGAATGAAGTGGAAAAACGAATAGGCAAAAGTATCAAGACACTTCGATCTGATCGAGATGGTGAATATTTAAGTGCCGAGTTCCTGGATTATTTAAAAGAGAATGAAATTATCTCTCAGTTTACTCCTCCATATACACCTCAACACAATGGTGTATCGGAAAGGCGGAACCGCGCCTTATTAGATATGGTACGTTCCATGATGAGTAACGCTGAGTTACCGCGATCCTTCTAGGGTTATGCACTAGAATCTGCTACATATATTTTGAACAAAATTCCTACTGAGTCTGTGCCTACCACGCCAAATGAAATGTGGAGTGGGAAGAAACCCTATCTTAAGTATCTTAAGATATGAGGATGTCCAGCTTTTGTCAAAAAGCAGCATACAGACAAGTTCGAGGCACGATTGGTACTGTGTAAGTTTGTGGAATACCCAAGGAACTCCAAGGGGGTATCTTTTCTATTACGCAGAGAAGCAAAAGATTTTTGTTTCTCGGCATGCCCACTTTCTGGAGATTCAATTTCTTGAGGAAAAAAATAAGTGTGAGCGCAATAGAACTAGAATAAATTTCAGAACCACAAATTATTACTGAAAGTATGGTGGAACCAGAAATTTCAGAAAAGCCAGACGTCCCTGCGCCACTCCACAGATCTAGTAGGCAGTCTCATCCGCCCGAGAGATACTACAGTTTTCTCGTAGACGGGGATAGAGAAGATTTCATCATCTATGATGATGAGCCAACTAGTTTCCAGCAGGCCATTACAAGCAGAGACTCAGTAAAATGGCTGGATGCAATGCGGACCGAAATGGAATCCATGTACACTAACAAAGTTTGGACTTTGGACATTACACCTCAAGAGGTAAAACCCGTAGGCTGTAAATGGATCTTCAGAAAGAAGATTGGTGCAGATGGACAGGTTGAAACCTATAAGGCTAGATTTGTAGCAAAAAGTTTTCGTCAAAGACCTGTTTGGACTACGATGAAACCTTTTCTTCAGTGGCTATGCTTAAATCCATTCGGATGCTACTTGCCATTACTGCATTTCATGATTATGAAATTTGGCAGATGGACGTAAAGACCGCTTTTCTAAATGGAAATTTAGAAAAGTGTGTTTATATGGATCAGCCAGAGGGTTTTATAGAGAGTGGGAGCAGCGGAAGAGTGCGCAAGTTGCTTAAATCCATTTATGGATTAAAGCAGACATCGCGGAATTGGAATATTTGCTTTGATGAGACGGTCAAAGAATTTGACTTTATCAAAAATCCAGATGAACTATGCATTTATAGTAAGATTGTAGCAAGAACTATAGTATTTCTCGTCTTGTACGTAGATAACATTCTCCTGATAGAAAATGACATTCCTATACTATAATCAATCAAAAGATTTTTATCACAGAAGTTCTCTATAAAAGACCTGGGTGATACCTCCTACATTCTGGAGATCTAGATCTATCGTGATAGATATATAAGAATGTTGGGAGTTTCACAGTTCAGGTACATTGACACCATACTGAAAATATTTAGTATGGAAGATTCTAAGCGCGGTAATCTACCGGCTTGTCACGAGATCACCCTCTCCAAAGAGATGTCTCGCAAGACTGATTTGGAAAGGGATCGCATGAGTATTATACCCTACGCTTCTGCGGTAGGATTTATAATGTATGTGATATTGTGTACCAGACTAGATGTTGCTTACGCACTGGACATGGTAAGCAGGTATCAGTCAAACCCTCGGGAGAGGCACTGGATAGCAGTTAAGAAAATTCTCAAGTACCTGAGAAAGACTAAGGAGATGTTCTTGGTTTACGGCAGTAAATACCTCTAGATCGAGGCCTTCGCTAACTTCAGCTTCCAGAGTGACAAAGATGACTCCAAATCCATGTCGGGTTATATCTTTACGCTCAATGGAGGGGCAGTCTGTTGGAAGAGCTCCAAGCAGGATACTGTTGCTGACTCGACGATGGAGGCGGAGTATATCGCTGCATATGACGCCGCGAAAGAAGCAGTCTGGATGAAGAAGTTCGTTACAAAACTTCAAGTGGTTTCGTCCCTTGTTGATCCAATACCTTTGTATTGTGGCAATAACAGGGCTATAGCTTTAGCGAAGGAACCAAGGTCTCATCAGAAGTCCAGATATCTCTTGAGGCGGTATCACCTGATCAGGAAGATCGTGGATCACCGGGAGATTGAGATGCAGAGAGTATACACGGAGAACAAGACTGCAGATCCACTCACAAAGGCCATCTCTCAGACGCAGTTCGAGAGGCTATTCAAGATGCTCGGTCTATGATATGCCAATACATGACCTTAATACAAGTGGAAGATTGTTAGTGATATATGCCCTAGATGCCATTATTGTATAGTAATGGATTGTATATTACATTTTGGAAGCTTGAGATATACACAAATAAAATAACAGTCTTTCTCAATATGATAATATGTTATCTGGTTTGATTCTATCTCAACATGTGCATATGTTTCTTTTAACATATCGCTAATACATATTGATAGAGCCCTTAGGATATTTGCTTGACTACCAGCGTTGTGATGACAGTCACACTAGTGGGGGATGGGTAGTCTATAAGCACATCCTTATACTTGTCCCTAGTCGTAGGATTATTGAGATAGGGTATTGATACTCCAGAGTAGACTAGTGTATACACTTCTTATCCCCGTCAGGGAAGATGGACTGTCCCACAGCCATTGATATGCGGTACCAGAGATAGTATACAGGTGCTCATTAGGTTATGAGTTACACTGGACAGACTCGCTGGGAACTGCTGGTTGGTATTATACCTATCGTCAGTTAGCAGTTTCCCGGTGACATGAGTACAGGTAAGTCCGTTGACTTGATATCACTATTCGTCTCGAGTGTGTTCCTACTGTACTTAGATTACTACCTGTCACGACTCAAAATATTAGCTCGTGACCAGCACTTAAATCACACAATGTCTAAAGGCATAACGTAATCCAAGTAAGCTGAAACCCAGAAATCTAAACCTTTTAAAGAAACAAAAGAGGTGCAGTTTGAAATAAGGTATAATGAAGAAAAGTGTTTTCTTAAATGCATAGAAAAGGGAACATGAAAAATGCAAGTCTATCCTACTTGTTGTAAAATATGTTCGTCTTTTAAAAATTTGGGCAGCACCTCCTTTGTATATTTTGATTCAAAACCATAAATACATGATAATAAAAAGGCATCCCCAAGCGGAAGCTAGCTCTTCGCCAAACGGCTGATTCACAATCACGCAAGTAATAAAACAAGTATACGATACTCAACGGCGAAGATCAACACAAAAGATAATGAATAAAGCAAGACACCAACCGAATAAGCGAACATAAAACCCATCACTCAAATCTCGCAACTACAAGTCTTGCTAAGTCTCATTACTTATACAAATACTAGTTTGATTGATAGAGTTGACTAGATACAACAGGAATAATAAATACAATAGTGGCACGATCCGATGTGTACCACCTACCAAAGCAAATCACCCAAATGCAACTGTACGCCAAAGATGCCGCTACTGATCCATGCGGTCAACCTGCAATAACTGTGGTACAACGGGGGTGAGTTGCCAACTCGTGAGTAGAAACCATCAACAGGTAGAAATCGAATAAAATAACGATTTTCTAGGTCAACTATATCATAAAGGTAATACTATGACATCTAAGGTGACCGTAAGTAAAAATGTACCAACAATAAATAAATGCAAGTATGCAAGTGGATATCATCCAATAATATAATGAATGCCTGTATGCATGTGTATCTCGTCCACTCGAAACATCATAAAAGCATAAGCATGTAAATATATGAGGATATCAAAAATGTGTATGTCCATCAATGACATACCAAATCATGGAACCTGAGTGTCCAACACCGACACTCGAAATATCATGAAACCCGTGTCCAGCATCAACACGTAAATCCTCATATCTCAGGCTCCGGCTATCCGGACTGGCCTGTATCCATCTCATGACTCCGTTCGGTATCCTCCGGATAACCGCCAGGTCCAAAATACTATCACCGGTAGGTAGTGCTCCCCTGCCAGGCTCAATGCCATCATCTGCGACCATCTTGCCCTGGGGTACCTCACCGGGTCCACCATGCACCCACAGACGGTTCCTCCTCCTTCTCGAATCGGGTGTATGATATCACTCAAGAGCCGAGAAAACTCATGGTGGACTATACAAATATCATATCAAGAGATACCGGGTTTTTAAAACAATACATACTTTCTTTTGAAATAACCACGGTTCTCAAATTCAGAAATCTCATGAAAACAATATATCTCAATGCGTATAATCATAAATCATGATGTATGCGACATATAATAGAAATATAAGCATATCTGTATATAATGCAACATGGGACAGTAATATGCATATATCAAGGGAAAATTCTCCTTTAAAATGAATCCAGTTTTAAAATATACCCTGCGGTTCCCAATTTCTCCAAGGTCAAATGCAACATCGTATAAAAGTGTATATGGAACTATAGCAAGTAAATTATGCAAAGAGTCATATCATGATGTAGCAATTCTACTGTGTAGTGACATGGCAATTATCGATGATGAAGTGTGTGAGCCGGCAAATCTGTGTAAGTGTGACATACGCATCATCGATAATGGTGCAGGTGTACTAGCACAAGTATATGCAATGCAATGAGAATAACATGAATGTAGCATAAGGTAAATAATCAGCTAAATACGATAAGGTATACGTATCTAACATGACCGAGTAGATGAATCTATCATCGGCATCCTCTAATCAAGGGTATGGATCAATCATCTATTAAACTCGTCACGTACGGTAAATCGTCGTGCGGCGTCATTAATCAATTTGGGATCCTAACAACCTATAAGACAAGGAGGGTACGGACCAAACGTCTCGTACGGCATAACTCCCAAGATTCACAACATTATCCATATATATATATATATATATATATATATATATATATATATATATATATAAGGTCCTACCCATATCAATCTCAGATCATTGGACCGACAAAGGTATCAATTATCACATATCGACTCGTATCCGTATACCAACATATCATATCACATCGTATTTTCTTTTCATCACATTAAGTCAAATAATATATAAACATTCTACTTTATTAATCTAGTTTCATGTTACGCTAAACTCAATGCTTATTCTAGTGTAATTACATATCTATAAGTCGTAATTCGCCTTCACTTTTCATATCCCTAAAACTTTCTTAATATATATATTCAATCACTAATATTATCACTAACCATTTTTTAAACTATATCCCTAGTTTCCTAATCTAGGTTTCTACGACTATATCCTATAGATCGGTTTCCATTTAATATTTACGGGGGTGCTATACGCCATCCACCCGACTTCTCCCGTAGATATAGATCTACTCACCTGATCCTTGCTCGCCGAAGTCGATGACACCATGCTCCATCGTCTCGGAATCCATGCGAAGGTACCTACAATGTCAACACACATCAAAATGCTATTAAAATCAAGTTTGGAAAACCAATATGGCACACGGTGCGTCCATAGGTTAGAACCTATAGCCTACGTATGCAAAACAATCAAACAAATCCTTGTTGTTGACGTACAAACGCCCAACAACCAAAATACAATATCAATATCAAAACCCAAGTTCATAATTCGCAAAAACCCGAAAACTGCATCTAAGGAAAACCACTTCCAGATTCCACCCTAGGCCAAACTAAGGGATTTGGCACATGGGGTTAGTCTAGATATCACAAAGCAAGGGCATACACCGAAAATCACAACATTTACTCCAGATGTGGCCACAATTTGCGGCCACCATGAATATATCTACGGCCAGAAACTGAAGGGAGGGGCTCAGGTTTCCAGGGTTGACTTATGGTTATTTGCACGTCTCACTGTCAAGGGAACTTTCTTTACAAAGGCCTCGGGTCATCCCAGATCTCTAAATACCATCGCTAAATCCACAAAAACCCGATATCGACAAATCTAAAGTTTGTATTCTGGGGTTTGGTCACTGGTCCAGGTCAAGAATCGATCTCTAAGATCTTGTAAATAGCCACTAGGCATCACCCAATCCACACAACACTCAAACCCTTCTCTAGGAATTTTCTAACATCACTAATCAATACCAATTTAACTCTAAACTACTATAGGGTGCTATTAGACTTTAAACTAAACTAGATGGAAGAATTCATATCTCATTTGGGCAACTCAAGAAAAACCCTAGCTGCCCCAAATCATCAAAATCCATCTTTTCTTGGTCCAAAGTGTAGAGAATGAAGAGGGGATCAATTTTAATGAAAGGGGTTTAAGGTTTGGATGAAGGATTTAAGATGGTTTCTTGGGGTGAAGGTGGAGGGAAGGTGAAGATGAAGAAGGAGAAGAAGAAAAGAAATGGGGAGGAAAAGATATGGCTGCCCCCCCCTCTCTTCCTCTTATTCTCACCCCTCTCTCTCTCAATTATTACCCTTTTACCCTTTTATCTTTTTCTTCTCTTTTCCGATCCCCTCTCACAAATAACACCAAACATAATCAAAACAACACGTAACTAAAATGCAACATGACATGGTGTACTAGCCATAGAAAACTGTAAAATCACGGATTTGGCCTAATCGCGATTAACAATGCACTAATCGGGTTTTATCAAAACTGCATGTAACAAATTTTTAAAATGCCAAATCCGATAAATATATTTTTAAATGAATAAAATCATTTTAATTTCCAATTATTTCACAATTATTGGTATATATTTATTCCTTTTTACGAAAACCCCAATTTCGCAAATCGGGTAGTTTTCGCGAAATATATTATTTTAATATTAAATTCTAAAAATAATATTTTATATTTTCTGAAATGTTACACCACCCTACCACGGCTCAAATGAGTCGTGCAAACAGGTAGCAGTTGGGTGCAGTTCCGAAGCACTTGGAGACAGTAGGGGTTAAAAGGGATTCGTCTCTCCCGGTATTGGGAGTTGATATCGCGCTGTGTACGGTTAGTCAATACATAAAGTCTCTAACCAGGGAAAATGATATTTACTGGTAGGAACACCAGTAGTTTCTTAGGTGTATTGGGCTCTACACCGACACGACTTATTCCGCTATTAGGGGCCTGACGTTTACCACCCTCTAGCTCCGATATGCGATACTCTTAGACGAACAGACTGGAATGTACGGAGATTGTCACGGATAGGCTCAGTAGGTGTCACGTCCCGCTTCCCAGTGTACGGACAGAGGATGCGACGAGGCCGCTACGTATTTACTCTGAAATAAATACGCTAAGCGTATCTAAGCAATATAAATAAAAATGCACAAGAGACAAAAGATATAATTGAACAACAACTTTATTTATTAACATTCTTTTATACAATGCATGGAAAAGTAAATACGTCTGAATGAAACCATTGCCTAAACAATGGCATAACAGAAAAGGAAAGTACTGAAATGAAATGTGTACAAGTGTAACTACAGCTCGGGATTTTCAATAATCTGGTCCAAGTCTTCGGCGTTGGGCTCGATCTCTGGAAGGTCCGAATCACCTGACAACATTCCAAAGAAGAAAGGGAAGGAATGTCGTCAGCGAACAATCGCTCGGTAAGTCTCAAAGATAAGGGAGAAGAAGAATAAACAGAGAGTAAGAGAGAGTGTATCTTTTAAAGTTGTATTTAGTATTAACGCTGTTGTTTATAGCTTGGTACAGAAGGATACCAATGTATACGAGAGGAGTCTCTATATGCCACAGACTAAAGGCAAATGGAAGTACAAGGCTTCGTTATACAACCCGGAACAACGGCAATTGAATTCAGATTAGGTGTCTTAAATCTTGCAGTCTCGTACCACTTCTAACACCTTCCGTACCAATCTACCCCTTAAACCCCGTGATATCTTGATTGTATTGTTATATTGTATTGCAACTTGTATTATCTTGTAATATAGATTGTATAATTGGATGACTTGCTGAAACCATGATATCAGTAAATGGATGTAACTGGAGAATCATGGATGTAACTGGAGAATCATGTAAATGGAAGTATATCCATGGTTCGGTTCAGTCAATATAAATTGAATAGTTTGAACATATTGAATATATAGATTCATATTGAATTGTTATATTGTAGATTGTACTTGAATCATATTCAAGTCAAATTATTTATAATGAGACTCAGTCTGAGTCAGACAATTAGAAAAGAGAAATTGAAATCCTGGATTAAGTTTTGATGTTATCAGTAACCGCTGCACATGGACGGCAGGATTTGTGTCTTTTTCAAAGACGATTACCGTAATGATAACACCGTTTGTTAAGTTGTTTACCTTAAATAGGCAAGCACCCACTTCTCCGGCTCCCTGAGGCTCAAGAGATTGGTCCCGCTTAAACCTATATTTACTAGGGTCCTTATTGTAATTTATAAAACTTGAGAGGGTTTTATATAAAATTACTTTTGTATAATTTTCAAAATACACCCCAAGTATTTAATTATCGTCTTTAGAGTTGCCATAGATGCAGATTTTATATATATGACATTTCTAGTGAATAAAATCTAATTTCATAATATATAGTATTTAATTGTAAAGAATTGAACTTGTATGGAAATTCATGGTATTTTCATGTAAAGTGGTTCTTTTGATTTAGAAAAGTTGGAATATTTATATTATATCAAAAATAGGTATTTTGATAATACATATACATACATACATACATACATACATATATATATATATATATATGTATATGTATATATATATGTATATGTATATATATATTTATAAAAATAATTTTATTATTTTCTAGAAATCTCATTTTCTTAAGATATTTTTATTTCAAATCTTTCGAGACTGAATGCTCCTTGCGGAGGTCTATATCTCGCACTACTAAGCCCGAGAATGTGCGATAATCCGCACCATCCCGAGTGGATTCCCCAAATGGGTTGTAGCGACGCTTTGCAAAGATTTATAAAAATACGTAATCTTGTAGAAAACGGTTTTTATAAGTTAAAGGTAGTTTTGTGTAAAACAGCATTTTCCGAATCTATATTTTCCAAGAGATATTGTGCTATATTGAATATGAGTGTTGTGAAGAGGCAGGTCATTATCTCGTGATCTATCTAAAGGTATAGCAAGATTTATGATGTTTTAAAGTCGTAATTAAACTACTTGGTATTTTACTGAAAAAGTACGATAAAAATTGCAATAAGAAATATTTTGCTATGAAACTTGTTCAACATGTTTTGTTAATGATTAATAGTCAAGATGTAAGAGTTTGATATGGTTTTGTTAAGGAAATTGAACTTTACAAAGAAAACTGAATCGGAAGTCGGATTTAACTCCGCTTCTGTCGGGTTTTAGTTTTACAAATTTTTAGAATAGAATAGAGAGGAGGTAGGTGGGACTTACTTGTTGTTCGGTTAGAGAAGAGGAAGAGGGAGAGATAGGAGGTGCCGGTGCGTCGTTTCGTCGCCGGAAGCTCCTAGAGTCGTTGTCGGAAGTTCGCTCTTCACTAAATCCACTTGTACACAAAATTCTAGAGAGTTTTCTTGAGAGTTTGGACAGAATTTGTAAGTGATGGGGGGTGTTTAGGGATGGTATTTATAGGATAAAACTAGGGTTAGGGTAGGTGAAAAGTTGTATCGAAATTGTATTAAAAATTATATTAAAAATTATATTAAAAATATGGTTTAATGGGGTTTTAAAAAGCTCTGTTAATGTGCAGAAAATTTAAAGTGTACAGGGGTTTTAAGAAGGCCAAAAGACAGAGAAGTCATGAAGGAGACTCGGCGATTTGACCGAGTCAACCCGGCCTCGCCGGCCGAGTCGCTGGCCCAAGTCGGCCGAGCCGAGCCGCCGGCCCAAGTCGGCCGAGCCGAGCCGGGGCTCGTCACCACGTGTCCACCGTCGGTTGGTGTAGCTCCTGGGTCAGTTTGTTTTATGTGTGAATTTTGGTTTTTACGAGTTATGCACGTGTAGGCTCTTGGGCTTCTAAAAATTCAAAAGAAAGCTAATTAAAAAATAATGTGGGTGATGAGATTTGAACTCTGGTGCTTTGGTTCAGCAGTGCAAGGTCTTACCAATGAGCTACAAGCTCCTTCTTGCTATTAAAAAGCAAATCAAACTTATAACTTGTGCTCATGCAAAAGTACCCATTTATGTATTTTTATTCTAAAAATTTGTATAGAAAGTTGTACAGGAAGTTTAGGGTTGTTACATTCTACCCTCCTTATAAAAATTTCGTTCTCGAAATTTGTAAAAGGAAAGTGTAACGAATTCAAGGAAAATTTGGTGACTGAAGTACTGATAGTGTATGAATAATAACAAAGTGATACAAGAGTTTTAAAAAAAATGTGAAAGACACT
Organism: Agapanthus africanus; assembly: GCA_030015575.1. Lineage (NCBI taxonomy): Eukaryota > Viridiplantae > Streptophyta > Magnoliopsida > Asparagales > Amaryllidaceae > Agapanthus > Agapanthus africanus. The sequence continues at coordinate 504,345,005 of CM057343.1, read as the reverse complement.
TACTAGTGTTATCTTGACCTATAGGCTCGGCTTCTACGGCTACTAATGTGAATGTTTGTCGCCGTGGTACATTCCTCCTAGCTGGAGGCATATTCTGTCCTTGGGGCATATTTCTCTGCCCTCGAGGCATGTCCTTCATTGCATGTTGGAATTGGAGAGTAGGCTGTGTAGGTGGTGGAGCAGGGAGTGCTAGACGAGGTGCAGAAGCCTGGATAGCTGGCCGCTGCGGATAGTTGGTGGGTGTGTGAGCTGAATTGTATCTATATGGACAGTTTCCAATTTCAAGATTGGACGCGCCACAAACTAAATATAGGTCTTTTGCGCGCCTACAGTTCTTCCACAAGTGTCCCTTTCTATGGCAGCAGTAGCAAAAGTTGGGACTCGACTGGTTATTATTTTCTTCAGTTCTCCTGGGTTCGAACGATGGCCTTGAAGAGGCTCCTCCTGCCATTTGAGTGGCAGGGTGCTTCAAACCGGCAGATTAAGATCTGCCCTTCCTCTTCACCACTGCCTCGTATCTTCGGGCAGCCTTCAAAGCCAAATCATGGGTTGGGAAATCCCCTGTAGCTAATGCAACTTAGATTTCCGGGTCCAACCCTTACTGAAATCTTCTAGCTCTGATCTCAGTAGTCGGTATGAGATGGGCCGCAAACCTGTTGTTAGTTGTATGTATGCCCTAGAGGCCAGTATTGTACAGATGATGTATATTATATTGGATGCTTGGACATTTATAGAGAGGACTTTCTTGCTCGATATGATAGTATGCTATCTGGTTGCTCTTTATCTTAACATGTATACTAGTCTCTTGATACTGTCTTATGGTTACATGTTGGTAAAACCCTTAGGATGTGTACTTGACTACCAGGACTGTGATGCAGATCATACTAGTGGGGCCATGGTAGTCCATAAGTTCATCCTTTAACGTTCCTAGTCGTGGGTGTATCGAGACAGGGCATCGATATACCAGAGTAAACTAGCGTATACGCTTCTCGAGCCATGAGATGGGCGATGGATGATCCCATATCCATTGGTGTTTGACATCAGAGATGGTATACGGGTGCTCAGTGGAGACTGGGTACACTGGACGGACTCGCCGAGAACTCCCAGATGGTATTATACCTCACGTCAGATGGCAGTTCTCTGGTGACACTTGTACAGGTTAGTCTGTAGACCCGAGATCGCCATAGAGTCTTGTGTGATTCCTACTGTGCTTTGATTTCCACCTTACCATGTCCAAGAGGGCGTGCAAAACGGTGGTTTTTGGGTACAGTCCCGAGTCACATGGAGGCAATGAGCGATAGGAGGGGTTTCGTCTCTCCCGGTATTGGGGGTTGATGTTGCACTGTGCTCGATTCGCCATAACAGGGAAGTCCCTGGCCAGGCTGTTTTAGAGATTTACTGGTAAGTGTTACCAGTAGTTTCTCGACCCGTTATGAGCCTCACATCGGCATGACTTATCGGCTATTGGAGTCTGACGTTTACCACCCCTAGACTTGATATGCGACATATCAGACGAGCAGACCGGACTGTACGGCAAGTGTTACCGTCGGGCCTTTGCAGGAGTTGGAGCGGGCTTTCTTATTGATCTTCTGATCGCTCAATACCCAGGTAGCCGTTACGTCCAGCTAGTACCGCTGACGGCTTGTGGGTGCTTGATGTGATCATCACCTACTGTCGGCGTATTGACGAGTCTTTAGAGTCCTACATAGAGGTTTTACTGGCTCAGGCAAAACGAAATAGGAGCACATATGTGATATGTGCGGGACCGAGAATAATGCGTGTATGTGATACTGTATTCTATTCTCGCGACTTTTTATATCGGTCGGTTATATGTGATATAGCCGGGTCATCGAATCAAGGATTGATTCGATAAGACGATACATTGGATGTTAGTTGGTTATATGTGATATAGCCGGATTATTAAGTCAAGTGTTGATCTGATAATTTAGTGTATAATTGTATATGTGATATACTAATTTACATTAACTAACATTGGTTCACTTAAGCATTTGTTTTTCTCACTTATGCACAACTTAATATATATGTGATATATATTAATTTGTGTTTTGATTTTTGTATCATGGTTGTTGATACATCATTCAAGAGTGTGTAAAACATACACCATTCTAATTGTGATATTGGGTTTTATTATTTAAGGTAATTACAAAATTAGTGGAGGTTTTGTCACAAGCATGAACCTTGTAGAAGCTAGGGTTTGCTTTGACAAAGTCCACTCACTTTGTTTTTACCTTAGATATTTAGTAACATAACCATCACACTTAGCCATGGTTATGTCTCTACATGGGTTAGTATATGATATTCACTCACCATGGTTTGCTCACTCAATTATTCATTTCTTTTCTTCATCTTATTTTGTTCATCTTCTTCCTTGAGCTCAAAAGCTCTCTAGGTTTTGATTAAGTGAGAAAGTAAAGTGAGAAAACAAATTCTAAATTGAACCCACTTCCTATTTCATTATTCTCTACTAGACTAGCACTTTAGTTTAGGGTGTTTGCTTCACTAATTCTCTAGTTAGTGAAGTAGAAGCATGAGCTAGCATCCTCTCGACGTAGATCATCTTCGGCCTCGAAGACTTCAAGCAAGGTCGCTCCTTTCGCCTCGTGAAGCCATGCAAGAGTCCGGGAGAACCACGATCGCAGTGAAGGGACTACTTCGAGGAGATTTTGAAGTGAATGACCGATCTACAAAGGTTGTATTTCGTTTTCACTTAGTTGTAAATGGTTTACTAGTGTTTCCGTATTGTATTCTAGCTAACGATTCTAGTTTAGAGTTCCTTTTAAAGGCAAATTTTTTTTAAATGGCATGGACGATGCCTCCCGAAACTTTGCTGCCGTCGATAGAAACCCTACAGTGGTATCAGAGCCTAACTAGGAAATTATACGGATAATGTTAGATTACGAACATGAAACAAACTCCGAACTTGAAACCCTAAAATCCATGTTTCTGTCGAATTTAAAACGAGCCCTAAAATTTCTTTAAACAAGTACAGAATCATATATGTATGATACTATGAACACTGAAGAAATCTGGAGGCATTCTGTATATATTGGGCCGGCGACACCCCCCCTCACCGGCCAATTCCGAGCCCTCTCCAGATTTTTACAGTGTTCTGTTACATGGGTTTTGGTGCCTCAGGTGTTGTTTATTCTTGCTAAATTGTCATGTGATATTAATTTACTATAATGAAAACTCAGAGTGTTTCGTAGTCATAATTTTAACTGTTTTCGGAAAACTTTAGACATTGTTAAAAAGTTCAATCGGATGTCAAATACCCATTTTAACCCTTACCAGGAAAATTTCCAAGTGTTGGATTTTTCCCGTAGTTAAAAGGCTTTCAAAAATCATGCAGGTTATTCGATGGACCCTCTAGAAGAACAAAACTTTAACTCGATTATGTGACCGTCAGAACCGCTACTGAACCCTCGGGTTTGTGGGGTTCAGCGGTGCCACATGTGAGGCGTTGGTTTGGCCCTTCTACGGCTGGTTCATTGGTGTTGTGGCGTGTGCTGAATTACTTTAAACTACGCTCAAGTGTTGAGTTTTCTGGGTAATCTTGGGTGTTCGATGATTCGATTGGAATGTTTAACATCGTCTAGTTTTTCTGTGCTGTGATGACATGTGATGTTATGTACTGCTGGATATGTTATATTGGATCGTCGTGTTTTGAATAGCCGGAGGGTTTTATGTGAGATGAAAGTTTTTATTTTCATTCATGTAAAATTATATGTATGTAATATTCTTTTATTAGGACACTTCCGGGTTGAGGTTGATGTCACCATTGATATATATTATTTACTTTTCCGCATTAGGATAGACCCAAGGAGGAGAGCATAAGTAACAGGGTTCTAAAGTTCAGTGGGAGACCAACTCGAGGAGTCGAGTCCGGGTCTCCTAATTTTAGAATTGGTAGGGTTGCTTGCCGCTCTCGTAGGGGTCTAGGGATGTGGGTTTGGCTATTCATCCCGACCGTAGAATCCGTGTTTTATAGAGGCTCAAAATAAAACACGGACTTCCTAGTATATCCATTATTTCATATGTTTCTTCTGCTGCGATATCTGTGATGTGATCCTTTGATATGTTGTGATAGATACTGTATATAGTATATATGATATATTATATAGACGTTACTTATGTTTTACACCCGCGCTAGCCCTGCTCCACTCTGCCATTAGTTACCTAACCTAACGGTGCATGAGGGGACATCGAGGCGAATGCGGATGGCATAAGTGTACGTCGTATTTATCTGTGATATTTAGGTGACTTAAATGATGGGACTTCATTAATATGATTAATGAAAGAAAAGAAACCTAAAAGATGTTGTAGAATCAAATTTTCAAAAAAGGTAACTACAGTTTTTGCTTTGCATTGTGATATATATGATATATCCCGCACCTTATTCGATGAGGAAAGAGCCGAGATCCCTTCACCGGGAGTGACCTCTTTAGCAAAACTGGCAGATGCTACAACACTTGGTTTGTCTTTTGATTGCTTTTGGAGTTTTCGCTTTGCATAGTGATATATGTGATATATCCCGCACCTTATTCGATAAGGAAAGAGCCGAGATCCTTTCACCGGGAGTGACCTCTTTAGCAAAACTAGTGAAAGCCTCAAAAACACTCCTTTTCAAAATTCACTCGATTCTACATCGGTATCAAGTTCATTACGCAATAGGTTTTTAGAAAAACCTGTCGTAGCCCTCCGTCATTTCAGATAAGAACTGTTTAGTATTCGTGCTGCGTTTGTTGGCCTTTGTCAAGGCGTAGTGTGCGGTAGTTGAATAGTGCTTATCTGCTTATGCATATGATGCAGATTGTTTTGGGATAGTCGTACGACCTTGTTGGCCTTTGTCAAAGGTCGTGCGGGTGGGTTTGATTCAATCAAGAAATGACGGATTGAACTTGACTAACATCCTATGATTTGTTGGCCTTTGTCAAGGTCATAGGGGTTAGGGGCGAAATATTATCGGGAATTTCAAGTGTTAAAATTTGCAATGAGATTGCATACCTTCTATGAGATAGTTGGATCCCGATACCCACTGCGAGTAATTGTTACTCCTGGGAGAGTTTTACAAAGGACAATTAGCCGATCAAGTAGGTGTCTAGAAAGGTGTCAACGGGATTACGCCTCTGGGAAAACGAGGTTTATTTTAATTAGGTCCGTGCGAGAGCACGGGAAACCTCCCTCAAAGTACCGACACTGGCCTGGCTGAAAAATTGGCGAAATTGTAAGGTATAATTAATCCCTGCTAGTCTTTCATTTTAGGGTTTGAAGGAAGATTTGATAAAAACAATGGGAGCCATCCTGATTAGATAAAATAATAACTAATTTGATCTTGCAAGAGCATACGCTAAAGTGTTTTCTTCTCTCTCTCTCTCTCTCCAGGTAGCGACCATATCATGCCTTAATCAAGATAATAATATGGATGTATTGACCAAACCCGCATGTTTTACTGTGCTGGGGAACGTTGGTTCCTTTCTTTCTTATAAAAGTTATAAGACTGAACAGGATATAGGGGAATACCAGGATTCCCATGCCACCCGAATGAAGAAAGTACATGATGATGCATTTTCTTCGGGTGTGTTCGTTACAGAGAACTATTTCTCCATTTTCTATACGTCCTGGGTATTAGATACCGGGTCAGGATCCCATATATGTAATCAGTTACATGGGCTAAGAAAAGGTAGAGAACTTGGAGAAGGTGATAAAGACATAAGGGTTGGAAATGGTGCAATTGTTGCAGCTAAAACCGTCGGGGAATATCACCTTGTATTACCAACAGGTAATACATTGATTCTGAACGAATGCTATTACATGCCGAACCTGATATGCAATATTATATCGGTTTCTTTGTTGAGTAAAGAGGGATATAATTTTGTATTACAGGATAATATTATGAACATTTTCCTGAACCAAAAGTTGGTTGAATCAGGCACGTTGTGCAATGGCATTTATGTTCTAAATCAATCAACATCTCTGAGCATAACAAACACACACAAGAGGAAGAGTTCAGAACTGAATGAATCCTTCTTATGGCATTGTAGACTAGGTCACATCAATGCGACACGACTAGCTAAGTTGCATAAGGATAGATATTTGAATCCGTTTGAATTTTTATCTTATGACACTTGCCAGTCATGACTCAAAGGCAAAATGACCAAAACTTCGTTTACGGGACAAGGAGAAAGAATTACTGAACTCTTGTGACTGATACATATTGATGTATGCGGTCCCATGTCTACATATGCCAGGGATGGTTCTGCGTACTTCATTACATTCACTGACGATCTCTCTAGATTCTGCTATGTGTTCCTGATGAAACACAAATCAGAAACTTTTGAGAAATTTAGAGAATATAAACAAGAAGTCGAGAACCAAACCGGGAAAAGTATTAAGATCCTTCAATCTGATCGAGGAGATGAATACTTGAGCAATGAATTCCTGGACTTCCTAAAAGAGAATGGGATTCTCTCTCAGCTAACTCCTCCATATACACCACAACACAATGGTGTATCGGAATGGAGGAACCGCACCCTATTAGATATGGTGCGCTCTATGATGAGCACAGCTGAATTACCTATTTCCTTCTGGGAGGATGCGCTGGAGACAGCAACATACCTATTGAATCAAGTTCCACCTAAATCTGTACCTACCACACCATATGAGATATGGAGTGGGAAGAAACCATGTCTTAAACGAGTTAAGATATGGGGTTGTCCGGCCTATGTCAAAAGGCAAAATCCGGACAAACTCGAGGCACGGTCAGTTCTATGCAAGTTTGTGGGATATCCCAAACATTCACATGGATATCATTTCTACCATGGCGAGGAACAAAAGGTGTTTGTTTTTCGACATACCACCATTTTAGAAAAGGAATTTATTGTAAAAGAAATTAGTGGCAAAGTGGTAGAACTGGAAGAGGTTCCAAATACACAAACTGCAACTGAAGATTTAGTGGAACCAGAGAATTCGGTAGTTCCCAACGAACCTCAGCCTCTCCGCCGATCTAGTAGGGTTCCTCACCTACCTGAGAGATACTACGGTTTTCTCATGGACGGTGGGAGCGAGGATTGCATCATGGAGGATGATGACACAACTAGTTTCGAGCAGGCCATCACGAGTGGAGACTCAGTGAAATGGCTGGATGCAATGCGGTCCGAGATGAAATCCATGTACACCAACAAAGTATGGACTTTGGAAGATGCTCCTGAAGGGGTAAAACCCATTGGGAGCAAGTGGATTTTCAAGAAAAAACTTGGTGTAGATGGGAAAGTGGAGACTTTCAAAGCTAGACTTGTTGCAAAGGGTTTTCGTCAACGACCAGGTGTGGATTATGACGAAACCTTTTCTCCAGTGGCTATGCTTAAATCCATATGGATCATGCTTGCCATCGCTGCATATCATGACTACGAAACCTGGCAAATGAATGTTAAGACCGCCTTTCGAAACGGTGATTTAGAAGAGAGCATGTACATGACTCAGCCGGAGGGCTTCGTAGCTAGTGGGAGCAGCGGGAAGGTGTGCAAGCTGCTTAAATCCATCTATGGATTAAAGCAAGCATCGCGGAGTTGGAACATCTGCTTTGATGTCGTTATCAAAGAGTTTGATTTCGTCAAAAATATAGATGAACCTTGTATATACAAGAAGGTGGCAGAGAGTAATGTTGTTTTCCTCGTATTGTACATGGACGACATACTCTTGATAGGAAATGGCATTCCTATGCTGCAATCGGTCAAGCTCTTCTTATCACAACGATTCTCAATGAAAGATCTAGGGGATACCTCCTACATCTTGGGGATTAAGATCTATAGAGATAGATCTAAATGGATACTGGGATTGTCCCAATTCAGGTATATTGACACCATACTAAAGCGGTTTAGTATGGAAGAGTCCTAGCGTGGGTTTTTACCCGCAATCTCTGGGCTCACTCTCTCCAAAGAGATGTCTCCCAAGACTGATTTGGAGAGAGCTCGCATGCAAGGGATACCCTATGCTTCGGCAATAGGCTCTATCATGTACACGATGTTATGTACCAGACCCGATGTAGCACACTCACTAAGTGTAGTGAGTAGGTATCAAGCTGATCCTGGAGAGAGTCACTGGACAACTGTGAAGAGCATTCTCAAGTACTTGAGAAGGACTAAAGAGATGCTCTTGGTGTATAGTAATGGAGAACTCCAAGTTGAGTCATTTACCGATTCGAGCTTCCAGAGTGATAAGGACGACTCTAAGTCGCACTCGGGATTTGTCTTTACCCTCAATGGAGGGGCGGTATGCTGAAAGAGTTCCAAGCAGGAAACCGTGGCAGACTCGATGATGGAGGATGAATACATCGCTGCCAACGATACTGCCAAAGAAGCTGTCTGGATCAAGAAGTTCATAACTGAACTTGGAGTGGTTCCATCCATTAAGGATCCAATACCTTTGTATTGTGATAACAATGGAGCGGTGGTTTGGCCAAGGAACCCAGGTCCCATTAGCGATCCAGACATATTCTGAGGCGGTATCACCTGATCCAGGAGATAGTTGATCGCCAGAAGATCGAGGTCAGGAGGGTTGACATGAAGAACAACACAGCGGATCCACTCACGAATGCCAGTCCCCAGATACAGTTTGAGAGACTCTTCGGGATGCTTGGTATGCGATACTACAGCAGCTGGTCCTAGTGCAAGTGGGAGATTGTTAGTTGTATGTATGCCCTAGAGGCCAATATTGTACAGATGATGTATATTATATTGGATGCTTGGACATTTATAGAGAGGACTTTCTTGCTCGATATGATAGTATGCTATCTGGTTGCTCTTTATCTTAACATATATACTATTCTCTTGATACTGTCTTATGGTTACATGTTGGTAAAGCCCTTAGGATGTATACTTGACTACCAGGACTATGATGCAGATCATACTAGTGGGGCCATGGTAGTCCATAAGTTTATCCTTTAACATTCCTAGTCATGGATGCATCGAGACAGGGCATCAATATACCATAGTAGACTAGCGTATACGTTTCTCGACCCATGAGATGGGCAATGGATGATCCCATATCCATTGGTGTTTGACATCAGAGATGGTATACGGGTGCTCAGTGGAGACTGGGTACACTGGACGGACTCGCCGAGAACTCCCAGATGGTATTATACCTCACGTCAGATGGCAGTTCTCTGGTGACACTTGTACAGGTTAGTCTGTACATCCGAGATCGTCATAGAGTCTTGTGTGATTCCCGCTGTGCTTTGATTTCCACCTTACTACGTCCAAGAGGGCATGCAAAACGGTGGTTTTGGGTACAGTCCCGAGTCACATGGAGGCAATGAGTGATATGAAGGGTTTCGTCTCTCCCGGTATTGGGGGTTGATGTTGCGCTGTGCTCGATTGGCCATAACAGAGAAGTCCCTGGCCAGGGCTGTTTTAAAGATTTACTGGTAAGTGTTACCAGTAGTTTCTCGACCCGTTATGAGCCTCACATCGGCATGACTTATCGGTTATTGGGGTCTGACGTTTACCACCCCTAGACTTGATATGTGACATATCAGACGAGCAGACCGGACTGTACAGCAAGTGTTACCGTCAGGCTTTTGCAGGAGTTGGAGCGGGCTTGCTTGCTGATCTTCTGATCGCTCAATACCCGGGTAGCCCTTACGTCCAGCTAGTACCGCTGGCTTGTGGGTGCTTGATGTGATCATCACCTACTGCCGGCGTATTGACGAGTCTTTAGAGTCCTACATAGAGATTTTACTGGCTCAGGCAAAACGAAATAGGAGCACATATGTGATATGTGCGGGACCGAGAATAATGCGTGTATGTGATACTGTATTCTATTCTCGCGACTTTTTGTATCAGTCGGTTATATGTGATATAGCCGGGTCATAGAATCAAGGGTTGATTCGATAAGACGATACATTGGATGTTAGTTGGTTATATGTGATATAACCGGATTATTAAGTCAAGTGTTGATTTAATAATTTAGTGTATAATTGTATATGTGATATACTAATTTACATTAACTAACATTGGTTCACTTAAGCATTTGTTTTTCTCACTTATGCACAACTTAATATATATGTGATATATATTAATTTGTGTTTTGATTTTTGTATCATGGTTTTTGATACATCATTCAAGAGTGTGTAAGACATACACCATTCTAATTATGATAGTGGAGCTTTATTATTTAAGGTAATTACAAAATTAGTGGAGGTTTTGTCATAAGCATGAAGCTTGTAGAAGCTAGGGTTTGCTTTGACAAAGTCCACTCACTTTGTTTTTACCTTAGATATTTAGTAACCTAACCATCACACTTAGCCATGGTTATGTCTCTACATGGGTTAGTATATGATACTCATTCACCATGGTTTGCTCACTCAATTATTCATTTCTTTTCTTCATCTCATTTTGTTCATTTTCTTCCTTGAGCTCAAAACCTTTCTAGGTTTTAATTAAGTGAGAAAGTAAAGTGAGAAAACAAATTCTAAAGTGAACCCACTTCCTATTTCATCATCCTCTACTAGACTAGCACTTTAGTTTAGGGTGTTTGCTTCACTAATTCTCTAGTTAGTGAAGTAGAAGCGTGAGCTAGCATCCCCTCGACGTAGATCATCTTCGGCCTCGAAGACTTCATGCAAGGTCGCTCTTTTCGACTCATGAAGCCATGCAAGAGTCCGAAAGAACCACGATCGTAGTGAAGGGACTACTTCAAGGAGCTTTTGAAGTGAAGGACCGATCTACAAAGGTTGTATTTCGTTTTCACTTAGTTGTAAATGGTTTACTAGTGTTTCCGTATTGTATTCTAGTTAACGATTCTAATTTAGAGTTCCTTTTAACAGCAAATTTTTTTAAAATGGCATGGACGATGCCTCCCGAAACCTTGCTGCCGTCGATAGGAACTCTACACCTGTTACGGTCTTGTGTTAGCTGTGTAGTATGTGATATTTTGAAAATTAAATTTATTGAGACATTTCTTACCGACTGAGCATGGTGAACTCAGCGTCATACTCATCTACTGATTTGGTCCACATTGAACCTTATTGCAGATGGATGAACTGCCGTTCCATGTCAAATCTGGCAGTCTCAGGAAAGTACTTTGCGTCGAACATGCCACGGAAAGTCTTCCATTCGATGGGTTGATCAAGACGGCTTTCTTCCACCTTCCACCAGACCCGTGTATTGTCCGTAAGTTGTAGCTTCGCAACACGGACCCAAGCTATCTCTGGCACATGTGTCGTTGCCAGATCGTCTTCAATACTCTGAGCCCATTCCTCAGCTTCTAGAGGGCTCTCTTTTCATGAGAATTGTTTGGGGTGCAAAACCCGAAATGGCTTCACTCCGAGTCAGCCTCTCCGCCGGCCCAAGTCGGCCGAGTCGGGGTCCATCTTCTTGCCACGTGTCCCCGATACTTTGACTACTGCAGTGGACTCGTTTGTTTTATGTGTGACTCTTGGTTTTTACATGTTGTGCACGTGTAGACTCTTTGGTTTCTAAAAAATTAAAAGAAAAATAATTAAAAATAATGTGTGGTTAATGGGATTTGAACTCTGTTACTTTGGTTCAGCAGTGCAAGGTCTTACCAATGAGCTACAAACTCTTTCTTGCTATTTAAAAGCAAATCAAACTTATAATTTGTGCTCAGGCTCAAGTACCCCTTTCTGTATTTTTGAAAAAATTGTACAGAAAGTTTAGGGCTGTTACAAAAACCCAAAGGACTTGTATTTAGGAGGTATAAAACACTATCATAGTAGTTTAGAACCTTTATGAGTATAGCTTGTTAGGGGTTCTGAACGATCTTAGAAGTATAGTCGATGTTACTTATTTTAAAATCATTTTTTTTGTAAATTCCTCCTCCCCACAAATCATGTGGGGTGTGTGACATCAACTTACATATATATTAAGAGAATAACGGAAAAATAGGCCTTTGGAGGCTTTTTCGTCAGGTGGCGTCAAAAATCTATACCCTCCACCATTTTATATGACGATCGGCACTCATCATTTTCATCTTTATCATCTAAGATATGGATACGTCGACTTGCACGTGATTCTACCATTTTTACACCGTTGAATTAGCAATGAAAAAAATCTATTGTCGGTGAACCGTTAATTTTGTAATCAATAAATCAACGGGGAAAAAGTGGTAGAATGATATGAAATTTGGTGTATCCATATCTTAAATGATAAAGATGGAGATGATGAGTGCCGATCGTCGAAAAAAATCGTGGAGGGTGCATTTTTGCGACACCATAGGTGTAAATTCCCTACTATGGCATCTTTGCTCCGTTATTCCCATAGATTAAAATGCCTACAGTTTTTGACCTTTTTTTTGTAATAAAAATGGAGTGGAATTATCCTGTGTTGGTAGATAGCGGGGTGGGGGCTGGGGGGACAAGGGCAGATTGTGAATTGCCTATAATATTTAAGCTGTTGTAGTTGTCTGTAATATCTAAGCAGTTTTCTGTAACGTTTAAACAGTTGAGAGAATACAACACCTAAATAAAATACAATCCACAATACGTTTTATAAAGATTTTAAACAACACGGGTTTGTAGACCAGCTAGCCGGGAGGCTTTTTGAGAATTTACCTAACAATCAATAGAAAAGATAACAAAAAAACAAAGTGCATGCATGGCATGTGCCGTGTTCGGAGTGTAATTAATGGACCTCCTCAAGTACCCAATTCCCAATCGTTGTTGTCCGGTTTCTCTTCAACCGGTGTTTATTGTTGTCTTTGTTAAATATTTTTATTGAGGAAAACGATATCCCAGCCTCGATCCGAGCGCCCCCGCCAACCAAACCCATAGACTCCGCGACTGGGCCCACTCCTGTTTTAATCGCCTCACTTATATACATGAGATTAATGGAGTGAAGGTGAGAATTTCCTACTTATGGCATCGTAGAAATGCACCCTCCATGTTTTTTCTCGACGATCGGCATACATCACCTTCATTTTTATCATCTAAGATATGGATACACCAAATTTTATATGATTATACCATTTTTCACCGTTGATTTAGTTGGTGCAAAATTAATGCTTTACCGACAATAGAACTTTTTACATTGCTAATTCAACAGTGAAAAGTGGTGGGATCACATGAAATTTGGTGTATGCATATCTTAGATGATAACGATGATGATGATGGATGCCGATCGTCGTAAAAAATGATGAAAGTTGTATTTTTTCGAGGAAATTCCCTCATATGGCATCTTTTCTCCATTATCCCCCCCTCTCCCTCTCTATATATAGAGAGAAAGAGTAATAATGGAAGAAAGAGGTCCTATGAGGCTTTTTGTGTTGGGTGGCGGCAAAAATCACGTCTTCCACCATTTTATTCGACGATCGGCACCGACCATCTTGATCTTCATCGTCTAACATGTCGATTCAACAAATTTCATGTGATTCCAACACCTTTTCACCATTGTTTTAGTGGGTGCAAAATTAACGGTTTACAGACGATACAACTTTTTACATTGCTAAATCAACAGTGAAATGGTGTTGTAATCATATGAAATTTAGTGTATCGACAAATTCGAGAATGGAGATCAAGTTGGAAGGTGCCAATCATCAGATAAAATGGTGGAGGACGTACAGTTTGCCGTCACTTAACGCAAAAAGCCTCATGAGGCCTCTTTACTCCATTATTCTCACACACACACACTCATTTTCTTTCTTGCTTTCCTTTTTCTTAAAATATAAAATAGGCTCATTTTCAAGAATTAGCCTCGATTATGAATACAGAAATGCATGCATGAAAATAGTAACTGAGTGAAATTTTTTCATGAAAAAAATCAGATGTGTTTATTACAGAGATTCTTTTGGTGTTGCCCAGCAACAAAGATTGTCTACAGAGATCTAAAACATAAATACTTAAAACATGTAAATTTTGTCCAGATATTTTTTTTAAATGCTAATTGATATCCGTATGTGTCTTGCAATGTAATTGGTTTATCATCTTTTAACTTTTGTAATAAAACCCAGTGGAAACAAGACTACGCCACGTTTGTAGCATCATTAATGGGCCTCCCAAGTGCTTTCATTGTTAGGTACGGGTCCTAATCAAACTGTCGGTGGATAGACCGCTGCGAGCTCCTATGATCTAGACCAGAGGATGGGACCCGTCCCAATCAAACCCAGAGACTGCATTCTTTTTCCTCATTTTTATATATGTACTTTCCTTTTTATTTTTGTTAAAATTAGCCCATTTCAACAATTAATCCTAATCACGAATCACATTAACGGTAAATTATCAAAGTAACCCCGGCCCAACTTTGGCCTGTAAAAAAACCGCTGAGCTTTTTGAACTTCATAAAACCCTCCAAAGCCCACTTATGAATAAAAGCTGATGCCAGACCAAAAATTTGAAGGACACTTTCAAAATGTCCCTCTTCGTGTGAAATAAGAGACAGGGCAATGAAAACCCATATCCTAAGTGTGATATACAAAAAAAAAAACCCTCAAATCTAAAATAAGAGACAGGGCTAGCTCATATATATTCTTTAGATGATGAAGAAGAGCGAGCTTTTTATTTTCCCTACAGAAAGGGCTAATCCGAACATATTCAGGCCATGGTTGAAGATGATAGAATCGGGGAGTTGGGGGTGACCTTAGAGCTAAACTAAGGCCATCTAATTATTAAAACCCTAATTAAAATGACATTTCAGAAATTTTGACTCATGTATCATGGATGTACGTGTCAGTTGGTTTTTGGAGGTACTATATTATTACTGCAGAAATATGAATTTGGCCAACGGTCGTGTGCTTTTAAAAAAAAATTTAAAGATGACACTTTTTACCTGATTGTTCTGGAGTTTAGTTTATTTTATAAATCGACAGAAATTTATGCTGCTTTTGTAGTGATCACTCAATGCAGTTGAATGCTTCCCTTATCAAAGTTCTTCAAGCTAAAATATAGGGGAGTTTTGCTAAGAAAAACTTGGAAAACCGAAAATTTAACGTTTGTTAATGCTAATGCTAGAAATAAGTGCAACCTTTTCTTTTTCTCTCTTGTAAAAGTAAGGGTGGTATCCTGCTAAAGAAGAAAAACCGTGGTAGTTTCCTTTAATTTATCCTAAAATATATAATATTTTCATAAGAAAAAGTGATATAATATACAAAAGAATGACTTCCATCTTATCATGCCATCATGGATCCTAGAGATGACGGGATAAATTGTCTACCATCCTTTTCTTGTAGATACTCCAGGAAAATATCGAATTGTGACGTTTTCCATAAAAGGGTGACGCGGTTAATATTTTGGTAAATAGTTGGGCATACCACTTTCTGGCCTACTACTTTCAAAGTTTTCTGCCATCTTTTTTAAAAATTAGGGTGGTATCCTGCCAAACGGGCAAAAAATTGAGATAGTTT
The DNA here is from genome assembly GCA_030015575.1 of Agapanthus africanus. NCBI lineage: Eukaryota > Viridiplantae > Streptophyta > Magnoliopsida > Asparagales > Amaryllidaceae > Agapanthus > Agapanthus africanus. Next base: position 504,329,633 of record CM057343.1, on the reverse strand, counting down.
CCCGTAATTTAGCCTCAACATAAAAGATTTTGATAAAACAAAAGTGATGGCTCTTTATAATATGCAAAAGAATGAATTATGCATCTCATCATGCCATATAGTGATTTATTATAGAGATGACAATATAAATAGTTTACAATCCTTTTCTTCCATATACTTCAGGAAATATCATAATAATATCTTAATATGTTGTTTTCCATAAGAGCGAGATATATACACTTGATATCTCAGTAAATGGTTGTGCATATCTATGGCTACTCTTTTTTCCCCCTTTAATTAAAGTGTATCTCGCTCAAGCCACTGCAAGTTATTGTGCCTAAGCCCGGTGGTTAATGCTGTGGTAGGCTCCTTTTTGTTTGTCGTGTTGCATAAAAAGTCACTTATGTTTTAAGATGAGCTACTGTGATGTCACCATTTCAGAGATTACTTCGATTGAAGGAGCCATAGATTTTATTGCGTTACAGGAAAGAACATCATCATCATGTGGAACATGTTCTGCATTCAGCAAAGCGTGAATATGCTGAAAAAGCAAATGTTCATCATCCAGAGATTATAGTAGATCATGAAGTGTATTTGCCTCCTGCTCCTAGCTAGCCATCATGATACTCATGGGCCTATTGGTAAACTTTCCTTCATTTGACATTTAAAAATTGTTTTTTTTGCATTTCAATCCCAAAACTTCTATATTTCTAAATTTCATCTCTAAAAACTCATATTTCTAAATTGATTTTTTTGATGTCACCCTTTGTGTTTTGTTCATTATGTTGTCATTACACACAAACAACACACACACACACAAGGTTTTGTTTCCTTAGTTACGTTAATATATCTGGATGTGTATTTTTTTTAACTCTAAATTTTTAATCATCTGGTTTTGAAATCCTCTTTTCTGCCTAATACTTTTTTTAGAATTATGTTTATTACTTAACCTTACTGTAGTTACTAATATAGTTAATTCTTGCTGGTGATACTATTGATATTCAGCTCAGGCGGGGTTGTGTTAGCTTCAAGAGATGGAAAGATTGTCTGTGAAAACACGCTTGATGCAAGACTTGAAGTCTTCTTTCGCAAAAAGGTTCCGGAGGTGCTTATCCTATCTTCTCTTAGTTCCCTGATTTTGGCAATTTTCGAAATTTTATTTTGAAAATCACACAAGTATATATGTGGGGATTTTTTTTTATTGCTTTTACCTCTATGCCTTCTTGTTTATATCTCACTATAATATTAGTCATCTTAGAGATCAATATTTTATCCTTGGCGAACAAACTTATTTAGCTTTTTGAATATTGCTGATCTCAGTGAACAGCAGGGCGTTTTCTTCTTCTTCCTTCTTCTTATGGTAAATGACCTATATTGATAACTGCACTCTTAACATCCAGGATGCTTCAATAATTGGCATATTAATTTTGCATCATTTTTCAATTTCAGAAAGAATAAACTCTTTATTCTTTAAATGAGGGGCTGATATCCTGTTCATGTAGATGGATATTGCTCAAATTTAATCATAATATTCTTATAAATCTTCATTATTTATAACAGGCCCGGAAGAGGCTTTTCGGTCAGCCTGTTTTGTTTGATTTTTCGTTGCTATACTTGAGAAGGAACCACCAGATTGTAAGTGAAGGTTCAGTTCAAATACCCCGGGAACAATTATATTGTTGTTTACTTCCAGGTATCTCGGTGTAGTAAACATCTTGTATCGAGGTGCGAGGCACATAGCTCAGTGGTGGGCAGTAGGAGTTTATGGGAGGAGACCCGGGATCAAACCCGGATCTTCCATTTAGAGCTTCGAAAAGGGACACGCTGGACAGGCGGGCTTCGTTGCGGTAAAAAAAAAACTTATTGTATCGAGAAATTCGTATTGTTTCTTTTTTTATGGTATGTGTATGAGACTTAAATGAGACTATGATTGGTTTGTGTATGTCATGATGTAATAATTGTGTTTCTAAAACTTCGTTTCCAGAGAATATAATTGATATAAATTTCTGAGTATTATTTGTTAATACGGTATCATCATTTTAGTCTGGCTGTACGAAATTGGTAGTGTTTGCGTGACCAGATACAATTCTTCTTGGTTTCTAGCGAATGGCCAATTCATGCTTCACTAATGAAAGCTACCAGGAGATGGTGTCCATCCACATGCCGACTCTTTTGTGAAGAACACCGTCAGATTACCGGCCGCATCTATCAAGTAAGCCTGGTTAATGAAGCAAATCGATGGCGCATCGATTCAATTCGCTTCGCGGTGACATGGACGAATTTGGTGAGCCGATTAGCCTCGCCCGCCACGAATTGACGAAACAAGCGGGTTTCCAACTTTTCTGGCGGTGTTCGTCGTAGTTTGCATCGTCTAACTCACTAACTTGTCTCGTTCCGTCTCAGGAGTCGCCACGATTCGCCGCGACGAATCGGCAAGACTTGCCGATTCGCCTCGCCTCATTGACCGATTCGTCACGATTTCGTATTGAACTCGTCGCCCAACGGTCACAAACGGCCGCCAGTTCGACGAATCGCCTCGCCTCGTCGTGGGTTAGCTTCGCCTCGTCTTGGAATTCCCATCCAACGGCTCTTAATGATCGGATCTAGGCGAAGCGAGGTGAATTTCGATTCGCCTCCCCTTGTAACGGCTAGAAACAGGCAAAAAATTCAAAAAAAACCCCCAAAAACCTATAAATACTCCACAAACCCCATTTCTTTTCATTCCAAACCTTTTTCTCTTCCAAAAAAAAAATTCCCATCTATAAAATAAATTAATCTAAATCTCTAATACTATTTGTGACAATTTCCATCTCTCTCAAGAATAGAAGCTCCGATCCGATCCTCCGACAGTCCGACTCCGAGTTTTCCAAGCTCCGAGCCCACGATCGACCCATTTTTTTCTCTTTCTTATTTCTCGTTTTTAATTTATTATTTCTAATATTCTAAACACTTTTTTTTAACATTTAGTTAAAATATTGATTGTCACACCCCGCTTCCCAATGTACGAGCAGAGAGCGCGACGAGCCCGCTACGTATTTACTCTGAAGTAAATACGCTAAGCGTATCTAAGCAATAAAAATGCACAAGAGACAAAAACAATAGATATAACTGAACATCAACTTTTTAGTATAGCAAAGGAAAGAGGGAGGTGGGACTTACGAGTTTGTAGTATAGAGAAGAGAGAGAGGAAGACATAAGAAGCGCCGGTGCGTCGTTTCGTCGCTGGGAGCTCCTAGGGTCGTCGTCGGAAGATCGCCGGAGCTTTGCCCATCGTTAACTCCAAATGCATACAAAAGTTCTAGGAATTTTCTTGAGAGTTTTGGACAGAAATTTGGAGTGAGGAGGGTGTCTCTAGGGGTGGTATTTATAGGATAAAGCTAAGGTTATGATAGATGAACGGTTGAATTAAAAAATATAATAAAAAATTGTATTTAAAATAAGGTTTAATGGGGTTTTAATTGGTTTTAAAAGGCTCTGTTAAATTACAAGGAAATTAAAGTGTACAGGGGGTTAGAGGAGGCCAAAAGAAACACTTTTGCTGTTGGCAACTCGGCGATCCGACTCGGTCCGGCCGGCGCCGCCTGCCCGAGTCGGCCGCGCCGCCGGCCCGAGTCGGCCGAGTCAGGGTGATTCGAAGCCTCCACGTGTCCAGAAACTGTTGGTGTACCCCCTGGGATAGTTTGTTTTTAGTGTGAAGTAGAATTTTTACGAGTTATGCAAGTGTAAATCCCCGTTTCCATCAATGAAAATCCTTCTCTATTTTTCCCTACGTCCCCGAATACTTCTCTTTTCATTTCCCTCGTAGTGTTTGTATGTAATCGATTGCTTAAGATTAGTATTTAAATTTTTTTTTCCAACCTTTGGAATCAAAGCCAAAACTAAAACCAAAATATTTTAATATATAAACACCAAGACCAAACCTAGATTAAAACCAAACCCAAACTATATTATATTTCCCCTCAGCCCAACATCAAATAAATTAATTTCCCTCTTTAAAAATTAAAACCCAACCCTAAGCCGGCCCGTTCCCCTCCTCAGCCCACGAGAAAATTAAAAGGGGAATTTAATTAATTATTCCCAAGCCGGCCCAGCCCAGCCGTCCCAACTCCAAGCCCGCTCCTTCACTGAACCCGACCCACCATCCTCCTCTTCTTCCCAACGTCTCTCTTTCTCGATCCACTTTTCGCGCCAACCTCTGCGACCACGTCGCCGTTCCGTTTCCCCACGACCCGCGCACCCTTGCGATCCCCTCAAACCTCTCGTCGCCTCCTCACTCACTCTCACCCTCAATCTCATCTCAACTCATCTTCTCTCTCTCAAACACAGAAAACCCAATTCCCCACGAAACCCACTGCCGACTTCACCTCGCCACTCCCTCCGACGACAACGAATCTCCTCCAAACTCCCACCACATCATCGAACACCCTAGCCTCCTCCTAAAGCCCTCTCCTCAACTTTTCTAGCCTCCACTGAAACCCCCTGCACACCCGAGCTCGGCCACCCTGCACCTCACGCCGGCGAGCCCCCAACTGACCAGAAATGCCTCATCGACCTTCTACATCCTCAGCATCGTCATCATCACTCCAAACCCGAGTCCCACTATCCCTCTCCCTTTCTCCAAAACCATACCAAAACCCATGACCACCATCAAAACACCCCCTGTGCACATCGCCGGAGCGACGCCGCCGACCGTCGTCGACCCCAGTGCACTCGCAGAGAACCACTGAGCACCCCCTCCACTTCCAGCAAGCACAAGCCGTCTCCGGGCAACTCCGACGTAGCATCCGAATCGCGAGCCGAGGCCGTGAAACCAAACCGCGCCGTTCGTCGCGCGCTCGTGACGTTGCCGCTGTCGTACATCACCCAAAACGTTTTCAGGCAAGTTCCCTACTTGCTACATGCTAATTTATGTTGTTACAAACTATAATCGTATAAATTCCGTGTTTCACAAGTCACGATAAATTACATGATATAACTGTTCGATGCATGATCCCAATGAAAATCTTCACTTAATTTGACGGAACTCATTTGCATAGTCTGGCCTGTAAGGCAGTGAACCTTGTGTATAAATTTCACTGGAAAATATGACTGTTAATGACTAAAACGAACACCCCCAAATACACCAGTAAAACTGGAAATTTCCCGCATCTGAAAATTGTTAAAATCACCATAAATTATGTACATATTGAAATGATGCGTTCGAGGGCTCAAATCGAAGCCGACTCGATGAACTGTAATCCTATGCAATTTCTATTGGTTTCTGTACTGAAATTGTGATGATAATTGGGTCGGAGTGCGACTCTGGACTGCGGTCCAGAGCGACTTTGCTTACTGTTTACTGTCCTGTAATGTGTACCACCTTATTTCCTGAACTCGTATGTTGCAGAACTCTGCAGTTTATTAAAGGTGGATCTTTTATATAAATAACACAAGTGGTTTCATTCCGTTCCATCGTCGTTTCCTATTTAATTTGTAAATTAAAAGAATAGGACGTATAACAGTCCAAAACAGAATCAGAATTGACATGCTGGCGTTGAACAGTGCATAACTTTTGACGTACAGACGCGATTGAGAATCCGTCTATTGCGTTGAACACCCTATTGAAAGCCCTAGATTTTATTCAGCTGTAGCATCGCTAAATTCTGACCCTAACTGGGTGAAATTTGTGTCACGAAATGGACGTTCAGTTCAGAAACTGAATATCCCGCAGCGAGCACTTAAAATGAAACGGCTAACCGGAAACCCGATTGAACTGAAACCAATTTTGATGAACTTCTGACAGAGTGTACTTGTTATCGTATTTGTATCATTTCGTTGAATTCTGAACATATGAATTACTGCAATTTTTGTAAGTTATGACGTGCATATTGGTTCATAATATACATGACTTGTTAACGGTCTACATACACAGATCTTACCCAATTGCCATATACATAGTGTTAGTACGTGTTAGTGTTCAGTGGACATTGCATTATCGTGCATGAATGATATTGGTTTAGGAGTGTCAAGTACACCAATGGAAAGTGAATGATTCGTGACAGTAATTAATACAGTGAACAGTGATAAAACCGTGCTATTGGTATACTTGTACACGACTAAATCAAAATCATAAATAGTGTAAACCTGGGAAAAAAGGGAAAATCGAAATGGAAAGAGTATCGTATTTAGCGGGACCGTATTTTAGAGGATGATCATTCGAGCAGTGATATATATATTAGGTAGGATCTAGCGATCCGGCTGACAGGGTTATGTCCCGGGCATGTGGGGCGTTGTCTCGGGTATGTACGAGACTCCTGTTAAACATGATCTTCCTTTCCACTATACGATTTCAAACATGACCTAGAGACTGATAGGGACACAGATCATACTTTGCATCATATAGTGACATAGTGATTACACGCATTGTACTTTCACTGTTATCACCGTATTTACCTATTTCATATCATTATTATATAAATTGCTATTACGTCGCTCTGACGACCTGAGTATGCATGCTCAGATCTTGTGGAAGAACCAGCGCAGGAGTCGGATTTACCTTTCGAGCTAACGGAGATCTAGTCTGGAGTACTTTTCTTCCTTTCTGCTTTCCATAAAGAGATCTTGTACTTGAACTTGGTTAGTAACACTTCTTGTTTATTTGTAAGCTGTGAACAATGGATTTTAATGTAATAATTTAGTGATGTATTTCCTTTACTATTGTGCTTTGTTTACTGATTACCATGTAATACTAGAAGCCGAAGTGTGACTACGGCGGGATTATTTCTCGACCGTAGGAGCATGGCTGACCTAGTCATCTCTCGTTTTCCGTATTTTGGAAAGCGGGGCGTGACAGCAAGTGTAAACCCTTGGACTTCTAAAAGTTTAAAAGAAAATAATATTAAAAATTAATGTGGGATATGGGATTTGAACTCTGGTGTTTTGGTTCAGCAGTGCAAGGTCTTACCAATGAGCCACAAGTTCCTTCTTGCTATTAAAAAGCAAAACAAACTTATATCTTGTGCTCAGGCAAAAATACCCCTTTCTGTAATTTTGGAAAAAAAATTGTACAGAAAGTTAGGGGTTGTTACATTCTACCCTCCTTATAAAAATTTCGAGAAGTAAAAGGGAAGTGCAACAGATTCAATAAAAGTTTGGTGACTGAAGTACTGATAGTGTATGAAAAATAACAAAGTGATACAGGGGTTTTAAAAATGTGAAAGAGACCTACTAGTGTTACCTTGGTCAACTGTCTCGGCTTCTACGGCTGCTAAGATGTAAGCCTATCGCCGTGGCACATTCCTCCTAGCTGGAGGCACATTCTGTCCTTGGGGCATGTTTCTCTGCCCTCGAGACATGTTCCTCATTGCCTGATGGAACTGGTGATTTGGCTGTGCAGGAAATCCACGTGGAGGTGGTGCTGGGAGTGCAGGACGAGTTGCAGGAGCCTGGATAGCTGGTCGCTGCGGGTAGTTGGTGTGTGTGAGCTGAGTTGCGTCTATAAGGACAGTTTTCAATGCCGTGATTGAATGCGCCATAAACCAAGCATATGCCTTTTGCGCGCCTACAGTCTTTCTACAAGTGTCCTTCCCTCTTGCAATAAAAGCAAAAATTGGGGCTTGGCTGGTTATCAGTTACTTCCGGTCTCCTCGGTTCAACGGTTGGTCTTATGGAGGCTCCTCCTACCATCTGATTGACAGGACACTTCATTCCGGCAGATTAAGGTCTGCCCCTCTTCTTTACCACTGCCTCATGACGGTGGGTAGCTTTCAGAGCCGATTCATGAGTCGGAAAATCACCTGTGGCCAGTGCAGCCTGGATTTCCGAATCCAAACCTTGTTGAAATCGACGGGCTCTGATCTCATCCGTCGGTATCAGGTGTGCCGCAAATCGACTGAGCATTGTGAACTCAGCGCCATACTTATCTACTGACTTGGTCCACATCGAATCTTGTTGCAGATGGATGAACTGTTGTTCCATGTCGAACCTGGCAGTCTCAGGAAAGTACTTAGCGTCGAACATGTCGCGGAAAGTATTCCATTCGATGGGTTGTTCAAGACGGCTTTCTTCCGCCTTCCACCAATTCCGTGCATTGTCCGTGAGCTGCAGTTTTGCAACACGGACCCAAGCTCCCTCTGGCACTTGTGCCGCTGCCAGATCATCTTCGATACCCTGAGCCCATTCCTCAGCTTCCATGAGCTCTCCTTTCCTGAGAACTGTTTGGAGTGCAAAGCCCTGAATTGCTTCATCCCATGTGCTTCTGCTTCGGGACGGTTCATTAAAAGAGCAGTCTGCTGTTGTTGTCCCTCTAGAAGGCTGCGGATCGCCTCAAGCAGAACTGTCTACTTGTTGAGCGAAGCAGGGACGGCAGGTGTGATTGGTAGTGGAGGTGGAGTGTTGTTGAAATTGGTGCTGGTGTTGTTTGGGGAATCCATAACCTTAAAAGAAAATTTAGGTTAGGACAGATTCAAAGTATATGAAATGATAAGATTCAAGGAACATGAATTGTAAAGAATGTTTTAGTTGCTGGTTCTTGTGTTATATTGCTTAGGTTGTTCATGCAGAGCAGAACTGCATGGTAGGGTTCCATACAGCTCTGACCCGCATGGGCCACCAACAAAACCCGTCACACCCCGCTTCCCAGTGTACGGGCAGAGAGCGCGATGAGGCCGCTACGTATTTACTCTGAAATAAATACGCTAAACGTATCTAAGCAATAAAAATGCACAAGAGACAAAGACAGTAGATATAACTGAACATCAACTTTTTAGAATAGCAAAGGAGAGAGGGAGGTGGGACTTACGGGTTTGTAGTATAGAGAAGAGGGATAGGAAGACGTAGGAGGCGCCGGTGCGTCGTTTCTTCGCCGGGAGCTCCTAGAGTCGTCGTCGGAAGATCGCCGGAGTTTTGCCCTTCGCTAACTCCAAATGCACACAAAAGTTCTAGGAATTTTCTTCAGAGTTTTGGACAGAAATTTGAAGTGAGGAGAGTGTGTCTAGAGATGGTATTTATAGGGTAAAGTTAGGGTTAGGGTAGATGAAAGGTTGAATTAAAAAATGTAATAAAAATTGTATTTAAAATAGGGTTTAATGGGGTTTTAATTGGTTTTAAAAGGCTCTGTTAAATTACAAGGAAATTAAAGTGTACAGGGGTTAGAGGATGCCAAAAGACACACTTTTGTTGTTGGCAACTCGGTGATCCGACTCGGTCCGGCCGGCGCCGCTGGCCCAAGTCGGTCAAGTCAGACCGATTCGAAGCCTCCACGTGTGCAGAGATTGTTGGTGTACCCCCTGGAATAGTTTGTTTTTAGTGTGAAGTGGGGTTTTTACGAGCTATGCACGTGTAAACCCTTGGACTTCTAAAAGTTTAAAAGAAAATAATATTAAAAAATAATGTGGGGTATGAGATTTGAACTCTAGTGTTTTGGTTCAGCAGTGCAAGGTCTTACCAATGAGCCACAAGCTCTTTCTTGCTATTAAAAAGCAAAACAAATTTATATCTTGTGCTCAGGCAAAAATACCCCTTTATGTAATTTTGGAAAAAAAATTGTACAGAAAGTTTGGGGTTGTTATATTGATATAGAGGGTTCATCCGATACGCATCAAACCCAAATTTCTCATCTCGAACAACAAGCGGAAGGATCCTCCTATACATCAAAAGAAACTAAAAAACGTGCGACTGCTAGTGATGTTTGGAATCACTATAAAATTGAATTTAGGAACGGTGTTAGATACGCCGTTTGCAAATATTGTGGTAATACATATAAACACAACGATAGTACCGGCACCGGTAATTTGAATAAACATGCAAAAAAAAAACACTTAGAATCTCCGGCCGATTTCTCCACCACACAAACACAAACTGGTTTCATCGGTCAAGGTCTTTTTCTATATAATCATGATTTAAATGTTTCAGAAATGACAAGATATGTTATGGCAGATGAACATGTTCTTGGATTCGGAGAAAACGCGGCTTTTGAGTGGTACGTCCAAACGGCGTTGCAGCCGGCATTCAAAAGAGTTCCGAGAACTACGCTTAAAAGTCGTCGTTTTAGACTCTACAACGATGGTAAACAGGTATTAATTGCTATTCTTACTTCTTTATATATCGGTATTTTATTAATTTCTGATGTTTGGACGGATAAAAGGAAACTTCCCTACATTTGTGTTACTGCATATTGGATAGATTCTGACATATTTTTGTAAAAAAGAATTATTGCTTTTAGACAATTTCCATGCCCGCACAGTGCTTTTCATATAACTTTTGAAATTAGATCTATTTTAGAAGAATATCATCGTGTAAATAATTTTTTTCTATTTCTTTCAATAATACTAGCAACAATAATTCTGCTATTGCTGAACTCATTAGGCTATGCAAACCAACTTGCAGTGGTCCGTTTTTTTCATATTCGTTGTGCATGTTATATACGTAACATTGCTGTACATGATGCATATACCATATATAATACAAATATTCAAACAATTAAAAACGCATCTAGGTTTATTAAAAGTTCTGGAAAAAGAAAAGCTGAATACAAAACTAAATGCCTAACTGCAGGTGTAAGGTTGTCTCTTAAAAATGATGTGGCCAGTAGGTGGAATAGAATAGTATATATGACATATTTCGTGCTGTATTAAAAACCGTCGGAATTATTAGTAACACGTGGAACGAACAAATGCCTGTAGAAAACCACTTAACGCCTGGTTATTGGACGGTTGCAGATCTTTTTAAAGATTTTCTTACGACTTTTAAAATAGCAACCGAATGATTTTCTGCTATTTATACCTCCACTTCTAATATTATTGTTTCTGAATTGTATAATATAGTCAATTGTTTTGTTTGTCTCGTCGAAAATCCAGTACTTCACTATCCGATACTTACTATGCTATTTCTAAATATTTCTCTGAAATTCCAATTATTTACTGTTTATGTTCGGTAATGGGCCCCCGAATTAAATTAGAAAGTGTAGAGGCTCTTTTAACCGGGTTCCATATGGCCATGAGACATGGTGTAGATATTGATGCCTATGTTAATATTGTTAGAAGTAATTTAGATGAAATGTTTGATTTGTATGTTGCATGAGCTTTTTCTGATAGAGCTAGTAGACCACCGTCCTCAACCAGCTCGCGTGTTTCGACTCCAGCTTTAGCATTTATTCAACAGAAGAAAATGGGCAAAAGGCCCGGTAGCCTTATCATCGTCATCTTTAAATGAGTTATCGATATTTAACAAACTGAGTCGGATGTAGATTTAACTATATATCATTTTGATATTTTAGCCTGGTAGAAAAGCCACGGATATTTGTATTCAGTGCTTTCTATTATGACCCGTGATTTACTAATCGTTCCAGTGTCCACAGTAGCGTCGGAAAGTGTTTTTTTAGTATAGGTAGCTTGATATTAAACGAGAAGGGATGCAGCTGGGCGCACGACATAATGGAGTGCATGATTTGCTCGTAAGATTGGGAAGCAGCAGCAGTCAGGAAACAAAATACAAGAACTTTGGACTTGGATTATCTACCTGAGAAGCTTACAGGATCGGATGAGACCAACACCGAATGAGGAGAAACCATAACCGGCACCGACGGGTCGTGAGTAAAATCTGTAATAGTAGAAAAAGAACTACATAGACTTGAATCTCTCTCATTAAGATCAATATTCGGGAGGGATACGTAGGCAACCCGAATGGTTCGGGTTTTAATGTAAAAAAAACAACAAAATTGTATTATGAAATTGTAATTTGATTAAGATTTTTTTAAATATAAAAACTTGTTTAAATTTCAAAATTTCAAGCATAATTTTAATTTTTTTAAAAAAACAGCAACCAAGCCAGGCGACTCGGGGAATTTGCCCCGTCCCGTCTCGCGAACCGGCGAGGCGAAGTAAGCGGGTTCTGGCTTCGTTACTGTTTCCCTCGACCCGTCTCGCGTCGCCGGCGAAGCGAGAAAAATTCGCTTCGCCGGCTAGACGAAGCAAACAAATTCCGAAACGAGTTGCTTCGACTCGCTTCATCAGCCACGTCTACTATCAAGTATGAAGATGAAAGATCATGGAGATAAAATCATTATACTAAGGTGATAGATTCATGGGGCTCTACGATACTCACGTTCGTTCGCTTTATATTGAGACCTATCTGTTCACAAGCCTTACCGATAATTTTTCCTTTTTCAGGAGAGACAGCTGCAACCATTATTTTTTTGGCAAGCTTGCAACATTATTTTTTTGGGCCTTAATACTGAACCCATAATCTTTGATATTTGGTGTTACGTTTAGTACTAGAAAGGCCTATCTATATTGAAACAATACACAAAATGATTGATTGATCAAAGATAACATCAGATCCTTTGGGTTGTCTTCTTCTTCTTCTTTTTTTCTTTTGGCGGGGAGGGGGGAATCTTGGTTTTATGAAACAATACACAACTTGTATCTACGAATTTAAGAGTCCTGACACCATTGGATTTTTCATGAAGAAGAAAAAGAAAGGACGAGCGTTGTCGGGTCATCATGACATGACCTTCGGTCACATGATGTACAAATGAGTTCATGATTTTAGGGTGGGAACAAGGGAAACAAATCATCGGCTATTTTTGTCCCTGCTTTTAAAATTTGACTGTCAATATTAGTGTAAAACATGAGGCTCATATTTGTGTGTGTGGGATCAAGGTCCGGATCCGACGGCTAGAAATGATATTGAGCACTCTGCTCTTGAAAAACGAAACGCTGAGGATCCTAATCCGAGTAATATGCGAGTGGTCCTCATGTCCTATCTATATATGTTAAATTCCCATATTTAAATGATTTCCCCACAACTTAATGAAAAGCTACAAAGAAGTTGATTTTTAGGGAATTTCCTAAAACACGTGACAAAGTTTTCTTCTGTCAAATTGTCCCTGGTCCAAATAATCCCGTCAAATACCCTCACAGCGCATTCTTCCGTTGTTACAAAACCCGATGGAGGCAACATCTATAAAGTTCTCCGTAATATCTAGTTATCTGTATATATATTCCACGAAACTATACATATATAAATTAACTAGATATTACATGAAACTATACAGATGTTGCAGTCAGCGGGTTTTTGACATCAGGAAAATGGACCGGGAGGGGTTTTGACGAGATTCTTTGGGCTGGGTTTTTTTTGACAGAAACATAGAGAAATTGCCTCTCGCTCCCCCGCCCCGCCCCGCCCCATGTTATTTTTGGCAAATATCCAAGAGAGGAGGAATAGGTGGATGGAACATACGACAAGCTCCTCACATGAGAACAATATTTTAGATGATGATGATTTTATATGGTTCGATCAATTATAAGATGTGGGGTACTTGTCCTTTTGCACAGTGTCTCTGTATAGTTTCGGCTACTAATTGAAAAATCCAGCTAAGCCAAGTGTGCATGCGTTAGTGTGAAGGGTGAAAAGAAATGGTGGGTGCGGGGAGGGGGGCTATGTTCATTTTCAACATTACATGTTGGCACTAAATATTTTAAAAAAAATGCTTCATACAGTATGCTTGATTCCATAAGCGACCACATTGACGATTGGTTACAGTGGCGGGGACTGAGATGCAAGTTTCACAACTACCCAATCTTGTAGCCAATTATCGATTGATAATGCATATCGAATCTATCGAGTTGGCAGGTAAAGTATATTACTCATTGATTTGACAATGTATGTTGCGGTGTTTAAAACAACACATGGTTTTCAAAATTGTTTGATAGTATATATGAAATAAAGTGTAATTCAAAAGTAAAATGTTCAGAAAGAGAGCAACAAACTTCCCATGATAATTCAAAACACATACAATGAAACTGAAGAGGAGGACATCAATGATGATGGGGACGATTAGCCGTCGGCAAGCACAAAAGCGTCGGGCTGTGATGGAGGTCAGAATCTTCCTCAATTGTTGTCTTCCCCTGATCTTGTTGCTAGCAGGACTGAACCGTTGAGATTTGGTATGAGGGTTGTGTGTGTGGATCTCAATAGCTTGTTGTTGACGCCAAGCTACCTGCAAGGGAAGTCCCGAGGTCGGGAACCACCGTAAGACACTTCGACGATTAAGTAAGTGCAGAGGAATAATGACAGGGTAGCGGCCTATTGGATTGAGTTCGAGATACCTGAATCGTCTGGAGGAGGGGTTTATATAGCGGTCGCATGGAGCGAGCCGATATAAGATTCTCGCCGTCCGTTACGCCCATGCGTCACGTTTGCGTTGATGGCGGGATACGCCTAGTAGTGGCGAGATACGTTAGCGTGGGATGCGGGACGTGGAGCGGCGGAGATCTCTTCATGGTGAGATGCATGGAGCAGTTACGGGGGGCGCTCGTGCTCCATGCTCCCGGCCAGACGGGGAGGCTGAGAAAGCTCAGCTCTGTGACAGCTCGGAGACGAGCGGGAAGGCTGAGAAAGCTCAGCTCCGTAACAGCTCGGAGACAAACGGGAAAGCTGAGAAAGCTCAGCTATAGGATAGCTTGGAGACGAGCTATGTAGTTGAGAAAGCCCAACTCTATGATTGCTCGGAGACGGGTAATGACTAGTGGTCAGGCGAAGAGGGAACGTACTCCGACGAGATCTTCTAAAAGGTCGGGTGCAACCTCGGAGGCGAGACGCCGAGAAATGTTCTCAATACAGCTCCGTAGCCTCCAGGAATCTAATGGGCTTACATGAACGACACGTCATCTGCTACGTGTCGTGATCTGGAGAATTCCTACTTATGAGTTTCATCATTATCCTCCTCTCTCGTTCCGACCTATTTATGGGTCGGGTCGAGAGTAGTCTGCGCGGTTTTCTCCGTTCAGCTTGGTGTGGAGGATTCTTTGGGTGGATTTAGAGCTAGGCCGGTTATCGACTGCAGGCGAGCTTTATTTACTTGGGCCACGCAGAAGTCTGCCTACTTCGAATATCCGTATCGGGTAGAGGTCTGCCTGCTGGTTTAATGCGAGGCCATAAAATCCACCGTTGAGGCTGAGCAGGAAGCTACCCGGCGGTCTCGTGATGAGGGCTTTGGATCCACGGCGTTGTTGGACAGGAAGCTACTCGCGGTGGATAGGCGAAGTAGGAAGCTACTCCATGATGAGAGCTTTAGATCCACGGTGCTGTTGGGAAGGAAGCTACCCACGGTGGATAGACCGAGCAGGAAGCTACCCGGCGGCATCGTGATGAGAGCTTTGGATCCATGTCTTCGTTGGGTAAGAAGCTACCCACGGTGGATGGACCGAGCAGAAAGCTACCCGGCCGCCTCGTGATGAAGGGTTTGGATCCATGGCATTGTTGGACAGGAAGCTACCCGCAGTGGATGGACCGAGAAGGAAGCTACCCGGCCGTCTTGTAATGAGGGCTTTGGATCCACAACGTTGTTGGGCAGAAAACTACCCGTTGTGGATGGGCCGAGCTGGAAGCTGCCCGGCGGCCTCATAATGAGGGCTTTAGATCCACAATGTTCTTGGGGAGGAAGCAACCCACTGTGGATGGGCCGAGCAAGAAGCTGTCCAGCGGCCTCGTGATGAGGGCTTTGGATCCACAGCGTTGTTGGGCAAGAAGCTACCCGCTGCTGATGAGCCGAACAAGAAACTGCCTGGCGGCCTCGTGATGAGAGCTTTGGATCCACAGTGTTGTTGGGCAGGAAGCTACCCACTGTGAATGGGCCAAGCAAGAACCTATCCAGTGATGAGGGCTTTAAATCCATGGCACTGTTGGGCAGGAAGCTACCCGCAGTGGATGGGCCGAGCAGGAAGCTAACCGGCAGCCTCGTGATGAGGGCTTTGGATCCACAACGTTGTTGGGCAGGAAGCTACCCACTATGGATGGGCCGAGCAGGAAGCTACCCGGCGGCCTCGTGATGAGGGCTTTGGATCTACAACGTTGTTGGGCAGGAAGATACCCGCTATGGATGGACCGAGCAGGAAGCTACACGGCGGCTTCGTTATGAGGTCTTTGGATCCACAGTGTTGTTGGGCAGGAAGCTCCCCGCTGTAGATGGGCCGAGTAGGAAGCTGCCCAGCGGACTCGTGATGAGAGCTTTGGATCCACGGCATTGTTGGGCAGGAAGCTACCCGCTGTGGATGGGCCAAGCAGAAAGTTACCCGGCTGCCTCATGATGAGGGATTTGGATCCACAGCGTTGTTGGGCAGGAAGCTATCCGCTGCGGATGGGCCGAGCAGGAAGTTGCCCGGCGGCCTCGTGATGAGGGCTTTAGATCCACGTCTTCGTTGGGTAGGAAGCTACCCATTATGGATGGGCCGAGCAGGAAGCTACTCGGCCGTCTCGTGATGAGCGTTATGGATCCACAGCGTTATTGGACAGGAAGATACCCATTGTGGATGGGCTAAGCAGGAAGCTACCCGATCGCCTCGTGATGAGGGCTTTGGATCCACAGCATTGTTGGGCAGGAAGCTACGCGCTGCAGATGGGCTGAGCAGGAAGTTGCCCGACGGCCTCGTGATGAGAGCTTTAGATCCACGTCTTTGTTAGGCAGGAAGCTACCCATTGTAGATGGGCCGAGCAGGAAGTTACCCGTTCACCTCGTGATGAGGGTTTTTAATCCACAACGTTGTTGGGCAGGAAGCTACCCGCTGCAGATGGCTAGGTAGGAAGCTACCCAGCAGCCTCATGATGAGGGCTTTAGATCCACATCTTCGTTAGGAAAGAAGATACCCACTGTGAGTGGGCCGAGTGGGAAGCTACCTGGCCTCCTCGTGATGAGGGATTTGGATCCACAATGTTGTTGGACAGGAAACTACCCGCTGTGGATAGGCCGAGCAGGAAGCTGCCCGAAAACCTCATGATGAGAGCTTTAGATCCTGCTGACCAGTTTAAACTCTCATGCATTGAATGACTGGATTCGATGGACGCCCTTGTCGATCGAACTCGGGTAGTCGGTGACGACCATGATCTTCCTGATCATCAGCTTTCCGGCTTCAAGCTGGTCGGCTTGCCCCCTATCTGCTTGACGTTTGTCTCGCAGCTATTTCGCCAAGTGACCAAAGTTGATCAGCACCTTGATGTAATCGCGTAGCTATTTACAATTCTCAGTTGAGTGCCCTTACGTCCGATGATAGGCATAACTCAGGCCACAGAGTCGCTTGCTTGGCTTTCATGTCATCGGTGGCAGCTTGAAGAATCTTTCGCTTCTTGTCTCCTCTAGTAGCTCGGCCTGCGAGACATTGAGAGGCGTGTACTCGCAAAACCTCGGTGTATAAGGTTTCGACTGATCAACCTTCTTCTTGTCTTCATCCAGGTCCCTTTTCTTTCGGTCTATTCAGTATCTTCGGGAAAGATGAGTGTTAATCTCAGATTCGAGTTGTATTTCCCGTTTGGTCCAGACTTTTACCTTGGCCAAGGTCTTAGGTTGCGCCAATGCAAAAGAGCGGAGCCACTCTTTGTGCCTAAGACAAGACCTCAAGGTGGTTATGACTGTCTCATCCTGATGCTCGGGTACCTCCAGAAGGGTATTGTAGAAATGGGTAATATAACCCTTGAAAGATTCCTTGTCCTCGCTCTTGATGGTGAACAGGTAATCAACTGTTCCCTTATGTCGTCAATTACCGATGAAATGACCGAGGAACTGTGTAGCCAGCTCGTCGAAGGTGGAGATCAAACGCAGAGTAAGACCGCGGAACCAATCTCGTCCGGCCCGGATGAGGGTGGTGGGGAAGGCTCAGCACTGAGCTTCGTCCGAGTTATCTTGGAAGCTCATGCCTGCTGTAAATGCATCTAAGTGGTCCTTCGGGTTAGACTTTCCATCGATGAGGGCCATCTTGGGTGGTTTGTTCCGAGATGAGACCCGCTCACCTAGTAATTGCTCCGTGAAGGGCCTCACGAGCGAATCTGCGGAGCATTTTGCCACTCCTCCGGTCGAACGGGCAGCGAGCCGCATGTCCTCAATCTTCTTATCGAGAACCTCGATTCGCTGTTGGTACCCCGAGGTTTCAGTTTCGCTCTATCACGTTCCTCGGATCCTTAGGGTGGACTCTTCGTGGTTGGTCCTGACCTTCGCCATGTGCGCGGTCTCGATGAGTGTGGTGAGGTCGGTCTTGCCTGGAATCAGGCGGCCTGACTGGCGTCTCTTTAGGGGGAGAGAGATCGCGGCGGGCGTTGAAGCGATAGCCTGGTCTCTCCTGAGATCTTGGTGTCGAACTATCCGGCGTCCAACAAGTTATGGAATCATTTCTCGTATGTAGGTCGTGACTGCAGGAATAGACACGCCGGCGTTCGGTGACATCGAGATGGGTATGAACGAGGTCAAGGGCCCGAACGCGCCCCTCCATCGTCCCACGTACACCGTCGTTTCGGTGGTTGAGGATTGTTCACCGCCGGAAGACAGAGACCGAGACGTTGGGACGTCTGGCCTGAATTCTGGGGGCAGATGCTATTTGGATTTATCTGTCCACCTCTCCGAAGATACCAAGTTGATTTATGGCACTATATATCGGAGGTGTGGACAAACGCGACCGTTGTAGCAGACTTTATCAGATTTCCTATCCTTTTATGAGGTTTTTTTGATTGTGGGGACACTTTTCCCTGCAGGCGCAAGCCCCTGCAGTTAATTACATTACCGCATTGCGATAACCACTTTTTCCTGCTCCGGAAGATCACTTCGTGTCGTGTGTGTTTTTATTTGTTTTGGTTGCCCGTGGATTGTATACAGAGACTAGTTTGTGTCGTCGCCCGTAGGGCGCGGATCAGTCCAAATCCATATATTTTAGATTTAGGCTTAAGTTTATTTAATGACCGTTAATCGGGTTTAAAATTAAGATCGACTTAAAGCATAAAAGCATCTGGGCCTAATTATTTAGTTTGAGAACATCACGGTCCATTATCGCCATGTTCGAGGCGAAATTTTAGTTTAAGGACTTTTTGATCTAACATTCCCATTTTAGGGACGAATGTTAGTTTAAGGACGTTTCGGTCCAACATTCCTTATTTAGGACAAATGTTAGTTTAAGGACATTTCGGTCCAACATTCCTTATTTAGGACAAATGTTAGTTTAAGAACATTTCGGTCCATCATTCATCTTGCGCGCATGTATATTTGTTACGTGGCGGAGTGAACGATGGTGACATGGAATGCGTCCAATTTGGGGTGCGATCCGATTTGAGGTGTGCACGTCAGTTTGTAAGTGCATCAATGTGGGTGTATAATTCCCTATCTTGATGAAATTTTATATCAAGTTGGGATGAGGAGTTGTTGTTGGTTGTCGGGACCCGCCACCTCTCTGAAGATGTTGAGGAATTACAATGATATAGTTCAGAGGTGTGAAGAGATGTACTCTTAAACCAAATCCCATATTTGAGGAAAAAAGAGGTGATGGACCTAAGAATCGTTAGTTATATTTGAGACTAAGATTATCTTAGGAGATATGAGATGAATATCATTTTGGATATCATCAATGAGAGATCATTAGTCATGTTTGAGACTAAGATCAGTTTGAAAATCATGAGCAATATGGGCTCGGTTGATTTAAAATCAAAGAGATTTAATCTCAGGAAACTTAGCCAATTTGGACTGAGATTGGGTTTTTATACTACCCAATAGTATTAAACACTAATATATGCAGCGCTCATGTGTATTTCACGTGGGACGCTGGGATAGTGCTGAGCACTAATATTTTCTGGCCCTCACATGATTTTCACGTGAGGCGCTCAGATATGGGCGCTGCTGAACCAAGGCTTAAGCACTTAGTCATTTTGCCTGAATATGGAGTGCTAAGCACTTTACATGGCATTAACGTGGGAAGCACGTGATTGCTGAGCATTAATTTCAGGTTTTATTTGCTCACCCCTTTTTTTAACATAAGTGATAAGCACTTGGCTGGGGCTCACGTGTGAAGCACGTGCGGCATTTTAGTTTTTCTTCTGTCTGTTTTAAGCACTCACATGGGAAACTCATTAGCTAAACTAATAGTGCTAAGCACTAATTTTACTCACGCTAAGTTCTTTTTGTTTTTTTAGAGATATTAATCTCTGTTAATGACATTTTAGTTATTGATGACCATCAAGATGTCTGTCTTGAAGATCTTGAATCGTCATCGTTGTTTTTATTGGAGAACTAAGTTCTTTTCTTATAAGAACTAAGTTCTTTATATAGGATTAAACCATAATCTCGGGGAAATTAAATTCCCAGAACATATGTTCCTTTTCCTTTTCTTTTTTTTCCTTATCTTTTTAACCTAGTTCTTCCCTCTAAGTTTTGAGTCTGAAAAACAGAATCTTCCCGATGAAAATTAAATTCTCAACTTATGGAGAGATTTGCCTTTGCAAATCTCAAACCAGAAGAAGAACTAAGTTCTTGTATGAAGGGTTAAACCCTTATATCCATTATATTAGGCAAGAGGGATACTTTTAATCTCTCCTTTTTTATTTATCTAGAGTAATTTGAAGAAGGAAGGTCTTCTTTCTTTGAGAATTAAATTCTCTGTTCTTTCAAGAACTCACTGTATTTTTCTTTTTTCTTTTGCTGGAGCTTATAGGTTTTTCTTTTCTTTTTTCTTTTTTTCTTCCTCTTCTTGTTCTCTTTGATTAATCTCTTTGCTCTTATTTATAGGAGAAGAGAAAAATCAATTTATTGAGAAAATCTCTCATTGAGAGATCATGATTGATTTCATGATCAATCAAAATGATCTTTTAGATCAATCGGTGAATTTTATTCACCGTTGGATTTTTAATCCAAAGGCTCTCTGTTTAACAGAGAAGATTTCTTGTTTGTTTAATAAGATTAGGAAATATTTTTCTATGATAAAATTTTATTCTATCATATGAATATCTTGTTAGTTTAACAAGATTAGAATTTTATTCTCTCATATGGATATCTTGTTAGTTTAATAAGATTAGGAAGAAATTTTCCTAATATAGAATTTAATTCTATCATATGGATATCTTGTTAGTTTAACAAGATTAGGATTTTATTCCAACATAGAATTTAATTCTATCACATAGAATTTATTCTATCATATGAATATCATGTTAGTTTAATAAGATTAAAATTTTATTCTATCATATGAATATCTTGTTAGTTTAATAAGATTAGGAATATATTTTCCTAACATAGAATTTAATTCTGTTATATGAATATCTTGTTAGTTTAAGAAGATTATGAAAATATTTTCCTAAAATAGAATTTTATTCTATCAGATGATTTAATTGGCGATATTTTATCATCATTGGATTTTAAATCCAAGATTCTCTGTTAGAGAAAGATCTTTCCATATTATAAAGATCAGAGAAAATATTTCCTAAATAGAATTTAATTCTATTACATAAAATTTAATTCTATCAGATGGTAGAATTTTAAATTAGGGAGATCACATGCTTTACATGTGATCGCTGCCAAAGAATGCGGCAAGAGAACTCAAGTGTTTATCACGTGACCCATAATGTGGGATTTAGCTTGTTCATTTTCAGCGCTCATATGCTTTACATATGAGCGCTCATGTGTTTAACACGTGAGGCCTATTTGGCCTTTGGTTATTTATGTTCAGCGCTCATATGCTTTGTATATGAGCGCCTACGTGTTTACACATGAGGCTAGTTTGGCCCTTAGTTATTATCTGCTTCCAGCGCTTATATGCTTTGCATATAAGCGCTCACGTGTTTAACACGTGAGACATGTTTGGCCTTTGGTTATTTACTTTCAACGCTTATATGATTTGCATACAAGCGCTCACGCGTTTAACACGTGAGGCCAGTTTGACCCTTAGTTATTTGTGTTCAGCGCTTATATGCTTTGCATATGAGCGCTCACGTGTTTAACACGTGATGCTAGTTTAGCCTTTAGGTTTATTTTATTCAGTGCTTATATGCTTTGCATATGAGCGCCCGCATGTTTAACACGTGATGCCAGTTTGACCCTTACTTATTTGTTTTCAGCGCTTATATGCTTTTCATATAGGCGTCCATGTGTTTAACACGTGATTCCGAACTATGAGGATTCTTTTCCTCTTTCTTATTTCCTTTTTTTTTATAAGGAAACAAGTAGCTCATAGCTAAAAAATTTGGCGGGAACAAATACCCCTACCATAGAATTGATGGCTTAGGAGACAAGTTTACGGTCCTTGCAGCCTAAGACTTTTTTCATCTTCATAAGCCATAAGGGCCTCAAGAAGATTTTTTTCCCTATGAGTCTTGAGGATCTCACAGGTACATATTCTCTCTAGAAATCGTGAGGATTCCTAAGTGTCCATCGCCTTCGTGAGTCGTAAGGATCTCACTCGGGTATTTTTTCCTTACGTGTCGTGAGGACCCGTAAGTAGCTTCTTCATTTCATTGGTATATAACTTTAGCGAATGTGGCCCGTGGATAGTATACAAGAGTCCATCTTGACCTCCTTGTAGGGCAACGATGGCTTAGGAAACGGTTTAGATCTACGGCCTAAGGCTTTTCAATTTTATGAGCCGTGAGGGTCTCATAAAAATGTTTCTCCCTACGAGTCGAGAGGATCTCGTAGCTGTATTTTTTCCTTAGGAGTCGTGAGGGCTCCTAAGTGTGTTTTCTCTTGAGAGTCGTAAGGATCTCACAAGAGACTTTTCCCCTTATGAGTCGAGAGGACTTGCAAGTGGTTTCTCCTCCTCGTCGGTATGCGACTTTGGAGAATGTGGCCCGTGGATAGTATACAAGAGTCATTTTGGACCTGCTTGTAGGGCCACAGTGCTTAGGGAACAGGTTGATATCCCCGTCGCCTAAGACTTTTCACCTTCATGAGCCGTGGGGGTTTCATAAAGATGTTTTCCCTATGAGTCGAGATGAGTCGAGAGGATCTCGCAGGTGTATCCTAACGTGAGATATAGATAACCCCTATTCTTTACGACAGGGGTTCGTTAGGTTTGTGGTACTAAGGTTTTAGTCCGTGGTACCGCCGCATTGACTGATGTATTCCTAGATATGTAGTCTTTAAACTGCTGTTCGAGTAGCCCCGTGACTGTCGTGTCTCTGATCCCTTCGGGGGCTGGACAAGACGTTTTCAAGTAATCTCCTTAGATTATATTACCGTCGGAAGAGCAATGTTAGGAATTTTCCATGACGCTTTTTACTTGAGGTTAGGCTCAATTTGGAACCCCGATGAATCATAACCACTCCGCTATGGTATGGGATGATCTCCGATAGTTTTTTAGGCTTTATATGAGTTTCCGTCGAGACCCGAAGCTGGGGATATGCCTTCGCTTCATTTTGTTTTGACGATGTCGTGCCATTTCTTTGCTGAAATAGGGTAGACATCTGTAGGACCTCTATGCTGTATGTATTACAATTGAAGTCCGGAGCTCGGAATATGCCTTTGCTCCAATTTCATTTGATAGTTGCGTCTGCATCCTGCTGAAATGAGGGGGAACATTGAGATAGTCTCTGGGTTGTATATGAACCGTCAAGACTTGGAGCTAGGATTTTGCTGTGACTCCATTTTTACTTTGACCCTTGGGTCTTGACGTTGCATCTGCATCCTGCTGGCATGAGAAGCACGTCGAGCTGGAGTTAAGATTTTGCCGCCACTCTTTTTTGATTTGGCTTCTTGGAGCCTTTGTTGACGTCGCATCTGCACCGAGAAGGAACGTCGAACTGGAGCTGGGATTTTGCCATTACTCCTTTTTTGTTTGACCTTTGGGTCTTTGATGATGTTGCGTCTACATCCTGCTGGCATGAGAAGCACGTCAAGCTGGAGTTAGGATTTTGCCGTCACTCCTTTTTGATTTGACTCCTTGGAGCCTTTGTTGACGTCGCATCTACACCGAGAAGGAACGTTGAACTGGAGCTAGGATTATGCCATTGCTTCTTTTTTTCGACCCTTGGGTCTTTGTTGACGTCGCATCTGCACTGAGAAGGAACGTCAAGCTGATCTCCAGGCTGTAGATGTTGCCATCGAGATCTGGAGCTAGGGATATGCCGTTGCTCCACTTTATTTTAGTGATGTCATACCGATTCTTTGCTGAAGTTGGGTAGACATCCAAATGACCTTTATGCTGTATGTATCGCCATCAAGGTCCGGAGTTAGGAATATTCCACTGCTCCAATTTCATTTAACAGTTAAGCACGCACCCTGCTGGAATGAGGAGAACGTCGAGCTGGAGCTAGGATTTTTTCTATCACTCCACTTTTGTTTGTTGACGTTGCGTCTGCACCGAGAAGGAACGTCGAGTTGGAGCTGGGATTTTTCCATTACTCCTTTTTGATTTGGCTCCTTGAAGCTTTGCTGACGTCACGTCTACACCCTGTTAGAATGAGAAGAGCGTTGAGCTGATCTTTAGGTTGTAGATGTTGCCATCAAAATCTGGCTCTCCCTTTGACGGAGCCTGGTGGGAAAATATAGTTTCTTTCTTTAATTTGTGCCCATGGATCGTATACAAGAGTCAATATGGACATATTTCCAGGGCAGAGGAAATTTCATTTTATATTTTTTTATCCGCGATGCTCTATTTTTTCAGCTTTTCATATCGCTAAAGTCGCGATTGCCCAATCACTTCGGCTTTTTATCAGCGGTGCCCAATCATTTCGGCTATTTTTTATATTTTTATTCGCTGCATTTTATTGCGAGTTGTCCAAATATTTCGGCTGTTTTTATTTGCATATTTTTTGCTCGCTGATTTTTATTACGAGTTGCTCTATGTTTTCAGCTATTTCATATGCATTTTTTTGCTACTCGCTGCTGTTTTTATTGTGAGTTTGGAATCTGATACCAACCTTGGCATCAGCATTGCTACGACTGGGATATTGCCAGGAGCGAATCATCATTTGTCGTGAAAGGACTTGGAGTTTGACACCTGTTTAAGCATCAGCAT
The DNA here is from genome assembly GCA_030015575.1 of Agapanthus africanus. Taxonomy (NCBI): domain Eukaryota; kingdom Viridiplantae; phylum Streptophyta; class Magnoliopsida; order Asparagales; family Amaryllidaceae; genus Agapanthus; species Agapanthus africanus. The sequence continues at coordinate 504,304,923 of CM057343.1, read as the reverse complement.
CGCTGCAACTGGGATATTGCTATGAGCAAATCATCATGTGCCTTTGTTGATTTGAATAAAGATGGCTTAGCAAACAGGGTTAAGATCCTGTCGACTAAGACTTTTCTACTTTATGAGCCGTAAGGGTCTCATAAAGGTATTTCTCCCTATGAGTCGTGAGAATCTCGTAGGTGTATTTTCTTCTTAGGAATTGTGGGGATTCCTAAATGTGTTGCTCCTTTGTGAGTCGTAAGGATCTCACGCAGGTTTTTTTCCCTCACAAGGTCGAGAGGACCTTACAAGTGCACATGAATTTTTTTATTTTATGAGTTTGTGCCCTTTTCGGGTTTTCACAAACTCGCCGGCAGTCCTGCTGTTTTTTACTCACGGTGCCCTTTCGGGTTTTTCATCCGTCCCCATTTTATTTGTGGACATACCATTTTTTTTAACGAGATTGCGCCCTTTCGGGTTTTCATAAATTTGCCGACAATCCTGCTGTTTTTACTCACGGCGCCCTTTCGGGTTTTCATCCGTGCCTATTTCGCTTTCGGACATATGGTTTTTTTTGCGAGCGATGGAACTCTTGAAAGTAGCTTCGTCGCAAGTGACCCATCTATTTACTGGTGGGACTTAAGGATGGTTTCACTACTGGAGTAGCTATGTAGCCGGTAGGACTTGAGTTGCAACTTTCGCCATTGGGACTTCGATTGCAATATAGATCTCAAGAGAGCATATCGCCGTATTTGAGGCGACGCGCTAGTTTAGGGACATTCCGGTCCATTATCGTCATGTTTGAGGCGAATTTTTAGTTTAAGAACTTTTCGGTCCAGCATTCTCATTTTGGGGATGAATATTAGTTTAAGGACGTTTCGGTCCAACATTCCCGTTTTTTGGGGGAACGCATTAGTTTAGGAACGTTTCGGTCCATTTTATCATTCGGTCGAAGAGTTGCATAACCCATCCATTCCAACTCTTGTTTGCTGAGACGCTGCTGTAAGTCCACGGTAGCGCCCCGGCCGTCTAACAGACGCTAAATGCGGAATAAAAACTTTTTACAACTGGCGCTATCGCGTACTATAATCCGGATCTGCCATTAAAGCTAAACTAACAAATTACAAAGTGGGTAGAAATGTCATACCGAACGATCCGAGTCCTTCGGTCTTCAACCATCATCCCACGCTTTGTTGCGGCTGCTCCGATCTCCTGAATCTCCAGTCTCGTCGTCCAGGTGGCACCACGTCGACGGATCTTTAAACGGGCTCCCGCCTCTGAACCGAGGCAACTCGGTCGTCAAGTTTGCTAAAAGAGACGACCAAGATGATGTAGAGAATGAGTAGAAAACTTTGTCTCGTTACGTCCAAGGCTATGGACGAACGGTTAATGAAGTTGCCTATTGGAATAGGGTGAAATGAGAAATGAGGCTATATCTAATTTCCATGAATCCAAACTATAATCTTTTCCAAAACCACAACGATAATTCTTTCAAAAAGGGGCCGGCCACTTATAAGGAGGAGGGAGGTGAGTGTAGGAGAGGGGGAGGTGATTATAAGGAATAAATATCAAGAAGAAAATATCTAAGCTCAAACAAAACCCCATTAATGAACTAATGAATCATCACCCTTAGTCATCATAACATTAATGCTCCATTAATGCACTAATGAGTCACAATCCTTATCACCACTTCTAGAATCATCCACACACATCTCCTCATGACTCACCCTATGACTCACCCTCAAGAAGAAAAGATAAATCCGCATTTAACCGAATGTTAAATAGGCCGATAGAAAACAGGAAACTGGTAACTTCCAAAAGCGATCCTGAAACGAATTTCAGGATAACCCTGTAATGGTATAAACATACCCGCATTTATATTACGACCGAATACAAATGCATCTGAGACAAAGATATTATATCTACACAGTATAATACTCGGATCCGGCTTAAACCAAACCCGACCAGTATTATCTGCCCGAAAAATGACACGTGCGAAAACGCACGTGCATTTTCCGAACCCTGCCATAAACCCATACGGCCTCTACAACGTTTCGCCCGAACTTGGGAAAGTGTCTGTGGGGAATCTAATGACTCATCAACACACTAGCACTGGGTATAATCTCTAGCACGTCAGAGGTACAAGCTGTACGTAACGGTTGCCTATGTACTGATCGGAAGGGAAGCTGACGAGCGAACTCATCCATAAACCCTACTGAGCCTAACAGTGACAATGTATATACAGTCCGGTCCGTTCGTCTAAAGAGTATCGCATATCGAGTCTAGGGGGGTGGATAAAGTCAGACCCCTAATAACGCGATAAATCGTGTCGGCATGAAACCCATCACCACCTGAGAAACTATTGATCCAAATCAGTAATTCTCCACTACCTCGGCCGAGAATTTCTAGTGATGGCCACCCGTGCACTGTGCGACATCAACCGCCAATATCGGGAGAGACGAATCCCCGACGATCCGCTCACTGCCTCCATGTGGCTCGGGACTGTACCCAAAAAATACCTGTTTGCACGTCTCCTTTGAGCGTGGTAGGGTATAAATCAAAGCACAGTGGGAACTCACACGAGACAAATGACGATCTCAGGTCGACAAACTAACCTGTACACATGTCACCAGGGAACTGCTATCTGACGATATGTATAATACCAATTAGCAGGTTCCCGGCGAGTCCTGTCCGGTGTACTCATAACCCAATGAGCACCTGTATACATCTTAGGTTCCAACTTACACCAGTGGCTTGTGAGAACGGCCACCGCCCCTTGTCGGGGCCTCGACTGTATACACTAGTCTACTCTGGAGTATCGATGCCCTGTCTCGAAACTCCTACGACTAGGGACACTTCAAGGATGTGCTTATAGACCCCAGCTCCCACGTATATGATCACCATCATACTGCTGGCTGTCAAGCAGAATCCTATGGGCTCTATCATCATGCAATAGTGAACTAAAGCATGTATACGATGATAAAGACAAACCAGATAGCATACTATCATCTCGAGCAAGACTGTCATATCGGTATAGGTCCTGCGTCAATCATTGCAATCACGTACCTGCGATCCAATAATTGACTTTGAGGGCACTATCTCCAACAGCTGCTGCCTGTCCTTTGTTTGCATGGACACTTCACGCCCGTTTCCCCAATATTTAACCTAATAAAAGAGCAAAGCTCTGCTGAATTCAATGAGGTAGCGCCTCATGTGCTCTCCACGAGGGCGCCAGCGCCGGAACCAATCTTATAGGATTAAATCCTATGGTGGCGCTTCGCGTGCTCCTCACGTGGGCGCCAATGTGCAAAGCACAGAAGGGTTCATTATATAAGAGTTAAACTCTTAGATGGCGTCGCACGTGCTCCTCATGCGGGCAGCAATGTAAAAAGCACAGGAACACCCATCTTAAGAATTAAATTCTTAAGTGGCGCCCACGTGCACAACACGTGAGCGGCATTGTCCAGATAGAATTAAATTCTACGACATTCTCTGTTAAACAGAGCCGTTGGATCAAAGATCCAACGGAGATGATAAATTATCAAGATATAGTATCAAATTCTATTAGGAGAAAATATCTCCCATATTTTTCTAAAATAAGAAAGATACTCTCGGTTGGATCAAAAATCCAATTGTAGAATAAAATTCTATTTTGAGCGCAGAAGCGCATTTGATCAATTTTATGATCTGGGAAATAAATTCTCTCTTAGAAGATACTTTGTCTCAAGTTCCTAAAAACAAACGCTCTTACTTTATAGGAGATGCTTCAATCTCTTATATTGATGAAAGGCTTTGCCTTTATGGATCTGTGATCCTTAAGAGAATTGAATTATTCTCCCCCCTTTTTTATAATGAGATGTTCATGATCTCTTTGAGAAATACTTTAGTCTTATAGATCTATGATCTGTGAGAAAGAAGTAAATTCTTCTTTTTATTTTATGATGAGATCTTTTGATCTTCTTGTAAAAGACCTTAGTCTTGTAGATCTATGATCTTAAAGAAAGAAGTGGATTCTTCTTTTTAATTATGAGATGATTTCATCTCTCTGTTCTTTTACCTTGAAGAAAGAAGTTCTTCTATCGAGAGCTTGACTCTTCTTTCTGAGATTTTCTCAAAGCTTCTGGGGAGGTTCCTCTCTATTCTTTCTGTATCTTTTTTTTGTCTATTGAGGCTTGAAGTCTGGGAGCCTTTTTATAGGGCAAGCTGATTTGCTCAATCAGTTAAGGAGATCTTTTCTCCAATTGATTTGGGAATTTCCCAAGGGCTTCTGATTTATAGAAGGCAATCTTCTTGTTTTTAACAGGATTGGGAAATCTTTCGATACAGAATTTATTCTGTACTTTTGGTGATTTTTAATCACCATTAGATCATTGATCCAACGGTGCTCTGATTTAAAGAGCATAATCTTGTTGTTTGGAAAGATTTTGAGGAATTTTTCCTTAACAGAATTTAATTCTGATTAATTAATGATTTATCATTATTATTGGATCATTGATCTGACAGTGGGGAGCTTTTAGTTCCATCGCTAGCGCACCCGTGCTTTGCACGTGGTGCGCTGCTTAGAGCGCAGCGCACTTAGCGCTAGCGCACACGTGCTTTGCACGTGGTGTGCTATTTAGGGCATAGCACACTTAGTGCTAGCGCATCCGTACTTTGTACGTGGTGCGCTGTTTAGAGCGCAGCGCACCTAGCGCTAGTGCACACGTGCTTTGCACGTGGTGTGCTGGTCAAAGTGTTTGACTCCTCAGCGCTGGCGCTGCTTGGCGTTAGCGCTTTTATGAAGCGCAGCTTTTATTGTTGAAGGTGTCTTTTCACCATCCTTTTAAGTCAAACATATATTCCTCAGAACTTACATTTCCCGGATCTTGGAAATAGCTCCATTATGCACAAAATTTTCTGTGCCTAGTCTTTATAATCTGAAGCAGTGCTTTTTTCTTTTCTCATTTCCAGAGAACCATCTTAACTATGGCTTGTAACCGCCCACATGCTTGTCGACAATCATGGGAAGTGCCCATTCAGGACATTATTCCTCGCTTCGCTGCGTGCTTGGTGAATCCTGCTCTTACGGATGACCAATGCGACGCAGCGTTGCAGGAGCTTTTGACTCGTGTAGGATCTCCTCTCCCTCCCAACTCTATTTGGTTTCGGATGATCCTGATGTCCGTGCTCGCTAATATCCCCCCTCCTCTGGCGGAGATGACCCCAGCGATACTCGATGCCGCTGAAGACAAGATCGAGTGCTTCTTCGAAGCGTACTTGATCACCAAAGCCCTAAGGGATTGCTCTGTTCAGTTGCTGAGCCAAATACGGGCTCATCGGGCCGTCATCTCTGCTTTTGCTGGTGAATGCGGTGCTGACCGATGGGTAGCTACTCCTCGCGAAGGTCGTCGCTTTGACATGGTGGAAAAGACCGAGAGGGAACTAGATAATTTTTTCTATATGTTTGTAAATCCCTGTACTTTTGATCCCATGTTTGGTGATCTATTTCCATTGCAATAAAATGTTTAATTAAGTGTTTTCTTTCTTTTTGTCATTATCTATCAAGTGTTCCTCTTATTTTAATTCTTTTGTTCTTCCTTTGTCAGGCGCATATGCACTATAGAACTTACACTGTTATAAACAGGCGCAAGTAATCCTTGTGAGAGTGAAGCGCTCTTGTCGCTTAGCGCTCTCGTCGTTTCAGAGTCTTTGATTCTTAGTGCTGGCGCATTTAATGCTAGCGCTTTCCACGAAGCGTTGCTTCGTTTCAAACCCCGGAATTTGAACAGAGCTTTGCTCTGATTGGGGAAACAGGAATGAAGTCGGCACTTTTCGTAAGAAACTTTCTCTGGGTAATATGCCTTGACGGAGAGAATTCACATCTAAACTATTGTCTATATCATCGGAGGATTACCCACCCCACCGAAGAGTGCGGTACCTTCAATAAGTGGTGGCAAGGATACGTTGCCCATAAAAAACACTTCAAGAGGATGAAGAGCGAAGCTCGTCGACAGCAAAAGAATGCAACGGATGCGTGTGAAAAAACGACTGTCAACTGTCATATAGTTGATACCAGTTCAGAAGGGGAAAAACCCCAATTTCTTACTTTCGGGAGCGATTCTGAAGACGAAATACCCCTCAGCCCTCTCTTCAAAGATTCCACCTCCGAAAAAGAAGAGGAGGAGAAGAACTGCCAGAATATTCTGCTGCATAACCGCACGCTGCCTGAGAAGAACCTCGGACCTATAAACAAAGGTTCGAGCAAAAAAGACAAAGGGAAAGAAAAAATCCTGAGGAAAGTGCCCTCGACGGTGGAGTTGTCAAAGAGCTCGCAGTGAGGGATCCGCCTAAATAAAATAAGGTGGATTACAACGTCCTGGCACATTTGAGGAAAAACCCTCACAACTGAGCATATTGAATGCTCTCCACTCATCCAAAGAAGCACGAGAGTCTCTAATCAAGGCATTACAAGAGCTCGATCAGTTCCAAGCTTTACTCGTAGAAGAGAAGATGAAGGATGATCTGGCGGAGGTTCACACAGCTGACATTACATTGAAGACCTCTTTCTGGGTACGTGCAAGCATAACCGCCTGTTATACGTCAACGGGTACTACCACGATATCAAGATAGGGAAAATCCTTGTCGATAACGGATCCTCCGTCAACCTTCTCAACGTGATAGTGCTGAAGGAGATTTGCATGAATGTTTAACACCTGGCCCGAGAAAAAATTACCATCTCCGGGTTTGACTCACAGTCATCACGGATGCTTGGGTCCATAATACTGATGTTGCGTTTCGGGTTGCTCGTCACTGATATCAAATTTCATGTCATTGACACCAAAACATGCTATAACGCTTTACTCGGTAGGCCTTGGCTGCATGAGTATAGTGTCATCTTTTCTACACAACATCGGTGTATGAAGTATTTCAAGGATGGTTTGGAATGCACCGTCACAGGGGAGCTGAATTCGTTCTCCAAAAACGAGATCCGGAAATATGAAAACATAAAGTACTTCCTACCAGACTTCGAAAATACAGAAAGGTGTCATAAGCCGGAGGATAAACAGAAGTCCGTCGCCACCATCCCGATTTTTGGGAGCGATACCGAGGAAGATGAAGAAATAATCTACTCGAGGCAACCCCAAGACAACAATCCCGGACCGTCTACCCCTATTCTGGTCTTTGGCAGCGACTCTGAGGATGAGGCCAACGCAGTGTTCTCAATCCGCCCGTCAGTGCAAACCCTCGACGAAGAAGATCAAAATCTGCAAATCAGAATGGCTCCACTTTGGCATTACAAGGAACTTGATACGCTCCATACATACAACATACAAGAACTACAGACTTTCTACGTCCCTCCCAGGCGAAGAGGTGAAAAAGCGGTCCTTTTCTACCAATCGACGGAGACCAAAATAGAAAAAGAAGTCTGGCATGGTGCCGATTTTACGCTCGACATGTTTCAACCAATCCGTTTGCCAAGATACTACGTAGAGGGATTGAAAAGGCTGTTAAAATTCCAAGGAGTACCCCTTGAACAAACTGTTCGGCTAACTCAATTCTACAAAAAGATTTGGGATATTCCCGGAACTCAGCGAAAGATGCCCAACGGGAAGATGGAGACAACCGGGCTCAGATACGTTCGGTCAAAGAAACGGGAACAGTTCCACAGCTGCCGTGCCATAAACAGCTCCAGCGAAGAGGAAAATAATCTTCCAAATGGCCGTGACATTGAAACAGAGCGAAATCCCACTCTAAAAACGTTAAGTCTGTCACTCGAAAAAAAAACAGACAAGCTAATAAAAGAAGCTTGTCAAAGGAGCCGAGACAATCACAGCCGCGAAATGGCCATTTACGAAAAGGCCAGGACGCAGCGCCTCAATCAGCAATCTGTGGGGAAAGAAGACTACAATGCCCTTTATCCCCAGCTCGCTGAATGGCCTCACAAAAAGGAAAAATCCCGAAATAGAGGCAAAAACAGGACAAAGAGCGCAAATAACATTCGCAAACAACAAGGTAGATCTAAGAAGCCGCGTTATTGAGAAAAACTCAGTTGGAACCCGTCCTTTATAAAGAAGATGGGTCGGGAATACTCCTGTTGGGTTACACTAGCGCCCCGGCAATCAAACCGTGGCCAAATGCCGAACAATTTTTTTTCTAAACTGGCGCTAACGAAATCCGATTCTATGGATCGATCATTAACCCTACACTAGCAATACTAAAGAGGAGTTTAGAAAGGTTACACCGAATTATCCGTGTCCTTCGGTCTTTAACCGCCTTCCCAAGCTCCAAGTGGCCACCATGATCAAGCTTGATCTCCGGTCTCCCTCCATCGAAGATGATCCACCTGAGGATTTGTATTCCGGGCTCCAACTTCATAACCGAGATAACTAAGGTATCTAGTTTGTCAAACTTGATAGCCTAGAAGAAGTAGAGAGTGATGAAGAATTAGACTGTCTCTAAACACCCTAGGTTTCTCAACACATGAGACTTGTAGGGTGGAGGTAGAAGATGATTTTTGGAGGATGAGAGTGTGAAGAAAACTCAAGTGAGGAAAAATGGCTAAGTGTTGTGAGATACATAGCATGCCAGCAACTTAAGAAAAAATATCCAAGTCCACAAATATCTCACAACACCACAACAAATATCAAGCATCCAAGAATAGTGCACCATGAGTCACTATGTGAGTCATACCATGAGTCACCATAAAGCATGCTTGAAATTTAATGCCAAAACAATGATTCATCTTCTCCACCTCATTAACCATTTAAACAAAATGGTTAAAACTAAATGAGGTGTAATCTTCTAGAAGCAATCTTATAATAAATTACAAGAATACTCCTCATCCGTATATACATACCCGTATCCGTGTTCCGACAAAATACGAATACAATGAGATGAAAATAATCCAACAATATAATACCAGAATCCTACTTAAACTAAAGCCACTAGTATTATCCGTCTGAATCATGATGCGTGCACAAGTGCACTATATGATCGAACCCTGCCGTAAAACCATACGGCCTCTACATCGTTTCTCCCGAACCAGGGAAACCTTCTGTGTGGGACTCTAAAGACTCGTCAATACGCTGGCAGTGGGTTTAACTACAAGCACGTCAGCGGCACTAGCTGTACGTAATGGCTATCCAGGTATTGAGCGAAAGGGAGACCGACGAGCAAACTCATCCTGAAACCCCTACTGAGCCTGACAGTGACAATTTCCATACAATCTGGTCCGTTCGTCTATGAGTATCACACATCGAGTCTAGGGGGATGGATAAAGTCAGACCCCTAATAACGTGACATTTAGTGTCGTTATGAAACCCATCACCAGCTGAGAAACTACTGATCCTAGATCAGTAATTCTCGATTACCTTGGCCAAGGATTTCTGGTGATGGCCACCCGTACACAATGCGACATCAACCCCCGATATCGGAAGAGACGAATCCTCGACGATCCGCTCACTGCCTCCATGTGGTTCGGGACTGTACCCAACTAAAACCTGTTTGCACGACTCCTTTGAGCCATGGTAGGGTAGTAATCAAAGCACAGTGGGAATTCACACAAGACAAATGACTATCGCAGGTCAACAGACTAACCTGTACACATGTCATCAGGGAACTGTTATCCGACAATATGTATAATACTAACTAGCATGTTCTCGGTGAGTCCGTCCAGTGTACTCATAACCCAATGAGCACCTGCATACTATCTTAGGTGAACAAACTAACACCAATGGCTTGTGAGACCTGGACACCGCCCCTCGTCAGGGTCTCGATCAGTATACACTAGTCTACTCTGGAGTATCGATGCCCAGTATCGATACTCCCATGACTAGGGACATTTAAGGATGTGCTTATAGACCACCCAGCTCCCATGTATATGATCGCCATCATAATGCTGGTAGTCAAGAAAGAATCCTATGGGCTCTATCAACATGTAATAGTGATCTGTAATACCACGTAAAGAATGTACATAATGATAGCGACAAACCAGATAGCATACTATCATCTCGAGTAAGACTGTTCTATCCGTATAGGTCCTCCCTCAATCATCATAATCATCTGCCTGCGATTACGATAATTGGCTTGAGGGCACTATAACCAACAATTTCGCACTTGCACTTAAAGCTAATTATTGCAGTGTCGCATACTCACCGCCTGTGTGATACCGAACACCCAACTTCTCTACTAATCAGTTTCGCAAAGCTCATTTGTGAAACTATTGTGTTTGAGAAATAGCCTCGGTAAGTGGACCCGCTCCAGTGTTTCTATCTTTTATCTCTCTATATCTCAACTTCACGGAGAAATACTGTCTCCCGAAATGAGCAATACATGTCTTAGAATTTGTCTGGATATCTGATGGGACCCAGTTCAATAATGAACATCAAATCCAACAAACTTCTTAGACTGTATCAACCACTGAATTTAATCAGTATCCTGTGTCATGCCATCCACAGTATCCGCATGGACCACCTGTCCAACATACTGTCCCTCAAAAGAGAGAAAACTATAACTCTGACAGCCACTCTGTTATCCAGGTCACCTTGGAAGCCTGAAATGATAACCGCCTCCTGAAGGAGGCTGCCGTTACCATATACGGAGAACATCCACTTATGTTCATAACTGCTTCCAAATTTTTCTCCAGGATTGGATTAATATATGTTTCTTGCAGCCAATGCAAAACCAATATCTGGTGTTGTACTTGATATCTCATGACTGACTCAATTGCCTAAGCAAGTGATTCGTCAATCATGCAAATCCCTCTTCTCATCAGTCTAGAAGATACTTTTTAGAGAGGGTGACTCCATCACCTGAGGGTGATTTAGAGATTTTAACTAGCTTACGCGCTTTTAAAAGATGAATCAAAGAATTTATATAACCGCAATCAAGAACGGCGTCGCTTGGTAGCTAGCCGGTGAGTACGGGTCGGTCCACAGGGATGTTGTAAATTTCCTAGTTGTTCTTACGAGCTAATTCCGATGGGTGTCGGATTAATTAAATCTAAAAACTAAATCTATCTAGATCTAAATCTTGCTAGGGTTAGTTTTAGGGTAGGTTTGGAAATATAAATAAATCTCACCGCTTTCTATACCCAAATTAAGATCTATGAGGTATTATGGTAATTATTAATAAAGGGAATTAGAACCATTCGGGAAGATGTTTCTTCCTCTAGGTTCTTTTCCTTCCTTTATCGATCCTTACCCTAACCTCCATGGAAAACACGCTCAACCGGGCCTTTATACTACGGTATCACCGCTACCTCAAGGGATAGGGTGCCGTAGGGAGCGGTGTGTGCATGTATGCATGGAGTCCTATAAAAGCGTGTGATGGGCAAGAAAGGGATGAGAGATCTTCATGTCTCAAAAGCCTTCCCCAAAGCTAAGCCTAACAAGCGAGGAGACTGCTCGCTCATTAGGTAATTGAAGAACATGCTATCTATCTAACTAGGGCAAGGAATTAAAGATCTATACTAAGGCAATTAAATAAAACTACTTACTTGATGGCTCTCTCCAAACATTTACACAAGACTTGTCAGATCTGAATAGATGAAATGAAAAGAGGCATCGATGCTCTCCAAAAGAATTCTGAATTTTATTAATGAAAGGAGGCATACCTCAAAGGAGGCATACCTCAATAGATCATAGAAACAATTGACTCGCATATCTGCTTTTACAAAAATACCCCCTAAGAAAAAGACCTAGTCAACGCTCTGCAGCCGCCTCAAGAAAATCCACCGACACGGGCTCTTAATGGCCGCGGATCCGCGGCCAATGGCCAGGTTTGACCGCGGTTCCGTGGCCAAGTTAGAGGCTTGTGGGCTGTATCTTCTGGGCTTGGTTCTAGTTTCATTTTACTTGGTTTTTCTTCAGGTGTTTTCTCAGATAGGCTTCTGGTTCTTTTCCAGATCTCCACAGTGAATAAAATCGTGGACTTTTACCGCTTGCTTCGTGACGAAGTCTTGAACCTTGCACTGCCTTTGTTCTTTGTGAAATTGTTTGTTGTCCTTCGTTTAGTCTTCAAATTGTAGGCATGATCAAGATCCTCTGTTTGTTGGTCGAAGTCTCACTTTTGCATCGTCTTTTCATCATTTCACTGTTTTTATTCCGAGAACCTGTAAGCTGCAACTATGTAGCAGACATGGGTCAAAAGCACCTGTTTATTTGTAAAATAACTAGGACCGGGGAATATAATAATGCAATATTATGGTATGAACAAATACCCCCAAACTTATCTTTTGCTCGTCCTCGAGCAAACCTAGTTTTTATTCTCAACAAAAACCTAACCTCACTTTCGCAGGGAAACGCGATTGCACTGAGCTCGTGCAATAAGCCGTTAAACCTCTAGGTGTCCCTAGTAAGAGGAGTGTTGTCTCCTGAGGGTTTTCAGCGGATACTACCTACAAAATCCTATCAATTTGGTCCATTAACTTTTATTCTCAAATTAAGTTTTCCAACAAGGAATTCTATTATCTTCGACTCATAAATTATCCACCCATATTCTTCACGCTTCCTTATCATTTAACTTAAGATTATATATGTTCTGTAGACTTACTTAGCTTTCGGCATCTCTTAAGTTTTCCTTCTAGGGTTTCATCTCAACTTAGGAATTTTTATCATCTCTATTAAAGATATAAGTCCTATTCTTCATTCGGATCTTTCATCTAAACCCTAATCACATACCCCTACGTGTGTGTATAAATCACCCCTACACTTGGAAATTCAAATCAAGCAATCATACTCTTGTCCGTTGTCCAAAGCACTTAATAGGTGAATTTTTAGATGATTTTCGCTCACACATCCTTCATGCGACTGTTAATATTTCTTGAGGTACCAACAACCGATTACAAAAATGTGTTTGCACATTAAAACGTAATTCCTAGTCTTGCAACACCTAAGGCTTTATCAGTGACTCCTAAACTAGTTAGTCTAAGGCACTAGGTGATGAAGCACCCTCGCTAAATATTTTTTCATTAATGCAGTCTTAAGTAATTACAAAAACCAGTGTTCATTTTTTTTATCTCTTTATTCACACTTGTATTTTTATTTTAACTTTTCTTTATACTAAGGACTTTAGAAAAGAGAATTTCAAGGTCTCTTCTACTATTCCAAGTTTCAAGGTGCGTGTTTGTGCAAGTTGTACTGTATATATATTTTTAGAATCTAGACTTAAGCTTGGAATTATTTTTCAAACTTATACTTTAATTAAAATATCAATACTTTTCCTTTGTTTTAACTTAGCCCAAGAGGTGAACTCAAAATTTGCCTATTTCTAAATAAACTACAAAGACATATACTTTCTACCGTTAAACTTTAAGAAAGATTATTTTTAGGGTTTTTAATTTACTAAGCCTAAGATTTAGTTGTTCGTAGCTAGTTAACCTTTTTGTCAAACTCAAGTCAATTATGGCCAAAATTGAATACTTTAATTTTTGTAATTTTCAATTTTTATGGGTTTTAAAATAAATATGCAAATGCAAAAAAATGTACACATGAATGCGAATGAAGAAGGCTTACCGAGCATACCCCCAAACTTAAACATGACAGTGTCCTCACTGTCATACTACACCAAGAGGGTTGAGAATGTCGGCACTCCCCTGTTTATTTATTAAAAAAAAAATTTAAAAAGAAAAACAAAAATATATATACATATATACAACAAGGTCCTCCCCAAACTAAACAAGGCCTTACACAGGCCAAAGGTTAGCACCAACCATTCAAAAATTCTATCGTGATAATGGTAGGGTTGGTGGAAGAATGGAGTATAGAGAAAGGAGTGGAGAAACACACGATACCGTATGGGAAGAAGGGTGGAATATGGTCTCGGTGGAGTAGAAGAATGGCGGAAAAGAGAAAGAAGAGTAGTACGATCTTGAGGGTGTAAATCGAGTGAATAAATTAGCGGAATATGTGATGACCGATGTGTTAAAAGCGATTGTGCTAATTTATCAACCCGTCGAGAAATGGGGTCAAATCCCTCAAGATTCGCAAGAAAACATAGGTACGTCGAACTTGGTAAACCCTTCATTGGAAATGGAAATGCGACGGTGTCTTGCGTGGTCGAAACGATAGGAAGGACGAAAGGGAGTGATTCAGAGATAGTCTTATTCTCACCTAAGTAATCTGTCTCGAACTTGAAAGATTCCATCAATGGTTCGAAATGACTGTAAGCAACCGAGTCTGATGGTTCAAATAACTCATCTGAAAATTCAAAGGACTCAAACTCGGGAGGTGGGTTTTCAACATCGTCCGAAAAAGTGAAACACTCGTAATCATTATCGTCTGTGAGAACTGTGTCAGATTCAAAGAGAAATTTTTCAAGCTCACAGTCTTCAAGCGTGATTTTTTGCGTGGTCGGAACGATGGAAAGGAGGGAGGGTGATTTAGGAAGTATAACAGTAAAAGGTTCAGGAGGATGAATTGGAAAATCCGACACATCAAACAAAAATGGTTCATCCTCAATATTATCCTCAATACTCTCCTCAATACTATTCTCATAATTCTCCTCAATATTTAGCTTATCCATGCCATTATCATCAAAATCAAGACGCACATGAAGTTTGGGAGAAACATTTAATGACTCGGGATGATGAATTGGGGATAAAATTTCAGTCAAATCTACGGGTTCATCATCCAAAATATTCCCGGCGTCAATATTCTCAATCAAGTGAAAATCAATTTTCTTAGACACCTCATCAAAAGCATGGATATTTATCAATTCAAGTTCTAGAGTAGAGGTGTAAAGTTCAAAAGGATTCGGTATGGTTTCACTCGAAAGGGATTCCTCACAATCTGGCAAATCAAGCACTACAAAGTCGCACAACTCATTTTTATCCTTAACTGATGAATCATTTGGGACACTTGTTTGAAAACCGGAGTTGTGGAATTCAATTGGGTATGGGTAGGTTTGATTTGGAAGGGCGTTTAACTCACTTTCTCCACTCAAATTATCAATCTGTCCAACCGTCCCATCATACATTGGAATTTTTGGAGCTAGTTGGATACTAGCTACCGGTTCATTAGGTCGTATAAGGGCGGCTATGGACGCATCCACATTCCTAATCATTTTGTTTGTTGCTAAAATATAAGCTTCCAACGACTGTTCCAAACTAGACATGGGTTGTGAAGGGGTTTCGGTAAAAGATTCGAAATTGTTTGGATACATGAAACTCCCAAATGGCTGTGGAGAAGCAACGTCTAGTGAAGGTGGGAAAGTTGGGTAGGACTGGTAGGAATTGGATGGTTGGACCGGATTAGGATCAACATTTGGATAAAAAGGTGAATGGACTTGTTGATCCCTAGAACTGGATGTGTAGAGAGGAGTGAAAGATCGGCTACGAGATTGTGCAATATGCTCAGTAATAGACATGAGTTTAGGAGTTACAACAGGACTCGAAAAAGTGGTATCAACGTACGAAGGTGGTGAAGGTTGACACGGTTGATACAAAGTGGATTTCCAAGTCGAACTGTTTCTCCTAAACGCTTCTATTCAATCTTTCAAAGAAATTTTGGGCATAGAGGAGTCGTCCTTAAATCGACCAAAACAATTCGCGTAAGAGGCAAAGTTTGGTTCAGGGTACCAAAGTTCGGCAAGAGATTTATGAGGCGGGGTACCCATGATGTCAGGAGGAGAAGAGAAAGAAGGTGGGTGTAAGTGGGGTGCAAGGCTTTCTTAGCGACAAAATTTTGCAAGTTTTTAAAAAAAAAATCTCTTTTTTTTTTCTTTATTTGGAACTGTTTTCAAAAAAGATTTTTGATAAAGGGCTTAGACAAAAATGCAATCAATCAGAAATGCACAATCAGGCCTAGATCTAGGGTCACCTAGGTCAGCTAGACAGCTCCTAACTGCTCCAAAGGGCTAGAAATATGACCTCAAACCGCCTCTTCACCGCCAATTGCGGCCAGGTAAGTGCCAGGTGAGTGGGAGGCTCCCCACTACAAGTAGTGGTCCTAATTAAGTAACCACCCGCCTTAGACACCGCAAAGTCAGGTTAGGATCAACGACCGATGCCTATAACTAGTCCTCTGTCCTATTGAGCGCGACGTCCTTAGGGCTGAGTCTAGTATTTTTTTAATTAAAAATGGTCAATGCAAATGCCTTATGTAATTTATGGGGTCCTGGAAAGGGTGATGAAATCCCCACCCAATCTGGATTGGTCTCAAGCCCCTTAAAGTCCGATTAAAGATATGCAAAACAGAAAAAATCACTTGCAATCAATTTTTTTATTTTAAGCACGGCGCAAAGAATCCTGCACAAGATCAGTTGTTGGAAGGGGGAAGATTTTTAAGCGCAAAGAATCCTGCAGAAGATTTGACAGAGGAGATATTGGGATTTGCAGAGGAGAGAGAAAGGAATCTTACAGTGCAAATTTCACGTGTTGAAGTCACCTTGATGCCGCGTTTCCGCCGCCCAAGCCCGTTCATGCCGCGGTTTCGCGGTTGATTAAGAGGCTCGGTTCCCGAGAAAAATTTATATATGATGATGTCACGAGAGCGCAGCGCTTCCGAGGTCGGAGCACGGATTTCGCGGCGTTTCCGCGGTCTGCTGGTCAGTTCGGTTCTCGAGAATTTTTTCAGTTCCTCTGTTTTGATTTTCCCCTATTTTTCAGATCTTTGGTTTTCTGTTTTTATCTCCGTAGATTTCCAGATCCGAACTCGATTGTAGATCCTGCAAAATTCAAACAAAAATACCCTTCACAAAATAACAAAATGATAAATTTTTATATTTTTTAATTTTTCAGTTTTTTATATTTTTTCAATTTTAGATTAACTCGAAATTGCAAAAAGGAAATTTTACACCATCCCCGGCAACGGCGCCATTTGATTTAGAGATTTTAACTAGCTTACGCGCTTTTAAAAGATGAATCAAAGAATTTATATAACCGCAATCAAGAACGGCGTCGCTTGGTAGCTAGCTGGTGAGTACGGGTCGGTCCACAGGGATGCTGTGAATTTCCTAGTTGTTCTTACGAGCTAATTCCGATGGGTGTCGGATTGATTAAATCTAAAAACTAAATCTATCTAGATCTAAATCTTGCTAGGGTTAGGTTTAGGGTAGGTTTGGAAATGTAAATAAATCTCACCGCTTTCTATATCCAAATTAAGATCTATGAGGTGTTATGGTAATTATTAATAAAGGGGATTAGAACCATTCGGGAAGATGTTTCTTCCTCTAGGTTCTTTTCCTTCCTTTATCGATCCTTACCCTAACCTCCATGGAAAACACGCTCAACCGGGCCTTTATACTACGGTATCACCGCTACCTCGAGGGATAGGGTGTCGTAGGGAGCGGTGTGTGCATGTATGCATGGAGTCCTATAAAAGCGTGTGATGGGCAAGAAAGGGATGATAGATCTTCATCTCTCAAAAGCCTTCCCCAAAGCTAACCCTAACAAGTGAGGAGACTACTCGCTCATTAGGTAATTGAAGAACATGCTATCTATCTAACTAGGGCAAGGAATTAAAGATCTATACTAAGGCAATTAAATAAAACTACTTACTTGATGGCTCTCTCCAAACATTTACACAAGACTTGTCAGATCTGAATAGATGAAATGAAAAGAGGCATCGATGCTCTCCAAAAGAATTCTGAATTTTATTAATGAAAGGAGGCATACCTCAAAAGAGGTATTAGGGCTTCTATTTATAGATCATAGAAACCCTAGGATTACAATTGACTCGCATATCTGCTTTTACAAAAATACCCCCTAAGAAAAAGACCTAGTCAACGCTCCGCAGCCGCCTCAAGAAAATCCACCGACACGGGCTCTTAATGGCCGCGGATCCGCGGCCAAAGGCCAGGTTTGGCCGCGGTTCCGCGGCCAAGTTAGAGGCTTGTGGGCTGTATCTTCTGGGCTCGGTGCTGGTTTCATTTTACTTGGTTTTTCTTCAGGTGTTTTCTCAGATAGGCTTCTGGTTCTCTTCCAGATCTCCACAGTGAATAAAGTTGTGGACTTTTACCGCTTGCTTCGTGACGAAGTCTTGAACCTTGCACTGCCTTTGTTCTTTGTGAAATTGTTTGTTGTCCTTCGTTTAGTCTTTAAATTGTAGGAATGATCAAGATCCTCTGTTTGTTGGTCGAAGTCTCACTTTTGCATCGTCTTTTCATCATTTCACTGTTTTTATTCCGAGAACTTGTAAGCTGCAACTATGTAGCAGACAAGGGTCAAAAGCACCTGTTTATTTGTAAAATAACTAGGACCGGGGAATATAATAATGCAATATTATGGTATGAACAAATACCCCCAAACTTATCTTTTGCTCGTCCTCGAGCAAACCTAGTTTTTATTCTCAACAAAAACCTAACCTCACTTTTGCAGGGAAACGCGATTGCACTGAGCTCGTGCAATAAGCCGTTAAACCTCTAGGTGTCCCTAGTAAGAGGAGTGTTGTCTCCTGAGGGTTTTCAGCGGATACTACCTACAAAATCCTATCAATTTGGTCCATTAACTTTTATTCTCCAATTAAGTTTTCCAACAAGGATTTCTATTATCTTCGACTCATAAATTATCCACCCGTATTCTTCACGCTTCCTTATCATTTAACTTAAGATTATATATGTTCTGTAGACTTACTTAGCATTCGGCATCTCTTAAGTTTTCCTTCTAGGGTTCCATCTCAACTTAGGAATTTTTATCATCTCTATTAAAGATATAAGTCATATTCTTCATTCCGATCTTTCATCTAAACCCCAATCACATACCCCTACGTGTGTGTATAAATCACCCCTACACTTGAAAATTCAAATCAAGCAATCATACTCTTGTCCGTTGTCCAAAGCACTTAATAGGTGAATTTTTAGATGATTTTCGCTCACACATCCTTCATGTGACTGTTAATACTTCTTGAGGTACCAACAGCCGATTACAAAAATGTGTTTGCACATTAAAGCGTAATTCCTAGTCTTGCAACACCTAAGGCTTTAGCAGTGACTCCCAAACCAGTTAGTCTAAGGCACTAGGTGATGAAGCACCCTCGCTAAATATTTTTTCATTAATGCAGCCTTAAGTAATTACAAAAACCAGTGTTAATTTTTTTTTATCTCTTTATCCACACTTGTATTTTTATTTTAACTTTTCTTTATACTAAGAACTTTAGACAAGAGCATTTCAAGGTCTCTTCTACTATTCCAAGTTTCAAGGTGCGTGTTCGTGCAAGTTGTAGGGTATATATATTTTCAGAATCTAGACTTAAGCTAGAAATTATTTTTCAAACTTATACTTTAATTAAAATATCAATACTCTTTCTTTGTTTTAACTTAGCCCAAGAAGTGAACTCAAAATTTGCCTATTTCTAAATAAACTATAAAGACATATACTTTCTACCGTTAAACTTTAAGAAAGATTATTTTTAGGGTTTTTAATTTACTAAGTCTAAGATCTAGTTGTTCCTAGCTAGTTAACCTTTTTGTCAAACTCAAGTCAATTATGGCCAAAATTGAATACTTTAATTTTTATAATTTTCAATTTTATGGGTTTTAAAATAAGTATGCAAATGCAAAAAAATGTACACATGAATGCGAAGGAAGAAGGCTTACCGAGCATACCCCCAAACTTAAACTTGACAGTGTCCTCACTGTCATGCTATACCAAGAGGGTTGAGAATGTCGGCACTCCCCTGTTTATTTATTTAAAAAAATTTTTAAAAAGAAAAACAAAAATATATATACATATATACAACAAGGTCCTCCCCAAACTAAACAAGGCCTTACACAGGCCAAAGGTTAGCACCAACCATTCAAAAATTCTATCGTGATAATGGTAGGGTTGGTGGAAGAATGGAGTGTAGAGGAAGGAGTGGAGAAACACCTTGTGACAACCACAGTATATAACTGATCGTAGTATAGGAATATCACTTCTTGTCAAGAGCATGTCATCCAAATACCAGGACATCTCTCCCTACTACCTTCTCAAATCTAGATCTATCTGTTGTTCTGATGAAGTCAAACCTATAATTGTCACATCAAAAATAGATGATCTATTTCCGCTATACCTGCTTTAGTCTATAAATAGACATAAGCTACTTGCCCACTATACTTAGCTGCTCCCACTGACTACAACAACCTTCTGGCAGAGTCATATACATGTGCACTTCTAAAGCTAGTTTAGAACGACGTTATACTCATCCTTCTGCCGGGTCTCATAGTCTAGAACAACAGCAACGGCAAGTCTGGGTAAATAAGAACCTTCATGTCACCGTCTTTGAGGAGACCGAAATACCTCTCGGGTGCGCGAGGTTACCCACCAAAACTGCGGAGTGGCTAATGGATTGTCAAAACCAATTGAATCCTCAGGTTCTATTAAATTTTTAGTAATCGTTTGTGGTTCTGGAATCACTTCCAGTTCTACCATACTCCCACGTATGTTTGCTGAAAAAGAATCCATTTTACTAAAACTGTGGCGAGTCAAGAACAATATAACTATTGATTTTCGTGATGGTAGGAAGTTAACCCTCGTCAAAGCCCGGGATAACCCACAAACTGCCATTACTGTAATGTACATTAAGTTCGTCCAGATTCCGGTTTTAAGCATTAGCTGGACTACTTCTTATACCTTAATATCGTTAAGATACGAATCCATTCTATATACCATATAGAAACAAAGGCACAAATTTAATTCGAACCAGATTCAATATACATGCAGCTGTCTCCAGTGCATATCAACTAAATAGAAGGAGGCCAAGCAGCATTACTCATCTAGGAATGCATCCACATATGAGTAACCTGAAAAAGAAGCAAGTTCTCAAAACTATTACTATCAACGGAATACCTAGCACAAGTATCTACATCTTCGATCACCTTGAAGAATCTTGATACTTACAACATATAGTTCTCTACTTTATTCTTATACCGATAACTTCTCAAAACTTGGACCCTGTATTTCAACGAAATACTTGTCTAAAACTAGAGAAGTCATAAGTAAACAGAATATAGTACGAGTACCAACCCCTTTGTATTGATGGACACTTGACAACATACAATACTTTGTATAAGTCCTCTGAGTTTAATAACTCAAACCCTGTACATCGTAGGTTGAAAACTGTGCTATGGTTAAGAAGAATTACACCGCTGTTGAATGCACCTTACCTAACCATCAACTGATATAGGTAAATGTCATAGACATAATTTTAAAAAGTTATATCTCACTTTATAAAATAAACGTACTGATATACCAGTTTGAAATTGGTGCATAACAACGGATATTCAAAACCAAATATTTGCCGTCAGGCAAAACCCAGGTGATTTCCTCAAATATCACCAATTACAAAGAATTCTGATATGTATTGAGGCTCTAATCACCTAATTCCAAATATCATACTCCCAATCAACACCTGTAACGCCATACAGATGTGAGAATCAAATCTGGTAAATATATACCCTGGAGTTAGAATCTAATTGGGAAAACAGTTTTCAATTAACATCGCACAGTGAAACTGAAATATGAAAATGTTTCGAAGGGGTATCCGTGTATTCCTAGTAATGCTTCTTCCACTATCCTGATTCATGACAGTAACCGTATACTTTCATGCCCTCACTCCAATCCCTTTATTATGTCTTTACTTATTACCTTCTATACACCACTTTTAGGCTAATTGGTTTTCTTCCTTCCTTACCCTTCAGCACCGGCCTAAGGTTTGGAAGAAGACTATCTAATAAGCGTAATAGGTGTACCCTCCTAATACCAGGAGCCCTCGCAACCTAAGAGAAGGTAAAGTGAAAAGACAACTGAATAATCCTATTCTATTTCTCCCGAACCGGAAACCATCCTCGACTTGAAACAAGTTTCTTCGAGTTCGTATGTAACTATAAAATGGCATATCCAAGCATTATGGATCTTCATAGTGATACGAAGTGTTCTTAGAGAAATCCAAAGTGGATATAGGAGTGGCAGAGGTATACGTGGTTTTTTCGTGAATGATAGCAGTCACAATTTTCTTTACCCTTATTCTAATCCCTTTATATGTCTTTACTTATTACCTTATGCACACCACACTCAAGCTAATTGGTTTTCTTCCTTCCCAATCTTTCGGAACCAGCCTAAGGTTTGGAAGAAGACTATCCAATAAGCGCAATAGGTGTACTCTCCTAACATTAGGAGCTCTCGCAATCTGAGAGAAGCTAAAGGGAAAATACAACCGAATAATCCTATTCAATTTCTCCAAAACCAAAATCCATCTCCCAACTGGAATAAGTTCCTTTGAGTTCGTATGTAACTATACGATGATTATCCAATAAATATGGATCTTTGTAGTGATACGGGGTGTTCTGGAGAAAGGCAAAAGGGAAAGAAGGAGCGGCAAAGATATATGCGACTGTAATAACTCCAATTTCAATGTACAGAAAATTATTTAAAAGTTAATGTACAAATAGAGTATTTGCAATCCTGTATACACTATAAGTATTTGTTTTACATTTGAACAGCAAGAAAATACTTGTAGCACATTGGTAAAGTCTTGCACTGCTGTGACGTAGTCCATGTGATCGAATCCCCCTATCCACATTATCTTTTTATTAAATTTTTCTTTTAATCTTATAGAAGCCTGATTAGTGTAGTTTTTTTAACGATAAAAAATATTTACCGCAATCAAGAACGGCGTCGCATGAAGCTAGCCGGTGAATACGAGTCGGTCCACAGGGATGTATAATTTTCCTAAGTGTTCTTACGAGCTGATTCCAATGGTTGTTTGGTTTTTTAGTTGAATTTAAAAACTAAGTTGTACGATGGTTAAGAAACTTGCTAGGATTAGGTCTAAGGTGGAGTTTGATAAGATTGAATGTCACACCTCTTTCAATGCCTTAAATTAAATCTTTTAGAAGTTATAGCAATTATTAGTAAAGGGGATTAGGATGATTGGGAAGAAACGAAGTTTCTTCCTCTAGATCCTTGTCCGTCCTTTCCTAATAATTGCTCTAACCTTCATGGAAGACATGCATGTCCGGTCCTTTATACTACGGTTTCACCGTTATCTCGTGGGTAGGGTGCCGTAGGAAGCGGATCATGCATGCATGCATGAAGTTATAGTTATTAAAAATAGTTGGGCACGAAAGAGATGAGAGATCTTCATCTCTCAATCCCTCCCTTATTCCTAACCCTAACAAGCGAGGAGATTACTCGCTCATTAGGGGATTTATTAAAAACATCATTTTAAGATTTTGCATTTTTAGATCTACTGGATTAATTTCCTACTGCAGTTTAAGAGATTCTAAACTAGAATTAACTAAGGCAAAAGATTAATTAATCTAAGGCAGGAATTTAATTATAAACTAAGGCAGAAATTAAAATAAGAACTTACAGAAATGATGCTCTTAAATCCTCAAAAGAATCTGAATTTTTATTTATTGGAAAGAGGCATCCCTCATACAATATTTTGATTACATATTTATAAGGAAATAGGAAAATTAGGGTTACAATTGCTCGCACATGTGCTATTACAGATATACCCCCTAAAAATCCCAACAAAAGTACCGACGCACCGCCAGAAGAATTTTGCACCGACACATGCAGTAGCTGGCCGCGGAACCGCGGCATGGGTGGGGGTAGGGCCGCGGTTCCGCGGCCCAATGATGTGATCTCCTGATCATTTTTTGTGGGCTTCATTTCTGCTGTTTGGGCTTTTTATGTATTTAGTTCTTTTCTCCATTTAGCTTCTGTATCTTCTCCAGATCTTCAGTGAAAACTTGTAATGGTCTTTTAACCGTTCACTTTGACATTTTGGACCATGCGTTCCTTGTACAATTGTGAACTGTTCTTCGTCTAGGCTTGACTAGGATCCTTCTACTTGTTGATCAAAAGCCCCTCTTTTGTATCATCTTTTGTCTTTTTCACTGTTTTCGCTCTAAGAACCTGTAACCTGTAACATGTAGCAGACATGCGTCAAAAGCACCTGTTTATTTATAAAACGAATAAGAATGGGGAATATAAAATGCAATATTATGATATGAACAAAGCCCATGGGTTTGCACGTGCACTACATGTAAGATGATAAGTTACTAAATAAATAAACATGTGCACGAGAGTATATGAAGCGTAAGGGACACGTGGCGTGAATCCAAGCTCCCCTCGCCGGTAATGGACCGGTGAGATTCCTTTTTGACCCGGCGTCGCCGGCCCCCCGTCCGTAGGTGATGCTTCAATTGCTAACCCTAGTCTCTTGGCCTCCCCCCTTAACCCATGTACTATTTGTTTTTATTAAAAATAAACAGAGAATTTTAAAGTGGCATTAAACTAAATTTTAAATGCATTTTTAATTCATTCTTCATTACCCCAAAACTCTAATTTTCCCTATAAATACTACACTCTATTTCACCCATCCTCACTCAGAAATTTCCTACCAAAACTCTAAAAATTCTCAAGTCCTTATAGTGTGCAAGTGGAGTTAGCAAAGGGTGAAGTTCCGGCGAAGTTCTGAGGAGATTCCGGCGTCGAAACGATGCCCCGACACCTTACCTAGCTTCCCTCTTCTCCTCTATGATCTTGTAGCCAGTAAGTCCCCCCTCCCCCTCTCATCTTCTATTCTAAAAACTTTCATTTCTAAAACCCGACGGAAGCGGAGTTAATCCGACTTCCGATTCAGTTTTTCTTTAAAAATTCTATTTTTCTTAATCAATGAAATACCGTACTCTCCTATAATATTTAACAAATATTAACAAACACATTAAAACAAGTTTCATCTCAAAAGAATCTTTTATCCAGCTTTTATCGTAATTTTACGGTAAAATATCATACTTTATTTTCGACACAAATCAACATAATACTTGTATTACCTTTAGATAACTCATGAGGTAATGACTTACCTCATCACAATACACATCTTTGACATAGCACGGTGAAATTTTGGGAATATAGTTATGGGATAATACGACATTACAAATAAATACCATCAAACTTGCAAAAAACCATTTCTTTAAAAAGTGTGTTAACCAATTCCTTGCAATTGCGCCTCTACAACCCACTTTTAGGGATCCCGTTCAAGATGGTGCAGATTATCGCACATCCTCGGGCCTAGTAGAGCGAGATGCAGACTTCCGAAAGGAGCATTCAATCTCGATGGAATTTTATTGCATTTTTCTTTAGAAAATGTGATTTCTACAAAAATAAATAAAATTTATTTTAAATATATATATATATATAACTATTATTAAAATATTTATTTTAAATATATTATACAAATGTTCTAAGTTTTCTAAATCAAAGGAATCACTATTACAGGAAAATACCATTACAATTAATGCAAAATACCGATATTTCAATAAAATACCATATACTATGAAAACTAGGTTCTACTCACTAGAAATTTCACTTTTATAAAATATAGATCTATGAAAACCCTAAAGACGATAATTAAATGCTTGAGGTGTATTTTGAAATTATATCAAAATTATTTTTACATAAAACCCCCTCAAGTTATACTAAATTACAATAAGGACCCTAGTAAATATAGGTTTAAGCGGGACCAATTCTCTTGAGCCTTAGGGAGCTGGAGAATGTGGGTGCTTACCTATTTAAGGTAGACAATCTAACAAATGGTTTTATCAACACGGTAATTGTCTTGGAAAAAGACACAAATCCTGCCGTCCATGTGCAACAGTTACCGATAACATCAAAACTGATTCAGGATTTCAAGTTCTTTTCAAGTGTCTGAATCAGACTGAGTCTTAATCTAATCAATCCAACTTGAATGTGATTCAAGTATAAAACTACAATACAACATGAATCCATGAAACCGTCTATTCAATCTATATCAATCTATATTGACTGAACTGAACCATGGATGTACTCCGTTTACATGACTCTCCATTTATATCCATTCTCTTTACTGATATCATGGTTTCGGCAAGTCATCCATCTATATAACAAAACAATACAATCAATACAAAATACATCGCAGGGTTTATAAAGGGGTAGATTGGTACGGAATGTGTTAAAAGTGGCATGAGACTGTAACCTTAATACACATAATCTGGATATCCATTGCCGTTGTACCATGGTTGAACGGTTCCTTGTGCTCCGTATACCTTAGTCTCCAGAATAGTGGAACTCCTCTCGTATACACTTGTGTTCATATCAGAATTTTGCACTTTTATACCGTCCATTCTTGATCGCATTGCATATAGGTAGGTACTCTTGATCCGTGTTTGCTAAATAATTGCAGGTTACAGATTCTCAGCTCTAAACAATGAAAATCAAGAATAGTCGCGAAAAATTCAAGACAACTGCCAACAACAGATAAAATTACGAGTCTCCGCTCACCATCCATCATATGCCGCCTACCAGTTTGAAGGACAAAATGGCAATCAAAGGTCATTCATGCACAAAGCACAAGGAGGTGGCACAAGAACCAAGTTTATAACGCGAAGCTCAAGAAAATCAAGGCAAAAGTCCACATTCTTTCATTTTTTTGGACTGTTGAGAATATGGGAGAAAAATGAAGTGATTTTGAGAAACCAAGTGTACTAAACAGAGAAGAACAGCAACATGGAAAACCCCAGAAAAAACGGCACAACAACTCACCCAAAGGGCTGCGGAACCGCGGCCGATATGGCACTTATGCGGCGGTTCCGCGGCCGAGTTGACTCGGAGACAGGAGATATTTTCAGAGTAGTTTTGTGATTTTGTAAGGGCTCAGATTTTAACCCTAGGGTTTCTTGTATATGCCTATAAAAAGCCCAGTTTCAAGCCAAGTAAAGGATGTTTTTTCTTGTGTTAGGATTTAGTATAGTAATTTGTAACTTCCTCTTCCTCTTCATCTATTCTCCATTGATATTGTAGTGAGATTTTGAGTGAATGATGAATAAAGAAGAGTTCTTTTAACATGCATGTCTTATAATTGAGTTCTTATATTTTGCTTATAATTTTCTTTGTTAAAGTAGTTGTTATTTGTTTGTTTGTTTGTTTTCGTTTTCTCTTTTCTTTTATCCTTACAACAATAATGCTTAAGTGTGATCCTTGCCTAAGTGAGGTCCCGAATAGCTAGCTGTGATTCTCTACCTCATTTCTTTTTATCCTCTTTGTTTGTTTTATTTTCTTTTTGTTATATAATGGGTGAGTAGTTTCTCACTTGTTAGGGTAAGATAAGAGAAGTTTGAGAGAAGGAAATCTCTCACACTCTTTTCTTTGGCCAACATCTTGATTCGGACTCCCGTCAAGTTAACCACAATCCGCTCCCTATGGCACTCTATCCTACATGATAGTGGTGACACCCTAGTGAGACCGGTTGCGGTTGAATTGACCGGAGGTTATGGCTAAGAGCCAAGAACGGACGGACAAGGACCAAAAGAAAAGAACTAAGCGTTAGAAAGCCTATCTTATACTCGCAAGTTTTCTTCCTAGTCGTGCTAATCCCCGTTGTTGCCGATTACCGTAATATCGATATTAATAGTGGCAACGAAAGAAGTGAGCGACTCCTAACTCAAACTAACCTAATCCTAACCCTAACAAGCTCTTTTTATACATATTTAGCACATAGTTAATCTTAAAAAAATCTGGACAATTTGAACTTAACTCGTTAAAACACTAAGGAAAATATTCCCATCTCTCCGTGGACCGACCCGTACTCATCCGGCTAGCTACCAAGCGAAACCGTCTTGATTGTGGTAATTAAAACTAAGCACAACAAATCTCTATCAATTAAATAGCGCCGTTGCCGAGGAGACGGTAGTTTATTTCTTTGTGTCATTTCGGGTTAATTTGTGAATATATATATAACCAAAAACAAAAAAAACAAACAAAACTGTAAAAATCATCTTGTAATTTTTTATCCCTTTTTGTGCACGTGTGAAGAATAAAGAGAAGATCAAGTTCAGTGCCAAAGTCGTTGGGAGTTAGACTTATATCTCGCGGCTACACCGCGGCGGATCAAGACGAAACAACGATTAACTATACAATTCTGGAGCAAATTCAGTGACCAACTCAAGATTCAGGGGCTCTAACCAAGAAGAGGAGATTGAATTTAGCACAGGGAAGAATTTTGAAGCTCCCGATCGTCTGTCAAGCCGCGGAACCGCGGAAAAAGTGTAGATTTGACCGCGGAACCGCAGTCAACCTGTGATGTCAGCACCTAAAAAATTTTGGTGAGTACTCAAATCTTCTATCTACCCCCTCTGAACTCCACTGAACTATTCTTTCTGCAGTATTCTTTGCGCAAACTCTCTTCCCCTCTCCAATAAAACTGTTTTTGTGTAGGATTTTTTGCGCCACCGCCAAATAAATTTTTGCAAGTGTTTTAGATTTTTGTTTGTTATTGTTTTACATAAATAATACGGATTTTAAGGGGCTATAACACCAATTCAGATTAGGTGGGGATTTCATTACCCTTCCTAAGACCCCAAAAATCACTAAAAGAATACGCATTACCCTTGAGCTTAATAAAAAATATTTAGACTCAGCCAACTAAGGATTTGTCGTGCTCAATAGAACAGAGGAAGGTTGTGGGCATTCGGTTATTTATCTAAACTTGACTTTGTGGTGCCTAGGCTAGACAAGTGAGAAGGTAATTTTAAAAGGCCCGTCTCACGGTGATTCGTGAGCGGAACCCTCCTTACCTCACTTGTGCTTACCTGGCCATAATTGGCAGTGAAGAGACGATTTGAGGGTTATCTCACAACTTGTCACTTTGGAATGGTTAGGAGCAGTCTAGTGGACTTTGAAAACCATAGTTCTAGGTGTGATTGTGCATGTTTTGACTATAATTGTTTGAAGTTGTGCCATAAATCCGTATATATTTTACAAAACTCTTTCTAAAAAAAACAAAAACAAAAACTTTTATAAAAACTTGCCATCTGTCACCAAATTTCCCTTTTCACCAACATTTCTCCATTGACGTTTTCTTACCCACACATTCTACGCTTTGACGATACTAAACTCGTTTAGTGTATGTCCGATTGGACTCGGGACACTAGTGCCCTCCTAGTCCGCGTTACGTTAGTCGCTACCGACTACGCGATCGACTCCGACATCGAAACTCCCTTACCTTTCGCGGTTAACTCCGACGTTGACCGAGATTCTGTTCATACATCTTCACCTTCACCATCACCATCACTAAATTCTTCTTCCGAGATGTCAGGATTTCCTCCTAATATCATTTTACCTCCCCCAGGACTAATTCCACCTCCATTGGGTGCGAATAACCCGCAACCACCTCTTGTTGAAGCGCCACAGCGAATCGCGCTCTAGGATCATTTCTATCCTACCCGTGCTGCATTTCTAACTTGTCTTTCACTTCCACCGGCCAATGGGGATAATTTTTAAATTAAGCCCTACTTCATCAACATGTTGCCTAAATTTCACAGGCTTGAATCCGAAGATGCCTACATCTTCATCAATAAATTGCAGAATGTTTGTGCGAAGATGAAGACAATCCAACTGTCTGATGACGCTATACGGCTACGAGTTATTCCTTTCACTTTGTGCGACCTTGCTGAAAAGTGGCTGTATAGCACCGCATCTCATTCAATAACCAGTTGGGATGAGTTTATAAAAGCGTTTTTGAAAAAATTCTACTCAAATCATAAGACCACGCGGATTCGAAACGAAATTAACCAATTCACCCAGCTTCCTACCGAACCTTTTTGGAAGTGCTTTGACCGGTACAAGGACCTCCTTATTCAGTGTCCTCATCACGGTATAGAGAAATAACAACTTTGCCAAACTTTATATGAGGGTCTGAATCCAGCAGCTAAGCAGTTGCTGGAAATCATTTGTTAAGACCACTTCCTGTCCAGATCTGACGATGAGGCTTGGCAATTTTTTTACGATCTTGCGGAACAAATGCTTCAATAGGAGAGCACCAGATCGAACACTTCTTCTTTTTCTTCTTCTACTTCTTCCGGTCTCTCTAGGGCAGGAGTTCATAAACTCGACATCTCAATTGCAATGAAGGCTGAGATGGCTGCGATTGAGAGCAAATTTTCATCTTCTTCTCCTTCCCCTGCTCCTCCCCCTCATACCATTTGCGCTTGTTGTTCGGATCCATCTCATTTGACCGAAGAGTGTCCTTACAACCCACCATCTCAAGGACAAGATCAGATTAATACTGCATTTCAGTAAAGACCAAAAAACGATCCATACTCTTCCACATACAATCCCCGTTGGAGGAACCATCCTAATTTCGCCTGGAATCAGAACCAGCATCAAATCCAAGGCCACAACAACTTCCAGAGGCCTCCTCCTCTTCAACAACAAGCTCAACAACAATTTCAGCAGCCTTTCCAACCCCAACCTTTTCAGAATCCGACGAACAACTTTGCACCCTGCAACAATTCTTTTTCTCAAAACAACTTTGTTTCGTTAAATAACGATAAGGTTTTCTCGCTAGAATGGAGTCTAGAGGCTTTTGTAAAGCAATCGACTCAATCCACCGCAAACATCCAATCGTCTATTCAGTCTCTGGTGCAACACACCGTTGCACACGGGCAAAACATCAAGACTATTGAAGCTCAGATTGCACAACTGAACACGGCTTTAAGCGAGCGAGAGAAAGGGAAGCTTCCATCTCAACCACTCCCAAATCCTGGTGACCCACATAATGTACATGTTTCTCTTGAACAACAAAACCATAATGTGAGTATCGTGACTACATTGAGATCTGGAAGGATGCTGCATAACAACATTGGCACACGGATAGATGACGACACCCCGGCCGTTTCTTCTACTCCTTCTTTTTCTTCTTCTTCTTCTGAGCCTATTCTCCATTCTTCAAAAGGCTCTTCTCCTTCAATCGCTGCTCCGAACGGATCCACATCTCACTCCACTCAAACTCCAGTTTTGGGTTCCGTTCCAACTCCACAATCTCCTCCACAAGCATTGGGCTCAACCAATTTCAAAAATATTCCATTTCAAAACTGGTTGAAGTCCAATAAACAAAATCCATAAATGGAAAATATTCTGGAGTTGTTCAAACAGGTTAACATCAACATTCCCCTCTTAGATGCAGTCCAACAAGTTCCCTCCTATGCAAAAATCTTGAAGGACTTGTGCACTAAGAAGAGGAAATCTCAGGTACCCAAAAAGGTTTTCCGAGCCAGTAACGTGAGTGATGCTCTTACCCAAAATTTACCACAAAAACAGAAGGACCCAGGCCGTCCTACGATTTCAATAAGCATTGGGGATAAGAACATCAACCGCGCTCTCTTGGATCTTGGTGCCAGTGTTAACCTACTTCCTTATTCTGTATATGAGCAACTAGGTGTAGGAGAACTGAAACCTACACATTGTACTCTTTAAATGGCCGACCGATCTATTACCCATCCTAGGGGTGAGCTAGAGGATGTGTTAATAAAGGTTGGGGACTTCATATTCCCCGTTGAATTCATTGTTTTAGACACACAGCCTGTAGATAACCCCCGAAATCAAATTCCGGTGATACTCGGTCTCCCATTCCTTGCAACCTCAAATGCTGTGATCAATTGTCGAAACGGTTCGATGAACCTCTCTTTTGGCAACACGACAATTGAACTCAACATTTTTAGGTTGGGGAATCAGCCATCCGAACTAAGTGCTCATATATTAGATGTTTGTTCCATCCAGGAGATCATCCCAGAGGACTGTGAATTTGAGGAATTCTCTTTTGATCATAGTAATCTTGACGCCTCTAGTGCGTTCCTCTTTGAACCTGCTGCTTCCGCTTCCAACAACGATTACGAGTGCTTCACTTTTCCAAATAATCTTAGCTTGTCGGCGCCTGAGTTTGAAGCTTTCGAATTCTCGGATACGTTAGTTGAACCATCCGACTCGGTCGCATACACTCACTTCGAGCCCATGTTGGAATCTTTTAAGTTCGAGACATTTTCTCTAATCTTGCCTTCAGTCGTCTCACCTCCGACACTCGAACTCAAGCCTCTGCCACCTCACCTCAAGTATGCTTACTTAAGTAAGAACGAGACCCTTCCAGTCATCATCTCGGATTCTCTAGCTCCAGAGCAGGAGAAAGCCCTTCTCACGGTCTTGCAATCCAATCGGCAAGCTTTCGGCTGGACGATGGCAGACATCAAGGGGATTAGTCCCCTGATCGTTGAACATCACATTCACCTGATGGATGATGCCAAACCAGCTAGGGATCCACAGAGGCGGTTAAATCCAGTCATGAAAGAGGCTGTGAAAAAGAAAATCGTCAAATGTCTGGATAGTGGTATCATTTATCCTATCTCAGACAGCCAGTGGGTCAGTCGTATACATGTTGTCCCTAAGAATCCGGGCATTACGGTCATCACAAACGAGGCGAATGAGTTGATCCCTACTCGCACCCAGACATGGTGGCGAGTATGCATTGATTATCGAAAACTCAACGCCGCAACGCGGAAAGATCACTTTTCGCTACCATTCATTGACCAAATGCTCGAAAGATTAGATGGACATGAGTACTACAATTTTCTGGACGACTACTCAGGCTACAACCAGATTCCCATCGCCAAGAAAGACCACGACAAAACCACGTTCACTTGTCCTTTCGACACATTCGCATATCGCCGCATGCCCTTTAGGCTATGTAATGCTCCCACTACCTTTCAGCGGTGTATGATGGGAATTTTCTCTGACATGGTTGAGAAATTTTTGGAGATATTCATGGATGATTTCTCCATCTTTGGCGATTCTTTCGACGAGTGTCTGCAACATCTCGACGCTGTCCTTACCCGATGTAAGGATAAAAATCTCACTTTAAACTGGGAAAAATGCCACTTCATAGTACGCGAAGGTATTGTCCTAGGACATATCATTTCGCTAAATGGCATTGAGGTTGACAAAGCAAAGATTGAAGTCATTTCTAATCTCCATCCTCCTAGATGCATCAGAGATATCCAAGCTTTTCTTAGCCACGCCAGTTTCTACAGACGGTTTATCAAGGACTTTAGCAAGATTACTAGACCCTTGACTCTTCTTATGTCCAAGGATACCACGTTCAATTTCGACTCAAGCTGTTTAACTGCTTTTGAATCACTAAAAAGCTCACTCACCACTGCTCCCGTTCTTTCTTCACCTGACTGGACGTATCCCTTTGAGATTATGTGCGATGCATCCGACTTTGTTATCGGTGTGGTCCTAGGACAACACATCGATAAAATGCCGCACGTAATCTACTACGCAAGCCGGACCCTGAATGACGCCCAAATGAATTACACAACAACCGAGAAAGAGTTCTTGGCTATTGTGTTTGCTTTAGAGAAATTTAGGCTTTATTTGATCGGCTCTCCAGTCATTGTCTATACCAATCATTCAGCTCTGCGACATCTTTTTGCGAAAAAGGATGCAAAATCTCGGTTAATACGTTGGATCCTCTTACTTCAAGAATTTGACCTTGTCATTAAGGACAAAAGAGGATGTGAAAACGTAGCGGCCGACCATTTTTCACGACTTCCTTCTTTGCCGACGCTTCCTCTCCCAATTAACAATGTTTTTCCTGATGAACAACTCTTGACCGTATTGTGCGAACCCTGGTTCGCAGATATTGTGAACTATTTGGCGACATGACTAATACCGAATGAATGGTCAAGTCAGGACAGACTTAGATTTTTATCCCAAGTAAAACACTTTTACTAGGACGAATCCTACTTGTTCAAGTACTGTCCAGACCAAATTATTCGTCGGTGTATTCCTGATAATGAGTTCAATAGTGTGCTGCCGTTTTACTACGATCAAGCATGTGGCGGGCATTTTGGCCCAAGAAAGACAGCCGGGAAAGTCCAGCAATGTGGTTTTTACTGGCCACAACTCTTCAAAGATGCCCATGATTACTTCAAGACTTGCTCCCGCTGCCAACACTTGGGCCGGATTTCCATAAGAAACGAGATTCCGCTCCAACCAATCTTGGTTGTTGAGATTTTCGATATTTGGAGAATTGATTTCATGGGGACGTTTCCCAGCTCTTTTGGGAACCTGTATATTCTCTTAGCTGTTGATTATGTCTCTAAATGGGTCGAGACAGTGCCAAGCTGGACGAACGACAACAAAGTTGACGTTAGATTCCTTAAAGAGGACATCTTTTCCTGGTTTGGGCACCCCCGCACGATCATTAGTGACAATGAGACACATTTCTGTAATAGGTCTTTCGAGGCCTTGATGCGGAAATACTCAATTAATCATAAGCTATCCACGCCCTACCACCCCCAAACATGTGGGCAAGCCGAAGTTTCAAATCGGCAAATCAAGCAGATTTTGGTGAAAACGGTTTCCAAGAACCGAAAAGATTGGTGTTTGAAACTAACTGATGCCCTTTGGGCATTCCGAACTGCATACAAGAATGATCTTGGAATGTCTCCATATCGGCTTGTGTATGGAAAGGCTCGCCACCTTCCTGTGGAAATCGAGTATCGCGCATTTTAGGCGATCAAAGAGCTGAATCTAAACCTTGAAGATGCGGGCAGCTATCGGAAGCTACAACTTAATAAACTGAACGAGTTTCGGGATGAAGCTTATGAGAACACGGTTGTTATAAAGAACCGAACGAAAGTGTTTTATGATAAACACCTTACGCGCAAAACCTTCACGCCTGGACAACAGGTACTTCTTTACGACACTCGACTCTATTTCCATCCCGGTAAGTTTCGATCTCGCTGGAAAGGACCCTTTTTTGTGCGGAGTGTATACCCGCACGGCGACGTGGATTTAGAGAATCCAGAAAACGGTTCACTATTCAAAGTGAACGGATACAGAATAAAACCGTTCCTCACCGCAGAACCATTGGAGGAGCTCCTGATGTTGCACGAGCCGGTTTACATTGACTAATCTTCCTCCGTTTACCACCAAACTTTGGTTATCTAGCCATAAACAGTGGAAACACTGTTTCAAATATGTTTGGGGGTATGTATATACCGTCTTGTATATATATAATGGATATTCTTGTCCGGTGCATATCCATTTTTTTTTGTGTATCGGGATATTTCTTGCCTGGTGAAATACCCATTTGTAATAAAATCAAATAAAAAAATGAAAAGGGAGTGCTTTTGTAAATATCCAGAACTATAAAAAAAATAGTTTTTTTATATAAATAAATAATTTCTTCTTTTGGGAGGACCTTTGTACAAATAAACCCCTTTTTGTTGACCGCCCCTTTAAATATATCCTCTCTCTTTTTTCTGCAATTTCCGAGCCTCCACTCAAACCAACACAGAAAACCCTAGCCGCCACTAAAAATTCCACCAGCGATCGCCTCAACCCGCCGCGGAACCGCCACCGAACGCCACATATGCCGCCGATCCGCCGCCTTTCAACCGCTTCTCCCTCTGAAATTTTCAGAGGAGGTTTGATTTCTCATCTCCTCTCTGTAGATTTACAAGTTTTGTGTTTTCTGTTCATGGCTCCTACTTTTCAATTTGAACGGGATTTCTCACAATTATTCACCTATGACGTTTATGGTAGCTATTTTGGCGATGAAATCCGGAAACGCGGATGGAATTTCCTGTTGTATAACCATCCGAACGCGTTCGCGATTCCGGATCTCGTTGCACGTTTCTTTGAGAGTATGAAGGAGGGTTGTTTAGCTAAACACGGGTTTATACGCTTGTTGTGGGGGGGTCGGAAAATTGTTATAGATAGGAACTTCATTCATGAAGTCACTTTGATATCTCGTATCCCCGCACATGATCAACCCCTCCGCTTTGAGGATTACAAGCCGTTGATGAGCGATGATTGTTCTAGGGAACCTAGGAAGGGCATTCAAGCACGAACGCTGTATGCAAATATCTTAACCGTGTGCCGTTGGGCACAAAACAACATTTTTGGAAGTTCGCATAACACCACCTTTTTCACACCATCCCTACACATTGTGCACACATTAATGATGAAGAACCCTAGCTATGACATGTGCACTGTGCTTTTACACTCAGTTGGCGCTGGCAAGAAGGCAGCCAATTACCCATGCCCAATATTAGTGACACAATTGTGTCGCTATTTCCTTTCTGTTGAGGAATTCGATGCTTTTATGCATCGTGGGGTTCCCATTCGACCCCTGCTTGAGGGTGTCTCCACATCATACATGAGAATTCATGGGTTATGGTCGCACACCGAGCCGACCGAAGATATGATGGCGAAGACGCCCAGCTCGAGCTCCACAGCGAGCGATGAAGAGCCAACCCCCGCTGCGCAAGCACGCTTGCTGCAACGTACTCATAGGGGGGTAGAGAGAGTGTTGGGGATGCTGACAAATTTTGATCAACGTTTGACGAGTCTTGAGCAGGGGATGTCTACCCTGCTGGCACTAGAGGAAAGAGCGAGATCGAGGGGGCATGGGGCAGACATGAGTGCTGCAGGTACGAGTGATACCGCGTCTGGTTCTAGGAGACGCCGTAGGCAGCAGTGAGGGCACTGCTGTGGGTCAGTTTGGGGGTGGGGTTTTGTTGTAAATAGTTATCCTTGCATTCTACATCTGCACGTTTTTTCTTGTAAATATTTTTTCTTTTACTTTGCATGTTTAAATTCCGCATCGCATTTTTCTGCATTGAATTATTATCCTATAAAAAAAATTTAAAAAAAATTTAAAAATTTAAAAAATAAAAATGAAAAAAATAAAAATAAAAAATTTCAATGTTGGCCATTTTTGCCTCAAGTTCGACATGACGGTTGACTAGTTAGAAAAAAACTAAATCCTAAATTTAGTAATTGAAAACCCTAAAAATAACCTTCCTTGAAGTATAACTGAAGAAAATATACGTCCTTACAGTTTGTTTAGAAATAAGCAATTTTGAGTTCAGTTCTTGGGCTAAGCTGAAATAAGGGAAGAGTATTGAAAGCTCTATTTGAAGAGTAAGTCCGAAAAATAATTCCGAATCTTAAGTCCAAATTCTGAAAATATTTACCCTACAAATCGCACATACACACACCTTGAAACTTGGGATAGTAGAGGATACCTAGAAATACTCTTTCCTGAAAGCCTAGTATGAAAGAAAAAACGGTATTTAAAGCTAACTACCAAAAGAGCATCATTGAAAAATATATCCGGTCTTGAAAGAAAAAAAGGAAAAAAGGGGTATAAAAAAATAAAAAGAGTGCAAGACCTGGAAACTGCTAATTACGCTTTAATGCTCACACATTCAATAATCGGCTGATTAATGCTTCAGGAAGCTGTAATAGTTGCATGAAAGATGTGTGAGCAAATCCGTCCACCATTAATAAAGAAGAAGTAGTGCTAGGTATTAAGGCAAGAGTATTATAGCTTGAATTGAATTTCCAAGTGTAGGGGTGATATTTACACACACGTAGATGTATATGATCGGAGTTTGGAGGAGAGAGAGGAATGAAAAATAGAGCTTATATCTTCAATAGAGATGATAAAAATTCCGGATTTGAGATTGCGTTTTAGAAGGAAAACTCAAGAGATGCAGAGAGCTTTATAAACTGGCAAAACATATAGGATCTTAAGTTAAATGAAAAGAAAGTGTGAAGAATAAGGGATGATGATTTCTAAGTTAAAGATGATAGAGTTTCTTGCTAGAATGCTGAACTGTAGGATTAGAGTAGACAGCCAACTTGATCGGATTTTGTGGGTAGTATCCGCTGAAAACCCTCAGGAGACAAAACTCCTCCTCTAGGGCAGCCTAGAGGTTTAACGGCTTGTTGCACGAGCTCAGTGCAATCGCGTTCCCTGCGAAAGTGAGGTTAGGACTTTTTGTGAATAAAATGGCTTTGCTCGGGACGAGCAAAAGATAAGTTTGGGGGTATTTGTTCATATCAGAATTTTGCAATTTTATACTGCCCATTCTTGATCGCATTGCATATAGGTAGGTACTCTTGATCCTTATTTGCTAAATAATTGCAGGTTACAGGTTCTCAGCTCCAAATAATAAAAATCAAAAATAGTCGTGACAAATTCAGGACAACTGCCAACAACAGATAAAAATACGGGTCTCCGCTCACCATCCATCATATGCCGCCTACTAGTTCGAGGGACAAAATGGTAATCAAAGGTCATTCATGCACAAAGCACAAGGAGGTAGCACAAGAACCAAGTTTATAACGCAGAGCTCAAGAAGATCAAGGCAAAAGTCCACATTCTTTCATCTTTTTGGACTGTTGAGAATATGGGAGAAAAATGAAGTGATTTTGAGAAACTAAGTGTACTAAACAGAGAAGAACAACAACATGGAAAACCTAAAAAAAAACGGTACAACAACTCAACCAAAGGGCCGCGGAACCGCGGCCGATATGGTACTTATGCGGCGGTTCCGCGGCCGAGTTGACTCGGAGACATGAGATATTTTCAGGGTAGTTTTGTAATTTTGTAAGGGCTCAGATTTTAGCCCTAGGGTTTCTTGTATCTGCCTATAAATAGCCCAGTTTCAAGCCAAGTAAAGGATGCTTTTTCTTGTGTTAGGATTTAGTATAGTAATTTGCAACTTCCTCTTCCTTTTCGTCTATTCTCCATTGATATTGTAGTGAGCTTTTGAGTGAATGATGAATAAAGAAGAGTTCTTTTAACATGCATGTCTTATAATTGATTTATTATATTTTGCTTATAATTTTCTTTGTTAAAATAGTTGTTGTTATTTGTTTGTTTGTTTGTTTTCTTTTTCTCTTTTCCTTTATCCTTACAACAATGATGCTTAAGTGTGATCCTTGCCTAAGAGAGGTCCCAAATAGCTAGTTGTGATTCTCTACCTCATTTCTTTCTATCCTCTTTGTTTGTTTTATTTTCTTTTTGTTATATAATGGGTGAGTAGTTTCTCACTTGTTAGGGTAATATAAGGGAAGTTTGAGAGAAGGAAATCTCTCTCACTCTTTTGTTTGCCCAACATCTTGATTCGGACTCCCGTCAAGTTAACCACAATCCGCTCCCTACAGCACCCTATCCTACACGATAGTGGTGACACCCTGGTGAGACCGGTTGCGGTTGAATTGACCGGAGGTTATCGCTAAGAGCCAAGAACGGACAGACAAGGACCAAAAGGATGGAACTAAGCGTTGGAAAGCCTAGCTTATACTCGCAAGTTTCCTTCCTAGTCATGCTAATCCCCGTTGTTGCCGATTACCATAACATCGATATTAAGAGTGGCAACGAAAGAAGTGAGCGACTCCTAACTCAAACTAACCTAATCCTAACCGTAACAAGCTCTTTTTATACATATTTAGCACATAGTTAATCTTAAACAAACCTGGACAATTTGGACTTAACTCGTTAAAACACTAAGAAAAAGATTCCCATCTCTCCGTAGACCGACCCATACCCATCCGGCTAGCTACCAAGCAAAACCGTCTTGATTGCGGTAATTAAAACTAAGCACAACAAATCTCTATCAATAAACTGGCATATTTTGTACCAAGTTACAAACAACTGCGTTAACAATATAATCAAATATTACTAGTTCTACTCTATTTCTGTCTATTCTATTTCTACCTATCTTTAGGACTTACCGAGCGATTGTTCGCTGACGACATTCCGTTTCTTCTTTTTTGGAATGTTGTTAGGTGATCTGGACGCACTAGAGACCGAGCCTAGTACAGAGGACTTGGAGCAGTTTGCTATCGACCCAGAGCTGTAGGCACTTGTACATAATTTTTATTTCAGTTATGCCATTGTTTAGGCATTGCTTTCTATTCAAGTATTTACATTCCAGTTGTACCTATAAATGAATGTTTAATAAATAAAGTTGTTGTTCATTTATATTCCTGTCTCTTGTGTACATTTACTTTATATTGCTTAGATATGCTTAGCGTGTTTACTTCTGAGTAAATACGTAGCGGCCTCGTCGCGTCTCCTTGCCCGTATACTGGGAAGCGGGGCGTGACAGCGACTAACTGACAATCCAAGAGCCAATGTGTTTTAAGAAGGTTCGGTTAACTTGGTTCATGAGTTTTAGTTTAGGGTCAGGTCATGGTCGCTGCCAAAGAGAAACAGAAAAGAAACACTCAGCGTGCACTCTAACCTAGATCAGAATGGTTAATCACTTTATCTAATCAGGATGTCTCCCACTATTTCCTCGAATTCTCCTCCAAACCCTAAAAGAAGAATTGGTCGGGATCATCTAAAATCACCCGAGGAGTAAACCTACTCATCAGTGGGAATCGGGATCCAACTATCATCGCATGATAACTTGATGGAAACCACTAAAGTCACCACACTCCAGAAGGTATGCGCATGCCTAGCAAGTTTCCTGTATGTTTGAAACTCCCGATGTGATTTTTACCCCTAGGACCCAAGTGACCTTGACACAGTCAACATATCAAAGGGTCCTAGTCAAGTTCAACCCGTCATTTTCTTGATTGTATTAAACCTACCCGCATAATACCCTTGACACAGTCAAAATAGTTACACGGCTGTCCTAACCAATCCATATATCCATGCGACGGAAAAGCATTACAGAGCTACCGTACACTACGCCTTGACACAGTCAAAATACGTAGCACGAATACTAAGTAATACTAATCTGAAATGACGGAGGGCTACTGCTGGTTTTTGGCGAAAAACCTTTAACGTAATGAACTTGATATCGTTGAAGGAACCGAGTGGTTTTACAAATATATAGTGGCACAAACTTTTGCTAAAGAGGTCACTCCCTATGAAGGGATCTTGGCTCTTTCCTCGTCGAATGAGGTGCGGGATATTCCAAGCTGAATACCACGATGCAAGGCAAAAGAATCGACTATAGTAAAGTTATTACGTTGACGCAAACTTCTGCCCAAGAGGTCACTCTCGATGAAGGGATTTCAGCTCTTGCCTCGTCGAATGAGGTGCCGGATATTCATAATCAAATATCACTGTGCAAAGCAAAAAGAAACGTCTGTAATGTCAGTTTTTAAAAAAAAAACTTGGTTCCAACAACATCATATAGGTGTTTTCTTTGCATTAATCAAAATTAATGCAGTCACATCAATTAAACATATCACACCAGATAAAGGAACGAAAAATAAAATATATGTAAACACCATCCGCATTCGCCACTGGGCCCCGTCATCACCCGTAGGTTACTTAACTAACAGCAGAGCGGGGGCTGAACTAGCGTGGGTGAAAAACATATACAACATCTAATAGTATATATATAAATATATATAACAATCGTCCCAGGCATGATATAAGCAACATTACAGAATAGCGACACGCATCACAGAACAAACAGATAATCTGGGAGCCCCGGGTTTCCTTTGAGCCGCAAGTGAAACCCGACGTTCCCCTGGTCGTGTGGATAGCCTGTGCAATGAAAACCTAGACCCCTACGAGCGCGGAAAGTTACCAATCCCATAAGCGAGACAACACCAATCAACAACGTGAATAGGCCACCCAGCACTCCACGGAATCCGGTAACTTGGGTACCCCTTCGTGGGTCAACCTGTACCCCCTACGAGTGCGGCGAATAGCTCACCAATTCTAGAGTAAGGTCCCCTCCATCTCAACTCCATGAGATGCGGACCCGTTGCCCTCTAGAACCCGGCTATTCGTGCACTCCTCCTTGGGGTAATCCTAGTACAGAAAAGAAAATAATATGTACAAGGGTGACATCGACCTCAACCCAGTTGTGCCACAAACAAATAATATACAAACTGGCAGAGACGACGGTACACATGTCAGACGCTCGTCCCATAATATCAAATGTACAAATGAATCTAAACTGTACTACTATTAGACCCAAGCTATCCATCACGACAATCCGGCCATGACCACAGCACAACACAGAACATCAACGCGAATGTTATGTTCGAAAACCTGTCCAAAAGACATATAGCAATTAGACGAGTTGTATCGCTCTAATGACATTCACGGTCGCAGATTGTAATGCATGCACTGAAAACTTTTAAACAGTGTTAAAAATAGCGACTTCGAAATACTCCGTATTGCCCCCAAACCAAAGATATAACACAATATCCAAACCGGGCAAAACAAACAACACCTGAGAACCAATATTCCAGAGACTAGAACACACAAAAAAGTTCAAGTCCCAAGTCCACTAAAGAACCAGCTAGGCCTGTTTTTTAGCAAATCTCGTCGGCCATGTTATGTCATTTAGGGCTCGTGTTTTAAGGGTGTTCTAGTTACTGTATAAATAGCCTTCTGCAATTGTTTAAAAATTTTAAAAGACTCTGAAAAAGTTGACAGAAACTGGAATATTTCTTCGAGTGTTTCGGAGTTGTTTCGGTTTCGTTATTTAAAAAATCGTCTAAAACTGCTAGTAAGGGGTTAATGGGTTGGCTCTGATAATATGTTGTGTTACGCCAGCGCCCCGACCATCAAACCGTGGACAAATGCGGAACAAATTTTTTTTTCTAAACTGGTGCTAACGGAACCCGATTCTACGGATCAACCATTAACCCTACACTAGCAATACTAAAGAGGAGTTAGAAAGGTTATACCGAATGATCCGCGTCTTTCGGTCTTTAACCGCCTTCCCAAACTCCTAGTGGCCACCATGATCAAGCTTGATCTCCGGTCTCCCTCCATCGAAGATAATCCACCTGAGAATTTGTATTCCGGGCTCCAACCTCATAACCGAGGTAACTAGGGTATCTAGTTTGCCAAACTTGATAGCCTAGAAGAAGTAGAGAGTGATGAAGGATTAGAGTATCTCTAAGCACCCTAGGTTTCTCAACACATGGGACTTGTAGGGTGGAGGTAGAAGAAGATACTTTGAGGACGATAGTGTGAAGAAAACTCAAGTGAGGAAAAATGGCCAAGTGTTGTGAAATATATAGCATGCCAGCAACTTAAGAAAAAATTATCCAAGTCCACAAATATCTCACAACACCACAACAAATATCAAGCATCCAAGAATAGTGCACCATGAGTAACTATGTGAGTCATACCATGAGTCACCATAAAGCATGCTTGAAATTTAATGCCAAAACAATGACTCATCCTCTCCACCTTATTAACCATTTAAACAAAAATGGTTAAAACTAAATGAGGTATAATCTTCTAGAAGCAATCTTGTAATAAATTATAAGAATACCCCTCATCCATATATACATACCCGTATCCATATTCCGACAAAATACGAATACAATGAGACGAAAATAATCCAACAATATAATACTAGAATCCAGCTTAAACCAAAGCCACTAGTTCTATCCGTCTGAATCATGATACGTGCACAAGTGCGCGTATATGATCGAACCCTGCCGTAAAACCATACAACCTCTACATCGTTTCGTCCGAAGCAGGGAAACCCTCTCTGTGGGACTCTAAAGACTCGACAATACGCTGGCAGTGGGTTTAACCACAAGAACGTCAGTGGCACTAGCTGTACGTAACGGCTACCCAGGTATTGAGCGAAAGGGAGGCCAACGAGCAAACTCATCCTGAAACCCCTACTGAGCCTGACAGTGACAATATCCGTACAGTCCGGTCCGTTCGTCTATGAGTATCGCATATCGAGTCTAGGGGGTGGATAAAGTCAGACCCCTAATAACGTGACATTTAGTGTCGTTATGAAACCCATCACCACCTGAGAAACTACCGATCCTAGATCAGTAATTCTCGACTACTTTGGCCATGGATTTCTGGTGATGGCCACCCATGCACAACGCAACATCAACCCCCAATACCGGGAGAGACGAATCCCCAACGATCCGCTTACTGCCTCCATATGGTTCGGGACCGTACCCAACTAAAACCTGTTTGCACGACTCCTTTGAGTCGTGGTAGGGTAGTAATCAAAGCACGGTGGCAACTCACACGAGAAAAATGACGATCTCAGGTCGACAGACTAACCTGTACACATGTCACCAGGAAACTGCTATCTGACAATAGGTAGAATACCAACTAGCATGTTCCCGGCGAGTCCGTCCAATGTACTCATAACCCAATGAGCACCTGCATACTATCTTAGGTGAACAAACTAACACCATTAGCTTGTGAGACCTGGCCACCGCCCCTTGTCGGGGTCTCGATCAGTATACACTAGTCTACTCTGGAGTATCGATGCCCAGTTTCAATACTCCTACGACTAGGGACATTTAAGGATGTGCTTATAAACCATCCAGCTCCCACGTATATGATCGCCATCATAATGCTGGTAGTCAAGCAAGAATCCTATGGGCTCTATCAACATGTAATAGTGATCTGTAATACCACATAAAGCATATACATGATGATAGAGACAAACCAGATAGTATACTATCATCTCAAGTAAGACTGTTCTATCCGTATAGGTCCTCCCTCAATCATCATAATCTCCTGCCTGCGATTATGATAATTTCCTTGAGGGCACTATAGCCAACAACTCCTTCCCCCAAGACAAGACAGGGAAAATATTCAACCTTGTCATGGTGCACCAAATGATGATGCTTCCAGAGTCTCGGCACCACGAACAAATCCACGAGGTCCATCACCCGGATTATTGCTCATATCACCGAACAATAGGTCATCCCCTTGAAGACTGCTTCACCTTCAAAGACTGGATCGAAGACCAATATCAACAAGGCGGGTTCGCTTTATCCGACAGCTGGAGGTTAACCTCACCGCAGAAGCATGAGCCAAAGAGGACCTATACCATGAGGATAGGACCAGCTCAATATCAAGGATGGAAGCGAACCCGTACCTTCCATGTGATAACACTCTCAAAGGAGGGAGGGCACGAGACGATAGATGACCCTTTTAGGTCCTTCGCAAATGAAGATGAGGACGAGATGATCTCAGAGTTTCTACCAGTGCCAAAGGAGCTGGAAAGACGGGATACGCACTACGGCGAACAACCTAAGAAAAATTGACTTAGGGACAGAAAATGAGCCAAGGTCAACGTTCGTCAGTGAGATGCTATCTAAAAAACAGGTAGCCACATTGAAAGACGTGCCCATGCAATATAAAGACTGCTTCGCATGGAACTATTCCGAAATACTAGGTCTAGATCCAAAGATGGCAGTACATAAACAGGCCATATTGCTGGACATAAAGCTAGTCAAACAGGCGCCAAGAAGAATGCGGCTCGAACTTGAGATGAGTATCAACGCTGAAGTCGAGAAACTAA
Organism: Agapanthus africanus; assembly: GCA_030015575.1. Lineage (NCBI taxonomy): Eukaryota > Viridiplantae > Streptophyta > Magnoliopsida > Asparagales > Amaryllidaceae > Agapanthus > Agapanthus africanus. The sequence continues at coordinate 504,260,100 of CM057343.1, read as the reverse complement.
TTGATTCCGGCTTCATCCAAGACGTTCAATATCCCGACTGGATCGCTAACATCGTTCCGGTGAAGAAAAATAGGACGGTGCGCATCTGCATGGACTTTCGGGACCTCAACAAAACTTGCCCGAAGGATGATTTCCCAGTACCTGTTACCAAGCCGATGATCGATAATACGTCTACCTATGAGGTCTTCTCCTTCATGGATGGATCTTCAGGATACAACCAAATAAAATTGCATCGTGAAGATCAAAAGCATACCGCCTTCTGGACTCCGCTGGGCATATTCTGCTATAAGATGATGCCTTTCGGTTTAAAGAACGCCGGCGCTACTAACCAGAGGGCCATGACGAAGATCTTCGACGACCTCATCCATGAGATTGTCGAATGCTGCATCGACGACCTTGTGGTGAAGAGTAAGTCTTATGAGGAACATTGGGAACATCTAAACATAGCGTTCCAACGTCTTCGGAAGTATAATCTGAAGATGAATTCTCTAAAATGCGCGTTTGGAGTCTCCTCAGGAAAATTCCTAGGATTCATCATACGGAACCGGGGTATTGAAATCGATCTCTCAAAGATCAAGGCGATTACGGGAATGCCTATGCCAAGGACCCTCAAACAGTTGCGATCCCTTCAAGTAAAGCTCGCATATATCCGGTGGTTCATAGCCAACCTCTCTGAAAAATGTCGTCCCTACAGTCATCTGATAAAGAAAGAGACCCGTTCGTTTGGGATCAAAAGTGCCAAAATGCACTAGACGAAATCAAGTAATACCTGCAAAATCCGCCGGTGTTGACCGCTCCGGTTAAGGGAAAACTCCCCATCCTATATAAGACAGCCCTTGAAGGTTCTCTAGGCGTGCTATGGGCATAAGGGAACGATCAGGGAAAGGAGAGAGCTTTGTACTATTTGAGCCGTGTTCTCCTGGGGGCAGAAAAAAACTACTCCCCCATCGAAAAGCATTGCCTGGCACTGATCTTCGCGATAACAAAGCTCAGACATTACGCCTTGACACATGAGGTCCATCTTATATCAAAGGTGTATTCTCTCAAATATCTGATGTCAAGGGACATATTAATAGGAAGGCTTGCCAAATGGGCCCTCCTTCCGATAGAGTTCTCGATAACGTATAAACCCCTCAAAGCAGTGAAAGGCCAGCCATCGCTGACTTTCTCGCCGAGCATCCGATACCAACCGACTCCCCTTTAAATTGCGAGTTGCCGGATGAACATGCGTTCGACACAATCGAAGGAGAGAAGGAAGAAAATGATTCCTTATGGGAACTCTACTTCGATGGAGCATCTTCCATGAAGACACGAAAGCAAAACACCCCCATAATCAAAGCCGGGGTGGACCTTATCTTCGTGACTCAGCAAGGAGGGATATTGCGTTACGCCCTCTCCTTAACGGAGCCAAGGACTAATAACGAAGCTGAATATGAAGCCTTGATAGCAGGTTTCGAGATCGCTGTCCACATGGGAATCAAATACCTCCTCATATATAGAGACTCCCAGCTGATCGTTAGCCAAGTAAGTGGAGACTATTAGACATGCAAGCTGGAGCTGATAAAGTATGGAGAAAGAGGGCAACAACTATTGACACAAATCCCCTCCTACATCCTGGAGAGTATACCGCGTTCAGAAAATAGAAAGGTAGATGCGTTGGCCAAATTGGCTAAGGAATTAGCTAACGAAGACCTCGATGACGTAAAGATCATCGTGCAAAGCCGCGGGATCCTCGCGCTAACAAATATATCTTCGGAAGACTTAATAGAGCCATTTGAAAGAAAAGAAACGACCGAACAAGCAGCCCTTGAAATAGAGGACGAGAAAAAGGTCAACGATTGGAGAGAAGTCTTCATAGACTACTTCAAAGCCCAACGAACGCCCAAAAACGCGTCGTCTCGACATCAGCTCATAAAACGAGCTATGTCCTTCGCCCTCGTCAATGATACTTTATATAAGAGATCGTTCGAGTGTCTATGGCTAAGATACCTGGGGCCGAAGGAAGCAAACAAAGTCGTTCAAGAAATTCATGACGGACTCTCCGGTTCTCACTAAGCTGGGCTAAAGATGAAGCTGAAGATCAAAAGAATGGGTTATTATTGGTCCACAATGATTCAGGACTGCCTCGAATATACGAAGTAGTGTCACTCATGCCGAATTCATGGGGACTTCATCCATCAACACCCAAATCCGCTACACCCAACGGTGGCTAGCTGGCCGTTTGAAATGTAGGAAACCGATATAATTGGCCCCATTGAACCAGCGTCATCCAAAAGACATCGATTCATATTGGCAACGACCTGCTACTTTTCTAAGTGGGCAGAAGCAGTACCACTAAGGGAAGTGAAGATGGAAAATATCCTCCATTTCTTCAGGACACGTGTCATCTATTGGTTCGGCACTCTACGACGAATTATCTCGGCAATGGGCCAGCCTACAGGAGCCATAAAATCAACCGCTTCGCAGAACAACATAAGATAGATTGAAGATACTCTTCAGTCTATAATTCTCGTGCCAACAATCTAGCTGAAGCTTTCAACAAGACCTTGACAAAGATTATAAAGAAAACGGTGTTCAGAAATAAAAAAAAGACTGGCACGAAAAGTTGCACGAAGCTCTCTGGGCGTACCGAGCAACGTTCAAAACGGCTACGAATACAACACCATACATGTTGGTATTCGGCACGAAAGCAGTGCTTCCCCTGGAAATAAAACTCCCTTCTCTATGAGTAGCGGGTCAATACGAGCTGACAGATGAAGAAAATGCTCATCTTCGGCTTGAGAAGCTCGATGCCCTCGACGAAACTCGCCTTATAGCACAGAAAAACATGGAGGGTTATAAGGCAAGGATGGCACGGTCATACGAAAGACTGACCAGGCCGAGAACATTCCGCCAAGGCAAACTCGTACTAGTCATCAAAAGACCAATGATCCCCAATTGCGCAAAACGGAGCAAATTCGAGCCGAACTATGAAGGCCCGTACATCATAGACAAAGTCTGCCAAGATGGAGTGTACCTGCTCATAGATTTGCATGGCGAAAGACCCTTCCGGCCAATAAACGGTCGATTCCTCAAAAAATATTACGCTTGACGAGTCACGACTTAGGTCTATGATAGATGACGACACCCGTATCCGCTCGCTATCTTCCTGAGTCAAAACTCTGAGAGTAGTATACAAAGAAGCTCTGTCGCCTCAAACATGGCGATGAAGGACCGAGAAGTCCTTACACTAATTATCCGCTTCAAATATGGTGACAGTGGACCGAGATGTCCCTAAACTATAACCTCGCCTCAAATATGGCGACAGCGGACCGAGAAGTCTCTAAACTAACAATGGACCGAGATGTCCCTAAACTAATAATGGACCGAAAAGTGCTTAAACTAGAAATTCTGTAACATTTCAAAAAAATAAAATATTATTTTTGGGAATTTTTATAATTAAATAATTAAATATTGAATATTTTAATAAGGCGGTATAATTAAATACCGATAAATTGGAAAAAAAATTGGAAAATTATGGAAATTACTAAAAAGAGGGTGTTTTATGTGAATTATGCAAATTATAAGTTTTTATGATTAATTATACGCTATTTAGTGCTAATCGCGATTAAATATCGCTAATCGCGCATTAAGCTTGTTTTGTGCAAAACATGCATATGTATTTTTTTAGCACTTGTTACATTTTTTTCATGCTTTCTTCTTTTTATCATGCATGGTTATAATATTAAAGAGAAGAAAAGAAAAGAAAAAGGTTATGAATAAAGAATGGAGGGATGGACATGAGAGAGAGTGAGAAGGTAAGGGGGTCAAATCTTGGACCAAGCTCCCATTACTTCATTTCTTCATCATCTTCTCTCCTGTTCCACACCCTTGCTGCTGCTGCTGCTCTCACTCTCTCCCCCTCTTCAATCCTCTTAAACACCATTAAAAACATCTCAAAACCCAATATCCACTTTATTAAAAATGTGCATGAGCTCACTAGCAACACATTGGACCAAGAAAGCTTGCATTTTGGACACTTGGGGCAACTCAAGAAAATTCTTGAGTTGCCAAATGAGGTATTCTCTTAACCATTAGCCTAGTATTTCCATTGCTTTTACATCCATGTTTGTTAGAACCGATTTGGTGTCGTTTAGTGAGACTTGGGAAGTTCTAGTTAGGGTTTATGAAATTTTTGAGTTGTGATGTGTAATTGAGCTCAGTAGAGGCCACGCAAACCCCCTAGTGCTAGAATTCAGATCTAAACCAGAGACTAGAACCCCGGAATACGGATTTAGAAACCCAATATCGGAAGAATTGTGGATTCTGTGTGTGTATATTGAAATCTGCTAACACCCGGGTGGCCTGAAAATTATTTAGCAAAGACAGTGACACATGCAGGAAACCTAGGACCCCCACTGAAACCCTAGCCTCTAACCCTCAACCCTAGCCGCAAATAAATTCAATCTGGCCGCAATTTGCGGCCAGAGCAGTATGGAATTGATTCGTATTTGTTCTGTGGCTTTATCTCCAGTAAATTAGACCCCTGGCATATGCAAAATTGACTAATTTGACCTAGGGTAAAATCTGGGACCATTTTCAAGAGTTGCTACTTTGATTCGGGGTTTCGTTTTGCGTATTTTGAATTCTGGATTTTTTTGATTTGTGTCGTATTCGATCACTTGACGTTTGTACGTTGAAATCGAGTGTTATTTAGTGGTTTTGAAATCGTAGTCCATAGGTTTTAACCTATAGGCCTTTAGCATGTCGTTTTGATTTTCCGATGTGATTTTAATACGCATTTGCGATACGTTATGATGCGTAGGTACCCTTACGAAGACTTCAAGACGACAACCAAGCATGTAGCGGCGTCGGCAACGGAAAGTGAAGAGCAAGGTAAGTAGATTATATCTACGGGGGAAGTCGGGTGGATGGCGTATAGCACCCCCGCAATTCGCTGTATAGTATGATATATATATATATTATATATATATGATGTCTTTTATGTGTGACATAGATATTCAAGATATGATTAGGTGTTCAATGGTTAGATTAGGGTTTTTAGAAGTGAACTAGTATAGCTTCCTAGTTGCGAACCATAGAATAGGTTTACACCCACACGCACGCGCATGCTTACTTTATTATACTTATGCGTATATGGGGATACGTATATATATATACACACATAGGTATGGGACGACGTATATATATACACGTATACCTACACTTGGATGATGAGGATAGTGGATGATATTGGGAGATGAGTCGATAAGATTGGGCATGATGCCATGAGATCGATGATATGATGTGGTTTGTATTATGAGATACGACATGTGATTTTAGCGGGCCTTTGGACATGTGTTTTACACACGCATTTATATTTATATAGATGGTATCAGTTGTACTAGACTTAGATCAGTACCCCAGTTCATGAGATATGATGATAAGGATACCAGATAATTGAGGAGATAAATGTGAGATTCGACCCGTACCCAGATTTGGGATGCCGTACGACGGATTTACGTACGAGCTATATATTGATGATAGATCCGCACTCTTGACTCGAGGATGTCATATTGTATATTGTATCGAATGTGATACTATTGAGGCGGGATGTCACGTCCCGCTTCCCAGAGTGCGCTAAGATAGGTACGTGACAGAGCCAACCATACTACCCGTGGATAGGAAATATCCTTTCACAGTCACATTACAGCTGTAGAGATATCAAGAACAGTAATAAACTATCTAACACATGTCCATAAACCAGAATAAACTAGTCATGAAATAAAATAATACGGAAGCAAAAAGATCCAATACAATAATAAACTGGAATGTACGTCCCATAATGCGGGCTCACATCAGGAATGAAAATACTGAAAGGAAACTAAACTAAACTAATAACAGGTCCTCACTGCTCGGCCTGTTGATCAAAATACTCCTGGACAGCCTGCGATAAGGATAAGGGATCTGGGCCATGCAAAACCCAGACGTCAGTGCGTCATAATATCAATAACTCTAAGAAAGCAGGATGTGATGAAATATGCAGGCATGAAGTATAAACAGTAACAGTAACATGAATATAGATCAGTGGACAGAATATATACAGGTGAAGTGCAGTGAGTAGTCTAAACTGTGCCATAGGATTATCTACTCTAAAATTATTGAAATCAATTAGAGTAATCCTCTATATAACTCAAAGAATATGTCCCGTTACCCCCCCGGACCACAGATCAGGAATATATGAACCAAGAGTGGTTCTGTCCCGTTACCTCCTGGGACCACGGATCAAGATGTAAGAGTCACGAATGGCTCTGTCCCGTTACCCCCCGGGACCACAGATCAAGTAATACCCTTTTAAGTTACACTTTAGTTTACACTTTTGATTTCCCCATACCCCCAAGTTATGTGTTCAAGTCAGGTTTTGATAAATATGGAACTAATGCCAACACAGGATCAAGCAGGTACAGGTTTGTCTGTATAGACAACAGGATATGTCCGTAGGGACAACATGTCAAGATTGTCGGCATTAGTAACAAGATCAGGTAACATGTCAAGCCGTGGTACATCAGGTCATGTCAGGTGGTGTACATGGATCAAGTCATGTCAAGTAGTGCACATTTATCAAGTGGGTGCTCATAATCAAACTGTAATATGTATGGGTGCACAAAATCAAGTATGAGGTACTAATATAACAATAAAATGGAATAATGTGACATGGTATGCAAATCGATATAAAATCAATGATATGGATACATAATTATCGATTAGGGTTACATTTATAGTTCCAAAACTAATTAGGAATGCACTTTATTAAACATGGGGTGTTAATAACGCAGTATTATGTATTAATGTGATCTATAGATGCGGTTATATGTATTTTAAATGAGATGGATGCAAACGGGTATCCGAAAACAGTAAAACTGTAAAATGGTAATGTGGGACGTACAACTAAGCAATATGTGATGTAAATATTCCATTGGGTATAGTATTTTGAAATATAGTATGTAACAAGCTAGGTTTGCATGCGCTAGATGTAAAGTAACACGTACGGATGCAGACGGATGTCGAAAAACTGTAAAAGTAAACATGAGGTGCATAATTTGAAATACCAGTATTATATTTATTAAAATAGATATATATAAAGTAATGTAGCATGTAGCAAGATAAACTTGCCTAGACGGATTAAGAAACGGATGTGTACGGTACGTCCGACGTCGGTAAGACGTCGCGACGTACGCACGGCATACGGAACGGGTCCAAGAAACGCTCGAGGGTGATCACGTAGGTAAGGTACGTCGTCTGGATCGTCGGAGTCGATCCCGGCTCTGGCGAACTACGGAAAACAGATCACAAGAATCAAAGAAAAGAAAAGAAAGAAGAGAAAGGAAGAAGAAGAGATAGGGAGTGATGCTCACTGTGGTTGCGTTCTGTGGTTGCAGAGGGGAGGTGTGAAGGTGTCAACGGCGGCGAACGGAGCTCCGGCGAAGAGGGTTTGGTGTTTGGGGTTACGTTTAGGGTTTGGGGTCGGTTTTTTTTGTTGGCTGGGTTTGGTATGCAGGGTGTGTAGGGATATTGGTGAGGTGAGGGTGCAGAGGAGAGGGAGAGGAGAGGAAGGAGATGGCGATGGCGATGAGAGGTGGTCGGCGGCGAGGTGCAGGTGGGTTTCTTGGGTTGAGTTGGGCGCAGGATGCACGGGGAGAAGGAAGAAGGTGGCTGAGTTGGTGAAGAGGAGGTGACGACGAGGAGGAGGCTCGGTTGAGGGAGTTGTGGTGATGAGCTTTAGGGTTAGGGTTTGAGATGAGGATGGGTGAATCAATGGGAGCTCGGGGTTCTCATAGGGAGATGAAGACGAGAGATGAGGGAACAGTTAAAGGAGGTGATTATATGGGTGAAGGAAGGTGCGCGGATCCGTGGTGAACAGGGATCATGTGAGGAGTGAGAGAGAGGGAGAAGAGAGAGAAATGGAGAGAGATAGAGAGAAGAGAGAGATCGAGAGGAGAGGGAGGGAACAGTGAGGAGAGAGAATCTTGGCGCGTAGCGGGGAGAGAGAGAAGGAGAGAAGTATGCTCGGGTGAGAGAGAGAGAGAAAGGAAAGAGAGTGGGGCCCAAGGCTTAGAGGAAGAGAGAGAGAGAGTTTGTTTTAAGGTTAGGATTTTAATTTGTAAAAATATTTTAGTTAGTTTCGAACTGTAAAAGAAATTTAAACGGTTAAATAAATTTTAAATATTTAATAAATTTGAATTTTGGTGGAATAAAAAAATATTTCAAAACACGCCCAGATCGGGTCTAAAATTTTAGTTTTAAAATATGAAAAATATAAGCGACGTCCAAATTTCAAAATGAATGTTCAGGTAACGAAAATGCATACCCCCAAAATTGGATGCACGTACGTGCGCGTAGCCATCCAAACACGTCCGTTTCACTGAACGGGACGAGAACAAGGTGCGCGGATGCTACCACGGGGTTATGGTATCATCCAGGCCATGTTATGTAATTTTAAATTATTTTATATGGCTTAAAATGTTATATGGTAAAAGATGCAATGCCAGATAAAATGCCAGTATGTAGTATTCATGAAAATGCACATGTCTATGTAACAAGTCAAGATAATTCATAAATATGAATCAAACAAATTTCAAGCAAGCGGGTCGGGTCGAATGCAATGTAAAATGTAAAATACCATTCGTACCCAAAGCACGATAAATCAAGAAAAAATACCAAAATAAGCAAATAGGATAACTGGAACTGGTATAAATGAACTAGGGTGTTACACGGGATCACCGACTATTATATTTACATGTATATCGACTCAGATTTAGGTGGTTTCCCTTACCCTTTCGGTTAAACTATTCGTTTGGTTCTGTAGTACTTAGTAGATATTAGACTAGACCCGAGTCATACCTATTTCAAATCTAACGAATCGTGAGTATTTTAAAAGACAGGTCAAGAGATTCTACGGATATTTTCAAAAGACGCATCTTTTCCTAAAAACACCGTAGCCCTTATTTTTCTAAATACCACAATTCGTGTTATTTCAAATGGCAAAACTATATGACATATATATGTTGATGTAGATTCTTCATTGTTGTATTTATTATTCATTTTCCGCATATTCTTGCTATTCGCATCGCATTGCGTGTTTAAATGTGTTATTGTTATATTAAACCCATGCTGTCAGGACACCAGCACCATTATCGACGATGCGTATGTTCCATGTACACCTGCTTGCCGGCTCACACACTTCATCATCGATAATTGCCATGTCACTACACAGTAGGATTGTTGCATCAGGATATGACTAATTGTACATCCATACTGGCACACATACATATTGTACACCTATACTTGCGTATATACCTACGTGTATATCTATATTGGCGCACAGACATATTGTACACTCATACTTGCGTACACACATATTGTACACCCATACTTGCATACATACGTATTTACACATACATAGATAATTCTGGCTTTATTTTGGAGATTTGGGAACTGCAAGATATATTTTAAAACAGGATTCTTTTAAAAGAGCGGTTTTTCCCCTCGATGTGTGCATATTACTATTTTATGTTGCATGATATACAGATATGCTTACATTTCTATCATATGTCTCATGCATCATGTTTTATGATTTTACGCATTGAGATATGCCGTTTTCATGAGATTTCTGGATTTGAGAACCGTGGTCATTTTAAAAGAAAGTATGCATTGTTTAAAAACCCGGTTTCTCTTGATATGATATTTCAGTGCGTCCACCATGCGTTTTCTCGGTTCTGAGACGTGTGACATGTGAAACCCGATTCGAGGAGCTGGATGAGGCCGATTGCGGGTACATGGTGGACCCGGTATGGTACCCCGGGACGAGAACGGATTGCTGTGTTGCAGACGGTGAGCCTGGCAGTAGGACTACTACCTACTGTACGGTTCCTAGGCACTCTTATGAAGGTCTATAAGGCATTAACCATGCCTGAATAAAAATTTAGACGTGCCGAACAACCCAAAGCCGGAATCTTTGCTAGATTATTAGGGTTTAACATGCAAGTAAACATCTTTACAATTAAAAGTGAGGGATTACAACCTTTGTAGTCCGCTCCATCGCTTCATAAGCTCCGAGTAGAAGTCCCTTCGCCGCGATCCACGATCTCCCGGACTCAAGAGAGGCTCCACGACTCGAATGATCCATGCTAGCTTGTAGTGTTCCTTTTCTCCGATGATCTACGTCGAAGTTTCTATAACTCAAGCTCTCTCACTCTAATGAGGTGAACACCCTAATCTAATTGGCTAGATTAGATGAGGATGATGGAGTAGTATTTATGCTTTCTTTTTATATCAAATTCTCACACTTAAACATCACAAAATGAAAACCTAGTAAGCTTTCTCAAAGCTCAAGGTTGAAGAAGAAGAAGAAATAATGGATAAATCCTTTTTGTGATGAATAATGAAATGATATATGATTAATAATGTAACCATGGTCAACTATGACAAGGTTAACCCATGTAGAGAATTAACTAGGGCTAGGGTTTGGATTGGGTTAAACAATGAGTCACTAGAAAATATCAACCATAATATCTAAGCTCATGACAAAAGAAAACCTTTTAGAAGGTTCATGAAAGAACTTACACAATTCAAACCCTAACCTTGTTTAATCTCCACTAAATATGTTGCATTAGTAATCATATCATGTTACAATAATATATATCACATATATATTATATATTTGTAACAAAAGAAAATAATACAATTAACATATATCGCATATATATCAATGTATTACCCAGTGAGAAAATGAAATAATAAAGCGAGCCAATATTAGATAATGTATTGCAATATATCATATATATATTATTATACATTAAATTATCGAATCAACACTTGATCCGACAATCCGGCTATATCGAATATAACCGACTAATATATCATGTACCGATTCATCGAATCAACACTTGATTCGATGACCCGGCTTATATCTAAATATTGTGAGAATATAATATGGTATCTCAGATCACATTATCCTCGGTCGTGCACATATCACATATGTGCCCCTACTCCGTTTTCCCTGAGTCAAGAAACCTTTGTGTAGGACTCTAAAGAATCGTCAATACGCCGGTAGCAGGTGATGATCATATCAAACACCCACAAGCTGCAAGCGGTCAGCTAAACGTAATAGCCACCCAGGTATTGAGCGATCAGAAGATCAACAAGCTAGCCTGTACATTCTCCTGTGAATCCAATCAGTAACACTCCCGTACAGTCCGGTCTCTTCATCTGATATGTTGCATATCTAGTCTAGGAGTGGTATACGTCAGACCCCAGTAACCGATAAGTCGTGTCGATGTAAGGCTCATAACGGGTCGAGAAACTACTGGTAACACTTACTAGTAAATCTCTATATCAGCCCTGGCCAGGGACTTCCAGTTATAGCCAATCGAACACAGCACAACATCAACTCCCTATATCGGGAGAGACGAATCCCCTCCTATCGCTCATTGCCTCCATGTGATTTAGGACTGTAACCAAAAGCCACCATTTTGCACGCCCTCTTGGACGTGGTAAGGTGGAAATCAAAGCACAATGGGAATCACACAAGACTCTATGACGATCTCGGGTCTACAGACTACCCTGTACCAGTGTCACCGGAGAACTGCCATCTGACGTGTGGTATATCACCATCTGGGAGTTCTCGGCGAGTCCGTCCAGTATACCCAGTCTCCACTGAGCACCCGTACACCATCCTTGATGTCAAAACATCGATGGATATGGGATCATCCATCGCCCTTCATATGGGTCAAGATGCGTATACGCTAGTCTACTCTGGTGTATCGATGCCCTGTCTCGATATACCCTCGACTAGGAACAGTTATATGATGTACTCATCGACTACCATGGCCCCACTAGTATGATCTCATCATAGTCCCAGTAGTCGAGTACAGATCCTAAGGGCTTTATCAACATGTGAGAGTAAGACAGTAAACCAATACAAGTCAACATGTTAAGATAAAGTAAAACCAAATAGCATACTATCATGACGAGCAAGAAAGTCCTCTCTCTATATATATATCCAAGCATCCATTATAATATACATCATATGTACAACAATGGCCTCTAGGGCATATACATAACTAACAATCTCCCACTTGCACTAAGGCCAGCTGCTGTAGTATCTCATACCTAGCATCCCGAATAATCTCTCAAACTGTATCTGGGGAATGGACTTCGTGGGTAGATCCGCAGTGTTGTCTTTCGTATCTACTCTCCTGACCTCGATCTCCCGGCGATCAACTATCTGCCTGATCAGGTGATACCGCCTCAGAATATGTCTGGACTTTTGATGGGACCTGGGTTCCTTGGCCAAAACCACAGCTCCATTGTTATCGCAATACAGAGGTATTGGATGTTCAATGGATAGAACCATACCAAGTTCACTAATGAACTTCTTTATCCAGACAGCCTCTTTGACAGCATCGTTGGCAGCGATGTATTCAGCCTCCATCGTCGAGTCTGCAACGGTATCCTGTTTGGAACTCTTCCAACATACCGCCCCTCCATTGAGGGTAAAGACAAACCCCGAGTGCGACTTAGAGTCGTCCTTATCACTTTGGAAACTGGAATCGGTAAAGGACTCCACCTGGAGTTCTCTGTTACCATACACCAAGAACATCTCTTTAGTCCTTCCCAAGTACTTGAGAATGTTCTTCACAGCTGTCCAGTGATTCTCTCTAGGATCTGCTTGATACCGACCCACTACACTTAGTGAGTATGCAACATCGGGTCTGGTACATAGCATCGCATACATGATAGAGCCTACTGCCGAAGCATAGGGTATCCCTTGCATGCGAGTTCTCTCCAAATCAGTCTTGGGAGACATCTCTTTGGAGAGAGTGAGTCCAGAGATCGTGGGTTGGTTCCCACGCTTGGATTCTTCCATACTAAACCTCTTTAGTATGGTGTCAATGTACCTGGATTGGGACAATCCCAGTATCCGTTTAGATCTATCTCTATAGATCATGATTCCTGATTGATACGAATTTCTTTGTGTGTCGGTTTAGAAAATGAATAGAGATCACAACCAAAAATACTTGTCCGCAATCAATAACGGTGTCGAAATGTAGCGCGTTAGTAAGTGCGGATCGTCCACAGGGATTGTGCGATTCGTTCGTATTTGTTTTGTTTTGAATTGAAAATTTATAAGAAGAGAAAAGAAAACTTGATTATATGATTATATCAAATGAATTTCAAGAATCATCTAATCTCATCAAAAATCAAGAAAGCATTAAAAAATCAAGAACAAGAGTTGATAGAATTCCAATCGATTAAAGTTTCAAGAATTGAAGTGTAGCTCGTAGGAGTCGATTAGATCATAGATGTGAAGAAGACTAGCAATTACCTTTTCTTATCCATTAGCGAGTTAAAACTAAATCGATGTTGATTTATCGAGAATTAAGGATCTTGCGAAGAATTAGGGTTTCTCATCCTATCCTTTGTCCTTTTGATGAATCACATTCACAAGATAGCTTCTAGGAAATCGAATGATAGATCGTTGATCTCTAGATCGTGCGAAAATAATCAAGAACGCATTTCACATCAATCTAGATCATCGATCATTCAATTTTCAAGAATTTACAATCGTTATAGGACTTAAGAAAATGTTTAAAGATTCGTCAACATCATCATTCTACCGATCATCTCGACTCCTCCACGAGCGGAGTTTTATTCAAGCATCATCACAAAGAATACATTCAAGAATCGAAGTTGAATCATAATGCTTGAATTGAAAGATAAGCAAGTTAAAAGAATCTTCACCTTTATTTATTCAACAATTGTTACACATTGCTCAAGACTACAAGAATTTGAGAAGGAACAAGATTGTCGAATCTAGCGTTGCATCGGCTTCTTGAGTCGCGGATCGGCTTGGATCTCATGCTCCGTTGAAGACCGGTTTCGCTTCATAAAGGATGGTTGAAGACTTGCTTTGCTTGAACTCAAAGGATCTTGAACTTTAGGTTTCTTGATTGGATTAGGGTTAGGGTTTGGAGGTGGCAAGTGTTGGGTTGATAGAGTGATAGAATTTCAACAACAATCAACAACCTTATCAAGTGAAGCCTAGGGTCCCTTTTATAGGCTTAGGAGTGATTAGCTTCCTTAAGAAGCTTAGATTAGGTTAGCTTCCCTTGTAAGCTAGTTAGTTGGGTAGAAGTCTCTAGAACTAGTTAGTTAGGGCTTAGCTTCTAGCTTAAGCTAGGAGGTTAGGGAGAAGGTTCTAGGCTCTTAATGTAATTTAGGTGAAGCTTGTTTAGGAAGCTAGAACATCATTAGCTTTGAACCCAAGGCCTTTGCTGATCTGGCAGAAAGTTCAGGAATGTTCTGGAAATTACAGTGGCTTGATGAAGTACTTGACTTGATAGAGGAGTTCTGATGTAAATCAGAGGAGATGACATGGCAACATCACCGCGGATCCGCGGCGCAAGCTGGCTCCTGCCGCGGATCCGCGGCTATTTAGGATAGCTAGGGCTTTAACTTCTCTGTAATGCTTTTCTCTGTCTTTATATGTACTTTCTGATATGTTGATTCCCTGAATGCCTTCTAGATAACTACCAGATTTCAGATCATTGAGTTGGCGTATTCTTTAACAGCACTGTTATACAAATTTGACCATTCTTCCGGAATTTCCTGCACAGACTTCGAAACACAAGTTGGGCTACACAGGAATGATGCAATGCTATGATAAACAGTCAATTTCCCTCGAAATGCTGGTTTTAGAGTATAACACATGTAATCTGGTGTTTTAGGGATGTTTTGCTAATATGTGCTATATGAATGCCGAACACTTCTAGATGAGTGCAAAAGATAGGGAAATTGACGTGTTAAAAATGCAGTATTTTCGACTGATCAAATTCCCCCAAACTTATTTTCGATCGTCTCGAGCGAATGATTTTATTAAAAAGAGAAGGAGAAAATAAAGAAAGAGAAAAACTAACTAGCACACTGTCGTAGGCAACACGATTGCACTGAGCACGTGCAACAAGCCTTTAAACCTCTAGATGTCCCTAGTAGGAGGAGTGTTGTCTCCTGAGGGTTTTCAGCGGATTGCACCCACAAAATCCAATAATAAAAGGAAGATCATGAATATTACATTTAATGACAAGAATTGTAAAAGAAAAGCCTTGAAAATTAGGGTTTCCAACTAAGCTAGCTTTTCGGTTGTCATGAGCCCTATCTTAATAGTCATGAAAAGATGTTAGAAATCACGTCCTCCCTCAATAAAACATCATCTTATTCTTCATTCCTATCTTTCTTCCAAACTTCGATCATATAACCCTGCGTGTGTGTAAAGACATCTCTACACCCGGAGAATTCAATTCAAGCTATCATACTCTTGCCCATCAGCCTCAGTACTTTTTAATTAATGAATATTTGTATGAGATTGCTCACACACTTTCATGCGACCGTTAATACTTCTTGAGGTACTAACCGACCGATTACTCATGTGCTTGCTTATTTGATGTATTTTCCTCGTCTTGCACCACCTAAGGCTTAGCAGTGACTCCCAGACCAGTTGGCCTTAGGGCACTAGGTGAAGATGCACCCTCGCTATATTTTTTTATTGCTGCCTTGGCGATAACAAAACCAGTGTTCATTTTTCTCACCACTTTATATTTTCTTCATTTTTCATTTTTTTATTTCCTTCATACATCGGCTTTAAGACAAGAGCATTTCAAGGTATTCTCTACTATCCCGGGCTTCAAGATGTGTGTAAGTGCGAATAGCAGGGTATCAACGTTCAAAATATTTGGCTTCCAGAATAGGAACTATTTTTCAGACTTATTTTTATCTTCAGATTAGTGACTTCCTTCATCTTACTAACCCTTGGGACAACGGCTAATAACTACTTATTACTAGTTCGTATAAGAAAACTTCTAATTTTCTTAGTTTTCTTAAAATTTTCTAATCTCATAGATGTAATTTTTCACTATCTAATCTTTTATTATCTTATTTATGTACAAAAATGTTAAATATTAAATATTTTTATATTTTGAAAATTTTTAAATTTTTATGGGTTTTGAAATTTTTTAAAATTTTTATAGGTTTTCAAAAAAAAATGTTTTGTGCTTATGCAAATGATATGCAAATAATGCAAAAAGATGCACAAACCTCCCCCAAACTTGTTTTCAACAGTGTCCTCACTGTTGCCAACCGCTATATCTACAAAACCTGTAAGCTAGTGGGGGCAAAATATATAAGTGAAGATCCTCCCCCAAACTTATTCTTTTCACTCACCTCCATTCAAAAGATGATGCAGTAATTTACAGGACATGGAGGTGAGATGGAGGAATTTTAATCCAAATAAAATGGCTCCTGTAAGAACAGGAGCTCCTCCGTGGGGTCAGTGGAAAAATACGGCTTTAATCTATGTCCATTTACTTTGAAAAATGTGCCGTTTTTAACATTTTCTACCTCTACTGCCCCGTGCGGGTATACAGACCGCACAATAAAAGGTCCCTTCCACCGAGATCGAAGCTTACCCGCGTGAAGGTGTAGTCATGAATCATAAAGAAGGACTTGTTGACCAGGTGTAAATGTTTTCCTCAAAATGTTTTTATCGTGAAAAACCTTGGTCCTATTCTTTACAATTACAGCGTTATCATAAACTTCATCGCGGAGTTCGCTTAGCTCATTTAATTGCAGCTTCCGAAAGTTGCAGGCTTGGTTTAAGTCAAAGTTGATTTCCTTAATAGCCCACAATGCTTTATGCTCAATCTCGACTGGCAAGTGACAAGCCTTCCCAAACACTAACCTATATGGAGACATCCCTAGATCGGTTTTAAATGCAGTTCTGAATGCCCAAAAAGCATCCGTCAGTTTAGTCGACCAATCTTTTCTATTCTTAGCAACAGTTTTCTCCAGGATTTGTTTGATCTGTTTATTCAAAATCTCAGCCTGCCCGCTCGTTTGGGGATGATAGGGTGTAGAAAGTCTGTGGTTGATTGCGTATTTCCGCATCAAAGTCTCGAAGGACTTGTTGCAGAAATGTGTCCCATTATCGCTAATGATAGCGCGTGGGTGTCCAAATCGCGAAAAGATGTTTTCTTTTAAGAACTTAATGACAACCTTTTTGTCATTAGTGCGACATGGAATGGCTTCAACCCACTTTGAGACGTAATCAACCGCAAGCAGTATGTACAAATTCCTAAAGGAGTTGGGAAAGGGACCCATAAAGTCAATACCCCAAACATCGAAAATTTCAACCACTAAGATGGGTTGCTGGGGCATCTCATTTCTCCGGGAAATCCTACCCGTGTGTTGACACTGTGTACAGGTTTTGCAATGATCAAATGAGTCCTTGAACAAGGTCAGCCAATAAAAACCACATTGCAAAACCTTTTCCGCCGTCTTTTTAGGACCGAAGTGACCCCCGCAGGCCTGATCATGACTAAAAGATAGAACACTCTTGAACTCCTCATTCGGGACACACTGACGAATGATCTGGTCAGGACAATACTTAAACAGATATGGTTCATCCCAGTAAAAGTGTTTTACTTGGGATAGAAAACGATATTTGTCCTGTTTTGACCAATCGCTGGGTATCAGTCCCGTGGCAAGATAGTTCACAATATCCTTGAACCAAGGTTCATCGGATACACTCAAGAGTTGTTCGTCAGGGAAAGAATCATTGATCGGCAGGGTCACGGGTGAAGAAGAGATGCGTGAAAGATGGTCGGCTACAACGTTTTCACATCCTTTCTTATCTTTGATAACAAGATCAAATTCTTGTAATAGAAGGATCCAATGTATTAGCTTACCTTTTGCATCTTTCTTCGCCAAAAGATGTTTCAAGGCGGAATGGTCAGTGTACACAACTATTGGTGAGCCAATCAAGTAAGGCCTGAATTTTTCTAATGCAAATACAACCGCCAAAAGTTCTTTTTCGGTAGTTGTATAGTTAATTTGAGCATCATTCAGGGTCTTACTTGCGTAATAGATCACGTGTGGCATCTTTTCAATGTGCTGTCCTAAGACTGCACCAACTGCAAAATCTGATGCATCACACATAAGCTCAAAGGGGTAGTCCCAATCTGGAGACGATAGAACGGGGGCTGTAGTGAGGGAGTGTTTGAGTGAGTCGAATGCTGCCTCACAATCTGAGTCAAAGTGGAAGGTCGTATCCTTGGCCAAGAGAAGAGTTAAGGGTCTAGCAATTTTGCTAAAATCCTTAATGAATCTCCTATAAAA
Source organism: Agapanthus africanus (assembly GCA_030015575.1). Lineage (NCBI taxonomy): Eukaryota > Viridiplantae > Streptophyta > Magnoliopsida > Asparagales > Amaryllidaceae > Agapanthus > Agapanthus africanus. The sequence goes on along the minus strand of CM057343.1, from coordinate 504,241,890 downwards.
GCCCGCATGGCCAAGAAATGATCGAATGTCCTTGACGCTTTTGGGATGAGGAAGGTTTTGAATGATATCTATCTTAGCTCTGTCAACCTCAATGCCTTTTCTCGAAATAACATGTCCAAGCACAATTCCCTCTTGGACCATGAAATGGCATTTTTCCCAATTCAAGGTTAAGTTCTTCTCTTTGCAACGAGTAAGAACAGCGTCAAGATTCGATAGGCAGTCGGAAAAAGAGTCTCCAAAAATAGAGAAATCGTCCATAAAAATCTCCAAAAAATTCTCGACCATGTCAGAGAATATCCCCATCATACACCGCTGAAAGGTAGCGGGAGCATTGCATAACCCAAAGGGCATGCGTCTATAAGCAAAGGTACCAAAAGGACAAGTAAAAGTGGTTTTATCTTGATCCTTTTTGGCTATGGGGACCTGATTATAGCCAGAGTATCCGTTCATAAAGCAATAATACTCACGTCCAGCTAAGCGTTCCAGCATCTGATCAATGAAAGGTAGAGGAAAGTGGTCTTTTCTTGTGGCGGCATTGAGTTTTCTGTAATCAATACATACACGCCACCCAGTTTGGGCGCGTGTCTGAATCAACTCATTTGCCTCATTGGTAATAACAGTGATGCTAGATTTCTTAGGGACTACATGTATTGAACTCACCCATTGGCTATCGGAGAATGGGTATATAATACCATTATCAAGGCATTTGACGATCTCTTTCATCACCGCTTCCTTCATGACGGGGTTCAACCGTCTCTGTGGTTCTCGGATTGGTCTGGCATCATCCATCACATGTATATGATGTTCTACAATCAAGGGACTAATCCCTTTGATGTCCGCCATGGTCCAACCAAACGCCTCCTTATTTGATCTCAATACCGATAAAAGTGCATTCTCTTGCTCTGATGCTAGAGAAGCGGATATGATAACCGTTAAAGACTCATTCTCACCTAAATATGCATATTTAAGATGAGAAGGTAAAATTTTAAGATCTAATGCTGGCGGAGAAATAATAGAAGGTGGGATCATCGAGTGATTTTCGGAGTTACAAAGAAGCTCATAGCCTGTGAAAGATACAGACTCGGGTGGTGATAAGTCAGGAGTGTCGGACTCAAGCGTGGGAAAGGTGTCCGCACTAAGATCATGTGCAAGGTCAAACAGTGATGTGGTAATGTCGTCGAGATCTATAAAGCAAAGTTCATCAACTCCGCAACTTTCGGGAGCAATCTCGTGGACAGAGCACACATCAAGTATATGAGCAGAGGGTTCTGAGGGCTGACTTCCAACTTTGTAGATGTTCAGTTCAATGGTCATATTTCCAAAGGATAAGTTCATTGAACCGTTTCTACAGTTAATGAAAATATTGGAAGTGGCAAGGAATGGTCGACCCAAAATCACCGAAATTTGGCTCCGGAGGTTTGCTACAGGTTGTGTATCGAGAACAATGAAGTCCACAGGGAATACAAATTCCCCGACCTTTATCAACACATCCTCTAGTTCACCTCTAGGTTTGGTGATTGAACGGTCTGCCATTTGGAGAGTGCAGTGAGCTGGTTTCAACTCTCCAATCCCTGGCTGCTCGTATACAGAATATAGAAGTAGGTTAACACTTGCGCCAAGGTCTAAAAGAGCACGGTTTATGTTTTTATCCCCAATAGAAATCGATATCGTAGGACATCCTGGGTCCTTACGTTTCTTTAGTAGCTGTGGGATAAAAGCAGTGCTAATATTATTGGACATGAAGACCTTCTTCGGCACTTGAGTCTTCCTCTTCCTAGTGCACAAGTCTTTAAGAATTTCGCATAAGCGGGGACTTGTTGAATAGCATTTAGGAGAGGGATGTTGATGTTAACCTGTTTGAACATTTCTAGAATTTTCTCCATATGTGGACTCGATTTGTTAGCCCTTAACCGATTCAGGTAAGGAGCTTTAGCAATAAGCGCTGGGTCCATCATAGGAGAAGGAAGTGGGGGTAGACGTGATCCCAAAAGAGGAGTGGGGATCGTCTTTGGAGAGCTAGAAGAGGGTTGCTGAGGTGTCGAGCCTAGTGGGAAATGGAGAATAGGCTTGTGAGAAGACGGTGGGGTAGAAGAACAAGGATCAGAAGTAGAAGTGTGTGTGTGAAGAAAGGTCTCAGCCGGGGTGTTGATAGGATTTTCAATATCATCAACTTCTTCCCCAACATGGTTATTCAGCACTCTTCCTGATCTCAACGTCGTGACGGCATTTACATTGTAATGCCCAGGATTCGTTAGGGGTTGAGACGGAAGTTTCCCTTTTTCTCTCGCACTCATTTCGGCTTTAAGTCGTGCAATTTCCGCTTCCATCGTTCTGATACTCTCAGCTTGGGACGCTGAGTTTTTCTTTATCTCACCGACGGAAGATCTAACCTCGGCCGACACCTCTATGAAATTTGACAAGAGTGATTTCATGGTTTGAGTGAATTGAGAGAACTCGTCAGAACAGGTCATAGGATTAGACGGTGCAGGAGTGTTGACCTGGTTTTGAAAATTTTGTGACCGGTAGGGGTGCTGAGTGAGTTGAAGTGGTTGCTGTTGTGGAGGAAGAGCCCTTTGGAATTGATTCGGGTTTGGAACCGTGTTTTGAGATTGGGATTGGTTCCAAGCAAACTTCGGGTGATTCCTCCAACCCTGATTATACGTGGAAGCATATGGATCGTTTCTAGGTCTTTGAAATGCGGCATTGGTATGCTCGTGACCTTGAAACGGAGAGTTTAATGGACATTCTTCCGTTAAGTGAGAAGGATCAGAACATCACCCACATACAGTTTTGGGGAGCGACATTGGGTTTAGGAAGGCTGCTAAAAATTTGTGTTCCATAGTCTCGAGCTTCTTTTGCATTGCTGCCATCTCAGCTCGAACACCTATGGACACATCAATTTGGTGTACGCCACCCCTAGACGATGACTGGGCACTCTCCCACTGTAAAGAATTTTCAGCAAACTCTTCTAAAAATTTCTAAGCTTCCCCATCATCCTTGGTCATAAAGGTGCCTTGACACATGTTTTCAAGGTTTTGTTTAGTGGTAGGGTTAATGCCCTCATATATGATTCGGCAAAGATCCCATCTCGGGATGCCGTGATGTGGACATTGAACCAAAAGATCCTTGAAACGTTCAAAGCATTTTGAGAATGGTTCAGTCGGAAGCTGGGTGAATTGATTTAGTTCGCTACGGATTCGAGCTGTCTTTTGCATAGGGTAGAATTTCTTAAGGAATGCCGTAACGAATTCTTCCCAATTCGTAATGGAATGTGCGGTAGTGTTATACAGCCACTTCTCGGCTATATCGCACAAAGTAAATGGAAGAAGACGTAGACGCATAGCATCCACAAAAAGTTGTGACGTACCCATCATCGCGCATATATTTTCAAATTTCGTGATAAACACGTATGCGTCCTCAGACTCGAGACCGTGGAATTTGGGTAGAAAGTTGATGTATTGGGGTTTAATCTCAAAATTATCCCCGTTGGCTGGTGGGATGGAAAGACAGGTGGAAAGGGGACCTCGCAAAGGATAGCACTTCTCTTGGAGAGAGATGCGGGGTGGATTCTGCGCACCAACGGACGGCGGCAGAGTAGTGGTAAAGAAATTTGATGGAGACGGATCCATCGGTGTGGGTGTGGTAGTGGGTAAAGAAGAGGTAAATGTAGAAATACCGACTTCGGAGTCGATCGAGGGAACGCGGACTAAACGGGCACTAGAATCCCGTGTCCAGCCTATCTTGCACTAAAAAGGGTTAGTACAAGTGGCAACGTGACTTATAATTAGGGGAAATGATGAATGCTGGTGTTTGTTTTGAAAAATGGACGGGTTTTTGAAAAAATGATGCGAGCACACAAATGCAACAAGCAAAACCCTAATTCTATGGTCACCTGGGTCAAAACTCTAGACCGCTCCTAACTGCCAAAAGACAAGTCGCAGGATAAATCCTCCACAGCCTTTTTGTCTCCCTGTGGCCAGGTAAGTGCCAGGTAAGTGGGAAGGTACTTCACTACGTAAGTAGTGTGCCTAATTAATAACCACTAGCCTTCGACACACTTGCCTTAGACACCACAAAGAAACACGGATAAGCAATGAATTACCCACGACCTTCTCTTGTCCTAAGTGAGCGCGACGGTCGTTAGAGTCATCTCTAGATATTTTTTAGTTAATGAGGGTAAATGCGGATGCAACTTTGTGATTTTTGGGGCTTAGGAAGGGTAATGAACTCCCCACCTAATCTGGATTTGGTCTTTTCCCCTTAAATTTCCGTATTAGAATGCAAACAACCAAGAACCAAAAACACGCACAATTTATTTTTTCTTTTTGCGGCGCTGCGATTTTTGCAAAGAAGCCTGCAGAAATTTGTTAATTGGAGCAGATGAGGAAGAAGATAAGAAATATAGAATTTCACCGAGAAATTTTCGCGCAGCGAAGCCTTGAATAGGCCGCGGAACCGCCGCAGGAGGGCGCTAATGCCGCGGAATCGCGGTTCTTTAGTGGGATCCCTGCACAAAAAATTCACAGAACGCTCCTGATCACTTCCTTAGTCCTCTGGAATTCTCCAAATAATTTTCCAATTGCACAGCAAGCTCCAGATTTCCTTGCAACAAACCATAACAAATCGTTTAGGGTTTGTGGGAATTTTGATCTCAAAATTGTAATGGAATAAATCTTTCAATTCAAATTTCAATAAAGAACGAATTTGCGCACGATCCCCAGCAACGGCGCCATTTGATTGATACGAATTTCTTTGTGTGTCGGTTTAGAAAATTAATAGAGATCACAACCAAAACTATTTGACCGCAATCAATAACGGTGTCGAAATGTAGCGCATTAGTAAGTGCGTATCGTCCACAGGAATTGTGGGATTCGTTCGTATTTGTTTTATTTTGAATTGAAAATTTATAAAAAGAGAAAAGAAAACTTGATTATATGATTATATCAAATGAATTTCAAGAATCATCTAATCTCATCAAAAATCAAGAAAGCATTAAAAAATCAAGAACAAGAGTTGATAGAATTCCAATCGATTAAAATTTCAAGAATTGAAGTGTAGCTCGTAGGAGTCGATTAGATCTTAGATGTGAAGAAGACTAGCAATTACCTTTTCTTATCCATTAGCGAATTGAAACTAAATCGATGTCGATTTATCGAGGATTAAGGATCTTGCAAAGAATTAGGGTTCCTCATCCTATCCTTTATCCTTTCGATGAATCGCATTCACAAGATAGCTTCTACGAAATCGAATGATAGATCGTTGATCTTTAGATCGTGCGAAAATAATCAAGAACGCATTTCACATCAATCTAGAGCATCGATCATTCAATTTTCAAGAATTTACAATCGTTATAGGACTTAAGAAAATGTTTAAAGATTCGTCAACATCATCATTCTACCGATCATCTCGACTCCTCCATGAGCGGAGTTTTATTCAAGCATCATCACAAAGAATACATTCAAGAATCGAAGTTGTATCATAATACTTGAATTGAAAGATAAGCAAGTTAAAAGAATCTTCACCTTTATTTATTCAACAATTGTTACACATTGCTCAAGACTACAAGAATTTGAGAAGGAACAAGATTGTCGAATCTAGCGTTGCATCGGCTTCTTGAGTCGCGGATCGGCTTGGATCTCATGCTCCGTTGAAGACCGGTTTCGCTTCATAAAGGATGGTTGAAGACTTGCTTTGCTTGAACTCAAAGGATCTTGAACTTTAGGTTTCTTGATTGGATTAGGGTTAGGGTTTGGAGGTGGCAAGTGTTGGGTTGATAGAGTGATAGAATTTCAACAACAATCAACAACCTTATTAAGTGAAGCCTAGGGTCCCTTTTATAGGCTTAGGAGTGATTAGCTTCCTTAAGAAGCTTAGATTAGGTTAGCTTCCCTTGTAAGCTAGTTAGTTGGGTAGAAGTCTCTAGAACTAGTTAGTTAGGGCTTAGCTTCTAGCTTAAGCTAGGAGGTTAGGAAGAAGGTTCTAGGCTCTTAATGTAGTTTAGGTGAAGCTTGTTTAGGAAGCTAGAACATCATTAGCTTTGAACCCAAGGCCTTTGCTGATCTGGCAGAAAGTTCAGGAATGTTCTGGAAATTACAGTGGCTTGATGAAGTACTTGACTTGATAGAGGAGTTCTGATGTAAATCAGAGGAGATGACGTGGCAACATCACCGTGGATCCGCGGTGCAAGCTGGCTCTAGCCGCGGATCCGCGGCTATTTAGGATAGCTAGGGCTTTAACTTCTCTGTAATGCTTTTCTCTGTCTTCATATGTACTTTCTGATATGTTGATTCCCTGAATGCCTTCTAGATAACTACCAGATTTCAAATCATTGAGTTGGCGTATTCTTTAACAGCACTGTTATACAAATTTGACCATTCTTCCGGAATTTCCTGCACAGACTTCGAAACACAAGTTGCGCTACACAGGAATGATGCAATGCTATGATAAACAGTCAATTTCCCTCGAAATGCTGGTTTTAGAGTATAACACATGTAATCTGGTGTTTTAGGGATGTTTTGCTAATATGTTCTATATGAATGCCGAACACTTCTAGATGAGTGCAAAAGATAGGGAAATTGACGTATTAAAAATGAAGTATTTTTGACTGATCACCAAGAACATCTCCTTAGTCCTTCTCAGGTACTTGAGAATGTTCTTTACCGCTATCCAGTGTTTCTCCCCTGGGTCCGACTGATACCGGCTTACAACGCTCAATGCGTATGCTACATCCGGTCTGCTACATAACATCGCATACATTATAGAGCCTACCGCAGAAGCGTAGGGTATAATAGACATGCGATCCCTTTCCAAATCAGTCTTGGGAGACATCTTTTTGGAGAGGGTGATCCCGTGACAAGCCGAATCCTCTTAGATCCTTCAATGTATCTAGACTGTGAAAGTCCCAACATCCTCTTAGATCTATCACGATAGATCTGGATCCCCAGAATGTAGTTGGCATCGCCCAGGTCCTTCATGGAGAACCTCTGCGACAAGAATCCTTTGACTGACTGTAGCATAGGAATATCATTTCCTATTAGGAGAATGTCATCCACGTACAAGACGAGAAATACCACAGTTCTCTCTACAATCTTACTATAAATGCATGGTTCATCTGGGTTTTTGATAAAGTCGAATTCTTTGACAGTATCATCGAAGCAGATGTTCCAACTCCGCGATGCCTGCTTCAGTCCATAGATGGACTTTAGCAACTTGCACACTCTACCGCTGCTCCCACTCTGAATGAATCCCTCCGGCTGATCCATATAGACGCACTCTTCTAAATTTCCATTTAGGAAGGCCGTCTTTACGTCCATCTGCCAGATTTCATAATCGTGGAAAGCAGCAATGGCAAGAAGGATCCGAATGGATTTCAGCATAGCTACTGGAGAAAAAATCTCGTCATGTCCAAACCAGGTCTTTGACGAAAACCCTTTGCAACAAGTCTAGCTTTATAGGTTTCAACCTGCCCATCTACACCAATCTTCTTTCTGAAGATCTATTTGCATCCTACGGGTTTTACCCCTTCTGGAGAAAAGTCCAAAGTCTAAACTTTGTTGGTGTACATGGACTCCATCTCGGTCCGCATTGCATCCTGCCATTTTATCGAGTCACCGCTCTGAATGGCTTGCTGGAAGCTAGTAAGCTCACCATAATCCATAGTGCAATCCTCTCTATCCCCGTCTATGAGAAAACCGTAGTATCTCTCGGGCGGATGAGACTGCCTACTACTCCTGCGGAGTGGTGCTGGGATGTCCGGTTCTCTTGAACCTTCTGGTTCTACCAAGGTTTCAGTAATAGCCTGCGGTTCTGGAATTTCTTCCAGTTCTATTGCGCTCCCACATATCTGATTTTCCAAAAACTCAGTTTCCAAGAAGTGGGCATGCTGAGAAACAAAAACCTTTTGTTCCTCTGCGGAATAGAAAAGATACCCCCTGGAGTTCTTTGGGTATCCCACAAACTTACACAGTACTGAGCGTGCCTCGAGCTTGTCCGCATGCTGCTTTTTTATAAAAGCTAGATATCCCCAAGTCTTAAGATACTTAAGACAGGGTTTCTTCCCACTCTACATCTGATATGGGGTGGTAGGCACAGTCTTGGTTGGAGCCTTGTTCAAGAGATATGCAGCTGTTTCTAGTGCATAACCCAAGAAAGATCGCGGCAACTCAGCCTTACTCATCATGGAACGAACCATATCCAATAGGGTTCGATTCCTCCTTTCCGATACACCGTTATGTTGTGGTGTGTATGGAGGAGTAAGCTGAGAGAGAATTCCATTCTCTTTTAAGAAGCCCAGAAACTCGGCGCTCAAGTATTCACCACCTCGATCAGATCTCAGTGTCTTGATACTTTTGCCTATTTATTTTTCAACTTCATTCTTGTATTCCTGAAATTTCTCAGAGGCCTCGGATTTGTACTTCATTAGGAAGACATGTCCATACCTAGAGAAATCATCTGTGAAAGTAATGAAGTATGAATAACCACTTCGCGCATGTGTAGACATTGGACCACACACATCACTGTGTATGAGTCCCAAGAGCTCGCTTGCTCTTTCTCCGTGTCCAGTGAATGAAGTCTTTGTCATCTTTCCCATGTGACAAGATTCACAAGTGGCATAAGACTGATACTCGAACGCATTCAAGTTTCCCTCTTTATGTAACTTTGTCAACCGTGTCTCATTAATGTGATCCAGTCTACAATGCCATAAGAAAACCTGATTTGTTTCCGGAGACTTTCTTTTAAGTGTGTTCTGGACACTGAAGATCTGAGCTTGATTCAAAACGTATATCCCGTTTTCTAATGTACCTGACCCAATCAGAACTTGATTTAGGTGGATGTTCACTACATCGCTTAAAAAAGTAAAATCATATCCTTCCTTAGAAAGTAAGGATACAGATATGATATTACAAGTCGCACCTGGTACATAGAAACAGTTACGCAGAATCAATATCTGCCCAGTTGTCAGTCCAAGATGATATTCCCCTACGGATTCAGCATACATGCTCATTCCGTTAGCAACCCTGAGAGTCATATAAAATTTCTTGATAACCCTATGGTTTCTTAGAGCCTGTAACGAATTACAGACATGAGATCCTGATCCGGTATCCAATACCCAAGAAGTAGGGTTAACTGACATACAGCTCTCTATTACAAACACACCCGAAGCCGAAGCCACAACATGCTTCGAATTCTGGCTACTGGCTATGCTAGCCCTGCAATCCTTCTGCCAATGTTCATTCCTGTAACAATAGAAACGTCCCTCTTTTCCTACATCCAGTCCCGAAACTTTTGCCCTTCTCTTTCCTTCTGCTTCCCTGGTTTCCTTCAGGGTAGAAGGCAGAGACTGTAGAATCAAGTCAGCACCTGACCCATTCTTCAACATGGTCTTCAGGTCCGTGAGCTCAAAATAGCTGGTCTCTGTAAGGACGTTGCCCCCTACAGATGACCCGATAGCCAACTTCGCTGGAAGCAATTCGTTCAAGGTCTCATATCTTGCGATACGAGATTGCTCTCCATATAAATCTTTGTTATGGAGGAAGATAGAAACTAAGTCCATCTTCTCGTGCTGCCTCTGGTATACACCATCAGCTGAGGCTAACACGAGGCACTTGGCTTTCGCACAGTCTTTTTCCGATGTCTTGCGGATATCAATATCCGAGACAGGGGAAACTGGACCTGAGACGGCAGGGGCTGGATTAGTTAAGAGGTGTCCCAGCTTGTCATGGGAAATGGACATCTGGACAGACCTTTGCCAGTCATAACAGTCAGATTCAGTCATTTTATTATCTAGATGTAACCTAGGTGTGGTCACTGGGTCGCTGCAATTAAGAGAGAGAGAGAAGAAAACACTTTAGCATGATGCTCTTGCAAGTTTAGATTGGTTTTTAATTTATCTAAACAGGATGGCTCCCACTGTCTCTCGAATCCCTCATAAAACCATAAAGGAAGAATTAGTCGGGATCAATCTCACCGTACAATACTTGCTTAACCGTTCAGCCAGGCCAGTGTTGGTACTTCGAGAGAGGTTTTCCAACGCTTTCACGAAGTTTCTTAATTTAAGAACCTCTTTTCCCTGGGGGCGTAGCCCCGCTAACACCTTTCTAGACACCTACTAGGTTTATAGTATTGATCGTTAAGTGAGAAATTTCCCGAGGAGTAGCATATACTCACAGTAGGATCGGGATCCAAATATCATCGCGTGACAAAACTGAAGGAATCCTACCAGAATCATCACACTCCAAATGGTATGCAACACTAGCAAGTTTCAGTACTTTTGAAACTCCTGATGTGGATTTTTGCCCCATGCTTTATTACCTTGACGAAGGTCAACAAATCATAAGTCACATGTCAAGTTCTACCCGTCATTGTCCAGGTTAATTTGAACCCACCCGTACGTACCCTTGACGAAGGTCAACAAGGTAATACGACTGTCCCAAACCAACGCATCTATCTATGCTACATATGAACACCCAACAGCTACCAATCACTATGCCTTGACGAAGGTCAACAAACATAGCTTGAATACTATTGAATATTCATACGAAATGACGGAGGGCTACGAATGGTTTTGGCGAAACCGTGAACGTAGTGAACTTGATATAATCGATAGAACGAGATAGCTTTTAAAAGGAGTGGTTCAAGCTCCGCGTTTACAAAGCTGGTTTTTGAAAAGAACCGAGTGGTTTTGAAAGTGTTCCAACGACTTTTACTTGGTTTATTTTCTTGCATTAATTTTAATGCGTCCCATCATTTAATCCTACCATTGCAGAAAACAACCAAAATATGGCATACGCTTATGCCATCCGCATTCGCCACGGGGCCCCGTCATCACCCGTTAGGTTACTTAACTAACGACAGAGCGGGGGCTGGACTAGCGCGGATGCAAAACATAAGCAACACATAAATAGATATTATATATAGATATATAGCAATGATAGCCAATCCAGATTACAGATGAACACTTTGGATATATTAGGAATCCGCGATTCGTTCGAGCCTGCAACGAAAAGCGGATTACACGGTCGCGATGAATAGCTAAACCCTACCATAGACCCCTACAGGTGCGGCAAACTACCCGCCAAGTACCCGAAGCGAAGCAACCTCCCTCAACCCGTGAGTAGGCCACTCGGCACTTCGAGATACCCGGTAGTTTGTGCACCCCACCTTGGGTCTATCCTAGGAGCAAAAACAGTAAAAAGAAATTATACAATGACGGCTACAACCTTACCCCGGTTGTGAGGCCAAACAAATTATATTACATAAATTTACAAATTTTACAATGAATGAAAGAAAAAGAAACTCTCATCTCACATCCACCCCGGCTATTCATCCGCGACAATCCACCGAGTTGATATCCACAAACCATCAACATTACAGATCACAGATATGTATAACCCCCACTAATCGACGTATAGCGATTAGCGGACGTTCAATACATATATCACATCACAGAAAATATCCATTAGCCAAAGTGTATGGAATACCGATCAAAATACGGATTTGAAATCACCCCGAAAAATCAATTTCTTCTCTGGAAAATCTGGGTAGAAACAATATGTACTAAAAATCCCAAAACAGCCAAATAAAAACACTGCAAAAAACCCGGTCCACGACCGAGTCAAATCGGCCGCGGAACCGTGGCAAGAAGCATGTTCTTGCCGCGGACCCGCGGTGGTTTGATCGGTTCAGTGGACTGTTTTTCTGCTGTGTCTTTACAAAACCCTGAGCCGAATTTTCATGTATGTTAAATCACTTTTAGAGCAGTATAAAAATTCGACAGAAACATGGTTTTTCTGGACGTGTTTTGCGACTTTTTTCCGATCAATATTCTAAACACTTTGCTAACCTCCTAGTTTATGTTTAGCTAGGCTCTGATACCACTGTAAGTCCACGTTGCTCACCCCGGTTCTTATGAGGAGGCGGAAATGATGAAAAACAATAATTTGGCGCAAGGCAACATAGACTTAAAGCACGGATCTTTGCTAAACTAGAAACTAGCAAACTACTAGAGGCTTTAACTAGTATGCCGTAGAAATTATACCTCACGAAACCGGTCCTTCGGGTCTTCATTCCGCTGTCCCGCTCGTCCATCCAAGCTCCGAGGAACGATCCGGATCTTGGTCACCTCCGCGGCCTCCTTGAATCGAAGACGATCCACCCGAGAGTTGTACACCGAGCTCCACCTCGAGCCGAGGCAACTAGGACAACGAGATCGCTAGTCTAGATGCCCTAGATTGTGTAGTAGAGATATATGAAAGTGTTTGTCTTTGTGGGATCTTTTTCTCTCAACACATGAGATCAAAAGAAGAAATCAAGAGGAGGAAGAAGGAGGAGCTAGCAACCATGAGAGCTTTTCTTTTCTTCTCACAAGAACAAGAGAGAGAGTGAGAAATGAATTATGAGCTAAAGAAATGAACCATGGTTGCAATAATGCAAAACAATCATCATTACCAATCCTTTCATGATAAAGTTGATGGCTACTAATTGAATTGACCATTTTCATAATCCATAAAAGAAAAAGAAATCCAAAGAAGAGTGTAGACCTCTCATGATGGTCAATGGTCAACTCCGGTCAATGGGTCAACAAAGTCAAGAGAGGTCATGGTGGTCAAATGGTCAATACAATTAGCCATCAAAAAATTATCACTAAAAGGATTAGTAAACAATGTCTCCGGCTCATAATGGTTCTGACCGAACGAACTGCCAAAAACCCTAATGAGCCTGCCATATAACGGTTTTGGCCGAACCATCTGCCAAAACCCTAATGAGGCAACTCCTCCTTCATCGCTCCTCAAAACTGTGCATACACACCTGCATCCGCATTCCGTAGAATGCGAATGCACAGAAGACAAAACAGATTCATCCGTGCAATACTAGGATCTGGCTTAAACCAAAGCCCACTAGTATTGCCTGCCCGAACAGCATACGCACACAAGTGTACGTAAGTGATCGCAGCCCTGTCGTAAAACCATACGGCCTCTACACGTTTCGCTCAGTGCAGGGAAACTCCCTGTGTGGGACTCTAAAGACTCGACACTATGCTGGCAGTGGGTTTAACCACAGACCGCAAGCGGCACTAGCTGTACGTAACGGTCCCCAGGTAGATGCCGATAAGAAGGCCGATGAGGTAAACCCATACGAACTTCTACTGAGCCTGTATGTGACAATCTCCATACAATCCGGTCTGTTCGTCTGATACATCGCATGGCGGGCCTAGGGGGCGGTAAACGTCAGTCCCCTAATAGCGGTATAAGTCGTGTCGGAGTGAAGCCCAGAACACCCTGAGATAACATTGGAAACCTACCAGTATATCTCGCTTGCCCTGGCCAGGGACTACTCATGTAATGGCTCTCCTAGACACAGCGCGATGTCAACCCCCAATACCGGGAGAGACGAATCTTGTCTAACTGTCACTGCCTCCAAGTGCTTCGGGACTGCACCCAACTACTACCTGTTTGCATGACTCCTTTGAGCCGTGGTAGGGTAGTAATCTAAGTGCAGTGGGAATACACTCGAGACGAAGTGACAGTGTCAAGTCAGCGAACTAAACTGTACTCATGTCACCTGGGAACTGATAACTGACGATAGGTATAATACCAACCAACAGTTCCCGACGAGTCCTGTCCAGTGTACTCGTAACCTAACGAGCACCGGCATACTATCTCCAGTACGACGTACTGATGGCTGTGGGACTGACCATCTCCACAGCTGGGATGAGAAGCACATACGCTAGTCTACTCCGGAGTATCGATGCCCTGTCTCGATAGTCCAACGACTAGGGACCTGTATAAGGATGTGCTTATAGATTACCCAGCCCCCACGAGTGTGACTGCCATCACAACGCTAGTAATCAAGCAAAGATCCTAAGGGCTCTACTAACATGTATAAGCGATATGCTAAAAGAAACACATGCACATATTAAAGTAGAGACAAACCAAGTAGCATACTACCATTTTGAGCAAGATTGTCTATACAACTGTGAATATCCCAAGCTTCCATTAAATAATATACAAACTAGTATGATACAGTAATGGCCTCTAGGGCATATACACTAACAAAACCCTGCTAGATCGGCGGAGAGGCTGGGGTTCGTCGGGTACTACTGAATTCTATGGTTCCAATAAATCATCAGTTGTAGTTTGTGGTGCTGGAACCTCTTCCAGCTCTACCTCATTGCCACTAATTTCTTTTGCAAGAAATTCCTTTTCTAAAAAGGTGGCATGTCGAGAAACAAACACCTTTTGTTCCTCGCTGTGGTAGAATCGATATCCATGTGAATGTTTAGGATATCCCACAAACTTACAAAGAACTGACCGTGCCTCGAATTTGTCCGGATTTTGCTTTTTAACATAGGCTGGACAACCCCATATCTTAACTCGTTTAAGACATGGTCTCTTCCCACTCCATATCTCATATGGTGTGGTAGGTACAGATTTAGATGGAACTTGATTCAATAGGTATGCAGCTGTCTCCAGTGCATGTCCCCAGAAGGAAATAGGTAACTCAGCAGTGCTCATCATAGAGCGCACCATATCTAATAGGGTGCGATTCCTCCGCTCCGATACACCGTTGTGCTGTGGTGCATAAGGATGAGTAAGCTGAGAGAGAATCCCATTCTCTTTTAGATAATACAGGAACTCATTGCTTAAGTATTCACCTCCTCGATCAGATCGAAGAATCTTAATAGTTTTGCCCGTTTGGTTCTCTACTTCGTGCTTATATTCTCTGAATTTCTCAAAAGCTTCAGACTTGTGTTTCATCAGGAACACATATCCGAATCTTGAGAGATCGTCAGTGAATGTAATAAAGTAGGAAGAACCATTCCTGGCATGTGTAGACATGGGACCGCATACATCACTATGTACCAGTCCTAAGAGTTCGGTAACTCTTTCTCCGTGTCCACTAAACGGAGCTTTGGTCCTTTTGCCTTTGAGACGTGAATGGCAAGTTTCATAAGATGATAATTTGAACGGATTCAAATATCCATCCTTATGTAACTTAGCTAGTCGTGTCGCATTGATATGACCAAGTCTACAATGCCACAAGTAGGATTCGTTCATTTCTGAACTTTTCCTCTTGTGTGTGTTTTGTATATTAAGGACTGTATTTTGATTGAGAATGAATATGCCATTATGTAACGAGCCTGATCCAATCAACTTTTGATTCAGGAATATGTTCATAACATTATCCTGTACTACAAAATTATATCCTTCTTTACTTAGTAAAGAAACTGATATAATTTTGCACATCATGTTCCGTATATAATAGCACTCATTCAGAATCAGTGTATTACTACTTGGTAATACAAGGTGATATTCGCCAACTGCTTTGGCTGCAATACTTGCACCATTTCCTACTTGTACGGAATGATCATCTTTTTCCAGTTCTCTACCTTTACGTAGCCCATGTAACAATTTACATATGTGGGATCCCGATCTGGTATCTAATACCTAGGACGTAGGGTGAACTGAGAAACAGTTCTCAATAACTAACACACCCGAAGAAGATGCATCAGCATGCATGTTCTTAGTTTGGGCGGCATGAGAATCCAGATATTCTCCTATTTCCTGTTCAGTCTTATAACTCTTATGAGAAAGAACGGGACCAACGATCCCCTGCTCAGTATAATAAGCGGGTTCAGTCAATACATCCATATTATTATCTTGATTATGGCCTGACATGGTCGCTACCTGAAGAGAGAGAGAAGAAAACACTTTAGCGTATGCTCTTGCAAGATTAGATTGGTTATTATCTTATCTAATCAGGATGTCTACCACTGTTTTTATCAAATCTTCCTTCAAACCCTAAAAGGTAAGATTAGCCGGGATTAATTACACCCTATAATTTCGTCAATCTTTCAGCCAGATCAGTGTCGGTACTTGAGGGAGGTTCCCCGTGCTTTTGAACGGACCTAATTAAAATAAACCTCGTTTTCCCAGAGGCATAACCCTGTTAACACTTTTCTAGACACCTACTTGATCGGCTAATTGTCCTGTGTAAAATTCTCCCAGGAGTAACTCTTACTCGCAGTGGGTACCGGGATCCAACTATCTCATAGGAGGTATGCAATCTCATTGCAAATTTCAACACTTGAAATTCCCAATAATACTTTTGCCCCTAACCCCTATGACCTTGACAAAGGCCAACAAACCATAGGAAGCTAGTCAAGTTCAACCCGTCATTTCTTGATTGAAATAAACCCACCCGCACGACCCTTGACAAAGGCCAACAAGGTCGTACGAATACCCTAATCCAGTCACATTACATGCTTAAACAGATAAGTACCAGTCAGCTACCGCAAACTACGCCTTGACAAAGGCCAACAAACGCAGCACGAATACTAAATAGTCTTTATCTGAAATGATGGAGGGCTACGCAGGTTTTTCAGAAAACCATGAGCGTAATGAACTTAATATCGTTGTAAAAACAAGTGATTTTTGAAAAGGAGTGTTTTTGAGGCTTTTCTAGTTTCGCTAAAGAGGTCACTCCTGGTGAAGGGATCTCGGCTCTTTCCCCATCAAATAAGGTGCAGGGTATATCATATATACCGCTGTGCAAAGCAAGAACTATATAAGCTGTCAAAAACTAAACCGTGAGTTTGTAGCATCTGCCAGTTTCGCTAAAGAGGTCACTCCCGGTGAAGGGATCTCAGCTCTTTCCTCATCAAATAAGGTGCAGGGTATATCATATATACCGCTATGCAAAGCGAAACTGTAGCTACCCTTTTTATAAAGTTTTGATTCTACAATATCTTTTAGGTTTCTTTTCTTTTTATTAATCTCATTAATAAATCCCATCAGCTTTATGCTTCCTAAGCATCACAGAAGAAACGAAAGCAGTAATATTTATATATTAGCATATATATATAGTATAAGCATTCGTCTCAGGCAGTAATATGATCTCATCACAGAACATTGCAGCAGAAGAACATATATGAAATATTGGATATACTAGGATGTCCGTGTTTTAATACGAGCCTGTATAAAACACGGATTCCACGGTCGCGATGAATAGCCAAACCCACATCCCTAAACCCCTACGAGAGCGGCAAGCAACACTGCCAATTCTAGGGTTAGAAGACCCGGTCTCGACTCCTCGAGATGGCATCCCACTGAACCCTAGAACCCGGTTACTTGTGCTCCCCTCCTTGGGTCTACCTAATGCGGAAAAGTAAATAATATACACTGGTGACATCAATCTCATCCCGGAAGTGCCCTAATAAAAGAATATTACATACAAATGAATTTTACATGAATGAAAATAAAAACCCTCATCTCACATAAAAAACCCGGCTATTCAGAACACGACGATCCAATATAACATATTACAGCAACACATAATATCTCATATCATCAACATAAGTAAGTATGCATACACCGATCGCCGTTGATGTATAGCAACGAAAACCGGCAATACAATAACATACCACACTTACGGTCACAGAAAAGAAATTGTAAAACTACAACATTTGGAATCCACAATCACTTTAGACATCGTAAATCCGAAATATCACATACTTTGCATTTCATGCCTAACTATATGAATTCCACATATTGTATCACATTCCAGATAAATAGACGGTATTAAACTTTCCGATCGGATAATCAAATACCCAAGATTTCCTAAATAGCTCAACACTTGAGCGGAGTTCAAACAATCCCAGAATCTGTCACAGTACCAATGGTCCAGACGTAGAAGGGTCAAGCCAACGCCTCACATGTGGCACACCGTACTGCCCCAAACCCTAAGATTTAGAGGCGGTTCAGACGGTCCCATAATCGAGTTAAGGTTTGTGTTCTTCTAGAGGGTCCATCGCGTTACTTGCACGTTTTTCCGAAAGATTTAAACTCAAGAAAAATTCAACACTTGAAAGTTTTTCGTGCCGGGAAAAAGTGAGTTAATGATATCCGTTCAAACATTTTAACAGTTTCTAAATTATCCGGAAAAAAGAACAAAATTAAATTTTCCGATCGAATCAACGAATTCAAAATAATCCTCAGAACACTCAACACTTGAGTCAGATTAAAAATACCCAGAAATATGCACTAACAGCTACGGATATTACTGTGCTAAAACGAGTGAATAAGTCTTCTGTACGGCCGCGGATCTGCGGCTCAAGCAAGGTATTGCCGCGGTTCCGCGGCGGTTTGTACGGCTTATTACCTCATTTTCACAGTAATGCTTATATTTCCCTGCTGATTTTTTTGAGTATTTTTAATGCAGAAAAAATCACTTTTTTAAAAATTTTCCAGAGAGGGGGTCAAAATCGGTGTTTCGGGGTTCGATCAGAGTTTTAACTTCGTATACACGTCGCCTAATGCTCTGGCTAGGCTCTGATACCACTGTAAGGTTCCTAGGCAGTCTTATGAAGGTCTATAAGGCATCAACCATGCCCGAATAAAAATTTAGACGTGCCGAACAACCCAAAGCCGGGATCTTTGCTAGATTATTAGGGTTTAACTTGCAAGTAAACATCTTTACAACTAAAAGTGAGGGATTACAACCTTTGTAGTCTGCTCCTTCGCTTCATAAGCTCCGAATAGAAGTACCTTCGCCGCGATCCATGATCTCCCGGACTCAAGAGAGGCTCCACGACTCGAACGATCCATACTAGCTTGTAGTGTTCCTTTTCTCCGGTGATCTACGTCGAAGTTTTTATAACTCAAGCTCTCTCACTCTAATGAGGTGAACACCCTAATTTAATTGGATAGATTAGATGAGGATGATGGAGTAGCATTTATGCTTTCTTTTTATATCAAATTCTCACACTTAAACATCACAAAATGAAAACCTAGTAAGCTTTCTCAAAGCTCAAGGTTGAAGAAGAAGAAGAAATAATGGATAAATCCTTTTTGTGATGAATAATGAAATGATATATGATTAATAATGTAACCATGGTCAACTATGACAAGGTTAACCCATGTAGAGAATTAACTAGGGCTAGGGTTTGGGTTGGGTTAAACAATGAGTCACTAGAAAATATCAACCATAATATCTAAGCTCATGACAAAAGAAAACCTTTTAGAAGGTTCATGAAAGAACTAACACAATTCAAACCCTAATCTTGTTTAATCTCCACTAAACATGTTGCATTAGTAATCATATCATGTTACAATAATATATATCACACATATATTATATATTTGTAACAAAAGAAAATAATACAATTAACATATATCGCATATATATCAATGTATTACCCGTGAGAAAATGAAATAATAAAGCGAGCCAATATTAGATAATGTATTGCAATATATCATATATATATTATTATACATTAAATTATCGAATCAACACTTGATCCGACAATCCGGCTATATCGAATATAAGTGACTAATATATCATGTACCGATTCATCGAATCAACACTTGATTCGATGACCCGGCTCATATCTAAATATCGCGAGAATATAATACGGTATCTCATATCGCATTATCCTCGGTTGTGCACATATCATATATGTGCCCCTACTCCGTTTTGCCTGAGTTAAGAAACCTCTGTGTAGGACTCTAAAGAATCGTCAATACGCCGGTAGCAGGTGATGATCATATCAAACACCCACAAGCTGCAAGCGATCAGCTAAACGTAACAGCCACCCAGGTATTGAGCGATCAGAAGATCAACAAGCTAGCCTGTACATTCTCCTGTGAATCCAATCAGTAACACTCCCGTACAGTCCGGTCTCTTCGTCTGATATGTTGCATAACTAGTCTAGGAGTGGTATACGTCAGACCCAGTAACCGATAAGTCGTGTCGATGTGAGGCTCATAACGGGTCGAGAAACTACTGGTAACACTTACCAGTAAATCTCTATATCAGCCCTGGCCAGGGACTTCCAGTTATAGCCAACTGAACATAGCACAACATCAACTCCCTATACCGGGAGAGACGAATCCCCTCCTATCGCTTATTGCCTCCATGTGATTCGGGACTGTACCCAAAAGCTACCGTTTTTCACGCCCTCTTGGATGTGGTAAGGTGGAAATCAAAGCACAGTGGGAATCACACAAGACTCTATGACGATCTCGGGTGTACAGACTACCCTGTACCAGTGTCACCGGAGAACTGCCATCTGACGTGTGGTATATCACCATCTGGGAGTTCTCGGTGAGTCCGTCCAGTGTACCCAGTCTCCACCAAGCACCCGTACACCATCCTTGATGTCAAAACACCGATGGATATGGGATCATCCATCGCCCATCATATGGGTCAAGATGCGTATACGCTAGTCTATTCTGGTGTATCGATGCCCTGTCTCGATATACCCTCGACTAGGAACAGTTATATGATGTACTCATCGACTACCGTGGCCCCACTAGTATGATCTCATCATAGTCCCAGTAGTCGAGTACAGATCCTAAGGGGTTTATCAACATGTAAGAGTAAGACAGTAAACCAATACAAGTTAATATGTTAAGATAAAGTGAAACCAAATAGCATACTATCATGACGAGCAAGAAAGTCTTCTCTATATATATCCAAGAATCCATTATAATATACATCATATGTACAACAATGGCCTATAGGGCATATACATAACTAACACCTACCGGTGATAGTATTTGGGCTCGGCGGATATCCGGAGGATACCGACCGGAGTCGAGAGATGATATGGGCCGATCCGGACTGACGGAGCCCGATATATGAGGATTTACGTGCCGATGCTTGGCACGGATTTCATGATGTTTTCGAGTATCGATGCTGGACACTCAGGTTCCATGATTTTGATGTGTCGCGAGGGACACGTTGATTTACATCCTCATACCTCCATGTATATGCTTTATGATATTTACATGCGTGATGTTTTGTGTCATTGGGTGACACGTGACCGAGATCCACATACATACAGACATTGATTATATAGTTGGATGATATCCACATATTTAGACTTCCTGATATGGTTGACACTGATTTCATGATGACTACATTGATGATACCTCATATTTATGATATGTTGCTACCTGAGGCACTGACACAAGCACTTGGTACTACACTTATGTATAGATGTTTACCTTACTACCTTATCATGCTTCAGACTTATTCATATTGAGGATATATTATTACTGATCGTTTGACCTAGGATGAGTCATACATACGATTTCTGCTCTGTGATGTTTTTTATTCACGAGTTGGCAACTCACCCCCGTTGTGCCACAGTTCTTGCAGGTTTTGCCGTACAAGTTTCATTGCGGATTTTCTGGCACATTACTTCCTTTCTGGGCGATTGCTTTGGTAGGTGGGTTCACTCGCATCGTGACTACCCTTGTATTTCTTTTAATCAGTTGTATCTAGTAATTCCATCAACCAGACTTGTATATTTATTTCAGACTTAGAAAACCGGTTGTGTATTATTTCGACCTTAGAATCGCGCGTTGTAGCATTATGGTTTTCTTGTTGATTTTGAGTTTTCTTTTGAGTTTTGATCCTCGTCCTTCGGCGTTGTATATTATATTGCTTGCGTGGTTGTGACCGTCGATTGACGAAGAGCTAGATCCCGTTTGGGGATGCCTTTTATCATTATGCATATATTATTCTTGTTGTATCCCGTTTGGGGCCAGTATTTACAAAGAAAACTCTGTCGAAATTTTCAGAAAAGACTTGAGAATTTAAAATGCATATTCGGCTTACTTATTTAAAAACCTTGTTTTTAAACATGTTTTCTTCACTTCTTTAAAACTAGTTTTCCTTCACTTCTTTCTTTAAAATGGTTTTAGATTTCTGGGCTTTTGGCTTACTTGAATTAGATGAGGTCCTATAGACTTCATATGATTCAAGGGCCAGTCACGTGCTATTTCGGGTCGTAACAAAGTTGGTATCAGTGCGCTAGGTTAACCTTGGTTCGAGTCTAAGTTTGACTATGCGGAGCCTAGAGCGTTTGTATATATTCGGAACTTAGGCTTGACCTTACGGAATTTAGACTTAGTCGAGGGGATATTAGACCCGAACTTTCGTCGCATAGGTTGACTTTGGTTGATGGAATAGGTGACTTCGGTAGAGTGACGTACCGTGTGTATGTTCCGCTGTATACTTACGATACGCCACTCCGCTTAAGGAGCCTTAGGATGTACATTTCTTTGCACAGTATTATATTCATTCCTATGATCTATCCTCATCGATACTGGTTATGATTTTGCTGCCATGATTACACGGACAGAGAAAGCTACGGCTAGAGTTGCGTCAGCACGAGCTCATCACGGACGAGGACTGACCAGGGCATGGTTCCAGGGTCATACGATTGCATATAGAGGCGTCGTGTTATTGTGTTTTCGCGCTATGAGCGTTTGATGGATCGCTTTTACGAGATTTCTCGGACGTGCAGGTTAGCACCAGAGGATTGAGCCACTGATAGAGGCCAGCTAGAATGTGATGACCATTGATGTATCGCTTATTCATGATGATTGAGGCACTGTTCAGCATGCAGACGAATGAGCCAGTTGTTGCTACAAATGACGAGATATCGCCCCAGATGTTGGAGCTACTGCAGCATGAGTATATACTTAGAGATATGATCTAAGGTCACTAGTCACCCGAGGAAGAATAACTAGAACATGTGGTTCGTTCGCTTCCCCCGGTGCGAGGTCATCAGATAGATTGATTCCAGCTAGAGACGACTTCACGCAGGTACGTTGGGAGTCGATATAGACGATCGAATGTCAGAAACCTATTTTCCAAGTTTAAAGTATTCGGAAAGACATGCAAGCAATTCTATGGACCCTCTAGAAGAATGAAACCCTAACTCGACATAATGACCATGTGAAAGCCTTTGAAGCTTAGGGTTTACGGCAGTTCCGCGGTGCCATTAGTGAGGCTTGGGTTTGCCCTTCTACGGCTGGTCCACCTGTGCTGTGGCATGTACTCGATATTATTAAACTGTACCCAAGATGTTGAGCTCTTGGGGGATTATGAGGTTTTGACGAATCGATCGAATGGTTCGACATCTTTCGGATGTCATATGATGGAATGTATTGCTTGGGAGACTCCAGATACGAGTATAGCCGTTGGAGCACAGTCCATGCAGCCACGAAGAGACGAGTTCGAAGCAGTCGACATTAGAGAAAAAGTGGAGTAAGAGGTTCGTACGAGATCTTGATGAGATGACGTTCCACTCCGCTGACATCAGAGATGTGATACGCATGCAGAGGCGTTGATTATGGATATATCTTCCAGAAGGAGTCGCGATGAGTATGCAGCCGTTCCGAAACAAGCAATAGCATTAGTAAAGGACGATGACTTCCGGGCAGTTCGGCAGAAGCGAGATTTGAGAGAGACCTCAACATGACCTTTCTAGAATACTAAGCGAGAAGACTAGGACCCAGGAGCTGTCATATTGCGCACACCTAGCAGGCCAGAGTTCGGCATCGTCGACGAGATAGTTGGCTAGAGATCTGTAGAGGATGTGCCAGAGCGGACTGCTTCCACTCTCGTCTCCATATTGGACCGTTGAGCCGAGGAACTATGCACTTAGCAATCTGCAGTGAGAGACGGGAGCCTCAGGGCGTCAGACGACCGGCCATGAACAGGAGGCAAGTAAATATCTTGCTTTGCTAGTATTGGATGCACCGGCACCTTCTCGACTTTGAAGGAGGAAATATCGACGACGGTATTTATGATTTGTGATTTGGTGATTCGATTATCACGTATCCGTCAACTTAGATTTCGGTATTTCGGTATTTTGGGCGATCTATTCACATGATTTAGTCTTGATGACTGAGTTTCATGATATTTGTTCTCGTGCACCATGGTTGCACCTACTTGGTATTTATATTATGTGCATAGTTATTACACTTGAGATATGCTTTATATACCGTTGTGTTGATTTATGATTTGGGCATAGTTATTGCACTAGATATCGTTTTGTGCCTTGGTCGCACATGTTTATGATTTCATGGATTTCATACAGTTGAGTCGGTTTTGTGCATATGATACGCACACGATTTGGTATTTGCACTCGGTATAGCTCACATATGCTTGCAGTGCATTGATACGTATTTGTGCACCACAGTTGCACCTGACTTCGGTTTGATATCATTCGATATGTTGATTTTGATTTCATGCCTATATTATGCATGTGATTTGACTTATGCTTTCGGCATAGTTTTCATGAACTTTTAGTGTTTTGATTTGATTTGTGCACGCTGATACACATGGTTATGAGATTATATTCCGCAGTATACCTGATCTGGATTGAGCTGTATTATATACCGTCGATTTCGATTCTGATATTGATGTTGATTTCGTGCACTCTGTGCATTTGATTTGGATTCTTGCGCATATTTGGCGCACTTGGATTGGATTTTGCGCATGTTCGGCCCTTGATATCGGATTTTGTGCATGATGGATGCACCTGATTTGGATTTTCACGCATATTGGGCGCATGTTATGAGATGCGATTTTGGTGCACACCAGATGCACTAAATCGAGATTCTTCGTGCATATCAGATGCACCCGATTTTGCTGTCAGGCACACACGTTGTCTCTGACAGGTGTTTCGTGCACACCCGTTGCACTTAGATGTTGTTTCTGTGCACATGTATAGCACATATATGGATTTTGATTCCCGTGCGCACCAGACGCACGTAACATTCTTATGCACATTTTGGGACTTATTTCTTATGGAGCAGTACGTTTTTATGATATTTGCTATTTGTTTTCGTACTGAGCGGGACTTGTCAGAGGACAGTACCTGGATATATTTTGCATGCATTGATAGTTATCGAAGGGATTTCCAAAAAGAGAGCTATAGTCTCGGTATTTACCTACGTGTCTGATATGACACGAAACGTTTAAAACAAGGAAACCCTTCTAAATTGTTTTCAAAACGGCAGAACGTACATATTAAACAAAAGATATATACATATATGGTTATTTTCTTGCAATAAACGTCCGCCATTGTGCAGTGTTATGCGCATCGCACAACGACTTAAAAAGGTTTGGCATGCATTTCCTTCAGATATTTACATGTATAAAAATTTGATGTTTACATGTATAGTTTTAATGTATATCACGTTGGGTTTCGTATTGGATTTGACATGGGTGTCTCCACCATGACTCTGATGATTGCGGGATGCTTGACAGAGTTTTGATTTTGAGTTATCTGCTCATTGTTCATGCACATGAATTGCGCTATGATGCGTTTTATGTATTGATGATTTCGGAGCCCCGACGACTTGGACTTTTTACTGAAATGTTTTAGTATTGAGGGGTTTAAATTTAAATTCGGGGACAGAATTTCTTTAAGGGGGAAGATTGTAACATTTCAAAAAAATAAAATATTATTTTTGCGAACTTTTATAATTAAATAATAAAATATTGAATATTTTAATAAGGCGGTATAATTAAATACCGATAAATTGGAGAAAAATTTTTGGAAAATTATGAAAATTACTAAAAAGAGGGTGTTTTATGTGAATTATGAAAATTATAAGTTTTTATGATTAATTATACGCTATTTAGTGCTAATCGCGATTAAATATCGCTAATCGCACATTAAGCTTGTTTTATGCAAAACATGCACATGCCATTTTTTAGCACTTGTTACATTTTTTTTCATGCTTTCTTCTTTTTATCATGCATGGTTATAAGATTAAAGAGAAGAAAAGAAAAGAAAAAGGTTATGAATAAAGAATGGAGGGATGGGCATGAGAGAGAGTGAGAGGGTAAGGGGGTCAAACCTTGGACCAAGCTCTTATTACTTCATTTCTTCATCATCTTCTCTCCTCTCCCACACCTTTGCTGCTGCTGCTGCCACCCTCACTCCCTCCCTCTCTTCAATCCTCTTAAACACCAATAAAAACATCTCAAAATCCAATACCCACTTCATTAAAAATGTGCTTGAGCTCACTAGCAACACATTGGACCAAGAAAGCTTGCATTTTGGACACTTGGGGCAACTCAAGAAAATTCTTGAGTTGCCAAATAAGGTATTCTCTTAACCATTAGCCTAGTATTTCCATTGCTTTTACATCCATGTTTGTTAGAACCGATTTGGTGTCGTTTAGTGAGACTTGGGAAATTCTAGTTAGGGTTTATGGAATTTTTGAGTTGTGATGTGTAATTGAGCTCAGTAGAGGCTACACAAACCTCCTAGTGCTAGAATTCAGACCTAAACCAGAGACTAGAACCCCGAAATATGGATTTAGAAACCCGATATCGGAAGAATTATGGATTCTGTGTGTGTATATTGAAATCTGCTAACACCCGGGTGACCTGAAAATTATTTAGCAAAGACAGTGACACATGCAGGCAACCTAGGACCCCCCACTGAAACCCTAGCCCCTAACCCTCAACCCTGGCCGCAAATAAATTCATTCTGGCTGCAATTTGTGGCCAGAGCAGTATGGAATTGATTCGTATTTGTTCTGTGGCTTTATCTCCAGTAAATTAGACCCCTGGCATATGCAAAATTGACTAATTTGACCTAAGGTAAAATCTGGGACCATTTTCAAGAGTTGCTGCTTTGATTCGGGGTTTTGTTTTGCGTATTTTGAATTCTGGATTTTTTTGATTTGTGTCATATTCGATCACTTGACGTTTGTACGTCGAAATCGAGTGTTATTTGGTGGTTTTGAAAGCGTAGTCCATAGGTTCTAACCTATAGGCGTTTAGCGTGTCGTTTTGATTTTCCGATGTGATTTTAATACGCATTTGCGATACGTTATGATGTGTAGGTACCCCCACGAAGACTTCAAGACGACAAGCAATCACGTGGCGACATCGACAATGGAAAGTGAAGAGCAAGGTGAGTAGATTATATCTACGGGGGAAGTCGGGTGGATGGCGTATAGCACCCCCGCAGTTCGATGGATAGTATGATATATATATACTATATATATAACATGTCTTTTATGTGTGACATGGATATTCAAGATATGATTAGGTGTTCAATGGTTAGATTAGGGTTTTTAGAAGTGAACTAGTATAGCTTCCTAGTTGCGAACCCTAGAATAGGTTTACACCCACACGCACACGCATGCTTTCTTTATTATACTTGTGCGTATATGGGGATACGTATACACACACACACACATAGGTATGTGACGACGTATATATATACACGTATACCTACACTTGAATGATGAGGATAGTGGATGATATTGGGAGATGAGTCGATAAGATTGGGCATGATGCCATGAGATCAGTGATATGATGTGGTTTGTATTATGAGATATGACATGAGATTTTAGCGGGCCTTTGGATGTGTGTTTTACACACGCATTTATATTTATATAGATGGTATCAGTTGTACTAGACTTAGATCAGTACCCCAGTTCATGAGATATGATGATAAGGATACCAGATAATTGATGAGATAAATGTGAGATTCGACCCGTACCCAGATTTGGGATGCCGTACGAAGGATTTACGTACGAGCTATATATTGATGATAGATCCGCACTCTTGACTCGAGAATGTCATATTGTATATTGTATCGTATGTGATTCTATTGAGGCGGGATCACCGACTATTATATTTATATGTATATCGACTCAGATTTAGGTGGTTTCCCTTACCCTTTCAGTTAGACTATTCGTTTGGTTCTGTAGTACTTAGTAGATATTAGACTAGATCCGAGTCATGCCTATTTCAAATCTAACGAATCATGAGTATTTTAAAAGACAGGTCAAGGGATTCTACGGATATGTAACGTTTTGGAAATCGTTTTTTGAATTTTCCCGTTTTAGGGCAAAATTGTCGGTTTTTCCCGTTTTAACCCGATTTCGATCAAACGTCCGTAAAACTTTACCGGCACTTTTTTTAGCTAAAATAAAGCTTGTTCGCGAACTTTAGGAATATTTGGGAGGTTTTGGTTCAGATAGAATTTTTCCCAAATAAAATATTATTTTAAGCGGTATTTGGTGCACGTAAATCGGGAAATTTCTTTTCTTAAGAATAAATTTATTTTTTTGTCACTAGAATATTTTGGAAACTTCTTTTTAAATATCTAGATATTTTTTTGAGTGCAAAAGGTTTTATTTTAAGAAGAAAAGAAAATGTGTAAAGGTGGCAAAGAGCATTTATTAGCATTTATTACTGTTTTTCCTAGCAATTTCTTCACAAAAAATTCACAAAAATACCCCCCTCACCCCCTTGTCCAGCCCTTCCCTTCCCCTTGCTTCCCTCCATCATTCCCACTCCTTTTCAACTCATTTTGCATCAAATAAATCATGAAAAATCCAAATAAAATCACAAAAATTCAAATATAATCATTTTCCTTCATTTCCTTCACTAATCCTTCATGGATCTTCAATAAAGCTTGGTTTTTGATGCTAATATGTTGGATTAAGATTTATTTTGTGTTCTTGGAGAGGTATAATTCTTACCTTAATCCTTTTATATTTGCTTTAATCTTATTCTAGCTAATTTAGTTAGCTAATTATGTGTTTAGTTTAGTTTTTAAATTATGATTAATTCATTTATATTTGGTTTAAGAAATTCATGTTAGCGTTAAATTTTGTTTAAGTGTTTTTAGTGTTCATTTGAAGTGTTAATTTGTGTTTTGGAGAAGATTAACCTAGTAGAAAATGTTAATTTTTGCTAATGAACACTTTGTTTAATTATGCAATTAGCTTACTAGGTTTTTGCTAAAACATAATTAGCGAGTGTTAAAAATATAGGAATGGTTTAGATAGCTTAGTTAAGCTATTTTAAGGTGTTTGTAATCGCTAGATATGCATTAGCTTGAAACTAGTGCGAAATATTGCGATAGGTTGCTTACTAGATTTCGGGGTTTTTCCGACGTGGGTTCGATTGGTCGTTGCGAGATTATATCTATTGTATTCCTCGTAATTTTTGTGTTGTGTTGCGCGATCGGGACGATCGGGGTCTAGACTTAGTGTTTTGTAGTTTAGCGACCCCAATTAGGGTTTTTGGCCGATATCGTGCGCGATAGATGCACTAAACGCGCAGTGTAATTTTCCGGGCGTTTTCATCGCGTTTCGTTGTCTTTTCGTCATTTTAGGATTTTTGCTTATGTGATGTGTTTGTGAAATTTTAGGTTCGCAAGCGGGGACTTCGGACGCTAAGACAAGGGAAAACAGGTGGTAGTCTTTAATTAGTCAGGAGCGTTGGTGAGTAGATTTAACATCTACAGGGGAATCGCCCGCATGGCGTTATGCGTCTGGGCTAGAGATGTTATTTCTATCGCATATTCTATGTCATATTTAGAATTGCGCATTTACCCTATTACTTAGTTATTGTTGTGCTTGGACTAGTATCCTTAGGACTCTGCACATATTATTGACGATTCATGTTGCACGAGCACTGATTGTATGCTACACACACCGTCAATAATTGCCATGTCACGCATAACACACTTATAGATATGATATTGCTTGGTTAGGGACATTGAGACTTTGATTCATATTTCTTTACGCATTGACTTATAGCATACCTATATACCTACATGCTTACACATATGCTCTGACATACTTACATGCTAGTTACCTGTATACCTATAGAGTATTGTACCATTAGTGATAGGTACATGCACATTTTATGACATAGCTACAGGTATACCTTGCCCACCTATTTCACTTATACCCAGGGGGTATACTACATCATTACTTATAGGTAGATACATATATCTTGCTATACCTTTATGTTTTCACATACTTCTGGTTATAGCTACATGTTTACCTTTACCTAATGTTATTTTAGAATTGGAGAAAATTAGGAACCACATGATATTTATATTAACTTGTTGCAGTTAATTAGCGGCTTTTCCTTTATATGCTTACATTTCCTTTTATGTTGCATATATTATATTCATGGATTTTCGCATTGAGATATGGATTTTTCATAATATTTTCTGGATTTGGGGACCGTGTGAGTTCATGAAATTATGCATTATTTGAAAAACCCGGTTTCCCTTGATATGATATTTCAGCAGCCACCATGAGATTTATCGGTTCGGATATATATATATATATATATACCC
This sequence comes from Agapanthus africanus, assembly GCA_030015575.1. Classification (NCBI taxonomy): domain Eukaryota; kingdom Viridiplantae; phylum Streptophyta; class Magnoliopsida; order Asparagales; family Amaryllidaceae; genus Agapanthus; species Agapanthus africanus. Next base: position 504,211,958 of record CM057343.1, on the reverse strand, counting down.
CACGCGAGGAACGGAGGGGTCCGTGTGTGGGTACATGGTGGGGCCCGGAGGTACCCCGGGGCAAGAATCTCAGTGAGGAGATGAGTTAGTAGGGGAACCATACTTTCCGGTGACATTACCAATGACTCGGCGGTAATCATGGGGATACCGTTGGGAGTCATGTACGTATAGATACGTGGAAAGATGAGCGTCAGAGCTAGACACTCGTGCTTTTCGGATAGCGTGTGATGCGTACCTCTCAGGGGGCCAGTCGTGGTGACAGCACCTGATAGACCAGCATTTCTGTGTCGATGCTTGACACATTGGTTTCATGATATTTCTTTTTACTCCTTTGTATATATAACAGGGGTTTAGGCCGCTGTTATATATGCCCTTACACCAATATTAGTGGAATGGGACGCTAATATATGTGTATTGACATTAAATTATATACATCATCATATTTATTCATGCAAATATATTTAGGATGTTAGATTTTTACTTGATAATTTGATTTGGGATATAGGTGATTCATTTGATATTGGATACAGGATATTTATGAGATTGCTGATTTGTACATTCAGGATATATGAGATTTATTCGATATTGTACATTCAGGATTTGTGAGAGTTATATGATATGAGAGCCAATTTGGGGGCTGATTTGAGGAATTGGGATTTGGATTTGTCTTGATGGATTGTGATCCTACCACGATGTCAGGATTCCGTGGAAATGACATATTTCATTCCATACTTCACATTTACTGTTTATGCACTGCTTCATGTATTAGGAGTACCTGTTAGAGTACCTTTCATGACTGTTGCATTTACATACCTTTATTTATATGCATTGCTTCATGTATTAGTTATACCTGCTAGTGTACCTTTCATGATTATTGCATTCATATGACTTTTTATTGCTATTAATTGCACATGTTAGATTCACGCTGTACGTGCATACTCGTGATTACCTGCATATGTTATTTACTATTCACGAGTTGGCAACTCACCCCCGTTGTGCCACAGTGTTTGCAGGTGTTCCTCAGCATAGTCAGAGGCAGGCTATTATCACACATCTTATCATCTTTTGCTACGGATACCGCATCAGCTCACAGTGTGCAGTTTGCTTAGGTGGGTTTGTAGTTATTCGTTGTATTGTATATTCGTTGTATCCCTGTACTCTCCATCTACTATTTTCATATTGACTTAGAGACTTGGTGAGGACGATATTGTATATTATGTTGTGACTTGTTGTCTTTTATACAGTTTCCTTTCTATCGTCTTCTATTTCTTCGCTACGGTATCGTATATTTGTTGTGGTGGTTGTTTTCCGCCTTTGGGCGTGGATTTGCTCCCGTTGGGGATGCTTTACTTTATATTTATGTTGTACCCATTTTTGGGGTTGGTTTTTATAAAGGAGGTGCTGCCGAAATTTAAAGAAAATAAAGTTAGACTTTTAAAGAATTTGGGTTGTGATTTCAAAGACTTTTAAACAATATTTCTTATCTTTTCTGGTATTTTAATGGTTTAGATTTCTGGGTTTTGGCTTTCTTTTACTGCGTTACGCCTGTAGATGTTGCGTAGTATTAGGGCCGTCACGTGCCAATTTCGGGTCGTGACAGGATATTTTCAAAAGACGCTTCTTTTCCTAAAAACACCGTAGCCCTTATTTTTCTAAACACCACGATTCGTGTTATTTCAAATGGCAAAACTATATGACATATATATGTTGATGTAGATTCTTCACTGTTGTATTTATTATTCATTTTCCGCATATTCTTGCTATTCGCATCGCATTGCGTGTTTAAATGTGTTATTGTTATATTAAACCCATGCTGTCAGGACACCAGCACCATTATCGACGATGCGTATGTTCCACGTACACCTGCTTGCCGGCTCACACACTTCATCATCGATAATTGCCATGTCACTACACAGTAGGATTATTGCATCAGGATATGACTAATTGTACATCCATACTGGCACACATACATATTGTACAGTTATACTTGCGTATATACCTACGTGTACATCTATATTGGCGCACAGACATATTGTACACTCATACTTGTGTACACACATATTGTACACCCATACTTGCATACATACGTATTTACACATACATAGATGATTCTTGCTTTATTTTGGAGATTTGGGAACCGCAAGATATATTTTAAAACAGATTCTTTTAAAAGAGCGGTTTTTCCCCTCGATGTGTGCATATTACTGTTTTATGTTGCATGATACACGGATATGCTTACATTTCTATCATATGTCGCATACATCATGCCTTATGATTTTACGCATTGAGATATGTCGTTTTCATGAGATTTCTGGATTTGAGAACCGTGGTCATTTTAAAAGAAAGTATGCATTGTTTAAAAACCCGGTTTCTCTTGATATGATATTTCAGTGCGTCCACCATGCGTTTTCTCGGTTCTGAGACGTGTGACATGTGAAACCCGATTCGAGGAGCTGGATGAGGCCGATTGCGGGTACATGGTGGACCCGGTATGGTACCCCGGGACGAGAACGGATTGTTGTGCTGCAGAAGGTGAGCCTGGCAGTGGGTCTACTATCTACCGGTGATAGTATTTGGGCTTGGCGGATATCCGGAGAATACCGACCGGAGTCGGGAGATGATATGGGCCAATCCGGACTGACGGAGCCCGATATATGAGGATTTACGTGCCGATGCTGGGCACGGATTTCATGATGTTTTCGAGTGTCGATGCTGGACACTCAGGTTCCATGATTTTGATGTGTCGCGAGGGACACGTTGATTTACATCCTCATACCTCCATGCATATGTTTTATGATATTTACATGCGTGATGTTTTGTGTCATTGGGTGACACGTGGATGAGATCCACATATATACAGACATTGATTATATAGTTGGATGATATCCATATATTTAGACTTCATGCTATGGTTGACACTGATTTCATGATGATTACATTGATGATACCTCATATTTATGATATGTTGCTACCTGAGGCACTGACACGAGCACTTGGTACTACACTTATGTATAGATGTTTACCTTGCTACTTTATCATGTTTCAGACTTATTCATATTGAGAATATATTATTACTGATCGTTTGACCTAGGATGAGTCATACATACGATTTCTGCTCTGTGATGTTTTCTAGTCACGAGTTGGCAACTCACCTCCGTTATGCCACAATTCTTGCAGGTTTTGCCGTACAGGTTTCATTGCGGCTTTTCTGGCATACTGCTTTCTTTCTGGGTGATTGCTTTGGTAGGTGGGTTCACTCGCATCGTGACCATCCTTGTATTTCTTTTAATCAGTTGTATCTAGTAATTCCATCAACCAGACTTGTATATTTATTTCAGACTTAGAAAACCGGTTGTGTATTATTTCGACCTTAGAATCGCGCGTTGTAGCATTATGGTTTTTGAGTTTTCTTTTGAGTTTTGATCCTCGCCCTTCGGCGTTGTATATTATATTGCTTGCGTGGTTGTGACCGTCGATTGACGAAGAGCTAGATCCCGCTTGGGGATGCCTTTTATCATTATGCATATATTATTCTTGTTGTACCCTGTTTGGGGCCAGTATTTACAAAGGAAACTCTGCCGAAATTTTCAGAAAAGACTTGAGAATTTAAAAATGCATATTTGGCTTACTTATTTAAAAACCTTGTTTTTAAAACATATTTTCTTCACTTCTTTAAAACTAGTTTTCCTTCACTTCTTTCTTTAAAATGGTTTTAGATTTCTGGGCTTTTGGTTTACTTGAATTAGATGAGGTCCTATAGACTTCATATGATTCACGGGCCAGTCACGTACTATTTCGGGTCGTGACAAATTCGCCTCAAACATGGAGATAATGGATCGGAATGTCCCTAAACTACCGTGTCACCTCAAACATGGCAACAGCGGACCGAGATGTTCCTAAACTAACAACAGACCGAGAATTCCCTAAACTAACAACGGACCGAGATGTCCCTAAACTAGAACCTCGCCTCAAATATGGAGACATTGGACCGAGATGTCTCTAAACTAAAATTTCTCCTCAAACATGATGATAATGGATCGAAATGTCCCTAAACTAGCGCATCGCCCCCAAACGGTGATATGCTCTCTTAAGATCTATATTGCAATCGAAGTCCTAATGGCGAAAGGTGGCAACTCAAGTCTCATTGGCTACATAGCTACTCCAGCGATGAAGCCACCCCCAAATCCCACTAGTAAATAGATGGGTCATGTTAGTATGTCTTAGCATCTCTATTACTGTTTAAATAACAATATGTGAAGAATTTTAAGAAATTAGAGTGCTAAAGCATACTACCTATGAATCGAACTAGAGATTAGTGTTACTGTCTAAGCTAAGAGTGTATAAACCTAAGTGAAAGAGAACTACAGCCTTTGTAGACCATTCCTTCTCTTCAATGGCTCTATGTAGAAGTACCTTAGCTCCTTTTGGCTCCACTTAAAGTTTGGAACAACTCCGATTGAAGTCTTCGATCTCTACGATGATCCACCATGGAGATTCAAACACTCAAACTCTTACTTCACTAAACTAAGAAAAAGTGAAGCCAACAACCTATACAAATTTTCTAAACTAATATAGATTGATGAAGTGGGATTTTTCTCACTAAAAAACCTTTCTTTTTCTTTCTAGGAAAAGGCTAGAGAGCTTAGAGGAAGAAGATGAACCAAAGTTTAGGATAAGAATGAACCATGGAAAAAAATCTTAGATATTTAAGATGTGTATGGGAATAAAATAATGAGTTATAGTTGAAGATATTTTTAGAAGAATGTAGAAACCATGATCATTACTTAGCATTTTCCATTTTCTCAAATCATTAAATATCCAATATTTTTCCCATGTGATTTTAGCATAGCCATGTTCTCATGTATCACCCACCCACACACACACACACACACACACCCCATGACACACACATACACATATAAATATATAAATAAATATACATATATGCATACATAACGAAAGGAATTATAAATGAGCAATTAGTCATTCTATTAATTCAGCACTTGATTTAATAATACGGTCATATCATAAATAACCCGACTAATAAAAACCGCTAGATTAAAATACGGTATCAGATACTTGTATTTAATCAAGGTCCCGCACATATCTCCATATGTGCCCCACTTCGTTTCGCTTGAGCTTGGAAACCCCTATGTGGGACTCTTAAAACTCGTCAATACGCTAGCAATAGGAAATGTTCATATCAGATACCCACAAGCCGTCAGCGGTACTAGTTGGACGTAACGACTACCCAGGTATTGTACGAATAGAAGAACAACAAGCAAACTTGCTCAAACTCCTGTAGAGCCAACAAGCAACACTTACCGTACAGTCCTGTCTCTTCGTCTGTTATGTTGCATATTGAGTCTGGGGTTGAAATCGTCAAGCCCCAATAACTCAATAAGTCATGCCGATGTGTGGCCTTTAACAAGTCGAGAAACTACCGATAACACTTATTAGTAAATCTCATCAGCCCTGGACAGGGACTTGTGGTTATAGCCAATCGCGCATAGTACAACATCAACTCCCAATACCGGGAGAGACGAAACCCCTCCTATCGCTCACTGCCTCTATGTGTCTCGGGACTGTACCCAAAATCCACCTGTTTGCATGACTCAATAGAACCGTGGTATGGTGGAAATCAAAGCACAATAGGAAACACATAAGACACCATGAAGATCTCGGGTCTACAGACTAACCTGTATAAATGTCACCAGAGAACTGCTATTTGACGATAGGTATAATACCATATAGGAGTTCTCGGCGAGTCCGTTTAGTGTACTCAGTCTCCAATGAGCACCTGTATACAATCTTTTGTTAGTTATATGTATGTTCTAGAGGCCATTATTGTACATGATTGTATATTATAGTGGATGCTTGGACATATATAGAGAGGACATTCTTGCTCGACATGATAGTATGCTATCTGGTTGCTCTTTATCTTAACATGTATACTAGTATTGTTATACTGTCTCTCTCTGATACATGTTGATAAAACCTTTAAGATGTTGGCTTGACTACCAGGACTATGATGCAGATCATACTAGTAGGGCCAGGGTAGTCTGTAAGCACATCCTTTAATTGTTCCTAGTCGAGAGAGTATCAAGACAGGGCATCGATATTCTAGAGTAGACTAGTGTGTACGTTTCTTGACCCTGTATTGGGCGATGGATGTTCCCACATCCATTGGTTTTTGACATCAAAGATTGTACACAAGTGCTCATTGGAGAATGGGTACGCCGAATAGGACTCGCCGAGAACTCCTAGTTGGTATTATACATATCGTCAGATAGCTGTGCACTGGTGATACAAGTACAGGTTAGTCTGTAGACCCGAGATCGTTATAGAGACTTGTGTGGTTCCCATTGTACTTTGATTTCCTCTCTACCACGGCTCAAAGGAGTCGTGCAAACAAGTGGATTTTAGGTACAGTCCCGAGTCACATGGAGGAAATGAGGAATAGGAGGGGTTTCGTCTCTCCCGGTATTAGGGGTTGATGTTGCGCTATGCTCGATTGGCTATAACAGTAAGCCCTTGACCAGGGCTGTTGAGATTTACTGGTAAGTGTAATCAGTAGTTTCTCGAATTGTTATAGACCATACATCAGCCTGACTTATCAAGTTATTGGGGTCTGACGATTCCACCCCTAGACTTGATATGCGACATATCAGATAAAGAGACCGGACTGTACGGTAGTGTTGCTTATAGGCTTTGCGGGAGTTTGGACAAGCTTGCTTATTGATCTTCTGATCGCTCAATACCTGGATAGCCGTTACGTCCGGCTAGTACTGCTGACGGCTTGTGGGTGACTGATATGATCATTACCTACTGCTGGCGTATTGACAAGTCTTTAGAGTCCTACACAGAGGTTTCCTAGCTCAAGCGAAACGAAGTAGGGCACATATGTGATATGTTCAGGACCGAGATTAATACGTATATGTGATACAGTATTCTAATCTCGCGATATAGGTTATATATGATATAACCGGATTATTGAATCAAGTGTTGATTCAATAATTTGTTATATGTATATTTGATATACATATAAATAATATTAGTCGATTGTATGTGATATAGCTGGATTATTAAATCAAGTATTGATTTAATAATTTAGTATATAATTATATATTTGATATATTAATATATATTAACTAATATTAGCTCACTTAAGAATTTCTTTTCTACAAATACATATAAATATATATGAGATATATTAATGTATTTACTATTGTGTCATGCTAGTTGATACATTGGACATGGGTGTATGAGACTCACACCAAACTAAAGATAATTTGGGTGATTAATTATTAAAGGAAAAATCAAAATTATGTGGAAATTAGCATGGCTAAAGATGCTTGTGAAATCATGTAGATGCCTTAACTTAGTCCACTAATTTTGTTTTACTCTAGATACTTATTAACCCAAGCATTATCTTTAGCCATGGTTAAATCTCTACAAATATCATTTGAGGTATTTTTTTCATAATGGTTCATCACTTGATCATCTTCTTCATCTCATTTTTCTTCTCTAGCTTTTGATGTGGTGAAGAAAGAAAGAGAGAGAAATGATTCTAAAGTGAGCAAAATTCCTACTTCATCAATCTATACCAAACTAGCCATTTAGTATAGGTTGTTTGCTTCACTAATTCCTCAATTTGTGAAAAGGAAGCTTGAGTTAGAGATTCTTCAAGGTAGATCATTTTCGGCCTCGAAGATCCTTAAGCAAGCTTGTTCCTTTCGCCTATTGGAGCCTAAGAAAAGTTCGGGGGACCACTACTTGGAGCTAAGGGACTACTATTTGGAGCTTTAAAAGTGAAGGACCGGTCTACAAAGGTTGTATTCCTAACTCACTTAGTGTAAAGTTTGTTTACATGCAATAAAACCCTAATTCTCTAGTTTGATTCTAGGTTAGTGTAACTTAGACCTCTAAATTTTTTTAAAAATTGCATACTTGATGCATGTAGAAACCCAGTAGAGGTGCTAAGAAACACTTTCATGGTATCAGAGCCAAGATAGAAAATTACACGATGTTAGACAAATTACGAAACCAAAACAACTCCGAAACTTACGACCCAAGACCCTAATTTCTGTTGTTTTAAAAAAGTCGTCTAAATTTTTTTAAAATAGGTGCAGAATGTTACATGTGATGTAACTAGAACACCATAGAAAAACGAGCCCCAAACGACATTTTCTGGCCGGCGAGATTACCTTAAAAACTGGCCTGGCCGGCCCTACTGTTCATTTGGGACTTGAATTTTCTGTGGTGTTCTGGTCTCTGGGGTTTAGGGTTGCAGGTATTGTTTGATTATGCTAAGATTTCATGTGATGTTATCTTTCTGTTGGGGCATTTCGGAGTGTTTTGTATTTGTAATTTTAACATCATTTCTGGTTTTATTTGATATATGATACAATATTTCGAATCCACAATAATTAGTTTTGTGAAAACTAATTTTTGTTCTGTAAATCTAGTAATTTAGTCTCATTCGATAGATTGTCACGGAGTTTCGATTCAGATCAAAACTCCGTCACAATCTCGTATAGTACGTGAACACTCGCCGGGTAATACTATTAGATAGCCACGCCCCATAGCCCCGACCAAATGACTATAGGAGAACCCCGTTGCCAAAAGCATCCGGTCGGATGCTCGTGGCCACGGTATTCCGCCTAAGTGCACTTCGTTGACGGCATCGGGGTGCGGCAATCTACTAATCTTTCCAACGAGCATTCGATTATTTATTGGGAATCTTGTTGAATTGCCCAACTAAGTTATTGAAAAGTGTTTTTCAAGTTGAGACTAAAATGCCGGTTTATAGTGTTAGGTATGAAATCCGGAGTATGTGATATTACGGGTTTATGATGTCTGAGGTGGTTACGGATTCTAATTATTGTAGTTTTCATTTCTTTTCTACGACTGTAAGTGTAATATGTGATGTATTGCCGGTTTCGTTACTATATGTCAATGACAATTGGGATACAGATATTTACTTACATTGTTGACATGTGATGTTATGTGTTGGTGTGATATGTTATATTAGATTGTCGTGATTGAATAGCCGGGGTTTTTTGCATGAGATGAGAGTTTTTCTATTTTTATTCATGTAAAAATTTGTATGTAATATTCTTTTATTGGGACACTTCCGGATTGAGGATGGTGTCGCCATTGATGTATATTATTTACTTTTCTGCATTATGATAGACCCAAGGAGGGGAGCACAAGTAACCGGGTTCGAGAGTCCAGTGGGAAACCATCTCGAAGAGTCGAGACCGGGTCTCCTAACTCTAGAATTGGTAGGGTTGATTGCCTCTCTCGAAGGGGTATAGGGATGTGGGTTTGGCTATTCATCACGACCGTAGAATCCGTGTTTTTCATTACTGGCTGAATTTAAAACACGGACCTCCTAATATATCCAATATTTAATATGTTGCTTCTGTTGCAATGTTATGTGATGAGATTATATAACTGCGTGAGACGAATGCTTTATATTATATATATGATATATAATAAACTTTGCTTATGTTTTGCACCCGCGCTAGTCCTGTCTCTGCTCTGCTGTTAGTTAAGTAACTTAACGGTGCATGACGGGACCCCGTGGCGAATGCGGATGGCATAAGCGTATGTTGTATTTTCGTTTCTTTATCTGTGATGTTTAGAAAACATAAATGATGGGACTTCATTAATGAGATTAATGAAAATGAAAGAGACCTAAAATTGTTGTAGAATTAAATTTTTTAAAAAGATCGCGCTAGTTATTGCTTTGCATAGTGGTATTGCTTGTAAAATATCTAGCACCTTATTCGATGAGAAAAGAGCCTAGATCTCTTCACCGGGAGTGACCTCTTTAGCAAAAGCTGGCACATGCTACACCCACTCGGTTTGTTTTGAAAAACACTCAATTTTAAAAGCGGAGTTTAAACCACTCCTTTTCAAATCACTCGATTCTACAACGATATCAAGTTCATTACGCAAAAGGTTTTCTTAAAAACCTGTCATAGCCCTCCGTCATTTCAGATAAGTGCTATTTAGTATTCGTGCTGCATTTGTTGACCTTATCATGGCGTAGTGTACGGTAGTTGATTAGTGCTTATCTGCAACCATATGATGCGATTGGATTAGGGTAGTCGTACGGACTTGTTGACCTTGTCAAGGGTCGTGAGGGTTGGTTTAATTCAATCACAAAATGAACGGGTTGAAATTGACTTGCGGTTTATGGTTGTTGACCTTGTCAAGGTCATAAATCGCTTGGGGTAAAAACAGTATTGGGAATTTCAAGTTTTGAAATTTGCAATGAGATTACATACCTTCTATGAGATAATTGGATCCCGATACCCACTGCGATCAAGAGTTACTACTGGGAGAGTTTTCTACTTGACAATTAGCCAGTCCAGTAGGTGTGTAAAAAAGGTGTTAACGGGGTTACGCCCCAACGGAAATAAGGTTATTTAATTAATTCCATGCGAAAGCACGGGGAGACTCCCTCGGAGTACCAATACCTGTCTGGCTGAGCGATTGGAGAACTTGAGTGAGTTATGGCTCCGTACTTCACAGTAATCCTTAGAATTCCCTGCATGATTTTCTGAGTATTTTTAATATGAAGAATTTCAACTTTTGAAATTTTTTCCAGAAAGTGGGATTTATCGGGGTTTCGGAGTTCGATCGGACTTCAAATTTCGTATAGACGACGCCTAATGCTCTAGCTTGGTTCTGATACCACTGTAAGGTTAGCTTAGCACCTTGTGAAGGTTTTGGCAAGCATCAATCATGCTACTTTAAAATTTTGGGGTGCTAAACAAACCCTAACCAAGATCTTAACTAGAGACTTAGGGTAAAACATAATATGTAAACACTTTACATCTAAGTGAACAAGGAATACAACCTTTGTAGACCGGTCCTTCACTTCAATAGCTCCGTGTAGAAGTCCCTTCGCTGCGATCACGATCCCCCGGACTCTAGAGAGGCTCCCATAAAGAAATGAACAAGCTTGCTTCAAAGTCTTCGAGGCCGAAAATGATCTACGTCCAGGAGACACTAACTCATGCTATCTCTTCACTAATTGTGTAGATTAGTGAAGCAAACACACTCTACTAAATGGCAAGTAGTAGAGGATGATGAAGTAGGAAGTTTGCTCACTTTAGAAATCATTTTCTCACATTTTATCTCATACCTCCATTGAAGCTAGAAAGCTTTTCATGGAGCTTGATGAAGAAGAAGAAGAACTCATGAATAATTCATCCAAATGAATTATTGCACCCATAGTTGAGTTAAAGCTATCATTCTTAACTCATGTAAAGAATTAACTCATGGATATGGTTAAAGGTTGGGTCAAGTAAAATATACTAAGGAATGACAAAAGAGTGGACTTTATCAAAGTTCTACAAGCTTCTCCAAGCTTAAAACTTTGACCAAGTCTTTTGCTCTTTTGTAATAACTTAAGAAATAATCAAAACCCTAATTTAACCCTAACATGGTATAAGTCGCATACACCCATCTTGTATGTATCATCAAACATGTCACAATACATGTACACAAATATACATATCACATATATATACAATGTGCACATTAAGTGAGAAAAGAAATCATTAGTGAGCTAAATATTAGTTAATGTAATATAATATATCAAATATATAATTATACATTAAATTATTAAATCAACTCTTGATTTAATAATCCGGCTATAATACATATAACCGACCGATATCACAAATCGTGAGATTAGAATGCGGTATCACATACTCGCATTAATCTCGGTCCCGCACATATCACATATGCGCTCCTACTCCATTTCGCATGAACCAGGAAACCTCTATGTATGACTCTAAAGACTCGTCAATATGCCGACAGTAGGTGATGATCATATCAAACACCCACAAGCCGCAAGCGGTCTGCCAAACATAACGGCCACCCGGTATTGGGCGATCAGAAGTTCAACAAGCAAGCCTGCTATAACTCCTGCGAATCCAATCAGTAACACTACCGTACAGTCCGGTCTCTTCGTCTGATATGTCGCATATCACAGCCTGGGGGTGGTTTAACGTCAAACCCCAATAGCCCGATAAGTCATGCCGATGCAAGGTCCACAACGGTTCAAGAAACTACTGATAACACTTATCAGTAAATCTCAGCAACCCTGGCCAGGGATTTCCTGTTATGGCCAATCGAGCACAGCGCAACATCAACCCCCAATACCGGGAGAGACGAAACCCCTCCTATCGCTCATTGCCTCCATGTGATTCGGGACTGTACCCAAAAGCCACCGTTTTGCACGATCTCTTGACCGTGGTATGGTGGAAATCAAAGCACAGTGGGAATCACACAAGACTCTATGACGATTTCGGGTCTACAAACTAACATGTACCAGTGTCACCAGAGAACTGCTATCCGACGATAGGTATAATACCATCTAGGAGTTCTCGGCGAGTCCGTCCAGTGTACCCAGTCTCCACTGAGCACCCGTATACCTTCTCTGATGTCAAACACTAATGGATATGGGATCATCCATCGCCCATCATATGGGTCAAGAAGCGCATATGCTAGTCTACTCCGGAGTACCGATGCCCTGTCTCGATACTCCCACGACTAGGAACATTTGAAGGATGTACTTATCGACTACCCTGTCCCCACTAGTATGATCTGCATCATAATCCTGACAGTCAAGTAATCATCCTAAGGGCTTTATCAACATGCGATCACAAAACAGTACTTGTTTACATGTTAAGATAAAGTGCAACCAGATAGCATACTATCATGTCGAGCAAGAAAGTCCTTCCTATATATGTCCAAGCATCCACTAGAATATACATCGCATATACAGTAATGGCCTCTAGGGCATACATATAACTAACAAATAATTTAATGTATAATTATATATTTGATATATTATCTTACATTAACTAATATTAGCTCACTTAAGATTTCTTTATCTCACTTATGTACACTCAGTATTTATGTGATATATATTAATATACATTATTTTGTGTCATGCTTGATGTCATATGCTACATGGGTGTATGAGACTCACACCATGCATATAATAATGTGAGGTTTTGTTTATTTAAAGTAAATCAAATTAGTTGGAAATTGTCACATGGTTGAAGCTTGTGGAACCATTGACCAGTCCACTCTTTTTGTTTTACTTGAAGATATTTATTAACCCAACCATAATTGTTTACCCATGGTTTATTCTCTACATGAGTTACTAACTCACCCATAGTTGCTATCCTCACCTCATGAGTTTCATTCTCTTCTCTCTTCATCTTCTTCTTCATCAAGAGCTAGCTCTCTAAGTTTATGGGAGATGAAGATAAATAGTAAGAAAGTTATTTCTAAAGTGAGCAAAATTCCTACTTCATCAACCTCTTCTCTACCAGCCATTTAGATTGGGTTGTTTCTTCACTAGTTCATCACTTAGTGAAGAGGTGGGTTGAGTTAGTGTCTCCTCGACGTAGATCATCTTCGGCCTCGAAGACTTCAAGCAAGCTCGTTCATTTCACCTTGTGGAGCCTCACTAGAGTCCGGTAGATCGCTACTTGGTGCGAATGAACTACTACACGGAGCTATTGAAGTGAAGAACCGGTCTACAAAGGTTGTATTCCTCGTTCACTTAGATGTAAAGATGTTTACATGCTTGTTCGTCTAATTCTCTAGTTTAGATTCTAGCGTTAGGGTTCTTTAGCGCTCCAATTTTTTGAAAACGGCATGGTCGATACCTCCCGAAACCCAGCGGCCACCTAAGGAACCCAACAGTGGTATTAGAGCCATGCTAGAGAATTAGATGATATTGTAGTATTACGAAACCGAAACAACTCCGAAAGACTCGAAACATAAACCCAGTTTCTGTCAAATTTTTCGGAGTGTCTAAAATTTTTTTAAGCAACTGCTGAGATGTAACATGAACACCATACAAATTTGAGCCCTCCTCGCCGGAAAATGGCCGGCCACATGTGAGGAAATTCCGGCCTGGCCGGTTTTGGTACCCCATTTTGGCTTCAAATTTTATCGTGTTTCAGTCTCTGGGTTTTGGTGTTTCAGGTGTTGCTTGTTTTTGCTAAAATTGCATGTGATGTTATCTTTGTGCAAAGGCAATTCGGAGTGTTTCATAGTCGTAATTCTAACATCGTTTCGGGTTATTTAGACGACGTTAAAAAGTTCGAATGGATATCAATAACCCATATTTTCCCTCGCAGGAAATTTTCCAACAGTTGGATTTTTTCCAAGTTTAAAATCTTCAGAAAATCGTGCAGGTGTTTTCTGTGAACCCTCTAGAAGAACGAAACCCTAACTCGATTCTGTGACCGTCGGAACCGCCACCAAACCCTAGGGTTTGTGGTAGTTTCGCGGCGCCAAAGGTGAGGCAAGGGTTGACCCTTCTACGGTTGGTCCATAGATGTTGTGGCATGTTCTGGGTATTTTTTAAACTTCGCTCAAGTGTTGAGCTCTTTGGGAAATTTTCGGTGTTTGTTTATTCGATCGAAAATTTTAACATCGTCTAACTATCTGTGATTGTGATACAATACTTAGAATCCATAAAATTTAGTTTTATAAAAACTAATTTGAATTTTATAAATATGGCAGCTTAGTCTCAAGTGATCAGTTGCCACGGAATTTTGATGTGGATCAAAAGTCCGTCGCAATTACGTAGCATACGCGGATACTCGCCGGGTAACCTTACTAAATAGTTACGTCCTATAGCCCAGACCAAGTGACTGTAGGAGAACCCCGTCGCCAAAAGATCCATCCTGGTGCTCGCGGCCGCGGTGTTCCGCCTAAGTTCACTTCGTCGACGACATCGGGAGTGTGGCTGTCTACTAAAGTTTCCGACGAGCATTCGATCAGGTTGTCGGGAATCTTGTTGAATTGCCCGACTAGTTATTGGAAAGTGTTTTCAATATCGAGACTAAAATGCGGGGTTTATAATTGTTAGGCATGAAATTCGGAATATGAGATATTCCGGGTTTATGATGTCTAAGGAATTCATTTGGTTAGGCATGAAATCTGAAGTATGTGATACATTGGGTTTATGATGTCTAAAGTGGTTGCGGATTCCAATTGTTGTAGTTTTTCACTTTCTTTTCTGCGACCATAAGTGTAATATGTGGTGTATCGCCGGTTTCGTTGCTATATGTCAATGACAATTGGGATATGCATATTTACTTACGTTGATGACATGTGATGTTATGTGTTGCTGTGATATGTTATATTGGATCGTCGTGTTTTGAATAGCCGGGGTTTTTTATGTGAGATGAGAGTTTTTCATTTTCTTTCATGTAAAAACATAAATGTAATATTCTTTTATTGGGGCACTTCCGGGTTGAGGATGATGTCACCATCGGTGTATATTATTTACTTTTCCGCATTAGGATAGATCCAAGGTGGGGAGCACAAGTAACCGGGTTCTAGAGTCCAGTGGGAGACCATCTCGAGGAGTCGATTCCGAATCTCCTAACTCTAGAATTGGTAGGGTTGCTTGTCGCTCTCGTAGGGGTCTAGGGATGTGGGTTTGGCTATTCATCGCGACCGTGGAATCCGTGTTTTTTACTGGCTTAATTTAAAACACGGAATTCCTAGTATATCCAATATTTCATATGTGTTCTTCTGCAGCTGATATTCTGTGATGTGATCACTTTATATGATGAGACGAATGCTTATATTATATATATGATATATAATAAATATTGTTGCTTTCGTTTCTTCTGTGATACTTGGAAAGCATAATTGATGGGACTCATTAATGAGATTAATGAAATAAAAGAAACCTAAAGATATTGTAGAATCTTGTTTTAAAAACTGGTAGCTCTAGTTCTTGTTTTGCATAGCGGTATTCCTTGTAGGATATCCAGCACCTTATTCGATAAGAAAAGAGTCGAGATCCGTTCACCGGGAGTGACCTCTTTAGCGAAACTGGAAGATACTACAACCCATTCGGTTTTGTCTTTTGATTGCTTTTTTAGTTCATGCTTTGTATAGTGGTATTTATGAAATATCCAGCACCTCATTCGATGAGGAAAGAGCCGAGATCCCTTCACTAGGAGTGGCCTTTTTAGCAAAACTAGTAAAAGCCTCAAAAACACTACTTTTTAAATCACTCGATTCTACAACGATATCAAGTTCATTGCGCAAAGAGTTTTCTTAAGAACATGTCGTAGCCCTCCGTCATTTCAGATAAATAGTATTTAGTATTCATGCCGCGTTTGTTGACCTTGTCAAGGCGTGGTGTGCGGTAGCTGATTAGTGCTTATCTGCTAGCATATGATGCGATTGGATTAGGGTAGTCGTGCGACCTTGTTGACCTTGTCAAGGGTCGTACGGGTGGGTTTAATTCAATCAGAAAATGACGGGTTGAACTTGACTTGCGGTCTATGATTTGTTGATCTTATAAAGGTCATAGATCGCTTGGGGCAAAACATTATCGGGAATTTCAAGTGTTGAAATTTGCAATAAGATTGCATGTAACAACCCTAATTTTCCTATACAATTTTTTTTTTCAAATATTTTTTTTCAAAAATCCATAAAGGGGTATTTTAGCCTGAGCACAAGTTATAAGTAATTATTTTGTATTTTAATTATAAGTTAAAAGAATGTAACAACTCCATTTTTAGTGTACAAAATTGCTTTAAAATTAATGTATACTTGGGGTATTTACATTTACTGTTATTACTTTAAATAATTAATAAGCTCCATAATTACAAGAAGTAGCTTGTGGCTCATTGGTAATACCTTGCACTGCTGAACCAAGCCACCAGAGTTCAAATCTCATACCCCACATTATTTCTAATATTGATTTTTTTAAAACCTTTAGAATACCAAGGGTTTACACGTGCATATCTCACAAAAACCCCACTACACCAAAAAATATAACATTGCCAGGGGTTAGATGAACCGTCGGGGGGATCCCGGCCGCCTGACTCGGCCGGGAATCGGCCAAATCGGCCTCGACTCGGCCGACTCAGTCCTCCGACTGAGTCACGGCCGAGTCGGCCGATTCCGACGACGACCCCAACATGAAAGTTGTGTCTTTTCACATTCCCTATGCACCTGCAAAATTTTAGCCTTAGAAAATTTCCAAAGCTCTTTTAAAACCCCAATTACTCCACTTTTAATACATTTTTAATACATTTTATCACATTTTTCATTTTAACCTTTCATCTACCCTAACCCTAGCCTAACCCTATAAATACTACCCCTACTCTCTACCCTCTCACCCCTAACTCTGGGCCAACTCTCTCAAAATTCCAAGAATCGTGTGTACTTTGAAAACGAGCGAAAGGCGAAACTCCGGCGAAATCTACGGCGAACTTCCGGCGATCGTTTTAGGAACTACCGGCTACGACGCAACACATCGGCGTTTCCCCTACTTCCATTTCACTCTCTTGTGTGACCTAAAACCCGTAAGTCTCAATTTCTACCTATCTCTTCTATCTAAAAATACGGATTTACAAAACCCGACGGAATCGGAACAAATCCGATTTCCGATTCGGTTACCTATAAAATTCCACTTCTCACTAATACAATCATACTTAAACTTCCTCATGTTGACTATTAAACACTAATCAAACAAATTGATCAAGTTTCATTACATAAAATGATAGCTATTTCCATTCATCGTATTTTTCACTTAAATACCACATTGTTTCAATTCTACATCTAACTCCATCAAACTTGCTATACATTTAAAGTAGATCATGAGGTAACGACCTACCTCCTCACACACTCACATACAACCTAACACGATTCCCTCGAGAACTCAGAATACGGAATACAAACATTTTCATTTAAATACCCTTTACTAAATAAAGCCATTTCTAAAAGATTCAGTATTGATACACTTTTTAAATAAATACCAGTTATTATGAAACTAGGATAAGTTGTGGACATCAGTCGTTTATCTAAAGCTGACTTTGTGGTGTCTAGGCTAGGCAAGTGAGGAAGGTAACTTTAAAAGGCCCGTCTCACGGTGATTCGTGAGCGGATCCCTCCTTTCTTCACTTGTACTTACCTTGCCACAATTGGCGGTGAAGAGACGATTTGAGGTATCTCATAACTTATCGTTTTAAACCAGTTTGGAATAGTCTAGTTGACTTAGGAGACCCTAGAACATAGAATACGGAAAATTGATATCTTTACAAATAAATACCATTTACTTCATAAAACCGTTATCTAAAGGATTTAGTATTTATACAATCTTTGCAAAGCGCCGCTACAACCCATTTTGGGGAACCCGTTCGGGATCGTACGGATTATCGCACATCCTCGGGTTTAGTAGTGCGAGATTCAGACCTCCGCAAGGAGCATTCGGTCTCGAAAGATTTAAAATACGACATCTTAAGAAAATGAGATTTTTAGAATATAAAAAATATATTAAAATTATTTTTGTATAAATATATGTATATTTATCATTAAAATACCTATTTTTTTATGATATAAATATTCCACCTTTTTCTAAAAATCACAAGAATCAATTTTACACTAAAATACCATGAATTCCATATAAATCAATATTACAAATAAATACCTTTATTTCTGAATTTAGGATATTTTCATTAGAAATATCACAATATAAAATCCACATTCATTACAACCCTAAAGACAAATAATAAATGCTTGGGGTATATTTTGAAAAGTATATAAAAGTATTTTTATATAAAACCCGTTCAAGTTCTATAAATTACCCTAAGGACCCTAGTAAACATAGGTTTTAAGCGGGACCAATCTCTTGAGCCTCAGGAGAAGTGGGTGCTTGCCTATCTTAGGTAGACAAATTAATAAAAACAATCAGGACTTCAATTTACTTTGCTAATTGTCTGACTCAGTTCGAGTCTCAGTATAATCTGACTTGAATATGATTCAAGTACAATCTACAATCTTCAATATTACAATTCAACATGAATCCATGAATCCAATTATCAATCTATACAACTTGACTGAACCGAACCATGGATATACATTCCATTTACATGGTTCTCCAGTTATTCCATTTACATAATTCTACGGTTACATCCATTTACTGATATCATGGTTTCGGTCAGTCAATCAAGTATACAATCAATACAATTTACAAGACAAACAATACAATCAAAACACTACGGGGTTTAAGGGGTAGATTGGTACGGAAGGTGTTAAAAGTGGCACGAGACGGTAAGATTAAGATACCTAACCTATATTCCGTTTCTGTTGTACCGTGGCCCAACGGTTCCTTGAGTTCCTGATACCTTAGTCTTCGGGACAAGTGAGACTCCTCTCGTATACACTGGTATCCTTCTGTACCAAGCTACAAACAACAGCGTTAACACTAAATACAATAATATAACAATATAATACAACTGTAAAAAGTACTCACTCTCTCTCTTACTCTCTGTCTATTATATTTCTCCTCTTATCTTTGGGACTTACCGAGCGACCTGTTCGCTGACGACATTCTATTTCTTTCTTCTTTGAACGTCGTCAGGTGATTTGGATCCGTCAGAGATCGAGCCAACTGCAGAAAACTTGGATCAGTACAGCGAAGACCCTAAGCTCTAGACATTGTACATTTTCTATTCAGTACCTTTAATTTCCTGCCATGCCATTGTTTAGGCATTGTTTTTATTTCAGTTGTATTTCCTTTTCATGTATTGTACAAAAGGATGTTAATAAATAAAGTTGCTTTCTTTATTATATCTTGTCTCTTGTGCATTTACTTTTATATTGCTTAGTTACGCTTAGCGTATTTGCTTCTGAGTAAATACGTAGCGGACCAGTCGCGTCCCCTTCGCCGTATACTGGGAAGCAGGGCGTGACAGGTTTTATTGGTGGCCCATGCAGGTCAGAGCTGTATAAAACTCTATCATGCAGTTCTGTTCTGTGTGAACAACCTAAGCAATATATTACAAGAACCAGCAACTAAAACATTCTTTACAATCATGTTCTTTGAATCCCATCATTTCTTATTCTTTGAATCATATACCTTGAATCTGTTCTAACCTAAATTTTTCATTCAAGGTTATGGATTCACCAAACAACACCAACACCAATGTCAACAACACACCTCCACCACTACCACTCACACCTGCCGTTCCTTCTCCACACAACGAGCAAACGGTTCTTCTTGAGGCAATCCGCAGCCTACTAGAGGGACAGCAACAGCTCTTGAACCGTCCCGAGGCTGAAGCACCTGGGGTGAAGCAATTCAGAGCTTTACATCCCAAACAGTTCTCAGGAAAGGGAATCCTACTTGAAGCTGAGGAATGGGCACAAAGCATAGAGGATGATCTGGCGGCAGCACAAGTGCCAGACATAGCTTGGGTCCGTGTGGCGAAACTGCAGCTCACGGACAATGCTCGCAACTGGTGGAAGGCGGAAGAAAACCGTCTTGTACAGCCTATTGAATGGAAGACTTTTCGCGATAAGTTCGACGCGAAGTACTTCCCTGTGACTGCCAGGTTTGCCATGGAACAACAGTTCATTCATCTACAACAAGGTTCGATGTGGGACAAGTCAGTAAATGAGTATGACGCTGAATTCACCATGGTAAGTCGATTCGTGGCACACTTGATACCGATGGATGATATCAGAGCCCGTCGTTTTCAACAAGGTTTGGACACGGAAAATTCAGGCTGCACTAGCCACAGGGAAATTTCCAACTCATGAGAATGCTCTGGAAGCTGCCCGCAGTTATGAGGCAGTAATAAAAGCAAGGGTCAGACCTCAATCTGCCGGTTTGAAACGCCCTGCCACTCAGATGGCAGGAAGAGCATCTTCCAGGCCAACGTTCGAACCCAGGAGAACTGAAGAACCCAATCACCAGCCAAGACCACATTTCTGTTTCCATTGCAAGAGAGATGGACATTTGATAAAGGACTGTAGGCGCGCAAAAGGCCTGTGCCTAGTTTATGGCGCGTCCAATCATAGAATTGAGACCTGTCCATATAGATACAACTCAGCTCACACACCTACCAACTACCCGCAGCGACCAGCTATTCTGGCTCCTGCAACTCGTCCTGCACTCCCAGCACCACCTTCATATAGAACTCCTGCACATCCTACTCGCCAATTCCAACAGGCAATGAGGGACATGCCTCGAGGGCAGAGAAACAGGCCTCAAGGACAGAATGTGCCTCCAGCTAGAAGGAATGTACCACGGCAACAGACATTCACCTTAGCAACCATAGAACCTGAGACTGTGAACCAAGGTAACCCAAGTAACTCCCTCACAACTTTGACCAAATTTTTTTTTTACAATCTTTAGTTCTGTCACCAAACTGTTATACTTTCCTTTTACAAATTTCGAGGACGAAATTTTTATAAGGAGAGTAGAATGTAACAACACTAATTTTCCTATAAAAAAAATTTCAAATATTTTTTTTCAAAAATCCATAAAGGGGTATTTTAGCCTGAGCACAAGTTATAAGTAATTATTTTGCTTTTTAGTTACAAGTTAAAAGAATGTAACAACTCCATTTTTAGTGTACAAAATTTGCTTTAAAATTAATGTATACTTAGGGTATTTACATTTAGTGTTATTACTTTAAATAATTAATTAGCTTCATAATTACAAGAAGGAGCTTGTGGCTCATTGGTAATAGCTTGCACTGCTGAACCAAGCCACCAGAGTTCAAATCCCATACCCCACATTATTTTTAAAATTGATTTTTTTAAAAGCTTTAGAATACCATGGGTTTACACGTGCATATCTCACAAAAACCCCACTACACCCAAAAATGTAACATTGCCAGGGGTTAGATGAACCGTCGGGGGGGATCCCGGCCGTCTGACTCGACCGGGAATCTGCCAAATCGGCCTCGACTCGGCCGACTCAGTCCTCCGACCGAGTCACGGCCGAGTCGGCCGATTCCGGCGACAACCCCAACATGAAAGTTGTGTCTTTTCACATTCTCTATGCACCTGCAAAAATTTAGCCTCAGACCATTTCCAGAGCTCTTTTAAAACCCCAATTACTCCACTTTTAATACATTTTTAATACATTTTATCACATTTTTCATTTTAACCTTTCATCTACCCTAACCCTAACATAACCCTATAAATACCATCCCTACCCTCTCCCCTCTCACCTCTAACTCTGAGCTAACTCTCTCAAAATTCCAAGAATCATGTGTACTTTGAAAACGAGCGAAAGGCGAAGCTCCGGCGAAATCTACGGTGAACTTCCGGCGATCGTTTTAGGAACTACCGGCGACGACGCAACACATCGGTGTTTCCCCTACTTCCATTTCACTCTCTTGTGTGACCTAAAACCCGTAAGTCCCAATTTCTACCTATCTCTTCTATCTACAAATACGGATTTACAAAACCCGACGGAATCGGAACAAATCCGATTTCCGATTCGGTTACCTATAAAATTCCATTTCTCACTAATACAATCATACTTAAACTTCCTCATGTTGACTATTAAACACTAATCAAACAAATTGATCAAGTTTCATTACATAAAATGATAGCTATTTCCATTCATCGTATTTTTCACTTAAATACCACATTATTTCAATCCTACATTTAACTCCATCAGACTTGCTATATATTTAAAGTAGATCACGAGGTAACGACCTACCTCCTCACACACTCACATACAACCTAACACGATACCCTCGAGAACTCAGAATACGGAAAACAAACATTTTCATTTAAATACTCTTTACTAAATAAAGCCATTTCTAAAAGATTTAGTATTGATACACTTTTTAAATAAATACCACTTATTATGAAATTAGGATAAGTTATGGACATCAGTCGTTTATCTAAACCTGACTTTGTGGTGTCTGGGCTAGGCAAGTGAGGAAGGTTACTTTAAAAGGCCCGTCTCACAATGATTCGTGAGCGGATCTCTCCTTTCTTCACTTGTACTTACCTGGCCACAATTGGCGGTGAAGAGGCGATTTGAGATATCTCACAACTTATCGTTTTGAACCAGTTAGGAATAGTCTAGTTGACTTAGGAGACCCTAAAACATAGATTATGGAAAATTGACATCTTTACAAATAAATACCATTTACTTCATAAAACCGTTTTCTAAAAGATTTAGTATTTATACAATCTTTGCAAAGCGCCGCTACAACCCATTTTGGGGAACCCGTTCGAGATCGTTCGGATTATCGCACATTCTCGGGCTCAGTA
Source organism: Agapanthus africanus (assembly GCA_030015575.1). NCBI lineage: Eukaryota > Viridiplantae > Streptophyta > Magnoliopsida > Asparagales > Amaryllidaceae > Agapanthus > Agapanthus africanus. Next base: position 504,188,855 of record CM057343.1, on the reverse strand, counting down.
GTGCGAGATTCAGACTTCCGCAAGGAGCATTCGGTCTCGAAAGATATAAAATACGACATCTTAAGAAAATGAGATTTTTAGAATATAAAAAATATATTAAAATTATTTTTGTATAAATATATGTATATTTATCATTAAAATACCTATTTTGTTATGATATAAATATTCCACCTTTTTCTAAAAATCACAAGAATCAATTTTACACTAAAATACCATGAATTCTATATAAATCATTATTACAAATAAATACCTTTATTTTTGAATTTAGGATATTTTCAATAGAAATATCACAATATAAAATCCACATTCATTACAACCCTAAAGATGAATAATAAATGCTTGGGGTATATTTTGAAAAGTATATAAAAGTATTTTTACATAAAACCCCCTCAAGTTCTATAAATTATCCTAAGGACCCTAGTAAACATAGGTTTAAGCGGGACCAATCTCTTGAGCCTCAGGAGAAGTGTGTGCTTGCCTATCTTAGGTAGACAAATTAATAAAAACAATCAAGATTTCAATTTACTTTGCTAATTGTCTGACTCAGTTCGAGTCTCAGTATAATCTGACTTGAATATGATTCAAGTATAATCTACAATCTTCAATATTACAATTCAACATGAATCCATGAATCTAATTATCAATCTATACAACTTGACTAAACCGAACCATGGATATACATTCCATTTACATGGTTCTCCAGTTATTCCATTTACATGATTCTACGGTTACATCCGTTTACTGATATCATATTTTCGGTCAGTCAATCAATTATACAATCAATACAATCAAAACACTACGGGATTTAAGGGGTAGATTGGTACGGAAGGTGTTAAAAGTGGCACGAGACGGTAAGATTAAGACACATAACCTATATTCCGTTGCTGTTGTACCGTGGCCCAACGGTTCCTTGAGTTCCTGATATCTTAGTCTCCGAGGCAAGTGAGACTCCTCTCGTATACACTGGCATCTTTCTATACCAAGCTACAAATAACAGCGTTAACACTAAATACAAAAATATAACAATATAATACAACTGTAAAAACTACTCTCTCTCTCTCTCTTACTCTCTGTCTATTCTATTTCTCCTCTTATCTTTGGGACTTACAGAGCGACCTGTTCGCTGACAACATTCTATTTCTTTCTTCTTTGAATGTCATCAGGTGATTTGGATCCGTTAGAGATCGAGCCAACTGCAGAAGACTTGGATCAGTATAGCGAAGACCCTAAGCTCTAGACATTTTACATTTTCTATTCAGTACCTTTAATTTCCTGTCATGCCATTGTTTAGGCATTGTTTTTATTTCAATTGTATTTCCTTTTCATGTATTGTACAAAAGGATGTTAATAAATAAAGTTGTTGTCTTTATTATATCTTGTCTCTTGTGCATTTACTTTTATATTGCTTAGTTACTCATAGCGTATTTGCTTCTGAGTAAATACGTAGCGGACCAGTCGCGTCCCCTTCGCCGTATACTGGGAAGCGGGGCGTGACATTGCATACCTTCTATGAGATAGTTGGATCCCGATACCCACTGCGAGTAAGAGTTACTCCAGAGAGCGTTTTATACATTACAATTAGCCGATCAAGTAGGTGTCTAGAAAGGTGTTAACGGGGTTACGCCCCTGGGAAAATGAGATTTATTTTAATTAGGTCTGTGTGAAAGCACGGCGAACCTCCCTCAAAGTACCGTCACTGGCCTGGCCAAAAGATTGGCGAACTTGTAGGGTGTAATTAATCCCGGTTAGTCTTACCTTTTAGGGTTTGAAGGAAGATTTGATAAAAACAGTGGGAGCCATTTTGATTAGATAAAATAATAACCAATCTGATCTTGCAAGAGCGCACGCAGAGTGTTTTCTTCTCTCTCTCTCTCCTGGTAGCGACCCTGTCACGCCTTAATCAAGATAATAATATGGATGCATTGACCGGACCTCTTTATTATACTGAGCTGGGGAACGTTGGTTCCGCTCTATCTTATAATTGTTATAAGTCCGAACAGGAAATAGGGGAATATCCGGATTTCCACGCGACCCAATCGAGGAATGAGCATGTTGATGCATATTCTTCGGGTGTGTTTGTTACCGAAAACTGTTTCTCAGTATCCTCTACGTCCTAGCTATGAGATACCGGATCAGGATCCCAAATATGTAAGAGTTACATGGGCTATAGAAAGGTAGAAAACTGAGATTGGGTGATATATCTCTAAGTGTTAGAGAATGGTGCAATTGTTGCAGCCAAATCAGTTGGAAGATATCACCTTATATTACCAAATGGTAAATACATTGATTCTGGACGAACGTTATTACATACCGAACCTGATATACAACATTACATCGGATTCTTTATTGAGTTAAAGAAGGATATAATTCTGTATTGGGGATTATGTTATGAACATTTTCCTGAATCAAGAGTTGATTGGATCAGGCATGTTATGTAATGGCATATACGTTCTAAATCAAACCACAGTTCAAAGTATACAGAACACACACAAGAGGAGTAGTTCAGAAATGAACGAATACTTCTTGTGGAATTGTAGACTAGGTCATATTAATGCGACACGACTAGCTAAGTTACATAAGGATGAATGTTTGAATCTGTTCGAATTTTCATCTTATGATACTTGCACGTCTTGTCTCAAAGGTAAAATGGCCAATACTCCGTTTATTGGAAATGGAGAAAGAGTTTTTGAACTCTTGGGACAGATACATGATGATGTATACGGTCCTATGTCTACAAATACTAGGGTTGGTTCTTTGTACTTCATTACGTTTATCGACGATCTCTCAAGATTCGGACATGTGTTCCTGTTGAAACACGAGTCTGAAACTTTTGAGAAATTCAAGGAATATAAGCTTGAAGTTAAGAACCAGATGGGTAGAAGTATTAAGTCCTTCGATGAGATTGGGGAGGCTTATACTTGGGCATGGAGTTCCTGGATTTTCTAAAAGGAGAATGTGATTCTCTCTCAGATTACTCCTTCGAGTACACCACAAAACAACGGTGTATCGGGGCAGAGGTGTCGCACCCTATTAGATATGGTGCGCTCTATGATGAGTACTGCTGAGTTGCCTATTTCCTTTTGGAGTTATGCACTTGAGAAGTTGCATACCTATTGAATGGGGTTCCATCCAAATCAGTGCCTACCACTCCATATGAGATATGGAATGGGAAGAGACCATGTCTTAAACGAGTTAAGATATGGATTGTCTGGCCTATGTTAAAATGAAAAATCCGGACAAACTCGAGGCAAGGTCAGTTCTGTATAAGTTTGTTGGATATCCTAAACATTTGCGAGGGTATATCTTCTACCTAACTGAGGAACAAAAGGTGTTTTATTTCTCAGCATGCCACCTTTTTAGAAAAGGAATTTCTTGAGAAGAAATTTGTGGTCATGAGGTAGAACTGGAAGGAGTTCCAGCTGGATAAACTAACAGCTGATAATTTGGTGAAACCAAAGGATTCAATAGTCTCCAACGAATCTCAGCCTCTCCGCGAATCTGGTAGGATTTCTCATCCCCCTGAGAGATACTACGGTTTTATCGATGACAGTGGGAGTGAGGATTGCATCATGGTAGATGATGACCCAACTAGGTTCAGGTAGGCCATCACGAGTAGGGACTCTGTGAAAAGGCTGGATGCTATGCGATCAAAGATGGAATCCATGTACACCAACAAAGTATGACTTTGAATGTTGCACCTGAAGGGGTAAAACCCATCGGGAGCAAATGGATCTTGAGAAGATTCTTGGTGTAAATGAAAAAGTTGAGACTTTCAAAGCTACACTTGTAGTAAAAGGTTTTCGTCAATAACCAGGTGTGGTTTATGATGAAACATTTTCTCCAGTGCCTATTCTTAAGTCCATCAGGATTAAAGCACGCATCACAGAGTTGGAAGATCTGTTTTTGATGTGACGGTCAAAAAGTTTGACTTCATCAAAAAGGTAGATGAACCTTGTATATACAAGAAGGCTGTAGAGAGTAAGGTTGTCTTACACGTATTGTACATAGATAACATACTCTTAATAGGAAATGGTTTCCTATGCTACACTCGGTCAAGCTCCTCTTATCACGAGGATTCTCCAAGGAAGATCTGGATGATACCTATTACATCTTGTAGATTATGATCTATGGTGATAGATCTAAGTGGATGTTGGGAGTGTCCCAAATCCAGGTACATTAACACCATACTAAAGGTGTTTAGTATGGAAGATTCTAAGCATGGTGGTTCGCCCAATTAATCAGGAATCACTTTCTCCAAAAAGATGTATTCCAAGACTGATTTGGAGAGAGATCGCATACTAGAGATACCCTATGCTTCGGCAATAGGCTCTATCATGTATGCGATGTTATGTACCAGACCAGATGTAGCTGAATCACTAGGAGTAGTGATAAGGAATCAATCGGATCTTGGGAGAATCACGGGAGAGCTTTAAAGGACATTCATAAGTACTTAAGAAGCACAGAAGAAATGTTCTTGGCGTTTTGGTAACGGTGAACTCCAGTGGGAGTCCTTTACCAATTCATGCTTCTAGAGTGATAAGGACGACTGAAAGTCAGTCTCAGGCTTTGTCTTTACCCTCGGTGGAGGGACGGTATGTTGGAAGAGTTCCAAGCTAGATACCATGACATACTAGATGATAAAGGCTAAATATATCGCTACCAACGATACTACCAAAGTGGATGTCTGGATAATTCTTGTTCATGAGATGAACATGGTTCCTACCATTGAGCGTCCAATAATTGTTATTGTGACAACAATGGAGTTGTGGCTTTGGCCTAGGAACGACGGTCCCATCAGCGATCCAGACATATTCTGAGGACAGTATCACCTGATCAGGAAGATGGTTGATCTCCAAGTGATCGGGGTCTAGGAGAGTTGACACGAAGGACAACACGGCGGATCCACTCACAGAGGCCTTTTCCTAGAGAGACTTTTATAGGGCGTTGGGTATGAGATACTACAACAAATGGCCTTAGTGCAAGTGGGAGATTGTTAGTTATATGTATGCCCTAAAAGCTATTATTATACATGTGACGTATATTATAGTGGATGCTTGGACATATATAAGGAGGACTTTCTTGCTCGACATGATATTATGCAATCCGGTTGCTATTTTATCTTAACATGTACACTTATTGTCTCTCTATTACATGTTGATAAAGCCCTTAGGATGAGTACATGACTACCAGGATTATGATGCAGATCATACTAGTGGGGATGAGGTAGTCGGTAAGTACATCCTTCAAATATTCCTAGTCATGGGAGTATCGAGATGGGGCATCGATATTCCAGAGTAGACTAGGGTATACGCTTCTCGACCCATGTGATGGGCGATGGATGATCCTATATCCATTGGTGTTTGACATCAGAGATGGTATACGAGTGCTCAGTCGAGACTGGGTACACCGGACGGACTCGCCGAGAACTCATAGATGGTATTATACCTATCGTCAGATAGCAGTTCTCTGGTGACATTGGTACAGCTTAGTATGTCGACCCGCGATCGTCATAGAGTCTTGTGTGATTCCCACTGTGCTTTGATTTCCACCTTACCACGTTCAAAAGATCGTGCAAAACGGTGGTTTTTGGGTACAGTCCAGAGTCACATGGAGGCAATGAGCGATAGGAGGGGATTCGTCTCTTCCGGTATTAGGGGTTGATGTTGCGCTATGCTCGATTGGCCAGACCAGGAAATCCTTGGCCAAGGTTGCTGAGATTTACTGGTAAGTGTTATCAGTAGTTTCTTGGACCATTATGGACATTGCATCGGCATGACTTATCAGGCTATTGGAGTCTGACGTTATACCACCCCCAGTATGTGATATGTGACATATCACACGAAGAGACCGGACTGTACGGTAGTGTTACTGATTGGATTCACAGGAGTATGAGTAGGCTTACTTGTTGATCTTCTGATCGCTCAATACCCGGGTGGCCGTTACGTTTAGCAGACCGCTTGCGGCTTGTGTGTGACTGATATGATCACCACTTACTGCCGGCGTATTGATGAGTCTTTAGAGTCCTACACAGAGGTTTCCTGGCTCAAGCGAAACAAAGTAGGAGCACATATGTGATATGTGCAGGACCGAGATTAATACGTGTATGTGATACCATATTCTATTCTCGCAATATGTGATATCGTTCGGATATATGTGATATAGTCGGGCTATCGAATCAAGTATTGATTTGACAAGTTGATACATTTGATATTAGTCGGTTGTATGTGATATAGTCAGATTATTAAATCAAGTGTTGATTTAATAATTTAATGTATAATTATATATTTGATATATTATCTTACATTAACTAATATTAGCTCACTTAAGATTTCTTTTTCTCACTTATGTACACTTAGTATATATGTAATATATATTAATGTACATTATATTGTATCATGCTTGATGCCATATGCTACATGGGTGTGTGAGACTCACACCATGCATATAATAATGTGAGGTTTTGTTTATTTAAAGTAAATCAAATTAGTTGGAAATTGTCACATGGTTGAAGCTTGTAGAAGCGTGTGGAACCATTGACCAAATCCACTCTTTTTATTTTACTTGAAGATATTTATTAACCTAACCATTGTTGTTTAACTATGGTTTATTCTCTACATGAGTTACTAACTCACCCATGGTTTCTATCCTCACCTCATGAGTTTCATTCTCTTCTCTCTTCATCTTCTTCTTCATCAAGAGCTAAGCTCTCTAGGTCTATGGGAGATGAAGAAAAATAGTAAGAAAATTATTTCTAAAGTGAGCAAAATTCCTACTTCATCAACCTCTTCTCTACCAGCCATTTAGATTTGGATTGTTTCTTCACTAGTTCATCACTTAGAGAAGAGGTAGCTTGAGTTAGTGTCTTCTTGGCGTGGATCATCTTCGGCCTCGAAGACTTCAAACAAGCTTGTTCATTTCACCTTGTGGAGCCTCACTAGAGTCCGGTAGATCACTACTTGGAGCGAAGGGACTACTACACGGAGCTATTGAAGTGAAGGACCGGTCTACAAAGGTTGTATTCCTCGTTCACTTAGATGTAAAGATATTTACATGCTTGTTCGTCTAATTCTCTAGTTTAGATTCTAGCGTTAGGGTTCTTTAGCGTGCCAATTTTTTGAAAACGGCATGGTCGATGCCTCCCGAAACCCAGTGGCCGCCTAGGGAACCCAGCATCATCATCTTCCATGATGCAATCTTCGCTCCCACCGTCTATGAGAAAACCGTAGCATCTCTCAGGTGGATAAGGAACCCTACTAGATCTGCGGAGTGGCTGAGGTTCATCGGGGACTATTGAATCCTCCGGTTCTACCAAATCATCTATTATAGTTTGTGTAGCTGGAACTTCTTCCAGTTCTAGCTCATTGCCACTAATTTCTCTCACAAGAAATTCCTTTTCTAAAAAGGTGGCATATTGAGAAACAAACACCTCTTGTTTCTCAGTGTGGTAGAATATATATCCATTTGAATCCTTTGGATATCCCACAAACTTGCACCAAACAGACCTTGCCTCGAGCTTGTCCGGATTTTGCCTTTTAATATAGGCCGGACAACCCCATATCTTAACACGTTTAAGAGATGGTCTCTTTCCATTCCATATCTCATATGGAGTGGTAGGCACGGATTTGGTCGGAACCCTATTCAATAGGTATGCAGCTGTCTCAAGTGCATAACCCCAAAAGGAAATTAGTAACTCGTAATACTCATCATAGAGCGCACCATATCTAATAGGGTGCGATTTCTCCATTCCAAAACTCCATTGTGCTGTGGTGTATACGGAGGAGTAAGCTGAAAGAGAATCTCATTCTCTTTTAAATATTCACGGAATTCCGTGCTTAAGTATTCTCCTCCCCGATCAAATCGAAGGATTTTAATACTTTTACCCGTCTGGTTCTCAACTTCGTACTTATATTTCTTGAATTTCTCAAAAGTTTCAGATTTGTGTTTCAACAAGAACACATGTCTGAACCATGAGAGATCATCGGTGAATATAATAAAGTACAAGAAACCATTCCTGGCATGTATAGACATAGAACCGCATACATCGCTATGTATCAGTCCCAAGAGTTCAGTAGCTCTTTCTCTATGTCTAGTAAATGGAGTTTTGGTCATCTTGCCTTTGAGATATGACTGGCAAGTTTCATAAGATGTGAATTCGAATGGATTCAAATATTCATCTTTGTGTAACTTCGCTAATCTGGTCGCATTGATATGACCAAGTCTACAATTCCACAAGAAGGATTCGTTCATTTCTGAACTTTTCCTCTTTGTGTGTGTTCTGTATGTTTAGAACTGTAGTTTGATTTAGAACGTATATACCGTTATACAACGTACCAAATCCAATCAACACTTGATTCAAGAAAATGTTCATAACATTCTTCTCAAGTATAAAGTTATATCCTTCTTTATCTAATAAAGAAATTTATATTATATTGTACATCATTTTTTGTACGTAATAACTGTCGTTCAGAATCATTATATTACCATTTGGTAATACTAAGTAATATTCGCCAACTGCTTTGGCTGCAACAATTGCATCATTCCCTACTCTAGAGATTTATCACCCTTTCCCAGTTCTCTACATTTTCTTAACCCATGTAACAAATTACATATGTGGGATCCTGACCCGGTATCCAATACCCAGGACGTAGAGCATATTGAGAAACAGTTCTCGGTAACGAACACACCCGAAGAAGATACATCATCATGCTCTTTCTTCGTTCGGGTAGCGTGGGAATCCTGATATTCCCCTATTCCTTGCTCAGGCTTATAACAATCATAAGATAGAGCGGAACCAACGTTCCCCAGCTCAGTATAATAAGTGGGTTCGATCAATACATCCATATTATTATCTTGATTAAGGCGTGTCATGGTCGCTACCAGGAGAGAGAGAGAGAGAAGGAAACACTGTGTGCGCTCTTGCAAAATTAGATTGGTTATTATCTTATCTAATCAGGATGGCTCCTACTGTTTTTATCAAATCTTCCTTCAAATCCTAAAAGGTAAGATTAGCCGGGATTAATTATACCCTACAAGTTCGCCAATCGGTCAGCCAGGCAGGTATTGGTATTCCGAAGGAGTCTCCCATGCTTTCGCATGGAACTAATTAAATAACCTCATTTCCGCAGGGGCATAAACCCGTTAACACCTTTCTTAAACACCTACTGGATTAGCTGATTGTAAAGTGCAAAACTCTCTCAGGAGTACCTCTTACTCGCAGTGGGTATCGGGATCCAATTATCTCATAGAATGTATGAAATCTCATTGCAAATTTCAACACTTGAAATTCCCAATATCTTTTTTTACCCCTAGCGACTTATGACATTGGTTATGGTCAACAAATCATAAGTGCTAGCCAAGTTCAACCCGTCATTTCCTGATTGAATTAATCCCATCCGTACGACCCTTGGTTATGGTCAACAAAATCGTACGACTACCCTAATCCAATCGCATCATATGCTGCAGATAAGTACTAATCAGCTAGCGTACACAACGCCTTGTCTATGGTCAACAAACGCGGCACGAATACTAAATAACATTTATCTGAAATGACGGAGGGCTACGAATGGTTTTGAAGGAAACCTTTAACGTAATGAACTTGATATCGTTGTAGAATCTAGTAATTGAAAAGGAGTGGTTTAAGCTCCACTTTTTAAATCGCGTAGTTTTCAAAACAAACCGAGTAGGTTGTAGTATTTGCTAGCTTTTGCTAAAGAGATCATTCCCGGTGAAGAGATAGCTTGGTGAAAAGAACGAGCTTGCTTTGTCGTCTTCGAGGCCGAAGATGATCCACCATGAAGTTCCTCTAACTCAAGCTATCTCTTCACTAATCAAGAATTAGTGAAGCAAACAACCTAATCTTATGGGTTAAATGAGAGTAGTTTGATGAAGTAGGAATTTTGCTCACTTTAGAAAACACTTTCTCTTTTTCTTTTCTCACCTCATGAAAATCTAGAGAGCAAGAATGAGATGAAGAAAATGAACTAGGGTGAGATCATATCTCAAGTTATGTTGTAGAGAGTTAACCATGGGCTAAAGATGATGGTTGGGTTATAAAATATCTAGAGTAAAACAAAAATTAGTAGGATGGGTCATGGTTTCTACATGCTTCCACAAGTATCTAAGCCATACTCATTTTCCACGTAATTTTGAATTACTCTTAATAAATAAATACCCAAATTATCTTTAGTTTTGGTGTGAGTCTCATACGCCCATGTTCTATGTATCATCCACCATGACACAATATATAAATACATATATAAATACATATCATATATATATCAAATGTATTTATAAAGAGAAGAAAATCTTTAGTGAGCACAATATTAGTTAATATATATATTAATATATAAAATATAAAAATATATAGCAAATTATTAAATCAACACTTGATTTAATAATCCGGCTATATCATATATAACCGACTAATATCTTTTATATGTATATCAATTTATCGAATCAAATAACCCGGTTATATCATATATAACCGACCGATATAATATATCGCGAGATTAGAATATGGTATCACATACACGTATTTAATCAAGGTCCCGCACATATCACATATGTGCCCTACTTCGTTTCGCTTAAGCTAGGAAACCTCTGTGTGGGACTCTAAAGACTCGTCAATACGCCAGCAGTAGGTAATGATCACATCAATCACCTACAAGCCGTCAGCGGTATTAGCTGGACGTAACGGCTACCCAGGTATTGAGAAAACAGAAGATCAACAAGCAAGCTTGACCAAACTCCCCGCAAAGCCTATAAGCAACGCTTACCGTACAGTCTGGTCTCTTTGTCTGATATGTCGCATATCGAGTCTGGGGGTGGAAACGTCAGACCCCGGTAACTTGATAATTCATGCCGATGTGTGGCCTATTACCGTTCGAGAAACTACTGATAACACTTACCAGTAAATCTCATCAGCCCTGGCCAGGGACTTACTGTTATAGCCAATCGAGCATAGCACAGCATCAACTCCCTATCCCGGGAGAGACGAAACCCCTCCTATCGCTCATTGCCTCCATGTGATTTGGGACTGTACCAAAAATCTACCTATTTGCACGACTCCTTTAAGCCGTGGTAGGGAGGAAATCAAAGCACAGTGGGAACCATACAAAACTTTATGACGATCTCGGGTCTACAGACTAACATGTATCAGTGTCACCAGAGAACTGCTATCTGACGATAGGTATAGTACCATCTAGGAGTTCTCGGCGAGACATGTTCGGTGTACTCATTCTCTAATCAGCACATGTGTACAATCTTTGATGTCAAACACCAATAGATGTGGGATCAACCACCGCCCCCTACAGAGTCAAGAAACATACACACTAGTCTACTCTGGAATATTGATGTCCAGTCTCAATACTCTGTCAACTAGGAACTGTTGAAGGATGTGCTTCCGGACAACACAAGCTCTACTAGTATGATCCGCATCATAGTCCTGGTAGTCAAGCTAACATCCTAAGGGCTTTATCAACATGTATCAGAGAGACAGTATAATAATATTAGTATACATGTTAAGATAAAGAGCAACCAGATAGCACATTATCATATCGAGTAAGAAAGTTCTCTATATATATGTCCAACCATCCACTATATCATACAATAATGGCCTCTAGGGCATACATATTCCTAACATAGCGCTCATGTGTATTTCACATGGGGCGCTGGGATAGTGCTGAGCACTAAATCTTTTCTGGCGCTCACGTGTTTTTCATATGAGGCGCTCAAATATGGGCGCTGCTGAACCAGGGCTTAAGCACTTAGTCATTTTGACTGAACATAGAGTGCTAAGCACTTTGCATGGCATTCACGTGAGAAGCACGTGATTGCTGAGCATTAATTTCAGGTTTTATTTGCTTATCCGTATTTTTACATATGTGCTAAGCACTTGGCTGGAGCTCGCGTGTGAAGCACATGAGGAGTTTTAGTTTTTCCTCTGTCTGTTTTAAGCACTCACGTGGGAAACACGTGAGGCAAATTAATAGTACCAAGCACTAATTTTACTCACGCCAAGTTCTTCTTGTTTTTTTAAAGATATTAATCTCTGTTAATGATATTTTAGTCATTGATGACCATCAAGATGTCTGTTTTGAAGATCTTGAATCATCGTCATTGTTTTTATTAGAGAACTAAGTTCTTTTTTTTATAAGAACTAAGTTCTTTATATAGGGTTAAACCCTAAAATTGGGGGGGATTAAATTCCCAGAACATATATTTATTTTCCTTTTCTTTCTTTTTCTTTTTCTTTTTAACCTAGTTCTTCCTCCTAAGTTTTGAGTCTGAAAAACAGAATCTCTCCGATGAGAATTAAATTCTCAACTTGTGTGGAGATTTGCCTTTGCAAATCTCAAACCAGAAGAAGAATTAAATTCTTGTATGAAGGGTTAAACTCTTATATCTATTATACTAGGCAAGAGAGATACTTTTAATCTCTCCTTTTTTATTTACCTAGAGTAATTTGAAAGAGAAAGGTCTTTTTTTTTTGAGAATTAAATTCTCTGTTCACTCAAGAACTCACTGTATTTTTTTTTGGCTGAAGCTTATAGGCGGTTCTTTTCTTTTTTTTTTCTTCTTTCTCTTCTTGTTCTCTTTGATTAATCCCTTTGCTCTTATTTATAGGAGAAGAGAAAAATCAATTTGTTTAAAAAATCTCTTATTGAGAGATCATAATTGATTTCATGATCAATCAAAATGATTTTTTAGATCAATCAGTGAATTTTATTCACCGTTGGATTTTTAATCCAAAGGCTCTCTGTTTAACAGAGAAGATTTCTCGTTTGTTTAACAAGATTAGGAAATATTTTCCTAAGATAGAATTTTATTCTATCATATGAATATCTTATTAGTTTAACAAGATTAAAATTTTATTCTATCATATGGATATCTTGTTAGTTTAATAAGATTAGGAAGATATTTTCCTAATATAGAATTTAATTCTATCATATGGATATCTTGTTAGTTTAACAAGATTAGAATTTTATTCCAATATAGAATTTAATTATATCACATAGAATTTATTCTATCATATGAATATTTTGTTAGTTTAACAAGATTAGAATTTTATTCTATCATATGAATATTTTGTTAGTTTAATAAAATTAGGAATATATTTTCCTACCATAGAATTTAATTCTATTATATAAATATATTGTTAGTTTAACAAGATTAGGAAAATATTTTCCTAAGATAGAATTTTATTCTATCGGATGATTTAATTGGCGATATTTTATCACCATTGGATTTTAAATCCAAGATTCTCTGTTAGAGAAAAATCTTTCCATATTAGAAAGATCAGAGAAAATATTTCTCAAATAGAATTTAATTCTATTATATAGAATTTAATTCTATTAGATGGCAAAATTTTAAATTGGGACACTCACATGCTTTTCATGTGATCGCTGCCAAAGAATGCGACAAGAGAACTCACGTGTTTAACACGTGATCTCTAGTGTGGGTTTTAGCTTGTTCATTTTCAGCGTTCATATACTTTACATATGAGTGCTCACGTGTTTAACACATGAGGCTTATTTGGCCTTTGGTTATTTATGTTCAGCGCTCATATGCTTTACATATAAGCGTCCGCGTGTTTAACACGTGAGGCCAGTTTGGCCCTTAGTTATTATCTGCTTCTAGCACTTATATGCTTTGCATATAAGTGCTTACGTGTTTAACACATGAGGCATGTTTGGCTTTTGGTTATTTATTTTCAACGCTTATATGCTTTGCATACAAGTGCTCACGTGTTTAACACGTGATGCCAGTTTGACCCTTAGTTATTTGTATTCAGTACTCATATGCTTTGCATATGAGCGCTCACGTGTTTAACACGTGATGCTAATTTAGCTTTTAGGTTTATTTTATTCAGCGCTCATATACTGCGCCCACGTGTTTAACACATGAGGCTAGTTTGGCCCTTAGTTATTTGTTTTCAGCGTTTATATATTTTGCACATAAGCGCTCACGTGTTTAACACGTGATGCAAAACTATGAGCATTTTTTTCCTCTTTTTTATCTCTCTTTTTTTTATAAGGAAACAAGTAGCTCATAGCCAAAAAATTTGGCGGGAACAGGGACAGCGGTTTGGCGAGCGCGTCCACTATTGCCGTGATCCTGTCGATCCGCGCTGATAAAGCGTCGATAACGTTGGGGGGTAGGGTAGGACCGACCCCGCCTTCGTTGTGGAAGGCAAGGTGGCTCGTGTTGGGATCTCCATGGTAGGTTCGCTGGCCATTATATCGATGGCGGAAGATCAACTTTCTTAGGTTGAAGATGAAGTATTGTTCTCACAAACGACGCCAGCTGATGGAGGTCAGAATCTCTCTCAACTGTTGTCCTCCGTCGATCTTGTTGCCACCGGGACTGAACGGTTGAGATTTGATATGAGGGTTGAGCATGTGGATCTCAATGGATTGTTGTTGACGCCGAGCTACCTGCAAGGGAAGTCTCAGGGTAGGAAACCGCCGTAGGACCCTCCGACGATCAAGTAAGTGCCGAGAAATAGGGTAGCGGCCTATTGGATTGAGTTCGATATACCTGAATCATCTGGAGGAGAGGTTTATATAACGGTCGCATAGAGCGAGCCGATACGAGATTCTCCCCGTCCGTTACGCCCATGCGTCACGTTCGCGTTGATGACGGGATACGCTCATTAATGGAGAGATACGCTAGCGTGGAATGCGGGACGTGGAGCGGCGAAGATCTCGTCATGGTGAGATGCACGGAGCCGTTACGGGGGCGTCTGTGCTCTATGCTCCCGGCCAGACGGGGAGGCTGAGAAAGCTCAGCTCTGTGACGTTCCGGCGACGAGCCAGGAGGCTGAGGAAGCTCGGCTCTGTGATAGCTCGGAGACGAAAGGGAAGGCTGAGGAAGCTCAGCTATAGGATAGCTCGGAGACGGGTTAGGGAGCTGAGGAAGCTCAACTCTATGATTGCTCGGAGACGGGCTAGGGAGCTGAGGAAGCTCAACTCTATAATTGCTCAGACGAAAAGGGAACGTACTCTAGGAAGGTCTACTAAAAGGTTGGGTGCAACTTCGGAGGCGAGGCGCCGAGAAATGTCTCCAATACATCATACTTATTCCAGCTCCGTAGCCTTCAGAAATCTAGTGAGTTTACGTGGACGATACGTCGTCTGCTACATGTCGTGATCTGGGGAATTCCCACTTATGAGTATCATCATGCACAAATGAAGCAATAATGGAAGGAATTATATTTTAGATGGGTGTTACTGTAATAATGCTGGGATGTTTTTATGTAATATGATTGTATGAATGCCGTTTTGCACACCCCCAAGACTTGTTTATGGGATTATTTTCAGATATATCTTGTAAGATGCTATCTTATGTACTTTTTTTTTCCTGGCTATCTTATGTGCTTTTTTTATTTTTATTTTTTGCAATCTTATGTTCCTGGGGATCGTTTGTGTGATCATTAACTTATTAATGATTTATGGGTAGCATATTTAACCACCCTGTTCCTAAAAGAAACTTATATTTGTGCTAACGTATTTACCTGCATATACCAACATATACGAACTTACAATTTTCCAAACAATTTAAATAGAAAAAGGCATATAATGTGATTCATCATGATCAATAGTGTTTGTGTCGCTTACTCAACTCTATCATCGGCTAAGAAGTTTGACATTTACACACTTGCTAACCAACAATTAATCGAAGAAACTGGCGTTTACAAACTCGCCAATCAACCGTCAGCGAAGAAGTTGATGTTGACAAACTAGCTAACCAGTCGGTACCTCATGTGGTCTATAGAATTAGCATATAAATTTACGGTTTACCCATTAATGATTTCTCAGTCAACATAGACAAGCAAACATGATCGATATAGATAAAGAAGGACGGAGTGGAAGAGGCTCCAACGAACCTATAAATTGAGATTGTTATTAATTCTTTCTTTCAATATTTTTTTAATAGATTGCTATTAGTATAGCTAATAATATAAGTTAAGAAGAAGTTATAGTACGTTGGTAAAGGCATTGTTTTGTGGTTCTAGAGATCATAGCTAGGTTAAGCCTATTAGTAATTAGAAGTAAATGTATTTTTCATAGGATTTATTTGGTTTTGATATATATATTTTTTTAATTCAACTATAAATACTATAAAAGCAAAAATAACAAGGAAAATAATATATACTTAACATTCTACTAGGAATAAATTAATTGTTCAAGTTAATTGGCACGATTAAATCATTTATTTTTGAAGCATTATTTAATTACTTTTAGAACTGTAAATAAATTTTTTGTACCTTCTCTGTATTTAAAATCTTAGGAATGAATCAACATTGTAAGAATATAAAAAAGAGATAAGTACATGCTAGTTTAAAATGGTTTTAAAAAACATTTAATAATATATTTTACTATACGAGTATGATTTTATGTTAGTCAATATGCTTTTAGCCGAGCCTAAACTAATTATTCCCTTGCAGGAATTTTTGGGGCTGCCTTGTTGGGATTTATATTGTACAAGATATTGACTTGTTATTTGCCCTGCATGAAAGAAACAGAGATTGATTAATTCATATTGTACATCTTTTTGTTATCACTTCAAACATGCAACTCATGAAGCAGGGAAAAAATGATTATCGATTTTCAAGCTCCTTTTGCTGCTGGCGGCAATTTATTTTCATGCTCTTGCTATTTGAAAAGATGTTGAAACAAAGACTCCTCCAGTTTAGTCCTTTCCCCAAAAAAGAGAAAAGAAGGAAAAGGAAAATTAGGCTTGATATCAAATTTTGTTTTAAAAGGAGAAATTAATTTCGATGCTTACAATACTTCTGATAAACTAACAGGCCTTAAGAAGATGTTGACTATATCCTTACCCTCTAATATCTTTTGATGCGGGAAAATTTATATTTTTTCTACTTTATTTGTGTTATAATATACAACAATTTGGACCACACCAAGTGGGCAATTTGCTATCAATCTAAAATTTATTTTAAAATTAAAAAAAAGGGTTTCTAATATGTATATTAGGGATTTTTTGCTTTCGGGTGAACCATGTTATTTAGTTTTTCTAAAAGTATGAAGAACACACTATATCTTCATGGTTATTTTTACTGTCTATGAAATTTGGCATGAGTATAATAAAAATGTCAGTATAGTTTGTATTATATTAATCTTTTTTATCAAGCCAAATCAATCTAAACTAAACAAATACAAACTGGTCTTAAACGTGAACGGATCATTCATTTAGGGCAGGTTAGAAAAAGAAATGACTCAACTTTATGGGATTTTTTTGCTCATATCTTAAAATAAGATAAAAGTTTTTCGATCTAAGTTTCCAAAAAAGTTTAGAATACTATAAGAATGTTGTCCAAGATTCACGGTTGAAAGACAAAATAATTAACCTGGGAATGGAATTATTCTTGGTAAAAGAATATTCCGTCGGAAAATTTACTGCAAGAAGGATTTTACAAAACGTAAAAACATTCAGAATTAAGTATGAAATATCAAAGTCTTAGGGATGAAATACGAATAATTACCAAGTCTTGGGGTGATGTTTAGAAACGACCATTTTTGACTTGCTTTAAAACTACTTCATTCATTATATTAAATTTTTTTAATTATGAAGGAATAGTTAGTTAAAAAATTCAAATAATTAGAAAGAATAAATGAAAGAAAGGAGTTGGTGGCATTTTATGTTTATTATTAGATCTAAAACATCAATATATAGCGTTATATATGAAGTTGCAAAAATCGTCTAAAGATTTTAACTATAATAAAATTACTTATATGGTTTATTTAATTTTGTCAATATATAAATACATTAGGGTATATTACCCAAAGGGATATTCCTGTGTCTAAGATGAAACAAATATTATAACAATCCCGCTCCCTGAAACTCATCTTGCTTCTCGAAAACCCTAGATACCTTCAAGAACTGAGAAAGGAAAGCGAAACTAACTAAGGTGTAAACTAGAAACCCTAACGACCGCAAAAGAAGCAGAAATTGGCATTAGAGAAAAGGAGTGAGCGATTCCTCGTGATTGGAGACACAAAACGTTTCGATCGCTGTTGTTTTTCATCGAAACCCTAGAAATTTGAGGGTTAAATAGGGGTCCACGGACTTTGTATTTTTTGATCCGTGATGTATGGCCAAGATTCCATAATAACTTGGAAATAGCAAAAGGGATAGCAAGGAACTTGAATTCCACCAAACTTAGAGACCCCTTTCCTGTGATATACCATTTTGACATCATGTCGATCGCCGCATGTTAGCTGTGATCAGCCGCGGCTCCTAAAAACTCTTAACCGGTTGTCAATATAATAGTTTTCCACATTTAATATAAGAATGGCTCTTTTTATCACCAAAAGAGAGATGGCTTTTAATTGGTATTTAGTAAGCTAACCTACAAAATTTTGTATTGCAAGCATTTCGTAATGCAGACCATAAGCACAATAGACATAGCACAAAAGAAAAATGCATGTTGTCTTTCATTCATTTAACACCAACAGATACCACATCCACAAAGGAGAACAAAACATGTTAACTAGTTAACATCCAACAACAAAGAGAAGATGAGCATGGTAGTTTTGTTGTGTTTTTGAGTAACAACATATTCAAATCAATATACTATTTATTATCCATTATACAAAGATTATCTACCATGACTTTTCGAACAAAATGAAAATGAGAATTTTTTTTTTTTCTGAAATAACTAGTACGCGCCCCGCGATGTGTGGGATTGTTATATCATTTTTTTTCCATCTTATACACATGTATGCTATCATTTTATGGTAATACAGCCTAATATATTTATATATTGAGAAAATTAAATAAACCATATAAATAATTTTATTGTTGTTGTTAAAATCTTTAGATATGATGTCTGCAACTTCACATCCAACCTTCTATATCTATGTCTTAATAATAAAGATTAATAGGCACCAACTTCTTTTCTTTCGTTTATCCCTTCTTATTACTTGAATTTTCTAACTAGCTAATCCTTAGAAAAAAATTTTAAAAAAATACAAAGAATGGAGTTGTAAGTCAAAAAGGGTTGATTCTAAATATCAAACCGGAGACTTTAGTAATATTTCATATTTCATATCCAAACTTTAATATCTCATACTTAATCCCGAATGTTTAACAGTTGCTTTTTTAACTGAATATTCTTAAGGAAGATTAATTCCAATCTCAAATTAGATAGTTTGTCTTTAAACAGCGTACCAAGCCAACATTCCTCCAAAACTCTATGGTATATCCAAACCTCTTTGGAAACTTTAATGGAAAAACTTTTTACCTTATTTGATGATATAAGCCAAAAAAATTATTTGTAAAGTTCAGTCATTTCTATTTTCTACCCTGCTCTAAACGAATGAGCCATTCACGGTTTGTGTTTGTTTAGTTTAGGTTGGTTTGGATTGGGTGAAAAAACTAATATAATTCAAACTATGCGGACTTTTCAATTTTTTTCTGGATAAATACCATGGAGTTTGTTGCTTACGAGTAAATACCATGAACTTTCATCGTCTTTCAAATAAATATGATGGACTTCATTTTTGCAAATAAATACCATGAACTTTCCCTACTTTTCAGAAAGCTATCATAAGCTTTATTTCTCACAACTATATACCAGCTTTTGAAGTTTTTCAGATAAATACCATGAATTTTGTTTGTTACAATAAACACAATAAACTTTCAAGTTTTGTCACATAAATATCATGGACTTTGCTTTATACAAATAAATACCATGGAATTTCAACATTCTCAAGATAAATACTATGGACTTTGTTGTTTATGAATAAATACCATAAACTTTCATCGTTTTTCAGATAAATACCGCAAGCTTTATTTTTTCAGAAACAAATACCATGAACTTCCCATCTTTCATAAAACTATCATGGACTTTGTTTTTCACAAATATATATGTAAATCCCCAGTTCCATGTTTATATTTTTCGTATTTTCCAGAATTTTCCTATTAATTTTGCACATTTTAAAATATTTTTTATTTATTTTATTTTAATTTCCTAATCTAAACCCTCAAACTATCCTACCCGACCCGACTCAACCCAAACCCGACCCATTACCCCCTCACTTCTTCTTCTTCACCTTCTTTATCTTTTCCCGCCTTCTTCCCTCACGTCCCCTCCTTCTTCGCCATCGTCACCGCGTGAACGGCGCTAGCCCTTGACCGAGACCCTCCAACGGCTACCCGCACAATCCATGTCGTCCCAGCTCGCCAACGACTCTTTCCTCTATTCTCGCGTTGCTTCCGCGAGACCCGTGCCACCTTGTCGCTAACGGCCGCGTGATCTGCGCGTCGACCCACACGATCTCCTAAACGTCGGTTTCCCTCAACCGATCCCCATCTCCCTTCTTTTTCCATCTTTTTCCACTCACTCTCCTTCATCCACTCCAAGCTTTCTCTCTCACCACTGTTCCCGCCAAAAATTTCTGCGCAGAAAAGCCCAAGGTATCAAATGGCAGCGATACGCTTAAGGAAATGCGAACCAGTATCTTCCGGTCTGTATTTTGATAAACTCCCGAAGTAGAAACAGATAAATTCTGATGATATTGGAAGCATCTCGAAAAACCCTTCGATTTGATATATTATGGGCTTCATAATTCATCCGGGATCAAAAGTTATGAGCAAATATGATATGTACTGTTCCCTAATTAAAAATCATGAATTACCTCAATGAGGTATCACGTGCTCACACGTGATCAATGGTCACGTGTTGACACGTGATAGTTAGAACAGAAATAAAAACAAACGGCTGAAGAAGGACCCAATTGGGGGTCACGTGCTCACACGTGACCAATAGTCACGTGTTGACACGTGACAATTAAAACAGAAATAAAATAACAAATGTCTGAAGAAAATACCTCAATGAGGTATCACGTGCTCACACGTGACCAATGGTCACGTGTTGACACATGATGGTTAAAACTAAAGCATAAATAAACATTGAGAAAAGGACTCAATTGGAGGGTCACGTGCTCACACGTGACCAAGGATCACGTGTCAGCACGTGACTGGCTTCGAAAGCCTTACAGATTAATAGAATTAAAATTCTAAAGTTTTCTAAATCTTTCCAAATGAAAAAAGATTATGGGGACCGTTGGATTAAAGATCCAAGGGTGATTAAATATCACCAATTTATGGAAAAATCCTAGACAAGGAAAAATTTCCCCTAAATCTCACCAGAAATAGCAAACAGAATATCTTTGGATTTAAAATCCAACGGTGAATAAAATTCACTGAATGATCTAAAGGCTCATATTAAATATGAAATCAAATCAAATATTTCAATGAAAGATTTGCAAAACAAATTGATTCTTTTCTTTCTCCTATAAATAGGAGCCAAGAAAAGAAGAGAAGGGGGCTACTTTTTTTTTGGAAAGAAGAAACAGAGGGAGGAGAATTTAATTCTTAAGAGGAAAAAAAAAGAAAAGAGAGGAGAATTTAATTCTCTGCAAAAGAAAAACCCTAGCTAAGTAAAGAGAGGCTTCAAAGGAGAATTTAATTCTCAAAAGAGTTTAACTCTTATACAAAGAAAAGAACTTAGTTCTTCTTCTGGTTGAAGATCTGCACAGAGCACATCTCCCCATAAGTTGAGAATTTAATTCTCATCGGGTCGAGATCCTGCCATGCAGATCCTAAACTTAGAAGGGGAATTGAGTTTTGAGAATTTAATTCTCCTAAAACAAAACTAGGGTTTAACCCTAATCAAGAATTTAATTCTTTTACATATCTGGGAATTTAATTCCTTTGAAAAGAAATCAGGGTTTTATCCTAAATAAGAATTTAATTCTTTCACAATAGGAATTTAATTCCTCCAAAATCATAATTAGGGTTTAACCCTACAGAGAATTCAAATCTTAAAAGATCTCTGTTCATGAAAAGAACTAGGGTTACATGCCCCCACGTGACCCTTGAAAAGATCCCTGAAGAAAAGAAGTTTTGAGGCAATACCACACGTGCTCCCACGTGACTCCCAAAACGTAGAAAGAAAAAACAAAAGAAAAGAAGCTTTGGGCGCTCTCACGTGTCCCCACGTGACCCCTCAGCAAGCGCTGTAATTATCGATGCATAAATCCCCATCACGTGCCAACACATGATGCTCTAAAATAAAGATGAAAAGTGTTTTACACTTATTCGCAGATTTGAGGATAAAACAAAAGGAGATCTGGCTCCACATTTAGGGCGCCCTCACGTGTCCCCATGTGACCCCTAATAAATCCCTTTAATATCCAATGGATGGATGCTTATCACGTACCCATACGTGATGGCCAGGAAATGAAAAGTGTTTAACACTTAATTGCAGAACGAAGAAAAGGGATATGGTCCCCCCTTTGGGCACTCTTACGTGTCCACACGTGACCCCTCTGTCTTTAGTGTTTAACACTAATTTGGGGATAATATTTCCAGTGTTTAACACTGATTGTTTCTAGTGTTTAACACTAAATTAAAGATTATATTTCCAGTGTTTAACACTGATTATCTTTTAGTGTTTAACACTAATTTGAGAGTTCTATCTCCAGTATTTAACACTATTGTTCTCTAGTGTTTAACACTACATTTAGCTAAATTGGCTAATTTTCCAGAGGCAAAAGTCCCTCCTCCAAATGAATCTCAAAATAGAGGAAGTCAAGACAAAATGTTGTCAGAGCCCCCAAACCCCCATTTAGCACTGCTGAATGATAAGGGGCCGAACCCAGACAAATGTCTAATGGCCCAAAGGGCCAATATTTCAAACATAATTGGACTTAGACCAAAACTGGCCATAAGTCCTCAAATCATCTTGAACTGAGCACATCTGCTCTTTCAACCAACTCATTGGTTCAAGGGTACATCTCTGAACTCCTCTGATATTTGTCGTTGTAATCCTTCAACGTCTTCAGAGAGGTGATGGGTCCCGAAAGCCATACATTTTATGGACCACCATGTCCCTAAACTGGCAATGGACCACTATGTCCCTAAACTGGCAATAGACCACTATGTCCCTAAACTAGAACAATAGAGCCCAAACGCTCTTTTGTCGGATCTAAACGATCCCGTTAAGTTGATCTTAGTCTCAAACTGGACTAACATATCCTTAATAAACGTTTAAGTTGATCTTAGCCTTAAATAGGGCTAACATATCCTTAAACCCTCAAACAGATTTTAGTCCCAAATTGGACTACAGGTCTCCCAACCAACTTTGGTTCAAGGGTACATCTCTGAACTCCTCTGATATCTGTCGTTGTAATCCTTCAACGTCGTCAGAGAGGTGACGGGTCCTGACGGCCATACATTCAATGGACCACTATGTCCCTAAACTAGAACAATAGAGCCCAAACACTCTTTTGTCGGATCTAAACGATCCCGTTAAGTTGATCTTAGTCTCAAACTGGACTAACGTATCCTTAACAAACGTTTAAGTTGATCTTAGCCTTAAATAGGACTAACGTATCCTTAAACCCTCAAACAGACTTTAGTCCCAAATTGGACTACAGGTCTCCCAACCAACTTTGGTTCAAGGGTACATCTCTGAACTCCTCTGATATCTGTCGTTGTAATCCTTCAACATCGTCAGAGAGGTGACGGGTCCCGACGGCCATACATTCAATGAACCACCATGTCCTTAAACTGGTAATCGACCGCAATGTCCCTAAACTAAACAATTGAGTCCAAATGCTCTCTTGTTGGATCTAAACGATCCTGTTAAGTTGATCTTAGTCTGAAATGAGACTAATGTATCCTTAACAAACGTTTAAGTTGATCTTAGTCTCAAATAAGACTAACGTATCCTTAAACAACCCCCAAACCCAAATCTAAGAAAATACGGATTTGGACTAATCCACGTCCTACGGGCGACAACATAAATTAGTCTCCATATACAATCCACGGGCAACCACAAACAAAACAAACACCCACGACACGAAGTGACCATCTGGAAAAGGAGAAAGTTGTTACCGCGATGCGGTAGCGTAATTAACTGCAGAGCTTGCGCCTGCAGGAAAGAGCGTCCCCACAATCAAAAACCCTTCAAACGAGGGGGAATTTGACGAAGTCTGCTACATCGGCCGCTTCCGTTTAAACCTTCGATACATGGTGCCATAAATCAACTTGGCATCTTCGGGGAGGTGGACGGATAGCACCAATTAGCATCTGCTCCGAATCTTAGGCAAGACAGTCCGTCTTGCGCATCTTTCGGAGGGGAACAGATTCTGGCACGCCCGGTGGGACCTTTTCCTCTTTCCACTCCACACTTCGTGTGTCGTGTTCGCGAACGAATCGAGGTTTGCTAATGGTTGCCCGTGGGTTTCAAAGTACTAAGATTTGGTGTTTCGTTTGCTGCAGAAAGCAAAAGGATCAATGGCTGGCAACTGCTCAAGCTGCTCCAACTGCAAATGCAACCGACGCTCCGCCTCACCTGGAGGTGTAGCCTATGGACCACAGGCTGCTTCCCTATTCACTATGCCTGTGGAGCAGGTGACTCAGGCTACCACCGGTCTGTTCTTCGGGACCATGCTCCCGCCAGTGAACGTTAATATCCAGCTGCCAAAGGAAGCGCAAAAGAAGTCGGTCTTCGATCGGCTCAGACTGAGCCTGAACTCCGATGGGCCTGCCAAGAAGCCCATGACCCCTGAAGTAGCCATCCCGAGGAAGATAGCCATATCTGCTCCTGAAGTCGTCAAGGCGGCTTCTCCTGCTAAAGAGTCGGTCTGTACAAGACTGACTATCCCGGTTCCCGTTCCTGCTCGAAGGTCTGTCTTTGACAGGTTAGATACCGCTACTCGAAAGGCATCAGTCTTCAAGAGGCTGGCAACAGCGGCGCCTCATCTAGACAAGGGGCAAGACGAAACCATCCCCATCGCCGAACCAGCACCAACAGCCCGACACGCTCGACGTCGCCACTGGCGTCGAGTAAGGAAGGCCGGGGGCAACTCCCCCTCTGGGCTAACCCCACCAGCTCCAACGGTGGAAGTTAATGCTGCTGTTCCAACTGGGAACAGTTTTGAGCTGCTGAACAGAATACGCAGGAATTCACCCACTGCCGTACTGAAAAGATCTCCGCCACCGGTGGAGACTGTTACGGAAATAAAGCCGAAGCAGTCCCCTCAACGGCTGTCTTCCAAAGTTTACAAAATCTGGCGACAAGTCCGAGAGTCGGTGATCGATCCAAATTTCTCCCGCCAGCATAAGAAACTGAAGGTCCAAAGGAAGTCAGCCATCCTGCTAAGCCACGAAAAGATGTCTGGGTGCCCACCTTGACGGCTCCCTCAACTTCGACCGCTCTTGAGAAAAGAAGGTCGGAGAAGATCCCTGTGCCGGCGACAAAAGTCAAAGGCACTGAGCCCAAACGCCCTAAGTCTGGGGGCATGGTGGTGCATACCGTCTATATGGCTTCCGGAAAAGAGGATAGTCGTATCTCCACAGGTCACCGACCGCTTACGCGATCCGTGACAAAAGCCCAAGAGCAGCAACGGAAGCTTCAGGAGATGATGATTGCTATGGCCGCGCTCACAAGACCAAAAGAAAGCCTGGAGGCATCCTCGGAGCAACGCCGTGAGCAGGAAACTGATGCCGAATTCCTTCGGAGGATGCTTGAGAAGAAGGACAAAGAAGCTGCGGAACAAGCGGCCAATATAAAGCAAATGGCCCTCCTATTCCAGGATATGGTCGGGATGATGTTACAGCCGGATCCCCCAGCCGAAGATCCTCCGATTATCCTTGAAGATGACAGAGGAGAAACGTCAAATCCACCGCCAGCTCTTTCAACAGCCAAGGAGGAGACAATTTCCAAAACTGCCCTGGATGACTATATTGCTCAGCAAATACAAGCTCACCAGGCGAACGAAGCGACCAGTCAAGTTGTTAAAACTGGGCGACCGTATCCAGGCTAGTATGACCAAATAAAGTACCCGCCGGGATATACGATCCCCAAATTCTATTTGTACAAGGGGACGGGCAATCCCCATCAACATGTTGCTCAGTTCAGGTCCCTCTGTGGCAATACTGGTGGCGATGATAAGCTCTTGCTCCGTCAATTCGTCGGCAGCTTATCGGAGACGGCGTTTGAATGGTACTCCGAACTTCCAAGCGACTCCATCAAAACTTTCGCAGAAATGGAGTTATTGTTTACCCAGCGTTTCGCAAGCGCCAGCGAGCGTACTCCAATAACAGCATTGACCAATGCCAGGGTGAAGCCTGGAGAAACTTGGGTCCAGTTTGCGATACGGTCGCGTAATCTATGGTCAAAATGCGAGCAGCGCATCGAAGAAGCTCCTGCCATGGGCATGATCGTGGGTACTCTCGACCCTCAAGCGACCATCTTCCAATTCATGATATTCTTCAAGCCGACCACCTTCCAGGCCTTGATTGACAAGCTGGCCCAAATGGACCAGTTGAGCTATAGGTCTTCCTCTTCAAAGACAGAGCCTTGGAATGAAAAGGGCAAAGGGAAAGCAACATTCGTTGCCAATACTTAACAACAGCCGAACAACTTAAAGCCGGTTGTTCGCCAAAACAGCGTGCGTCCACGCCCATCCCTCAAAGAGAGACTTGGACGCCCTTATTCGTTTCCTCAGGACAAAACAAGGAGATTGTTCGAGCTAGCGGTGCACAACAGGCTCATCAATCTCCCGAATCCAAAATGACCGTTGCAACCCGGCGAGGCTAATAGTCCCAATTATTGCCCTTACTATCAAGCGGTAAGCCATCTAATTGAAGATTGCTTCGTCTTTAAAGGTTGGATCGAAGATCAATACCAACAGGGCAAATTTGCCCTGTCCGAAAATTGGAAGGTGAACCCACCACAGTCACACACTCCCAAGAAGACGGACACACCGGGGGCATCATGTTCTTTTATAGAAGAGGCTCCATGGTAGGTCGCTCTTTCAGCCAAAACTAAAAGAATGCTGAAGGATCTCCAAACGTGCCTGGAAATCCGGTGGAAAAATCCACTGGAACCCGAAATCATCGAGGGAATGCTGAAACCGCGCCCAACTCCAAAAACGGGTGGTGATGGTCAAAGCGCTCACACCCAGCTATCAAAGTCTTCGAAGAAGAAGAAGAAGACCAAAAAGCCCGTGCAGCCCGGTGACAAGCGCACGGACCTGCAAAAACAGATTGACGCGTTGGAAGAATATAATCAGAAGGCGCGGACCCCAGTCACACTCCAAGAATTTCTCAGCCACGTCCTTGAGGACGGAGATGATGACAATGGAGAAGACTCATCGGATGAATCTGAAGATTATGTGGCAAGCTGCCATGCGATCTCTCACTCGTCAATAAATGATGAAGAAGCTCCTTACACAGAGAAGCTGGGGGCAGATCCTGAGCCAGAACTTCTAGGACTATCAGACGAAATGATTGATGCATTCCTGAACGGAGCCCGTCTTAAAAGAAAAGCTGATCGAGAGCGCGAGATGGCCATATTCGAGAAATCCAAACGCCGGCGACTAGATGAAAAGGTCGAAACACTCCCACCGGATCAAAGTACATCCGACGCAAATGAAAGCAGGATCAAGACAAGGAAACGATTCGCCAAAGCCATATCGATCGGGATAAAGCTGCCCTCTTTCAGAGAAAATTCTCCTGGCGGTATACATCTTGATGAAGCGGACGTACATCCTAACTTCTGCTTATATCATCAGAAGATCACACATCCTACTGAAGACTGCAACTCCTTTAAGTGTTGGTGGCAAGGGTATGTCGCTCACAGGCAACATTTCAACAGGACAAAGCGTGAAGCTCGTAGACAGCGAAAAAATGCGACAGATGAGCATAAAAGAATTGCCGGCAATTGTCATAGGGTTGATCCCGGGGGATCGCGAGTTCTCACCTTCGGGAGCGACTCCGACGAAAAAGTAGCCCACGGTCCTCTCTTCAAGGAATCCATCTCTGAAACGAAAGATTTGAGGAGTTGCGAGAACATTCAGCCGTGCAATCGCACGCTACCCAAAAAGAATCTCGGACCCGCAAACAAGGGATCGAACAAAAGGGATAAGGGGAATGGAAAAGCGACCTTCGTCGCCAACGCTCAACAACAGCCGAATAACCCGAGACCATTTTGTCGTCAAAACAACAGGCCGCGATACCTCAATGAGAAGTTGAAACATCCTTACTCGTTTCCCAAAGATAAAACAAAGAGATTGTTCGAGCTGGCAGTGCGCAGCAGGCTCATCACTCTGCCAGATCCAAAACGTCCGTTGCAGCCAGGTGACGTTAACAATCCTAATTACTGCCATTACCACCAAGTATTGGGCTATCCGATCGAAAACTGTTACGTCTTCAAAAACTGGGTTGAAGACCAGTACCAACAGGGCAAGTTCGCGTTCTCCGAAAACTGGAAGGTGAACCCGCCACAACCACATACTCCGAGAAAGATGGATAGGCCGGGGGCATCATGCTCGTTCATAGGGAAAGCCCCATAGACCGAAACGTCGTTAAACTAACGATGGACCACCATGTCCTAAAACTGGCTGAAGACCGAAACGTCGTTAAACTAACGATGGACCACTATGTCCTAAAACTGGCTGATGACCGAAACGTCGTTAAACTACTACCAACCCGCGGCATCCCCAGACTGACGTGGTAAAAAAAAGACGGTATGTCCATAAGCGAAATGGGCACGGATGAAAACCCGAAAGGGCTCCGTGAGTAAAAACAGCAGGGCTACCGGCGAGTGTTCGTGAAAACCCGAAAGGGCGCGACCTTGTTAGAAAAAAGAATTAAAAAAAAAAGATGGTATGTCCATAAGCAAAATGGGCACGGATGAAAACCCGAAAGGGCTCCGTGAGTAAAAACAGCAGGGCTACCAGCGAGTGTTTGTGAAAACCCGAAAGGGCGCAACCTCGTTAAAACACTTACAGGGTCCTCTCGACCTTGTAAGGAGAAACCACCCGCGTGAGATCCTTACGACTCACAAGGGAGCAACACACTTAGGGATCCCCACGATTCCTAAGGAGAAATTACACTTGCGAGATCCTCACGACTCGTAAGGAGAATTCTCTTATGGGACCCTCACGGCTCATAAGATTTGAAAGTCTTAAGCTACAGAGACCTGAACTTGTTCTTAAGCACCCCCACAACTTCCAATACTGCCCTATAAGTGGCTCAATACTGACCCTTGTATACAATCCACGGGCGCGAATAAACATTTCCCTAACCAAGTCCCATCCGTGACTATGATTATGCTCGTACAGCAAACAACACTTGTAAGTCCTCTCGACTTATAAGGAGAAAATCCTTTTGTAAGATCTTTACGACATACAGAGGAACATGCACTTAGGAATCCCCACGATTCCTAAGGAGAAAACACACCTACAAGATCCTCACGACTTGTAGGGAGAAATACCTTCATGAGACCCTTACGGCTCATGAAGTCAAAAGCCTTAGTCGACGGGATCCTAACCCTGTTCGCTAAGCCACCTTTGTTCGACATCAACAGAAACAAATGATTATTCGCTCCTGGCAATATCCTAGTGGTAGCGATGCTGATGCCTAAAACGGTATCAAATTCTAAGTTCTTTTATGGCAAATGATGATTCGCTCCTGACAATATTCCAGTTGCAGCGATGTTGATGCCAAGATTGGTATCAGATCCCAAATCCCCTACTCGCGAGAAAAAATTAGCGAGCCAAAAAAATGCATATGAAATAGTCGAAATGATGGGGCAACTTACAACAAAATCAGCAAGTAAAAATGTATGCATACAAAAACAGCCGAAATGATTGGGCAACTCGCAATAAAAAGCAGCGAGTAAAAAGGAAAAATAGCCGAAATGATTAGGCACCGCGAGAAATAGCCGAAATGATTGGGCAATTGCGATTTTCGCGATATAAAAAGCTGAAATGATAGAGCATCGCGGAAAGAATAAAAAAATTGATGAAAGAATGAAACTTTTTGCCCTATAGGTGAGATTACATCGATCCCTATATACAATTCAGGGGCACAAACAAAGAAGGAACCATACCTTCCCGACAGGCTCCATCAGAAAGCGAAGCCAAATCTCGACGATTCATAGACAACCTAGAGACAACCTCGATATTTGTCGCAATATTGCAGACACAATATCAACAAACGAAGCAAAGGAAGATCCCTGGCTTCAGGGTCTCGACGTCAACATCGACAACTTAGAGATCACAAACGGCGTTTCTCCTCACTCCAACCAGTGCATACGTGACGTCAATAACCGACCTCAGAGTCGCAACAAAACGGAGCCATGGCAAAGTCCCTAGTTCTAAATCTCAATGGCCACATCTGCAGCCTGGAGACCAACAACGGTGGGCCTCCTCATTCCAGCATGACACAGAGGTTACACCATCAAACGGAGCCATGGAAAAATCCCAGTTCCATCTCAGCATTCGTCTCGATACAGAAGACGAGATGACAACAACGGCGTTCCTTCGCAGTCCAGCAGGATACAGATGCAACGTCAACAAAAGACCTCACGGTCGAAACAGAGCGGAGCGACGGCAAAATCCCAGCTCCACCTCAGTATTCGTCTCGATACAGCAGACGAGATGTCAACAATGGCGTTCCTTCGCAGTCCAGCAGGATGCAGATGCAACGTCAACAAAAGACCTCACGGTCGAAACAGAGCGGAGCAACGGCAAAATCCCAGCTCCATCTCAGCATTCGTCTCGTTACAGCAGACGCAATGTCAACAACGGCGTTCCTTCGCAGTCCAGCAGAATGTAGACGCAACATCAACGAAAGACCCTATGGTCGAAACAAAGCGGAGCGACGGAAAAATCCCAGCTCCACCTCAGCATTCGTCTCGTTACAGCAGACGCAATGTCAACAATGGCGTTCCTTCGCAGTCCAGCACGATGTGGATGCAACGTCAACGAAAGACCCCATGGTCGAAACAAAGCGGAGTGACGGCAAAATCCCAGCTCCACCTCAGCATTCGTCTAGTTACAGCAGACGCAATGTCAACAACGGCGTTCCTTTGCAGTCCAGCAGGATGTAAATGCAACATCAACAAAAGACCCCATGGTCGAAACAAAGCGGAGTGATGGCAAAATCCCAGCTCCACCTTGACATTCGTTTCAATACAGCAGACGCGATGTCACTGCAGCGTCCTTTCTCCAGCAGGGTTCGGACGCGCCAAAGCAAACGAAACGAAGGCCAAATTCCTAGCTTCAGGGTCTTGACGACAAGTTATATAAAGCCTGAAAGACAATCGGAGATCCTCTCGCACCAGCACAGAGTGGTCACCACCTCGACGACCGTCTCGATACAGCAGATAAAATGTCACCCCAGCGTTCTTCCCCCAGCAGGATTCGGACGCGCCAAAGCAAACGAAGCAAAGGCCAAATTCCTAGCTTCAGGGTCTTAACGGCAAGTCATATAAAGCCTGAAAGACGATCGGAGATCATTTTGAACCAGTGTGGAGTGGTCACCACCTCGACGATTGTCTCGATACAGCAGATGAAATGTCACCCCAGCGTTCTTCCCCCAGCAGGATTCGGACGCGCCAAAGCAAATGAAGCAAAAGGCCAAATTCCTAGCTTCAGGGTCTTGACGGCAAGTCATATAAAGCCTGAAAGACAATCGGAGATCCTCTCGCACCAGCGCGGAGTGGTCACCACCTCGACGATCGTCTTGATACAGCAGATGAAATGTCACCCCAACGTTCTTCCCCCAGCAGGATTCGGACAAGCCAAAGCAAATGAAGAAAAAGGCCAAATTCATAGCTTCAGGGTCTTGACGGCAACTCATATAAAGCCTGAAAGACAATCGGCGATCATCTCGCACCAGCGCGGAGTGGTCACCACCTCGACGATCATCTCGATACAGCAGATGAAATGTCACCCCAGCGTTCTTCCCCCAGCAGGATTCGGACGCACCAAAGAAAATGAAGCAAAAGGAAAAATTCCTCGCTTCAGGGTCTTGACGGCAACTCATATAAAGCCTGAAAGACAATCGGAGATCATCTCACACCAGCGCGGAGTGGTCACCACCTCGACGATCGTCTTGATACAGCAGATGCGATGTCATCCCAGCGTTCTTCCCCCAACAGGATGCAGACGCAATGCCAGCAAACGAAGCAAAGGCCAAATTCCTAGTTTCAGAGTCTTAACGGCAAGTCATATAAAGCCTGAAAGACAATTGGAGATCATCCCGCACCAGCGCGGAGTGGTCACCACCTCGAAGTTCGTCTCGACACAGTAGACGTGACATCACCAAAAGGAGCCACGGCAAAATCCTTAGTTCCAGACCTCGACGGTTCACCAGCAA
Organism: Agapanthus africanus; assembly: GCA_030015575.1. Classification (NCBI taxonomy): domain Eukaryota; kingdom Viridiplantae; phylum Streptophyta; class Magnoliopsida; order Asparagales; family Amaryllidaceae; genus Agapanthus; species Agapanthus africanus. The sequence goes on along the minus strand of CM057343.1, from coordinate 504,156,650 downwards.
CCTAGAGACAACCATGACATTCGTCTCGATACAGAAGACGTAATACCAGCAAACGAAGCGAAGGCCAAATTCCTAGCTTCAGGGTCTTAACGACAAGTCATATAAAGCCTGAAAGACAATCGGAGATCATCTCGAACCAGTGCGGAATGGTCACCACCTCGACGTTCGTCTCGATACAGCAGACGCAACATCACCAAAAGGAGCCACGGCAAAATCCCTAGTTCCAAACCTCGACGGTTCACCAGCAACCTAGAGACAACCACGACATTCGTCTCGATACAGAGGACACGATGCCAGCAAACGAAGCAAAGGCCAAATTCCTAGCTTCAGGGTCTTAACGACAAGTCATATAAAGCCTGAAAGACGATCGGAGATCATCTCGAACCAGTGTGGAGTGGTCACCACCTTGACGTTCGTCTCGATACAGCAGACGCAACATCGCCAAAAGGAGCGACGGCAAAATCCCTAGTTCCAAACCTCGACGGTTCACCAGCAACCTAGAGACAACCACGACATTTGTCTCGATACAGAGAACGCAATGCCAGCAAACGAAGCAAAGGCCAAATTCCTAGCATCAGGATCTTAACGGAAAGTTATATAAAGCCTGAAAGACTATCGGAGATCATCCTACACCAGCGCGGAGTGGTTATGACTCATCGGGGCTCTCCAAAATGAGCTTAACCTCAAGTAAAAAGCGGCATGGCAAAATTCCTAACGCTTGCTCTTCCGACGGTCAAACTGCCTAGGAGAATTGCTTGAAGACGTCTTGTCCAGCCCCCGAAGGGATCAGAGACATGACATATCGCAAGGCTACTCGAACAGCAAGATTGCCTATCGAGGGATACATCAGCCAACGCGACGGTACGACGGGCAAAACCCTAGTACCACAGACCCTAACGGACCTTTGTCGTAAAGAGCAGAAGTTAACTGTGACGTTAGGATATTCTTGCGAGAAATGCTCGATTCGTCTCGACTCGTGAGGAAATTACTGTCTTTGCGAGAAATGCTCGATTCGTCTCGACTCGTGAGGAAAAGCCTTAGGCAGCAGGGATTAAAAAACATGTTTCCTAAGCACTGGGGCCCTGCAAGGCGATCTAAAACGGTCTCTTGCATACTATCCACGGGTCACACTCTCCAAAGTTGAATTTCGACAAGGAGGGAAACAACCGCTTACGGGTCCTCTCGACTCGTAAGAGGGAAAATTCTCTTATAAGATCCTTACGACTTATGAGAGAAAACACACTTAGGAGTCCTCACGACCCCTAAGGAGAAAATACACCTACGAGATCCTCTCGATCCGTAAGGAGAAAAGTCTTTGTGAGACCCTCACGGCTCATAAAGTTGAAAAGTCTTAGGCTACAAGGACCCTAAACTTGTCTCCTAAGCCCTCAATTCGGTGATCATGCATAACTTTGCACTACTTCACTCATGTACATACTTACGTGGGCAAAGTAGTGGGGGGCATTTGTTCCCGCCAAAAATTTCTGCGCAGAAGAGCCCAAGGTATCAAATGGCAGCGATACGCTTAAGGAAATGCGAACCAGTATCTTCCGGCCTGTATTTTGATAAACTCCTAAAGTAGAAACAGATAAATTCTGATGATATTGAAAGAATCTCGAAAAACCCTTCGATTTGATATATTATGGGCTTCATAATTCATCCGGGATCAAAAGTTATGAGAAAATATGCTATACACTGTTCCCTGATTAAAAATCAGGAATTACCTCAATGAGGTATCACGTGCTCACACGTGATCAATGGTTACGTGTTGACACGTGATAATTAGAACAGAAATAAAAACAAACGGCTGAAGAAGGATCCAATTGGGGGTCACGTGCTCACACGTGACCAATGGTCACGTGTTGACACGTGACAATTAAAACAGAAATAAAATAACAAATGTCTGAAGAAAATACCTCAATGAGGTATCACGTGCTCACACGTGACCAATGGTCACGTGTTGACACGTGATGGTTAAAACTGAAGCATAAATAAACGTTGAGAAAAGGACTCAATTGGGGGGTCACGTGCTCACACGTGACCAAGGGTCACGTGTCAGCACGTGACTGGCTTCGAAAGCCTTACAGATTAATAGAATTAAAATTCTAAAGTTTTCTAAATCTTTCCAAATGGAAAAAGATTATGGGGACCGTTGAATTAAAGATCCAAGGGTGATTAAATATCACCAATTTATGGAAAAATCCTAGACAAGGAAAGATTTCCCCTAAATCTCACCAGAAATAACAAACAGAATATCTTTGGATTTAAAATCCAACGGTGAATAAAACTCACTAAATGATCTAAAGGCTCATATTAAATATGAAAACAAATCAAATCTTTCAATGAAAGATTTGCAAAACAAATTGATTCTTTTCTTTCTCCTATAAATAGGAGCCAAGAAAAGAAGAGAAGGGGGCTCCTTTTTTTTTGGAGAGAAGAAACAGAGAGAAGAGAATTTAATTCTCAAGAGAAAGAAAAAAAAGAAAAGAGAGGAGAATTTAATTCTCTGTAAAAGAAAAACCCTAGGTAAGAAAAGAGAGGCTTCAAAGGAGAATTTAATTCTCAAAAGAGTTTAACTCTTATATAAAGAAAAGAACTTAGTTTTTCTTCTGGTTGAAGATCTGCACAGAGCACATCTTCCCATAAGTTGAGAATTTAATTCTCATCGGGTCGAGATCCTGCCATGCAGATCCTAAACTTAGAAGGTGAATTGAGTTTTGAGAATTTAATTCTCCTAAAACAAAACTAGGGTTTAACCCTAATCAAGAATTTAATTCTTTTACATATCTGGGAATTTAATTCCTTTGAAAAGAAATCAGGGTTTTATCATAAATAAGAATTTAATTCTTTCACAATAGGAATTTAATTCCTCCAAAATCATAATTAGGGTTTAACCCTACAGAAAATTCAATTCTTAAAAGATCTCTGTTCATGAAAAGAACTAGGGTCACGTGCCCTCACGTGACCCTTCAAAAGATCCTTGAAGAAAAGAAGCTTTGAGGCAATGCCTCACGTGCTCCCACGTGACTCCCAAAACGCAGAAAGAAAAGGAAAAGAAAAGAAGCTTTGGGCGCTCTCACGTGTCCCCACATGACCCCTCAGCAAGCACTGTAATTATCGATGCATAAATCCCCATCACGTGCCAACACGTGATGCTCTAAAATAAAGATGAAAAGTGTTTAACACTTATTCGCAGATTTAAGGATAAAATAAAAGGAGATCTGGCTCCACATTTAGGGCGCCCTCACGTGTCCCCACGTGACCCCTAACAAATCCCTTTAATATCCAATGGATGGATGTGTTAGATATATATGCCCTAGAGGCCATTATTGTATAGTACTAGTTTGTATAATACATTTTGGAAGCTTGGGATATATATACGGTTTTACGACAGTCTTGCTCGATATAGTAGTATGTTACTTGGTTTGTTTCTATCTTAATATATGTATATGTTTCTTTTAACATATCGCTGAAACATATTGATAGAGCCCTTAGGATTTTTACTTGACTACCGGCATTGTGATGGCGATCACACTAGTGGGGGCTGGGTAGTCTATAAGCACATCCTTATTCTTGGTCCCTAGCCGTAGGATTATCGAGACATGGTATCGATACTCCAGAGTAGACTGGTGCATGCGCTTCTCTTCCCAGTATGGGAGATGGTCTCTCCCACAGCCATCAGTACGTCGTACTGGAGATAGTATGCGGGTGCTCGTTAGGTTATGAGTACACTAGACAGGACCCGTCGGGAACTGTTGGTTGGTATTATACCTATCGTCAGTTAACAGTTCCCAGGTGACATGAGTACAGCTTAGTCCGCTGACTTGACACTGTCATTTCGCCTCGAGTGTGTTCCCACTGTTCTTTGATTACTACCCTACCACGGCTCTACTGAGTCGTGCAAACAGGTAGTAGTTGGGAGCAGTCCCGAAGCACTTGGAGGCAGTGACGGTTAGACAGGATTCGTCTCTCCCGGTATTGGGGGTTGATATCGCGCTGTGTCTAGAAGAGCCATTACACATAGTCGTCCCTGGCCAGGGCAAGCGAGATTTGCTGGTAGTGTTACCAGTAGTTTCTCAGGGTGTTTTGGGCTATACTCCGACACGACTTGTACCGCTATTAGGGGACTGACGTTTGCCACCCCCCTAGGCCCGCCATGTGATACTCTTAGACGAACAGACCGGACTGTACGGAGACTGTCATATTCAGGCTCAGTAGGAGTTCAGATGGGTTTACCTCGTCAGTCTTCTTATCGGCATCTACCTGGGAACCGTTACGTACAGCTAGTGCCGTTTGTGGTCTGTGGTTAAACCCACTGCCAGCGTAGTGTCGAGTCTTTAGAGTCCCACACAGAGGGTTATTCGCCTTTAGGCAAAACGAGTAGAGGTCGCATGGTTTTGCGACGGGGTTCGTTCACATCCGCGCACTTGTGCACGTTTAGTGTCCGGACAGATTATACTAGCGGGCTTTAGTTTAAGCCAGATCCTAGTATATATTTTAGGATTGGTTTTATCTCATTGTATTCGTGTTCCTCGGAACACGGATACGGGTGTGTATGCACAGTTGACTGAGGCAGAGGCAGAGGACTTTCATTAGGGTTGATGACCGTTGTCTTTTTCTTAACCCTAATGTTTATAGGTGAAATATGATTATTAATATTAATTAATTATAATTGTGTTATGGTTAGGGTTGTTGACCATTTGACTATGGTTGACATGTTGACCTATGTTGACAAATTGACCGTCATCATTTCATATGAAAGATGCTCTTTGATTCTTGCAAAAGTAATTAATGTGAAATTATAATGGTCATTTCAAGATTAACCATCACAATTATCTTTAGTTAATTATTTAATTATCATAATTCACATATATGTGAGAAGGTTGGCTTTATCTTCTCATTCTCTCATTCTCATTCTGTCATTCTCATTCTCTCTCATCCTCTTCCTCTCTCTCAAAGCTCTCCCTCATGAGTTGAGAACCATTAAGCTTGAGATAAAACCTTCAAAATTACTATCTACTCTTTCTAAGGTTTTAGGTTTAGCACACCAAGCATCTTAGTTACTTCTAGTTTGAGGTAGGAGCCAAAGGTAGAGGCCCTCGGGTGGATCTTTCTTCGGCAAGAGAAGGCGACGAGGACGACCCGTTCATCCCACTCCAAGGAGCAAGAAGAGAAGGACTTCAAGACCTAGGTATAACCATTCTACATAGTAGTTAGAACTTGTAGTTCTTTTGTTAGTTTTTGTTTAGCAAAGATTCATCATGTACGGTCCATGTTACCTATCGAGGAAAATTTTGATTTTTACTTTTTCCGCCTCCCCGAAAGTAGCGGGATGGGTAACGTGGAACTAACAGTAGTATCAGAGCCTAACTAAACAACGACTAACAGTTAGCAAGGTTTTTAGAACTTCGATCCGGCAAAAATCCCAAAACGATGTCCGAAACCCATGCTTTCTGCCGTTTTTAAAACCTGCTCTAAAAATTATTTAACATATCTGAAAAATACAAGCAATGTTTTATAGGAATAACCAAGAAATTTGAGGCCACGAATCGGCCAACTCGCCGCGGAACCGCGAAGGAACCATGCGTTCCGCCGCGGATCCGCGGCCTAGTTGACTCAGCCGCGGCTCAAATTTGTTGCAGAATTCTTATTATTGTGTTTTGGGATTTTTGAGATATTTTGTTTCTGCCCAGGTTGTCCAGAGAAAAATGTTTTTTTTTTTTGGGTAGTTACAAATTCGTATTTTTATCGGAATTCTACAAACTTTGACTAAATGGTTATATCTGTGATGTGATATATGTATTGAACATCTGCTAATCGCTATACATCGATTAGTGGGGGTTATACATATCTGTGATCTGTAATGTTGATGGTTTGTGTATATGAATTCGTTGGATTGTCGCGGATGAATAGCCGGGGGTTGTGAAATGAGGGTTTTTCTTTATCTTTCAATTCATGTAATATGTAAATTGATGTAATATTATTTGTATGGCCGCACATCTGGGATGAGGTTGTAGCCGCCATTGTATAATTTCTTTTTACTGTTTTTGCTCCTAGGATAGACCCAAGGTGGGATGCACAAACTACCGGGTATCTCGAAGTGCCGAGTGTCCTACTCACGTTGTTGAGGGAGGTTGCTTCACTTTGGGTATTTGGCGAGTAGTTTGCCGCACCCGTAGGGGTCTACGGTGGGGTATTTGGCTATTCATCGCGACCGTGTAATATGTTTTTCGTTGCAGGCCCGAACGAAATGCAGATTCCTAGTATATCCAAAGTATTCATCTGTGATCTGGAATGGCTATCATTGCATCTGACGAATGGATTTATATATCTATATATGATATCTATTTAGGCGTTGCTTATATTTTGCATCCGCGCTAGTCCAGCCCCCGCTCTGTCGTTAGTTAAGTATCCTAACGGGTGATGATGGGACCCCGTGGCGAATGCGGATGGCATAAGCGTACGTCATATTTTCGTTGTTTTCTGCAATGGTAGGATTAATTGATAGGACGCATTAAGTTAATGCAAGAAAATAAACTTAAAATACGTTGTTGGAACAATTTTCAAAAAGCTGTTATTGCAAGGACGTTCACTTTTGTTTTGCATAGAGCTATTCGGTTATGAATGCCCATCGCCTCATTCGACGAGGCAAGGGCCGAGATCCCTTCATCGGGAGTGACCCCTTGGACAAAAGTTTGCGTCAGGGTAAAAACTTCACTATAGTCGATTATTCTTGCTTTGCATCGAGGTATTCAGTTTGGAATATCCTGCACCTCATTCGATGAGGAAAGAGCCGAGATCTCTTCGCAGGGAGTGATCTTTTTAGCAAAAGTTTTCGTCACTATATTTTCAAAAAGGTTATCAGGTTCCTTCAACGATATCAAGTTCATTACGTTAACGGGTTTTTTGCCAAAAACCCAGCCGTAGCCCTCCGTCATTTCTTATAAATTATACTTAGTATTCATGCTGCGTTTGTTGACTGTGTCAAGGCGCAGTGAACGGTAGCTGAGTATTGCTTATCTGCTGGATACAATGTGATTGGTTAGGACAGTCATGTAACCTTGTTGACTGTGTCAAGAGTTATGCGGGTGGGTTTAATGCAATCAAGATAATGACGGGTTGAACTTGACTAGGACTCTTTAATTTGTTGACTGTGTCAAGGTCACTTGGGTCCTAGGGGCAAAAATCCACATCGGGGGTTTCTAAAGAAACTGAAACTTGCAGATTTAGCATACCTTCTGGAATGTAGTGACTAGAGTGGAATCCATCTAGGTCATCGCACAATGATAGTTGGATCCCGATCCCACTGATGAGTTGGATTACTCTCGGGAGATTATTTCAGTTAATAATCAATGCTATAAACCAAGTAGGTGTCTAGAACGGTGTTAGCGGGGCTACGCCTCCAGGGAAAAAAGAGGTTACTTAATTAAGGAATTTCGCGAAAGCGTTGGAAAACCTCCCTCGAAGTACAACACTAGCCTGGCTGAAAGGTTAAGCAAGTATTGTGACGTGCAGTTAATCCCGACTAGTTCTTCTTTTAAAAGGTTTTAAGAAGAATTTGAGGAAACAGTGGGAGCCATCCTGGTTAGATAAATTAATAAACCAATCTAATCTTGCAAGAGCGCACGCTAAGTGTTTCTTTTCTCTTTCTCCAGGTAGCAACCATTTCACGCCCTAATCAAGATAATAAAATGTATCGCTTGACCGATCCGAATTCTTATTCGGGGCTGGGGAACGTTGGTTCGGCTCTAACTTGTGACAACAGTCATAAGTGTGAGTAAGGGAAAGAGGATCATATGGATTCCAAGGATACCCAGTTGAAGAAGAAGCATGGTTTTGCATCTACTTCAGGTGTTCTTGTAATTGAGAACTGCTTTACGGTCAGCCCTACCTCCTGGGTACTTGATACCGGATCAGGATCTCATATCTGTAATTTATTGCAGGGACTGAGAAAAAGTAGGAAAGTTGTACCTGATGATATGTCGCTCAGAGTAGCGAACGGAGCACAAGTTAATGCTGCAGCCGTCGGTGAATATCACCTAATGTTGCCAAATGGCAATGCTATGATTTTGAACGATTGCTACTATGTACCTTCCATGGTTTGCAACATCATATCAGTTTCTTTACTCGATAAAGATGGATATAACTTTGTTTTTGATAGAAATATCATGAACATTTACCTTCATAAGGTACTGGTTGCAGAAGGTACACTGTGTAATGGTATCTACGTTCTAAATCGGAATACAGTTCTCAATGTACAAAAAACACGCAAGAGGAAGAGTTCAGATACGAAGGAATCCTACTTGTGGCATTATAGACTTGGTCATATCGGAGAGAAAAGACTAAGTAAGTTGCATAAAGATGGACTCTTGGATACGTTCGAGTTTTCATCTTATGAAACTTGTCAGTCTTGTCTCAAAGGAAAGATGGCCAAATCTCCGTTCACCAGACATGGAGAAAGGGCAGTAGAGCTCTTGGGACTCATACACAGTGATGTATGTGGTCCAATGTCTATACATGCAAGGGGTGGGTTCTCGTACTTCATCACATTCACTGACGATCTCTCTAGATTCGGATATGTGTATCTTATGAAACACAAATCTGAAGCTTTTGAGAAATTCAAGGAATTCAGAAACGAAGTAGAGAACCAGACTGGCAAAAGTATCAAGATCCTCCGGTCTGATAGAGGAGGGGAGTACTTAAGCAAGAAATTCCTAGATTAGTTAAAAGAGAATGGAATTCTCTCTCAGCTTACTCCTCTTTATACACCACAGCACAACGGTGTATCGGAACGGAGGAATCGAACCCTATTGGATATGGTTCGCTCCATGATGAGTAGTGCTGAGTTGCCTCTTTCATTCTGGGGATATGCACTTCAAACAGCGGCACATCTATTGAATCAAGTTCCATCCAAATCCGTGCCTAAAACTCCGTATGAAATATAGAGTGGTAAGAGTTTGTATCTTAAACGTATTAAGATTTGGGGTTGCCCATCTTATGTTAAAAAGCAGAACCCAGACAAACTTGAGGCACGGGCAGTTTTGTGTAAGTTTGTAGGATACCCAAAAGATTCTAGTGGGTATCTATTCTACCATGCAGAGAAACAGAAGATAATTGTTTTCAGGAATGCCACATTTTTGGAAAAAGAATTTCTTGTTAAAAATATTAGTGGCGGCACAGTAGAACTGGATGAAATTCCAGAAACATAAACTTTAACTTAAGAATTAGAGGAACCGCTAGATTCAGTTACACCCAACGAACCTCAGCCACTCCGCAGATCTGGTAGGATTTCTCATCCGCCCGAGAGATACTACGGTTTTCTCATAGACGGGGATCGAGAGGATTGTATCTTAGAAGAAGATGACCCTACCAGTTTCAGGCAGGCCATTATCAGTAGGGGCTCTGATAAGTGGCTGGATGCAATGCAATCCGAAATGGAGTCCATGTACACCAATAAAGTGTGGACCATGGATATTGCTCCACCTGGAGTAAAACCCGTTGGATGCAAATGGATCTACAAAAGAAAACTTGGTGTAGATGGGCAGGTGGAAACCTATAAGGCTAGACTCGTTGCAAAAGGTTTTCGTCAAAGACCTGGTTTAGACTATGACGAAACTTTTTCTCCAGTGGCTATGCTCAAATCCATTCGGATCCTACTTGCCATTGCTGCCTTCCATGACTATGAAATCTGGCAGATGGACGTTAAAACGGCTTTTCTAAACGGCTGTTTAGAAGAGTGCGTTTACATGGATCAGCCAGAAGGTTTCGTAGACAGTGGGAGCAGCGGGAAGGTGTGCAAGTTGCTTAAATCCATTTATGGATTAAAGCAGGTTTCGCGGAGCTGGAACATCTGTTTTGATGAGGCAATCAAGGAATTTGATTTCATCAAGAACGAAGATGAACCTTGTGTCTATAAGAAGATTGTAGGACGAACTGTCGTATTCCTAATCTTGTACGTGGAAGACATTCTTTTGATAGGAAATGACATTCCTATGCTACAATCGGTCAAGCTATTTTTGTCACAACGGTTCTCCATAAAGGACCTGGGTGATGACTCGTACATTCTGGGGATCAAGATCTACAGAGATAGATCCAAGAGACTATTGGGGCTTTCACAGTCCAGGTACATAGAGACCGTACTAAAGAGATTTAGTATGGAGGATTCCAAGCGCAGTAACATACCCGCATTGCACGGAATTACCCTCTCTAAGAAGATGTCTCCTAAGACTGACGAGGAGAGGGTTCGCATGAGCACTATACCCTACGCTTCGGCGGTAGGATCTATAATGTATGCGATGCTATGTACAAGACCAGATGTAGCTTACGCACTGAGCGTGGTGAGCCGGTATCAGTCTGACCCAGGTGAGGACAACTGGACGGCAGTGAAGAACATTCTCAAGTACCTGAGAAGGACTAAGGAGATGTTCCTGATTTACAGTAATGGAGACCTCAGGGTCGAGTCCTTTACCGATTCAAGCTTCCAGAGTGACAAAGATGACAGCAAATCTGTCTCGGGTTTTGTGTTTACCCTCAACGGAGGGGCGGTGTGTTGGAGGAGTTCCAAACAGGATACCGTCGCAGACTCGACGATGGAGGCTGAATACATTGCTGCAAGTGATGCCGCAAAAGAAGCAGTCTGGATGAAGAAGTTCATTAGTGAACTTCAGGTTGTTCCGTCCATTGTTGACCCAATACCTTTGTATTGCGATAACAATGGGGCTATAGCTTTAGCGAAGGAACCAAGGTCCCATCAGAAATCTAGACACATCTTGAGGCGGTATCACCTGATCAGGGAGATCATTGATCGCCAGGAGATCGAGGTACGGAGAGTGGACATAAAAGACAACACGGCGGATCCATTCACGAAGGCCTTGCCCCAGACTCAGTTCGAGCGACTTTTTGAGCTATTGGGTATGCGGTACGCCAGCAGCTGGCCCTAGTGCAGACGTTGGGTATGCGGTACACCAATTACTGGCCTTTAGTGCAAGTGGGAGATTGTTAGATATGTATGCTCTAGAGGCCATTATTGTATAGTACTAGTTTGTATAATACATTTTGGAAGCTTGGGATATATATACGATTTTACGACAGTCTTGCTCGATATAGTAGTATGCTACTTGGTTTGTTTCTATCTTAATATGTGTATATGTTTCTTTTAACATATCGCTGAAACATATTGATGGAGCCCATAAGATCTTTGCTTGACTACCGGCGTTGTGATGGCGATCACACTAGTGAGGGCTGGGTAGTCTATAAGCACATCCTTATTCTTGGTCCCTAGTCGTAGGATTATCGAGACAGGGCATCGATACTCCAGAGTAGACTGGTGCATGCGCTTCTCTTCCCAGTATGGGAGATGGTCTGTCCCACAGCCATCAGTACGTCGTATTGGAGATAATATGCGGGTGCTCGTTAGGTTACGAGTACACTGGACAGGACTCGTCGGGAACTGTTGGTTGGTATTATACCTATCGTCAGTTAACAGTTCCCAGGTGACATGAGTACAGCTTAGTCCGCTGACTTGACACTGTCACTTCGCCTCGAGTGTGTTCCCACTGTTCTTTGATTACTACCCTACCACGGCTCTACTGAGTCATGCAAACAGGTAGTAGTTGGGAGCAGTCCCGAAGCACTTGGAGGCAGTGACGGTTAGACAGGATTCGTCTCTCCCGGTATTGGGGGTTGATATCGCGCTGTGTCTAGGAGAGCCATTACACATAGTCGTCCCTGGCCAGGGCAAGCGAGATTTGCTGGTAGTGTTACCAGTAGTTTCTCAGGGTGTTTTGGGCTATACTCCGACACGACTTGTACCGCTATTAGGGGACTGACGTTTGCCACCCCCCTAGGCCCGCCATGTGATACTCTTAGACGAACAGACCGGACTGTACGGAGACTGTCACATTCAGGGTTAGTAGGAGTTCAGATGGGTTTACCTCGTCAGTCTTCTTATCCGCATCTACCTGGGGACCGTTACGTACAGCTAGTGCCGCTTGCGGTCTGTGGTTAAACCCACTGCCAGCATAGTGTCGAGTCTTTAGAGTCCCACACAGAGGGTTATTCGCCTTTAGGCAAAACGAGTAGAGGTCGCATGGTTTTGGGACGGGGATCGTTCACATCCGCGCACTTGTGCACGTTTAGTGTCCGGACAGCTTATACTAGCGGGCTTTGGTTTAAGCCAGATCCTAGTATATGTTTTGGGATTGGTTTTATCTCATTGTATTCGTGTTCCTCGGAACACGGATACGGGTGTGTATGCACAGTTGACTGAGGCAGAGGACTTTCATTAGGGTTGATGACCGTTGTCTTTTTCTTAACCCTAATGTTTATATGTGAAATATGATTATTAATATTAATTAATTATAATTGTGTTATGGTTAGGGTTGTTGACCATTTGACTATGGTTGACATGTTGACCTATGTTGACAAATTGACCATCATCATTTCATATGAAAGATACTCTTTGATTCTTGCAAAAGTAATTAATGTGAAATGATAATGGTCATTTCAAGATTAACCATCACAATTATCTTTAGTTAATTATTTAATTATCATAATTCACATATATGTGAGAAGGTTGGCTTTATCTTCTCATTCTCTCATTCTCATTCTCATTCTCTCATTCTCATTCTCTCTCATCCTCTTCCTCTCTCTCAAAGCTCTCCCTCTCATGAGTTGAGAACCATTAAGCTTGAGATAAAACCTTCAAAATTACTCTCTACTCTTTCTAAGGTTCTAGGTTTAGCACACCAAGCACCTTAGTTACTTCTAGTTTGAGGTAGGAGCCAAAGGTAAAGGCCCTCGGGTGGATCTTTCTTCGGCAAGAGAAGGCGACGAGGACGACCCGTTCATCCCACTCCAAGGAGCAAGAAGAGAAGGACTTCAAGACCTAGGTATAACCATTCTACATAGTAGTTAGAACTTGTAGTTCTTTTGTTAGTTTTTGTTTAGCAAAGATTCATCATGTACGGTCCATGTTACCTATCGAGGAAAAATTCGATTTTTACCTATTCCGCCTCCCCGAAAGTACCGGGGTGGGTAACGTGGACCTAACAGGATGCTTATCACATGCCCACACGTGATGGCCAGGAAATGAAAAGTGTTTAACACTTAATTGCAGAACGAAGAAAAGGGATATGGTCCCCCCTTTGGGCGCTCTCACGTGTCCACACGTGACCCCTCTGTCTTTAGTGTTTAACACTAATTTGGGGATTATATTTCCAGTGTTTAACACTGATTGTTTCTAGTGTTTAACACTAAATTAAAGATTATATTTCCAGTGTTTAACACTGATTATCTTTTAGTGTTTAACACTAATTTGAGAGTCCTATCTCCAGTGTTTAATACTGTTGTTCTCTAGTGTTTAACACTACTTTTAGCCAAATTGGCTAATTTTCCAGAGGCAAAAGTCTCTCCTCCAAATGAATCTCAAAATTGAGGAAATCAAGACAAAATGTTGTCAGAGCCCCCAAACCCCCATTTAGCACTGCTGAATGATAAGGGGCCGAACCCAGACAAATGTCTAATGGCCCAAAGGGCGAATATTTCAAACATAATTGGACTTAGCCCAAAACTGGCCATAAGTCCTCAAATCATCTTGAACTGTGCACATCTGCACTTTCAACCAACTCATTGGTTCAAGGGTACATCTCTGAACTCCTCTGATATTTGTCGCTGTAATCCTTCAACGTCTTCAGAGAGGCGATGGGTCCCGACAGCCATACATTTTATAGACCACCATGTCCCTAAACTGGCAATGGACCACTATGTCCCTAAACTGGCAATGGACCACTATGTCCCTAAACTAGAACAATAGAGCCCAAACGCTCTTTTGTCGGATCTAAACGATCCCGTTAAGTTGATCTTAGTCTCAAACTGGACTAACGTATCCTTAACAAACGTTTAAGTTGATCTTAGCCTTAAATAGGGCTAACGTATCCTTAAACCCTCAAACAGACTTTAGTCCCAAATTGGACTGCAGGTCTCCCAACCAACTTTGATTCAAGGGTACATCTCTGAACTCCTCTGATATCTGTCGTTGTAATCCTTCAACGTCGTCAGAGAGGTGACGGGTCCCGACGGCTATACATTCAATGGACCACTATGTTCCTAAACTAGAACAATAGAGCCCAAACGCTCTTTTGTCGGATCTAAACGATCCCGTTAAGTTGATCTTAGTCTCAAACTGGACTAACGTATCCTTAACAAACGTTTAAGTTGATCTTAGCCTTAAATAGGGCTAACGTATCCTTAAACTCTCAAACAGACTTTAGTCCCAAATTGGACTACAGGTCTCCCAACCAACTTTAGTTCAAGGGTACATCTCTGAACTCCTCTGATATCTGTCATTGTAATCCTTCAACGCCGTCAGAGAGGTGACGAGTCCCGACGGCCATACATTCAATGAACCACCATGTTCTTAAACTGGTAATCGACCGCAATGTCCCTAAACTAAACAATTGAGTCCAAATGCTCTCTTGTTGGATCTAAACGATCCTGTTAAGTTGATCTTAGTCTGAAATGAGACTAACGTATCCTTAACAAACGTTTAAGTTGATCTTAGTCTCAAATAAGACTAACGTATCCTTAAACAACCCCCAAACCCAAATCTAAGAAAATACGGATTTGGACTAATCCACGTCCTACGGGAGACAACATAAATTAGTCTCCATATACAATCCACGGGCAACCACAAACAAAACAAACACCCACGACACGAAGTGACCATCTGGAGAAAGAGAAAGTTGTTACCGCGATGCGGTAGCGTAATTAACTGCAGGGGCTTGTGCCTGCAGGGAAGAGCATCCCCACAATCAAAAACCCCTCAAACGAGGGGGAATCTGACGAAGTCTGCTACATCGGCCGCTTCCGTTTAAACCTTCGATACATGGTGCCATAAATCAACTTGGCATCTTCGGAGAGGTGGACGCATAGCACCAATTAGCATCTGCTCCGAATCTTAGGCAACACAGTCCGTCTTGCGCGTCTTTCGGAGAGAAACAGATTCTGGCACGGCCGGTGGGACATTTTTCTCTTTCCACTCCACACTTCGTGTGTCGTGTTCGCGAACGAATCTCGGTTTGCTAATGGTTGCCCGTGGGTTTCGAAGTACTAAGATTTGGTGTTTCGTTTGCTGCAGAAAGCAAAAGGATCAATGGCTGGCAAATGCTCAAGCTGCTCCAACTGCAAATGCAACAGACACTCCGCCTCACCTGGAGGTGTAGCCTATGGACCACAGGCCGCTTCCCTATTCACTATGCCTGTGGAGCAGGTGACTCAGGCTACTACCGGTCTGTTCTTCGGGACCATGCTCCCGCCAGTGAACGTTAATATCCAGCTGCCAAAGGAAGCGCAAAAGAAGTCGGTCTTCGATCGGCTCAGACTGAGCCTGAACTCCGATGGGCCTGCCAAGAAGCCCATGACACCTGAAGTGGCCATCCCGAGGAAGATAGCCATATCTTCTCCGGAAGTCGTCAAGGCGGCTTCTCCTGCCAAAGAGTCGGTCTGTACAAGACTGACTATCCCGGCTCCCGTTCCTGCTCGAAGGTCTGTCTTTGACAGGTTGGATACCGCTACTCGAAAGGCATCAGTCTTCAAGAGGCTGGCAACAGCGGTGCCTCATCTAGACAGGGGGCAAGGCAAAACCATCCCCATCGCCGAACCAGCCCCAACAGCCCGATACGCTTGACGTCGCCACTGGCGCCGAGTAAGGAAGGCCGGGGGCAGCTCCCCCTCTGAGCTAACCCCACCAGCTCCAACGGTGGAAGTTAATGCTGCTGTTCCAACTGGGAACAGTTTTGAGCTGCTGAACAGAATACGCAGGAATTCACCCACTGCCGTACTGAAAAGATCTCCGCCACCGGTGGAGACTGTCACGGAAATAAAGCCGAAGCAGTCCCCTCAACGGCTGTCTTCCAAAGTTTACAAAATCTGGCGACAAGTCCGAGAGTCGGTGATCGATCCAAATTTCTTCCGCCAGCACAAGAAACTGAAGGTCCAAAAGAAAGTCAGCCATCCTGCTGAGCCACGAAAAGCTGTCTGGGTGCCCACCCTGACGGCTCCCTCAACTTCGACCGCTCTTGAGAAAAGAAGGCCGAAGAAGATCCCTTTGTCGGCGACAAAAGTCAAAGGCACTGAGCCCAAACGCCCAAAGCAACTCGAACACGAAGTTTGCTAGCCGACGTGTCCAAGGTGATGTAGAGAATGTGTGTGATCACTTTATCTCTTGCATCCATTGATTCTCAACGCATGAGAGTGTATGGATGGAGGTTGAAGATGAAGCCATTAATGGAAATGGCGAGCTAGAAGAAGAAGAAGAGGAGCCTTTCTTTTTCTTGTGTTGTATGATAAAATGAGAGAGTGAGTGTAAGAATAATACAAGAGCCAACCTATCTATGGCTTCCCTTCTCTCTCTTCCTCTCATTTCAACTCATAAATCAATCAAAAAATATGACACATGCACAAAGAAAGAAACCATGAGTCATCACTTGTGCATGTGTCACAATTAATGCTCTTCATGATGACTTAAGCTCACAATTTCCATTTGTAAACATTAATCCAAATGTTTACAACAATAAAAAGGTACGGCAACATCTAAAGTAAACTCGTGACGGATCACAAGGATACCCCTCACCTGTATATACATACCTGCATCCGCATTCCGACTGAATGTGAATACGATGAGACTAAAGTAGTCCAACAAATCTAATACTAGGATCCGGCTTAAACCAAAGCCCACTAGTATGATCCGCCCGATCATGATCCGTGTACGACTGCACGTATATGATCGAACCCTGCCATATATCATACGGCCTCTACAACGTTTCGCCCGAAACTTAAGAAACTGTCTGTGGGGGACTCTAAAGACTCGTCAATACACTGGCTGTGGATTTAACCACCAGCACGTCAGTGGTACTAGCCGTACGTAACGGGCTATCAGGTATTGACCAAAAGGGAGGTCGATGAGCGAACTCATCCTGACACACTACTGAGCCTGTCAGTGACAATATCCATACAGTCCGGTCCGTTTGTCTATGAGCATCGCATGTCGGGCCTAGAGGTTGGTAAAAATCAGACCCCCAAAAGCGGTACAAGTCGTGTCGGAGTGTAGCCCAGAACACCCTGAGATACTACTGGAATACCTACCAGTAAATCTCCTGCCTTGGCCAAAGACTTCGTGTAATGGCTCTCCTAGACACAGCGCGATCTTACCCCCAATACCGGGAGAGACGAAACTCCTGCCGATCCGCTCACTGCCTCCATGTGGCTCGGGACTGTATCCAACTAAAGCCTGTTTGCACGACTCCTTTGAGCCGTGGTAGCGTAATAATCAAAGCATAGTGGGAACTCACACGAGACTAATGACGATCTCAGGTCGATGAACTAACCTATACACATGTCACCAGGGAACTGCTATCCGACGTCAGGTATAATACCAACTAGCATGTTCCTGGCGAGTCTTGTCCGGTGTACTCTTAACCCAATAAGCACCTGTATACATCTTAGGTGAACCAACTGACACCAATGGCTTGTGAGACCGGCCACCGTCCCTCGTCGGGGTCTCGACTGTATACACTAGTCTACTAATGGAGTATCGATGCCCAGTCTCGAAAACTCCCACGACTAGGGACCTTTTAAAGATGTGCTTATAGACCCTAGCTCCCATGTATATGATCGCCATCATACTGCTGGCCGTCAAGCAAGAATCCTAAGGGCTATATCAATGTGTAATAGCGACTTGTAATGTCACCTAAAGCTGTACACGATGATAAAGATAAACCAGATAGCATACTATCATCTTGAGTAAGACTGTCCTACCGGTATAGGTCCTCCCTCAATCATTGCAATCACGTGCCTGTGATCCAATAATTGACTCTGAGGGCACTATATCCAACAATCTCCCACTTGCACTCAAGGATAATTATTGCGATGTTGCATACTCACAGCCCGTGTGATACCGAACACCCAACTCCTCTACTAATCTGTCTCACAAAGCCCGTTTGCGAAACTATTGCGTTCGAGGAATAGCCTCAGTGAGTGGATCTGCCCTAATGTTTTTTTCTATGTCTCTCTTTATCTCAAGTTCGCGGAGAAAGCCATCTCCCGAAATGAGCAATACCTGTCTTAGAATATGTCTGGATATCTGATGGGACCTAGTTCATAAATGAACTCCAAATCCAAACTTCTTAGACTGTATCGTCAACTGAACTTAATCAGTATCCTGCGCCATGCCTCCCTCAGTATCCGCTTGGACCACCTGCCTAAACTACTGCCCCTCGTCAGAGGGAAAAAAATATAACTCTGACAGTCACTCTGTCATCCAGGTCACCTTGGAAGCCTGGAATGATAACCGTCTCCCGAAGGAGGCTGACGTTATCATATCCCTAGAACATCCACTTATGTTCTAAAACTGCTTCCGAACATTTCTCCAGGATAGGATTAATATCAACTTATTGCATCTAGTGCAAAAACAACGTCTGGTGTGGTACTTGACATCTCATGATTGACTCAATTGCCTAAGCAAGTGATCTGCCAATCATGCACATCCCTCTCCCCTTTAGTCTGTAAGACACCTTTAGAGAGGGTGACTCCATCACCTGCAGGTACACTACCGTGCCAGGAGTCGTCCATTCTAAAACACCTTTAGAATGCTGTCTAAGTACCCAGATTGGGAAACTACCCAAATCTAGATCTAAAATCATAGATCTAGTAACTAGAATATCTGATATAATATCCATATCCTATGTAGAGAAACCACTGTGTGACAACCAAAGTATAACCGATCATAGTATAGGAATTTCACTTCCTACTCTGTGTATGTCATCCAAATACCAGGACATCACACCCTACTACTTTCTTAACAGATCCATCCTCTATTTTGATGAAGTCAAACCTATGACTGTCACATCAGAAATAGATGATCTATCTCCGCTATATCTGCTTTAGTCCATAAATAGACATAAGCTACTTGTCCACTATGCTTCCGCTGCTCCCACTGACTACGACAACCCTCTGGCAGAGTTATATACACGCGCACTTCTAAAGCTAGTTTAGAACGACGCTATACTCATCCTCCTGCTGGGTCTCACAGTCTGGAACAACAGAAATGGCAAGTCTGGGTAAACAAGAACCTCCCTGTCACCGTCCTTGAGGCTACCGGAGTACCTCTCGGGTGCCTGAGGTTACCCACCATATCTGCGGAGTGGCCAATGGAATGTCAAACCATATTGAATTTTTAGGTTCTTATCAAATTTTCAGTAATCGTTTGCGGTTCTGGAATCACTTCCAGTTCTACCATACTCCCACTACTGTTTTTCTGAAAAAATCCATTTTTATTAAAACTGTGGCGAGTCAAGAACAATATCACTATTGATCTTCCAGGTGGTAGAAAGTCAACCCTCGTCATAGCCTGGGTCAACCCACAAACAGCCATTGAAGAAACGTGCCTTGAGTTATCCAGAGTCCGGTTTTAAGCATAAGCCGGACAACTCCCCGTACCTTAACATTGTTAAGATATGAACTATTCTATATCCAATATAGAAACAGAGGCACTGATTTAATTGGAACCAGATTCAAATCATGCAGCTGTCTCCAGTGCATGTCAACTAAATGGAGAGAGGCCGATCAGCATTACTCAACTTAGGAATACATCCAGATATGAGTAACCTGAAGGAGAAGCAAGTTCTCATAATCATTACTATCAACTGAATACCATACACAAGTATCTACATCTTCGATCACCTTGAAGAATCCTGATACTTGCAATACCTGATTCTCTACTTTATTCTTATATCTATAACTTCTCAAAACTTAGACCTTGCATTTCTACGAGACACATGTCTAAGAACTAGAGAAGTCACAAGTAAACAGAATATAGTACGAGTACCAACCCCTCTGTCCTCATGGACACTGGACAAAATACAATACTTTGTATAAGTCCCCTAAGTCTAATAACTCATTCCCTGTGTGTCGTAGGTTGAAAACTGTACTTATGGTTAAGGAGAATTACACCGCTTTTTAATGCTCCTTACCTAACCGTCCACTGATATAGGTAAATGTCATGCACATAATTTCAAAAAGTTATATCTTAATTTATAAAAATAAACGTACAGATATATAAATTTGAAATTGGTGCATAACAACGGATATTCAAAACCAAATATTTGCCGTCCGGCAAACAACCCAGGCGATTTCCTCAAATATCACCAATTACAACGAATCACGATATAATGAGGATGATCACCTAATTCCAAATAACTTACTCCCACTCATCATCTGTAAAACCATACAGATGTGAGAATCAAACCTGGTAAATATATACCATGGAGCAAGGGCTAATTAGGAAATCAGTTTTCTTTTAACAATACACAGTGAAACTGAAACATGTAAATGTTTCGAAAGGGTATCCGGGTATTCCTAGTAATACCTCTTCCATTATCAGATTCACAACTGTAACCGTATATTTCTTTGCCATCTCTCCAAATCCCTTTATATGTCTTTAGTCGTTACCTTTTGCACACCATCGTTAGGCTAAATGGTTTTCTTCCTTCCCTACCGTTCGGCACCGGTCTATGGTCTGGAAGAAGACTATCCAATAAGCGTAATAGGTGTACTGTCCTAATCCTAGGAGCACTCGCAACCCGAGAGAAGGTAAAGATAAAAGACAACTGAATAAACCTTATTCTTATTTCTCCTGAACCAGAATCCATCCCCGAACTGGAACAAGTCCCTTCGAATTCGTATATAACCATACGATAGAGTATCCAATAAACTGTGGATCTTCATAGTGATACGGGGTGTTCCGGAGAAATACAAAGGTGAAGTAGGAGTGGCGATGAAATACTTGGTTTGGTCGTGAATGATAGCAGTCGCAATTTACTTTGCCCTCTTACTAATCCCTTTATTTGTCTTAACTTAATACCTTCTGTACACCTTTTAGGCTAAATGGTTTTCTTCATTCCCTACCGTTCGGTACCTGCCTATGGTTTGGATGAAGACTATCCAATTAGCGTAATGGGTGTACTGTCCTAATCCAAGGAGCACTCGCAACCTGAGAGAAAGTAAAAGGAAAAGACAACTAAATAATCCTATTCATTTTCTCCAGAACCGGAAACCATCCTCGAATCTGGAACAAGTTCTTCGAGTTCGTATATAACTATACGATGGTTTTATCCAATGGAAGTGGATGTTCGTAGTAGTACGGGGCGTTCTGGAGAAAAGGGTAAAAGTAGGAGTGGCAATGAGGTATGCAACTCAGACAATCCAAAAGCCAGTGTTTGAAGAAGGTTCGGTTAACTTGGTCACTGAGTTATAGTCTAGGGTTGGGTCATGGTCGCTGCCAAAGAGAGAGAGAAAAGAAACACTCTGCGTGCACTCTAACCTAGATCAGAATGGTTACCAATTTATCTAATCAGGAAACCTCCCACTGTATCGTCAAATTCTCCTCCAAACCTGAAAGAAGAATTAGTCGGGATCAACCGAGGAGTAAACCAACTCATCAGTGGGAATCGGGATCCAACTATCATCGCATGATAACGTGATGGAATCTACACACGTTATCACACTCCAGAAGGTATGCGCATATCTGGCAAGTTTCAGTTTCTTTAGAAACTCCCGATGTGATTTTTACCCCATGCTCTTATGACCTTAACGAAGGCCAACAAATCATAAGTCACATGTCAAGTTCTACCCGTCATTGTTGTTAGTTATATGTATGCCCTAGAGGCGATTACTGTACATAAGATGTATATTGTAGTGGATGCTGGGACATATATAGGTAGGACTTTCTTTCTCGACATGATAGTACGCTATCTGGTTGCTCTTTATCTTAACATGTATACTTATTTTCTCTCCTGTACATGTTGATAAAGCCTTTAGGATGTGTGCTCGACTTCCAGGACTATGATGTAGATCATACTAGTGGGGCCTGGGTAGTCAATGAGTACATCCTTCAATGTTCCTAGTCGTGGGAATATCGAGACGGGGCATCGATATTCCAGAGTAGACTAGCGTATATCTTCTCGACCCATGTGATGGGTGATGGATGATCCCATATCCATTGGTGTTTGACATCAGAGATGGTATGCGGGTGCTCAGTGGTGACTGGGTACACTGAACGGACTCGCCGAGAACTCCCAGATGGTATTATACCTCACGTCGGATGGCAGTTCTCTGGTGACACTGGTACAGCTTAGTCTGTTGACCCGAGATCGTCATAGAGTCTTGTGTGTCTCCCACTGTGCTTTGATTTCCACCCTACTGATTGAGTGATTTAGCATGCTTGCGCTTTCTAAAAGATAGATCAAAAATATTTGTAACCGCAATCAAGAACGGCGTCGCTTTGCAGCTAGCCGGTGAGTACGGGTCGGTCCACAGGGATGTTGTGAATCTTCTAATCGCGCTAACGAGTTAATTCCGAAGGGTGTTCGGATTGATTATTAAATCTAAAAACCTAATTATTCTACCTACGGCAATTAATTGAAAGTTATAACTAGGGCAGATAAATAAAATCTATACTAGGGCAGAAAAATAAATTTAATCTAGGGCAGGAATTGAAATTACCTAGGGCAAGAAAATAAATAAATCTACTTACTTTACAGATGGATCTCTCCAAATATGTACGCAGGGTTATCAGATCTGAATAGATGAATTGAAGAGAGGCACCGATGCTCTCCATAAAGAATTCTGAATTTATTATTAAAAGGAGGCATAAGGTTTACAATCTTTAGAGTTCCTATTTATAGAGAATAGGAACCCTAGGTTACAAATTTACCCGCATGTCTACATTTACGAAAATAGCCCTAGGTTGACTAATCAAAGTCGCCGCAACATTTTGATAAAATTATGTTTTTCTGTCTGCACACTACGGACGCGGAACCGCGGCCGCAGCCAAGGTTTGGCCGCGGTTCCGCGGCCAACTTGAAGTCTTGGGCTCTGCAAAGTTCTGTGTTGGCTCCTTATGACTTTTACTTCATACTTTTACAGGTCTTTCCTCATATTGGCTTCTACGTCTTCTCCAAATCTTCATTGAACAATTTTAGTGGACTTTACCCGTTTGCTTTGTAATCTTGGACCTTGCGCTGCCCTTTGTTGTTTGTAAACTGATCTTTGTGTAGGCTTTATCAAGATCCTTCTGCTTATTGGTTAAAGTCCAACTTTCGCATCGTCTTTTATCTTTTTCACTATTTTAGATCCAAGAACCTGTAACCTGTAACATGTAGCAGACATGCGTCAAAAATACCTGTTTATTTATAAAACGAATAAGAATGGGGAATATAATAATGCAATATTCTGGTGTGAACAAATACCCTCAAACTTATCTTTTGCTCGTCCTCGAGCAAACTTATTTTTATTCACTATAAAAAACCTAACCGCACTTTCGCAGGGAAACGCGATTGCACTGAGCACGTGCAACAAGCCGTTAAACCTCTAGGTGTCCCTAGTAAGAGGAGTGTTGTCTCCTGAGGGTTTTCAGCGGATACTACCCACAAAATCCTATCAATTCGGCTTTTCGACTTTTGTTCTCCAATTAGGTTTTCTAACAAGGAATTCTATTATCGTCAACTCGTAAACTATCCACCCGTATTCTTCACACTTCCTCATCATTTAATTTAAGATTATATATGTCTTATAGACTTACTTAGCTTTCGGCATTTCTTAAGTTTTCCTTCTAGGGTTCCATCTCCACTTAGGAATTTTTATCAAGTCTACTAAAGATACAAATTCTATTCTTCATTCCTTTCTCTCATCTAAACTCCAATCACATACCCCTATATATGTGTCTAAATCACCCCTACACTTGGAAATTCAAATCAAGCAATCATACTCTTATCCGTAGTCCAAAGTACTTATTAATTGGTGAATTTTTAAATGAAATTTGCTTACACATCCTTCATGCGACCGTTAATACTTCTTGAGGTACCAACAACCGATTACAAAATGTGTTTGCACATTTAAGCGTAATTCCTGGTCTTGCAACACCCAAGACTTTTAGCAGTGACTCCCAAACCAGTTGGTCTAAGGCACTAGGTGATGAAGCACCCTCGCTAAATATTTTTCTATTTTTACAGCCTTAAGTAATCACAAAAACCAGTGTTCATTTTTTTTATTCTTTATTCACACTTTTATATTTTTTTTTCATTTTCATTGTACTAAGGACTTTAGACAAGAGCATTCCAAGGTCTCTTCTACTATTCCAAGTTTCAAGGTGCGTGATTGTGCAAATTGTAGGGTATACATTTTCAGAATCTAGACTTAAGTTAGGAATTATTTTTCAAACTTATACTCTAATAAGAACATCAATACTTTTCCTTCGTTTCGACTTAGCTCAAGAAGTGAACCCAAAATTTGCCTATTTCTAAATAAACTACAAGGCATATACTTTCTACCGTTAAACTTTAAGGAATGTTATTTTTAGGATTTTTAATTTACTAAGTCTAAGATGTAGTTGTTCCTAGGCAGTTAACTTATTTGTCAAACTCAAGTCAATTAGCCAAAATTGAATACAATAATTTTTATAATTTTCGAAATTTTTAAATTTTTATGGGTTTTCAAATAAGTATGCAAATGCAAAAATATGTACAAATGAATGCGAAGGAAGAAGACGTACCGAGCATACCCCCAAACTTGAACTTGACAGTGTCCTCACTGTCATGCTACACCAAGAGAGTCAAAATGTTGGCACTCCCCTGTTTATTTATTTACAATTTTTTTTTTAATGTTTTGAATTTTTTTTTATAGAAAAAGAAAACAAAATATATATACATATATACAACAAGGTTCCCTCCCAAACTTAAGCTTGGCCTTACATAAGCCAAAGGTTAGCACCAACCATTCAAAAATCTTATCGTGGTAATGGCCAAGTTGGTGAAATAATGGGGTGTTTGGGAAAGAAATGAGAAGCACGCGAGACCGTGTGGAAAGAAGAATGGTAGAATATAGTCTCGGTGGAGAAGAAGAATGGCGGAAAGGAGAAAGAAGGGTCGCGCGATCTTGAGGGTGTAAATCGAGTGAATAAATTAGCTCAATTTGTAATGACCGATGTGTTAAAAACGATTGCGCTAACCTATCAACCCGTCAAGAAATGGGATCAAATCCCTCAAGATTCGCAAGAAAACATGGGTACGCCGAACTTGGTATCGGAGATGAAAGCGTAACGGTCTCTTGTACGGTCGGAACGATTGGAAGGACGAAAGGGAGTGAATTAGGGATAGTTTCATTCTCACCGTAATAAACCGTCTCGAACTTGAAAGATTCCATCAATGGTTCGAAATTACTGTAAGCAACCGAGTCTGATGGTTCAACTAACTCATCTGAAAATGTAAAGGACTCAAACTCGGGCGGTGAGTCATCAACATCGTCCGAAAAAGTGAAACACTCGTACGTGTTATCGTCTATGAGAACTGTGTTAGATTCAAAGAGAAATTTTTCAAACTCACAGTCTTCAAGCGTGATATTAGGCGTGGTCGGAACGATGGAAAGGAGGGAGGGTGATTTAGGTAAAGGTTCAAGAGGATGAATTGGAAAATCCGACACATCAAACAAGAATGGTTCATCCTCAATACTATTCTCAATACTATCCTCATAATTCTCCTCAATATTTATCTCATCCATGCCATTATCATCAAAATCAAGGCGCATATGAAGTTCGGGAGAAACATCTAATGACTCGGGATGATGAGTTAAACATAAACTTTCAATCAAATCGACAGGTTCATCATCCGAAATATTCCCGGCGTCTATATCCTCAATCAAGTGAAAATCAATTTCTTTATACACCTCATCAAAAGCATGGATATTTATCGATTTAGGTTCTAGAGTGGAGGTGTAAAGATCGAAAGGATTAGGTGTGGTTTCACTCGAAATAGGTTCTTCATAATTTGGCAAATCAAACACTACAAAGTCGCACAACTCATCATTTTGGATACATGTTTGAAAATTAGAGTTGTTGGATTCAATTAGGTATGGGTAGGTTTGATTTGGAAATCCTCTTTCATTCTCACTCTGTCCAACCGCCTCCTTATACATTGAAAAATTTGAAACTAGTGGGAAACTAGTTACCGGTTCACTAGGTTGCATAAGGGCGGCCACGGAAGTTTCCACATTCTTAGTCATTTTGTTTGTTGCTAAGATATATGCCTCCAACGACTCTTCCAAACTAGACTTGGGTGGTAAGGGGGTTTCGGTAAAAATTTTGAAATTGTTTGGATATGTGAAACTCCTAAAAGGCTGTGTAGAAACAGTGTCTAGTGACGGTGGGAAAGTCGGGTAGGACTGGTAGGAAGTGGGTGGTTGGACAGAATTAGGATCAACATGTAGATAAAAAGGTGGATGAACTTGTTGATTCCTAGAACTAGATGAGGGGGGAGGGGTGAAAGATCGGCTTTGAGATTGAGCAATATGCTCAGCAATGGACATCGGTTTAGGAGTTACAGCTGGACTCGAAAAAGTGGCATCAACATACGAAGGTGGTGACTGTTGACATGGTTGACACAAAGTGGGTTGTAAAGTCAAACTGTTTCACCAAGACGTTTCTATATGATCTTTCAAAGAAATTTTGGGCATGGAAGGATCGTCTTTAAATCGACCGAAACAATTGACGTACGATGCAAAGTTAGGTTCGGGATACCAAAGTTCGGCAAGAGATTTATTATGTGGGGTACCCATGTTAGAAGAAAGAGAAGAGAAAGAAAGTAGGTGGTGCAAGGATTTCTTAGCGACAAAAGTTGCAAGTCTTTTTTTTTTAAAATTTCCTTTTCCTTTTTCTCTTTATTTAGAACTGTTTGCAAAAAAGATTTTTGATAAAGGGCTAAGACACACTTTCGATCAACCAAAAATGCACAATCAGGCCTAACTCTAGGGTCACCTAGGTCAGTTAGACAGCTCCTAACTGTTCCAAAGGACTAGAGATAGGACCTCAAACCGCCTCTTCACCACCAATTACGGCCAGATAAATGCCAGGTAAGTGGGAAGGAACCATAGTAGTGGGCCTAATTAAAAACCACTAGCCTTTGACACACTTGCCTAGACACCGCAAAGTCAGGTTAGGATAAACGGTCGATACCTATAACTAGTCCTCTGTCCTATTGAGCTCGAAGTCCTTAGGGCTGAGTCTAGTATTTTTTTAATTAAAAATTGGTCAATGCAAATGCCTTATGTGATTTCTGGGGTCCTGGAAAGGATGATAAAATCCCCACCCAATCTGAATTAGTCAAAAAGCCCCTTAAAGTCCAATTAAAGATATGCAAAACAGTAAATCACTTGCAATCAAATATTTATATTTTATGCGCGGCGCAAAGAATCCTGCACAAGATTTGTTATTGAGAAGGGGGAAGATTTTTTAAGCGCAAAGAATCCTGCAGGAGATTTTACAGAAGATATAACGAGATTTGCAGAGGAGGAGATCAGAAGACTTACAGAGTTTTTTTTTTTTAACCGCAGAGGAAGTTTGGGGATCTGATCCGCTGATATGACCGCGGAACCGCCGCGTGTTGCAGCCACCGACCGCGGATCCGCCGCGGTTTGGTGGCTTCAGCCGGTTTTTTTTTTTTTTTTGCTCTCCAGATCGGCGCAGTTCTTCTTATTGACTCAGTCCTCCAAATTTCTTCTGTTGTTTATTGTGATATTCCTCTGTTTGTTCGGATTTGATATTTGCTGTTTTTATCTCTGTAGTTTTCCAGATCCGAATTTGTTCGTTGATCCTGCAAAATTCACACAAAAATACCCTTCCCAAAAATAAAAGATGATAAATTTTTATATTTTTAATTTTTCAGTTTTTATGATTTTTTAATTTTAGATTAACCCGAAATTGCAAAAAGAAAATAACACGTCATCCCCGGCAACGGCGCCATTTGATTGAGTGATTTAGCGTGCTTGCGCTTTCTAAAAGATAGATCAAAAATATTTGTAACCGCAATCAAGAACGGCGTCTCTTTGCAGCTAGCCGGTGAGTACGGGTCGGTCCACAGGAATGTTGTGAATCTCCTAATCGCGCTAACGAGTTAATTCCGAAAGATGTTCGGATTGATTATTAAATCTAAAAACCTAATTATTCTACCTAGGGCAATTAATTGAAAGTTATAACTAGGGCAGATAAATAAAATCTATATTAGGACAGGAAAATAAATTTAATCTAGGGCAGGAATTGAAATTACCTAGGGCAAGAAAATAAATAAATCTACTTACTTTACAGATGGATCTCTCCAAACATGTACGCAGGGTTATCAGATCTGAATAGATGAATTGAAGAGAGGCACCGATGCTCTCCATAAAGAATTCTGAATTTATTATTAAAAGGAGGCATAAGGTTTACAATCTTTAGAGTTCCTATTTATAGAGAATAGGAACCCTAGGTTACAAATTTACCCGTATGTCTACATTTACGAAAATAGCCCTAGGTTGACTAGTCAAAGTCGCCACAACATTTTGATAAAATTATGTTTTTCTGTCTGCACACTACGGACGCGGAACCGCGGCCGCAGCCAAGGGTTGGCTGCGGTTCCGCGGGCAACTTGAAGTCTTGGGCTCTACAAAGTTCTGTGTTGGCTCCTTATGACTTTTACTTCATACTTTTACAGGTCTTTTCTCAGATTGGCTTCTACGTCTTCTCCAGATCTCCAGTGAACAATTTTAGTGGACTTTACCCGTTTGCTTTGTAATATTGGACCTTGCACTGCCCTTTGTTCTTTGTAAACTGATCTTTGTGTAGGCTTTATCAAGATCCTTCTGTTTATTGGTTAAAGTCCCACTTTCGCATCGTCTTTTATCTTTTTCACTATTTTAGATCCAAGAACCTGTAACCTGTAACATGTAGCAAATATGCGTCAAAAGTACCTGTTTATTTATAAAACGAATAAAAATGGGGAATATAATAAAGCAATATTCTGGTGTGAACACCTACCATGGCTCTACTGAGTCGTGCAAACATGTGGTTTTTGGGTACAGTCCCAATTCACATGGAGGCAATGAGCGATAGGAGGGGATTCGTCTCTCCCGGTATTGGGGGTTGATGTTGCGCTATGCTCGACTGGCCATAACTGGAAATCCCTGGCCAGGGTTGCACTGATTTACTGGTAAGTGTTATCAGTAATTTCATGCTTGTTATGGACCTTACATCGGCATGACTTATCGAGCTACTGGGGTCTGACGTTTACCACCCCTAGGCGAGATATGCAACATATCAGACGAACAGACCGGACTGTGCGGTAAGTGTTACTGGTTGGATTCCCAGGAGTGTGAGCAGGCTTGCTCGTTGATCTTATGATCGCTCAATACCCGGGTGGCCGTTACGTTTAGCAGACCGCTTGCAGCTTGAAGGTGATTGATATGATCACCATCTACTGCCGGCGTATTGACGAGTCTTTAGAGTCCTACACAGGAGTTTCCTGGCTCAAGCGAAATGAAATAGGAGCGCATATGAGATATGTGCGGGACCGAGAATAATACCAGTATGTGATACTGTATTCTATTCTCGCGATTTGTATCATCGGGCGGTTATATGAGATATAACCAGGTTACCGAATCAAATGTTGATTCGATATATTGATACACTTGATACTAGTCGGTTATATGCAATATGACCGGATCGTTAAATCAAATGTTGATTTAATGATTTAATGTATAATTATGTATTTGATATATTACTTTACATTAACTAGTATTGGTTCACTTAAGATTGTCTTTCTTACTTGATGTGCACAAGTTGTATATGTGATATATTTTTGTGCACTAGTTTGTATCATGTTTGATGATACATGCAAACTTGGGTGTGTGTATGACTTACACCATGTTTAGGTTAATGGTTAGGGTTTTATTTATTTATTTATTTTGGTAAAACTAAATGGTGGCTTTTCTTGTTTTGGCTTGAAGCTTCATGAAGCTTCTTAGCATCTTTGAAAAAGTCTAACCATTTTGTTTTGTTCTTTGACCTAACCATCAACCTAAACTCTAGTTTAGTCTCTACAATGGTTTACTCACCCATGGTTGCAACATGATAGACTTCACTTGATTATTCATTTTCCATTATTCATTATTCTTTTCTTCTTCTTCATCTTCTTCTTCAAGTGAAGAAAGCTTTCTAGAAAAATATCAAGTGAAGATTTAGAGTGAGAAATCCAAATCTAAAGTAAACCCACTTTCTATTTCTTCATCCTCTACTATTTGCCATGTAGTATAGGGTGTTCTCTTCACAAAGTTTTTGACCAAGTGAAGGAATAGCTTGAGTTTGAGTCTCCGCGACGTAGATCGTCTTCGGCCTCGAAGTCAACGACCTAGCCCGCTCATTTCTCCGATGAAACTATCGCTAGGGTCCGGGATCCCGATGATCGCAACGAAGGGACGTCAACACGGAGCTTTAGAAGTGAAGGACCGGATCTACAAAGGTTTTAATTCCTTTCACTTAGTAGTAAAGTAGTTTACTAGCTTTTAGTTTCGCCTTACCTCTAGTAAACGATCTTGCATACAGTTGTTAGGCACATAAAAATTTGATTTTGGCATGGTTGATGCCTTGTAGAACCTCTTGAGTGTGCCTAGTAACCCTACAGTGGTATCAGAACCTAGCTAGAGCTTTAGGCGAAGTGTAGACGAAGTTAGAAACCCGATCGAACCCCGAAACCCTAAACTACACCCTTCTCTGTACATTTTTTAAAACAGTGGATTTTTCTTAATTAAAAATCCTCAGAAAATAAAGCAGGAAATTCTAAGAAAAACTGGAGAAAACGACAACCTAACGCTACAGTGGCGCCGCGGAACCGCGGCCTTACCCTACTTCTGGTGGCGGTTCCGCGGCCGTATGTGATGATTAGGCGCTTCATTTTCTACAGTAATACCCGTAGCAGTTTCCTGTTTCTTCTGGGAATTTTTAATCTGTATTCAACAGTTGAGTTTTCTGGGGTGTATTGGGAACTCGATGATTCGATCGGATTATTTAACTTTGTTTATTTTGTTTTTCCGGATATTTTAGAACATGTTAAAATGTTCGACCGGATATAAATAACTCACTTTTTCTCCTGCCGGGAAATTTCCAAGTGTTGAATTTTTCCGTAGTTTAAGAACGTCTAAGTAGCGCAAGTAACGCGTGGACCCTCTAGAAGACAACAAACTTTAACTCGATTATGTGACCGTCTTGAACTGCCTTTTGAACCTTAGGGTTTGGGGCAGTACGGTGTGCCACATGTGAGGCGTTGGCTTGACCCTTCCACGGCTGGACCGTTGGTACTGTGGCATGAAGTGGATGTTTTTAAACTTATTTCATGTATTGAGCTTTTCGGGAAAACTTGGGTGTTTGATTATTCGATCGGAAAGTTTAATATTGTCTATTTATCTGGAATGTGATACAATATTTGGAATCCACAAGTAGTTATGAGATAACTAATTTGAATATTATAAACATAACACTTTAGTCTCAATTGATCGGTTGCCACGGAATTTTGATGCGATCAAAAGTCCGTCGCATCACGTAGCGTACGCAGATACTCGCCAGGTAAACTTAATAGACAGCCACGCCCCATAGCCCCGACCAAGTGACTGTAGGAGAACCCCGTAGCCAAAAGCATCCGTTCGGGTGCTCGCGGTAGCGGTATTCCGCCTTAGTGCACTTCGTCGACGGCATCCGGGGGTGCGGCCATCTACTAAAGTTTGCGACGAGCATTCGATCAGGATGTCGGGAATCGTGTTGAATTGCCCGACTTGATATTGAAAAGAGTTTTCGATAATGAGACTAAAATGCGGGGTTTATAATTGTTAGGCATGCGATATCTAAGGAATTCATTTGATTAGGCATGCGATGTCTAAGGAGGTTGCGGATTCCAACTGTTGTAGTTTTACACTTTCTTTTCTGCGACCGTAAGTATAATATGTGATATCGCCGGTTTCGTTGCTATATGTCAACGACAATTGGGATACGCATGTTTACTTACATTGATGACATGTGATGTTATGTGTTGCTAGATATGTTATATTGGATCGCCGTGTTTGAATAGCCGGGGATTTTATGTGAGACGAGTGTTTTTCATTTTCATTCATGTAAAATTCATTGTATGTAATATTCTTTTATTGGGGCACTTCCGGACTGAGGATGATGTCACCATTGTATATTATTTACTTTTCCGCATTAGGATAGACTCAAGGCGGGGAGCACAAGTAACCGGGTTCTAGGATCCAGTGGGAGACCATCTCGAGGAGTCGAGTCCGGGTCTTCTAACTCTAGAATTGGTAGGGTTGCTTGCCGCTCTCGTAGGGGTCTAGGGTGTGGGATTGGCTATTCATAACGACCGTGGAATCCGTGTTTTATACAGGCTCAAAATAAAACACGGACGTCCTAGTATATCCAATATTTCATATGATATTTTCTGCTGCGTTATCTATGATGTGATCATGTGATTTGTTCAGATAGATATTGTATATAGTATATATGATATATTATATAGACGTTGCTTATGTTTTACACCCGCGCTAGCCCTGCCCCGCTCTGCCGTTAGTTACCTAACCTAACGGTGCAGACGGGACATCGAGGCGAATGCGGATGGCATAAGCGTACGTTGTATTTATCTGTCATGTTTAGGTGGATTTAAAAGTTGGGACATTCATTAATGAGATTAATGAAAGAAAATAAACCTAAAAGATGTTGTGGAATCGAATTTTATAAAATTAGGTAGCTCTAGTTGTTGCTTTGCATAGCGGTGTTCCTTGTAGAACATCCAGCACCTTATTCGATAAGGAAAGAGCCGACAATCCCTTCACCGGGAGTGATCTCTTTAGCAATAATTAGCAAATGCTACAACCTTCGGCTTGTCTTTTGACTTCTTTTCTAGTTCTTGCTTTGCATAGTAGTATTGTGAATATCTTGCACCTCATTCGACGAGGAAAGAGCCGAGATCCCTTCACCGGGAGTGGCCTCTTTAGCGAAGCTAGTAAAAGCCTAAAAAACAATCCATTTAAAACCATTTGATTCCGCAACGAGATCAAGTTCTAAGCGTTAAAGGTTTTCATAAAAACCATCCACAACCCTCCGTCATTTTAGGAAGTAGAGTACTTAGTATTCGTGCTGTGTTTGTTGACCATAGTCAACGCACAGTATACGGTAGCTAAGTGATGTCTTCCTACACCGCATATGATGCGATTAGTTAGGACAGTCGCGTGACTTTATTGACCTTAGCCAAGGGTCATGTGGGTGGTTCTAATTAATCATGAAATGACGGGTAGAGCTTGACTAGTACTTATGATTTGTTGACCATAGCCAAGGTCATAGGTGCTAGGGGTAAAACCATTATCGGGAGTTTCAAGTGTTGAAATTTGCAATGAGATTGCATACCTTCTATATGATAGTTGGATCCTGATACCCACTGCGAGTAATTGTTACTCCTGGGAGAGTTTTGCACTTTGCAATTAGCCAATCAAGTAGGTGTCTAGAAAGGTGTCAACGGGGTTACGCCCCTGAGAAAACGAGGTTTACTTTAATTAGGTCCATGCGAAAGCACGGGGAACCTCCCTCAAAGTACCGGCACTGGCCCGGCTGAAAGATTGGCGAACTTGCAGAGTGTAATTAATCCCGGCTAGTCTTTCCTTTTAGGGTTTGAAGGAAGATTTGATAAAAACAGTGGGAGCCATCCTGATTAGATAAAATATATTACCAATCTAATCTTGTAAGAGCGCACGCAGAGTGTTTTCTTCTCTCTCTCTCTCTAGGTAGCGACCATGTCACGCCTTAATCAAGATAATAATATGGATGTATTGACCGAACCCGCTTGTTATACTGAGCTGGGAAACGTTGGTCCCGCTCCAACTTATAATTGTTATAAGACCGAGCAGGAATTAGGGGAATACCAGGATTACCATGCCGCCCAAACGAAGTAAGTGCATAAGATGCATCTTCTTCGGGTGTGTTCATTACAAAGAACTGTTTCTCTGTATCCTCTACGTCCTGGGTATGAGATACCGGATCAGGATCCCGCATATGTAATATGTTACATGGGCTACAGAAAGGTAGAGAACTGAGAACGGGTGATAAGTTTTATGAGACAGAAAACGGTGCAAGTGTTGCAGCCAAGTCTGTTGGTCACTATCACCCTGTGTTTCCAAATACATTGATTCTGAACGAATGTTATTAGATACCGAACCTGATATACAACATCATATCAGTCTCTTTATTAGTAAAGAAATGATATAATTTTGTATTGTTGGATAATGTTTTGAACATTTCCTATATCAATAGTTGATCGGTTCAGGTACGTTATCTAAAAGCATTGATGTTCTAAATCAAACTACAGTTCTTAGTATACAGAACACACACGAGAGGAAGAGTTCAGAAATGAACAAATTCTTCTTGAGGCATTGTAGACTAGGTCATATCAATGCGACCCGACTAGCTAAGTTACATTTAGATGCATATTTAAATCAGTTTAAATTTACATCTTATGAAACTTGCCAGTCATGTCACAAAGATAAGATGACCATAGCTCCGTTTACTGGAAACAGAGAAAGAGTTAGTGAACTCTTAGGACTGATACATAGTGATGTGTGAAGGTCCCCAGTCTACATATGCCAGGACAAGTTCTTTGTACTTCATTACATTCACTGATGATCTCTCTAGATTCAGACATATGTTCCTGTTGAAACACAAGTCCGAAACTTTTTAGATAATCACCGAATATAAGTTAGAAGTAGAGAACCAAAAACGGGTATAAGTATTATGTCCTTTGATCCGATCAGGGAGGAGAATACTTGAGCACGGGATTCCTGGACTATTCTAAAGGAGAATGAGATTCTCTCTCAGCATTACTCCTCTGTATACACCACAGCACGTCTGTGTATCGGGGCGGAGCAATCACACCCTATATGATATGGTGCGCTCTATGATGAGTACTGCTGAGTTACCTGCTTCCTTTTGGGAGTTATGCACTTGAGAAGCTGCATACCTATTGAATAGGGTTCCAATCAAATCACTGCCTACCGCTCCATATGAGATATGGTATGGGAAGAACCCATCTCTTAAGCAAGTTAAGATTTGGGGTTGTCTGGCCTATGTCAAAAGCAAAATCCGGACAAGATCGAGGCAAGGTCAGTTCTGTAGAACTGGAAAGATTTCCAGCTATACAAAATATAGCAGATGATTTGGTAGAACCAAAAGATTCAATAGATTCTGACAAATCTCAGCCTCTCCGCCGATCTAGTAGGGTTCCTCATCCGCCTGAGAGATACTTCGGTTTCTCGATGATAGTGGAAGCGTGGATTGCATCATGAGATGATGACCCAACTAGTTTCGAACAGGCCATCAAGAGTGGAGACTCTGTAAGAATGGCTGGATGCTTAGTGATCTGAGATAGAATCCATGCACACCAACAAAGTATGGACTTTGGATGCTATATCTGAAGGGTTAAATCCCCATCAGGAGCAAGTATATCTTGAGAAGATTACTTGGTGTAGATGGAAAAGTTGAGACTTTCAAAGCTAGACTTGTTAAAGGTTTTCGTCATCGACCAGGCGTGGATAATGATGAAACCTTTTCCAGTGGTTGTGCTTAAGTCCATCCGGATCCTACTTACCATTGCTACATACCATGACTACGATATCTGGTGGTTAGGTGTCATGACTGCGTTTCTAAATATTGATTTAGAAGAGAGCGTCTATAAGTACACAGCCAGAGGGCTTCGTAGATAGTGGGAGCAGCGAAAACGTGTGCAAGTTGCTTTACAGGATAAAGCAGGCATCGCGGAGTTGGAACATCTGTTTTGATGTAGTAGTCAAAGAGTTTGACTTCACCAAAATGGTAGATAAACCTTGTATATACAAAAAGGTAGTAGAGAGTAAGGTGGTCATCCTCGTATTGTACGTGCACAACATACTCTTGATAAGAAAAGAGTTTCCTATGCTACGCTCGGTCAATCTCCTCTTATCACATGGATTCTCCATATAGGATCAAAGTGATACCTCCTAAATCTTGGGTTTTGGATCTATGAGATAGATCTAACTGGATGTTAGGATTCTCACTAGTTGTAGTGAGATGGTATCAGTTGATCCTGGGGAGAATCACTGGAAAAGTTCCAGGGTGATAAGGACGACTGAATGTCAATCGCAGGCCTTGTCTTTACCCTCAGTAGAGGGACGATATGTTGGAAGAGTTCCAAGCATGATACCGTGGTAAACTAGACGATAAAGGCTGGTGACATCGCTATCAAACATACTACCAAAGAGGCAGTTTGGGTGTATATTAGTTCATGAGATGAACTAGGTTCCTACCATTGTGTGACAATGGAAGTGTGGTTTTGGCCTAGGAACCCCGGTCCCATCAGTGACCCAGACATATTCCAAGGCAGTATCACCCGATCATGGAGATAGTTGATCTCCAGGGTGATCGAGGTTAGGAGAGTGGACTCAGAGGACAACACGGCGGATCCACTCACAAAGGCCTTTTCCTAGAGAAAGACTTTTATGGGATGATTGAGTATGAGATACTGCAACCACTGCTACAGATGGCCCTAGTGCAAGTGGGAGATTGTTAGTTATATGTATGCCCTAGAGGCCATTACTGTACATGAGATTTATATTGTAGTGGATGCTGGGACATATATAGGTAGGACTTTCTTTCTCGACATGATAGTACGCTATCTGGTTGCTCTTTATCTTAACATGTATACTTATTGTCTCTCTGTTACATGTTGATAAAGCCCTTAGGATGTGTGCTCGACTTCCAGGACCATGATGTATATCATACTAGTGAGGCCTGGGTAGTCAATGAGTACATCCTTCAATGTTCCTAGTCGTGGGAATATCGAGACGGGGCATCGATATTCCAGAGTAGAAGAGCGTATATCTTCTCGATCCATGTGATGGGCGATGGATGATCCCATATCCATTGGTGTTTGACATCAGAGATGGTATGCGGGTGCTCAGTGGTGACTGGGTACACTGAACGGACTCGCCGAGAACTCCCAGATGGTATTATACCTCACGTCAGATGGCAGTTCTCTGGTGACACTGGTACAGCTTAGTCTGTTGACCCGAGATCGTCATAGAGTCTTGTGTGTCTCCCACTGTGCTTTGATTTCCACCCTACCATGGCTCTACTGAGTCGTGCAAACAGGTGGTTTTTGGGTACAGTCCCGATTCACATGGAGGCAATGAGCGATAGGAGGGGATTCGTCTCTCCCGGTATTGGGGGTTTATGTTGCGCTATACTCGACTGGCCATAACTGGAAATCCCTGGCCAGGGTTGCACTGATTTACTGGTAAGTGTTATCAGTAGTTTCATGCTTGTTATGGACCTTACATCGGCATGACTTATCGAGCTACTGGGGTCTGACATTTACCACCCCTAGGCGAGATATGCAACATATCAGACGAACAGACCGGACTGTGCGGTAAGTGTTACTGGTTGGATTCGCAGGAGTGTGAGCAGGCTTGCTCGTTGATCTTATGATCGCTCAATACCCGGGTGACCGTTACGTTTAGCAGACCGCTTGCGGCTTGTGGGTGATTGATATGATCACCACCTACTGCCGGCGTATTGACGAGTCTTTAGAGTCCTGCACAGGGGTTTTCTGGCTCAAGCGAAACGAAATAGGAGCGCATATGAGATATGTGCGGGACCGAGAATAATACCAGTATGTGATACTGTATTCTATTCTCGCGATTTGTATCATCGGGCGGTTATATGAGATATAGCCGGGTTACCGAATCAAATGTTGATTCGATATATTGATACACTTGATACTAGTCGGTTATATGCAATATGACCGGATCGTTAAATCAAGTGTTGATTTAATGATTTAATGTATAATTATATATTTGATATATTACTTTACATTAACTAGTATTGGTTCACTTAAGATTTTCTTTCTCACTTAATGTGCACAAGTTGTATATGTGATATATTTTTGTGCACTAGTTTGTATCATGTTTGATGATACATGCAAACTTGGGTGTGTGTATGACTTACACCATATTTAGGTTAATGGTTAGGGTTTTATTTATTTATTTATTTTGGTAAAACTAAATGGTGGCTTTTCTTGTTTTGGCTTGAAGCATCATGAAGCTTCTTAGTATCTTTGAAAAAGTCTAACCATTTTGTTTTGTTCTTTGACCTAGCCATCAACCTAAACTCTAGTTTAGTCTCTACAATGGTTTACTCACCCATGGTTGCAACATGATAGACTTCACTTGATTATTCATTTTCCATTATTCATTATTCTTTTCTTCTTCTTCATCTTCTTCTTCAAGTGAAGAAAGCTTTCTAGAAAAATATCAAGTGAAGATTTAGAGTGAGAAATCCAAATCTAAAGTAAACCCACTTCCTATTTCTTCATCCTCTACTACTTGCCATGTAGTATAGGGTGTTCTCTTCACAAAGTTTTTGACCAAGTGAAGGAATAGCTTGAGTTTGAGTCTCCGCGACGTAGATCATTTTCGGCCTCGAAGTCAACGACCTAGCCCGCTCATTTCTCCGATGAAACCATCGCTAGGGTCCGGGATCCCGATGATCGCAATGAAGGGACGTCAACATGGAGCTTTAGAAGTGAAGGACCGGATCTACAAAGGTTGTAATTCCTTTCACTTAGTAGTAAAGTAGTTTACTAGCTTTTAGTTTCGCCTTACCTCTAGTAAACGATCTTGCATAGAGTTGTTAGGCACATAAAAATTTGATTTTGGCATGGTTGATGCCTTGTAGAACCTCTTGAGTGTGCCTAGTAACCCTACAATTGTCCAGGTTAATTTGAACCCACCCATACAAGCCCTTGACGAAGGCCAACAAGGCTATATGAATGTCCCAAACCAACGCATCTATCTATGCAGCAGAAAGGTAACAAGCAGCTACCATTCACTATGCCTTGACGAAGGCCAACAAACATAGCATGAATACTAAGTGCTACCTGTTTGAAATGACGGAGGGCTACGAATGGTTTTTGGCGAAAAACCTTTAACGTAATGAACTTGATATCGTTGAAGGAACCGGATAGCTTTTTATAAAAATATAGTGGCGAAAACCTTTGCTAAAGAGGTCATTCCCGATGAAGGATCTCGGCTCTTTCCCCGTGGAATGAGGTGCAGAATATTCCAACTGAATACCACGATTCAAAGCAAAACGTAATCGACTATAGTGAAGTTATTACCCTGACGCAAACTTCTGTCCAAGGGGTCACTCCCGGTGAAGGGATTTCGGCCCTTGCCTCGTCGATTGAGGTGCTGGATATTCATAACCGAATACCACTGTGCAAAGCAAAAGAGAATGTCCTTGCAATAATAGCCTTTTTTTTGAAAAATGTTCCAACAATATCAGAATAGGTTTGTTTAGCTTGCATTGATCCGAATCAATGCAGTTCCATTAATTAATCACACCACAAAAGAACGAAAATATGATGTACGTATATGCCATCCGCATCCGCCACTGGGTCCCGTCATCACCCGTTAGGTTACTTAACTAACGACAGAGCGAGAACTGGACTAGCGCAGATGTAAAACATATACAACATCTACTAGTATATATATCAATATATAATATTCGCTCATGGCGTGATAAAATGCAACATCACAGAAATGTAATAAGCATCACAGAACAATACAGATAATCTGGGATCCCCGGGTTTCATAGAGCCGCTGCTGAAACCCGACGTTCCCCTGGTCATATGGATGGCCTGTGCAATGAAATCCTAGACCCCTACGGACGCGGCAAGTTACCCGCCAAAACCTGAAGCGAGGCAGCCCCCTTCAACAAAGTGAATGGACCACCCAGCACTTCACGGAATCCGGTAACTTGAGCACCCCTCCTTGGGTCAACCTGTACCCCCTACGAGTGCGGCGAATAGCCCGCCAATTCTAGAGTGAAGTCCCCTCCGTCTCAAAGTCATGAGATGCGGGCCCGTTGCCCTCTACAACCCGGATACCCGTGCACCCCACCGCGGGGTAATCCTAGTACAGAAAGTAAAATATATATATACAACGGGTATATCGACCTCAGCCCAGTCGTGCCCCAAAAGAATAATATACAAACATGCAGTGACGGCAGCCCACATGTCGGACGCTCGCCCCGCAATATCAAATGTACAATTACAACCAAACTGTACTACCATTGCATCCAGGCTATCCACCACGAAAAATCCGCAACATCACAGCACAACACAGAACATCAACGTGAATGTCACGTTCGCAAATCCATCTAAAAGGGCTATAGCAATTAGACAAGATTTACCGATCAAATGACATTCACGGTCGCAAATATAATGTAAGTACTGTAAAATAACATATTTAAAATTTTCGATCGACAAAATTTCCCGAAGTGGGCCCCAAGTACAAATCCAGCACTCAAAATAATCTGGACCAAAACTAAAAATACCAGAAACCCCAATTCCAAGTCAGAGACCACTGCAGAAAATTTGGTGCAGTGTTGCTACAGTACTGCGGCGGAACCGCGGCCAAACGTGGATACGGACGCGGTTCCGCGGAGCTAAAGTGAGATCTTTCTACAAAATTTCTGCAATGTTCTTAGAAAAGCCTGCCTGATTTTCTGCAATACTCAAAATAATTTTTTGACCACAAAAAAAATTCGACAGAAACTTCGTTTTTGAAATTGCGGTTTCGGAAATTTTGTTCGATCGATGTTTTAAATACGTTAGAACAAGCTAGTAAAGGTTAATGGCATGGCTCTGATACCATGTAAGTCTACGTTAGCGTCCCGGCCGTCTGTCCGAGGCTAAAATGCGGAAACGAAAACTTTTTCTAAACTAGAAACCGGCGCTATCGAAGACTTTAATCCCGGATCGAACCATTAACCTACAACTAGCTAACTAGAGAAGGGTTAGAAAAGCAATACCGATCGATCCGTGTCCTTCGATCTTTGGCCACCAACCCAGGCTCTTCGCGGCATCTCCGATCTCTGGTCTCCTCGTCGGAAAGGGCACCACATCTTCGAGTCTTTTTACGGGCTTCCGCTTCGTCCGAAGCAACTCGGACACGAAGTTTGCTAGCCGACGTGTCCAATGTGATGTAGAGAATGTGTGTGATCACTTTGTCTCTTGCATCCATTGATTCTCAACGCATGAGAGTGTATGGATGGAGGTTGAAGATGAAGCCATTAATGGAAATAGTGAGCTAGAAGAAGAAGAAGAAGAAGAGGAGGAGGAGCCTTTCTTTTTCTTGTGTTGTATGATAAAATGAGAGAGTGAGAATAAGAATAATACAAGAGCCAACCTATCTATGGCTTCCCTTCTCTCTCTTCCTCTCATTTCAACTCATAAATCAATCAAATAATGTAACACATGCACAAAGAAAGAGACCATGAGTCATCACTTGTGCATGTGTCACAATTAATGCTCTTCATGATGACTTAAGCTCACAATTTCCATTTGTAAACATTAATCCAAATGTTTACAACAATAAAAAGATACGGCAACATCTAAAGTAAACTCGTGACGGATCACAAGGATACCCATCACCTGTATATACATACCTGCATCCGCATTCCGACTGAATGCGAATACGATGAGACTAAAGTAATCCAACAAATCTAATACTAGGATCCGGCTTAAACCAAAGCCCACTAGTATGATCCGCCCGATCATGATCCGTGCACAACTGTACGTATATGATTGAACCTTGCCATATATCACACGGCCTCTACAACGTTTCTCCCGAAACTTGAGAAACTGTCTATGGGGGACTCTAAAGACTCGTCAATACACTGGCTGTAGATTTAACCACCAGCACGTCAGTGGTACTAGCCGTACGTAACGGGCTACCAGGTATTGACCAAAAGGGAGGTCGATGAGCGAACTCATCCTGACACCCTACTGAGCCTGTCAGTGACAATATCCGTACAGTCCGGTCCGTTCGTCTATGAGCATCGCATGTCGGGCCTAGGGGGTTGGTAAAAGTCAGACCCCCAAAAGCGGTACAAGTCGTGTCGGAGTGTAGCCCACAACACCCTGAGATATTACTGGAATACCTACCAGTAAATCTCCTGCCTTGGCCAAGGACTTCGTGTAATGGCTCTCCTAGACACAGCGTGATCTCATCCTCAATACCGGGAGAGACGAAACCCCTGCCGATCCGCTCACTGCCTCCATGTGGCTCGGGACTGTACCCAACTAAAACCTGTTTGCATGACTCCTTTGAGCTATGGTAGGGTAGTAATCAAAGCACAGTGGGAACTCACACGAGACAAATGACGATCTCAGGTCGATGAACTAACCTGTACACATGTCACCAGGGAACTGCTATCTGACGTCAGGTATAATACCAACTAGTATGTTCCCGGCGAGTCCTGTCCGGTGTACTCATAACCCAAAGAGCACCTGTATACATCTTAGGTGAACCAACTGACACCAATAGTTTGTGAGACCGGCCACCGCCCCTCTTCGGGGTCTCGACTCTATACACTAGTCTACTAATGGAGTATCGATGCCCAGTCTCGAAAACTCCCACGACTAGGGACCTTTTAAGGATGTGCTTATAGACCCCAGCTCCCACGTATATGATCGCCATCATACTGCTGGCCGTCAAGCAAGAATCCTAAGGGCTCTATCAATGTGTAATAGCGACCTGTAATGTCACCTAAAGCTATACACGATGATAAAGATAAACCAGATAGCATACTATCATCTTGAGTAAGACTGTCCTATCGGTATAGGTCCTCCCTCAATCATTGCAATCACGTGCCTGTGATCCAATAATTGACTCTGAGGGCACTATATCCAACAAATAATAGAGGTATTGGCAAGAGAGAGAAAGAGAGGATGAAGGGTCAACCTTGTCTTGAGCCATTCCCTCTCCATTCCTTCACTCATTCCTCTCCCCTCTCCTCATCTAGCTGCTGCTGCTGCCCCTCTCTTCCTCCTCTATAAAACCCCCCAAAACTCCATGAAAAACACTTTAAAACTCAAACCCCATTTCATTAAAAAGATGCATGAGCTCACTAGCTATCCTATGGACCAAGAAAGCTTGCATTATGGACACTTGGGGCAACTCAAGAAAATTCTTGAGTTGCCAAAGGAGGTA
Source organism: Agapanthus africanus (assembly GCA_030015575.1). NCBI lineage: Eukaryota > Viridiplantae > Streptophyta > Magnoliopsida > Asparagales > Amaryllidaceae > Agapanthus > Agapanthus africanus. The sequence continues at coordinate 504,113,672 of CM057343.1, read as the reverse complement.
TTTTCTGAACCATTAGCTTAGTATTCCCATTTCTTTTACATCCATGCTAACTTTAAACCGATATTGTGAGGTTTAGTGAGGGTAGGAAAATCCTAGTTAAGGGTTTTGGAATTCTTGAGTGGTGATGGATAATTGAGCTTAGAGGAGGCCACACAAACCTCCTAGTGCTAGAATTCAGACCTAAACCAGAGACTAGAACCCTGGAATACGGATTTAGAAAACCCGATATCGGTAAAATTTTGGATTCTGTGGATGTAAAATGAAATCTGCTATCACCCGGAGACTCTGAAAATTATTTTGCAAACACAGAGTGATGTGCAGGCAACCTGGAGTGTACCACCAAAACCCTAGCCCCTATCCCTCAACTATGGCCGCAAATAAAAGCCTTCTGGCTGCAAATTGCGACCAGACCTAGGCTATTTGGTCTCGTTCTTGTTCCGTGGTCCCTTCATCAGTAAACTAGACCCTTGGCATATGCAGATTTGACCAATTGGACCTATGGTAAAATCTAGGACCATTTTCAAGAGTTGCTGTTTTGATTCGGGGTTTCGTTTTGCGTATTTTGCATTCTGGATTTTTGAGTTTTGTGTCGTATTCGATCACTTGACGTTTGTACGTCGAAATTGAGTGTTATTTGGTGGTATTGAAAGCGTAGTCCATAGGTTCTAACCTATAGGCCTTAGCGTGTTGTTTTGGTTTTCCGATGTGATTTTAATGTGCATTGCGATTGTGTTATCTTTGTAGGTACCTTCACGAGGGTTTCATATGATGAAGAAGATGAAGGCGATATCGACACCGACACACAGAATGCAAGGTGAGTAGATTATATCTACGGGAAAAGTCGGGTGGATGGCGTATAACACCCCCGCAATTCGATATTTAGTATACTATATATATGATAGCGTTATGTGTGACATGGATTTTCAACATGTGATTAGGTATACTATGGTTAGATTAGGGTTTAGGAGTAAACTAGTATAGTTTCCTAGTTGCAAACCCTAGAATAGGTTTATACCCATACGCACACACATGCTTATTTGTTATACTTATACCTGGACGATGAGAATAGTGGATGATATTTGGAGATGAGTCAATGAGATTGCGCATAGTGCCGTGAGATCGATGATGTGATGTGGTTCGTATTTGGGATACGACATGAGATTTTAGCGGGCTTTTAGGCGTGTTTTCATACACGCACATATATCTATATAGATGGTATCGGTTAGTACTAGACTAGATCAGTACCCCAGATCATGAGATATGACGATAAGGATACCAGATAGTTGATGAGATGATTGGGATATTGACCCGTACCCAGATTTGGGATGCCGTACGATGGATGTACCGTACGAGCTTTATATTGATGATAGATCCACACTCATGACTCGAGGATATCATATGATATATTGTATCGTACGTGATACTATTGAGGCGGGATCACTGACTATGATATATATATATATATATATATATATATATATCGACTCAGATTTAGGTGGTTTCCATACCCCTCCCGATTAGCTTGTTAGTTAGATCTGTAGTTTGCTTAGTAGATGTTAGGCTAGACCGATGTCATACCTATTTCAAAACTAACGAATCGGGAGTATTTTAAAGACAGGCAAAGGGATTATACGGATATTTTCAAAAGACGCGCATTTTCTTAAAAAACACCGTAGCCCTTATTTTACTAAAAACCCCGATTCGTCTTATTTCAAATGGCAAAACTGTATGACATTTTTATATTGATGTAGATTCTTCACTGTTGTGTTTATTAGTCGATTTCTCCATATTCTTGCTATTCGCATCGCATTGCATGTGCAAGTGTGTTTATTGTTATATCAAAACCATGCTGTTAGGACACCAGCACCATTATCGATGATGCATATGTTCCACGTACACCTGCTTGCCGGCTCACACATTTTATCATCGATAATTGCCATGTCACTACACTGTAGGACTGTTGCATTCAGGATATGACCCCTTGCATGGCATACTTGTGTACATACATATTGTACACTCATACTTGTGCACATACCTATTGTACACTCATACTTGTACACATACATATTGTACACTCATACTTGTGTACATACATATTGTACACTCATACTTGTACACATACATATTGTACACTCATACTTGTGCACATACCTATTGTACACCCATATTTGCATACATAAGTATTTGCACATACATAGATGATTCTGGCTTGATTAGAGATTTGGGAACCGCAAGATACTTTTTAAAACTGATTCATTTCAAAGGAGCGGTCTTCCCTCGATATGTGCATATTACTGTTCTATGTTGCATGATATACTTATATGCTTACATTTCTTTCATATGTCGCATACATCATGCTTTATGATTTTACGCATTGAGATATGTTGTTTCCATGATATTTCTGGATTTGGGAACCGTGGTTATTTCAAAAGAAAGTATGTATTGTTTTTATATAAAAAAACCGGTTACCCTTGTTATGATATTTCAGTGCGTCCACCATGCGTTTTCTCGGTTCTGAGACGTGTGACATGTGAACCCGAATCGAGGAGATGGATGAGGCCGATTGCGGGTACATGGTGGACCCGGTATAGTACCCAAAGACGAGAACGGATCGCTGTGTTGCAGACAGTGAGCCTGGCAGAGGGACTACTACCTACCGGTGATAGTATTTGGGCTCGGCGGATATCCGGAGGATACCGACCGGAGTCGAGAGATGATATGGGCCGATCCGAACTGACGGAGCCCGTGGGCCGATCCGGACTAACGGAGCCCGATATATGAGGATTTACGTGTCGATGGTAGGCACATGTTTCATGATGTTTTCGAGTGTCGATACTAGACACTCAGGTTCCATGATTTTGATATGTCACGAGGGACACATGTTGATTTACATCCTCATACTTCCATGCTTATGCTTTATGATATTTACATGCATGATGCTTATTGTCATTGGGTGACACGTGGACGAGATCCACATACATACAAACATTGATTACATAGTTGGATGATATCCACACACTTATAGACTTCATGATATAGTTGACATTGATTCATGTTGATTACATTGATCATACCTCATATTTATGATATGTCGTTACCTGAGGCACTGACACGAGCACATGGGATTACACTTATGTATAGATGTTTACCCTGACCACCTTTTCATGCTTCAGACTTATTCATTTTGAGGATATATATTTGATCGTATTAACCTAGGATGAGTCATACATACGATTTCTGCTCTGTGATGTTTTCTATTCACGAGTTGGCAACTCACCCCCGTTGTGCCACAGTTCTTGCAGGTTTTGCCGTACAAGTTTCATTGCGGCTTTTCTGGCACACTGCATCCTTTCTGGGTGATTGCCTTGGTAGGTGGGTTCACTCGCATCGTGACCACCCTTGTATTTATTTTAATCAGTTGTATCTAGAAATTCCATCAACCAAACATGTATATTTATTTCAGACTTAGAAAACCAGTTGTATATTATTTCGACCTTAGAGTCGCGCGCTGTAGTATTATGGTTTTCATAATGTTCTTGAGTTTCCTTTTGAGTTTTGATCCTCGCCCTTCGGCGTTGTATATTATACTGCTTGTGTGGTTGTGACCGTCGATTGACGAAGAGCTAGCTCCCGCTTAGGGATGCCTTTTATCATTGTATATATATTATTCGTGTTGTACCTCGTTTGGGGCCAGTATTTACAAAGGAAACTCTGCCGAAATTTTCAGAAAAGACTAGAGATTTTAAAAATGCATATTCGGTTTACTTATTTAAAAACCTTGTTTTTAAAACATGTTTTCTTCACTTCTTAAAACTAGTTTTCCTTATTTACTCCTTACAAATGGTTTTAGATTTCTGGGCTTTTGGCTTACTTGAATTAGATGAGGTCCTATAGACTTCATATGATTCAAGGGCCAGTCACGTGCTATTTCGGGTCATGACACTGAATCTAAACAATCCTTAGTAAACCGCACGCGAAGTTGGACTTCCAGTTCTGAAACTGGAATTCTGACAATTGATCGCTAATTTAAAATGATGATAAGTCCCGAACTTGAATTCCTATTGATATGAAACTAATTTTATCGCTTAGATAATCAAGTATAATTCGTACGCCTTTTATATTGTTTTGGTCGATTCTATACATGTGATTTATGGTAAATTTTGCAAGTCATGTAGCGTTGGCTGTCATAACTTAGTGAATATCTGTTCGGTCCATTTCTATCTTATTTTGTGTTTGCTTTATACCTTCTGCATAGTGAACATTTGTATTGAGACCTAGCGACTGATATGCATTGTCGATATATAAGTGTAGTATTGGGTTGTGCAAATACGATTGTAAACCAGTGATTGAAAGTGATATTGATAAGTGGAAGTGTGATTGAAAGTGAAAGCGATACGTATTTGTTCACAATCTATCTAATATCTGAACACATACTATAACCTGGAGAATGAGGAAATCAAGGTGGAAATTGAACTCGTATTTAGCGAGGTACAGTGACTTAGAGGATGATCATTCGATATTAGTCATACACACACACACACACACACACACACATTGGGTTATGGGCTTAGCGGCACAGCTGCAAGGTTATGTCCCGGACAATAGTGAACCGTAGTCTCGGGCATGCACGAGACCCTTATTAAACACGAGTGTCATTTCCACCAATTGTGACTTAGTGACTGATAAGTAGTGACATACACATTACCTGGTTTACTGACACGGTACTTATATCGCACTGTTTATATTCAAATAATATTCATTATTCTCATGTTTCTGTATTCCATCGCACCTTTCATGTTTAATAACATTGTACACACTATATATATTTATTGCTATATATGTCGTCCCGACGGCCTGAGTGTGCATGCTCAGAGAACGAAGTGGATCCAGCTCAGGAGCAGGATCTGCCATTCGAGATCGCGGAGGTTTAGACCGTGACATCAACGCCATCCCTTTCTTGCTATAAGAGTATTGCTGTTTCGTTGGTTGGTTATTTCTTCCATGTAAATAAATGTATTTTGAACTCTTTTATTTTGATGTAATAAAGTTGTGAGCTGTGATTTTCTTTACTCCAGTACTGTTTACTGACTATCATGGAATGCTAGAACCCGAAGTGTGATTACGGCAGGATTATTCCCCGACCGTAGAAATATGGCCGGCCTAATCATCCCTCGCATTCCGTATTTTGGGATGCGGGACGTGACAATATACCATGAACTTTCGATATTTTTCATATAAATATCATAAACTTTGTTCGGTGCAAATAAATACCATGCACTTTCACTTTTTAAAGATAAATATCATGGACTTTGTTTCGTTATAAATAAATATCATGAATTTTCACCGTTATTCAGATAAATACCACGGACTTTGTTCGTTACAAATAGTTACCATCATAAATCATGCGCATCGCGAAGGGCATAACTCAAGTGCACGCATGGAGACAGAGAAACAGAGAAATAGCGAGAGAATCCAGCTTGAGAAATAAAAACTTCATTTAATAATCAAAATCATACATGGTTCCGATGCATATGCGTATACATGTCCTATCAACAACCAAAAAATACCGGCCCAATAATTCATTCTGAAAACGAGATGACGCATCATTAACCCAACGTTTCAGAACGATTTAAGGAAAAAATGACCTAACACTTGGGACCTGCAAAGAACGCGTTGATAGATGGCATGATCTCAGGGGATTTGCTACGGACAAACTTTCGGACGCCATGCTCTGCATATTTCTCTCCCTCCGCGTGATTATCAAGGATTCCTGCAGCTCTCTCATGTTTAAGAACCCTGTATGAAACTCACATACAATATCATTATGTATGGTAAGTTCACTCTTCAAAGTGGGTTGAAAAATTGTAATATAAATGAAAAATCATACCTCACTTCAGGATTGCCGGTGATATTGCGTACTAATTGCATGCCGCAGATACCGACAGCCACGCCAATGGTGGCAATGAGTGGGTAAACCTACAATACACACAACCAAGGAAAAACAAGAAGTTAAGACTTCAGCAACATATTCATCAAACCCAAAACAATTGAGAGAAGACCCAATAGTGTAAAATGAGAAAAAGGATCTGATTGAAGCAAAATATCAAACACATGGTGGGTTGAGAACTATTACCTCAGGCCTCATCCATCTTTGGAATGTCGAAGAAGCCATTGGAGCTTCAGGTTATTAAGGGAGAGAAAAAAAGAAAGAGAAAGGAAAGCTCAAATATTCAAATGTACAACAATGAACTTCCTTTCTCTTCTTTATGATTTGTTTATCAGTCATGGCAGTTATATATAGGCAAGTGTTCGACCTAAAATTTGGATATCAAATGAAAGAGTTGGTCAAACTTTAACTGCCTTACTGTTATCTAATTTTTGACCGGCTTGCGTTTTTCCTTTCCTTTTCTTTTTAACCGCACTTTTGGATTAGACAAACATGTTTCGAATTTACCGGAATACCAAATACCAATACCAGTTGCTCTATTTATAGTAATGGAAATGATGTCGACCCGTCATCTAAATTTATATCCAAAACGGTAAGATAAATAGTGATAGTAGCGACGATGATGGTGATAGCAGTGGTAAGGATATCAACTGACAAACAGAAAACCATCAGTAACGTGATGATGATGGTGGAAATGGTAATACTAGTGTTTGTGAAATAAATAGATAATAAAAAAAAAGAGTTTTTTGCTAATGAGACTACAAAACATTTTAATATGACAAATTTAAAATAATATTTCAAAAATAATCTCTGAAGGCAATAGGTCTGTCACAGGATAAAAAGGCATTTTACACCGAGTTTAGAACTTGATGCAAACATGAGATCTTTTTTCAAAAGAAAAAGCAAGTCCAAGAAGGTTAAATTTCACTGAGGGAAAACATAAAAACGTGAACATGGTCTTATGTTCTCTTTAGCAAATTGTTGACAAAGGCATGAAATGCATGGTAACGGAATTGACCTATTTATTTGGAAAATAAAACACAACCTTTTTCATCCATCTGGAAAGAAAAATCTTGTATCTGCCAATATTTTCTCTACTTTTCTTTTTTAAATTGATCCGCACTTAGGACTCAAATGGATACCTTTCACTTCGAAAAGAAAAGTTTAGTGCAGCTAGCGATATGTTATTGTGCTCCTTTGGTCAAGATACCAATCTCTAGATATGACAAAGAAACCACGAACATCAAGGCTCTTCATGTTGTCTTAAACCATTACCGATTGCTTATGCCAACGACAAGTACTATGTCGAAAGAACTACAGGTTTTCTATAGGACGGTCGCTTCTTCTTTTTTTTTTATGTTCACACCTTTTTATATATAAGGTTATGGGGATCCAGGATATCACACGCAACCCCGGAGTAAAATTTGGTTATGCACCGGGTTAAGTTTGGTGGGCTTCACCAACCACAATAACGAGTGCTAGTCTTAAGTCATTTGAAAATCAAATTCCAAGAATTTTATAAAAAAAAAATGTTAGTCCCTAAGCCATTAAATCCAGCATTTTAAAATAGAGTGTTAATCGTAGTGTTTTAGTTAAAATGCTAGAATTGGGTTTTTAAAATTCTTCATAGACAAAAAAGCACATATGAGTAAAATTTTGATTTTCAAATTCATTCATACTCCATCAAAATGTAAAGTTTTCCAAACCATCAGCTATCAATTGTTAATGCCACTGTCTACCAACACACCGTCTCCTCTTGGAACCGACCGATGTCGACAACTGTCGGTGATCAATGTCTACAACAACGCATGCCAGCGATCGTCACCGATAATTGCCGTCCTTTGCCCACGACCGTAGTGTTCTACCAACCCGCTGTCCTCCGCTGACCGTAGTGTATCAAAAAAACATAACACATAATTCATCCTATAATTTCTGTAGTTATGTGTATTAAAAAATGTCACAAGCAAGATGCCTTCAGCTACTGTTTTGCCGAAGCAGACAATCCCATGCTCTTATCAGCATCAAACATTTCAGTTTTGTTTTTTCGATTGTAGGTCCCTAAAATTTATAGTTTGAAATTAAACGTTTAAATAAATAATGCATAAAGCTATAGACATAGTCAACATTACGAATTAAATTGCAAATTTTGTAGCAACTTGTAGCCAAAGAAAAATACAAATATGTCATGAAAGAAATTTGCCGAATTTTTTTCTAAAATAATATAAGGGTTTTTTTCCCTCCATCAAAGTCCTCTTTCCTTTTGGGCCCACATGGTGGTGGAATTTGTTAAATTTACAAAAGCAGAGGACAAAGAAATCTTGCGTGCAAAGTGCCAATAATGCTAATAAATTTAATTACAGAATACTGCAAGGTGCTAATTGTACAGAAGGAACCCTAGGTCTTCATGGATCTCTCGCTTATATATTAGACTAGCATTTGAGACCTGAAACCTGCTAAAATTCAGTTTCGTATTTTAACACCACAGATAAAAAATATATATGTACTAAATAATGAAAACCACATGCATGTCCAGACCTCTGTTTCATCATTGATCTAGAGATCTATTGTAATTGATCTGTTCTTAAACCTAAACCTTTAATCGATATCATTCTCCTAAAAAAATCTGTGAACAGAAAAAGAAGAAAAAAAAGAGTATTATGAATGGAAATATAACGCCCCTCCCTCCCCCTCCCCACACACGTACATCATTGATGCAGTTTTTGATGCAGTATAATAAATCCAATAGAAGCATGGAAACTCCACAGCCGACGGAAAATTCAACGGTGTGCCGACCGTATATGTCCGGACATGAGAGAGAGATAAATAAGAACATGGACCCCACCAAGCAGCCCGAAGAATGCCAGAAATTTTTCATCTCTTTATCTCTCACGTTCGGATTTAATAGATCCGGCATACTGAAAAATTTCTCATAGCCGACATATTCAAAACTGTCAATATGTCTTACAACATGTATATACTGTAGCAAAAAATAAAAATATAAGCATGATGATTGAGGAAAAATTAAATCTTTTAATCATTTTATTCTGAGATATATCAAACATTTTAAAATTTTCTCAAGTTTCAAGTCACTTTGGCATTTAAGCGGACACCTTGATGCATTGAACAGTAACTGAACCCCCATATCAAAAAAAAATCCCTCCATCAGCAAATGTAAATCTATGCAAAGATCTATCTAATAGAATAATCAAATATGCTGTAGTTTAGTAATCTACATCATATGCAGCAGTAGCAGGGTTCTAACTGAGAAATTAGTTGTCCGCTTTGAGTTGAGAACAAAACAAATTTTGTAAACATTTACATCAACACAGGAGAATATCTCATAAATTTTGAAATCTAAGCTATAATGATATATATGGAAGGAAACTTCAACACTCATAAAATAATTTTCTCCATGACTTAGGGATTTTGTTTAGGAGATCTTGTAATTATTCCTGTTTTTATTTTTTTCCCTAATAAAACTGCAGCATGTTAAAAGAAAAAACAATTCTTTATACATTAATGATGATGCTCAATATTGGCAATACGATTTCAGGACGCGTGGCGGATGACATGTCCCAAGACCCGGAAGAAAGGGCTCACAGAGACCAACCAGGCCATCCTTGTACCCGACCTGCAAGCACAAGCTGGCCTTCCTCGGGACCCCCTGCAAATTTGCCTCCTCGGCCCCTCAGCTCGTCCCGGACTGCCACGGGACCAAGACTCATCGACCCTCTTGCTCGGTTCCGAGCTCCCCAGCCAAGGCCGTCCTCCTCGGCCCCTCCGACCGACCAACTCCACCACTCGCAAGCGTAACCGCCGCTCCGCAAATCTCGCAACGCGCAGATTCTCCGCCAGCAATGTCCTACATTCCACGCCATCACGATTCTCATTAATGGGCGATCCACTCTTCACGCGGGCGTGACGTCGGGAGCGTAACAGCAGGCGAGACTCTCGCGCCTACCACTGCGTGCCGCCGCCGCTATATAAACCCCCATCACACAGGGGTCAAGTAAGCCATTTTTACTCCACTTAGCCATTACTCTGCTCGGATCTAGTACTAACTTGATCGTCGGAGGGTCCTCGGTGGTACCAAACCATCCCGGGACTTCTTTGCAAATACTCGGCGCTAAACTCCTCAAATCACCAATTGCGCCAAAACCCATTGAGATCCACACGCAACAGAAGATCACCACCAAAATCCACCGGGAGATCAACGGAAGACAACAACTGACGGAGACCCGAAAATGGCCTCCATCAGTTGACGCCATCTGTGGGAAACCAAACTCCACAAAAACAAAGTTGGCATTCCGATCTCCGTCCACATGGCGAGCAACCATCCTGAAGATCCAGGTACCAGCCGCCGCCTTCTACTCACCGAAGGCGTGGATGAGCCTCTTCCAGCGACCATCATCAACGCCCTCGCCAGCCGGATAGATCGGCTATAGTCTTTCGTGGAGGCGCTCGCCCGCGTCCAAGCGGCCGGGCCTGGGCCCCAGATCGCCGCTCCACCGCCTCCAGAAGGCTCTGCCCCCGTCGGGACGGTTGACCACCAGCAGGCTACGACTCCTGGCCACAGATCACTCGCGCCGGTACTGCCTGAGGCCCGCTGGGCGCCCCACGGCTCCACACCAAGGTCCGCCGCCAGAACGCCTTACCTCGAGCCTCCTCATGACCCTTATCCCCTTGAGGAGATGTCAGTCGCCTCGCCTGTCCACAGGCATGGTCGACACCACCCCCCTCGGCGGGGCCGCACAAAAGGGGTTCACATCGGCGGCTCGAGAGCCACCTCGCCCAGGGATCTGAGGCACCTCATCGAAAGGAACCGGGGCCGCTCCCAGACGCAGGTCACCGCAGCAGAGGCCAAGGATCCCAAGGCACCGATTCCTCGAGATACCACGGTCGACTCGACGCCCTCGAGAAGAAGATTGAGGGCATGTGCCGGGAGGCTCACCTCTCGAGCGACGGGGCTAAGTACGCCTCCGATTCACTCACAAAGCCGTTCACCGAAGGATTGCTCGCCGTCCACGTCTCCTCACGCAACAAGCCCCCAAAGGTCTCTCTGTTCGACGGGAAAACCGACCCAAAGGACCATTTGGACGCTTTCACCGCGGGGATGAGCTTCCAGGACCACTCCGACACCGCCCAGTGCAAGGCCTTCCCGGCCACCCTCATCCGCGCAGGTCGGGACTGGTTCCGGGGGCTCGAGCCCCGCTCGATCTCGACCTTCGACGAGCTGGCTACTCAGTTTCTCAGCCACTTCGTTGGGAACCGTCGGTAGAAGCGCACGGTCGACTATCTCTTCACGGAGTGGGGACAAGGAGACGTTCAAGGCCTACATCACCCACTTCTACAACGCCCTTCTCGAGATCCCCGAGCACCGGGACGAGACCGTCATCATGGCGCTCAGATTTGGTCTGAGGCACAAGGAGTGGTTACGCTCCTTCGCGTTGGCACAACCCATGACCATGGTCGAGGTCAAGGCATGGACCGAGCTCGAGGTTCAGCTGGAATCCGAGGTGAACGCAAACCTCCCCCGAGCAGAACGATCCGACCAGAAGAAGAGGGCTCGGGAGGAGAGGCCGGAGCATCAGCAGCCCTATCACCCGAAGTTCCAGGAGTATACCCCTCTCAACGTCTCCCTCGCAGTATTGCTAGAGAAGGCCCAGAACGAGGGGTTCTTCAAGTTCCCTCCGATCCCGCGTCAGGCCGTGAAGAAAACCCGGGGCCGTTACTGCGCTTTCCACCAGACACTGGGCCACGCCATAGAGGATTGCAAGCAACTCAGGGACTACATCGAAGAGCTCATCCGATCGGGACACCTCGCCGCATACTTGAGGGACAAACGGCAGGCCGACCGCAAGCAGGAGCAGAATCGCCCTCCCGCTGACCTGACCATCGGTCAGATCATGCTCGTTTCGGCGGACGGCCGGCACGGAACTCAGGAAGCCCCGTACCCTGTGCCAAGCATGGAGGCCAAGAGTCCCCCAGGGAGCTCGGGCCGAGCCAATAAAATCATCTACTACCCTGTACTTTTCTTTTACGGCAATATAAACTCTTCCTAGGGTTTGTTGTTAATTTAATAAATACCAATGGAACATTGCGAAAAAGAAGGAAAACCTTGTTTATTCAAAAGGTATTATGGGCTTCTCAGCCATACATACAAAAAGAAAAAGAAAATTACAACATCGGGGGAAGGGGTGCAGGGAGCACTGCTGATGATACTCAGCAAAGATCTCCACCAGCCGATACCTCGCGAGATCCAACCTCTCCCCTCGGTTCCCCCCACACGCGTTGACCCCGAGCCTCAACTCGTAGCACTCGCGGACGAGCACCTCCGAGCGAGCCAGCCGGTTCGCGGAGATCAGACCAAAGCGCCTCAGGGACCGCAGCTTGCCCACGGCCTCGTCATAGAGCTGCTCGGACAGGGGGTTGTAAAGCCCCGGCGATGCCCTCCAGATGGAGTACATCAGCAGCTGCAGCAGGGAGGAGCGTCGGGGGAGCAGCCGGCCGAAATGGTCCTCGATGCTCCCATAGACCAACTGCACCGTGCCCTCGGTGCAGTTCTGGTCGTAAAGGTACACATCTTCGAAATGGATGATGTCGGGGATGGTAAACGGGAAGTCTTTCATTTTCGACGACCTGTTTATGAAGGATGGAAGGACTAGTACTCCTTCAGCCTTATATAGCCCACTGCGTCCCAACGGAGCTCAACAGTCGCCCGCTTTTACCCAAAAAGTCGCTGCCACGCGGCGGTCATCAAGCCTTCTCTTGTGGAATCGAAACGACGCGCCCCTAGCGCTTCGCCTCCCCCCACATGCTACGCGCACAGTCGCCGCGACCGTTCCTGTTCCCCATGCCTACAGCTGGATGGTCGGGCTACACCTTGCGAAGAAGCAACCCAGCAGCTACCCTGCTCGGTCATCCCTGGAGGGTAGCTTCCCTACCACAACGCCAGGGATCAGAAGCAGTCAAGCCCAACCGTCGCTCGGCTATCCCTGGCGGGTAGCTTCCCTACCGCAACGCCGGGGATCAGAAAGTCCTCCCAGAGGAAGTCGAGCCCAACCGTCGCTCGGCTATCCCTGGCGGGTAGCTTCCCTACCGCAACGCCAGGGATCAGAAAGCCCTCCCAGAGGCAGTCGAGCCCGAAGATCCCTTGCTCGGCTATCCTTCAGGACAAAAGCCCTCGCCAAGAGGCACCGGGCAGTAACCCTGCCCGGCCAAGGGTCCTTGGTAGGCTTCTACAGCCCCTCCCGCGCCAAGGACCAAAGTCCTCCCAGAGGCAGTCGAGTCCTTGCTCGGCTATCCCCGGCTGCTAGCTTCCTACCACAACCGACAGGGATAAAAGTCCTCGCCAAGAGGCACTGGGCAGTAACCCTACTTGGTCCCCGTCCTGAAGGATCAAAGCCCTCACAAGAGGCATCTGAGCGGCTGCCCCGCTCGCTCATCCCAGGCTGGTAGTTGCCTACTGTAACACCACTAGTTCATTTATACTAGTTCCAGTTCTCGTATTTGCTTATTTTGGTATTTTCTTAATTTATCGTGTTTTGGGTACGAATGGTATTTTACATTTTTATTTGCATCCGACCCGACCCGCATGCTTGAAACCTGTCTTGATTCATGTTTATGGTTTATCCTGACTTGTTATGTAGACTTGTGCACTTTCATGAATACTGCATACTGGCATTTTATCTGGCATTGCATCTTTTACCATATAATATTTTATGTCACGTAAAATATTTTAAAATTACATAACATGGCCTGCATAATACCCCTAACCCCGTGGTAGTATCCGCGCATCTTGTTCTCGTCCCGTTCAGTGAAACGGACGTGTTTGGATGGCTACGCACACGTACGTGCATCTGTTCTTAGGGGTATGCATTTTCGTTACCTGAGCATTCATTTTGAAATTTGGACGTCACATATATTTTTCATATTTTAAATCTGAATTTTTAGACCCGACCGGGACGTGTTTTGAAATATTTTGTATCCCGCCAAAATTCAAATTTATTTATTATAATATTAAATTAATTTAACCGTTTAAATTCTTAATAAGTAAAATCTTTTATAAAACTAACGAAATTTTATTAAATAAAATCCTAACTAAACGTCAAACTTCTCTCTCCTCTCGCACTCTCTCTCTTCTCTCGATCTCTCTCCTCTGCCTATCTCTCTCCTCCCGATCTCTTTCTCTCTCCCTATCTCTCCCTCTCACCGTTTCTCTCTCTCTTTCTTTCACTATATTATATATTTATATATTTTTTTATTTTTAAACCGAATACAAATAAAACCACAGCCTCTCTCTCTCTTCACCTCTCTTCTTCCTCAAACAACCCCAACCCATGCTCGCGACAGCCTCGCCGTCGCCCTTCGCCGCTCTACCCTCGACCCGTGTCTCCTCCTTCGTCCTCTCATCTTCCTCGATCACTTCATCTCTCTCTCTCTTCGCCTTCTCCTCACCGCCCAAGAACCCACTGCAACCCTACACCGAACCCCACGACCTACGCCTGCACCCCGCCTGCGTCGCCGTGGCCGGCACCCTCTCGTTTCCACCTCCCTCACCGTTGTCGTCACCTCCACTTCCCTTCACTTTTCCTTCCCGAGCTTCATTCCCTGCAACCCACATTCCCAAGAACCAAGCACCCATCCCTGCACATCTGCGACCCTCGCTGCCCTCGTCGCCGGAGCTCCGACCTCACCGTCGTCTCCATGACCTCGTCTCCTCTTCCTTTCCCTCATCACCTCTGACCCTCACCTGTGTACCAAAAACCCTACACACCCCGATCCCCGACAATCATGAAAACCCCACTGTCATCGTCGTGGATCTCGCCGTCGATGGCCCGTCGTCGTCGTCACATCCATTGCCTCGCCTCTAAATCCAGAACTCAGCCCCAGCCCTTTTCCAGTCTTCTTCTACTTCTTCTTCTTCTTCCTTCTTCTTTTTCTTTCTCTTCTCTTTCTTGATCCGTATTTCCCGATGATCGCCGGACCCGTGCCGCTGCCGACGATCCGAGCAACCCTGTGGGCGTTCCTAACCAGCATGGTCACTCTCTTCCATTGCCTAGTCCTGTTTCGTACACGCGAGCATGCATCAAGACTTTTACCGACATTGGACGCTGCGTACGCATTCCGTTTTGTGATCCGTTCAGGCAAGTTAATCTTGCTACATACTATATAACTCATTATATACCTATTTAAACAAATATCACACCTGTATTTTAAAACAAGCATCCCATGTTTCATATTACAGCTTTTCGACGTTCCGTTTACATCTGTATAGTGCATTTCAGATCTTGGGCATGCAAACCAATCTTAAATACATGCTACATTACTTTAGATGCATCTATTTTAACAAATATAATAATTGAATTTCAAACCGAGCATCCAAAGTAATCGTTTCACGATTTTACAATGACTGTATGCATCCATTCATATCATTTCAGATCTAGGTCATGAAAACTTATCTTGTTACATACTATACTATTATATACTGCATCAAATTGAATAGTTACATTTCATACTGCTTAGTTATATGTTCCGCACTTGTTAGTTTATCATTTTACGATTATATGATGTCCGTTTGCATCCATATCATATAAAATACATATAGCTGCATTTACAGATCTCATTAATAACCTAATACTGTTGCTTTAATACCCCATGTTTAATAAAGTGCAATCTAATTAGTTTTAGAACTATTAAAGTTAACCCTAATCGATAGTTGTGCATCCATACATTTTATTTGCATACCATTCATGTTATTTCATACCTGATTTTATGCACCCATACTTATTACAGTTTGATTGAGAGCACCCACTTGATACCCGTGCACTACTTGACATGACCCGATACACTACTTGGCCTGAATTGACACATGTGCATTACCTGACATGACCTGATGTATCACAGCTTGACATGTTACCTGATCTTGTTACTAATGCTGACAATCTTGACCTGTTGTCCCTACGGACATATCCTGTTGTCTATACAGACAAACCTGTACCTGCTTGATCCTGTGTTGGCATTAGCTCCAGATTAATCAATACCTGACTTACACGCATAACCTTGGGGGTATGGGGAAATCAAGATTGTAACTTAACATAACTCAAAGGGCTATTACATCCCGTACCGTGGTCCCGTGGGGTATGAACGGGACATAGACTCACAGTCTATTATATATTGTACCGTGTGTTAGTTATATGTATGCCCTAGAGGCCATTACTGTACATAGGATGTATATTGTAGTGGATGCTGGGACGTATATAGGGAGGACTTTCTTGCTCGACATGATAGTATGCTATCTGGTTGAACTTTACCTTAACGTGTATACTGATTGTCTCTCTGTTACATGTTGGTAAAGCCCTTAGGATCTGTACTTGACTACCTGGACTATGATGCGGATCATACTAGTGGGGACATGGTAGTCCATAAGTACATCCTTCAAAGTCCCTAGTCGTGGGTGTATCGAGACGGGGCATCGATATACCAGAGTAGACTAGCGTATACCTTCTTGACCCATGCAGATGGGCGATGGATGATCCCATATCCATTGGTGTTTGACATCAGAGATGATATATGGGTGCTCAGTAGAGACTGGGTACACTGGACGGACTCGCCGAGAACTCCCAGATGGTATTATACCTCACGTCAGATGGCAGTTCTCTGGTGACACTGGTACAGAGTAGTCTGTTGACCCGAGATCGTTATAGAGTCTTGTGTGGTTCCCACTGTACTTTGATTTCCATCTTACCACGTCCAAGAGGGCGTGCAAAACGGTGGTTTTTGGGTACAGTCCCGAGTCACATGGAGGCAATGAGCGATAGGAGGGGATTCGTCTCTCCCGGTATAGGGAGTTGATGTTGCGCTATGTTCAATTGGCTATAACAGGAAATCCCTGGCCAGGGTTGCTGAGATTTACTGGTAAGTGTTACCAGTAGTTTCTCGAACAGTTATAGACCTCATATCGACACGACTTATGAGCTATTGGGGTCTGACGTTTACCACCCCTAGGCGAGATATGCGACATATCAGACGATCAGACCGGACTGTACGGTAGTGTTACTGGTCGGATTCACTGGAGTGTGAGCGGGCTTGCTCGTCGATCTTCAGATCGCTCAATACCCGGGTGGCCGTTACGTTTAGCAGACCGCTTGCGGCTTGTGGGTGTTTGATATGATCATCACCTGCTGCCGGCGTATTGACGAGTCTTTAGAGTCCTACACAGAGGTTTCCTGGCTCAAGCGAAACGAAATAGGAGCGCATATGAGATATGTGCGGGACCGAGAATAATACGAGTATGTGATACTGTATTCGATTCTCGCGATGTGACATTGATCGGTTATATGTGATATAGCCGGGTTATCGGATCAGTTGTTGATTCGATAAGTTGTTACTAATGATACTAGCCGGTTATATGCGATATGACCGGATCGTTAAATCAAGTGTCGATTTAATGATTTGATGCATAATTATATATTTGATATATTACTTTGCATCAACTAGTATCGGTTCACTTTATAATGGATTTTCTCACTCGGATGTGCGCATTATATATGTGATATGATTTTGTGCACTAGCTTGTATCATGTTTGATGATACATGCTTTTTGGTTAAGTGTAAAGTGTTAAACCTTGGTTAATGAATAGGTTAGGGTTTATTATTTGTTATTCATTTATCTTATTTAATTATCCATTTATTTATGATAAATGAATAAAAGAAAATGAAATGAAATGGTTGCTAATTTTGGATTCTAGTTGAAGCTTCTTGATCTTTTGACTAAGTGACCATTTTGTCTCTAGCTTGACCCTAACCATTCCTTTAACCATGATTGACTCTCTACAATTAACCATGGTCTTGTTATGATAAGGTTTGATTATTCATTTCATTTTTAATTAACTTATCATAACTTTCTTCTTCATCTTCTTCTTTGAAGAAGCTTGAGGTCATCAATGGTGGATTGATGATTTGAGTGAGAAATCCAATTCTAAAGTCTACCCACTTCCTATTTCTTCATCCTCTACCTCTTGCCAAGTAGTAGAGTGTGTTTCCTTCACAAGTTTTTAGGGCTTGGTGAAGGTGGAGCTTGATTTAGCGATGCCTCGACGTAGATCATCTTCGGCATGGACATCGACGACCTAGCTTGCCCATTCTCCGACGAAGCCGACGCTAGAGCCCGGATTTGATTTGGACAGCGGAGACGACTTCATTGCGGAGCTATGGAGGTGGAGCACCGGATCTACAAAGGTTGTATTTCCGATATCTCATAGTTAAGTGTTAACTAGTTAGCTTTTTCGCCTAGTTTTCTAGCAAACGATCCGTAGTCGGGTCTCTCGGCATCTATAATTTTTGAAATTGCCATGGTTGATGGCTTGTGAGACCTCACTAGTGTTCCTAGGAACCCTACACCGTGGTCCCGTGGGGAATGAACGAGGCAAAGACCGATGGGTTACGATGAGGATTACATTAATTGATTTCGAATAACTTTAGAGTAGATAACCCTATAGCACAGTTTAGACTACTCACTGCACTTCGCCTGTTTATATCATGTTCACTGATCTATATTCATGTTACTGTTACTTGTTACTGATGACTTGTTACTGTTCATACTCATGCCTGCATGACTTGTTACCCCCTGATTATATTATTGTTGATATTATGACGCACTGACGTCTGGGTTTTGCATGGCCCAGATCCTCTATCTTTATCGCAGACTAATCAGGAGTATTTCTTCCGTCAAGCCGAGCAGTGAGAATCCAGTTAGTTCAGTTATTTCCGTACTTTCCAAATTATTATTGTTACTTGAATCTATTGCTTTCGCATATTATTTCTTGACTCATTTATTCTGGCATATGGACATGTACTAGATAGTTTATTTTATTTTTCCTGTTCTTGATATCTATATACAGTCGTAATGTGATTGTGGAGGGATGTTTCCTAGCCACAGATAGCATGGTTGGCTCTGTCACGTACCGATTTTAGCGCACTCTGGAAAGCGGGGCGTGACACCTACCCATGACGCCAGAGATCAAAGCCCTCGCCAAGAGGCAACAGCGCAGCTTCACTACCCGATCATCCTTAGTGGGCTTCTTACAGCCCTTCCAACGCTAAGAATCAAAGCCCTCGCAAGAGGAAACCGAGCAGCTACCCTGCTCGGTCGTCCCTGGCGGGTAGCTTCCCTACCGCAACGCCAGGGATCAGAAAGCCCTCCCAGAGGCAGTCGAGCCTGAGGATCCCTCGCTCGGCTATCCGTCAGGACCAAAGCCATCGCCAAGAGGAACCAGGCAGAAAACCTGCCCGGCCAAGTGTCCTTGGTAGGCTTCCTACAGCCCCTCCCGCGCTAAGGACCGAAGTCCTCGCCAAGAGGTGCCGGGAGGTAACCCCGCTCGATCCCCGTCCTGAAGGATCAAAACCCTCGCAAGAGGTAACCGAGCAGCTACCCTGCTCGGTCATCCCCGGCTGGTGGTTGATGCTCGAGTTGCCAGAAGTCAAAAGATGGCACCCCCGGGCCACCGGGCAGCCTCCCACTCACGCTCGGCACAAATACGGCGAACAGCGCTCTGCCCGTCATCCACAGAGGATCCGAGACCCCAGTGAGGGGCAACAAGTCTATCCAGGTCTAAACGATCTCCCCTCGACTTCGGGGCCCATGGGGATACCTCCTCAGTAGCGCTTGGCATGCTCGTCGGCAAGTGATCGAAATCAACTCGACGAACGATCGCTAGACAGATGGCCAACCTGACATGAAAACACAACGGTGCAAGCAGAGATATCGTACGAGCATTCTTCACAAACAGATGGTAGAGCGTGATTCGATAAAACCAAAGAAAAATTTTATTACTACCAAAGACAAAGGCTTTACAAAGGGTATTTTTGGGGCTCCCCAGCCTTACAAAATTCCAAAAACAAAGAAATAAAAGGAGAAAGACGGGGGCTCTAGACCTCGGGGCTAGATGCAACCTCGAGGTCCTCGACATCCACCATATGACGCGTGGGGTCCTCGGCGATTTCCTCGCCAGGAACCTCTTCCCCCTGCTCATCGGCGTTCGCGAGGGGGAACTCGGCCCGGAGATCTCCGTCAGCAAACTCCGGCATCCGGGCCTTAACGGTATCGAGGGCGTCGTACCAGATGTGGGTCATAGCCACGGCCAGGTCATCATAGAAGTCCTTCGACTTCTTATAGCTCTCCATCGCCTTCAGTTCGGCCGACTTGGCTGCCTCGGCCGCCGCCCTAATCTCCTTCCGGAGGGACTTCACCGTCCTCTTCACGTTGCCGGCAAGCACCTGGGCATCCCCGAGCTTGGCCTCGGCAATCACGGCAGCCTCGCGGTGTTGGGCTACCTCCCGTTTCCCGGCCTCCACCTCGCCTTCCAAGGCGGCAACCCTCACCGTCACCGCCTCCAGCTCCCGCCTGGATCTCTCTTCCAGCGAGGCGAGCCGGCCCGCAGCCTCCAGCGCCGGGGCTACCACCTCGGCTTTCATACGCAAGGCGAGGGCAACGTGCTGGAGAACCTGGGAGATACGAAAGAGATCAGGAAGATGAAGGAGGCACTGAATCTCATAATGAATCAAACACTTACCTGCACGGACTCCTGGGCGATGGACACCAGCTAAGCCCTGAAGGTCCCCCCGGGAACTCTACCCCCGGCCGAGGCCTTTATCTCATACAGAAGGCTATCCACAACGGATAGCCCTGATGGCACCGTGAACCGGAGGCCCCCTTCCTCCACCACGATCGGCGAGGACCGGCCCCGGGAAGGTCTCTAGGAGCTCCTCTTGAGCGGTTCCGAGGGAGAGCCGATCTCCTCCTCCGAGTCCAGGTCCTCTAGAACCAGGGCCCACTTCCGGCCCGACACTCTGCTGGGACCCGGGGCGGGATCCTCCCCAGAATGCTCATGGGACGCCACCACCGGAGCAGTAGGAGCCGTGGCGGGCTTCGTGCAAGAAAAGCTGGCGCCCCTAGCCTTCGTAACTTTCCTCGGCTGGCGCATGGAGGCTTTAAGCGAGTCGAAGTCCATGGATCCTGCACAAAGAAAATACCCAACAAGTCAGCAATACGAGCAAAACACAAGCCAAAAAGCTAGCCTAACTTACCGACGAACTCAATGGGGCTGAGCGCGGCCCAGCTCAGGACCCTCTCAGATAGAAGCACGTCAGGTCGGAGGATAGGCTCCTACGACGCCACTCTCACCACGGCGGGGTCATTGGACTGGTTCCCCGGCAAACACTTCTCTCTCGACCACTTAGTAGGCACGGGCCAGTCCTCGCCCTCGGGAGGGGAAACAAAGAAAAATTTCTTCTTCCAATCATGAATAGAAGAGGGCAAGGCCACGACCCCGGTCCCGGCAGCGCCCCCGGCCGCTTTCTGAAAGAGAGATAGACCCATCTCGGGTCGCCCTCTCGACCACCAAGGTGACTTTTGAAGACGAGAGAAGAATCAAGAAGGGAGAGGCTGAAGGGAACCGCCTGTAACTTCAGGCGGATCAAGAACCCGAGAAGGATCCTCCACGCGTTCGGCACTAACTGGCCGGGGGCCGGACCGAAAAAATTTAGCGTGACGACGACCTCGGAAGAGAAGGGCAGGCGCATTCCGCCCCAAAAAGCTTCCAAATACAGGGCGATTTCCCTGCCCCGTACTTGATCCGCCCTCTCTCCCTCCATAGCCAGTCGGAGCGTGTAACACAAGAGAATGTGGAAGCGAGCCCGAGCATTGGCGAGATCGTCCTCATACCTCACCCAACACGAGGGGCCGGGGGCCGCATCTGCCTCCTCCTCCCTAGGGGCTGCCCCCGCCGCACGATTCCGGGAAGAGGATCCGACCCCCGCTCCCCGGGGGGACTCGGACACAACTAAAGGGTCCCTAGAACCTACTTCTACAAGATCTACTGACTCTACAAAGGAAGACATCTAACCTTGAAAAAGGGAATCTTCGGGAGCCGAAAGCGGGAGAAAGAAGACGAGCGCCGGGCAACTAGGACTTAGAAGAGGGAAAAATGAAGGAGTAGGGGCCTAAGGACGGGCCCCACCCCTTTTTATTGCTGCAAGCGGCCTCATCCAACGACGCCCGTCATCTCCCGCCGAAGCAACTCCTTGCGGCTCCGATCGCTCTACGTGTCGATCCTGCGTTGGACCGCATCCCATCAGACATCGCAGGCTTGCATACGTCGCGTCGGCCAATCGACGCTTGACGCGTGTACCGTCGCTTCAGTGGCAGAGTGCACAAACCGGCGCACCTTCTTTAAATGCTGAGATCTCGCCCTGATTCGCTAGCAGAAAAGACAACTGACAGCCCGAGGACTCGTCCCGACAAAGCCTTAGGAAGGAGCTCACCTCGGGAGGCCTGATGGTCCACTCCTGACCCGACCCGCTAGCTGGTCGGGACAAGAGTGGGGGGCTAATGAGGATGCTCAATATTGGTGATACGAGATCAGGACACGTGGCGGATGACATGTCCCAAGACCCGGAAGAAAGGGCCCTCAGAGGCCGACCAGACCACCCTTGTACCCGACCTGCAAGCACAAGCTGGCCCTCCCCGAGGCCCCCTGCAAATTTGCCTCCTCGGCCCCTCAGCTCGTCCCGGGCTGCCACGGGACCAAGACTCCTCGACTCTCTTGCTCGGTTCTGAGCTCCCCAGCCGAGGCCGTCTTCTTCGGCCCCTCCGACAGACCAACTCCACCACTCGCAGGCGTAACCACCGCTCCGCAAATCTCGCCACGCACAGATTCTCCGCCAGCAACGTCCCACGTTCCACGCCATCACGATTTCCATTAATGGGCGATCCGCTCTTCACGCGGGTGTGACGTCGGGAGCGTAACGGCCGGCGAGACTCTCGCACCTATCGCTGCGTGCTGCCGCCGCTATATAAACCCTCATCACAGAGGGGTCAAGTAAGCCATTTTTACTCCACTTAGCCATTACTCTGTTCGGATCTTGTACTAACTTGATCGTCGGGGGGTCCTCGGTGGTACCAAACCACCCCGGGACTTCTTTGCAGGTACTCGGCGCTAAACTCCTCAAATCACCAATCGCACCAAAACCCATTGAGATCCACACGCAACAGATGATCACCACCAAAATCCACCAGGAGATCAACGGAAGACAACAACTGACGGAGACCCGAAAAGGACCTCCATCAATTAAACAATCTAATATATTCTTATCTATTTGATGTTGTTCTTAATCCTGCTTTTTTCTTTGAAAAAAATCTATTTAACGTTGCATTTCAAAATATTAGATGAAATCCTCATAACCTAATTTTATCTTGATACATTCACAGTTTAAGAAGGAACCCTTTTGAACTAATGTTGTGATTTTTCACAGTTTGAGAAGTAACCCTTTTGAACTAATGCTGTGATTATGCCAAAAAGAAAGGATCTATACATAATTTTCCTACCCATTTATTGTTTTTCCAACTGATGCTAGGGATGCTTAAAGAATGGATCTTTGTGATATTTTTTTTGGCCGGCCAAATATCTGTTATAGCTATCCCTTAGAAATTTCCATTTGATTGGTGAAAACTCGGCTGCTGGACCCACGCGGTTCCAACAAAAGTTGGAAAATTAGGTTCATATCCTCCCATTCCATGTCCTGAATCAATTCCATTTTCCAATGGTCACAATTGCCGTCGTGAGTATGTCTAAGGATGCATATAAGCTGCAGATTTTAGTAGGACGCATATAGTAATATTTTGAATGTTCACTTTTAATCAACTCCCAAACCCAATTAATTAGTATTATATTTAATTTAATGGAGAATAAGTGTCATGGGAAGGGATTTACTCCTATAGCGTCGAAAAAATACGCCGTCCATGATTTTTTCTGACGATTGGCATCCATCATCATCATCTTTATTATCTTAGACGTGGAAACACCGAATTTTATATGATTCTACTATTTTTCCACCGTTGATTTAGTGGGTGCAAAATTAACGATTTACCAGCAATAGAACTTTTTTACATTGCAAATTCAACAGTGAAAAGTGGTAAAATCATATGAAATTTGGTGTATTCACATTTTAGACGATAAAGATGATAATGATGGATGCCAATAGTCGGAAAAAATAAGAAGGGTGTATTTTTTGACGCCATGGGAGGATATTCCCTCACATGGCCTCTTTTCTTCATTTCTCTCTCTCTCTCTCTCTCTCTCTTCGTCTCTCTCTCTCTCTCTCTCTCTCTCTCTATATATATATATATATATATATATAGAGAGAGAGAGAGAGAGGGGGAAAGAGTTTATAGAAGAGAATTCACTCTTATCGCGGCAATGAAAATCAATCCTCCATTGTTTTATTTGACGATCAACATACATCTTCTTCTTCTTTATCATCTATGATGAGGGTACACCAATTTTCATGTGATTCTACCATTTTTTCACCGTTAAATTAGTAATGTAAAAAGTTCTATTGTCTGTAAATCGTTGATTTTGCACCACTAAATCAACGGTGAGAAGGTGGTAGATGTTGGATATAGGTGCTCTCAAGATAATTATTGTAATTGAACGAGAATCTATACGGAGAATGGTCTTACTCGAGATGATAGTTGTTTCTCCCAATCAGAGCAAATCTCTGTTCAAATTTCAAATTTTGAAATGAAGCAATACTTCATAACAGCGCCAAGTGCGCTGCGCCCACGTGCAAGGCACGTGTGCGTTAGCGCTAAGAGCGCTGCACTTAAGCAGCGCACCACGTGCAAGGCACGTGTGCGCTAGCGCTAAGAGCGCTGCACTTAAGCAGCGCACCACGTGCAAGGCACGTGTGCGCTAGCGCTAAGTGCGCTGCACTCTAAACAGCGCACCACGTGCAAAGTACGGGTGCGCTATCGGTGGAACTAAAAGCTCTTCACCGTCAGATCAAAAATCTAATAAAGATGATAAATTATCAATTAAACAGAATAAAATTCTGTTAAGGAGAGATTCCTCAAATTCTCTAAACAAAAAGATTGTGCTCTGTAAATTAGAACACCGTTGGATCAAATGATCCAAAGGTGATTAAAAATCACCAAAATACAGAATAAATTCTGTGTGGGAAAAGATTTCCCAATCTTGTTAAAAACAAGAAAATTGCCTTCTGTAAATCAGAAACCCTTGAATCAAAGATCCAACGGCGGGAAAATCCCCAAATCAAACGGAGAAAAGATCTCCTTAACCGATTGAACAAATCAGCTCGCCCTATATAAAGGCCCCAGGACTTCAAGTCTCATATATACAGAACCATACAGAGGAACCCCCCTATAAACTTTGAGAAATCTCAAGAAAGAAGAACCAAGCTCTCTTCAAGGTAAAAATAAACAGAGAGATGAAATCATCTCATATTAAAAAGAAGAATTCACTTCTTTCTCACAGATCATACATCTATAAGACCAAGCTCTTTCACAAAAATATTAAAAGATCTCATCATAAAATAAAAAGAAGAACATAATTCTTCTCACAGATCATAGATCTATAAAATAAAGGGGGGGGGGGAGAATAAGTAAATTCTCTTAGGATCACAGATCCATAAAGGCAAAACTTTTCATCAAAATAAGAGATTGAAACATCTCCTACAAAATAAGAATTTTGTTCTTAGAACCTTGAGACAAAGTCTCTTCTAAACGAGAATTTAGTTCTCAGATCATAAAGATGATCAGATAGCGCTTTGCGCTCATAAACTAGCGCTCTGTGCTCTTGGACTGGCGCTCAGCGCCAAGCGCGACACGTGCTTCCCACGTGTGCGCTACTTGAACAGAAGCGCTTTGCGCTCTTTGGTCTGGCGCTCAGCACCAAGCGCACCACGTGCTCCTCATGTGTGCGCCACTCAGCAGAAATGCAATGAGTTCATAATCTGCCGCTCAGCGCCAAGCGCACCACGTGCTCCTCATGCGAGCGCCACTCAGCAGAAGCGCAATGCGCTCATAAACTAGCGCTCTGCGCTCTTTGTATAACAACCATAAATTTCCTGTACACTTTTTTCAAAATCCAGAAAGGGGTATATTTGCATGAGCACAAGATATAAGTAATTAATTTACTTTTTAATTACAAGTTAAAAGAATGTAACAGCTCCATTTTTAGTGTACAAAATTTGCTTAAAAATTGATTTATACTTAGGGTATTTACATTTACTGTTATTATTTTAAGTAATTAATTAGTTCCATAATTACAAGAAAGAGCTTGTAGCTCATTGGTAATACCTTGCACTGCTGAACCAAGCTACCAGAATTCAAATCCCATGCCTCCACATTATTTTTAATATTATTTTGTTTTAAAAATTTTAGAAGACCAACAGTCAACACGTGATAACTCCCAAATTTTCCACCACACATGAAAAAGTAAATATACCAGTTTGTACACCAGGAGACCCCCCACCTCCCTGACCTCCGACTCGGTCCCGACTCGGCCGAGTTGGCCGGCGGGCCTACCGACTCGAGCCGGCTCCGCCAGCCGGACTCGGCCGGACGACCAAGTCCCCTGAACAAAAAGTAGGCCTTTTCATCTTTTATATCCCCTGCATAGTTTAAATTCCCAGATCAGTTCCAGAGACATAATTAAACCCCATTTATTCTATTTTTTAATGAAATTTTAATGTATTTTTACATTTTTTTAATTTAAACTCTTCACCTACCCTAACCCTATAAATACCAACCCTACACACTACCCCCTCACCCTAAAACTCTAAGCCAACTCTCAAGAAATTATGAGAAATCTTGTGTGCAATCGAAGTGAGCGAAAAGCAAAGCTCCGGCGAATTCTCCGGCGGAAATTCCGACGATGACTCTAGGAACTCCCGGCGACGAAATGACGCACCGGAGACTCCTCCCGATCCTTCTCCCTCTCCTGGTTGTCCTAAACCCGTAAGTCTCCATTCTATCTTCTCTATTCTATTCTAGAAATACGGAATTATAAAATCCGACGGAATCGGAACAAATCCGATTTCCGATTCGGTTTCTTTATAAAACTTCACTTTTCTTTAATACAATTATGCTTAAACAATTTCATGCTGACTATTAAACACTAATCAATCATATTGATCAAGTTTCATATCAAAAATAATTACTATTTCATTTTACCGTATTTTTCATTTAAATACCATATAGTTTCAATTCTACATTTAACATCACAATACTTATTATACATTTAAGTAGATCACGAGGTAATGACCTACCTCCTCACACACTTATATGAACCATAGTACAATACCCTTGGGAATATAGAATACGGGAAAACGACATCATTACAAATAAATACCATTTACTTAATAAAACCGTTTTCTAAAGGATTTAGTATTTATACAAATCTTTACAAAGCGCTGCTACAACCCATTTGGGGAACCCGTTCGGGATGGTGCGGATTATCGTACATCCTCGGGCTTAGTAGTGCGAGATTCAGACCTCTGCAAGGAGTATTCGGTCTTGAAAGATTTAAAATACGACATCTTAAGAAAATGAGATTTTTAGAATATAAAATATATATTAAAATTATTTTTGTATAAATATATGTATATATATATCCTTAAAATATCTATTTTGTAATAATATAAATATTCCACCTTTTTTTTATAAAAATCACAAGATTCATTTTACATTAAAATACCATGAATTCCATACAGGTTTAATATTACACTTTAATACCATATATAATGAAAGTTGGGTTATTCTCATTAGAATTGTCACAAGTATAAAATCTATAATTATTACAACTTTAAAGACGATTAATAAATACTTGGGGTGTATTTTGAAAACTATACAAAAGTATTTTACATAAAACCCCCTCAAGTTCTATAAATTACAATAAGAACCCTAGTAAACATAGGTTTAAGCGGGACCAATCTCTTGAGCCTCAGGGAGCCGGAGAAGTGGGTGCTTGCCTATCTAAGGTAGACAATCAATAAACGGTGTTATCAACATGGTAATCGTCTTTGAAAAAGACATAAATCCTGCCGTCCATGTGCAGCGATTACCGATAACTTCAAAACAATCAGGGTTTCAATTTACTTTTCTAATTGTCTGACTCAGATTGAGTCTCATTATAATCTGACTTGAATATGATTCAAGTACAATATACAATCTACAATTTACAATCTACAATTTACAATATTACAATTCAACATGAATCCATGAATCCATTTATTTTATATATTCAATCTATCAATCTATGCAACTTGACTGAACCGAACTATGGATATACTTCCATTTACATGATTATCCAATTACATCCATTTACATGATTCTCCAGTTACATCCGTTTACTGATATCATAGTTTCGGTAAGTCATTCAATTATACAATCTATATTGCAATACAACACAATATATTTCAATACATTCAATACAATAAACACTACGGGGTTATAAAGGGGTAGACTGGTACGGAATATGTTAAAGGTGGCACGGGGTGATCACTTAAGACGTAATTACATCCATGTCGTTGTTCCGTGGTATTATCGACGGAGCCTTGTACTACGGGTTACTTAAGTCTCCAGTGTAAGTGGGAATTCTCTCGTATACATTGGCATCTTTTGTACCAAGCTACAAACAACAGCGTTAATCATAAAATACAACTTTAAAAACTGCCTTCTTTTTCTTTCTATTCTATTTCTCCCCTATCTCTGGGACTTACTGAGCGATTTGTTCGCTGACGACATTCTTTTTCTTTCTTCTTTGAATGTCGTCAGGTGTTTCGGATCTTCCAGAGATCGAGCCCAGCGCCGAAGACTTAGATCAGTTTGCTGAAGAGCCAGAGCTTTAGTTTCATTGTACACATTTCCTTTTAGTACTTTACATTTCTATTATGCCAATGTTTAGGCATCGCTTTATTCCATGTATTTACTTTTCCATGTATTGTAAAAAGAATGTGAATAAATAAAGTTGCTATTTTATTATAACATGTCTCTTGTGCATTTACTTTTATATTGCTTAGATACGCTTAGCGTATTTACTTACGTAGCGGCCTCGTCGCGTCCTCTGCCCATATACTGGGAAGCGGGGCGTGACAGGTTTTGTTGGTGGCCCATACAGGTTAGAGCTGTATGAAACTCTATCATGCAGTTCCGCGTGAACAACCTAAACAATATAACACAAGAACCAGCAACTAAAACATTCTTTACAATCCATGTTCCTTGAATCTTATCATTTCATATATTTTGAATCTGTCCTAACCTAAAATTTTCATTCAAGATTATGGATTCCTCAAACAACACCAGCACCAACTTCAACAACACTCCACCTCCACTACCAATCACACCTGCCATTCCTGCTCCACTCAACGAGCAAACGGTTCTGCTTGGGGCAATCCGCAGCCTCCTAGAGGGACAGTAGCAGCTTTTGAACCGTCTCGAGACTGAAGCGCCTGGGGTAAAGCAATTCAGGGCTTTACACCCCAAACAGTTCTCAGGAAAGGGAAGCCCGCTTGAAGCTGAGGAATGGGCACAAGGTATAGAGGATGATCTGGCAGCAGCACAAGTTCCAGATATAGCTTGGGTTCATGTGGCAAAATTACAGCTCACGAACAATGCACAAAACTGGTGGAAGGCAGAAGAAAGCCGTCTTGAACAGCCTATTGAATGGAAGACTTTTCGCGATAGGTTTGACACGAAGTACTTCCCTGAGACTGCCAGGTTCGACATGGAACTGCAGTTCATACATCTGCAACAAGGTTCGATATGGACCAAGTCAGTAGATGAATATGACGCTGAGTTCACCATGCTCAGTCGGTAAGATATGTCTTAAGGTTCGATGTTATATCATATACTACACAGCTAACACAGTATTTTAAACAGTTTTGCGGCACACTTGATACCGACGGACGAGATCAGAGCCCGTCGATTTCAACAGGGTTTGGACACGGAAATCCAGGCTGCATTAGCCACAGGGAAATTTCTGACTCATGAAGAAGCTTTGACAGCTGCCCGCCGTTATGAGGCAGTGGTAAAGGCGAGGGGAAGACCTCAGTCTACTGGATTTAAGCGCCCTGCCAATCAGATGGCAGGAGGAGCCTCTTCAAGGCCAGCTGTTGAACTCAGAAGACTGGGAGAAGCCAATGATCAGCCAAGTCCCAATTTTTGCTTTTATTGTAAGAGAGAAGGACACTTGTGGAAGCCAATGATCAGCCAAGCCAATGATTAAAAATCACCAAAATACAGAATAAATTCTGTGTGGGAAAATATTTCCCAATCTTGTTAAAAACAAAAAATTGCCTTCTGTAAATCAGAAGCTCTTGGATCAAAAATCCAACGGTGGGGAAATCCCCAAATCAAACGGAGAAAAGATCTGCTTAACCGATTGAACAAGTCAGCTCGCCCTATATAAAGGCCCCAGGACTTCAAGTCTCATATATACAGAAACATACAGAGAAACCCCCTTATAAATTTTGAGAAATCTCAAGAAAGAAGAACCAAGCTCTCTTCAAGGTAAAAATAAACAGAGAGATGAAATCATCTCATATTAAAAAGAAGAATTCACTTCTTTCTCACAGATCATAGATCTATAAGACCAAGGTCTTTCACAAAGAGATTAAAGGATCTCATCATAAAATAAAAAAAAGAACAAAACTCTTCTCACAGATCATAAATCTATAAAATAAAGGGGGAATAAGTCAATTCTCTTAGGATCACAGATCCATAAAGGCAAAGCCTTTCATCAAAATAAGAGATTAAAACATCTCCTACAAAATAAGAACTTTGTTCTTAGAACCTTGAGACAAAGTCTCTTCTAAATGAGAATTTATTTGTCAGATCATAAAACTAATCAGATAGCGCTTTGCGCTCATAAACTAGCGCTCTGCGCTCTTAGACTGGCGCTCAGCGCCAAGCGCGCCACGTGCTTCCCACGTGTGCGCTACTTGAACAAAAGCGTTTTGCGCTCTTTGGTCTGGCGCTCAGCACCAAGCGCACCACGTGCTCCTCACGTGTGCGCCACCCAGTAGAAGCACAATGAGCTCATAATCTGGCGCTCAGCGCCAAGCGCACCACGTGCTCCTCACGTGTGCGCCACTCAGCAGAAGCGCAATGCGCTCATAAACTAGCGCTCTGCGCTCTTTGACTGGCGCAAAGCGCCAAGCGCGCCACGTGCTCTTCACGTGTGTGCTAAAAGAACATAGATTGCTCTATAAGTAAAGCCCAGAGTTATGATGAATGCTCAGCATTTGTCACGCCCCGCTTCCCATTGTACGGCGAAGAGGACGCGGCGAGGCCCGCTACGTATATACTCAGAAGTACATACGTTAAGCGTAACTAAGCAATATAAAGTAATTACACAAGAGACAAGAGTATAAAAAGAACAGCAACTTTTATTAATAACATTCTTTGTACAATACATGGAAAGGAAAATACAACTGAAATAAAGATGCCTAAACAGTGGCATAACAGGAAATGAAATACTGAAAAGAATAAGGTACAATATCTAGAGCTCGGGGTCTTCGTGGAACTGCTCCAAATCTTCACCGGTGGGCTCGATCTCAGCTTGGTCCAACGCACCTGACGACATTCAAAGAAGAAAGAATAGAATGTCGTCAGCGAATAGGTCGCTCGGTAAGTCCCAAAGATAAGGAAGAAATAGACAGAGAGTAAGAGAGAGAGAGAGAGAGAGAGAGTAACTTTTAATGTTGTATTGTATTGTCATATTATAGTAGTATGGTGTGAACGCTGTTGTTGTAGCTTGGTACAGAAGGATGCCAGTGTATATGAGAGGGGTCTCAGTATGCTAGAGACCAGGACAAATGGAAGTACAAGGCTCCGTTATACAACCCGGAACAACGGCAATTGGATTCATGTTAGGTGTCTTAATCTTACCGTCTCGTGCAACCTTTAACACCTTTCGTATCAATCTACCCCTTAACCCCCGCGATATCTTGTTTGTATTGTTATCTTGTAAACTTATATTGATTGCATGATTGACTGACTGACTGACCGAAACCATGATATCAGGAAACGGTTATAACCGTAGAGTCATGTAAATGGAATACTGGGAAACATGTAAAAGGAATTTTCATGGTTCGGTTCAGTCAAGTTATATAAACTGTTAACTGGATTCTGGGATTCCTGTGTTCATATTGAGTTGGAATATAAAATAATATAGATTGACTTGAATCATATTCAAGTCAGAAATAGTCAGACTCTAACCCGAGTCAGACTAAAAGAAAGGTAAGTTGAAGTTCGATATTTGTTAGGGGCCTTATTGTAAATTATAAAACTTGAAGGGGTTTTATGTAAAAAGTACTATTGTATAGTTTTCAAAATACACCTCAAGTATTTAATATTCGTCTTTATAATTATAATGAGTGTGAATTTTATTTGTGTTATTCTAGTGAATATATCTTAATAAAAGTATTAATTGATTTATTTGAAACTCATGGTATTTTAATGTAACTTTTAATCTTGTAATTTTTAGGAAAATGTGGAAATTTTATATTATAATAAAATAGATGTCTAAATGGTATTTAAATATATATTAATACAAGAATAATTTTAAATAAATATTTTATTTTCCAAAATCACATTATTCTTAAATGCTGTATTTTAAACCTTTCGAGACCGAATGCTCCTTGCGGAGGTCTGAATCTCGCACTACTAACCCGCGGGTGCACGATGAACCGTACTATCCCTAACGGGTTCCCCAAGAGTGGGTTGTAGCGGCGCTTTGCTTAGGTTTAACAAATATCATTCATTTAGAAAAAAACGGTTTTATAAATATAAGGTATTTATTTGAAAAAAAAAGGTATAACTTTCCGTATTTTATTTTCTAGAGTTTCCTAAGCCAACTAGCCTATTTCTAAAGTCTAAACGATAAGTCATTAGAAGCCTCAAATCGCCTCTTCACCGTCAATTGCGG
This sequence comes from Agapanthus africanus, assembly GCA_030015575.1. Taxonomy (NCBI): domain Eukaryota; kingdom Viridiplantae; phylum Streptophyta; class Magnoliopsida; order Asparagales; family Amaryllidaceae; genus Agapanthus; species Agapanthus africanus. The sequence continues at coordinate 504,080,936 of CM057343.1, read as the reverse complement.
CCAGGTAAGTGCCAGGTAAGTGGGAAGGAACCACAGTCGTAGGCCTAATTAAAAACCACTAGCCTAGACACACTTGCCTAGACATCACAAGACAGTTTAGATAAACGATCGATGTCCATGACATATCGTGCTTTTATTTTAAAAGATTTTATTTAGAATTGTGTACAACTTAAAACTTTCAAGAAAGGTTTATAAAGAATATGGTATTTTAGTGAAAAGTCCTATATTTTCGTATTCTATATTTTGACGTTTATCAATTAGGATTATATTTGTGCGTGTGTAGAGGTAGGTCATTACCTCGTGTCTTATTTTAAGTTTTAATGAAGTTTAGAGGTTAAACATGATATATTAAACTTGAAGGTATTAAAGTGCAAGAATACGGTATTTGAAAACGTTATCATTTCATGTGTGAAAATTCATTCAAATTGATTTCTACAAGTTTAGTGATCAAGATAAACATATTTAGGAGTGAGGGAATTAATTAGAACAAGAAAAATAAACTTTGTGGTATTTTTATGAAAAGAATACGGTTTTACAAGAAAGCTATCATTTCATGGGAGAAACTTTATTTAAATTGGTTTATAGGTGATTAATAGTCATCATAAATAGGTTTAGGTATTATGTATTAGGTGACAAGTGGAAATTTGTAGAAAAACCGAATCGGAAATCGGTTTATTCCGATTTCCGTCGGGTTCCAAAAAGTCGTATTTTCTATTAACAGAAAAGAGAGATAGAAGAGATGGGACTTACAGTTTTGGACAAACTAAGGAGGATAAGGGAGGTGGTGATTATCGGTGCGTCGAAAACGTCGCGAAGGTTCTAGTACGATCGCCGGAATCCGTCGTCGGTTTCGGCAGCGCTTCGCTTCTCGTTCTTTGTACCGAGTTCTCGAGAATTTGGGAGAGTGGACTTAGAGTTGTGAGGTGAAAAAGTAGAGGGTATGGGTCTTTATATAGGGCTAGGCTAGGGTTAGGGTTTGGATTAAAAAAATATTTAAAAAATGTAAAAATTCATTAAAATATCATTAATTTTGGGATTAAAAGAGGTTTAATGGGAATTTTGTAACTGTATAGAGAAAATGGAGTATGCAGGGATGTTGACCAAGTCAACACGAATTTTTTTCGTGTTGACGACTCCGCCGACCGGCCGAGTCCGGCCGTCGGCGCCGGCCGAGTCGGCCGAGTCGCCGGCCGACTTGGCCGAGTCGGGGCCGAGTCGGGTCTCGAACGGTAGGGTTTCACATGGGGGGATTTATGGTGTACTTTATTTTTTTTTTATACTGTATTAAATTGTGAGTTATGGCTGTTTGACCGTTTGACTTCCCAAAAATTTTAAAACAAAAAGATATAAAAATTATGTGGGGCATGTGATTCGAACTCTGGTGGCTTTGTTCAGCAGTGCAAGGTATTACCAATGAGCTACAAGCTCTTTCTTGTAATTATTGTGGTTTTTAATTACTTAAACTGATAGCAGCAAGAATAAATACTTCTAGTATACATTAAATTTAAAGTAATTCTTGTATACTAAAGATGGAGTTATTTCATTCTTGTAGCTTGTAATTAAAAACAAAAATAATTACCTAAATCTTGTGCTCAGGCTAAAATACCCCTTTGTGGATTTTAAAAATATTTTGAAAAAATTTGTATGGAAAAAAGTGTATAAGAAAATTAGGGTTGTTACATTCTACCCTCCTTATAAAAATTTCGTCCTCGAAATTTGTAAAAGGAAAGTGTAACAGTGCAAAAAAGTTTGGCGAATAAAAGTGATACGATGGTGAAAAAAAGGCTTACCGGTGTTACCTTGACCTATAGTCTCGGCTTCTACAGCTTCTAATGTGAAGGTCTGTCGCCGTGGTACATTTCTTCTGGCTGGAGGCACATTCTGCCTTTGGGGCCTGTTTCTTTGCCCTCTAGACATGTCCTTCATTGCATGTTGGAATTGGCGAGTAGGCTGTGCAGGTGGTGGAGCAGGTAGTGCAGGACGAGTTGCAGGAGTCTGGATGGTTGGCCGCTGCGGTTGGTTGGTGTATGTATGAGATGAGTTGCTGTTGTAAGGACAGTTCCCAATTCCGTGGTTGGATGCGCCACAAATTAGACACAGGCCTTTTGCGTGCCTACAGTCCTTCCACAAATGTCCCTTTCTATGGCAGTAATGGCAAATTTCTTCAGTCCTCTTGGGTTCAAACAATGTCCTGGAAGAGGCTCCACCTGCCATCTGGTTGGCAGGGCGCTTGACTCCTGCAGACTGAGGTCTGCCCCTCTCTTTTATTACTGCCTCATAACTGCGGGCAGCTTCTAGAGCTTCCTCGTGAGTCAAGAACTTTCCTGTGGCTAGAGCAGCCTTAATCTCGGTGTCCAAATCTTGTTGAAAGCGACGGGCTCTGATGTCGTCCGTCGGTATCAAGTGTGCCGCGAATCGGCTCAACATGGTGAATTCAGCGTCATATTCATCTACCGATTTGTCCCACATTGATCCTTACTGTAGATGAATAAACTGCTGCTCCAGAACCTGGCAGTCACAGGGAAATATTTCGCGTCGAACTTCTCGCGAAATGTCTTCCAGTCAATCGGCTGTACCAGACGGGTTTCTTCCGCCTTCCACCAATTGCGAGCATTATCCGTGAGCTGTAGTTTTTCTATACGGACCCAAGCGTTGTCTGGTACTTGAGCTGCTGCCAGATCGTCTTCGATGCTTTGTGCCCATTCTTCCGCTTCAAGAGGGCTTCCTTTACCAGAGAACTGCTTTGGGTGCAAAGCCCTGAATTGCTTTACTCCCGGTGCATCGGTCTCAGGACGGTTCAAAAGTTGTTGCTGTCCCTCGAGAAGGCTGCGGATCGCCTCGAATAGCATCGTTTGCTCAGTGGGTGGTGCAGGAATAGCTGGTGTGAGAGGTAGTGCTGGAGGGGTGTTGTTGACGTTGGTGCTGGTGTTGTTTGGGGAATCCATAACCCTGAAAAAGAATTTGGGTTAGGACAGATTCAAATACATGAAATGATAAGATTCGAGGAATAGAGATTTGCAAGATTCAAAGAACATGAATTGTAAAGAATGTTTTAGTTGTTGGTTCTTGTGTTATATTGCATAGGTTGTTAACGCAGACCAGAACTGCATGATAGGGATTCATACAGCTCTGACCTGCATGGGCCACCAACAAAACCTGTCACGCCCCGCTTCCCATTGTACGGCGAAGGGGACGCGGCGAGGCCCGCTACATATATACTCAGAAGTACATACGCTAAGCGTAACTAAGCAATATAAAGTAATTACACAAGAGACAAGAGTATAAAAAGAACAACAACTTTCATTAATAACATTCTTTATACAATACATGGAAAGGAAAATACAACTGAAATAAAGATGCCTAAACAGTGGCATAACAGGAAATGAAATACTGAAAAGAACAAGGTACAATATCTAGAGCTCGGGGTCTTTGTGGAACTGCTCCAAATCTTCACCGGTGGGCTCGATCTTAGCTTGGTCCAACGCACCTGAGGACATTCAAAGAAGAAAGAATAGAATGTTGTCAGCGAACAGGTCGCTCTGTAAGTCCCAAAGATAAGGAAGAAATAGACAGAGAGTAAGAGAGAGAGAGAGAGTGAGAGTAGCTTTTAATCTTGTATTGTATTGTCATATTATAGTAGTATGGTGTTAACGCTATTGTTGTAGCTTGGTACAGAAGGATGCCAGTGTATACGAGAGGGGTCTCAGTATGCTAGAGACTAGGGCAAATGGAAGTACAAGGCTCCGTTATACAACCTGAAACAATGGCATTTGGATTCAGGTTAGGTGTCTTAATCTTACCGTCTCGTGCCACCTTTAACACCTTCCGTACCAATCTACCCCTTAAACCCCGCGATGTCTTGTTTGTATTGTTATCTTGTAAACTTATATTGATTGCATGATTGACTGACTGACTGACCGAAACCATGATATCAGGAAACGGTTATAACCGTAGAGTCATGTAAATAGAATACTGGGAAACATGTAAAAGGAATATCCATGGTTCGGTTCAGTCAAGTTATATAAACTGTTAACTGGATTCTGGAATTCATGTGTTCATATTGAGTTGGAATATAAAAAAATATAGATTGACTTGAATCATATTCAAGTCAGAAATAGTCAGACTCTAACCTGAGTCAGACTAAAAGAAAGGTAAGTTGAAGTTCGATATTTGTTAGGGGCCTTATTGTAAATTATAAAACTTGAGGGGGTTTTATGTAAAAAGTACTATTGTATAGTTTTCAAAATACACCTCAAGTATTTAATATTCGTCTTTATAGTTATAATGAGTGTGAATTTTATTTGTGTTATTCTAGTGAATATATCCTAATAAAAGTATTAATTGATTTATTTGAAACTCATGGTATTTTAATGTAACTTTTAATCTTGTAATTTTTAGAAAAATGTGGAAACTTTATATTATAATAAAATAGGTGTCTAAATGGTATTTAAATATATATTAATACAAGAATAATTTTAAATAAATATTTTATTTTCCAAAATCACATTATTCTTAAATGCTGTATTTTAAACCTTTCGAGACCGAATGCTCCTTGCGGAGGTCTGAATCTTGCACTACTAGCCCGCGGGTGCACGATGAACCGTACTATCCCTAACAGGTTCCCCAAGAGTGGGTTGTAGCGGCGCTTTGCTTAGGTTTAACAAATACCATTCATTTAGAAAAAAACGGTTTTATAAATATAAGGTATTTATTTGAAAAAAAGGTATAACTTTCCATATTTTATTTTCTAAGGTTTCCTAAGCCAACTAGCCTATTTCTAAGGTCTAAACGATAAGTCATTAGAAGTCTCAAATCGCCTCTTCACCGTCAATTGCGGTCAGGTAAGTGCCAGGTAAGTGGGAAGGAACCACAGTCGTGGGCCTAATTAAAAACCACTAGCCTGACACACTTGCCTAGACACCACAAGACAGTTTAGATAAACGATCGATGTCCATGACATATCGTACTTTTATTTTAAAAGATTTTATTTAGAATTGTGTACAACTTAAAACTTTCAAGAAAGGTTTATAAAGAATATGGTATTTTAGTGAAAAGTCCTATATTTTCGTATTCTATATTTTGACGTTTATCAATTAGGGTTATATTTGTGCGTGTGTAGAGGTAGGTCATTACCTCGTGTCTTATTTTAAGTTTTAATGAAGTTTAGAGGTTAAACATGATATATTAAACTTAAAGGTATTAAAGTGCAAGAATACGGTATTTGAAAACGTTATCATTTTATGTGTGAAAATTCATTCAAATTAATTTCTACAAGTTTAGTGATCAAGATAAACATATTTAGGAGTGAGGGAATTAATTAGAACAAGAAAAATAAACTTTGTGGTATTTTTATGAAAAGAATACGGTTTTACAAGAAAGCTATCATTTCATGTGAGAAACTTTATTTAAATTGGTTTCTAGGTGATTAATAGTCATCATAGATAGGTTTAGGTATTACGTATTAGGTGACAAGTGAAAATTTATAGAAAAACCGAATCGGAAATCGGTTTGTTCCGATTTCCGTTGGGTTCCAAAAAGTCGTATTTTCTATTAACAGAAAAGAGAGATAGAAGAGATGGGACTTACAGTTTTGGACAAACTAAGGAAGCTAAGGGAGGTGGTGATTGTCGGTGCGTCGAAAACGTCGCGAAGGTTCTAGTACGATCGCCGGAATCCATCGTCGGTTTCGGCAGCGCTTCGCTTCTCGCTCTTTGTACCGAGTTCTCGAGAATTTGGGAGAGTGGACTTAGAGTTGTGAGGTGAAAAGTAGAGGGTAGAGGTCTTTATATAGGGCTAGGCTAGGGTTAGGGTTTGGATTAAAAAAATATTTAAAAAATGTAATAATTCATTAAAATATCATTAATTTTGGGATTAAAAGAGGTTTAATGGGAATTTTGTAACTGTACAGAGAAAATGGAGTATGCAGGGATGTTGACCAAGTCAACATGAATTTTTTTCGTGTTGATGACTCGGCCGACCGGCCGAGTCCGGCCGGCGGCGCCGGCCTACTTGGCCGAGTCAGGGCCGAGTCGGGGCCGAATGGTAGGGATTCACACGGGGGGATTTATAGTGTACTTTATTTTTTTTATATACTGTATTAAATTGTGAGTTATGGCTGTTTGACCGTTTGACTTCCCAAAAATTTTAAAACAAAAAGATATAAAAATTATGTGGGGCATGGGATTCGAACTCTGGTGGCTTGGTTCAGTAGTGCAAGGTATTACCAATGAGCTACAAGCTCCTTCTTGTAATTATTGTGGTTTTTAATTACTTAAACTGATAGCAGCAAGAATAAATACTTCTAGTATACATTAAATTTAAAGTAATTTCTTGTACACTAAAGATGGAGTTATTTCATTCTTGTAGCTTGTAATTAAAAACAAAAATAATTACCTAAATCTTGTGCTCAGGCTAAAATACCCCTTTGTGGATTTTAAAAATATTTTGAAAAAATTTGTATAGGAAAAAGTGTATAAGAAAATTAGGGTTGTTACAGCATTCAATAAAAGACAGAAAGGCTGTCAGAACCCAAATCAATGCTCAGAATTGTCAAATGTCGAACTTTTTAACTGAATGGGCAGAGCCCAAAATGGCTGCAGAACCCTCATTCAGATTAACTGAGCCCATATGCTCATAAATCTCAGATCTTAGTCCCAATTGGACTACAGATCACCCAACCAAAATTGGTTCAAGAGTACATCTCTTCACTCCTCTGTATTTATCGTTGTAATCCTTCAACGTCTTCAGAGAGGTGACGGGTCTCCACAACCATACATTCTATAGACTATGACGTCTTTAAACTAGACCGTGGGGTTCTTAAACCTATGGACTAAGATGTCCTTAAGCTCGGACTGTGGGGTCCTTAAACCTATGGACTGTGATGTCCTTAACCTTGGACTGTGGGGTCCTTAAGCCCATGGACTATGATGTCCTTAACCTTGGACCGTAATGTTCTTAAACTAATTATGGACCGCAAAGTCCCTAAACTAAAACAATAGAGTCCAAATGCTCTTTTGTTGGATCTAAACGATCCCGTTAAATTGATCTTAGTCTAAAATTAGACTAACGTATCTTTAACAAACGTTTAAGTTGATATTAATCTCAAATGAGACTAACGTATCCTTAAACCCAACCCCAAACCTAAATCTAAGAAAATACGGATTTGGACCTTGATGACTCGATCGAAAAGTTTGACGTCGTCCGGATATCATGTGATAAAAGACCAGTAAGCTGACCAGCTTCGGATAGAAAACCTCATCCAGATGCGTTGTGAGTTGATCAAGGACGGACGAGTATTGAGTATTCCTCTGATGGTTGGGACGAGTTCCCGAGGACGTGTTCGGCCAGATATCTTCTACAGAGTGATGAAGATACCGAGTTCGTGACTTCTAGTCCGTGTGAGAGACTCCAGATTGACAATGGCCGAAGACAGTTGCAGCGCGCAGATAGCATAACGTGACGTCAAGATGGACGATGATAAAGATGAGCGGAACCAGAGTTTCGTGCGAGATGCTGGCGAGCTTTTGTTACTCCCCGTTGATGCCGGAGGATCTGATATACATACAGAGGCGTTGGGATGCGGCCAATTTCCGAGTAAATGCTGTGCTGAGAACGCAGATGTCCAGAAAGCGAGAAGAGACTATGTAAGAGTACCAACCTCCGTACAGTCGGCATAGACGAGATTGGAAGAGACCTTAGGCAGGATTCCTTCCAGGACACTGCTGCAATAAGATTTACTCCCAGGATCAGATGTGTGACGTGTATTTAGAGAGCCAGAGGCCGACGCCAGTGACGTGCTGCCTTATGAGTGGTCGTGATGATTGACCAAGAGATGACCAGAGAAGTGCCAGAAAGGAATCGTCCCCGTTAGCACACCTGACTGGGCCGATGAGCCGATGAATAAATCTACAAAGGAATTAAGACCCAGAGACAGAAGACGCCAGACCGTGAGCAGGAGGAAAGCGGATATTTTTGTTCTGCAGGTTTTAGGCGCATCGATTTATTTTTCGACATTGTAGTAGGTGTATCTCGATGTCATTTGTTGCGATTTGCGTTTGTGATCCGAGTATCACGCTTATATCACTTGGATTTGAGTTTGAGGATTGAGTTTCATGATATCATTTTCGTGCACTATGGTTGCACCTACTGGGTATTTATATTTTGCGCGTAGTTATTATACTTGAGATATGCTTTATACACAATTGTGTTGATTTATGATTTATGCACAAGTATTGCACTTAAATATCATTTTGTGCATTGGCTTATGATTTCATGGATTTCCTACAGTTGAGTTGATTTTGTGCTTATGGTACGCATTCGATTTGGTTTTTGCACTCGGTATAGCTCACATATGCTTGCAGTGCATTGATACGTATTTTGTGCACCACAGTTGCACCTGACTTCGTTTTGATGTCATTTGAGATATTTATTGTGATTTTATGCCTAGGGCATGCATATGATTTGATTTATGCTTTCGGCATAGTTTTCATGCACTTTTAGTATTTTAATTTGCTTTTGCACACGCTGATGCACATGGTTGTGAGATTATATACCACGGTATACCTGATTTGGATTTGGATTAAAATGTGTTGCATACCGTCGATTTCGATTTTGATACTCGATATTTGTTTTGTGCACCTTATGCACCTGATTGGATTCTTGCGCATGATCGGCGCTTGATATTGGATTTCGTGATTTCGTGCATGTTGGATGCACATGATTGAGATTTTCGTGCACAAAAGATGCACCAGGTATTGTTGTCGTGCACACCCGTTGCAGTGGACAGATACTTTTGTGCATACCCGTTGCACTTAGTTTTACTTTGTGGGTATAGTGGCACCTGTATTTGAGTTTGATTTTCATGCGTACCAGACGCATGCGATTGTTGGATACGTCTTTTGAGGCTGATTTTACTTTGGAGCGCTTTGTTTTCGTTTTGGGCACCATATTATATAATGGCCAAACAGGACTGATCTGAGGACAGTACCTGAGTACTTTACATGCATCAAAAGTTTACCAAGAGGTTTTTGAAAAAGTGCTATAGTCTCGCTATTTCCTACGTGTCCGTGAGCGACACGAACGTTTATAAAGGAAAACCTTTTGGGATATTTTGAAAACGACGGGACGTGTATTTAGGAAAACATATATGGAAATATATTATTATTTTAAAATGAGCGTCCGTCACTTATACCGTGAGTTACGCATTCACGCGGCGATTTAGAAAAATATTTTTTTGCATGAGTTTTATTTAGTTCTTGAAAGTTTTCCAAAGATGCGTACTATACATGTATTATAGTATTTTACTAGTGTATATTGGATTTCAGTAGTGGATTTCGAGATTTGTATCTCTATTATAACTCCGAGGATATGCGTGCAAATCTGATGATTTGCGTGACGCTTGACGGAGTTCGATTTTGAGTTTTGTACTCGTTTTCATGCGCATTGACGCGCTGTGTGTTTCTGCATCTTCCGTGATTTCGGAGCCCCGTTGATTTGAGCTGATTATTGAAATGTTTTCCATTTTGGGGGTTTAAATTTAAATTCGGGGACCGAATTTTTTTAAGGGGGGAAGATTGTAATATTTCAGAAAATATAAAATATTATTTTTGGAATTTAATATTAAAATAATATTTTTCCCGAAAACTGCCCGATTTGAGAAATTGGGGTTTTCGAAAAAGAGTATAAAGATATACCAATAATTGTGAAATAATTGGAAATTAAAATGATTTATTCATTTAAAAATATATTTAAAGGATTTGACATTTTTAAATATTATTATATGTAATTTGGATAAAACCCCGATTAGTGCACTGCTAATTGCGATTAAGCCAAATCCGTGTTTCTACAGTTTTCATGGCTAGTGCACCATGACATGTTACATGTTATTTCATTTGTGTTATTTCATTTGGGTGTAGGTGTTTTTGGTGAGAATAGAAGGGAAAAAGGTGTAATGATGAGTTGTAGAGAGAGGGGGGACATAATGATGACTTGGAAAGTGGGTGGGTGAGAATAATAGTGAGAGAGAGAAAGGGGGGCTGCTGCCATATCTTTGCCCCATTATTTTCTCCTCCTTCTTCATCTTTCTCCAACCTCACTTCCCTCCTCAAATATCCCTAGATCTATCTCCAAATAATCCCCAAAACCCTACTCTCTCGTCACAAAAATTAATCCCCATCTCTTCCTCTATATATTGAACCAAGCAAAGTGGGATTTTGACGGCATTGGGAAGTTAGTGCTGTCTAGAGTGGCCTAAATAAGGTATAACTTCTTCCTTTTTAGTTTAGTTTGTGCGATATCGTATTTTAAGTGTCGTTTTGTGATATCGATAACCTGCTGTGACCCCGAGTATTCACTGTAAAAGCAAACAGTGTGGTAGTGTTGTACTCGAGAACCTGAGTGTTCACCTGAAACCGTATCCCTTTCCCATCGGTTTTGGCCGGCGACTATGGGCTAAATTCCGGCGACCTCGGGTGGGTAGGTGAGTTAGGGCTTGGGTTTCGTAGGGTACTTGCCTGAACCTGTTTAGAGGTGTTTGGTCCTACTAGATTTTTCTGTTGTGAAAATAGGTGAAATCTAGGAACAGTTAGGAGTGTTTACATGACCATGGTGACACGATTCCTGACCTCAGCCTTAGAGGTAAACCCGATGCACGAACTTAGGATTTGTTCCGTTTCAGTTTTGTGACTTTTAGTGTGCCTGCAGGGAAATCTGGAGCAACCCGGGGTGTTTTTGAGTTACCCAAACAATACCAGGGACCTAAATACACTAACAGGAGACCACCATGACAAAACGAACCCATTCAGAGCATGAGGGCCAGGAAGGCCGGATTTTGTGGGGTTGTGGCCGGCCCCATGTGGGTATTTGGGGGCTAGGTTATTATAGTAGGTCACATACACTATGTACATCATCCTAGACTTATTTGCTTAGCTTTATTTGACCCGAGTAAAATTCTGGGAGCATTTTAGTGTGATTTTGGCTATGGTTTTCCGTATTTTGTAATGCTAAGTTTTGATATTTGAATTTGACATTGGTTGTTGGGTGTTCGTACAACAACAACAAGGGGTGTTTGGTTGATTTTGTACGCGTAGGCCATAGGTTCTGACCTGTGAGCAATGCGCGTACCGTTTTGGATTTCAAAACTTGATTTTAATAGCGTTGCGATATATGTTGTTATTGTAGGTACCCTCGCATGGATTCCGAGGCGATGGATCATGGCGTCATCGACTTCGGCAAGCGAAGACCAAGGTGAGTAGATCTATATCTACCGGGAAAGTTGGGTGGATGGCGTATAGCACCCCCGCAAAGTTTTGATGGAAACTGATTTATAGAATATGGTTAAGGAAACCTAGATTTGGAAACTAGGGTTAGAGTTAAATGATAGTTAATGAAACCATATTAGAAACTAAGGATAGTTAGAAATGATATAATACGGCTAATATGTGATGACGGGATTTGAGAATGATGCTTGACGATATTGCCGTTTAGGATGCTATAGGACTAGATAGTCGACGTAGATGTGTCATCTGAACCATACATATTTCTAAACTGAAGAGTCGTATGCATCTTTTAAACAGATACCTTGAGGGACGTTACGGAATTTCAAATGATAGCTTTTCCTTAAAAACACCGTAACCCCTATTTTCAAAACTACGATTCGCTTCTTTAAAAATCTGATTGTATGGTTCGGGTGTGTATGTTAGATTAGATACTTATACTTTTAGTGGAGATAGAATGTTTATGTAAACTTGACTTGATGTGAGATATAAATGCGATGAAAGAATATAAGACGTGATATGATGATTCGGTGATATGTTGGTATACGGATGCGAGTCGATTGAGATGATTTATACCCTGCCGGTCCCCTGATATGAGTTTATTGTGGATGTGACCTGGGACATAGGTATATAGGGATATTTATATATGTTGTGAATCATGAGTGATAGCCGTATAAGACGTTAGGTCCGTACCCTCCTCGTCTTATAGGATGATAGAGTCCCTGATAGCTTAATGCCGCCGTACGATGATTTTCCGTACGTGATGAGTTTGACTTGAGGTTTGATCCATACCCTTGACTAGAGGATGCCGTACGATGAATTATACCGTACGTGGTGCTGTGAGGTTAGATGCCGATTGATAGATTCACCGACTCAGACATATGATAGTTACGTATATCTTATAGCTTTTAGCTGATGATTTACCTTATGCTACATTCATGATATTATTATTGCATTGGATATACCTGTGTTGGTACACTTACACCATTATCGATGATGCGTATGTTACACGTACACAGATTTGCCAGCTCACAAACTTCATCATCGATAATTGCCATGTCACTACACAGTATGATTGCTGCATCATGATATGACTCTTTGCATAATTTACTTGCTATAGTTACCTGTGCACTTTTATACGATGTTGCATTTGACTTTGGAGATATTGGGAACCGCAAGACATATTTTCAAAACTGGAATTATTTAAAGGAGTGGTTTTCCCTTAATATGATATATCACTGTTTCATGTTTCATGATATACGGATATGCTTACATTTCCATCATATGTCACATATATCATGCTTTATGATTTTACGCATTGAGATATGCGGTTTTCATGAGATTTTTGGATTTGAGAACCGTGGTCATTTTAAAAGAAAGTATGTATTGTTTTAAAAAGCCGGTTTCTCTTGATATGATATTTCAATGCGTCCATCATGCGTTTTCTCGGTTCTGAGACGTGTGCTTGAAACCCGATTCGATGAGTTGGATGATCCGTTTGCGGGTACATGGTGGACCCGGTATGGTTCCCCGGGGCGAGAAATGTTTTTCGTGGAGTAGACGATGAGCCTGGCAGGGTGGCTAGTATCTACCGGTGATTGGTTGGACCTGACGGATATCCAGAGTCGAGAGATGATATGGGCTGATCCGGACTGACGGAGCCCGTGGGCCGATCCGGACTGACGGAGCCCGAGATATGAGGATTTACGTATCGATGCTGGACACAGGTTTTATGATGTTTTCGGGTGTCGATGTTGGACACCCAGGTTCCATGATTTTGATATGTCGCGAGGGACACCGTTGATTTATATCCTCATACTTTCTTGCATACTCTTTTATGATATTTACGTGCATACATACATTGATCATATGGTTGTACGAGATCCACATACATACAGACATTGATTATCTGATTGGATGATATTAGCATACTTATAGACTTTAGTTATTGTTGGCACATATATGGATACGGTCATCCTATATATCATAGTATTACATTAATGATATAGTTGACCTAGGAGTCGTTGTTTATTCGATTTCTATCTGTTGATATTTTTCTACTCACGAATTGGCAATTCACTCCCGTTGTGCCACAGTTCTTGCAGGTTGACTGTTTGGGTCAGTAGCGGCTTCGCCGGCACACAATTGCATTCGGGTGTTTTGCATTGGTAGATGTGACATTTGTATCGTACCTACTCTTGTATCTATATTTCATATTGTATCTAGTCGACTCCATCAATCAAAATTAGTAGATTGTATAAGTAATGAGACTTAGTGGGATTGTGGTTGCGAGACTTAGAGCGAGGGGTTTTTCGCTACTTGTGGTATTTATATCTTGCTTTCTTTTATCTTTTATGGTGAACTTCGCCATTAGGCGTCGCATACATATATATATTGTCTTGCGTGGTTATGATCCGCCGTTTGGCGAAGAGCTAGCTCCCGCTTGGGGATGCCTTTATTTTTATTATGTATTTGTGGTTTTGGATCAAAATATACAATGGAGGTGCTGCCCAAATTTTTAAAAAGACGAAACACGTTTTCAAACTAGTAAATTTCACTTGCATTTTCATGTTCCTTTTCTATGCACTTTAAGAAAACTTGATTTCATTTTATCTCTATTTCAAAACTTCACCTCCTTTATTTTCTTAAAAATGTTTAGATTTTTGGGTTTCAGCATACTTAAATTACATGACGCCTTTAGACGTTGTGTGATTTAAGTGCTGGTCACGAGCTAATATTTCAGGTCGTGACAAAGTTGGTATCAGAGCGCTAGGTTTAACCTTGGTTCGAGTCTATGTTTGACTATGCAGAGTCTAGGGCGAGTATGTATTTCGGAATCTAGGCTTGACCTTACGGAACTTTGACTTGAACGGGGGGTATTAGACCCGAACTTTCGTTTCATAGGTCGACCCTAATTGATGGAGTAGGTAGCTTCAGTAGAGTGACGTACCGTACGTATGTTCCGTGGCATATTTACGATACGATACTCCACTTAAGAAACCTTAGGATGTACATATTTTTGAGATCTATGATTCTCTTCGTACCCTTGATTGTATATCCATTTGAGATCCTCGATACTATTTGTTTACATGATCATACTCTCATTGATGTTGTTCCTTCTTATGATCATGTATCCATTCTGGATCTGTCATTTCCTTTCTTTCCGTTGATCTGCTCTCTTAGATACTCGATTGAGGTTCCTGTCACCATGGTTTGAGCGCAGTTTGAGCTGCTGGTGTTGCGGTCAGGGCGAGCTCGTCTGGTACGAGGGCTGACCATTGTGTTTTCTGGTGACATGAGAACGTCTCGACGTAGTGTTATGTTGTAACCTCTTGTAGAGGCGAGTGATTGGTTTTACACCGGATGATCGGGCCATTGTTAGAGCCGCCGGTTGCGAGAGGACCGTTGATGTACAGCTTACCTCAGAAATTGTGATGCCGTCTACCATGCAGACAGATGACCCGGCTGTCGCTGAGATTGACGGGATATCGCTTCCAGAGCGTACGAGCTGAGATCGCCGGAGCTTCCAGGAAGAAATACGACAGATGATAGCTAGTCTACCCCAAGTTGAGAGACGAAGGTGATTCGTCAGATTGATGCGCCGACGCAGGCCCGGTTGAATTGAAGATTTTCTGTATGGAAAGTCTTACTCAGATCTAGAGCAGACCGATCCAAAGATGACCGTTGATATACTGTCTTTCCTGGACGATTGAGGCATTATTTAGTGTGCGGATGGAGAGAATTCACATGCCGGCTAGGCGAAACTAAAGAGTTCGAACGAGTGTCAGAAACCCACTTTTCCCAACTTTAAAGTGTTCGGAGGAACATGCAAGTAATTCTATGGACCCTCTAGAAGAATGAAACCCTAACTCGACATGATGACCATGGAACCGCTTTTGAACCTTATGGTTTGCAGCAGTTTAGCGGTGCCATCAGTGAGGCTTGGGTTTGCCCTTCTACGGCTGGTCCAGAGGTACTATGGTATGTACCAGATATTTTAGACTGTGCTCAGGTGTTGAGTTTTCGGGAAATTTTGGGACCTTGATGACTCGATCGAAAAGTTTGACGTCGTCCGGATATCATGTAATAAAAGACCAGTAAGCTGACCAGCTTCGGACAGAAAACCTCACCCAGATGCGTTGTGAGTTGATCAAGGACGGACAAGTATTGAGTATTCCTCTGATGGTTGGGACGAGTTCCTGAGGACGTGTTCGGCCAGATATCTTCTACAGAGTGATGAAGATACCGAGTTCGTGACTTCTAGTCCGTGTGAGAGACTCCGGATTGACAATGGCCGAAGACAGTTGCAGCGCGCAGATAGCATAACGTGACGTCAAGATGGATGATGATAAAGATGAGCGGAACCAGAGTTTCGTGCGAGATGCTGGCGAGCTTTTGTTACTCCCCGTTGATGCCGGAGGATCTGATATACATACAGAGGCGTTGGGATGCGGCCAATTTCCGAGTAAATGCTGTGCTGAGAACGCAGATGTCCAGAAAGCGAGAAGAGACTATGTAAGAGTACCAACCTCCGTACAGTCGGCATAAGCGAGATTGGAAGAGACCTTAGGCAGGATTCCTTCCAGGACACTGCTGCAATAAGATTTACTCCCAGGATCAGATGTGTGACGTGTATTTAGAGAGCCAGAGGCTGACGCCAGTGATGTGCTGCCTTATGAGTGGTCGTGATGATTGACCGAGAGATGACCAGAGAAGTGCCAGAAAGGAATCGTCCCCGTTAGCACACCTGACTGGGCCGATGAGCCGATGAGTTGCGAGATTGGTAAATCCACAGAGGAATGAAGACCCAGAGACAGAAGACGCCAGACCGTGAGCAAGAGGAAAGAGGATATTTTTGTTCTGCAGGTTTTAGGCGGACCGATTTATTTTTCGACATTGTAGGAGGTGTGCCTTGATGTCATTTGTTGCGATTTGCGTTTGTGATCCGAGTATCACGCTTATATCGCTTGGATTTGAGTTTTGAGGATTGAGTTTCATGATATCGTTTTCAAGCACCATGGTTGCACCTACTGGGCATTTATATTTTGCGCGTAGTTATTACACTTGAGATATGCTTTATACACCGTTGTGTTGATTTATGATTTGTGAACAATTATTGCACTTAAATATCATTTTGTGCCTTGGCTGCACATATTTATGATTTCATGGATTTCCTACAGTTGAGTTGATTTTGTGCTTATGGTACGCATTCGATTTGGTTTTTGCACTCGGTATAGTTCACATATGCTTGCAGTGTATTTTGTGCACCTCGGTTGCACCTGACTTCGTTTTGATGTCATTTGAGATATTTATTGTGATTTCATGCCTAGGGCATGCATATGATTTGATTTATGCTTTCGGCATAGTTTTCATGCACTTTTAGTATTTTGATTTGCTTTTGTGCACCCTGATGCACATGGTTGTGAGATTATATACCACGGTATACCTGATTTGGATTTGGATTGAAATGTGTTGCATACCGTCGATTTCGATTTCGATACTCGATATTTGTTTTGTGCACCTTATGCACCTGATTGGATTCTTACGCATGATCGGCGCTTGATATTGGATTTCGTGATTTCGTGCATGTTGGATACACATGATTGAAATTTTCGTGCACAATAGATGCACCAGGAATTGTTGTCGTGCACACTCGTTGCAGTGGACAGATGTTTTTGTGCACACTCGTTGCACTTAGTTTTGCTTTGTGCGTATAGTGGCACCTGTATTTGAGTTTGATTTCCATGCGTACCAGACGCATGTGATTGTTGGATATGCCTTTTGATTTGGTTTGGAGCGCTTTGTTTTCGTTTTGGGCACCATATTATATAATGGCCAAACAGGACTGATCTGAGGACAGTACCTGAGTACTTTGCATGCATCAAAAGTTTACCAAGAGGTTTTTGAAAAATGGCTATAGTCTCGCTATTTCCTACGTGTCCGTGAGCGGCACGAACGTTTATAAAGGAAAACCTTTTGGGATATTTTGAAAACGACGGGACGTGTATTTAGAAAAACATATATGGAAATATATTATTATTTTAAAATGAGCGTCCGTCACTTACACCGTGAGTTACGCATTCATGCGGCGATTTAGAAAAATATTTTTTTGCATGAGTTTTATTTAGTTCTTGAAAGTTTTCCAAATATGCATACTATACACGTATTATAGTATTTGACTAGTGTATATTGGATTTCAGTAGTGGATTTCGAGATTTGTATCTCTATTATAACTCTGAGGATATGCGTGCAAATCTGATGATTTGCGTGACGCTTGACGGAGTTCGATTTTGAGTTTTATACTCGTTTTCATGCGCATTGACGCGCTGTGTGTTTCTGCATCTTCCGTGATTTCGGAGCCCCGTTGATTTGAGCTGATTATTGAAATGTTTTCCATTTTGGGGGTTTAAATTTAAATTCGGGGACCGAATTTTTTTAAGGGGGGAAGATTGTAACATTTCAGAAAATATAAAATATTATTTTTGGAATTTAATATTAAAATAATATTTTTCCCGAAAACTGCTCGAATTGCGAAATTGGGGTTTTCGAAAAAGGGTATAAAGATATACTAATAATTGTGAAATAATTGGAAATTAAAATGATTTATTCATTTAAAAATATATTTAAAGGATTTGGCATTTTTAAATATTGTTATATGTAATTTGGATAAAAACCCGATTAGTGCACTGCTAATTGCGATTAAGCCAAATCCGTGTTTCTACAGTTTTCATGGCTAGTGCACCATGACATGTTACATATTATTTCATTTGTGTTATTTCATTTGGGTGTAGGTGTTTTTGGTGGGAATAGAAGGGAAAATGGTGTAATGATGAGTTGGAGAGAGAAGGGGAACATAATGATGACTTGAAAAGTGAGTGGGTGAGAATAATAGTGAAAGAGAGAAAGGGAGGCTGCTGCCATAACCTTGCCCCATCATTTTCTCCTCCTTCTTCATCTTTCTCCAACCTCACTTCCCTCCTCAAATAACCCTAGATCCATCTCCAAATAATCCACAAAACCCTACACTCCCGTCACAAAAATTAATCCCCATCTCTTCCTCTATATATTGAACCAAGCAAAGTGGGATTTTGACGACATTGGGAAGTTAGTGCTGTCTAGAGTGGTCTAAATAAGGTATAACTTCTTCCTTTTTAGTTTAGTTTGTGCGATATCATATTTTAAGTGTCATTTTGTGATATCGATAACCTGTTGTGACCCCGAGTATTCACTGTAAAAGCAAACAGTGTGGTAGTATTGTACTCGAGACCCTGAGTGTTCACCTGAAACCGTATCCCTTTCCCATCGGTTTTGGCCGGCGACTATGGGGCAAATTCTGGCGACCTCGGGTGGGTAGGTGAGTTAGGGCTTGGGTTTCGTAGGGTAGTTGCCTGAACCTGTTTAGAGGTGTTTGGTCCTTACTAGATTTTTCTGTTGTGAAAATAGGTGAAATATGGGAACATTTAGGAGTGTTTACATGACCATGGTGACACGATTTCTGAGCTGAGCCTTAGAGGTGAACCCGATGCACGAACTTAGGATTTGTTCCGTTTCAGTTTTGTGACTTTTAGTATGCCTGCAGGGAAATCTGGGGCAACCCAGGGTGTTTTTGAGTTACCCAAACAATACCAGGGACTTAGATACACTAACAGGAGACCACCATGACAAAACGAACCCATTCAGAGCATGGGGTCCCGGGAGGCCGGATTTTGTGGGGTTGTGGCCGGCCCCATGTGGGTATTTGGGGGCTAGGTTATTATAGTAGGTCACATACACTATGTACATCACCCTAAACTTGTTTGCTTAGCTTTATTTGACCTGAGTAAAATTCTGGGAGCATTTTAGTGTGATTTTGGCAATGGTTTTCCGTATTTTGTAATGCTAAGTTTTGATATTTGAATTTGACATTGGTTGTTGGGTGTTCGTACAACAACAACAAGGGGTGTTTCGTTGATTTTGTACGCGTAGGCCATAGGTTCTGACCTATGAGCAATGCGCGTACCGTTTTGGATTTCAGAACTTGATTTTAACAGCATTGCGATATGTGTTGTTATTGTAGATACCCTCGTGTGGATTCCGAGGCGACGGATCATGGAGTCATCGACTTCGGAAAGCGAAGACTAAGGTGGGTAGATCTATATCTACCGGGAAAGTCGGGTGGATGGCTTATAGCACCCCCGCAAAGTTTTGATAGAAACTGATTTATAGAATATGGTTAAGCAAACCTAGATTTGGAAACTAGGGTTAGAGTTAAATGATAGTATGTGAAACCATATTAGAAACTAAGGATAGTTAGAAATGATATATTACGGCTATTATGTGATGACGAGATTTGTGGATGATGTTTGACGATATTGCCGTTTAGGATGCTATACGACTAGATAGTCGACGGAAATGTGTCATCTGAACCATATAAATTTCTAAACTGAAGAGTCGTAAGCATTGTTTCCCTAATAAGAGCAATGCTCTGTTTTGAATTTCAAAATTCAAAAATCGTGCCACGTGTCAAAAGCAGACACGCCAGCGCCAGGAGCGCTGCACCCTAGACAGCGCACCCCAATCAGAGCAAAGCTCTGTTTCAAAATTTAAAATTTAAAAGTTGAAGCAACGCTTCAAATCCAGCGCTGTGCGATGCGCGCCACATGTCAAACACGGGTGCGCTAGCGCAGTTGCGCTGCGCTGCGTGCCACGTGTCAAACGTGGGTGCGCTAGCGCAGTTGCGCTGCGCGCCACGTGTCGAACGTATGTATGCTAGCGCAAGGTGCGCCAGCGCTGGAATTAAAAATTCCCCCACCGTCAGATCAAAAGATCTACTAATAATAAATTATTAATTAATCAGAATTAAAATTCTTTTATGGAAAGATTTTTCAATCTTATTAAAACAAGAAGATTATCTTCTGTAAAACAGAAGTCTTAGGATCAAAGATCCAACGATGGGTAAGATTCCAAATCAATCAGAGAAAGATCTCTTAAAACCGATTTAACAAATCATTTGGCCCTATATAAAGGACCCTAGACTTCAAGTCTAAAAGATACAGAATACAAGAGATACAGAATACACAAAAAGAGAGAGAAAAACCCTCTGTAAAAAGAAGAGCAAGCTCTTAGAAAGAAGAAGATTTTTTTCATTTTCAAGGGAAAAAGAACTGTGTTCTAGAACAACAGAGATGAATCCATCTCGTAAAAAGAAGAATCATTTTCTAAAACAGATTCTAGATCTATAAAAAAATCAAGGTCTTTGATTTAAAGAAAAGATCAAAAGATCTGATCATCAAAAAATAATAAACAAAAAGAAGTATTTTACTTCATTCACAGATCTTTGATCTATAAAGGCAGAGCGTTTGATAAAAACAAGAACTTTTTTTCTTGGATCTTGAGGCAAAGCATCCTTTGAAGAACATAAAATCTGTTCTTTGGTCTTAGAATTGATCAGATGCGCTTTGCGCTATTAAAAAAGTGTCTTGCACTCATGAACTGCGCCCTTGCGCTCATTGGACCGGCGTGTTAGTTATATGTATGCCCTAGAGGCCATTACTGTACATACGATGTATATTGTAGTGGATGCTAGGACATATATAGGGAGGACTTTCTTGCTCGACATGATAGTATGCTATCTGGTTGTACTTTATCTTAACATGTACTCTGATTGTCTCTATGTTACATGTTGATAAAGCCCTTAGGATATGTACTCGACTACTGGGACTATGATGAGATCATACTAGTGGGGCCACGGTAGTCGACGAGTACATCCTATAACTGTTCCTAGTCGAGGGTGTATCGAGACAGGGCATCGATACACCAGAGTAGACTAGCGTATACGCATCTTGATCCATATGATGGGCGATGGATGATCCCATATCCATCGGTGTTTGACATCAAGGATGGTGTACGGGTGCTCAGTAGATACTGGGTACACTGGACGGACTCGCCGAGAACTCCCAGATGGTATTATACCTCACATCAGATGGCAGTTCTCCGGTGACACTGGTACAGAGTAATCTGTTGACCCGAGATTGTCATAGAGTCTTGTGTGATTCCCACTGTGCTTTGATTTCCATCATACCACGTCCAAGAGGGCGTGCAAAAAGGTGGCTTTTGGGTACAGTCCCGAATCACATGGAGGCAATGAGCGATAGGAGGGGATTCGTCTCTCCCGGTATAGGGAGTTGATGTTGTGCTGTGTTCGATTGGCTATAACCAGAAATCCCTGGCCAGGGTTGCTGAGATTTACTGGTAAGTGTTATCAGTAGTTTCTCGAACTGTTATAGACCTCATATCGACACGACTTATCAAGCTACTGGGGTTTGACGTTTACCACCCCTAGGCGAGATATGCAACATATCAGACGACGAGACCGGACTGTACGGGAGTGTTACTGTTTGGATTCACAGGCGAAGTTACAGGCTTGCTTGTTGATCTTCTGAGCGCTCAATACCTGGGTGGCTGTTACGTTTAGCTGACCGCTTGCAGCTTGTAGGTGTTTGATATGATCATCACCTACTGCCGGCGTATTGACGATTCTTTAGAGTCCTACACAGAGGTTTCTTGGCTCAGGCAAAACGGAGTAGGGGCACGTATGTGATATGTGCGGGACCGAGGATAATACGATATGAGATATCGTATTGTATTCTCGCGATATTTGATATCAGCCGGGTCATCGGATCAAGTGTTGATTCGATGAATCGGTACTGATAAATATTAGTCGGTTATATGAGATATAGCCGGATTGTCGGTTCAAGTGTTGATTCGATAATTTAATGTATAATAATATATATGATATATTAAATTACATTATCTAATATTAGCTCACTAAAAGATTCTTTTTCTCACTCGGGTAATACATTGATATATATGCGATATATGTTAATTGTATTATTTTATTTTGTTACGATAAATATTGTATATGTGATATATAATATTGTAACATGTTATAATTATTAATGCAACATGTTTAGAGGAGTTTAAACAAGATTAGGGTTTGATTTGGGTTAATGATTTCTAGATGTTTCTAGATGGTTTTACTTTGTCTTTGTTAAGATATTATGATAGATATTTCTTTGTGACTCACCCTTTAACCCAACCTAAACCTTAACCCTAGTAAACTCTCTACAATGGTTACTACAACCATGGTTGCATAAATGATTATGATAACATTTTATTATTCATCACAAATGAGGTTGTTCATCTTCTTCCTTCTTCTTCTTTGCTTACAAAGCTTTCTTGCTTTGATATTTGTGATGAAAATATGTGAGAAAAAGATAAATAAAGAGAGCAAAAATCCTACTTCATCATCCTCATCTTCCCTTGCCATTTAGATGAGGGTGTTCACATCATTTCATGAGTGTTAGCTTGTGTTAACGGAACTTCAAGGTAGATCATCTTAGTATCGAAGATCGGAAGCAAAGGTTGCATCTTTCTCTTCGTGGAACCTCTCGAGAGTCTGGAACCCGATGATCGCAGCGAAGGGACCACAACACGGAGCATATGAAGTGAAGGACCGGATCTACAAAGGTTGTAATCCCTCTCACTTAGTGTTAAAGTTGTTAACATGTTAGTTTTCGCCTAATCTCTAGTTTAAAGATCCGTATTCGGGTTGTTCGGCACGGCTAAATTTTTAATCGGGCATGGTTGATACCTCGTAGACCTTTGTGGCAGTGCCCAGCAACCCTACAGTGGTATCAGAGCCTAGCTAGAGCCTTAGGCGATGCGTAGACGGAGTTAGAAGTCCGATCGAACCGAAACCCTAACTCAAGAATGCTCTCTGTACATTTTTTGAAATCTGATCTTTTTGGAAATTAAAAATATGCAGAAAAATCAGCAGGGAACGTGCTCATGATTCTTCTAAAGTGCGGCGGAACCGCGGCACAAGCTGGCTTGTGCGGCGGTTCCGCGGCCAATTAGTTACATCAGCCTTTTTCATTTGCACAGTAATTCCTAATTTCTTGTGCTGTATTTTCTGGAATATTTTAATATTTTTTCTACAGTTGAGTTTTCTGGGGTTGTTTAGGGAATTCGTAGATTCGATCGGATTGTCTAATTTTGTCTCTGTGTGATTCCGGATAATTTTTGAATATGTTAAAAAGTTCGACCGGATATAAATACCCACCTTTTCCCCTGTTGGGAAATTTCCAAGTGTTGGATTTTTCCGTAGTTTAAAGACGTTCTAAGTAGTGCAAGTAACGCGATGGTCCCTCTAGAAGACAACAAACCTTAACTCGATTATGTGACCGTCTTGAACTGCCCTTTGAACCTTAGGGTTTGGGGCAGTACGGCGTGCCACATGTGAGGCGTTGGGTTGACCCTTCTACGGCTGGACCGTTGGTACTGAGGCATGAACTGGATGTTTTAAAACTTGTTTCATGTGTTGATTTGTTTCGGGAAAACTTGGGTGTTTGACTGTTCGATCGGAAAGTTTAACATTTTCTGTTTATCTGGAATTTGATACAATACTTGGAATCTACAAGTAGTTATGAGATAACTGAATGAATGTTATAAACATAGCAGTTTAGTCTCACTTGATCGGTTGCCACGGAATTTTGATGTGATCAAAAGTCCGTCGTAATCACGTAGCATACGCGGATACTCGCCGGGTAAACTTAATAGACAGCCTCACTCCATAGCCCCGACCAAGTGACTGTAGGAGAACCCCGTCGCCGAAAGCATCCGTTAGGGTGCTCGCGGCAGCGGTGTTCCGTCTTGGTGCACTTCGTCGGCGGCATCGGGGGTGCGGCCGTCTACTAAAGTTTGCGACGAGCATTCGATCAGTTTTTCGGGAATCTTGTTGAATTGCCCGACTTGATATTGAAAAGAGTTTTCGATAATGAGACTAAAATGCGGGGTTTATAATTGTTAGGCATGCGATGTCTAAGGAATTCATTTGGTTAGGCATGCGATGTTTAAGGAAGTTGCGGATTCCAACTGTTGTAGTTTTGCACTTTCTTTTCTGTGACCGTAAGCGTAGTATGTGGTGTATCGCCGGCTTCGTTGCTATACATCAACGACAATCGGGATACGCATACTTGCTTATGTTGATGATATGAGATATTATTTGTTGCTGTGATATGTTATATTGGATTGTCGCGTTTGAATAGCCGGGGGTTTTATGTGAGATGAGAGTTTTTCTTTTTCATTCATGTAAAATTCATTTGTATGTAATATTCTTTTATTGGGGCACTTCCAGGTAGCGGAAGATGTCACCGTTGTATATTATTTACTTTTCCGCATTAGGTAGACCCAAGGCGGGGAGCACAAGTAACCGGGTTCTATGGTCCAGTGGGAGACCATCTCGAGGAGTCGAGACCGGGTCTCCTAACCCTAGAATTGGCTGTGTTACTTGCCGCTCTCGTAGGGGTCTAGGGATGTGGGTTTGGCTATTCATCGCGACCGTGGAATCCGTGTTTTATACAGGCTCGTATTGAAAACATGGACGTCTTAGTATATCCAATATTTCATATATGTTCTTCTGCTGCAATGTTCTGTGATGAGATCATATTACTGCCTGAGACGAATGTTTATATTATATATATGAGATATATGTTATATTGCAGATTTCGTTTCAAAAGAGATGCTTGTGAAGCATAATAAAATGGGACTTCATTAATGAGATTGATGAAATAAAAGAAACCTAAGATGTTGTGGAATCGAATTTCAAAATTAAAACAGGTAGCTACAGTTCTTGCTTTGCATCGCGGTGTTCCTTGTAGAACATCCTGCACCTTATTCGATAGGGAAAGGACCGAGATCCCTTCACCGGGAGTGACTCCTTTAGCGATAACGGGCAGATGCTACAACCCTCGGTTTGTCTTTTGATTGCTCCTATAGTTCCTGCTTTGCATAGTGATATATATGATATATCCTGCACCTTATTCGATGAGGAAAGGGCCGACGATCCCTTCACCGGGAGTGACCCCTTTAGCAAAACTAGAAAAGCCTCAAAAACACTCCATTTAAAATCACTCAATTCTACAACGATGTCAAGTTCATTACGCAAAGGGTTTTCTTAAAAACCTGTCGTAGCCCTCCGTCATTTCAGATAAGTAGTATTTAGTATTCGTGCTGCGTTTGTTGACCTCTGTCAAGGCGTAGTGTGCGGTAGCTGATTAGTGCTTATCTGTATAAACATATGATGTGATTGATTTAGGGTAGTCGTGCGACCTTGTTGACCTCTGTCAAGGGTCGTGCGGGTGGGTTTACTTCAATCAGGAAATGACGGGTTGAACTTGACTAGCAGCCTATGGTTTGTTGACCTCTGTCAAGGTCATAGGACGCTAGGGGCAAAATATTATCGGGAATTTCAAGTGTTGAAATTTGCAATGAGATTGCATACCTTCTATGAGATAGTTGGATCCCGATACCCGCTGCGGGTAAGAGTTACTCCTGGGAGAGTTTTACACATTACAATTAGCCGATCAAGTAGGTGTCTAGAAAGGTGTTAACGGGGTTACGCCTCTGGGAAAACGAGGTTTACATTAATTAGGTTCGTGCGAAAGCACGGGGGACCTCCCTCAAAGTACCGACACTGGCCTGGCTGAAAGATTGGCGAACTTGTAGCGTGTAATTAATCCCGGCTAGTCTTTCCTTTTAGGGTTTGAAGGAAGATTTGATTAAAACAGTGGGAGACATCCTGATTAGATATATTAGATAACCAATCTAATCTTGCAAGAGCATACGCTGAGTGTTTTTTTCTCTCTCTCTCCAGATAGCGACCATATCACGCCTTAATCAAGATAATATAACGGATATATTGACCGAACCCGCTTGTTATACTGAGCTGGGGAACGTTGGTCCCGCTCCAACTTATAATTGTTATAGGACAGAGCAGGAAATTGGGGATTACCAGAATTCCCGTGCCGCCCAAACAAAGAAAGTGCATGTTGATGCGTCATCTTCGGGTGTGTTCATTACAGAGAACTGTTTCTCAGTTTCCTTTACGTCCTGGGTATGTAATACCGGATCAGGATCCCGCATATGTAATCTGTTACATGGGCTACAGATAGGTAGAGAACTGAGAACGGGTGATAAGTTTCATGAGACAGAAAACGGTGCAAGTGTTGCAGCCAAGTCTGTTGGTCACTATCACCCTGTATTACCTGAATACATTGATTCTGAACAAATGCTATTAGATACCGAATCTGATATACAAAATCATATCAGTCTCTTTATTAGTAAAGAAAGGATATAATTTTGTATTGTTGGATAATGTTTTGAACATTTTCTATATCAAGAGTTGATCGGTTCAGGCACGTTATCTAAAAGCATTGACGTTCTAAATCAAACTACAGTTCTTAGTATACAGAACACACACAAGAGGAAGAGTTCAGAAATGAATGAATCCTTCTTGAGGTATTGTAGACTAAGTCATATCAATGCGACCCGACTGGCTGAAGTTACATATAGATGCATATTTAAATTAGTTTGAATTTACATCTTGTAAAACTTGCCGGTCATGTCACAAAGATAAGATGACCACAGCTCTGTTTGTTGGAAACAGAGAAAGAGTTAGTGAACTTTTGGGATTGATACATGCTGATGTATGAAAGTCCCCTGTCTACACATGCCAAGATCGGTTCTTTGTACTTCATTACATTCTCTGATAATCTCTCAAGATTCAGACATATGTTCCTGTTGAAACACAAGTCCGAACCTTTTGAGATATTCACAGAATATAAGTTAGAAGTAGAGAACCAAATACGGGTATAAGTATTATATCCTTTGATGAGATCAAGGAGGAGATTACTTGAGCACGGAATTCCTGGACTATTCTAAAGGAGAATGAGATTCTCTCTCGGCATTACTCCTCCGTATACACCACAGCACCTCGGTGTATCGGGGCGGAGCAATAGCACCCTATTTGATATGGTGTGATCTATGATGAGTACTGCTGAGTTTCCTATTTCCTTTTGGGAGTTATGCACTTGAGAAGCTGCATACCTATTGAATAGGGTTCAAATCAAATCAGCTGCCCACCACTTTATATGTGATATGGAATGGGAAGAGCCCATATCTTAAGTTTGTTAAGATTTGGGGTTGTCCGGCCTATGTCTAAAAGCAAAATCCGGACAAGCTCGAGGCAAGGTCTGTTATGTAGAACTGGAAAGGTTCCAGCTATACAAACTGCAGCTGATGATTTGGTAGAACCAAAGGATTCAATAGTTTCGAACGAACCTCGGCCTCTCCGCCGATCCAGTAGGGTTCCTCACCCACCTGAGAGGTACTTCGGTTTCTCTATGACAGTGGGAGCGAGGATTGCATCATGAGATGATGACCCAACTAGTTTCGAGCTGGCCATCAGGAGTGGGACTCTGTAAGAATGGCTGGGTGCTTATCGATCTGAGATGGAATCCTTATACACCAACAAAGTATGGACTTTGGTTGCTTTATCTGAAGGGTTAAATCCCCATCAGGAGCAAGTATATCTTGAGAAGATTACTTGGTGTACATAGAAAAGTTGAGACTTTCAAAGCTAGACTTGTTAAAGATTTGCATCATAGACCAGGTATGGATTATGTTGAAACCTTTTCTAAGGATCTATGCTTAAGTCCATCCAGATCCTACTTGCCACGGCTACATACCATGACTACGATATCTGGTGGTTGGGTGTCATGACTGCTTTTCTAAGTGATGTTTTAGAAGAGAACGTCTATAAGTACACAGCCAGAGGGCTTCGTAAACAGTGGGAGCAGCGGAAACGTGTGCAAGATGTTTTATATGATAAAACAGGCATCGCGGAGTTGGAACATCTGTTTTGATGTGGTAGTCAAAGAGTTTGACTTCATCAAAATGGTAGATGAACCTTGTATATACGAAAAGGTAGTAGAGAGTATGGTGGTGATCCTCGTAGAGTGCGTAGATAACATACTCTTGATAGGGAAGGAGTTTCCTATGCTACGTTCGGTCAATCTCCGCTTATCACAAGGATTCTCCATATAGGATCAAAGTGATACCTCCTAAATCCTGGGTTTTGGATCTATGAGATAGATCTAATTGGATGTTAGGACACTCACTAGTTGTAGCGAGATGGTATCAATCGATCCTGGGGAGAATCACTGGAAAGGTTCCAGGCTGATAAGGACGACTGAATGTCAGTCGCAGGCATTGTCTTTACCCTCAGTGGAGGGACGGTATGTTGGAAGAGTTCTAAGCTAGATACCGTGACATACTAGACGATTAAAGGCAAGATACATCGTTACCAAGGATGCTACCAAAAGAGGCAGTCTGGATATTTATAAGTTCATGCGATGAACTTCGTTCCTACCATTGTGTGACAATGGAGTTGTGGCTTTAGCCAAGGAACTACCGTCCCATCAGAAATCCAGATATAATTCTTAGGCAGTATCACCTGATCATGGAGATGGTTGATCTCCAGGGAGATTAAGGTTAGGAGAGTAGACACAGAGGACGACAGCGCGGATCCATTCACAAAGGCCTTTTTCCCAGTAGAGACTTTTATGGGATGGTTGAGTATGAGATACTTCAACCGCAGCTAATTGTTGGGTATGCGATACCATAACAGATGGCCCTAGTGCAAGTGGGAGATTGTTAGTTATATGTATGCCCTAGAGGCCATTACTGTACATACGATGTATATTGTAGTGGATGCTAGGACATATATAGGGAGGACTTTCTTGCTCGACATGATAGTATGCTATCTGGTTGTACTTTATCTTAACATGTACTCTGATTGTCTCTATGTTACATGTTGATAAAGCCCTTAGGATATGTACTCGACTACTGGGACTATGATGAGATCATACAAGTAGGGCCACGGTAGTCGACGAGTACATCCTATAACTGTTCCTAGTCGAGGGTGTATCGAGACAGGGCATCGATACACCAGAGTAGACTAGCGTATACGCATCTTGATCCATATGATGGGCGATGGATGATCCCATATCCATCGGTGTTTGACATCAAGGATGGTGTACGGGTGCTCAGTAGAGACTGGGTACACTGGACGGACTCGCCGAGAACTCCCAGATGGTATTATACCTCACGTCAGATGGCAGTTCTCTGGTGACACTGGTACAGAGTAGTCTGTTGACCCGAGATCGTCATAGAGTCTTGTGTGATTCCCACTGTGCTTTGATTTCCATCATACCACGTCCAAGAGGGCGTGCAAAAAGGTGGCTTTTGGGTACAGTCCCGAATCACATGGAGGCAATGAGCGATAGGAGGGGATTCGTCTCTCCCGGTATAGGGAGTTGATGTTGTGCTGTGTTCGATTGGCTATAACCGGAAATCCCTGGCCAGGGTTGCTGAGATTTACTGGTAAGTATTATCAGTAGTTTCTCGAACTGTTATAGACCTCATATAGACACGACTTATCAAGCTACTGGGGTCTGACGTTTACCACCCCTAGGCGAGATATGCAACATATCAGACGACGAGACCGGACTGTACGGGAGTGTTACTGTTTGGATTCACAGGAGAAGTTACAGGCTTGCTTGTTGATCTTCTGAGCGCTCAATACCTGGGTGGCTGTTACGTTTAGCTGACCGCTTGCAGCTTGTGGGTGTTTGATATGATCATCACCTACTGCCGGCGTATTGACGATTCTTTAGAGTCCTACACAGAGGTTTCTTGGCTCAGGCAAAACGGAGTAGGGGCACGTATGTGATATGTGCGGGACCGAGGATAATACGATATGAGATATCGTATTGTATTCTCGCGATATTTGATATCAGCCGGGTCATCGGATCAAGTGTTGATTCGATGAATCGGTACTGATAAATATTAGTCGGTTATATGAGATATAGCCGGATTGTCGGTTCAAGTGTTGATTCGATAATTTAATGTATAATAATATATATGATATATTAAATTACATTATCTAATATTAGCTCACTAAAAGATTTTTTCTCTCACTCGGGTAATACATTGATATATATGCGATATATGTTAATTGTATTATTTTATTTTGTTACGATAAATATTGTATATGTGATATATAATATTATAACATGTTATAATTATTAATGCAACATGTTTAGAGGAGTTTAAACAAGATTAGGGTTTGATTTGGGTTAATGATTTCTAGATATTTCTAGATGGTTTTACTTTGTCTTTGTTAAGATATTATGATAGATATTTCTTTGCGACTCACCCTTTAACCCAACCCAAACCCTAACCCTAGTAAACTCTCTACAATGGTTACTACAACCATGGTTGCATAAATGATTATGATAACATTTTATTATTCATCACAAATGAGGTTGTTCATCTTCTTCCTTCTTCTTCTTTGCTTACAAAGCTTTCTTGCTTTGATATTTGTGATGAAAATATGTGAGAAAAAGATAAATAAAGAGAGCAAAAATCCTACTTCATCATCCTCATCTTCCCTTGCCATTTAGATGAGGGTGTTCACATCATTTCATGAGTGTTAGCTTGTGTTAACGGAACTTCAAGGTAGATCATCTTAGTATCGAAGATCGGAAGCAAAGGTTGCATCTTTCTCTTCGTGGAACCTCTCGAGAGTCCGGAACCCGATGATCGCAGCGAAGGGACCACAACACGGAGCATATGAAGTGAAGGACCGGATCTACAAAGATTGTAATCCCTCTCACTTAGTGTTAAAGTTGTTAACATGTTAGTTTTCGCCTAATCTCTAGTTTAAAGATCTGTATTCGGGTTGTTCGGCACGGCTAAATTTTTAATCGGGCATGGTTGATGCCTCGTAGACCCTTGTGGCAGTGCCCTGCAACCCTACACGGCGCACAGCGCCAAAACGCGCCACGTGTCAACCATAGACACCACTTGCGTTTTGCGCTTTCAAAACTGAGCGCTGCGCTCATGGACTGGCGCTCAGCGCTAAGCGCGCCACGTGTCACTCGCTGGCATGCCAACAGACTAGCGCAAAGCGCTCATAAATGGAAAGCGCAATGCGCTAATGAATCATCGCTTAGCGCTAAGAGTAACACGCGTCACCTTCGTGTGCGCTAGCGCAATACACTCTTTAATTGGCGCAAAGTGCCTGGCGCGCCACGTGGCGCACTGTCAGAACAAACTTTGTTTCTGATACAAGATAAAATGTCAGAGCCCAATGCCTAGCATTATTAAAGGGGCTGAACCAAATAAAGGCTTAATAGCCAGAAACAAAAATAAAATGTTAAAACATTTTAATTGGACTTAGCCCAATTCTGGCTATAAGTCCTCAACCTATATTGAACTGAGCACATCTGCTCTTTCAACCAACTTGCCTTGGTTCAAGGGTACATCTCTTCACTCCTTTGATATTTGTCGTTGTAATCCCTCAACGTCGTCAGAGAGGTGGTGGGTCCCGACAACCACACATTATTACGGACTGTGGGGTCCTTAAACTCATGGACTATGATGTCCTTAACTTTGACCGTGATGTCTTAAAACTAACATCAGACTGTGGGGTCCTTAAACTCATGGACTATGATGTTCTTAATCTCGACCGTAATGTCTTAAAACTAACAACGGACTGTGGGGTCCTTAAACCCACGGACTATGATATCCTTAACCTCGACCGTGATGTCTTTAAACTAACATTGGACCGCAACGTCCTTAAACTAATCATCGAACGCAATGTCACTAAACTAAACAATAGAGCCCAATTGCTCTCTTGTCGGATTCAACCGATCCCGTTAAGTTGATCTCAGTCTAAAATCAGACTAACGTATCCTTAACAAATGTTTAAGTCGATCTTAGTCTCAAATGAGGCTAATGTATCCTTAAACCCAACCCCCAAACCCAAATCTAAGAAAGATACGGATTTAGACTAGTCCACGTCCTACGGGCGACAACATAACTTAGTCTCCGTATACAATCCACGGGCAACCAAATACAAAATAAACACCCACGACACGAAGTGACCATCTGGAGAAGGAGAAAGTTGTTACCGCGATGCGGTAGCGTAATTAACTGTAGGGGCTTGCGCCTGCAGGGAAAAGCGTCCCCACAATCAAAAACCTCTCAAACGAGGGGGAATCTGACGAAGTCTGCTACATCGGCTTCATCCGTTTAAACATTCGATACATGGTTCCATAAATCAACTTGGCATATTCGGAGAGGTGGACGGATAGCACCAATTAGCATCTGCCCCAAATCTCAGGCAAGACGGACCTACGCGGTCGCGTCTGCGTTATTCGGCGGGGAACAGATTCTGGCACGCCCGATGAGACCTTTTCCTCTTTCCACTCCACACTTCGTGTGTCGTGTTCGCGAACCAATCGCGGTTTGTTAATGGTTGCCCTTGGGTTTCGAGGTACTAAGATTTGGCGTTTTGCTTGCTGCAGAAAGCAAAGAATCAATGGTGTCTACTTGTGCAAGATGTTCCAACTGCAACTGCAACCTACGCTCCGCCTCACCTGGAGGTGTAGCTTACGGACCTCAAGCGGCATCCCTGTTCACAATGCCGGTGGAACAGGTCACCCAAGCTACTACTGGATTTTTTTTCGGGACTATGCTTCCCCCAATGAGCTTCAGCACCCATGTACCAGCACCGGAAGCTCCCAAGAAGTCGGTCTTCGATCGGCTTGCTACTACCACGGCCCCTCTCAACGGGTCGTCCAGCTCCAACTCCTCGGTCTTCGCCAGACTGAGCCTGAACTCTGATGGGCCTGCCAAGAAGCCCATCACACCTGAAGTGGCCATCCCAAGGAAGATAGCAATCTCTGCTCCTGAAGTTGTCAAGGCGGCTTCTCTTGCCAAAGAATCGGTCTTTACAAGACTGACTATTCCGGCTCCCGTTCCTGCTCGAAGATCTGTCTTTGACAGATTGGATACCGCTACTCAAAAGACGTCAGTCTTCAAGAGGCTGGCACCAGCTGCGCCTCATCTGGATAGGGGGCAAGACAAAACCATCCCCATCGCCGAACCAACCCCAACAGCTCGACACGCCCGACGTCGCCACTGGCGCCGAGTAAGGAAGGCCGGGGGCAACTCCCCCTCTGGACTAACTCCATCGGCTCCAACGGTGGAAATCAATGCTGTTGTTCCAACCGGGAACAGTTTTGAGCTGCTGAACAAGGTGCGCAGGAATTCGCCTACCGCCGTATTAAAAAGATCTCCTCCACCGGTAGAGACTGTCGCAGAAGAAAAACCGGAATAGTCCCCTCAACGACTGTCTTCTAAAATTTACAAAATCTGGTGACAAGTCCGAGAGTCGGTGGTTGATCAAGACTATTCCCGCCGACAGAAGAAGCTGAAGGTTCAGCTGGAAGGGAACCGTCGTGTTAAGCCACAAAAGACGACGGCTACTTGGGTGCCCACTGCAACGGCCCCCTCAACTTCGACTGCTCATAAGAGGAGAAGGCCGGAGAAAATCCCCATGCCTGTGACAAATGTCAAAGGCACTGAGCCTAAACGCCCTAAGTCTGGGGGCATAGTGGTGCATACCGTCTACATGGCATCCGGGAAAGAGGATAGCCGCGCTTCTACGGGCCACCGACCACTCACCCGATCCATCACGAGAGCTCAGGAACAGCAACAGCAGAAATTTCAGGAGATGCTGACTGCGATGGCCGCACTCACCGGGCCAAAAGAAATCCCGGAGGCATCATCAGAACAGCGTCACGAACAAGAAACTGATGCTGACTTCCTTCGCAGAGTCCTCGAAAACAAGGACAAAGAAGCCGCGGAGCAAGCGGCTAACATAAAGCGAATGGCACTTCTCTTCCAAGACATGGTGGGCATGATGATCCAGCCGGATCCCCCAGCCGATGATCCTCCAGTAATAATTGAAGATGACAGAGGAGAAACATCGAATCCTCTGCCGGCTCTGTCAACAGCCAAGGAGGAGACAATCTCTAAAGCTGCCTTGGATGACTATATTGCTCAGCAAATAAGAGTTCACCAGGCAAATGAAGCAGCCGGACAAGTTGTTAGAACTGGGCGACCGTATCCAGGCTGGTATGATCAGATAAAGTACCCGCCGGGCTACACGATCCCGAAATTCCATGTGTACAAGGGGACATGCAATCCCCATCAGCATGTCATCCAGTTCAGGGCTCTTTATGGCAACACCGGTGGCGATGATAAACTTTTGCTCCGCCAATTCGTCGGCAGCCTATCGGAGACGGCATTCGAGTGGTACTCCGAACTTCCAAACGACTCCGTCAAAACTTTCACAGAAATGGAGTTGTTGTTCACCCAGCGATTCGCGAGTGCTAGTGAACGCACCCCAATAACGGTATTGATCAATACCAGGATGAAGCCAGGCGAGACGTGGGTTCAATACGCGATCCGATGGCGGAATTTATGGTCAAAATGTGAGCAGCGCATCGAAGAAGCACCAGCGGTGGGTATGTTCGTGGGCACTCTAGACCCTCATGCAACTATTTCATAGTTCATGATGTTCTTCAAACCGACCACATTCCAGGCTCTAATCGACAAGCTGGCCCAGATGGACCAGATGGGTCATAGACCGTCTCCTCCGAAGCCGGAACCGCGGAACGAAAAGGGTAAAGGGAAGGCGATCTTCGTTGCGAACACCCAACAGCAGCCCAGTGCCCCAAAGCTAGAAGATCAACTGGAAGAAAGACGACGCTATTATAATGAAAAGATGAAGCGTCCTTACTCGTTCCTACGGGATAAAACGAAGAGACTATTCGAGCTGGCGATGCGCAACAGGCTTATCAATTTGCCGAGTCCAAGGCGACCATCACAACCCGGCGAAGTAAATAATCCCAATTATTGCCCTTACCACCAAACGGTAAGCCATCCAATCGAAGATTGCTTCGTCTTTAAGGGATGGATCGAGGATCAGTACCTACAAGGCAAGTTTGCGCTGTCTGACAAGTGGAAAGTGAACCCACCACAACCGCATACTCCTAAGAAGACGGATATACCGGGGCAACGTTCTCTTTTGTTGAAGAAGCTCCATGGGAGGTGGCTCTTTCGGCCAAAACTAAAAGGATGCTGAATGATCTCCAGATATGCCTAGCAATCAGGTGGAAGAACCCGCTGGAACCCTAGATCATCGAAGGGATGCTGAAGTCGCGTCCAACTCTAAAAATAGGCAGTGATAGCCAAAACACTCGCATCCAGCCGTCAAAATCTTCGAAAAGGAAGAAGAAATCCAAGAAGCCCGTGAAGCCTGATGACAAGCGCACGGACCTGCAAAAGCAGATTGACGCGTTGGAAAAGTATAATCAGAAGGCACGGACTCCAATCTCGCTCCAAGAGTTTCTCGGCCACGTCCTTGAAGATGGAGATGATGGAGAAAACTCGTCGGATGAATCTGAGGGTTACGTAGCAAGTTGCCATGTGATCTCTCACTCATCAATAAACGATAAAGAAGCCCTTTGCACCAAGAGACTGGGGGCAGGGCCTGAACCGGAACTTCCAGGGCCATTAGACGAGATGATCGACGCATTCCTAAATAAAGCTCTTCTTAAAAGTAAAGCTGATCGGGAGCGTGAGATGGCCATATTTGAAAAGGCCAAATGCCGGCGACTGAACGAAAGAGTCAAGACATTTCCGCCGAATCAAGGGACATCCGTGGCGAATAAAAACAAGTTCAAGACGAGGAAAAGGTTTGTTAAAGCCATATCGATGGGAATGAAGCTACCACCCTCCGAAAGAAAAATTGTCGGTGAAGCAGAAATGCATCCTAGCTACTGCTCATATCATCGAAATATTTCGCACCCTACCGAAGAATGCGACGCTTTTAAAAGATGGTGGCAGGGATATGTCCCACACCGGCAGCATTTCAAGCGGATGAAACGCAAAACTCATCGGGAGCAAAAAAATACGACCGAGGAGCACAAAAGAACCACCGGCAATTGTTGCGTGATTAACGCCGGGGGATCACAAGTTCTCACATTTGGGAGCGACTCGGACGAGGAAATGACTCTTGGCCCTCTCTTTAAAGAGTCTACCACGGGGAAAGAGGAAGGGCCGAAGACCTGTGAAAACATTCAGCTACACAATCGTACGCTGCCCGAGAAGAATCTCGGACCCACAAACAGAAAATATAAGGAAAAAGAAAAGGTCTCTGAAGATATCGCCCTGGACAACCAAGTCATGAGAGAGCTGACCGCTAAGGACCCTCCAAAGAAGAGTAAGGTAGACTATAACGTTCTGGCGCACTTGAGGAAGTTACCCCCACACCTCAGCATTCTCGACGCCCTTTTACTATCAAAAGAAGAGAGAGATTCATTGATCAAGGCGCTACAAGAGCCAGAGCAATTCCAAGCTTTTCTCGCCGAAGAAAAGACGAAGGACGAGCTGGAGGAAGTACACACAGCCGATATCACTTTCGGCGATGAAGACCTCCTCCTTGGGACATGCGAGCACAACCGTCCCCTCTATGTCTCAGGATACTGCCACGATATAAAGATAGGCAAAATCCTGGTCGGCAATAGGTCTTCCTTCAATCTCCTCAACGTGCGAGTGTTGAAGAAAATCTGCATGAGCGTTCAACACCTCGCTCGTGATAAGATCACCATCTCCGGGTTCGACTCCCAGTCATCACGGAACCTTGGGTCTGTAATACTGACGTTGCGCTTCGGGCTGCATGTCACAGACATTAAATTTCACGTCATTGACGCTAAGACATGCTATAATGCTTTGCTCTGTAGGCCTTGGTTACATGAGTACAACATTATTCCTTCTACACAATACCGGTGTATGAAGTATTTTAAAGATGGCCTCCAGTACACTATGACGCGAGAGTTGAACCCATTCTCCATGAACGAAGTCCGCAAGTACGAAGATGCAAAATACTTTTTACCAGACTTTGAGGACATGGAAAGATGTCACAAACCGGAGAACAAAGCTATCACCACCATTCTGGTCTTCGGGAGTGATACTAAGGAAGAGGAAGAGATAGTTTATTCAGGTCCACCCAAGTACAACAAGCTGGGACCATCCGCTCCTATGTTGATCTTTGGCAGCGACTCGGAAGATGAGGTCCATGCTATATTCTCTGCTCGGCCTTCAATACAAACATTCGCTGATGAAGAACAAAGTTTGAAAGTTGCCATGGTTCCGCCCAAACATCATAAAGAACTAGACGCGCTTGATACCTATAGCATGCAAGAGTTGTAAACATTTTACGTCCCTCCCAGGCGAAAAGGTGAACATGAGATCCTATTCTACCGATCTGGGGAAACTAAAGTGGAGAAGAAAATCTGGCACGGCGCCGATCCTACACTCGACAGGTTCCAGCCTATCCGTCTGCCTAGATATTACATGGAAGGCTTGAAAAGGCTATTGAAGCGTCAAGGGGTACCCTTCAAATAAACCACTCGACAAGCTCGATTCTACAACAGGATCTGGAACGTCCCTGGAAATTGCCCAACGGAAGAATGGAAACGACCGGACTTGGGTATGTTCAATCCAAGAAACGGGAGCTACTCCGCGACTGCTATGTCATACATGACTTTGATGAAGAGGGAGATGCTTTTTGGGAAAATGCTAACCGTGAACCAGAAAAAGCTCCCGACGTAAAAATGCCCAGTCCGTCATTTGAAGAACAAATGGACAAGCTTATAAGGGAAGCGGGTCAGAAGGTTCGAAATGACCATAATCACGAAATGGCAATCTACGAGAAAGTTAGGACGCAACGCTTTCTTCAACAGGATGCGAAAGATGAAAATGCTCCTCCTTGTCAACCCGTTGTACAAAAGGCACAACGCAGAGGCAGAAACAAACCAGAGAGTGGGAAAGGTGTTCGATGACGACAAAGTGGGTCCAAGAAGCCACGCGATCAGGAGTCGAGCGGCCAGGATTCATCTCTTATAAAGAAAATGGGTCGAGCGTACTCTTTCGTCCAAGACAAGACAAAGAAGATACTTGATCTTGCTATAAAACATCAAATGATTATCCTCCCGGAGTCCAAGCACCCCGAACAAGCTGGCGAAGTCTCTCACCCGGACTATTGCTCTTATCACCGAGCGATAGGGTATCCTCTCGAAGACTGCTTCACCTTCAAGAACTGGGTCGAAGACCAATATCAGCTCGGCAAGTTCGCTCTATCCAGCAGCTGGAGGGTAACCCCGCCACAGAAGCATGAACCCAAATCCACGAGGGTAGAACCAGATCAACATAGGTCTTGGAAGTGAGCTCGTACCTGTCATATGATAACACTATCAAAAGAAGAGCCCGAGGGTATGGATAACCTCCCCTGGTGCTTCGAAAACAATGATGACAAGGTGATCTTAGAGTTTCCACCGGCGCCGAAAGAGCTGGAAGATGGAATACATACCACTGCAGATAATCTCAAGAAAATTGATTTGGGGACGACAAGTGATCCACGGCCGACATTCGTCAGCGAGTTGCTGTCTGAAGAAAGGGTGGCTACACTAAAGAACGTGCTCATGCAGCATAAAGATTACTTCGCATGAAATTATTCCGAGATGCCAGGACTAGATCCAGAGATTGTTGTCCACAAACTGGCCATATCCCCGGACGTCAAACCAATCAAGCAAGCACCGAGAAGAATGCGGCTCGAGCTTGAGATGAGCATCAACGCCGATGTCAAGAAGCTGATCGACTCTAGCTTCATCCAAGA
Organism: Agapanthus africanus; assembly: GCA_030015575.1. NCBI lineage: Eukaryota > Viridiplantae > Streptophyta > Magnoliopsida > Asparagales > Amaryllidaceae > Agapanthus > Agapanthus africanus. Next base: position 504,042,188 of record CM057343.1, on the reverse strand, counting down.
AGTTCAGTATCCTGACTGGATCGCCAACATCGTCCCGGTGATGAAGAAAAATGGGATAGTACGGATATGCGTGGACTTTCAGGATCGTAATAAAGCCTACCCGAAAGACGACTTCCCAGTACCGGTCACCGAGCTGATGATAGATAATACATCCACTCACGAAGTCTTCTCCTTCATGGATGGCTCGTCAGGATACAATCAGGTAAAGATGCATCCTGAGGACCAGAAGCACACCGCTTTCCGGACCCCTTTGGGTATATTCTGCTACAAGGTGATGCCCTTCGGTCTAAAGAATGCCGGCGCCACCTACCAGAGAGCCAAGACGAAGATCTTTGATGACTTCATACATGAAATCGTCGAATGCTATATCGATGACCTCGTGGTGAAAAGCAAATCATACGAGGAACATCTGAGGATCATATTTCAGCGCCTCCGACAATACAACTTGAAGATGGACCCTCTCAAATATTTGATGTCAAAATCCATATTGACGGGACGGCTCGCTAAATGGGCCTTTCTCTTGATGGAGTTCTCAATAACTTATTAGCCTCTTAAGGCAGTGAAAGGCCAGGCCATCGCCGACTTCCTTGCTGATCATCCGATACCTGCCGATTCCCCTCTGAATTGCGAACTGCCAGACGAACATGCGTTTGACACGATCGACGGAAGTGATACCCAGTGGGAACTTTATTTCAATAGAGTATCCTCCATGAAGAAGCGCAAACAAAACACCCCCATAATCAAATCAGGGGTCGACCTCATCTTCGTAACTCCACAAGGGGGGATAATGCGCTTTGCCTTCTCCTTAACAGAGCCGAGGACGAACAACGAAATCGAGTATGAAGCCTTGATAGCAGGTCTCGAGATCGCCATTGACATGGGTATTGAAAACCTCTTCATATACGGAGATTCCCAATTGGTCGTTAGTCAAGTAAACGACAAATATCAAACGTGCAGACCAGAACTGGTGAAGTACGGCGAGAGGGTACAGCAACTGCTGACCCAAATACCTTCCTACACCTTGGAAAGCATACCACGTGCAGAAAATAGCAAAGCGGATGCATTAGCCAAGCTCGCTAAAGATCTGGCTGACGAAATTCTCGATGATGAGAGGATCGTTGTTCAAAGCCGTCGAGTCCTTGCACCGGCGGAAATATCTCCGGAGTCGCCTGATGAAAAGGGAGCGATCGAGCAAATGAATCTACAAATAAAAGGCCAAGAGAAGGTTGAGGATTGGAGAGAAGTCTTTATAGACTACTTCAAATCCCGTCGAATGCCCGAAGATGCGTCCTCAAGACATCAGCTTATGAAACGAGCTCTGTCTTTTGCCTTCGTCAATGATACTCTGTACAAGAAGTCATTTAATTCTCTGTGGTTAAGATGCCTGGGACCTGAAGAAGCAAAGAGAGTCGTCCAAGAAACTCACGACGGACTCAGCGGTTCTCACCAAGCCGGGTCGAAGATGAAGTTGAAAATCAAACGGATGGGTTATTATTGGCCCACGATGATCCAGGACTGCCTTGAGTATGCGAAGCAATGCCACTCATGCCTGATCCATGGGGATTTTATCCATCAGCATCTGAATCCGCTACATCCAACGGTGGCTAGCTGGCCATTCGAGATGTGGGGAACTGACATAATCGGCCCTGTTGAACCAGCATCGTCCAGAGGACATCGGTTCATTTTGGCGACAACTGATTACTTCTCCAAATGGGCAGAAGCAGTACCGGTGAGGGAAGTGAAGACGGAGAATATCCTCCATTTCTTCAAGACGCACGTTATTTATCTTTTTGGAACTCCGCGACGGATCATCTCCGATAATGGGCCAGCCTACAGAAGCCATAAGATCAGCCGCTTCGCACAACAACACAACATAGACTGGAGATACTCATCAGTCTATAATCCCCGTGCTAATGGTCTAGCTGAGGCTTTTAACAAGACCCTGACAAAGATCATGAAAAAGACGGTGTCCCGAAATAAGAAGGGCTGGCACGAGAGACTGCATGAAGCTCTCTGGGCGTACCGAACGACGTTCAAAACGGTCATGAACACAACTCCATATGCATTGGTATTCGGTACAGAAGCGGTACTCCCCCTCGAGATAGAGTTACCCTCCCTATGAGTGGCAGTTCATTACGAGCTAACGGACGAAGAGAACGCTCACCTTCGCCTCGAGAAGCTCGATGCCCTTGATGAAACCCGGCTCATAACGCAACAAAATCTGGAGGCTTATAAAGCAAAGATGACGCACTCATACGAAAGATTGACTAGACCGAGGACATTCCGCCAAGGCGAACTCGTGCTAGTGGTTAAAAGACCTATGATCCCTAATTGCGCTAAGAGGGGGAAATTCGAGCCGAACTATGAAGGCCCGTACATCATAGACAAAGTTTACCAGGACGGAGCCTATCCACTCATGGACATGCATGGTGAAAGACCTTTCAGGCCAATAAACGGTCACTTCCTGAAGAAATACTACACCTGACGAGTTATGGCATAGGTCAATGATAGATGACGACGACTATGTCTGCTCGCTATCTTCCTAAGCCCAAACTCTGTAAGTAGTAGCTGGCTTCCTTTTCTCGGATCGAAAGGTCCTTAAACTAACGACGGAACGAAACGTTCTTAAACTAACAATGGACCGAAACGTCCTTAAACTAAAAATGGACCACTATGTCCTAAAACTGGCGTCGGACCGAAACGCCCTTAAACTAACAATGGACTACTATGTCCTAAAACTGGCTGTTTACCGAGACGTCGATAAACTACTGTGGACCGCAGCATCCCAAGGCCGACAAAAAAAATATAAAATATTTAAAAAAAAAGAAAACGGTATGTCCATAAGCAAAATGGGCACGGATGATAACCCGAAAGGGCTTCGTGAGTAAAAACAGCAGGGCTACCGGCGGGTTTTGTGAAAACCCGAAAGGGCGCAATCTCGTGAAAAGACACTTGCAAGATCCTCTCGACCTTGTGAGGAGAAACCGCCAGTGTGAGATCCTTACGACTCACAAGGGAGCAACACACTTAGAGATCCCCACGATTCCTAAGGAGAAATTACACTTGCGAGATCCTCACGACTCGTAAGGAGAACCCTCTTATGAGACCCTCACGGCTCATAAGATTCAAAAGTCTTAAGCTACAGGGATCTGAACCTGTTCTTAAGCCATCACAACCTCCAATACTGCCCTACAAGCGGCTCAATGCTGACCTTTGTATACAATCCACGGGTACGAAAAAACATTTCCCGAACAAAGTCCCATCCATGACGAGGGATATGTCTACACGGTGAACAACCCTTGTAAGTCCTCTCGACTTATAAGGAGAAAGTACTCTTGTAAGATCCTTACGACTTATAAGAGACCATACACTTGGGGATCCCCACGATTCTCAAGGAGAAAACGCACCTACGAGATCCACACGACTCGCAGGGAGAAATACCTTTATAAGACCCTTACGACTCATGAAGTCAAAAGCCTTAGTCGACAGGATCCTAACCCTGTTCGCTAAGCCACCTTTGTTCGACATCGACGAAGGCAAATGATGATTCGCTCTTGGCAATATCCCAGTTGTAGCGGTGCTGATGCCAAAATCGGTGTCTAATTCCAAGCTTGCAGTGAAAAGCCAGCGAGCTACACATGCATACGAAATAGCCGAAATGATGGGGCAACTTGCAACAAAATCAGCAAGTAAAAATGTATGCATACAAAAATAGCCGAAATGATTGTGCAACTCGCAATAAAAAACAGCGAGTAAAAATAAAACAAATAGCCGAAATGATTGGGCACCACGAAAAATAGCCGAAATGATTGGGCAATCGCGATCTTCGCGATATAAAAACTGAAATGATAGAGCATCGCGGAAAGAAATAAAAAATGAAATTTATGCCCTACAGGTGATATCACATCAATCCCTGTATACAATCCAGGGGCGCAAACAAAGAAGAAATCGCACCTTCCCTCCCCAGGCTCCATCAGAAGAAGAAACCGAATCTTAATGGTTCACAGATAGCCTGGAGATCATCTCAACATTCGTCTTATTACAACAGACGCAAAATCAAGTAAACCAAGACCATGGCAATTCCCAGTTCCATGACTCGGCGGTGCACAGATGACCGAGAGTCAAACCCTGACTCCGTGAAATGCGGATAAAGTCAAAAATTCCTGGTCACGTGGAACGCGGTCTATGTCAATCCTGACCCCGTGGGAAACGTCCAGAGCGGAGCCTGGTCCTCGCAGAACACGGCTATGACCCCATGGGAAGCATCCAGAGCAAATTCCTGGTCACGTGAAATGCGGCTTATGTCAATCCTGACCCTGTGGGAAACGTCCAGAGCGGAGCCCGGTCCTCACAGAACACGGCTATGACCCCATGGGAAGCATCCAGAGAAAATTCCTGGTCATATGGAATGCGGCTTATGTCAATCCTGACCCCATGGGAAACGTCCAGAGCAAAGCCTGGTCCTCCCAGAACACGGTTATGACCCCGTGTGAAGCATCCGGAGCAAATTCCTGGTCACGTGGAACGCGGCTTATGTCAATCCTGACCCCATGGGAAACGTCCAGGGCGAATCCTGGTCCTCGCAGAACACGGCTATGACCCCGTGGGAAGCATCCAGAACGGAGCCTGGTCCTCGCAGAACACGGCTATGACCCCGTGGGAAGCATCCAGAGCAAATTCCTGATCACGTGGAACGCGGCTTATGTCAATCCTGACCCCGTGGGAAACGTCCAGAGCAGAGCCTGGTCCTCGCAGAACACGGCTATGACCCCGTGGGAAGCATCCAGAGCAAATTCCTGGTCAAGTGGAACGCGGCTTATGTCAATCCTGACCCTTTGGGAAACGTCCAGAGCGGATCTTGGTCCTTGCAGAACACGGCTATGACCCTATAGGAAGCATCCAGAGCGGAGCCTGGTCCTCACCGAACGCGGCAATGAACCCGTGGGAAGCATCCAGAGCAAAATTCCTGGTTACATGGAATGCGGATTATGTCACTCCTGACCCCATGGGAAACGTCCAGAGCGGATCCTGGTCCTCATAGAGCACGGCAATGAACCCGTGTGAAGCATCCAGAGCGGAGCCTGGTCCTCGCCGAACACGGCAGCGAACCCGTAGGAAGCATCCTGTTGGGAATCCTCCCGTGCGCACAAACGCGTATCTATTGGAATAAGGGTATGATTTTAGGAAAACGGAATGCGCGCACGAGATCGTTCTCGTTTTAAATATTTATAACCGCAAGTGCACGGCGCGTTGTAGCGAGCCGGCAAGCACGAGTCGATCCGTAGGGAATTGAGTATTAGGTATCATTGTTTAAGGTTAACAAATTAATGAATTGGGGTTGGTTGTCACAAAAAATAATAAGAACAATATGAAAACAAGAAGAGCAAGAAAACAAGTGTAAGGAAAGAATGGTTGTGGCTTGGTTCGGAGCTTGAATCGCGACGTTTACCTTTACACTCCCTTAGTTATGAGTTGTCCGGCTTTACCTTGATTCCGGCATGAAGCACGACTTGTCAACACGGTTGTGGAGCACAAACCGTCAAAGTCCGACATTTGCCGCAAAGCACAAAACGAGTTCGTTTTGGTCACTTACCTCTTGTATGTCCGCGCTTGGGGTATCAACACTAAACACGAGGTTTTGCATGAAAGGTTTGCCTAGCACCCTATGTAGAGTTTTGAAGCATCACATGTCTCAAAGTTTAAATTTTTATGGTGCTAAACAAGCATACAAAGGAATCGATCCTAGAAAATTAGGGTTTCGAATTTAAAGCCAATAAAAACTAGGGTTTCGAGACTACAACCTTTGTAGCTCCCTTTCGCTAGACTCTTTGGCCTCTTGGGTGTTGGAAGAAGGTCCTCTTGAAGTCTTCTCGCGTCCACGACGATCCACCCGGAGTTCCTCGTCCAAGCTCGCAACTTCGATTATCAAGATGAGAAACGAAGAGAACACTCTAAACAAGTTAGCTAAACTTGTGTAGAATGATGTTGTGGTTAAGATTCTCACTTCAAAAACCTTTCTTTATGTGTGTTTTACTCACTAGAAGAAACTAGAGAGCAAATGGCGAAGGAGGAAGAAGATGGTAGCTTTCTTTTAACAAGAGTAAAATGATAACCCTTGAAAAGAAATGAAATATATCTATATATATTTTATTTCTTCTCACTACAAACCATGGTTAAATCTTTGAGTTATTATTTAATTAGGGTTTAAAATATATAAGGAAAGTTTAATCCAAGTCTAAGGGTATGTGAGAATGGTTAGGTTAAAGAAGAGTGTAGAAACAACTCAAGAATTATCCTTTCCTTTTCTATTTTGTTTTAAACATAAAATTAAATAATAATCCATATATTTATCCATGGTGTGAGTCTTATATTGCCACCATTTCCATGTGTAAACAACCATGATAGATGGGTGTATGTATGTATGTATGTATGCACATCCATATGTGCATGAAACTAGAAAGAAAGAAAGAAACACATACATGCATGCATACATCCATCATATTCAAGAAAGGTTTTAAATGAGAAAACTAATGGTTAAATGATAAATCAACACTTGATTTATCAATCCGGCCATATCACATATGACCCCACCAAAAGCAAGCCGCCCGATCAATGTTTGGTATCCTATACGCGCATTTTAATCGAGTCCATGCGCATATCGCATACGCGCACCACAACGTTTCGCCTGGACTGGGTAACTCCTTTGTGGGACTCTAAGACTCGTCAATACGCCGGCAGAGGGTGATGATCATATCAAGCACCCCCAAGCCGCAAGCGGTCAGCTAAACGTAATGGCCACCCGGGTATTGAGCGATCAGAAGAAAACAAGCGAACCTGCTACAACTCCCGTCGAGCCAACCGGCAACACTACCATACAGTCCGGTCTCTTCGTCAGATATGCTGCATATCGAGCCTAGGGATGGTCACGTCGACCCCAATAACTCAATAAGTCGTGCCGGTGAATGGTCTATAACAGATCGAGAAACTACTGATAACACTTATCAGCAAATCTCAGCAGCCCTGGCCAGGGACTTACTGATATAACCAGTCGGGCACAGCACAGCATCAACTCCCAATACCGGGAGAGATGAAACCCCTCCTATCGCTCATTGCCTTCGTGTGTCTCGGGACTGTACCCAACGGCCACCTGTTTGCACGACTCAGTAGAGCCATGGTAGGGTGGCAATCAAAGTACAGTGGGAGAACACACAAGACTCTATGACGATCTCGGGTCTACAGACTAACCTGTATCAGTGTCACCTGAGAACTGCTATCCGACGATAGATATAATTCCATATAGGAGTTCTCGGTGAGTCCGTCCAGTTGACCCAGTCACCACTGAGCACCCGTATATGATCTTGATGTCAAACATCGATGAATGTGGGAACATTCATCGCCCATCGTATGGGTTCACTCCCCTCAAGCTAAACCAAAAGCAAAACAACTAATAAAATGAGAAGTGGTATATACATTGTAACCTCCTTCCCTTGCCCACTGATCTGTATTTATAGGCTCAAAAGAGAAATAAATAAACAATAAAAATAATCCTACGTGGCAGCAAGGGAGGCACAGAAGAAAGATGGGGCCCACAGGAGGAGGTAGGGCCGGCCTCGCCGGATTTTTAGGGTTAGTCGCCGGGTCAAATCCGAGGAGTGGGGCTCGTATTGGGTGTGTGGGTTTGTGTGCACTCCAATAAGCCTCTGATGCTGTTTGCTTGGTTTTATTTCACCTGGTTTGTATGCAGAGAATTGGAGGGAAATGAGATGCTTCAAATCACATCATATCTTTATGCATTCAATGCCCATTAATGCACATCACACCAACACATGCCCACTTGCATAACCTATCATGCCATGGCTGCCCCCACATGGTCTTTGCCCAAGAGTTGTGTGCAACATGCATTGTGTTGGACCAAAAAGTGTGTGCACACATTTATTTTACAAAAGCTCTTGGGATATCAGTCGGTTTTCTGGTCTTCTTGCAGTGTCGGCTCATAAACAATATATCCGTGATTTTGAATGTGTTTCCGGTGTTTTATCACAAATACCTGTAAACTGTAATTACAGAGCAGACACTTATTAATAGCACCGATATATAACAAAAGAGATAACGAATGAGCGGTATTAAAATGCAGTTTTCAGTGGTGATCACATCCAGAGCAAAATTCCTGGTTACGTGGAACACGGATTATGTCACTCCTGACCCCGTGGAAAACGTCCAGAGCGGATCCTGGTCCTCGCAGAGCACGGCAGTGAACCCGTATGAAGCATCCAGAGCGGAGCCTGGTCCTCGCCGAACACGGCGGTGAACCCGTGGGAAGCATCCAGAGCAAAATTCCTGGCTACGTGGAACGCGGATTATGTCACTCCTGACCCCGTGGAAAACGTCCAGAGCGGAGCCTGGTCCTCGCTGAACACGGCAGTGAACCCGTAGGAAGCATCCAGAACAAAATTCCTGATTACGTGGAATGTGGATTATGTCACTCCTGACCCCATGGGAAACGTACAGAGCGGATCCTGGTCCTCGCAGAGCACGGCAGTGAACCCGTGTGAAGCATCCAGAGCGGAGCCTGGTCCTCGCCGAATACAGCAGTGAACCCGTGGGAAGCATCCAGAGCAAAATTCCTGGTTACATGGAACGCGGATTATGTCACTCATGACCCCGTGGGAAATGTCCAGAGCAGATCCTGGTCCTCGCAGAGCACGGCAGTGAACCCATGTAAAGCATCCAGAGCGGAGCCTAGTCCTCGCCGAACACGGCAGTGAACCCGTGGGAAGGATCTAGAGCAAAATTCCTAGTTACATGAAACACGGCTTATATCAATCCTGACCCCGTGGGAAAAGTCCAGAGTGGATCCTGGTCTTCGCAGAGCACGGCAGTGAACCTGTGTGCATCCAGAGCGGAGCCTGGTCCTCACCGAACACGGCGGTGAACCCGTGGGAAGCATCCAGAGCAAAATTCCTGGCTACGTGGAACGTGGATTATGTCACTCCTGACCCCGTGGAAAATGTCCAGAGCGGATCCTGGTCCTCGCAGAGCGCGGCAATGACCCCGTGTGAAGCATCCAGAGCGGAGCCCGGTCCTCGCCGAACACGGCAGTGAACCCGTGGGAAGCATCCAGAGCAAAAATTGGACTGTGAAGTCCTTAAACTCATGGACTATGATGTCCTTAACCTCGACCGTGATGTCTTAAAACTAACAATGGACTGTGAGGTCCTTAAACTCATGGACTATGATGTCCTTAACCTCGACCATGATGTCTTAAAACTAACATTGGACTGTGAGGTCCTTAAACCCATGGACTATGATGTCCTTAACCTCGACCGTGATGTCTTAAAACTAACAACGGACCGTGGAGTCCTTAAATCCATGTACTATGATGTCCTTAACCTCGACCGTGATATCTTAAAACTAACAACGAACTATGGAGTCCTTAAATCCACGAACTATGATGTACTTAACCTCGACCGTGATGTATTTAAACTACGGCATCCTGGAAAACGTCCAGAGCAGAGCCTGGTCCTCGCCAAACACGGCAGTGAACCTGTGGGAAGCATCCAGAGCAACCCCTGACTCCGTGAAATGCGGATAAGGACAACTTCACCCATCACTTGCGGGTCCTCACGACTCGTAAGGGAGTAAATTCTCTTGTGAGATCCTTACGACTTTTAAGAGAAAACGCACTTAGGAATCCTCACGATTCTTAAGGAGAAATTACACCTACGGGATCCTCTCGACCGGTAAGGAGAAAATTCTTTATGAGACCCCCACGGCTCATAAAGTTGAAAAGTCTTAGGTGACAGATCCTAACCCTGTTTTCTAAGTCGTCACCACTCTACAAAGAATCCAAGATTGACTGCTATATGCTATCTACAGATCGCACTTGCTAAAATCATATGGCAACAATACAGCAAGGAGAAGAAAGCAACAGTATAACAAAAAGAATATCTTTATTCATGAACTCAATTGAATACAAGATACATCATATAAAGGAATAAAAAATAGATACATATTATTCAGAGATTACAATTGTATGATTGATACAAAGGCAGCTACTGAGAACGAAGCATTTTCAACAAGTCCGTGAGCTGCTCTCGCACTTCTTTCAGTGCCTTCTCATGATCAGCCGCCGCGGCTAGCTCCGCTTCGATTCGAGTCCTTTATTGCAAGCATGATGAAATCTTCTCATCAATTTCCCGTTGGGCAGCTTCGCGACTCTGCGTAACCCGCTCGATAGAGTCGAGCTTCCGTCTCAATACAAACCTGTCCGAGATACATTGCTGCAAGGTGTCAAAGACAGCTTTCAGTTGTGCGACGTTCGCTTCGACCTGGGCACGCAACTGGACAGACTCAGCGGAAGCCTCCTCGCATTCCTTCCGCCTCAAGGTCGCTTCTTGTTCGAAATGGCGGAGGAAGGACACACTCTGCTCGACCCATGCGGCCCGCTGGGAGTTTAAAGCCTGAGTCTTAGGGGCAAGACGCATAAGTTCAAGCTGATGTAGACAGGCCTCGATCTTCCTGCAGTGGCTAACCCAAGACTCGACGATGCCTTCATTATGAAAATTTACAAGCGTCGCCAGCATCGGATTGACCTCGGCAGCGAAATCTGCGGCAGATGTAGGAGCTTCCGCATCAAGCTCCTCGACGTATTCGTTCAACATGCGCAGACTCATCACAGCACCCTTTGAGGATGGACGTCTGGAGAAGGGGCCTGCCGGTGTCATAATGCGAGATTCGAAAGAGACCGGAGTCGAAGCGACCACTGCAAAACGAGTCATAATTATATGATGGATCTAGAAATATAAGAGATTCATGAACAATGGAATTTACTATACCAGCCGCAGCAGGTGGCAAAGCCGGGAGGACCGGTGGTGCAACTGATCTCTTATCTCCTCCTTCAATCTGTAGCACTGCAATCAAGGCAAAGAAGAATCAGAAATAATTTCATTATCGGTAAAAGAAAGAGCATTAATTGAAAGCTGTATTCACCAGCGCCACTGGATGAAGCAATCTCCAACGGGAAGGAGAAGTGGGGATGCAGCACCTGGTACAGGTGGTCAAAAAGGACTCCTGCAAAAACGCGATAACGCAACGTCAGTACAATGAATTATACAGCCGAAAGATAAGACTGATGGGTCAGAAATCCATACCTTCTAGCAATTGCGACGGTGCAGGAGAAGGTAGAGAGGTGGTTACCGTCAAGGCGGTAACTGACGGTGCTGTCTCGAGTAGTGCGACATCAACACTAGCCATACCTGCATTAAAAATAAGATAAACCCTGTCAGGAAAAATTTAAAAGAGATTGCAGAATAAAAAAAAGGGCAGTAACCTAAAATCTACCTGAAGAGTTGCCAGCCGGAGCCGTGACGAGGGCGTCACTTAATTCAACAACGGCGTCTCCTTCCTCCATCGGGGTGGCCTCACCTCCCGTCGCCTCGTCCCCTGACTCCACGAGAACCGTCGTCACGCTTGCGACGCTAGGAGATGATAAAGAACCGTAGGCAGGAAGAGCAATGATCAGAGCGGTGTCCGACTCTTGAGAAAGAGCGGCCACATCGGACCCAGCAATTGCACCCATTTCGCTCGCCACCATCTCGGGCTCAGTAATTGCAGCCGTCTCATCCACCGCCACTTCAGGCTCAGCCGTGGTAGCTGTCTCGTCGTACACTACCTCGAGCCCGGCAATTGCGACCACATCGCCTGCCACCGCCTTGGGTTCGGGAATAGCAGCTACCTCCTCCACCGCTCTCTCAGGCTCAGCGGTCGCCGCCACTTCTTCGGGAAGACTCGGCTCTACAAAGATAAGATATATGAGAACTGATGATTTAAACCTTTGACAATGGAGCCTCAAGGCACATTACCTGGAGTTGATTTACCGTTTGCTTCCCGATCCGCACATGCCGCCCGTCTGTGAGCTGTAGAAAAGGCAACCGGAAACTCCTTTGAAGGAGTAGCAGCAGGGGTAACGGTGCTTGAACCTGCTCCTGCAGCTAAAGCAGCACTACGCTCCCTTGCTGCACGCCTCAGGCGCTTCCTTTCCTCCCGAGCCATTAAAACAGACCTTTTAGAAGCCTCCTTCAACAGGACGTCGTCGTCCGCATTCAGGGTTACCTCTGCAGCCGTCAAGGCTTCCGTCATCGATTTTTTAAGTAAGGCCTCTTGCGGCAGTGCCGAAGAGGCCGGGACTTCGATAGATGGCCCGGGGAGAATTTCCGCATCAGCTTGTGGGATAGGCATTGTGGTCCCTGCGATAAGACAAAGAAAGGGTCAGATTACTCATAAGAAACGGAAGCAGAAACATGGCGAACCGAAATGTACCAAGGCTTAGCGATGCTTGAAGTCGTTCCTCTTCCTCAAAAGTCTTGAGAGAAGCAGTGAGAGCTTCTTCAGTAGAAATGCCTATTAAAGAAAGAAAAGCGTTAGTAAAAAAAAACAATGATAGAAGAATGATGCAATGGCGAAAAATACAACTAATGATTACCAGATCGCGCGAGGTTAGCCAACCCCTCTTCGCGTCTCGCCAATCGCTCAGAAGCTGCAATGGCAGCCGCCAGATCAGTATCATCTAGTGGTATAAATAGGCCGTCATTGGTTCCGTACTCACTCAAGCCCTCATTGTAAGGAGCATGAGGCTCCTGACCAAACATGACATCGGCAGAGAAGAGCGACTTCTTTTTCTTCTTCTGTGAGCGAGCTCCGGTCGCAGCCAGCACCAGCTTACGTTTCGTAGGAACTTTGGGACGGTGAGTCCCGATATCCAGGCCCACTCCAGATTCAAGTGAAGCTACGGTTACCGTCTCCATGGGAGCATAGGGCACCGATGGCACATCCACAGGATCACGGGGCAATCCACGCATGGGGCTTAGCACACGTGGAGGCTCAACTGCAACAGCCTCTCTTAGCGGAGGGGGCACGGCGATCTGTCGCCTTAAAGGGACGTTGCGATCGCTAGCAGGGGGCGCACTCTTACGATCGAGCAACAGCCGCCTCTCCTCCCTGATGACAGTACCCATCATGTGCTGATACCAGGCCCCGTATGTTGGAGATAGTGCCTTCAGAGTTAATTATTGGATCACAGGCACGCGATTGCAATGATTGAAGGAGGACCTATCCCAGTATGACAGTCTTGCTCAAGATGATAGTATGCTATCTGGTTTATCTTTATCATCGTGTACTGCTTTAGGTGACCTTACAGGTCACTATTGCACGTTGATAAATCCCCTACGATTCTTGCTTGACTGCCAGCAGTATGAGGGCGATCATATACGTGGGAGCTGGGGTCTATAAGCACATCCTTAAAAGGTCCCTAGTCGTGGGAGTTTCGAGACAGGGCATCGATACTCCAGAGTAGACTAGTGTATACAGTCGAGACCTCGACGAAGGGCGGTGGCCGGTCTCACAAGCCACTGGTGTTAGTTGGTTCACCTAAGATGTATACAAGTGCTCATTGGGTTATGAGTACACCGGACAGGACTCGCCGGGAACATGCTAGTTGGTCTTATACCTGACGTCAGATAGCAGTTCCCTGGTGACAAGTGTACAGGTTAGTTCATCGACCTGAGGATCGTCATTTATCTCGTGTGAGTTCCCACTGTACTTTGATTACTACCCTACCATGCTCAAAGGAGATGTTCAAACAGGTTTTAGTTAGGTACAGTCCCGAGCCACATAGAGGCAGTGAGCGGATCTTCAGGGGTTCTTCTCTCCCGGTATTGGGGGTGAGGTCGCGCTGTGTCTAGGAGAGACATTACACAAAGCCCTCGGCTGAGGCAGGAGATTTACTGGTAGGTATTCCAGTAGTATCTCAGGATGTTCTGGGCTACACTCCGACACGACTTGTACCGCTTTTGGGGGTCTGACTTTTACCAACCCCATAGGCCCGCCATGCGATGCTCATAGACGAACGAACCGGACTGTACGGATATTGTCACTGAAATGCTCAGTAGGGTGTCAGGATGAGTTCGCTCACAGACATCTCTTTTAGTCAATACCTGGTAGCCCGTTACGTATGGCTAATACCTCTGACGTGCTAGTGGTTAAATCCACAACCAAGGTGTTGACGAGTCTTTAGAGTCCCCTACAGACAGTTGCTCAAGTTTCGGGCGAATGTAGAGGCCGTATGGAGATATGGCAGGGTTCGATCAGATACGTGCGGTATTGCACGGATCATGATCGGACGGATAATACTAGCGGGCTTTGGTTTAAGCCGGATCCTAGTATAGTACAGTGTAGATTTTGTCTCATTGCATTTGTATTCGGTCGGAATACAAATGCGGGTATGTATATATAGTAGCGGGGTTTTCCTGTAATTTATTACGGGATCGGTTTTCCGAAGTTGCCAGTTTGCTTTCCGTTTCGGCCATTTTCCTTTGTATCTTTTCTTGGCTGAAATATGGTGGAGGAGGGCTTATTTGCAATTGTGCAAATTGGCATTGTGGAGGGTGGTCTTTGCATATTGTTGCTTCATGATGGTTGCACCATTATTTGACTTCTTCACTCATGATGGCTTGACCTTTTCTTGATTGGATTGGTTATGATGAAAGGGGGTGTGGCTTGCTTTTTGCTTCATGATTATCCTATTCTCTCTTGCATTATTTGTTACACACACCCCTTGGACTTCCCCCCCCATTCTTTTTGCCATGGCCGGCCAAGTTGAGAAATGGGGGCAGTCCAAATTTTGGTGGCATGAGAATGGTTCTCATTTGGCTTGAAAACTCCTAAGTTCATCACAAAATTCCATAGTTCATTTCCTCCACCATAAAGGCAACTTCCATAAACCCCATGAGACACATAGCCTTCTACACTTCATTCTACAGCAATTCTTGGGCACGTCGGCTCGCCAACTTCGTGCCCGAGTTGCCTCGGTCCAGAGGTGGGAGCCCGTAAAAGAAGCCAGCGATGTGGTGCCCTTCCGGCGAGGAGGTGATGACCGGAGATTCCACGGGGAGATCGGGACGATGACGAGAAGACCGAAGGACACGGATCGCTCGGTATATCTCTCTACCTGTTCTTTAGTTAGCTAGAATTAGATTAATGGCCCGATCCGAGATTTTTGTGATCGGTGGTGCCGCTTCAAGGTTTAAAGTAAAATATCGTTTCCGCATTTTGGCCTCGGAATGACGGCCGGGGCGCCGCCGTGCACTTACACCATATACGTTAAGGGCCCTCGAGATACAACTTGGCTCGCCAATGAAGAAGTGAGAGCCCGTATTCAAGCGCATAAAGTGATGCAGCGCACCCCGTATTCCCTCTCTAGTGGTAGCAGGTTCTTCCAAAAACGCCTCCAGTGGGACCCCTGGTTATAACTTAGCTGTTGGGAAAAATGATGGGGGTTGTATCTTATAAAAAGCGCCGCATCATTTTTCTTGAATACAAGTAAGCCCGACCTGATGGAGTATAGATGTAGAATTTCCCGAGCTTTCAACATGGAGGCCCCATCCTTAAAATTGTCGTGCAATGCCAACACCGTCTTGGAAGTTTCCTGGCCGATTGTCAGGACTTTGTCCGTGAAAGAGATACCAGCCCCGACCGTGCGCGGACGGAGAAGCAAGCCCCTAGCTTCCCGCTGAGACGGATTCACGATAGACGCGTCAACCAGTCGAATAATTCACGGGAGCTTGCACTTCTCGTAAAACGAGGGTCTTTTATGAATGCCGAATACCCCGAGCACGTGCATTTCCATCCATAAAGTAAAGTAGTGCATCGGGAAGTTGACAGCTTGCACCCCCGGTTCAGTTGTATCCGCCGCCATGCTAAGACCATGGTACATGTGGGCCAACCCGGCAATCCCGATGGCCACTTGTATTCCGGCCACCATTCGATGTGCTGGGTAGAAGACGGATGGCCTCATATAGAGAGGGTGCATGGGGAGCGCGAACCAGCACAACCATAGCCCCAGAAACCCGAGAAAGAAAGTCTCCTCGTCAATGCCCGGAGCGGCGATTTCTGACAAAGGGATGATCGCGGCATCGGGGAGATAAAAGCCCTTCTGATCATCTTCCAGTACTGGTCGACGGTCCAAGCCAAAGCTGAAGGTATCGTCGAGCTTGGCAAATTTTTCGCCTCGTTGCGATAGAATCTTCGGTCGAAAAAAACCGGACAATGAAGTCTGCGAAACTGAACCCCCGGCCTCCGAATTCCAAGAAGAGGCTCTCGTACATGTTCAGCACCCTTATCAGACTAGGAAACTGGTGCTAAATAGCGTTCTCCGCCGTTAGGCCCATCACCATCGGCTTAGTGGCAAAGACGTATTCATTCGGAGGAAGTAGCTCCTCATAGTGCTCCCCCCTCACCGGCAGACCGGAAATCTCAGCAAATTCTTCTGAGGAGATGGAGACTTCTCTGTCCAGTAGAAGAAAGGTATGGGTTGGGATGTTCCATTGCTCCAGGAATGCCTTAATCCACCATGTCGGAGGAGCAGAATATTGGAACAACTAAGCATAAACCGCAGGGTATAGACCGATCTTCAGCAAGTGCATCTTCTTCGCTGACAAAATGTACCCGGCCCACTGCAAACACCCGGCTGAATGTCGGGGGGTCAACCCGACGTTGTAGGGTTGTCCCCAAGGGCGCGACTCGCCCTGGCATATACGCCGCCCCAAAGTATCCAAAGCCGCCGGCAACTGCATGGGTATGGCGGCAATCGAAGGTTGGAGAAGACCCTCCGAAGTCCAATTGACAACCTCCACGGCAAAGTTCACCGGGGGTGCATCCGCATACGAAATCGACGAGATCAGATCTGATGGCGTCGCACAGGAAAAGCTTCGACGACCTCTGATTATCTGGTCATACCACCTACCCCACAAGTGAAGGTTTTTGTGTTCCGGGTCACAGTCTCTGATAAGCACGAGAACCTCCCGGTCCACCGGT
Source organism: Agapanthus africanus (assembly GCA_030015575.1). Classification (NCBI taxonomy): domain Eukaryota; kingdom Viridiplantae; phylum Streptophyta; class Magnoliopsida; order Asparagales; family Amaryllidaceae; genus Agapanthus; species Agapanthus africanus. Next base: position 504,025,319 of record CM057343.1, on the reverse strand, counting down.
GCCTCGGGGAATCCTCCCTCTGAACAGAAAAACGGGAAAGAAAAATCGGAAGACATGTTGCCTGCGAGAAAGAACAGAATTCAATTATCAGTATTATAATTTTAAAATTTTGACACTCGGTACTTTAAAATTTGCACCACACTGCAATGCAGTGGAAAGGAGACCAAAGGTGGACGCACAAAATCTAGATGACAATACATCAATTAATAAAAAAGCCTCATTATTGGAAGAGACTGTCAATTAATGAGGAAATCCTCAAGGAATATTTTCATTGAATGAGAAATCCCTCGAGAAAAAGGAGAAAATCTCCCTTTGAGAGCAAAGCTTTATAACAGTGTGACACTTGTCAAACTCTGGTCATGAAGGAATAAAATTCCTTAAAGAGCCTAGCTCTGTAATGATGATGGAAAATCCATCAAAGATTAATTAAAATTAAAATTAATTCTTGAGAATTAAAAATTCTGGGATTTTCAAGATCCATGAAAAAACTCTTAAGAGTTCTTCATCAAAAGATCAAAAGATCTACATATTATCAAAAGTGCAGAGCTCTGATGCATGGGATAAGAAACCCCAGGAAAAGATCAGTTTAGATCTATAGATTCTTGAGATCAAGGATCTGTTTATGAAACCCTAAAGGGGTTTTCTTTAGATCAAGGATCTATGGAGAGCAAGGCTCTGTTAATGGGTAAAAACCCTAATTTATTAAAATTAATTTAATTTTACCTAAGTTTAGTAGAGTTCTAACTCTTGAAAGTTCTTGAAAAGAAGAGCAAGGCTCTGAAATAAAAATTCTTGAGGAGAAGATGATAATCATCTAAGGACCAAATCCTATTTATAGGCACTGAGCCGCCTCTTCAACTTCTGAGTTGATCCAAGGGCTCAGATGTTGCCACCGCTGCACTCACGTGTGCGCCACGACAGCGCAACGGTGGGAGGCATTTGTTTCCCCAATCAGAGCAAAGCTCTGTTTTGAATTTCAAAATTCAAAAATTTGAAGTAACGCTTCAGATCCCGTGTGCTGCGTGCCACGTGTTAAAAGTAGACACGCCAGTGCCAGGAGCGTTGCGCCCTAGGCAGCGCACCCCAACCAGAGCAAAGCTCTGTTTCAAAATTCGAAATTTAAAAGTTGAAGTAACGCTTCAGATCCAGCGCTCTGCACTGCGCGCCACGTGTCAAACACGGGTGCGCTAGCGCAGTTGCGCTGCGCTCTGCGCTGCGCGCCACGTGTCTAACACGGGTGCGCTAGCGCAGTTGCGCTACGCTCTGCGCTGCGCGCCATGTGTCGAACACGGGTGCGCTCGTGCAAGGTACGCCAGCGCTGGAATAAAAAATTCCCCCACCGTCAGATCAAAAGATCTACTAATAATAAATTATTAATTAATCAGAACTAAAATTCTATTATGGAAAGATTTTTCTTATTAAAATTAGAAGATTATCTTCTGTAAAACAGAAGCCTTAGGATCAAAGATCCAACGGTGGGAAAGATTCCAAATCAATCAGAGAAAGATCTCTTAAAACCGATTTAACAAATCATTTGGCCCTATATAAAGGACCCTAGACTTCAAGTCTAAAAGATACAGAATACAAGAGATACAGAATACATAAAAAGAGAGAGAAAACCCCTCTGCAAAAAGAAGAGCAAGCTCTTACAAAGAAGAAGATTTTTCTTCATTTTCAAGGTAAAAAGAACTGTGTTCTAGAACAACAGAGATGAATCCATCTCGTAAAAAGAAGAATCGTCTTCTAAAAAAGATTCTAGAACTATAAAAAAACCAAGGTCTTTGATTTAAAGAAAAGATCAAAAGATCTGATCATCAAAAAATAATAAACAAAAAGAAGTATTTTACTTCATTCACAGATCTTTGAACTATAAAGACAGAGCCTTTGATAAAAACAAGAACTTTTGTTCTTGGATCTTGAGGCAAAGCCTCCTTTGAAGAACATAAAATCTGTTCTTTGATCTTAGAAATGATCAGATGCGCTTTGCGCTATTAAAAAAGTGCCTTGCACTCATGAACTGCGCCCTTGCGCTCATTAGACCGGCGCACAGCGCCAAAACGCGCCACGCGTCAACCATAGACACCACTTGCTCTTTGTGCTTTCAAAACTGAGCGCTGCGCTCATGGACTGGCGCTCAGCGCTAAGCGCGCCACGTGTCAGTCACTGGCACGCCAACAGACTAGCACAAAGTGCTCATAAATGGAAAGCACAATGCGCTAATGAATCAACGCTTAGCGCTAAGCGTAACACGCGTCACCTTCGTGTGTGCTAGCGCAATGCACTTTTTAATTGGCGCAAAGCACCTGGCGCGCCACGTGGCGCACTGTCAGAACAAACTTTGTTTCCAAGACAAAATGTCAGAGCCCAATGCCTAGCATTATTAAAGGGGCTGAGCCTAAATAAAGGCTTAATAGCCAGAAACAAAAATAAAATGTTAAAACATTTTAATTGGACTTAGCCCAATTCTGACCATAAGTCCTCAACCTATATTGAACTGAGCACATCTGCTCTTTCAACCAACTCGCCTTGGTTCAAGGGTACATCTCTTCACTCTTTTGATATTTGTTGTTGTAATCCCTCAACGTCATCAGAGAGGTGGCGGGTCCCGACAACCACACATTACTACGGACTGTGGGGTCCTTAAACTCATGGACTATGATGTCCTTAACCTTGACCGTAATGTCTTAAAACTAACATCGGACTGTGGGGTCCTTAAACTCATGGACTGTGATGTCCTTAACCTCGACCGTAATGTCTTAAACTAACAACGGACTGTGGGGTCCTTGAACCCACGGACTATGATGTCCTTAACCTCGACCGTGATGTCTTTAAACTAACATTGGACCGCAACGTTCTTAAACTAATCATCGACCGCAATGTCACTAAACTAAACAATAGAGCCCAATTGCTCTCTTGTCAGATCCAAACGATCCCGTTAAGTTGATCTTAGTCTAAAATTAGACTAACGTATCCTTAACAAACGTTTAAGTCGATCTTAGTCTCAAATGAGGCTAACGTATCCTTAAACCCAACCCCCAAACCCAAATCTAAGAAAGATACGGATTTGGACCAGTCCACGCCTTACGGACGACAACATAACTTAGTCTCTGTATACAATCCACGGGCAACAAAACACAAAACAAACACCCACGACACGAAGTGACCATCTGGAGAAAGAGAAAGTTGTTACCGTGATGCAGTAGCGTAATTAACTACAGGGGCCTGCGCCTGCAGGGAAGAGCGTCCCCACAATCAAAAACCCCTCAAACGAGGGGGAATCTGACGAAGTCTGCTACATCGGCCGCATCCGTTTAAACCTTCAATATATGGTGCCATAAATCAACTTGGCATCTTCGAAGAGGTGGACGGATAGCACCAATTAGCATCTGCCCCGAATCTCAGGCAAGACGGACCTACGCGGTCGCATCTGCGTTATTCGGCGGGGAAGATGCATCTTTTAAACAGATACTTTGAGGGACGTTACGGAATTTCAAATGATAGCTTTTCCTTAAAAACACCGTAACCCCTATTTTCAAAACTACAATTCGCTTCTTTAAAAATCTGATTGTATGGTTCGGGTGTGTTTGTTAGATTAGATACTTATACTTTTAGTAGAGATAGAATGTTTATATAAACTCGACTTGATGTGAGATATAAATGTGATGAAAGAATATAAGACGTGATATGATGATTTGGTGATATGTTGGTATACGGATGCGAGTCGATTGAAATGATTTATACCCTGCCGGTCCCCTGATATGAGATTATTGTGGATGTGACCTGGGACATAGGTATATAGTGATATTTATATATGTTGTGAATCGCGAGTGATAGCCGTACGAGACGTTAGGTCCGTACCCTTCTCGTCTTATAGGATGATAGGATCCCTGATAGCTTAATGCTGCCGTATGATGATTTTCCATACGTGATGAGTTTGACTTGAGGTTTGATCCATACCCTTGACTAGAGGATGCCGTACGATGGATTATACCGTACGTGGTGCTGTGAGACTAGATGCCGATTGATAGATTCACCGACTCAGACATATGATAGTTACGTATATCTTATAGCTTTTAGCTAATGATTTACCTTATGCTACATTCATGATATTATTATTGCATTGGATATACCTGTGTTGGTACACTTACACCATTATCGATGATGCGTATGTTACACCTACACAGATTTGCCGGCTCACAAACTTCATCATCGATAATTGCCATGTTACTACACAGTAAGATTGCTGCATCATGATATGACTCTTTGCATAATTTACTTGCTATAGTTACCTGTGCACTTTTATACGATGTTGCATTTGACTTTGCAGATATTGGGAACCGCAAGACATATTTTCAAAACTAGAATTATTTAAAGGAGCGGTTTTCCCTTAATATGATATATCACTGTTCCATATTGCATGATATACGGATATACTTACATTTCTATCATATGTCACATACATCATGCTTTATGATTTTAAGCATTGAGTTATGCGGTTTTCATGAGATTTCTGAATTTGAGAACCGTGGTCATTTTAAAAGAAAGTATGTATTGTTTTAAAAACCCGGTTTCTCTTGATATGATATTTCAGTGCGTCCACCATGCGTTTTCTCGGTTCTGAGACGTGTGCTTGAAACCCGATTCGAGGAGTTGGATGATCCATTTGCGGGTTCATAGTGAACCCGGTATGGTTCCCCGGGGCGAGAAATGTTTTTCGTGGAGTAGACGATGAGCCTGGCAGGGTGGCTAGTACCTACCGGTGATTGGTTGGACCTGGCGGATATCCGGAGGATACCGACCGGAGTCGAGAAATGATATGGGCCGATCCGGACTGACGGAGCCCGAGATATGAGGATCTATGTGTCGATGCTGGACACGGGTTTCATGATGTTTTCGGGTGTCGATGTTGGACACCCAGGTTCCATGATTTTGATGTGTCGCGAGGGACACCATTGATTATATCCTCATACTTTCTTGCACACTCTTTTATGATATTTACGTGCATACATACATTGATCATATGGTTGTACGAGATCCACATACATACAGACATTAATTATCTGATTGGATGATATTAGCATACTTATAAACTTGAGTTATTGTTGGCACATATACGGATACGGTCACCCTAGATTTCATAGTATTACCTTTATGATATAGTTGACCCAGGAGTCGTTGTTTATTCGATTTCTATCTGTTGATATTTTTCTACTTACGAGTTGGCAGCTCACCCCCGTTGTGCCACAGTTCTTGTTGGTTGATCGCTTGGATCAGTAGCAGCTTCACTGGCACACAGTTGCATTCGGGTGTTTTGCATTAGTAGGTGGGACATTTGTATCGTACCCACTCTTGTATCTATATTTCATATTGTATCTAGTCGACTCCATCAATCAAAATTAGTAGATTGTATAAGTAATGAGACTTAGTAGGATTGTTGACTAAATGACCGTATTTTGATATGCTTTCTAGTATTGTGTATTGGATACACACACTTTCTCTGTATATTATATTAGTATGTGATACTGAAAATTATTATTGTGTATACGATACGTTAAAATGGAAATGTATTTGATATATATTTTCTTCGTTTTATAAATATGTATTTATATATATAAAGTAAAGAGATATGATATATATTAAGAATAAATATAAAGAGGAAAAAAGAAAGAAAAGATTTGAAATGAAAAGAAATAAGAAGAAGAGTGGACTTCTTCTCACTTCTAATCTCTTCTTTTCTTTGATGACTCACTTCTTCTCTTCTCCCTTCTTGTTCGTTTTCTCTTATGTTAATTCTATTTCATATATTTTTCATGAGCCATTTTCTTCATTTTCCTCTTTCTCTTTTGAAAAATGGTGGAGGTTAGAAATGAGATTAGAATTCAAAAGGAGAGTGTTTTTTTATCACATCACCTCACACATTAAAATAGCTAGTTCAATGTGTGAGTTTCTTCATTTGAGAAGTGAAGATGAAGTTTCGGATGGCCACTCTTCACCGTAGATCATCTACGGCGAGACGGTAGGCTAGTAGACTCTCCGGAGATCGCGAAATCTAGCTTGGGTCTTTCGATGGCGATTGGACACGCTACAAAGGTTGTAGCACTCTAAACTTGCTCTATACTAGTTTTGTGTTTTGCAATTACTAAGTAAATGAATAATCTTGTTGTTGTTTTTTGTGCTAAATCTTGTAAAATTTTGATTTTACATTCCGCCGCGGTCTGCAAATGTTGCGACCCTAGCACCAAAATCTATCATGGTATCAGAACGTGTCCGATCCATAGAGCCTGCAGGGTCACTATAGACTTACTTTATACTCATGTTGTTGGGTTACGCCAGTGCCCCGACCATCAATCCGTGACCAAATGCGGAACAAAAACTTTTAGAAACCGGCGGTAACAGAACCCGATTCCCGGATCGACCCATAAGCCCTAGATAACAAAACAAGCAAAGGAGTTTAGAAAGGTTATACCGAATGATTTGAGTCCTTCGGTCTTCAACCTCTGTCCCAAACTCCTCGCGGCTTCCTCCATCATGTTTGATCTCCGGTCTCCCCCATCGAAGACGATCCACGTCGAGAGTTAGTAATACGGGCTCCGACCTCAAAACCGAAACAACTCGGGTATCTAGTTTGCTAACCTAGATAGCCAAGATGAAGTAGAGAGAGTTTGTGATTACTTTGTCTCAATACATCCAAGGATTCTCAACTCATGAGAGGGTTTGGGTGGAGGTTGAAGAAGATGCCAAGTGAGGAAAGTGTGAGCTCAAGAAAAAAATGGCAAGTCAAGAAAAGAGTGGCTGCCCTTTGTTTTGTGTGTTGTGAGTTATATCTTGTGAGCAACTAAAGAAAACAACTTAAGAATAAATATCTAACATGCTCATTACAAATATCTCACAATACAAACAAAGAATTCATCTTGCCACCATGACCCACCACCATGAGTCACCAAGTGCATGCATGAACCATGCCAAAACAATAAGTCACACTTTTCTCACAATAAACATTTAAACCAAAATGTTTAATAGAAAAGAAATGGCATTATCTAAAGTAATCTTGTAACGAATTACAAGAATACTTCTCATCCGTATATACATACCTGCATCTGTATTTTAACTGAATACGAATACAAAGAGATGAAAATAATCCAACAATATAATACTAGAATCCGGCTTAAACCAAAGCCCACTAGTATTATCCGTCCGATCATGATCGTGCACAAGTGCATGTATCTGATCGAACTCTGCCATAAAACCATACGGTCTCTACAACGTTTTGCCCGAAGCAGTGAAACCCTATGTGTGAGACTCTAAAGACTCATCAATATGCTGGCAGTGGTGTAACATTTCAGAAAATATAAAATATTATTTTTGGAAATTAATATTAAAATAATATATTTCGCGAAAACTACCCGATTTGCGAAATTGGGGTTTCCGTAAAAGGGTATAAATGTATACCAATAATTGTGAAATAATTAAAAATTTAAAATGATTTATTCATTTAAAAATATATTTATCGGATTTGGCATTTAAAAAAAATTTATTATATGCAGTTTGGATAAAACCCGATTAGTGCACTGCTAATCGCGATTATGCCAAATCCGTGTTTCTACAGTTTTCCATGATTAGTGCACCATGTCATGTCGCATTTTGGTTACATGTTGTTTTCTTGTGTTTTTGGAATATTATGTGATTTGGTTTTAAAAGTAAAAAGAAAAGAAAATGAGAAGGGTAAAAGGGTAAATAATGAAAGTGAGGATGAGAATAAAAGAGAAAAGAGAGAGGGGCAGCCACCATTCCATCATTTCCTCCCCCATTTTTATTTCATCATCTCCCTCAACCTCATCTCCTTCCATCTCTACCCTAAGATCCATCTCCAAATATTTACCAAAACCCTATACTCCCTTCACAAAAGTCAATCCTCTCTTCATCCTCTACATAATGGACCAAGTAAAGTTGGATTTTGATGACATTGGTAAGCTAGGGTTTTCTTGAGTTGCTCAAGTGAGGTATATCTCTTTTCATTTGGTTTAGTTTTGAGTTCCTAGCATTTTAGTTTAGTTTAGAATTTGTTTAGTGGTGGATTTGTGGACTTGGAAATCCCTAGAGAGGATTTGGGTTATTGTGTGGACTTGGGTTACTTAGTGGCTATTCTAGGGCCTTAGAGATTGATTCCCTAACCTGGAAATGAGATTAGAAACCAAAATACAAACTTAGAATTTAAATCATGTCGGTTTTGTGACATTTAGCATGCCTACAGGGAATCTGGGAGGACCTGGGCTAATTACGAGAGATGCAAACAATACCAGGGAGCTAGTTAGACCAATAGGAAACCCCCTGTAAGCACGAACCCCAACGGAGCACGAATGGTCGAGCTCACCGGAATTTTAAGGAAAGTGGCCGGCCATGTGTGGGTGTTTTGGGTCTAGGTTGCTCCAGTAGCTCACACAATCCCTATACAACACCCTATACTTGCTAGTTTTACTCTATTTGACATAAGTCAAAATCCGGGAGCACAATTTTGTGATTTTTGGTTATGTTTTCCGTATTTTGAATGCTTGGTTTTGGTATTTTGTATTGTATTTAGTTGTTGGGCGTTTGTACATCAACAACAAGGGTTGTTTGATTGTTTTGCACGCGTAGGCTATAGGTTCTAACCTATGAGTGCACCGTGTGCCGTATTGATTTTCTGTACTTGATTTTAATGCTATTGCGACTGTGTATGTATTGTAGGTACCTTCGCGTGGATTTCGAGACGACGGAGTATGGCGTCATCGACTTCGGCAAGCAAGGAGCAAGGTGAGTAGATCTATATCTACGGAGGAAGTCGGGTGGATGGCGTATAGCACCCCCGCAAGTTTTTGATGGAAACCGAACTATAGTATACAGTCGTAGAAATCTAGATTAAGAACTAGGGTTATGGTTAAACGGATAGTTAAAGAAAATATGAGTGATTGAATATGTGTATCGAGATACGAGATGAAAGCTTTAGGGATATGAAAAGTGAAAGTGAATTATGACTTATAGATAGGTAGTTACACTAGAATAAACATTGAGATTTAGAGTAACATGAAACTAGATTAATAAAGTAGAATGTATATATAAATTGATTTAATGGGATGAAAAGAATATACGATGTGATATGATGATTTGATGACATGTTGGTATACGGATGCGAGTCGATTGAGATGATGGGTACCTCTGCCGGTCCCCTGATATGAGATTGTTATGGATATGACCTGGGATATAGACATATATATATATATATATATAATATTGTGAATCTTGAATGATAAGCAGTACGATACGTTAGGTCCGTACCCTCTTTGTCTTATAGGTTGTTAGGATCCCAAATTGTTTAATGACGTCGTACGATAATTTACCGTACGTGATGAGTTTAATTGATGATGGATCCATGCCCTTGACTAGAGGATGCCGATTGACAGAATCACCGATTTACTTTATGCCACGTTCATGTTATTTCCATTGCATTTCATATACCTGTATTAGTACACCTACACCATTATCGATGATGCATATGTCACACTTACACAGATTTGCCGGTTCACACATTTCATCATCGATAATTGCCATGTCACTACAAGTAGAATTGCTGCATCATGATATGACTCTTTGTATAATTTACATGTTATAGTTATATATACACCTTTATACGATGTTGCATTCGACTTTGGAGAAATGGGGAACCGCAAAATACATTTTAAAACTGAATTCATTTAAAAGAGCGGTTTTCCCTTAATATGTGCATATTACTGTTCCATGTTGCATTATACGGATATGCTTATATTTCTATTATATGTCGCATACATCATACTTTATGATTATACGCATTGAGATTGGTCTACCGCACCATGAAAACCAATATCGTGCTAGCGCTCACTCCGTTGTTTGGTCGTGCCACTGTTTTCATGAGATTTCTGGATTTGAGGACCGTGATTATTTCAAAAGAAAGTATGTATTGTTTTAAAAACCCGGTTTCTCTTGATATGATATTTGTATAGTCCACCATGAGTTTTCTCGGCTCTTGAGCGATATCATATACCCGAATCGAGGAAGAGGAGGAACCGTCTGCGGGTTTCTATTCAGCGATCGTGGTTATTGTGCATGGTGGACCCGGTACGGTACCCCAAGATAAGATGGTCACAGATGATGGCGTTGAGCCTGGCAGGGGAGTACTACTAACCGGTGATTTTATTGTGACTCAACGGATATCCGGAGGATACCGATCGGAGTATAGGCCAGTCCGGATAGCTGGAGCCTGAAATATTGAGGATTTGATGATATAGGCCAGTCCGAATAGCCGGAGCCTGAGATATGAAGATATTGGGATATATATATTTCGTGTCGATACTGGACACGGGTTTTATGATGTTTTCGAGTGTCGGTGTTGGACACTCAGATTCCATGACTTGATGTGTCATTGATGGACACGCATTCTTTGATATCCTCATATATTTACATGCATATGTTTTTATGATGTTTCAAGTGGACGAGATCCACATGCATACATGCATTTATTATATTGTTGGATGTTATCCACATGCATATAGGCCTTTATTATATTGTTGGCACACATTTACATACGGTCACCCTAGATATCATAGTATTACCTTTATGATATAGCTGACCTAGGAATCATTATTTATTCGATTTCTACCTATTGATGTTTTCTACTCACGAGTTGGCAACTCACCCCGTTGTGCCACAATTCTTGCAGGTTGACTGCATGGATCGGTAGCTGTATCGTTGGCACACAGCTTGCTTCGGGTGACTTGCTTTGGTAGGTGGTACACGTCGGATCGTGCCACCATTGTATTTATCATTCATAATGTATCTAGTCAACTCTATCAATCAAAACTAGTATTTGTATAAATAGTAAGACTTAGTGAGACTTGTAGTTTCGAGATTGAGCAATGGGTTTTATGTTCGCTTATTGGGTTGATGTCTTACTTTATTCTTCACATTTTGTGTGGATCTTCGCCGTTGGGTGTCGTATACTTATTTTATTAGTTGCATGGTTGTGAATCCGCCATTTGGCGAAGAGCTAGCTCCCACTTGGGGATGCCTTTTATATTATACATGTTGTACCCGTTTTGGGCCAGTTTTTACAAAGGAGACTCTGCCGAAATTTTCGGGAAAAATATAACGTTGCTTTAAAATGTTTAACGCCACTTATTTTAAAACAAGTTCTCCTTCACTTCTCTTTAAAATGGTTTAGATTTCTGGGTTTTGACTTACTTGAATTAGATAGGGTCCTATAGGCTTCATATGGTTCAAGTGCCAGTCACGTGCCATTTCGGGTCGTGACAAGTGAGTTTAACCATAAGTATGTCAGTGGCACTAGCTGTACATAATGGCTACCCAGGTATTGAGCGAAAGGGAGGCCGACGAGCAAACTCATCCTGAAATCTTACTGAGCCTGACAGTGACAATATCCGTACAGTCCGGTTCGTTCGTCTATGAGTATCGCATATCGAGTTTAGGGGGTGGATAAAGTCAAACCTCTAATAACACGACATTTAGTGTCGGTATGAAACCTATCACCACCTGAGAAATTACCGATCCTAGATCAGTAATTCTCGACTATCTTGGCCAAGGATTTTTGGTGATGGTCACCCGTGCACTCCGCGACATCAACCCCCAATACCGGGAGAGACGAATCCCCTGATAATCCGCTCACTGCCTCCATGTGGCTCGGGACTGTACCCAACTAAAACCTGTTTGCATAACTCCTTTGAGCCATGGTAGGGTAGTAATCAAAGCACAGTGGGAACTCACACGAGACAAATGACGATCTCAGGTTGATAGACTAACCTGAACACATGTCACCAGGGAACTGCTATCTGACAATAGGTATGATACCAACCAGCATGTTCCAGGAGAGTCCGTCCGGTGTACTCATAACCCAATAAGCACATGTATACATCTTAGGTGAACAAACGAACACTAATAGCTTATGAGACCGGCCACCACCCTTCGTCGGGGTCTCGATCAGTATACACTAGTCTACTCTTGGAGTATCGATGCCCAGTCTTGAAACTCACACGACTAGGGACATTTTAAGGTTGTGCTATAGACCACCCAGCTCCCATATATATGATCGCCATCATACTGCTGGTAGTCAAGCATGCATCCTATGGGCTCTGTCAACATGTAATAGTGATCTGTAATGTCACCTAATACTGTACATGATAATAAAGACAAACCAGATAGCGTAATATCATCTCGAATAAGACCGTTCTACCTGTATAGGTCCTCCCTCAATTATTGCAATCATGTGCCTGTGATCCAATAATTGACTTGAGGACACTATAACCAACAATCTCCCACTTGTACTTAAGGCTAATTATTGCGGTGTCGCATACTCGCAGCCCGTGTGATACCGAACACCCAACTTCTCTACTAATCAGTTTCACAAAGATCATTTGTAAAACTATTGCGTTCGAGAAATAGTCTCAGTAAGTGGATCCGCTCCAATGATTCTTTCTATGTCTCTCTTTATCTCAAGTTCGCGGAGAAAGCCATCTCTCGAAATGACCAATACCTGTCTTAGAATATGTCTGGATATCTGATGGGATCCAGTTCACAAATGAACTCTAAATCCAGCAAACTTCTTAGACTGTATCGTCCACTGAATTTAATTAGTATCCTGCGCCATGCCTCCCTCAGTATCCGCTTAGACCACCTGTACAAACTACTGCCCCTCGTCAAGAGGGAAAACTATAACTCTGACAGTCACTCTGTCATCCAGGTCACCTGGGAAGCCTGGAATGATAACCGTCTCCCGAAGGAGGTTGCCGTTACTAAATCCCTAGAACATCCACTTTGTTCAAAAATTGCTTCTGAATGTTTCTCCAGTATTGGATTAATATATAAACTTATTGCAGCTAGTGCAAAAACAACATCTGGTGTGGTACTTGATATCTCGTGATTGACTCAATTGCCTAAGCATGTGCTATGCCAATCATGCACATCCCTCTCCCCTTTAGTCTGTAAGACACCTTTAGAGAGGGTGACTCCATCACCTGCAGGCACACCACCATGCCAGGAGTCGTCCATTCTAAAACACCTTTAGAATAGTGTCAAAGTACCCAGATTGGGAAACTACCCAAATCTAGATCTAAAACTATAGATCTAGTAACCAGAATGCCTGATATAATATCCATATCCTTTGTGGAGAAACCACTGTGTGACAACCACAGTATAACCGATCATAGTATAGGAATTTCACTTCCTACAAAGTGCATGTCATCCAAATACCAGAACATCGCACCCTACTACCTTCTTAACAAATCCATCTCCTACTCTGAGGAAGTCAAAACCTATAACTGTCACATCAAAAATAGATGATCTATCTCCGCTATAATTGCTTTAGTCTATAAATAGACACAAGCTACTTGTTCACTATGCTTCCGCTGCTCCCACTGACTACAACAACCCTCTGGCAGAGTCATATACACGTGCACTTCTAAAGCTAGTTTAGAACGACGTTATACTCATCCTCCTACTGGGTCTCATACTTTAGAATAGCAGTAATGGTAAGTCTAGGTAAACAAGAACCTCTCTGCCACCGTCTTTGAGGATACTGAAGTACCTCTCGGATGCCTGAGATTACCCACCATATCTGCGGAGTGGCTAATGGAATGTCAAACCCGATTGAATCCTTAGATTCTATTAAATTTTCAGTAATCGTTTATGGTTCTGGAATCACTTTCAGTTCTACCATACTTCCACTGTTGTTTTCTGAAAAAATTCCATTTTACTAAAACTGTGGCGAGTTAAGAACAATATCGCTATTGATCTTCCAGATGGTAGAAAGTTAACCCTCGTCATAGCCCGGGATAACCTACAAACTGCCATTACTGAAACGTGCCTTGAGTTATCCAGAGTCTGGTTTTAAGCATAAGCCGGACAACTCCATATACCTTAACATCGTTAAGATAAGAACCATTCTATATTCAATATAGAAACAGAGGCACTAATTTAATTGGAACCAGATTCAAATCATGCAGCTGTCTCCAGTGCATGTCAACTAAATGGAGAGAGGCCGATCAGTATTACTCAACTTAGGAGTGCATCCAGATATGAGAAACCTGAAAGAGAAGCAAGTTCTCAAAACCATTACTATCAACTGAATACCAATCATAAGTATCTACATCTTCAATCACCTCGAAGAATACTGATACTTGCAACACATGGTTCTCTACTTTATTCTTGTACCTATAACTTCTCAAAACATGGACCTTATATTTCTACGAAACACTTGTCTAAAGCTGGAGAAGTCACAAGTAAATAGAATATAGTACGAGCACCAACCCCTTTGTCCTAATGGACACTGGACAACATACAATACTTTGTATAAGTCTCCTGAGTTGAATAACTCAAACCCTGTGCATCGTAGATTGAAAATTGTACTATGGTTAAGAAGAATTACACCGCTGTTTAATGCTCCTTACCCAATCATCAACTGATATAAGTAAATGTCATGGACATAATTTCAAAAGGTTATATCTCACTTTATTAAATAAACGTACAGATATATCAGTTTGAAATTGGTGCATAACAACAGATATTCAAAACCAAATATTTGCAGTCAAGCAACACCCCTGGTGATTTCCACAAATATCACCAATTACAAAGAATTCCGATATAATGAGGATATAATCACCTAATTCCCAATAACTTACTTCCACTCATCATCTGTAAAACCATACAGATATGAGAATCAAACCTGGTAAATACATACCCTGGAGTAAGGATATAATTGGGAAATCAGTTTTTAATTAACAACGCATAGTGAAACTGAAACATGAAAATGTTTCGAAAGGATAGCCAGGTATTCCTAATAATGCCTCTTCCATTATCCAGATTCATGACTATGACCGTATATTTCCTTGCCATCTCTCCAAATCTCTTTATTTGTCTTTACTCGTTACCTTCTGCTCACCACCTTTAGGCTAAATGGTTTTCTTCATTCCCTACCGTTCGGCACCAGCCTATGGTTTGGAAGAAGACTATCCAATAAGCGTAATAGGTGTACTCTCCTAATCTTAGGAGCCTTCTCAACTTGAGAGAAGGAAAAGATAAAAGATAACTGAATAAACCTTATTTTATTTTTCCTGAACCAGAATCCATTCTCAAACTGGAACAAGTTCTTTCGATTTCTTATGTAACTATACGATAGATTATCCAATAAATGTGGATCTTCGTAGTGATACGGGGTGTTCAGGAGAAATCCAAAGGTGAAGTAGGAGTGGCGATGATATACGTGATTTCGTCATCAATGATAACAGTTGCAATTTACTTTGCCCTCTTTTTAATTGTAGGGTTCCTAGGCATCCTAATGAAGTCCCACAAGGCATCGATCATGCCAATTTCAAAAATTATGGGTGCCGCGAAACCCTAACGCGGATCTTAGACTAGAATTCTAGGCGAAACACAAAACTAGTTAACTACTTAACTAAAAGTGAGAAGCTACAACCTTTGTAGATCCGGTTACCCTCTTCCTTGGCTCCACGAAGGCATCCTCTCGCTGTCCATCTCGAATCTCGGACTCTCGCGACGGCTTCATCGGAGAAGTGAGCGGAATAGGTCGTCGGCTTCGTGCCGAAGATAATCTACGTCGAGGTTGCACAAGTTCAAGCTCCAACTTCACCAAGTTGTGAAACTTGTGAAGAAGACACCCAAAACAACTTGGCAAGAGGTAGAGGGTGAAGAAATAGGAGGTGGGTTCACTTTAGTATTGGATTTCTCTCACTAGAACTCAAGTTGCCATTAAAGTAGCAAGCTTTTTCTTTTTAGAAGAAGAAGATGATGAAGCTAGTTATGATAAGTTCTATTTTAAAATGAAAAGAAAAATACAAACTTATCATAACTTTAACTAGGGTTAAGTGTAGAGAATAAACCATGGTCATTTGAGTAGGTTAGGGTTAAGCATGAAGACAAGAATGGTTAGCAAAGTCAAAGCTTCATGAAGCTTCAATATAAAACAAAAATTGCCACCATTTTCATCTTAAAGTTTATCCAAATAAATGAATAAACAAATAAATGAATAAATGCATAAACAAAACCCTAATCTCAAGTTAACTATGGTTTAATTCTATACACTTAACCATATGATCAAGTATCATCAAACATGATACAAATATGTGCACAAAAGTATATCACATATACAATGTGTAAATCAAGTGAGAAAAATCCGTTTAAAATGAACCAATACTAGTTAATGCAAAGTAATATATCAAATATATAATTATACATTAAATCATTAAATCAACACTTGATTCAATGATCCGGTCATGTCGCACATAACCGACTAGTATTCAATGCATCGATTTATCGAATCAATGATTCGATAACTAGGTCATATCTCATACAACCAATCGAAACATTAATCGCGAGAATCAAATACGGTATCACATACACGCATTATTCTCGGTCCCGCACATATCTCATATGCACTCCTATTTCGTTTCGCTTGAGCTAGAAAACCTCTGTGTAGGACTCTAAAGACTCGTCAATACGCCGGTAGCAGATGATGATCATATCATGCACCCACAAGCCGCAAGCGGTCTGCTAAACGTAACGGCCACCCGGGTATTGAGCGATCAGAAGATCGACGAGCTAGCCCGCTCACACTCCTGCGAATCCGACCAGTAACACTTACCATACAGTCCGGTCTCTTCGTCTGATATGTCGCATATCAAGTCTAGGGGTGGTAAACGTCAGACCCCAATAACCCGATAAGTCGTGCCGATGTGAGGCTCATAACGGATCGAGAAACTACTGGTAACACTTACCAGCAAATCTCTGATCAGCCCTGGCCAGGGACTTCCCTGCTACGGCCAATCGAGCACTGCGCAACATCAACCCCCAATACCGGGAGAGACGAAACCCCTCCTATCGCTCATTGCCTCCATGTGACTCGGGACTGTGCCTAAAGCCCACCGTTTTGCATGCCCTCATGGACGTGGGAAGGTGGAGATCAAAGCACAGTGGGAATCACACAAGACTCTATGACGATCTCGGGTCTACAGACTAACCTGTACAAGTGTCACCTGAGAACTGCCATCTGACGTGAGGTATAATACCATCTGGGAGTTCCCGGCGAGTCTGTCCAGTGTACTCAGTCTCCACTGAGCACCCGTATACCATCTCTGATGTCAAACACCAATGGATATGGGATCATCCATCGCCCATCACATGGGTCGAGAAGCGTATACGCTAGTCTACACTGGTATATCGATGCCCCGTCTCGATACACCCACGACTAGGGACCTTGAAGGATGTACTTATGGACTACCATGTCCCCACTAGTATGATCTGCATCATAGTCCAGGTAGTCAAGTACAAATCCTAAGGGCTTTACCAACATGTAACTATAAGACAGTATAAAGAGACTAGTGTACATGTTAAGATAAAGAGCAACCAGATAGCATACTATCATGTCCAGCAAGAAAGTCATCTCTATATATGTCCAAGCATCCAATATAATATACATCATCTGTACAATACTGGCCTCTAGGGCATACATACAACTAACATTAATCTCTTTATTTGTCTTTACTTATTACTTTCTGTACACCACACATAGGCTACTTGGTTTTCTTCCTTCCCCACCTTTCGGCACCTGCCTATGGTTTGAAAAAAAACTATCCAATAAGTGCAATTGGTGTACCCTCTCCTAATCTTAGGAGCCCTCACAACCTGAGAGAAGATAAAAAGAAAAGACAACTGAATAGTCCTATTCAATTTCTCCAGAACCGGAAACCATTCTCGAATCTGAAACAAGGTTCTTCGAGTTCGTATGTAACTATACGATGGTCATATCCAATAAATGTGGATCTTCGTAGTGATACGGAATGTTCCGGAGAAAAGCAAAGGGTAAAAGAAGGAGTGGCAATGATATATGCAACTCTAACAATCCAAAAGCCAGTGTGTTTTAAAAAGATTCGGTTAACTTGGTTTATGAGTTCTAGTCTAGGGTCGGGCCATGGACGCTGCCAAAGAGAGAAAAGAAACACTCAGCGTGTACTCTAACCTAGATTAGAATGGTTAATCACTTTATCTAATCAGGATATCTCCCACTGTATCCTCAAATTCTCCTCCAACCCCGAAAGAAGAATTAGTCGGGATTATCTAAAATCGCCCGAGGAGTAAACCAACGCATCAGTGGGAATTGGGATCCAACTATCATCGCATGATAACATGATAGAATCCACTCAAGTTATGACACTCCAAAAGGTATGCGCATGTCTGGCAAGTTTCATGTATGTTTGAAACTCCCGATGTGATTTTTACCCCATGCTCTTATGACCTTGACGAAGGTCAACAAATCATAAGTCACATGTCAAGTTCTACCCGTCATTGTCCAGGTTAATTTGAACCCACCCATACTCGTTCTTGATGAAGGTCAACAAGACTGTACGACTGTCCCAAACAAACGCATCTATCTATGCAACATAAAAGTAACAAACAGCTACCATACACTATGCCTTGACGAAGGTCAACAAACATAGCATGAATATTAAGTTCTATCCGTCTTAAATGACGGAGGGATACGAATGGTTTTTGGCGAAAAACCTTTAACGTAATGAATTTGATATCATTGAAGGAACTGGATAGCTTTTTATAAATATATAGCGGCGAAAATCTTTGCTAAAGAGGTCACTCCCGGTGAAGGGATCTCGGCTCTTTCCTCGTGGAATGAGGTGCGGGATATTCCAAACTGAATACCACGAGGCAAAACAAAAAAGTAATCAACTATAGTGAAGTTATTACCCTGATGCAAACTTCTGTCCAAGAGTCCACTCCCGGTGAAAGGATCTCGGTTCTTGCCTCATCGAATGAGGTGCTGGATATTCATAACTGAATACCGCTGTGCAAAACAAAGAAAACGTCCTTATAATAACAGCTTTTAAAAATTGTTCCAACAATATCGAATAGATCTGTTTTCCTTGCATTGATCAGAATCAACGCAGTCCCATCAATTAATCACACCAGAAAAGAACGAAAATATGATGTACGTATATGCCATCCGCATTCGCCACTGGGCCCCGTCATCACCCGTTAGGTTACTTAACTAACAATAGAGCGGGGGCTGGACTAGCGCGGGTGTAAAACATATACAACATCTACTAGTATATATATAACAATATATAATAATCGCTCCAGGCATGATAAATGCAACATCACAGATAAGCGATAAACATCACATAACAATACAAATAATCTTGGAGCCCCGGGTTTCATTTGAGCTGCAAGTGAAACCCGACGTTCCCCTGATCATGTGATAGCCTATGCAATGAAAACCTAGACCCCTACGAGCACGGCAAGTTACCCACCAAAACCAGAAGTGAGGCAATCCCTTCATCAAAGTGAATGGGTCACCCGGCACTTCACGGAATCCGGTAACTTGAGCACCAATCCTTGGGTCAACCTGTACCCCCTACGAGTGCGGTGAATAGCCCGCCAATTCTAGATTGAGGCCCCCTCCATCTCATTGCCATGAGATGCGGACCCGTTGCCCTCTAGAACCCGGCTATCCGTGCACTCCATCGCGGGGTAATCCTAGTACAGAAAATAAAATATGTACAACGGTGATATCGACCTCAACCCGGTCGTGCCCCAAATAAATAATATACAAACAGGCGGTGACGGCAGTCCACATGTCGGACGCTTGCCCCGCGATATCAAATGTATAAATAAATCCAAACTGTACTACCATTGCACCCAAGCTATCCACCACGACAATCCCGCCACAACCACAACACAACACAAAACATCAACATGAACGTCACGTTCGTAAACCCGTCTAAAAGACATATAACAATTAGACAAGTTGTTCCGCTCTAATGATAGTCACGGTCGCAGATAGTAATGTATGAACTGAAAACTATGATATTAGAATTCCGTACGCAATTAGCAAACTAAACCAATTTCCAAAACCATGGAAAAAACCAGTGAGCTAAAATTCTAAAAACCGACCGTTTAAAACCAATTCGGAAGTCCGAATAAAAACAAAACACGTCCGAACCTTCGTGGGGAGTTAGAGCACGAAATTAACTTCGAGTCAGGGGGCCTAAGGGGGTACCCCACCCCCAAGGCCACCACGAGGTGGCCAGGGGGTGAGGCAGACCCGGAACTGCCTAAGTTGGGGCAGTTTCGGGTCTCCACTGCCAAGACCACCTTGTGGTGGTCTTGGGGAGTGGGCCCAGCCGTTCATTCCCCCACGGGGATTCTACGAAGTGCCCATGAACCACCCCGCAGCTTCTCAGTTCAAACCGTGAGCCCGTGGGGTATGCAAACCTCTCAAACTTTTAGTTTTCGGAACTGTTTTTGTCGGCAGTTTTTGGACGACAAAAACGGCGGATTTCTAATGTCGCAATGAGTTAATTAAGGCTTATGGAGTGGCTATGATACCATGTTGGGTTACGCCAGCGCCCTGGCCATCAATCCGTGGACAAATGCGGAACAAAAGCTTTTAGAAACTGGCGCTAACGAATCCTGATTCCCAGATCGACCCATAAGTCCTAGATAACAAAACAAGCAAAGGAGTTTAGAAAGGTTATACCGAATGATCCGAGTCCTTCGGTCCACAACCTCTATCCCAAGCTCCGCACGGCGTTCTTGATCATGTTTGATCTTTGGTCTCCCCCCATCGAAGACTATCTACGTCGAGGTTTAGTAATACGGGCTCCGACCTCAAAACCGAAGCAACTTGGGTATCAAGTTTGCTAACCTAGATAGCCAAGATGAAGTAGAGAGAGTTTGTGATTATTTTGTCTAAATACACCCAAGGATTCTCAACTCATGAAAGGATTTGGGTAGAGATTGAAGAAGATGCCAAGTGACGAAAGTGTGAGCTCAAGAAAAAAATGGCAAGTCAAGCAAAGAGTGGCTGCCCTTTTTTTTGTTGTGTGTTGTGAGTTATATCTTGTGAGCAACTAAAGAAAACAACTTAAGAATAAATATCTAACATGCTCACTACAAATATCTCATAATACAAACAAAGAATTCATCATGCCACCA
This sequence comes from Agapanthus africanus, assembly GCA_030015575.1. Lineage (NCBI taxonomy): Eukaryota > Viridiplantae > Streptophyta > Magnoliopsida > Asparagales > Amaryllidaceae > Agapanthus > Agapanthus africanus. The sequence goes on along the minus strand of CM057343.1, from coordinate 504,004,277 downwards.
TGACCCACCACCATGAGTCACCCAGTGCATGCATGAACCATGCCAAAACAATGAGTCACACTTTTCTCACAATAAACATTTAAACCAAAATGTTTAATAGAAAAGAAATGGCATTATCTAAAGTAATATTGTAACGAATTACAAGAATACCCATCATCCGTATATATATACTTGCATCCGTATTTCGACTGAATACGAATACAACGAGACGAAAATAATCCAACAATATAATACTAGGATCCGGCTTAAACCAAAGCCCACTAGTATTATACGTCCGATCATGATCCGTGCACAAGTGCACGTATCTGATCGAACCCTGCCATAAAATCATACGGCCTCTACAACGTTTCGCCCGAAGAAGTGAAACCCTCTGTGTGGGACTCTAAAGACTCGTCAATACGCTAGCAGTGGGTTTAACCACAAGCACATCAGTGGCACTAGCTATATGTAACGGCTACCTAGGTATTTGTCACGCCTCGCTTCCCAGTATACGGGCAGAGGACGCAACGGGACTGCTACGTATTTACTCTGAAGTAAACATGCTGAACGTATCGAAGCAATATAAGTAAAATACACAAGAGACAGAGAAAATAGATATAATTGAACAGCAAATACATCTGAAAAGTAAATACATGGAATGGAAAGCGATGCCTAAACAGTGGCATAACAGAAATGGAAAGTACTGAAATGAAATGTACAAGTAACTAGAGCTCTGGGTCGAAGGCTAGATGATCTAAGTCCTCGCTGATGGGCTTGATCTCCTGAAGGTCCGATCCACCTGACAACATTTCAAAGAAGAGAGAGAAGGAACGTCGTCAGCGAACAATCGCTCGGTAAGTCCCAAAGAGGAGGGAGAAGTAGAATAGACAGAGAGAGTATATTTTTATTATTGTTATTTTAATGTTAGCGTAGTTGTTTGTAGCTTGGTATAGAAAATGCCATTGTATACGAGAGGAGTCCCACTTATACCGGGGACAATGGTAACCTGTAGTACAAGGCTCCGTCGATAATATCACGAAACAACGGTATGGATGTATTACGTCTTAAGTGTCCACCTCGTGCCACTTTTAACATGTTCCGTACCAGTCTACCCATTTATAACCCCACGATGTCTTGTATTGTCTTGTAAATTGAATTGTGTAGATGAATGACTTGCCGGAACCATGATATCAGTAAATGGATGTAACTGGAAAATCATATAGATGAATGTATATCCATGGTTCGGTTCGGTCAATATAGATTGATTAGATTGAACATATTGAATATATAGATTCATGGATTCATATTATATTGTAGTTTTATACTTGAATCTCATTCAAGTCAGATTGTATATATATTGAGACTCAATCTGAGTCAGACAATTAGAAAAGAAATTAAAATCCTGAATTAGGTTTTGATGTTCGGTAACTGTTGTACATGGAAGGCAGGATTTGTGTCTTTTTCAAAGACAATTACCGTGTTGATAACACCGTTATTTAGGTTATCTACCTTAGATAGGCAAGCACCCATATCTCTGGCTCCTAGAGGCTCAAGAGATTGGTCCCGCTTAAACCTATATTAACTAAGGTCACTAAAGAGCGCTAAAGCAGACGAGCAGCCTTGTAATTTATAAAACTTGAGGGGGTTTTCCTAACGAGGGCTGTAGAGACGCAATTGCAAAGGAAATGGTACCGCTTAAACTCAAGGGTATTTTTAGTGAAAATCGATTCGTTTTAGAAAATGTGACATGTGATTGTGCTATAATTCAAAAGTGTACGTGTGGGGTAAATCGTTACCCTTTGTGTTATCTACGTTAACATTTCACAAAAACAAGTATTTTTATCAAGAATAATAAAACATTGTATTTTAGCCTTACGTTGCATTCTAATTTTAATATGGAAAATGTCATTTTAAACACACGTATGAAAATTTAAGGTAAAACTTAATCAAAACTAGTTACAAAACCTTTTCATTGACTGGGCTGTAAATCGCTTGTTTGAAAATATATAAAAGAAAAACTAAAACTGGCTGAGTTTCTTTAAAAGTTTCCATATTTGGCAAGACAAAACTGGAACAATCCAAGTTACCGTTATTAACTCATTATTCCAAAATATTAGGCTCCTGCCCTTTACATTCTACATCCAAGTTACAGGTTTTGGTTTCATATATTTATATTGGTATCATATATTAGCACTATAGATATACGTTTTTGCATTTAAACACACAACTTTTGTACCATACCATCATTGCATAAAACTTACATGATCCATATTATTCATGCTACCTACTGCTAAACAAATTCCGTTATAATATAATTCCTAAACTATTGTACATTCGATTACTAATGCCTATTATATTGTATGCATTCCAATGAAACTTATTACTTTATACCAAAACTCTGCAAGCAAATTATAGCTATAAAATATCCATAATAACATAAATTGAAATTCAAGAGAATATCGATCGAGCAACCTAACAATCGAATCGAATAAAGAGAGGGAGAGGGGAAGAAGGAAAAGGACTTACGTGTGATTGATTGAAACGTAAGAAAATGACAGAAATTTTCATCGAGGCGTTTCGTCGAACACCTCCGAATGACAATTTGAAACATTGATGGATTGGAAATCCAGAAGTGTAGAAATGACCGTCGTTCTCACGTGGACTTAGGCTTGGGCTTGGAGTCTAGGTTATCGGCTTGGTCGCGTTGTACGGACTTATTGAATGTCGAGGTTTGATGAGGAACAAAGAGTGTAGGTTCTCAGCTTGGTCGCGTTGTACGGACTTATTGAATTTCGAGGTTTGATAAGGAACAAAGAGTCTAGGTTCTCAGCTTGGTCGCGTTGTACGGACTTATTGAATGTCGAGGTTTGATGAGGAACAAAGAGAGAATGATATATATATATATATATATATATATATATATATATAAAGAGAGAGAGAGAGAGTGGGGAGATGAGAGGTCTGTGGTTTTGCATGGGAGAAGAGGAAGAGATGAAGAGTGGAGTTTAATTGGATATGGGGTTAATTAAAATGGTTGGAATTTTAAAGGGAAGCTGGGAGTTTAAAAAGGAAAGGAATGGGTTAGACTTGGGCTTGTGGGCTTTCGGTTTGGTTAACTAAAAGAGTAGGGGATTTGGATTTGGGTGTTATTTAAAGGGAAATTGAGTAAATGAATTCGGATAAAAAGAAAAGGAAAAATTTTAGAAAATGGAAGCTGGACTTGGGCTGTAGAGAATGAGAATGAAAAGAAAGGAATTGAACTCAAGGAATAAGTTTGGGTAAAAAGAAATGAGTTTTTGAAAATACTTAGATGCGAAAAATAGATAAAGGGATTAAATATAACTAACAACATGGAAATAAAAATATACGAAATATACAAATACAGTATTTTATTAATACGAAGATATAGGAATTTTAGAGTCGTTACAGTATTGAGCGAAAGGGAGGCCGACGAGCAAACTCATCCTGAAACCCTACTGAGCCTAACAGTGACAATATCCGTACAGTCCGGTCCGTTCGTATATGAGTATCGCATATCGAGTCTAGGGGGGTGGATAAAGTCAGACCCCTAATAACGCGATATTTGGTGTCGGTATGAAGCCTATCACCACCTGAGAAACTATCGATCCTAGATCAGTAATTCTCGACTACCTTGACCAAGAATTTCTGGTGATGGCCGCCCGTGCACTCCACGACATCAACCCCCAATACCGGGAGAGAAGAATCCCCTGATGATCCGCTCACTGCCTCCATGTGGCTCGGGACTGTACCCAACTAAAACCTGTTTGTACAACTCCTTTGAGCCGTGGTAGGGTAGTAATCAAAGCACAGTGGGAACTCACACAAGAAAAATGACGATTTCAGGTCGATAGACTAACCTGTACACATATCACCAGGGAACTGCTATCTGACAATAGGTATAATACCAACTAGCATGTTCCCGGCGAGTCCGTCCGGTGTACTCATAACCCAATGAGCACCTATATACATCTTAGGTTTTCAAGTATGGAATTCTCTCCCAGAGCTACGGAACTCACGACTCTAAACAAACTAACACCAATGGCTTGTGAGACCGGCTACCGTCCCTCGTCGGGATCTCGATCAGTATACACTAGTCTACTCTTGGAGTATCGATGCCCAGTCTCAAAACTCCCACGACTAGGGACATTTTAAGTATGTGCTAATAGACCACCCAGCTCCCACGTATATTGTCACAACCCTAAATTTCCTATACAACTTTCTGTAGATTTTTTTTTCAAAATTTAAAGAAAGGGGCACTTTTACCTGAGCACAAGTTAAATATTTGTTTTGCTAATTAATTACAAGAAGGAGCTTGTAGCTCATTGGTAATACCTTGCACTGCTGAACCAAGCCACCAGATTTCAAATCCCATACCCCACATTATTTTTAATATTGTTTTATTTTGAACCTTTAGAATACCAAGGGTTTACACGTGCATATCTCAAGAAAACCCCACTACACCCAAAAATATAACATTGCCAGAGGATAGATGAACCGTCGGGGGGGATTCCGGCATCTAACTCGGCCAGAAATCGGCCAACTCGGCCTCGACTCGGCCGACTGAGGCCTCCGACCGAGTCATGGCCGAGTCGGCCGATTCCAGCGACGACCCCAACACAAAAAATGTGTTTTTTGGTCTCTCCTGTACACCTGCAAAATTTTATCCTCAGACCATTTCCAGAGACCTCTTAAAACCACAATTACTCCACTTTTAATACATTTTTAATACATTTTATTACATTTTTCATTTTAACCTTTCATCTACCCTAACCCTATAAATACCACCCCTAAATAGTACCCCCTCACCCCAAAATTCTGAGCCAACTCTCAAGAAATTCCTAGATACCCTAGTGTACTTTAGAAGAAGCGAAAGGCGAAACTCCGGCGAATTTTCCGGCCATCTTCCGACGACGATCCTAGGAACTCCCTACGACGAAACGACGCATCGTCGACTCCTCTCATCTCCCCTTCCCCTCCTCTGTTAACTAAACCCGTAAGTCCCACTTTTCCCCTTCTCTACTCTTTCTGAAAATACGGAATTACAAAACCCGACGGAATCGGAGCAAATCCGATTTCCGATTCGGTTTCTTTCTAAAACTCTCACTTTTCTTTAATACAATCTTGTTAAACCATTACATGTTGACTATTAAACACTAACTAATCATATTAAACAAGTTCTATATCAAAAGTAATTGCTATTTCTATTTTACCGTATTTTTTTCATTAAAATACCATATAGTTTCTTTTCTACATTTAAACCATCAAAACCTTGCTATACCTTAAAGTAGATCACGAGGTAATGAACTACCTCCTCACACACTCATATGCAATATAGCACAATACCCTCAGGAACATAGAATACGGGAAAACGACATCTTTTCAAATAAATACCATTACTTATAAAACCAATTTTCTTAATGATTTAGTATTTATACAGATCTTTGCAAAGCGCCGCTACAACCCATTTGGGGAACCCATTCGGGATGGTGCGTGTTTCACCAATCAGAGCAAAACTCTGTTCAAATTCCACAATTTGAAATGAAGCGACACTTCTGCTTCCCCAATCAGAGCAAAGCTCTGTTTTGAATTTCAAAATTCAAAAATTAAAGCAACGCTTTAGATCCCGTGCGCTGCGCGCTGCGTGCCACGTGTCAAAAGCAGACACACTGGCGTCAGGTGCGCTGCGCCCTCGGCAGCGCACCCTCAATCAGAGCAAAGTTCTGCTTTAAAATTCAAAATTAAATTGAAGCAACACTTCAGATGCTGCGCGCTGTGCGCCACGTGTCAAACACAGGTGCGCTAGCGCAGTTGCGCTGCGCGCCACGTGTCGAAAGTAGGTGCACTAGCGCAGTTGCACTGCGCTCTGTGCTGCGCGCCACGTGTCGAACGTAGGTGCGCTAACGCAAAGTGCGCCAGCGCTGGAATTAAAAGAATTCCCCACCGTTAGATCAAAAGATCTAATAATAATAAATTATTAATTAATCAGAATTAAAATTCTGTTATGGAAAGATTTTTCAATCTTATTAAAACAAGAAAATTATCTTCTGTAAAACAGAAACCTTAGGATCAAAAATTCAACGGTGGGAAATATTCCAAATCAATCAGAGAAAGATCTCTTAAAACTGATTTAACAAATCAATTGGCCTTATATAAAGGCCCCTAGACTTCAAGTCTCAGAGACAGAAAGGAGAGAGAAAAAACCCTCTGCAAAAAAGAGCAAACTCTTAAGAAAAAGAAGATTTTTCTTCATCTTAAAGGTAAAAGAACCATGTTCTTGAACAACAGAGATGAATCCATCTCATAAAAAAGAAGAAACATCTTCTAAAAAGATCTTAGATCTATAAAAAGACTAAGATCTTTTGATTTAAAAGAAAAGATCAAAAAGATCTAATCATAAAAAGACTAAAAGAATATTTTACTTCATTCACAGATCTTTGATCTATAAAGGCAGAGCCTTTAATAAAACAAACAAGAACTTTTGTTCTTGGATTTTGAGGTAAAGCCTCCTTTAAACTAGAAAATAAATCTGTTCTTTGATCTTAAAATCGATCAGATGTGCTTTGCGCTATTAGAAAGTGCCTTGCACTTATGAATTGCGCCCTTGCGCTTCTTGGACTGGCGCGCAGCGCCAGAACACGCCACGTGTCAAACAAAGACGCAACCTGCGCTTTGCGCTTTTAAAACAGAGAACTGTGCTCATGGGCTGGCGCTCAGCGCCAAGCGCGCCACGTGTCACTCATTGGTGCGCCAACAGACTGGCGCAATGCGCTCATAAACTAAAAGCGCAATGCGCTAAAAAACTAGCGCTTAGCGCTAAGCGCGACACGTGTCCTCTTCATGTGCGCCACCCAACAGAAGCGCAATGTGCTTTTTAACTGGTGCAAAGCGCCTGACGCGCCACGTGGCGCACTGCCAGAACACACTTTGTTCTGATGAATGTTATGCATTCAATATAAGACAAAAAATGTCAGAGCCCAATGCCTAGCATTATTAAAAGGGCTGAGCCCAAATAAAAGCTTAATAGCCAGAACAAAAATAAAAATGTTGAACATTTTTAATTGGACTTAGCCCAATTCGGGCCATAAGTCCTCAACTTATCTTGAATTGAGCACATATGCTCTTTCAACCAACTCACCTTGGTTCAAGGGTATATCTCTTCACTCCTTTGATATTTGTCGTTGTAATTCCTCAACGTCTTCAAAGAGGTGACGGGTCCCGACAACCACACATTTCACGGACTATGGAGTCCTTAAACTCATGGACTATGATATCCTTAATCTCGACCGTGATGTTTTAAAACTAACAACGGACTGTGGGGTCCTTAAACCCATGGACTATGATGTCTTTAACCTCGACCGTGATGTCTTAAAACTAACAACGGATTGTGAGGTCCTTAAACTCATGGACTATGATGTCCTTAACCTCGACCGTGACGTCTTAAAACTAACATCGGACTGTGGAGTCCTTAAATCCACGGACTATGATGTCTTTAACCTCGACCGCGATGTCTTTAAACTAACATCAGACTGTGAAGTCCTTAAACTCACGGACTATGATGTCCTTAATCTCGACCGCGATGTCTTAAAACTAACATTGGACCGAGATGTCCTTAAACTAACGATAGACCGTAATGTCCTTAAACTAATTACCGACCGCAATGTCACTAAACTAAACAACAGAGCCCAATTGCTCTTTTATCGGATCTAAACGATCCCGTTAAGTTGATCTTAGTCTAAAATTAGACTAATGTATCCTTAACAAACGTTTAAGTTGATCTTAGTCTCAAATAAGGCTAAAGTATCCTTAAACCCAAACCCCTAAAACCCAAATCTAAGGAAGATACGGATTTGAACTAATCTATGCCCTACGGGCGACAACATAAATTAGTCTCCGTATACAATCCACGGGCAACTAAACACAAAACAAACACCCACGACGCGAAGTGACCATCTGGAGAAGGAGAAAGTTGTTACCGCGATGCGGTAGCGTAATTAATTGCAGGGGCTTGCGCCTGCAGGGAAGAGCGTCCCCACAATCAAAAACCCCTCAAGCGAGGGGGAATCTGACGAAGTCTGCTACATCGGCCGCATCCGTTTAAACCTTCGATACATGGTGCCATAAATCAACTTGGCATTTTCGGAGAGGTGGACGGATAGTACCAATTAGCATCTGCCCCGAAATTCAGGTGAGACGTTCATCGCGTCTCCGCCGCGTCTTTCGGAGGGGTACAGATTCGGGCACGCCCGGTGGGACCTTTTCCTCTTTCCACTCCACACTTCGTGTGTCGTGTTCGCGAACCAAGCACGGTTTGCTAATGGTTGCCCTTGGGTTTCGAAGTACTAAGATTTGGCGTTTTGCTGGGTAAAGAAAGCTAAGGATCAACGGCGTCCACTTGTGCAAGATGTTCCAACTGCAACTGCAACCTACGCTCCGCCTCACCTGGAGGTGTAGCTTACGGACCTCAAGCGGCGTCCCTGTTCATGATGACGGTGGAACAGGTCAACAAGGCCACTACCGGATTGTTTTTCGGGACCATGCTCCCGCCAACGAGCTTCAGCGCTCCTATACCAACACCGGAAGATCCTAAGAAGTCGGTCTTTGATCGGCTTGCTACTGACGCGGCCCCTCTCAACGGGTCGTCCAGCTTCAGCGCCTCAGTCTTTGCCAGATTGGGCCAAAGTTCCTGTGGGCCCATGATGAAGCCTGTAATTCAAGAAAAGGTTATTCCGAAGAAAGTAACCAACTCTGCTCCCGAAGTCGTTAAGGCGACTTCTCCTGCCAAGGGGTCAGTCTTTACAAGACTGACTGTCCCGGCTCCCATTCCAGCTCCCGTTCCCGCTCCAAAGTCTGTCTTTGATAGATTAAATACTGTTACTCAACGGACCTCGGTCTTCAAGAGGCTGACGCCAGCAACAGCCCTTCTCCAAAGAAGGGGGCAAGACGAAGTCGCCCCTCAAGCTGAAACCATCCCAACAGCTCGACGCGCTAGACGTCGCCACTGGCGCCGAGTAAGGAAGGCTGGGGGCAACTCCCCCTCTGGGCTAACTCCACCAGCCCCAATGATGGAAGTCAATGCTGCTGTTCCAACTGAGAACAGCTTCGAGTTGCTGAACAAGGTGCGTAGGAACTCTCCTACCGTCGTACTGAAAAGATCTCCTCCATCCGTGGAGAATGTTGCGGAAGCAAAGCCAGAACAGTCCCCTCAGTGGTTGTCCTCCAAAATCTACAAAGTCTGGCGGCAAGTTCGGGACTCAGTAGTTGATCAAGATTACCCTCTCCGACAGAAAAGGGTGAAGGTTTAACAAGAAGAGAACCGTCTTGCTAAGCCACAAAAGGCAACAGCTGTCTGGGAGCCCGCTGCGACGCCCCCCTCGACTTCAACTGTTCAAAAGGGGAGGAAACCAAAGAAAGCCCATGTGACCGCGGCAAATCGTAAAGACGCTGAGCCCAAACGCCCCAAGTCTGGGGCACGATGGTACATACCGTTTATATGGCTTCCGGAAAAGAGGAGAGCCGTGCTTCTACGGGCCATCGACCGCTTACCCGATCAATAACAAGGGCCCAAGAACAACAACAGCAGAAGCTTCAAGAAATGCTGACTGCAATGGTCGCACTCACCGGACCAAAAGAAAGCCCGGAGGCGTCATCGGAGCAGCGTCACGAACAAGAAACTGGCGCTGACTTCCTTCGCAGATTCCTCAAAAAGAAAGATAAAGAGGCCGCAGAACAAGCGGCTAACATAAAGCGAATGGCACTTCTCTTCCAAGACATGGTCGGGATGATGTTACAGCCGGATCCTCCAGCCGAAGAGCCTCCGATCATCATTGAAGACGACCAAGGGGAGACGTCGAACCCTCCTCCGGCTCTTTCAGCAACCAAAGAGGAAACTATTTCTAAGGCGGCCTTGGATGACTATATTGCTCAGCAAATACAAGTTCACCAGGCGAATGAAGCAGCTGGCCAAGTCGTGAAAACTGGGCGACCATATCCAGGCTGGTATGACCAGATAAAGTACCCGCCGGGATATACCATCCCGAAGTTTCTTGTATATAAAGGGACGGAAATCCGCACCAACATGTCGCCCAGTTCAGGACTCTATGTGGTAATACCGGTGGCGATGATAAGCTTTTGCTCCGCTAATTCGTCGGCAGCTTGTCGGAAATGGCGTTTGAGTGGTACTCCGAGCTTCCAAACGACTCCGTCAAGAATTTCGCAAAAATGGATTTGTTATTCACCCAGCGATTCGCGAGTGCTAGTGAACGCACCCCAATAACGGCGTTGATCAATGCAAGGGTGAAGCCGGGTGAAACTTAGGTTCAATACGCAATCCGATGGCGAAATCCATGGTCAAAGTGCGAACAGCGCATCGAAGAAGCACCAGCGGTGGGCATGTTCGTGGGCACCCTAGACCCTCATGCAACTATTTCATAATTCATGATGTTCTTCAAACCCACCACATTCCAGGCTTTAATTGACAAGTTAGTCCAGATGGACCAGATGGGTCATAGACCGTCTTCTCCGAAGCTGGAGCCGCGGAACAAAAAGGGTAAAGGGAAGGTGACCTTCGTCGAGAATACCTAACAGCAGCCCAGTGTCCCTAAACTAACGGATCAACTGGAAGAGAGACGGTGCTATTATAATGAGAAAATGAAGCGTCCTTACTCTTTCTCACGGGACAAAACGAAGAGACTATTCGAGCTAACGATGCGCAACAGGCTTATCAATCAGCCGAATCCAAAGCGACCATTGCAACCCGGTGAAGCGAATAATCCCAATTATTGCCCTTACCACCAAACAGTAATCCATCCAATCGAAAATTGCTTCGTCTTTAAGGGATGGATCGAGGATCAATACCAACAAGGCAAGTTTGCGTTGTCGGAGAAGTAGAAAGTAAGCCCACCACAACCGCTCACTCCTAAGAAGATGGACACACCGGGAGCAACGTGCTCTTTTGTTGAAGAAGCTCCATGGGAGGTGGCTCTTTCGGCCAAAACCAAAAGAATGTTGAATGATCTTCAGACATGCCCGGCGATCAGGTGGAAGAATCCGTTGGGACCTGAAATTATCGAGGGGATGCTAAAACCGCGCCCGACTCCAAAAGTTGGTGGTGATAGCCAAAGCACTCACACCCAGCCGTCAAAATCTTCGAAAAAGAAGAAGAAATCCAAGAAGCCTGTGAAGCCTGGCGACAAGCGCACAGACCTGCAGAAACAGATCGACACCCAGAAAGAGTATAACCAGAAGGCGCGGACTCCAATCATGCTCCAAGAATTCCTCGGCCACGTCCTTAAAGACAGAGATGATAAGGAAGACTCATCAGATGGATCTGAGGATTACGTAGCAAGTTGTCATGTGATCTCACACTCATTGATAGACGATGAAGAGGCTCCCTGCACCAAGATGTTAGTTGTATGTATGCCCTAGAGGCCAGTATTGTACAGATGATGTATATTATATTGGATGCTTGGACATATATAGAGATGACTTTCTTGCTCGATATGATAGTATGCTATCTGGTTGCTCTTTATCTTAACATGTATACTAGTCTCTTTAAACTGTCTTATAGTTACATGTTAGTAAAGCCCTTAGGATGTGTTCTTGACTACCTGGACTATGATGCAGATCATACTAGTGGGGACATGGTAGTCCATAAGTACATCCTTCAAGGTCCCTAGTCGTAGGTGTATCGAGACAGGGCATCAATATACCAGTGTAGACTAGCGTATACGCTTCTCGACCCATGAGATGGGCGATGGATGATCCCATATCCATTGGTGTTTGACATCAGAGATGGTATACGGGTGCTCAGTGGAGACTGGGTACACTGGACGGACTCGCCGAGAACTCCCAGATGGTATTATACCTCACGTCAGATGGCAGTTCTCGGGTGACACTTGTACAGGTTAGTCTGTAGACCCGAGATCGTCATAGAGTCTTGTATGATTCCCACTGTGCTTTGATCTCCACCTTACCACGTCCATGAGGGCGTGCAAAACGGTGGTTTTTGGGTACAGTCCCGAGTCACAAGGAGGCAATGAGCGATAGGAGGGGTTTCGTCTCTCCCGGTATTGGGGGTTGATGTTGTACTGTACTCGATTGGCCGTAACAGGGAAGTCCCTGGCCAGGGCCGTTTCAGAGATTTGCTGGTAAGTGTTACCAGTAGTTTCTCGATCCGTTATGAGCCTCACATCGGCATGACTTATCGGTTATTGGGGTCTGACGTTTACCACCCCTAGACTTGATATGCGACATATCAGACGAGGAGACCGGACTGTACGGGAAGTGTTGCCGATCGGCTCGACGGGAGTTGTAGCAGGTTCGCTTGTTCTCTTCTGATCGCTCAATACCCGGGTGGCCGTTACGTTTAGCTGACCGCTTGCGGCTTGGGGGTGCTTGATATGATCATCTCCCACTGCCGGCGTATTGAAGAGTCTCAGAGTCCCACAATGGAGCTTCCTAATCCAGGCGAAACGTTGTGGTGCGCGTATGCGATATGCGCATGGACTCGATTAAAATGCGCGTATAGGATACCGTATATTGATCGGACGGCTTGCTTTTGGTAGGGGTCATATGTGATATGGACGGATTGATAAATCAAGTGTTGATTTATCATTTAACCATTAGCTTCTCACTTGAAATCCTTTCTTGAGTTAGTTGGATGTATGCATGCATGTATGCCTTCTTTTTGATTCATGCACATATGGATGTACATATACACATACATACATACATACATACATACATCTTTCATGGTTGATTATATAAGGAAATGGTGGCAATATAAGACTCACACCATGGGTTTTTTATATGGAATATTTGTTAGTTATATGTATGCCCTAGAGGCCATTACTGTACATAGGATGTATATTGTAGTGGATGCTGGGACATATATAGGAAGGACTTTCTTGCTCGACATGATAGTATGCTATCTGGTTGAACTTTACCTTAACGTGTATACTGATTGTCTCTCTGTTACATGTTGGTAAAGCCCTTAGGATGTGTGCTTGACTACCTGGACTATGATGTGGATCATACTAGTGGGGACATGGTAGTCCATAAGTACATCCTTCAAAGTCCCTAGTCGTGGGTGTATCGAGACGGGGCATCGATATACCAGAGTAGACTAGCGTATACCTTCTCGACCCATACAGATGGGCGATGGATGATCCCATATCCATTGGTGTTTGACATCGGAGATGATATACGGGTGCTCAGTAGAGACTGGGTACACTGGACGGACTCGCCGAGAACTCCCAGATGGTATTATACCTCACGTCAGATGGCAGTTCTCTGGTGACACTGGTACAGAGTAGTCTGTTGACCCGAGATCGTCATAGAGTCTTGTGTGGTTCCCACTGTGCTTTGATTTCCATCTTACCACGTCCAAGAGGGCGTGCAAAACGGTGGTTTTTGGGTACAGTCCCGAGTCACATGGAGGCAATGAGCGATAGGAGGGGATTCGTCTCTCCCGGTATAGGGAGTTGATGTTGCGCTGTGTTCGATTGGCTATAACAGGAAATCCCTGGCCAGGGTTGCAGAGATTTACTGGTAAGTGTTACCAGTAGTTTCTCGAATTGTTATAGGCCTCATATCGACACGACTTATCAAGCTATTGGGGTCTGACGTATACCACCCCTAGGCGAGATATGTGACAGATCAGACGAACAGACCGGACTGTACGGTAGTGTTACTGGTCGGATTCACTGGAGTGTGAGCGGGCTTGCTCGTCGATCTTCAGATCGCTCAATACCCGGGTGGCCGTTACGTTTAGCAGACCGCTTGCGGCTTGTGGGTGTTTGATATGATCATCGCCTGCTGCCGGCGTATTGACGAGTCTTTAGAGTCCTACACAGAGGTTTCCTGGCTCAAGCGAAACGAAATAGGAGCGCATATGAGATATGTGCGGGACCGAGAATAATGCGTGTATGTGATACCGTATTCCATTCTCGCGATGAATGTATCGTTTAGGTTATATGCGATATACCCTAGTTATCGAATCAAAGGTTGATTCGATAAGCCGATACATAGGATACTGGTCGGTTATATGCGATATGACCGGATCGTTAAATCAAGTGTTGATTTAATGATTTAATGTATAATTATATATTTGATATATTACTTTGCATTAACTGGTATTGGTTCACTTAAGATGGATTTTCTCACTCGGATGTGCGCATTGTATATGCGATATACTTTTGTGCACTTGTATGTATCATGTTTGATGATGCATGCTAACTTGTGTTTTGTGTAAAGTTTAAACCATGGTTATGTAATGGTTAGGGTTTTCATTTTCATATCTATTTATTTATTTGTTTATTCATTATTGGAAAATGATAAGCATAATGCAAAATGGTGGCTTTATTTGGAAGCTTGTTGAAGCTTCATGAAGACTTTGACTTTAGCAACCATTTTGTCTCATGCTTAACCCTAACCATCCCATTTAACCATGATTGATTCTCTACACATTACCATGGTTAGTGTTATGATAAGAATGGATTATTCTTTTCTTTTTTAATTAACTTATCATAATTCTTTCTTCTTCTTCTTCATCTTCTTCCATGAAGAAACCTCCACTTCATCAATGGTGATTGATGAAGATGAGTGAGAAATCCAATTCTAAAGTGAACCCAACTCCTATTTCTTCATCCTCTACCTCTTGCCAAGTAGTAGAGTGTGTTTACTTCACAAGTTTCTTGACTTGGTGAAGTCGGAGCTTGATTTAGCGATGCCTCGACGTAGATCATCTTCGGCACGTCGTCGATGACCTAGCCCGCTTCTTCTCCGATGAAGCCGACGCAAGAGCCCGGATTTCGGATTTGTACAGCGGAGATGACTTCTTCATGGAGCTATGGAGGTGGACAAACGGATCTACAAAGGTTGTATATCCGTATCCCTTAGTTAAGTGTTAACTTGTTTATGTTTTCGCCTAAACATTTAGCCGACGGTCCGTTTTAGGGTTTCTCGGCATCGTTAAAATTTGAAATTGGCATGGTTGATGCCTTGTGAGACCTCACTAGTGTGCCTAGGAACCCTACAGTGGTATCAGAGCCTAGCTAGAGCCTTAGGCGATGCGTAGACGGAGTTAGAAGTCCGATCGACCCGAAACCCCGACTTTAAAATGCTCTCTGGACTTTTTTGTAAAATGTGGATTTTTGCAAATTAAAAATATGCAGAAAAATCAGCAGGAAAATCTAAGAATTAAGATGCAAAAATTACCTAATGATCTTTCTAAAGTGCGGCGGAACCGCGGCATTATCGTGCTAATGCGGCCCTTCCGCGGCCCTTTTGTCTTATCTGCCATTGAATTTTGCACAGTAACTCCTATTTTTCAGTGCTGGTTTTCATGGGAATTTTTAATATGCAGTAAACAGTTGAGCATTTTTGGGTTGTATTGGGAATCAAAGATTCGATCGGGGTTTCAAATTTTGTCTGTGTGGCTTTCCGGATAAATTTTAGAATATGTTAAAAAGTTCGACCGGATATAAATACCCAATTTTTCCCCTGTCGGGAAATTTCCAAGTGTTGGATTTTTCCGTAGTTTAACGACGTTCTAAGTAGTGCAAGTAACGCGATGGTCCCTCTAGAAGACAACAAACCTTAACTCGATTATGTGACCGTCTTGAACTGCCCTTTGAACCTTCGGGTTTGGGGCAGTACGGCGTGCCACATGTGAGGCGTTGGCTTGACCCTTCTACGGCTGGACCGTTGGTACTGAGGCACGAACTGAATGTTGTTAGACTTGTTTCATGTGTTGATCTGTATCGGGAAAACTTGGGTGTTCGATTGTTCGATCGGAAAGTTTAACATTTTCTGTTTATCTGGAATGTGATACAATAATTGGAATTCACAAATAGTTATGAGATAACTGAATGAATGTTATAAACATAGCAGTTTAGTCTCACTTGATCGGTTGCCACGGAATTTTGATGTGATCAAAAGTCCGTCGCAATCACGTAGCGTACGCAGATACTCGCCGGATAAACTTAATAGACAGCTTCACTCCATAGCCCCGACCAAGTGACTGTAGGAGAACCCCGTCGCCGAAAGCATCCGTTCGGGTGCTCCCGGTAACGGTGTTCCGCCTTGGTGCACTTCGTCGACGGTATCGGGGGTGCGACTGTCTACTGAAGTTTGCGACGAGCATTCGATCAGGATGTCGGGAATCTTGTTGAATTACCCGACTTGATATTGAAAAGTGTTTTCGATAATGAGACTAAAATGCGGGGTTTATAATTGTTAGGCATGCGTTGTCTAAGTAATTCATTTGGTCAGGCATGCAATGTCTGAGGTGGTCGCGGATTCCAACTGTTGTAGTTTTACACTTTCTTTTCTGTGACCGTAAGTGTAGTATGTTCATATCGCCGGTTTCGTTGCTATATGTCAACGACAATTGGGATGGGCATATTTACTTACGTTGATGACATGTGATGTTATGTGTTGCTGGATATGTTATATTGGATCGTCGTGTTTGAATAGCCGGGGTTTTTTTTTATGTGAGATGAGTGTTTTTCATTTTCATTCATGTAAAAACTTGTATATAATATTCTTTTATTGGGGCGCTTCCAGGTTGCGGAAGTTGTCACCGTTTGTATATTATTTACTTTTCCGCACTAGGATAGACCCAAGGAGGGGAGCACAAGTAACCGGGTTCTGGAGTCCAGTGGGAGACCAACTCGAAGAGTCGGGTCCGGGTCTCCTAACTCCAGAATTGGTAGGGTTGCTTGTCGCTCTCGTAGGGGTCTAGGGGTGTGGGTTTGGCTATTCATCACGACCGTAGAATCCGTGTTTTATACTGGCTCGTATTGAAAACACGGACGTCCTAGTATATCCAATATTTCATATGTTTCTTCTGCTGCGATATCTGTGATGTTCTATGATAGATACAGCATATAGTATATATGATATATTATATAGACGTTACTTATGTTTTACACCCGCGCTAGCCCTGCCCCGCTCTGCCGTTAGTTACCTAACCTAACGGTGCACGAGGGGACATCGAGGCGAATGCGGATGGCATAAGTGTACGTCGTATTTATCTGTGATGTTTAGGTAACTTAAATGATGGGACTTCATTAATGTGATTAATGAAATAAAAGAAACCTAAGATGTTGTAGAATCGAATTTCAAAATAAAACAGGTAGCTACAGTTCTTGCTTTGCACAGCGGTGTATATGATATATCCTGCACCTTATTCGATAAGGAAAGGACCGAGATCCCTTCACCGGGAGTGACTCCTTTAGCAATAACTGGCAGATGCTACACACTCGGTTTGTCTTTTGATTGCTTTTAAGAGTTTTTGCTTTGCACAGTGATATATATGATATATCCCGCACCTCATTCGACGAGGAAAGGACCGACGGTCCCTTCACCGGGAGTGACTCCTTTAGCAAAACTAGAAAAGCCTCAAAAGCACTCCATTTTAAAATCATTTGATTCTACAACGATATCAAGTTCATTACGCAATAGGTTTTCAGAAAAACCTGTCGTAGCCCTCCGTCATTTCAGATAAGTACTAGTTAGTATTCGTGCTGCGGTTGTTTGGCATGCGTCAAGGCGTAGTGTACGGTAGCTAACTAGTGCTTATCTGCTAGCATATGATGCGATTGGATTAGGGTATTCGTACGGTGTTGTTTGGCATGCGTCAAGGGTCGTGCGGGTGGGTTTAATTCAATCAAGAAATGTACGGGTTGAACTTGACTAGCAGACTATGGGTTGTTTGGCATGCGTCAAGGTCATAGCGAGCTAGGGGCAAAATATTATCGGGAATTTCAAGTGTTGAAATTTGCAATGAGATTGCATACCTTCTATGAGATAGTTGGATCCCGATACCCGCTGCGAGTAAGAGTTACTCCTGGGAGAGTTTTATACATTACAATTAGCCGATCAAGTAGGTGTCTAGAAAGGTGTCAACGGGGTTACGCCTCTGGGAACACGAGGTTTACATTAATTAGGTTCGTGCGAAAGCACGGGGCACCTCCCTCAAAGTACCGACACTGGCCTGGCCGAAAGATTGGCGAACTTGTAGTGTGTAATTAATCCCGGCTAGTCTCTCCTTTTAGGGTTTGAAGGAAGATTTGATAAAAAGCAGTGGGAGACATCCTGATTAGATAAAATAATAACCAATCTATTCTTGACAGAGCGCACGCTGAGTGTTTTCTTCTCTCTCTCTCCAGGTAGCGACCATATCACGCCTTAATCAAGGTAATAATACGGATTATTGACCGAACCCGCTTGTTATACTGAGCTGGGGAACGTTGGTCCCACTCCAACTTATAATTGTTATAAGACAGAGTAGGAAATTGGGGAATACCAGATTTCCCGTGCCGCCCAAACGAGGAGAGTGCATGATGATGCATCATCTTCGGGTGTGTTCTTTACAAGGAACTGTTTCTCTGTATCCTCTACGTCCTGGGTATGTGATACCAGATCAGGATCCCAGATATGTAATCAGTTATATAGGGCTACAGATAGGTAGAGAACTGAGAACAGGTGATAAGTTTCATGAGGCAGAAAACGGGGCAAGTGTTGCAGCCAAGTCTGTTGGTCACTGTCACCCTGTATTACCAATACATTGATTCTGAACGAATGTTATTAGATACCGAACCTGATATACAAAATCATATCAGTCTCTTTATCAGTAAAGAAATGATAAAATTTTGTATTGTTGGATAATGTTTTGAACATTTCCTATATCAAAAGTTGATCGGTTCAGGCACGTTATCTAAAAGCATTGATGTTCTAAATCAAACTACAGTTCTTAGTATACAGAACACACACAAGAGGAAGAGTTCAGAAATGAACAATTCCATCTTGAGGCATTGTAGACTAGGTCATATCAATGCGACTCGACTAGCTGAAGTTACATGTAGATGCATATTTAAATCAGTTTGAATATACATCTTGTGAAACTTGCCAGTCATGTCACAAAGATATATTGACCACAGCTCTGTTTATTGGAAACAGAGAAAGAGTTATGTAAACTCTTGGGATGATACATGTTGATGTATGCAGGTCCCCTGTCTACACATGCCAGGACTGGTTCTTTATACTTCGTTATATTCTCTGATAATCTCTCAAGATTCAGTCATATGTTCCTGTTGAAACACAAGTCCGAACCTTTTGAGATATTCACAGAATATAAGTTAGAAGTAGAAAACCAAAATACGGGTATAAGTATTATGTCCTTTGATGTGATCAAGGAGGAGAATACTTGAGCACGGAAATACTTGGACTTTTCTAAAGGAGAATGAGATTCTCTCTCAGAATTACTCCTCCGTATACACCATAGCACTATGGTATATCGGGGCGGAGCAATAACACCCTATATGATAAGGTGTGCTCTATGATGAGTACCACTGAGTTACCTATTTCATTTTGGGAGTTATGCACTTGAGAAGCTGCATACCTATTGAATTAGGTTCCAATCAAATCAGTTGCCTACCGCTTCATATGTGATATGGAAAGGGAAGAGCCCATATCTTAAGTTGGTTAAGATTTGGGGTTGTCTGGCCTATGTCTAAAAGCAAAATCCGGACAAGCTCGAGGCAAGGTCTGTTATGTGGAACTGGAAGTGTTCCAGCTATACAAACTACAGCAGATGATTAGGTACAACCATAGGATTCAGTAGAAACCAACGAACCTCAGCCTCTCCGCCGATCTAGTAGGGTTCCTCACCCACGTGAGAGATACTTCGGTTTCTCTATGACAGTGGGAGCGAGGAATGCATCATGAGATGATGACCCAACTAGTTTCGAGCAGGCCATCGAGAGTAAGACTCTGTAAGAATGGCTGGATGTTTAGTGATCTGAGATGGAATCCTTATACACCAACAAAGTATGGACTTTGGTTGCTATATCTGAAGGGTTAAATCCCCATCAGGAGCAAGTATATCTTGAGAAGATTACTTGGTGTACATGGAAAGGTTGAGACTTTCAAAGCTAGACTTGTTAAAAGTGTGCATCATTGACCAGGTGTGGATAATGATGAAACCTTTTTCAGTATCTATGCTTAAGTCCATCCAGATCCTACTTGCCACGGCTACATACCATGACTGCGATATCTGGTGGTTGAGTGTCTTGACTGCTTTTCTAAATGATGATTTAGAAGAGAGCGTCTATAAGTACACAGCCAGAGGGCTTCGTAGACAGTGGGAGCAGCGGAAACGTGTCCAAGATGCTTTATAGGATAAAGCAGGCATCGCGGAGTTAGAACGTCTGTTTTGATGAAGTAGTCAAAGAGTTTGACATCATCAAAATGGTAGATGAACCTTGTATAAACAAAAAGGTAGTAGGGAGTATGGTGGTGATCCTCGTAGAGTACGTGGATGTCATACTCTTGATAGGGAAGGTGTTTCCTATGCTACGCTCGGTCGATCTCCGTTTATCACTATGATTCTCCATATAGGATCAAAATGATGCCTCCTAAATCCTGAGTTTTGGATCTATGAGATAGATTTAAATGGATGTTAGGATTCTCACTAGTTGTAGTGAGACGGTATCAACCGATCCTGGGGAGAATCACTGGAAGGGTTCCAGGGTAATAAAGACGACTGAATGTCAGTCGCAGGCATTGTCTTTACCCTCAGTAAAGGGACGGTATGTTGGAAGAGTTCTAAGCTAGATACCGTGACATACTAGACGATAAAGGCAGGATACATCGCTACTTAAGATGCTACCAAAGAGGCTGTTTGGATGTATAATGGTTCATGAGATGAACTATGTTCCTCCCATTGTGTGACAATGGAGTTGTGGCTTTTGCCAAGGAACGTCCGTCCCATCAGTGATCCAGACTTATTCTAAGGCAGCATCGCTTGATCATGGAGATAGTTGATCTCCAGGGTGATCCAGGTTAGGAGAGTAGATTCAGAGGACAACACAGCGGATCCACTCACAAAGGCCTGTTCCCAGAGAGAGATTTTTATGGGATGGTTGAGTATGAGATACTACAACCACTGCTACAGATGGCCCTAGTGCAAGTGGGAGATTGTTAGTTATATGTATGCCCTAGAGGCCATTACTGTACATAGGATGTATATTGTAGTGGATGCTGGGACATATATAGGGAGGATTTTCTTGCTCGACATGATAGTATGCTATCTGGTTGAACTTTACCTTAACGTGTATACTGATTGTCTCTCTGTTACATGTTGGTAAAGCCCTTAGGATGTGTGCTTGACTACCTGGACTATGATGTGGATCATACTAGTGGGGACATGGTAGTCCATAAGTACATCCTTCAAAGTCCCTAGTCGTGGGTGTATCGAGACGGGGCATCGATATACCAGAGTAGACTAGCGTATACCTTCTCGACCCATACAGATGGGCGATGGATGATCCCATATCCATTGGTGTTTGACATCGGAGATGATATACGGGTGCTCAGTAGAGACTGGGTGCACTGAACGGACTCGCCAAGAACTCCCAGATGGTATTATACCTCACGTCAGATGGCAGTTCTCTGGTGACACTGGTACAGAGTAGTCTGTTGACCCGAGATCGTCATAGAGTCTTGTGTGGTTCCCACTGTGCTTTGATTTCCATCTTACCACGTCCAAGAGGGCGTGCAAAACGGTGGTTTTTGGGTACAGTCCCGAGTCACATGGAGGCAATGAGCGATAGGAGGGGATTCGTCTCTCCCGGTATAGGGAGTTGATGTTGCGCTGTGTTCGATTGGCTATAACAGGAAATCCCTGGCCAGGGTTGCAGAGATTTACTGGTAAGTGTTACCAGTAGTTTCTCGAATTGTTATAGGCCTCATATCGACACGACTTATCGAGCTATTGGGGTCTGACGTATACCACCCCTAGGCGAGATATGCGACAGATCAGACGAACAGACCGGACTGTACGGTAGTGTTACTGGTCGGATTCACTGGAGTGTGAGCGGGCTTGCTCGTCGATCTTCAGATCGCTCAATACCCGGGTGGCCGTTACGTTTAGCAGACCGCTTGCGGCTTGTGGGTGTTTGATATGATCATCGCCTGCTGCCGGCGTATTGACGAGTCTTTAGAGTCCTACACAGAGGTTTCCTGGCTCAAGCGAAACGAAATAGGAGCGCATATGAGATATGTGCGGGACCGAGAATAATGTGTGTATGTGATACCGTATTCCATTCTCGCGATGAATGTATCGTTTAGGTTATATGCGATATACCCTAGTTATCGAATCAAAGGTTGATTCGATAAGCCGATACATAGGATACTGGTCGGTTATATGCGATATGACCGGATCGTTAAATCAAGTGTTGATTTAATGATTTAATGTATAATTATATATTTGATATATTACTTTGCATTAACTAGTATTGGTTCACTTAAGATGGATTTTCTCACTCGGATGTGCGCATTGTATATGCGATATACTTTTGTGCACTTGTATGTATCATGTTTGATGATGCATGCTAACTTGTGTTTTGTGTAAAGTTTAAACCATGGTTATGTAATGGTTAGGGTTTTCATTTTCATATCTATTTATTTATTTGTTTATTCATTATTGGAAAATGATAAGAATAATGCAAAATGGTGGCTTTATTTGGAAGCTTGTTGAAGCTTCATGAAGACTTTGACTTTAGCAACCATTTTGTCTCATGCTTAACCCTAACCATCCCATTTAACCATGATTGATTCTCTACACATTACCATGGTTAGTGTTATGATAAGAATGGATTATTCTTTTCTTTTTTAATTAACTTATCATAATTCTTTCTTCTTCTTCTTCATCTTCTTCCATGAAGAAACCTCCACTTCATCAATGGTGATTGATGAAGATGAGTGAGAAATCCAATTCTAAAGTGAACCCAACTCCTATTTCTTCATCCTCTACCTCTTGCCAAGTAGTAGAGTGTGTTTACTTCACAAGTTTCTTGACTTGGTGAAGTCGGAGCTTGATTTAGCGATGCCTCGACGTAGATCATCTTCGGCACGTCGTCGATGACCTAGCCCGCTTCTTCTCCGATGAAGCCGACGCAAGAGCCCGGATTTCGGATTTGTACAGCGGAGATGACTTCTTCATGGAGATATGGAGGTGGACAAACGGATCTACAAAGGTTGTATATCCGTATCCCTTAGTTAAGTGTTAACTAGTTAATGTTTTCGCCTAAACATCTAGCCGACGGTCCGTTTTAGGGTTTCTCGGCATCGTTAAAATTTGAAATTGTCATGGTTGATGCCTTGTGAGACCTCACTAGTGTGCCTAGGAACCCTACAATATTATTGTATTTAAGCTAAAATCAAAAGGAAAAAGAAATGGGTTTGTTTTGGATTGTTTCTACACTCTTCTTGACCTAACCTCACTCACCCACCATTTAACCATGGTTTACTCTTCCTTTTAGTTTTTAACTCAAGTACAATAATGATTCAACCATGGTTTGAGATGAGAGATAGAAAATATATATTGATATATTTTTTCTATTTTTAAGAAGAGTTGAACTTATCATCTTCTAAAAAGCCATCATCTTCATCAACCTCTCTCATTTTGCTCTCTAGTTCTTTTTAGTGAGCAATAAACTCATCAAGATTGGATTTTGAAGTGAGAAAGAGAACCACAACACCATTCTACACAAGTCTAGCCCACTTATTTAGAGTGTTAGCTTGATTTCGTTCACTTGATCGGATAAAATTGCAAGCTTGGACAAAGCGGACTCCGGGTGGATCATCGGTGACCTCGAGAAGTTCAAGCGGAGCTTTTTCAAACCCTAAGTAGCCGAGGAGTCTAGCGTAGGGAGCTACAAAGGTTATACTCTCTAAACCCTAGCTTTTCTTTTCATATGTTGATGTGAAAATTTTTGAAACCCTAATTTTTCTAGGAATGATCCGATGCTTGTTAGCTTAGCACCCTAAAAATGCATTCTTTGGTTCATGTGATGCTTCCAAACCCTTCATGAGGTGCTAAGCCTACCCAACATTGGTATCAGAGCCGACCTAGAACATTAGGCGACACTTTTACGAAGTTAAAACTCCGATCGAACCGAAAATACGGCTTTTTCGGTGCTCTCTGGACTTTTTTCAAAATCAGGTTATTTTCAGAATTAAAAATATGTAAAAAATTCAGCAGGTAAAAATAAGAATTACGGTATAAAAAGTTTTCCATGAACAGTCTTTTCGGCCGCGGAAACACGGCCTAAGCTTGCTTAGGCCGCGGTTCCGCGGCCGTACTCCTCCATCACTGTATAATTTTTATGCTGTAATGATTATTTCTGCTAGTATATTTTTTAGGGTATTTTTAATCTGTATTTAGTTCTGAAAAATTCTGGAGATGGTTTTGGACTCGTCGATTCGATCGGAATTTTGATTTCGTGACTTTTCCGGGTAAATTAGAAGATAGTGAAGTGTTTGAACGAGTATCATTTGCTCACTTTTCACGGGGTTTAAATCCTTCGGAGGTTCATGCAAGTTTTGTGGTGGTCCCTCTAGAAGACAACAAACCTTAACTCGATTATGTGACCGTCTTGAACTGCCCTTTGAACCTTAGGGTTTGGGGCAGTACGGTGTGCCACATGTGAGGCGTTGGCTTGACCCTTCTACGAATGGACCGCTACTACTGTGTCACACTCCAAGTTTTTGAACTTCGCTCAAGTGTTGAGCTTTAGTGAATCTTGGGTATTTGATCGTTCGTTCGAAAACTTTAATACTGTCTAATTATCTGGAATTTTATGCAATGTGTGGAATTCATATTATAAGACATGAAATACGAGGTATGTGATACTTCGCATTTACGATGTCTAAAGAGAATGTGGATTCCAGATATTGCAGTTTTACACTTTCTTTTCTGTGACCGTAAGTGTAGTATGTCGATATCGCCGGTTTCGTTGCTATACATCAACGACAATTGGGGTACGCATACTTACTTACGTTGATGATATGTGATATTATGTGTTGCTGAGATATGATGTGCAGGATTGTTGCGATTGAATAGCCGGGTTTTTTTTATGTGAGATGAGAGTTTTATATTTTCATTCATGTAAATTCAAATGTAATGTAATATTCTTTTATTTGGGGCACTTCCGAGTTGAGGTCGATGCCACCTGTGTTGTATATTATTTACTTTTCCGCATTAGGATGGACCCAAGGAGGGGAGCACGGGTGACCGGGTTCTGGGGTTCAGTGGGAGGCCATCTTGAGGAGTCGAGACCGGGTCTCCTAAACTCCAGAATTGGTAGGGTCGCTTGCCGCCTTCGTTGTAAGTCCACGGTGCCCACCCCGGTGCTTGCGGGGAGGCGGAAAACAGAATAAAAATCAAATTTTTATCACTTTAGGCAACATGGACTAGACAAAGAAGGATCTTTGCTAAACAAAAACAAGCTAAAGCTATCTAGAAACTAGCTAAGGGTTAGAATGGTTATACCTAGGGCTTTATGTCCTTCTCTCCTTGCTCCTTGGAGTAGTAGAAAGGAATCACCTTTGTCGTCTTCTCACGTCGAAGAAGGATCCACCCGAAAGCCTCAACCTTTGGCTTCAACTCCAAACTAGAAGTAACTAGAGTGCTAGAAGTGCTAATCCTAGAACCCTAGATGAGAGTAGAGATTATCAAGAAGTGGTTTTTCTCAAGCTCAAGTGTTTCTCAACACTTGAGAGGGGAGAGCTTGAGGGAGAGGAAGAACAAGAGAGAGAAAGTGAATGATAGAATGAGAGAAAAATAAACCATTCTCACATATATGTGTGAATTATTATAAATTGATAATTAGCTAGATAATTGTCATGGTTAATCAAGACATGACCATTATCATTTCATAGTTAATGCTAATTGCAAGGATCAAAGAGTATCTTTTATATGGAATGATGATGGTCAACATGTCAACTAAGGTCAACAAGTCAAGATAGTCAAATGGTCAACAACCATAACCATGCACAATTATATTAAACTAATATCAATTAACTATAATACACACATAAGCATTAGGGTTAATAAAATGACAATGGTCATTAACCCTAATCAAAGTCCTCTCCCTCTGTCTCAAGCAACTGTGCATACGCATCCGTATTCGTGATCCGAGGAACACAAATACAAAGAGATAAAACCAATCCCAAATCATATACTAGGATCTGGCTTAAACCAAAGCCCGCTAGTATAAGCTGTCCGGACAACAAACGTACACAAGTGCACGGATGTGAACGAACCCTCTCGCAAAACCATGCGACCTCTACTCATTTTGCCTAAAGGCGAATAGCTCTCTGTGTGGGACTCTAAAGACTCGACACTACGCTGGCAGTGGGTTTAACCACAGACCACAAGCGGCACTAGCTGTACGTAACGGTCCCCAGGTAGATGCCGATAAGAAGACTGGCGAGGTGAACCCCATCTGAACTCCTACTGAGCCTGCATGTGACAGTCTCCGTACAGTCCGGTCTGTTCGTCTGATACATCGCATGGCGGGCCTAGGGGGTGAACGTCAGTCCCCTAATAGCGGTACAAGTCGTGTCGGAGTGTATCCCAGAACACCCTGAGATAACACTGGAAACCTACCAGTATATCTCGCTTGCCCTGGCCAGGGACTACTTGTGTAATGGCTCTCCTGGACACAGCGCGATGTCAACCCCCAATACCGGGAGAGACGAATCCTGTCTAACCGTCACTGCCTCCAAGTGCTTCGGGACTGCACCCAAAAAATACCTGTTTGCACGACTCTTTTGAGCCGTGGTAGGGTAGTAATCAAAATGCAGTGGGAACACACTCGAGGCGAAGTGACAGTGTCAAGTCTGCGGACTAAGCTGTACTCATGTCACCTGGGAACCGATAACTGACGATAGGTATAATACCAACCAACAGTCCCCGACGAGTCCTATCCAGTGTACTCGTAACCTAACGAGCACCCGCATACTATCTCAAGTATGACGTACTGACGGCTGTGGGACAGACCGTCTCCCATGCTGGGATGAGAAGCGCATACGCTAGTCTACTCCGGAGTATCGATGCCCTGTCTCGATAGTCCAATGACCAGGGACCTGTATAAGGATGTGCTTATGGATTACCCAGCTCCCACGAGTGTGAGCGCCATCACAACTCTGGTAATCAAGTAAAGATCCTAAGGGCTCTACTAATATGTATATCAGCGATATGCTAAAAGAAACACATGCACATATTAGAGCAGAGACAAACCAAGTAGCATACTACCATTTCGAGCAAGATTGTATATACAACTGTGAATATACCAAGCTTCCATCAAGTAATATACAAACTAGTATGATACAGTAATGGCCTCTAGGGCATATACACTAACAATCTCCCACTTGCACTAAGGCCATGTACTGGCGTATCGAAGACCTATCATCTCGATCAGCCGCTCGAACTGAGTCTGGGGCAAGGCCTTGGTGAATAGATCTGCTGTGTTATCTTCTGAAGCAACCCTCCGAACCTCGATCTCCTGGCGATCCACGATCTCCCTGATCAGGTGATACCGCCTCAAGATGTGTCTGGATTTCTGATGGGACCTGGGTTCCTTCGCTAAAGCTATAGCCCCATTGTTATCGCAATACAGAGGTATTGGGTCAACAATGGACGGAACCACCTGAAGTTCTTTCAAGAACTTCCTCATCCAGACAGCTTCTTTTGCGGCATCAGATGCAGCGATGTATTCCGCTTCCATAGTCGAGTCAGCAACGGTTTCCTGTTTGGAGCTCTTCCAACACACCGCCCCTCCATTGAAGGTAAAGACAAAACCCGACATAGACTTGGAATCATCTTTGTCACTCTGGAAGCTGGAGTCAGCAAAGGCCTCAATCTGGAGGTCTTTTCCGCCATACACCAAGAACATCTCCTTAGTCCTTCTCAGGTACTTGAGAATGTTCTTTACTGCTATCCAATATTTCTCCCCAGGGTTTGACTGATACCTGCTTACCACACTCAGTGCATAAGCCACATCCGGTCTGGTACACAACATCGCATACATTATAGAGCCTACCGCAGAAGCGTAGGGTATAATAGACATGTGATCCCTCTCCAAATCAGTCTTGGGAGACATCTCTTTGGAGAGGGTGATCCCGTGACAAGCCAGTAGATTACCGCGCTTGGAATCTTCCATACTGAATCTCTTCAGTATGGTGTCGATGTACCTGGACTGTGAAAGTCCTAATATCCTCTTGGATCTGTCATGGTAGATCCGGATACACAGAATGTATGAGGCATCACCCAGGTCTTTCATGGAGAACCCGTGTGACAAGAACCCCTTGACAGATTGTAGCATAGGAATGGCATTTCCTATTAAGAGAATGTCATCCACGTATAAAACGAGGAATACTACAGTTCTCGCTACAAATCTACAATAGATGCATGGTTCATCTGGATTTTTGATAAAGCCAAATTCCTTGACCGTTTCATCAAAACAGATGTTCCAACTCCGCGATGCCTGCTTTAGTCCATAAATGGACTTATGCAACTTGCACACCTTTCCGCTGCTCCCACTCTGAATGAAACCCTCTGGCTGGTCCATATAGACACACTCCTCTAAATGTCCATTTAGAAAAGTTGTCTTTACGTCCATCTGCCAAATCTCATAATCGTGGAAGGCAGCAATGGCAAGAAGGATCCGAATGGATTTCAGCATAGCTACTGGAGAAAAGGTTTCGTCATAGTCCAAACCAGGTCACTGACGAAAACCCTTTGCTACCAGTCTAGCTTTATAGGTCTCAACCTGTCCATCTACACCAATCTTCCTTTTGAAGATCCACTTGCATCCTACGGGTTTTACCCCATCTGAAGCAATGTCCAACGTCCATACTTTGTTGGTGTACATGGACTCCATTTCGGTCCGCATTGCATCCAGCCATTTTACCGAGTCGACGCTCTGAATGGCTTGCTGGAAGCTAGTAGGCTCATCACAATCTATGATGCAATCCTCTCTATCCCCGTCAATGAGAAAACCGTAGTATCTCTCGGGCGGATGAGACTGCCTACTACTCCTGCGGAGTGGCGTGGGAATGTCCTGATCTTTCGAACCCTCTGGTTCTACTAAGCTTTCAGTAATACCTTGTGGTTCTGGAATTTCTTCCAGTTTTATTGCGCTCCCACTTATTTCTTTTTCTAAGAACTGATGTTCCAGAAAATGGGCATTACGAGAAACAAGGACTTTTTGTTCCTCTGCGTGATAGAAAAGATACCCCCTGGAGTTCTTTGGGTATCCCACAAACTTGCACAGTACTGATCGTGCCTCGAGCTTGTCCGCATGCTGCTTTTTGACATAAGCTGGACATCCCCAAATCTTCAGGTATTGAAGATAGGGTTTCTTCCCACTCCATAACTCATATGGTGTGGTAGGCACAGTCTTAGTGGGAACTCGGTTCAAAAGGTATGCAGCTGATTCTAGCGCATATCCCCAGAACGATTGTGGCAACTCAGCGTTACTCATCATGGACCGTACCATATCCAATAGGGTTCGGTTCCGTCTCTCCGATACACCGTTATGTTGCGGAGTGTATGGAGGAGTAAGCTGAGAGAGAATTCCATTCTCTTTTAAGTAACCCAGGAACTCGGCACTCAAGTATTCACCACCTCGATCAGATCTTAGTGTCTTGATACTTTTGCCTGTTTGTTTTTCTACTTCATTCTTATATTCCTGGAACTTTTCAAAAGCTTCGGATTTATGCTTCATCAAGAAGACATGTCCGAACCTTGAGAAATCATCCGTAAAAGTAATGAAGTAAGAATAACTGCTTCGTGCATGTGTAGACATTGGACCGCACACGTCGCTGTGTACGAGTCCCAAGAGCTCGCCCGCTCTTACTCCGTGTCCAGTGAACGGAGTCTTTGTCATCTTTCCTTTGAGACAGGATTGACAAGTTGCATACGATTGATATTCGAACGGATCCAAATATCCTTCTGCATGTAACCTAGTCAACCTTCTCTCATTGATGTGACCCAGTCTACAATGCCATAAGAAAGTTTTATTGATTTCTGAAGACTTTCTTTTGTGTGTATTCTGGACATTGAAAATCTGTGGTTGGTTTAATACGTATATACCGTTGTTCAATGTACCTGATCCAATCAAAACTTGATTAAGGTGAATGTTCACTACATTACTTACAAATGCAAATTCATAACCTTCTTTAGATAATAAAGATACAGAAATGATATTACAGGTTGCATTTGGTGCATAATAACAACTACGCAAAACCAAAAAATGTCCATCCGACAATCCCAGGTGATAGTCCCCCACGGCCTCAGCATCCATGCTAGCACCGTTTGCAACTCTGAGGGTCATGTCACCTGCCTTCAAAACTCTACGCTTTCTCAACGCCTGCAAAGAATTACAAATATGCGATCCTGATCCGGTATCCAATACCCAGGATGTAGAGTTTATTGATAGACAGTTTTCAATAACATACATGATTGAAAAGAATTCTTGATGTGTATAATGAGAAAATTGTAAAGAAATCACAACCAAAAATTATTTGACCGCAATCAACTACGGTGTCGGATTGTAGATTGTAAGTGAGTGCGGATAGACCACAGGGAAAGTGTAATCGTTCGTCTTTCGAATTAGATGAATTGAAACTTTAAAGAAAAAAAACGAAAACAATTCATGATTTATATTTGAAGTTCAAGAATTAGAAAATCTAGATCTAATAACAAGAAAAAGATAGAATCAAGAATTGATCGTTTGATGATTTTTTTCAAACCAAATATCAAGAATCGAAATGAGGCTCGTAGGAATCGATCGGATCTATAGATGTGATGTAATCTTACAATTACATATTCTTATCCTTCGATGAATTGATACTAGATCGATGATGATCGATCGAGAATTAGGGATTTCTTGTGAAACTAGGGTTTCATCTTATCCCTTGTTCTTTCATCGATATCATTCACATTCTAGCCTCTAGTAAATTCAAGAAACAATCGTAGATCCCTAATTTCGAGCGATCACAATCAAGAAAGCATCGCTACGAAACTAGGTCATCGATTCTTGAACTTGCTAGGGTTTACAAAACTCGTAGGACTTAAAAATCGTATTAAGATTTGTTACATCATCATTCTACAATCGTCTCGACTCCTTCGCGAGCGGAGTTTTACTCAAACATCACAACAAGAGCAACAATTACAAATTGAGATCTAATCATGATGCAAGAATTAAAAGAAAGTAAGATTCAAGAATTTCACCTTTTATTTATATCAACAATTTAGTTACATTCGCTCAAGAACTACAAGAGGAAGAACTAGATCGTCGATTTGGCTTCGCTCGTCTCCGTGGGTCGCAGATCGGCTTGGATCACTTGCCCGATTGAAGATCGGCTCGGCTCCTAAAAGGTTGAAGGCTTCTCGCTTGGTTGGTACTCAAGATCTTGAATTTGGAGTGGAATTAGGGTTAGGGTTTCGCACAAGCCTTGTCACTAGACTTGTGGAAGAAGATGAAGAATTAGAATGATGAGAGAAAACTAACTAATGATGAACAACCCTTTAACCCTAGATCTAGGTTCCTATTTATAGACATCTAAACCCTAGATCTAGGATTTCAAATTCTAAGTTTCCCTCCTAAAGTTTGTTGGGGAAATTTAAATTTCCCTCCAAAAGTTAGTTAGAGGAGAAGCTTCTAGATGTGATTAGTTAGGAGGAGGCTTCTAGAAGAGGTTAGTTAGGAGCTTAATTGAGATTAGTCTTGCTTAATCTTCTTTACTGATCTGTCAGTAGCTTCGAGGTCTTTCTGGAATTTTAAGTATCAGAAAGGAATGTGGGCCCTGGGAAAAGAATTATTCCCAAAAATTCATCTGCTGACGTGGCAATAATGCGGCGGATCCGCGGCACAAGCTGGCTCCCGCTGCGGATCCGCGGCGCTTTTGAAGCTTTAGGGCTTGCGCTCTCTGGTACATATTTGGGCTAATACTTATGGGCTTTTATGATATGTTGAATATTGTAACTCCTTCTGTATTGCTACCAGATCTGAAATCATGGAGTTGGCGTAAATTTGATCAGCTCTTTGGTTTTTCTTCCGTATTTTCCTGCACAGACTCAAGACAAGTGTTGCGCAAATACAGAAATGATGCGATGCCATGGAATGCGGTTAATTTCCCTTAGAGTGTCGGTTTAAAAGTCTAATACATGAAATCTGATATTTTACGACTGATTTGCTAATATGTGAAATATGAATACCGAACACTTCTAAATGTATGCAAAAGATGGGGAAATTGCCGTGTTAAAAATACATTATTTTCGACTGATCAATACACACCTGAAGCTGAAGCCGCAACACGCTTCAAATCCTGTGTTCTGGCCTTCCAAGCCTTGCAATCCTGTTTCCAGTGACCGCTTTTGTGACAATAGAAGCATTCTTCCTTCCCCACCAGCTTTCCCGCTACCTTTGTTGCTTTTCCTTTTCCCTTCGTATCCACTTTACCGACACCGCCTCTTGGTTTGGCGGGGGCTTTCTTCTTCTTACCCTTGGCTTTCGCCCTGGATCTAGAAGAGGAAGATCCTCCTACAAACAAAGTGGATGTCTCCCTACCGTTCTGTAGGGTGCCCTCAGCACTTCTCAACATGTTCAGAAGTTCGGAAAATTCAACCTCCTTTCCTTGCATGTTGAAGTTAAGGATAAACTGGGCGTAAGTGGAAGGAAGGGACTGGAGAATCAAATCAGTATAGAGTTCATTCTCCAACGTGGTCCCAAGGTCCGCGAGCTCCTCTATGTAGCCAATCATCTTAAGCACGTGTTCCGCTACCGATGATCCGACGGCCAACCTTGCCGAAAACAACTTCTTCGACACTTCGTATCTGGCGATACGAGACTGCTCTCCATACAGTTCTTTTGTATGAAGAAATATGGACTCTAGGTCCATATTCTCGTGTCTCCTCTGATGTTCGTTGTCCATCGAGGCTAGTACGAGGCATTTGGCCTTCGCGCAATCTATTTCCCAGGTCTTGTAGATTTCCCTATCTACGACACTGGTATTGGGACCTGGGACAGGGGGAGCTTTGGTGGGAAGGACATACCCCAACTTGTCATAAGTGATTGCCATCTTGACATTCCTGAGCCAATCTTTGTAGTTTGGCCCTGTCAATATGTTTTTATCTAGTAATAACTTAAGTCCGGTCATGTTGAATGGTCGCTGCAATTAGGAGAGAGAAAAGAAACACTTTAGTATGATGCTCTTGCAAGTTTAGAGTGGTTTTTAGTTTGTCTAAACTGGATGGCTCCCACTGTCTCTCGAATCCCTTCTCAAACCGTAAAGAAAGGATTAGTCAGGATCAATCTCACCGTACAATACTTGCTTAACCGTTCAGCCAGTCCAGTGTCGGTACTTCGACGGAGGTTTTCCAACGCTTTCGCGAAGTTCCTTAATTTAAGAACCTTTTTTCCCTGGGGGCGTAGCCCTACTAACACCTTCTTAGACACCTACTAAGTTTATAGCATTGATCGTTAAGTGAGAGTTTTCCCGAGGAGTAGCATATACTCACAGTAGGATCGGGATCCAAATATCATAGCGTGATAAAACCGAAGGAATCCTACCAGAATTATCACACTCCAAATAGTATGCAGCGCTAGCAGGTTTCAGTACTTATGAAACTCCCGATGTGGATTTTTGCCCCATGCTCTTATGACCTTGGCGTGAGGTCAAAATGTCATAAGTCACATGTCAAGTTCTTCCCATCATTATCCCGGTTAATTTGAACCCACCCGTACCTACCCTTGACGTAGGCTAAAATGGCAGTACGACTGTCTCAAACCAACGCATTCTATCTATGCAACAGTTAAATATCCGGCAGTTACCAATCACTATGCCTTGGCGTGAGGTCAAAATACATAGCTTGAATACTACCGAATATTTAACTAAAATGATGGAGGGCTACGGATGGTTTTGGCTAAACCGTGAACGTAGTGAACTTGATATAATCGATGGAACGAGATAGCTTTTAAAAGGAGTGGTTCAAGCTCCGCGTTTAAAAGTTTAGTTTTGAAAAGAACCGAGTGGTTTTCAAAGTGTTCCAATCGACTTTTACTTGGTTTATTTTCTTGCATTAGTTCTTTTAATGCGTCCCATCATTTAATCCTACCATTGCATAAAACAACCAAAATATGACGTACGCTTATACCATTCGCATTCGCCACGGGGCCCCGTCATCACCCGTTAGGTTACTTAACTAACGACAAAGCGGGGGCTGGGCTAGCACGGCTGTAAAACATAAGCAACGCCTAAATAGTTATCATATATAAATATATAGCAATGATAGACATTACAGATCACAGATGAATACATTGGATATACTAGGAATCCGCAATCCGTTCGAGCCTGCAACGAAAAGCGGATTACACGGTCACGGTGAATAGCCAAATACCCCATCCAAGACCCCTACGAGTGCGGCAAACTACCCGCCAAGTACCCGAAGCGAAGCAACCTCCCTCAACACCGTGAGTAGGCCACTCGGCACTTCGAGATACCCGGTAGTTTGTGCACCCCCTCCATGGGTCTATCCTAGGAGCAAAAACAGTAAAAAAGAATTATACAATGACGGCTACAACCCCGACCCGGTTGTGCAGCCATACAAATATTATTACATCAATTTACATATTACAATGAATGAAAGAAAAAGAAACACTCATCTCACATCCATCCCGGCTATTCACCTGCGACAATCCAACACATTCATATACACATACCATCATCAAACACAGATCACAGATATGTATAACCCCGACTAATCGACATATAGCGATTAGCCGACGTTCAATACATGTAAACATCACAGATATAACCCTTTAGTCAAAGTGTATTGAAGTTCGATAAAAAATACGGATTTATAGGCCCCCAAAAATAAATTTCTTTTCTGGAAAACCTGGGCATATATAAACCATCTTAAAAATCCCAAAACCAAGCCAGAAGAACACTGCACCAAACTCGACCCAGAACCGAGTCAACTCGGCCGCGGTTGCGCGGCAATAGCTTGCTATTGCCGCGGAACCGCGGTGCTTTGATCGATTCACTGGACCGGGTTTGGTGGCTTTCTTCACAAAACCCTGAGATAATTTTTGGAGTATGATTTATTTTATTTTGAACAGAAAAAATTTTAACAGAAAGTTAGGGTTTTGAAATTTTGGTTTTTCGATTTTTTCGATCAAACTTCCATACACTTTCACTACCTAACTAGTTTATGTTTAGTTAGGCTCTAATACCACTGTAAGTCCATGGTGCCCATCCCGGTGCTTGCGGGGAGGCGGAAAACGGAATAAAAATCAAATTTTTATCACTTTAGGCAACATGGACTAGACAAAGAAGGATCTTTGCTAAACAAAAACAAGCTAAAACTAACTAGAAACTAGGTAAGGGTTAGAACGGTTATACCTAGGGCTTAATGTCCTTCTCTCCTTGCTCCTTGGAGTAGTAGAAAGGGATCACCTTTGTCGTCTTCTCACGTCGAAGAAGGATCCACCCGAAAGCCTCAACCTTTGGCTTCAACTCCAAGCTAGAAGTAACTAGAGTGCTAGAAGTGCTAATCCTAGAACCCTAGATGAGAGTAGAGATTATCAAGAAGTGGTTTTTCTCAAGCTCAAGTGTTTCTCAACACATAAGAGGGGAGAGCTTGAGGGAGAGGAAGAATAAGAAAGAGAAAGTGAATGATAGAATGAGAGAAAAATAAACCATTCTCACATATATGTGTGAATTATTATAAATTGATAATTAGCTAGATAATTGTCATGGTTAATCAAGACATGACCATTATCATTTCATATTTAATGCAAATTGCAAGGATCAAAGAGCATCTTTTATATGGAATGATGATGGTCAAAATGTCAACTAAGGTCAACAAGTCAAGATAGTCAAATGGTCAACAACCATAACCATGCACAATTATATTAAACTAATATCAATTAACCATAATACACACATAAGCATTAGGGTTAATAAAATGACAATGGTCATTAACCCTAATCAAAGTCCTCTCCCTCTGTCTCAATCAACTGTGCATACGCACCCGTATTCATGATCCGAGGAACACAAATATAAAGAGATAAAACCAATCCCAAATCATATACTAGGATCTGGCTTAAACCAAAGCCCGCTAGTATAAGCTGTCCGGACAACAAACGTGCATAAGTGTGCGGATGTGAACGAACCCTGTCGCAAAACCATGCGACCTCTACTCATTTTGCCTAAAGGCGAATAGCTCTCTGTGTGGGACTCTAAAGACTCGACACTACGCTGGCAGTGGGTTTAACCACAGACCGCAAGCGGCACTAGCTGTACGTAACGGTCCCCAGGTAGATGCCGATAAGAAGACTGGCGAGGTGAACCCCATCTGAACTCCTACTGAGCATGTATGTGACAGTCTCCGTATAGTCCGGTCTGTTCGTCTGATACATCGCATGGCGGGCCTAGGGGGTGAACGTCAGTCCCCTAATAGCGGTACAAGTCGTGTCGGAGTGTATCCCAGAACACCCTGAGATAACACTGGAAACCTACCAGTATATCTCGCTTGCCCTGGCCAGGGACTACTTGTGTAATGGCTCTCCTGGACACAGCGCGATGTCAACCCCCAATACCGGGAGAGACGAATCCTGTCTAACCGTCACTGCCTCCAAGTGCTTCGGGACTGCACCCAAAAACTACCTGTTTGCACGACTCCTTTGAGCCGTGGTAAGGTAGTAATCAAAATGCAGTGGGAACACACTCGAGGCGAAGTGACAGTGTCAAGTCTGCGGACTAAGCTGTACTCATGTCACCTGGGAACTGATAACTGACGATAAGTATAATACCAACCAACAGTCCCCGACGAGTCATGTCCAGTGTACTCGTAACCTAACGAGCACCCGCATACTATCTCAAGTACGACGTACTGACGGCTGTGGGACAGACCGTCTCCCACGCTGTGATGAGAAGCGCATACGCTAGTCTACTCCGGAGTATCGATGCCCTGTCTCAATAGTCCAACGACCAGGGACCTGTATAAGGATGTGCTTATGGATTACCCAGCTCCCACGAGTGTGAGCGCCATCACAACTCTGGTAATCAAGCAAAGATCCTAAGGGCTCTACTAATATGTATATCAGCGATATGCTAAAAGAAACACATGCACATATTAAAGCAGAGACAAACCAAGTAGCATACTACCATTTCGAGCAAGATTGTATATACAACTGTGAATATCCCAAGCTTCCATCAAGTAATATACAAACTAGTATGATACAGTAATGGCCTCTAGGGCATATACACTAACACTCGTAGGGGTCCAGGGTGTGGGCTTGGCTATTCATTGTGACGGTGGAATCCGTATTTTCTATTTTGGCTAAATACTAAATACGGACGTCCTAGTATATCCCACATTATATCTATGTTTCTGCTGCGATATCTGTGATGTGATCATTTGATATATTCTGATGAATACAGTATATAGTATATATGATATATTATATAGACGTTACTTATGTTTTACACCCGCACTAGCCATGCCCTGCTCTGTCGTTAGTTACCTAACCTAACGGTGCACGAGGGGACATCGAGGCGAATGCGGATGGCATAAGTGTACGTCGTATTTATCTGTGATGTTTAGGTAACTTAAATGATGGGACTTCATTAATGTGATTAATGAAAGAAAAGAAACCTATAAGATGTTGTAGAATCAAATTTTAAATAAAAAGGGTAGCTACAGTTTTGCTTTGCATAGCGGTATATATGATATACCCTGTACCTTATTCGATGAGGAAAGAGCCGAGATCCCTTCACCGGGAGTGACCTCTTTAGCGAAACTGGCAGATGCTACAAACACTCGGTTTGACTTTTGACGGCCTTTGGAGTTTTACTTTGCACAGTGATATATATGATATATCCCGCACCTCATTCGACGAGAAAAGGGCCGACGATCCCTTCACCGGGAGTGACCCCTTTAGCAAAACTAGAAAAGCCTCAAAATCACTCCATTTCAAAACTTCACTTGATTCTACAACGATATCAAGTTCATTACGCAATAGGTTTTCAGAAAAACCTGTCGTAGCCCTCCGTCATTTCAGATAAGAACTGTTTAGTATTCGTGCTGCGTTTGTTGGTCAAGGCGTAGTGTGCGGTAGTTGCATAATGCTTATCTGCTTATGCATGTGATGCAGATTGTTTCAGGGTAGTCGTACGACCTTGTTGGCCTTTGTCAAGGGTCGTGCGGGTGGGTTTGATTCAATCAAGAAATGACGGGTTGAACTTGACTAGCATCCTATGATTTGTTGGCCTTTGTCAAGGTCATAGGTTGCTAGGGGCAAAATATTATCGGGAATTTCAAGTGTTGAAATTTGCAATGAGATTGCATACCTTCTATGAGATAGTTGGATCCCGATACCCACTGCGAGTAAGAGTTACTCCTGGGAGAGTTTTACACATTACAATTAGCCGATCAAGTAGGTGTCTAGAAAGGTGTCAACGGGGTTACGCCTCTGGGAAAACGAGGTTTACTTTAATTAGGTCCGTGCGAAAGCACGGGGAACCTCCCTCAAAGTACCGACACTGGCCTGGCTGAAAGATTGGCGAAGTTGTAGGGTGTAATTAATCCCGGCTAGTCTTTCCTTTTAGGGTTTGAAGGAAGATTTGATAAAATCCAGTGGGAGCCATCCTGATTAGATAAGATAATAACCAATCTGATCTTGCAAGAGGATACGCTAAAGTGTTTTCTTCTCTCTCTCTCCAGGTAGCGACCATGTCATGCCCTAATAAAGATAATAATATGGATGTATTGACTGAACCCGCATGTTATACTGTGCTGAGGAACGTTGGTTCCGTTCTTTCTTATAAGAGTTATAGGAATGAACAGGACATAGGGGAATACCAGGATTCCCAAGCCACCCAAATGAAGAAAGTACATGATGATGCATTTTCTTCGGGTGTGTTCGTTACAGAAAACTGTTTCTCCATTTGCCCTACGTCCTGGGTATTAGATACCGGGTCAGAATCCCATATATGTAATCAGTTACATGGGGTTAGAAAAGGTAGAGAACTTGGAGAAGGTGATAAAGATATAAGAATTGGAAATGGTGCAATTGTTGCAGCTAAGACTGTCGGGGAATATCACCTTGCATTACCTACTGGTAATACTTTGGTTCTGAACGAATGCTATTACATGCCGAACCTGATATGTAACATTATATCGGTTTCTTTGTTGAGTAAAGAGGGATATAATTTTGTATTACAGGATAATTTTATGAACATTTTCCGTAACCAAAAGTTGGTTGGATCAGGCACGTTATGTAATGGCATTTATGTTCTAAATCAATTAATAGTTCTGAGCATAACAAACACACACAAGAGGAAGAGTTCAGAAATGAACAAATCCTTCTTGTGGCATTGTAGAGTCAGTCATATAAATGCGACACGACCGGCTAAGTTGCATAAGGATGGATATTTGAATCCGTTTGAATTTTTATCTTATGACACTTGCCAGTCATGTCTCAAAGGCAAGATGACCAAAACTCCGTTTACGGGACACGGAGAAAGAGTTACTGAACTCTTGGGACTGATACATAGTGATGTATGCGGTCCCATGTCTACACATGCCAGGGATGGTTCATCGTACTTCATTACATTCACTGATGATCTCTCTAGATTCGGATATGTGTTCCTGATGAAACACAAATCAGAAGCTTTTGAGAAATTTAGAGAATATAAACAAGAAGTCGAAAACCAAACCGGAAAAAGTATTAAAATCCTTCGATCTGATCGAGGAGGTGAATACTTGAGCAATGAATTCCTGGACTTCCTAAAAGAGAATGGGATTCTCTCTCAGCTGACTCCTCCATATACACCACAGCACAACGGTGTATCGGAGCGGGGGAACCGCACCCTATTAGATATGGTGCGCTCTATGATGAGCACAGCTGAGTTACCTATTTCCTTCTGGGAATATACGCTAGAAACAGCAGCATACCTATTGAATCAAGTTCCAACTAAATCTGTACCTACCACACCATATGAGATATGGAGTGGGAAGAGACCATGTCTTAAACGAGTTAAGATATGGGGTTCCCCGGCCTATGTTAAGAGGCAAAATCCGGACAAACTCGAGGCGCGGTCAGTTCTATGCAAGTTTGTGGGATATCCCAAATATTCACATGGATATCTTTTCTACCATACAGAGGAACAAAAAGTGTTTGTTTCTCGACATGCCACCATTTTGGAAAAGGAATTTCTTGCAAAAGAAATTAGTGGCGATAAGGTAGAACTGGAAGAAATTCCGGCTACACAAACTCAAACTGAAGATTTAATGGAACCAGAAGATTCAGTAGCTCCCAACAAACCTCAGCCTCTCCACCGATCTAGTAGGGTTCCTCGCCAACCTGAGAGATACTACGGTTTTCTCATGGATGGTGGAAGCGAGGATTGCATCATGGAGGATGATGACCCAACTAGCTTAAAGCAAGCCATCACGAGTAGGGACTCAGTGAAATGGCTAGATGCTATGCGATCCGAGATGGAATCCATGTACACCAACAAAATATGGACTTTGGAAGTTGCTCCTAAAGGGGTAAAACCCATTGGGAGCAAGTGGATCTTCAAGAAAAAACTTGGTGTAGATGGGAAAGTGGAGACTTTCAAAGCTAGACTTGTTGCAAAGGGTTTTCGTCAAAGACCAGGTATGGACTATGACGAAACCTTTTCTCCAGTGGCTATGCTTAAATCCATCCGGATCATGCTTGCCATCGCTGCATATCATGACTACGAAATCTGGCAAATGGATGTTAAGACCGCCTTTCTAAACGGTGATTTAGAAGAGTGCGTGTACATGACTCAGTCAGAGGGCTTCGTAGACAGTGGGAGCAGCGGGAAGGTGTGCAAGCTGCTTAAATCCATTTATGGATTAAAGCAAGCATCGCGGAGTTGGAACATCTGCTTTGACGTCGTTATCAAAGAGTTTGATTTCGTCAAAAATCCAGATGAACCTTGTATCTACAAGAAGGTAGCAAAGAGTAAGGTTGTCTTCCTCGTATTGTACGTGGACGACATACTCTTGATAGGAAATGACATTCCTATGCTGCAATCGGTCAAGCTCTTCTTATCACAAAGATTCTCAATGAAAGATCTTGGTGATGCCTCCTGCATATTGGGAATCAGGATCTATAGAGATAGATCCAAACGGATATTGGGATTGTCCCAATCCAGGTACATTGACACCATACTAAAGAGGTTTAGTATGGAAGAATCCAAACGTGGGAACTTACCCACGATCTCTGGAGTCACTCTCTCCAAAGAGATGTCTCCTAAGACTGATTTGGAGAGAGCTCGCATGCAAGGGATACCCTATGCTTCGGTTGTAGGCTCTATCATGTACGCGATGCTATGTACCAGACCCGATGTAGCATACTCACTAAGTGTAGTGAGTAGGTATCAAGCTGATCCTGGAGAGAGTCACTGGACAGCTGTGAAGAGCATTCTCAAGTACTTATGAAGGACTAAAGAGATGCTCTTGGTGTATAGTAACGGAGAACTCCAAGTGGAGTCCTTTACCGATTCGAGCTTCCAGAGTGATAAGGACGACTCTAAGTTGCAGTCGGGAATTGTCTTTACCCTTTACGGAGGGGCGGTTAGCTGGAAGAGTTCCAAGCAGGAAACCGTAGCAGATTCGACGATGGAGGCTGAATACATCGCTGCCAACGATGCTGCCAAAGAGGCTGTCTGGATCAAGAAGTTCATTACTGAACTTAGAGTGGTTCCATTCATTGAGCATCCAATACCTTTGTATTGCGATAACAATGGAGCGGTGGCTTTGGCTAAGGAGCCCAGGTCCCATCAGTGATCCAGGTATATTCTGAGGCGGTATCACCTGATCCGGGAGATAGTTGATCGCCGGGAGATCGAGGTCAGGAGGGTTGACATGAAGAACAACACGGCGGATCCACTCACGAAGGCCATTCCCCATATACAGTTTGAGAGACTCTTCGGGATGCTCGGTATGCGATACTACTGCAGCCGGCCCTAGTGCAAGTGGGAGATTGTTAGTTGTATGTATGCCCTAGAGGCCAGTATTGTACAGATGATGTATATTATATTGGATGCTTGGACATATATAGAGATGACTTTCTTGCTCGATATGATAGTATGCTATCTGGTTGCTCTTTATCTTAACATGTATACTAGTCTCTTTAAACTGTCTTATAGTTACATGTTGGTAAAACCCTTAGGATGTGTACTTGACTACCTGGACTATGATGCAGATCATACTAGTGGGGACATGGTAGTCCATAAGTACATTCTTCAAGATCCCTAGTCGTAGGTGTATCGAGACGGGGCATCGATATACCAGTGTAGACTAGCGTATACGCTTCTCGACCCATGAGATGGGCGATGGATGATCCCATATCCATTGGTGTTTGACATCAGAGATGGTATACGGGTGCTCAGTGGAGACTGGGTACACTGGACGGACTCGCCAAGAACTCCCAGATGGTATTATACCTCACGTCAGATGGCAGTTCTCAGGTGACACTTGTACAGGTTAGTCTGTAGACCCGAGATCATCATAGAGTCTTGTGTGATTCCTACTGTTCTTTGATCTCCACCTTACCACGTCCATGAGGGCGTGCAAAACGGTGGTTTTTGGGTACGGTCCCGAGTCACATGGAGGCAATGAGCGATAGGAGGGGTTTCGTCTCTCCCGGTATTGGGGGTTGATATTGTATTGTGCTCGATTGGCCGTAACAAGGAAGTCCCTGGCCAGGGCTGTTTCAGAGATTTGCTGGTAAGTGTTACCAGTAGTTTCTCGACCCGTTATGAGCCTCACATCGGCATGACTTATCGATTATTGGGGTCTGACGTTTACCACCCCTAGAATTGATATGCGACATATCAGACGAGGAGACCGGACTGTACGGGAAGTGTTGCCGATCGGCTCGACGGGAGTTGTAGCAGGTTCGCTTGTTCTCTTCTGATCGCTCAATACCCGGGTGGCCGTTACGTTTAGCTGACCGCTTGCGGCTTGGGGGTACTTGATATGATCATCACCCACTGCCGGCGTGTTGACGAGTCTCAGAGTCCCACAATGGAGCTTCCTAGTCCAGGAGAAACGTTGTGGTGCGCGTATGCGATATGCGCATGGACCCGATTAAAATGCGCGTATAGGATACCGTATATTGATCGGGCGGCTTGCTTTTGGTAGGGGTCATATGCGATATGGCCGGATTGATAAATCAAGTGTTGATTTATCATTTAACCATTAGCTTCTCACTTGAAATCCATTCTTGAGTTAGTTGGATGTATGCATGCATGTATGCCTTCTTTTTGATTCATGCACATATGGATGTACATATACACATACATACATCTTTCATTGTTGATTATACAAGGAAATGGTGGCAATATAAGACTCACACCATGGGTTTTTTATATGGAATATTATTGTATTTAAGCTAAAAACAAAAGGAAAAAGAAATGGGTTTGTTTTGGATTGTTTCTACACTCTTCTTGACCTAACCTCACTCACCCACCATTTAACCATGGTTTACTCTTCCTTTTAGTTTTTAACTCAAGTACAATAATGATTCAACCATGGTTTAAGATGAGAGATAGAAAATATATATTGATATATTTTTTCTATTTTTAAGAAGAGTTGAACTTATCATCTTCTAAAAATCCATCATCTTCATCAACCTCTCTCATTTTGCTCTCTAGTTCTTTGTAGTGTGCAATATACTCATCAAGATTGGATTTTGAAGTGAGAAAGAGAACCAGAACACCATTCTACACAAGTCTAGCCTAGTTTTTTAGAGTGTTAGCTTGATTTCGTTCACTTGATCGGATAAAGTTGCAAGCTTGGACAAAG
Source organism: Agapanthus africanus (assembly GCA_030015575.1). NCBI lineage: Eukaryota > Viridiplantae > Streptophyta > Magnoliopsida > Asparagales > Amaryllidaceae > Agapanthus > Agapanthus africanus. The sequence goes on along the minus strand of CM057343.1, from coordinate 503,960,572 downwards.
CGGACTCCGGGTGGATCATCGGTGACCTCGAGGAGTTCAAGCGGAGCTTTTTCAAACCCTAAGTAGCCGAGGAGTCTAGCGTAGGGAGATACAAAGGTTGTACTCTCTAAACCCTAGCTTTTCTTTTCATATGTTGATGTGAAAATTTTTGAAACCCTAATTTTTCTAGGAACGATCCGATGCTTGTTAGCTTAGCACCCTAAAAATGCATTCTTTGGTTCATGTGATGCTTCCAAACCCTTCATGAGGTGCTAGGCCTACCCAACACAAGAGACTGGGGGCTGGTCCTGAACCGGAACTTCTAAGGCCATCAGACGAAATGATCGACGTATTCCTGAACAAAGCTCTTCTGAAAAGTAAAGCTGATCGGGAACGTGAGATGGCTATACTGGAAAAGGCCAAACGCCGGCGACTGGACGGAAGAGTCGAGACACTCCCGCCGAATCAGAGGACATCTGTCACAGATAAAAACAAGCTCAAGACGAGGAAAAGGTTTGCAAAAGCCATATCAGTAGGAATGAAGCTACCACCCTCCGAAGGAAACACTCTTGGTGAAGCAGAAATACACCCTAACAACTGCTTGTATCATCAAAAGATTGCGCACCCCACTGAAGAGTGCAACACTCTTAAAAGATGGTGGCAGGGATATGTTGCTCACCGGCAACATTTTAAGCGGATGAAATTCAAAACTCGTCGGGAGCAGAGAAGTACGACCAAGGATTATAGAAGAACTACTGGCAACTGTCGTACGGTCAATGCTGGGGCGTCGCAAGTCCTCACCTTCAGAAGTGACTCCGACGAAGAGATGAATCTTTGCCCTCTTTTCAAAGAATCTACCTCAGGGAAAGACGAAGAACCGAAGACCTGCGAAAATATCCAGCTGCGCAGTCGTACGCTGCCCGAAAAGAATCTCGGACCCGCGAACAGAAAAGATAAGGGAAAAGAAAAGGTCTCTGAAGATATCGCCCTAGATGACCAAGTCACGAAAGAGCTGACTGCCGATGACCCACTAAAGAAGAACAAGGTGAACTACAACGTTCTGGCACACTTGAGGAAGCTACCCTCGCAGCTCAGCATTCTCGACGCCCTTCTGTTATCCAAAGAGGCGAGAGATTCATTATTCAAGGCGCTACAAGAGCCAGGACAATTCCAAGCTTTCCTCGCCCAAGAAAAGATGAAGGACGAGCTGGAAGAAGTGCACACAGCCGATATCAACTTCGGGGACGAAGATCTCCTCCTTAGGACGTGCGAGCACAACCGTCCCCTATATGTCTCGGGATACTGCCACGATATAAAGATAAGAAAAATCCTGGTCAACAATGGGTCTTCCGTCAATCTCCTCAACGTGCGAGTGTTGAAGGAAATCTGCATGAGCGTTCAGCACCTCGCTCGCGATAAAATTACCATTTCCGGTTTCGATTCCCAGTCATCACGGACTCTCGGGTCTGTAATACTGACGCTGCGCTTCGGGCTGCTTGTCACAGACCTTAAATTTCACGTCATTGACGCCAAGACATGCTATAATGCTTTGCTCGGCCGGCCTTGGTTACTCGAGTACAACATCATCCCTTCTACACAACACCAGTGTATGAAATACTTTAAGGATGGTCTCGAGTATACTGTGACAGGGTAGTTGAACCCTTTCTCCGTGAACGAAGTCCGAAAATACGAAGATGCAAAATACTTCTTGCCGGATTTTGAGGATACGGAAAGATGTCACCGACCTAAGAACAAAACTATCACTACTATTCCGGTCTTCGGGAGTGATATCAAGGAAGAAGAAGAGATAGTTTATTCAGGGCCGCCTCAATGCAACAACCCGGGACCGTCCACCCCCATATTGATCTTCGGCAGCGACTCGGAAGATGAGGTTAATGTTGTATTCTCCGCTCGGCCGTCAATACAAGTTTTCGCTGGCGACAATCAGAGTCTGCAAATTATCATGGTTCCGCAGGAGCATCACAAAGAGCTCGATGCACTTAGAGCTTATAGTGTGCAAGAACTGCAGACATTTTACGTTCCTCCCAGGCGAAAGGATGAAAAGGCGATCCTATTCTACCGATCTGGGGAAACCAAAGTGGAGAAAGAAATCTGGCATGGCGCCGATTATATGCTCGACAGACTCCAGCCCATCCGTCTGCCAAGATATTACTCGGAAGGCTTGAAAAGGCTCTTGAAGCACCAAGGAGTACCTTTCAAACAGACCATTCGACAAGCTCGGTTCTATAACAGGATTTGGAATGTCCCTGGAACTCAGCGCAAGTTGCCCAACGGGAGAATGGAAACGCTCGGGTTTGGATATGTGAAATCCGGGAAACGGGAACGAATCCATGGCAGCTACGTCATATATGACTTCGATGAAAAAGAGAACGCCCTGTCAGAAAACGCTAACCCTGAACCAAAACAAGGTCCGGTCATCAAAGCGCCGAGTCCGTCATTTGAAGAACGAATGGACATGCTAGTAAGGGAAGCGGGTCAAAAGATCCGGGATGACCATAACCGCGAGATAGCCATTTACGAAAAAACCAGGACACAATGCCTCCTCCAACAAACCGCAGAGAACAGCAATGCTCTTCCTTATCAACCCGTCATACAAAAAGCCCGACGCAGAGGGAAAAATAAATTAAAGAACAGAGAAAGCGTTCGAGAGCGACAAAGCGAGACTAAGAAGCCATGCGATCGGGAATCGAGCAATCCGGACTCGTCTCTTACAAAGAAGATGAGTTGAGCATACTCTTTTCCTCAGAACAAAACACGGAAGATACTTGATCTCGCCATAAGATATCAAATGATTACACTTCCGGAGTCTAAACACCCCGAGCAAGCAGGCGAAGTCTCTCACCCGGAGTATTACTCCTATCACAGGGCAATAGGACATCCTATTGAAGACAGCTTCACCTTCAAAAATTAGGTTGAAGACCAATATCAACATGGAAGGTTCGCTCTATCCAGTAGTTGGAGGATAAATCCGCCACAGAAACACGAAACAAGAGCCGCGCATACAGCTGAACCAAATCAACATCGGTCTTGGAAGCGAGCTCGTACTTGTCATATGATAACGCTATCAAAAGAAGAGCCCGGCGGTATGGATAATCTCCCCTGGTGCTTCGAAAACAATGATGACGAAGTGATCTCAGAGTTTCCACCGGCTCCGAAAGAGCTGGAAGATGGAATACATACCACTGCAGATAACCTCAAAAAATTGATTTGGGGATGGCAAGTGACCAGCGGCCGACGTTCGTTAGCGAATTGCTGTCTGAAGAAAGGGTGGCTACACTAAAGGACATGCTCATGCAGCATAAAGATTGCTTCGCATGGAATTATTCCGAGATGCCAGGACTAGACCCAGAGATTGCGGTTCACAAACTGGCCATATCCCCGGATGTCAAGCCAATCAAACAAGCGCCGAGAAGAATGCGACTCGAGCTTAAGATGAGCATCAACGCCGAGGTCAAGAAGCTAATCGACTCTGTTTTCATCCAAGAGGTTCAGTATCCTGATTGGATCGCCAACATTGTCCCAGTAATGAAGAAAAATGGGACAGTGTGCATATGTGTGGACTTTCGGGATCTCAATAAAGCCTGCCCGAAAGACGACTTCCCAGTACCGGTCACCGAGCTGATGATAGACAATACGTCCACTCACAAAGTCTTCTCCTTCATGGACGGCTCATCGGGATACAATCAGATAAAAATGCATCCCGAGGACCAGAAGCATACCGCTTTCCGGACCCCTTTAGGCATATTCTGCTACAAGGTGATTCCTTTCGGTCTGAAGAACGCCGGTGCCACCTATCAGAGGGTCATGACGAAGATCTTCGATGACCTCATACATGAAATCGTCGAATGCTATATCGACGACCTCGTGGTGAAAAGAAAATCATATGAGGAACATCTGGAGCATCTAAAGATCGTATTTCAACCCCTCCGGAAATACAACTTGAGGATGAACCCTCTCAAATGCGCGTTCGGAGTTTCCTTGGGCAAGTTCCTATGATTCATTGTCCGACACCGAAGCATCGAGATAGACCCGTCGAAGATTATGGAGATGCCCTCGCCAAGGACTCTGAAGCAATTGCGGTCTCTCCAAGGGAAGCTCGCGTATATTTGGCGATTCATAGCCAATCTCTCAGGCAAGTACCGTCCTCACAGTCACCTGATGAAGAAGGGAACCACGTTCGTTTGGAATCACAAATGCCAAAGCGCGTTGGACGAAATCAAGCAATACCTGCCGAATCCGCCAGTACTGGCCGCTCCGGTCAAGGGAAAATCTCTCATTCTGTATACAACCGCCCTTGAAGGTACCTTAGGCTCATTATGAGCACAGGAGAACGACCAAGGGAAGGAGAGAGCGCTCTACTATTTGAGTCGAGTTTTGCTGGGGGCAGAAAGCAATTATTCTCCCATCGAAAAACACTGCCTGGCATTAATCTTCGCGATAATGAAGCTCAGGCACTATGCATTGGCGCATGACGTCCGTCTCATATCGAAGGTGGATCCTCTCAAATATTTGATATCAAAGACCATATTGACGGGGCGGCTCGCTAAATGGGCCTTGCTCTTGATGGAATTCTCAATAACGTATCAGCCTCGTAAGGCAGTGAAGGGACATGCCATTGCCGACTTCCTCGCTGAGCATCCGATACCTGCCGATTCTCTCTTGAACTGTGAATTGCCAGACGAACATGCATTTGACACGATCGACGGAAGTGATACCCGATGGGAACTTTACTTTGATGGAGCGTCTTCCATGAAGAAACGCAAGCAAAGCACCCCTATAATCAAATCGGGGGTAGGCCTCATGTTCGTAACTCCACAAGGGAGGATAATGGGCTTTGCCTTCTCCTTAACAGAGCCGAGGACGAACAACGAAGCCGAGTATGAAGCCTTGATAGCAGGTCTCGAGATCGCCATCGACATGGGAATTGAAAACCTCCTCATATATGGAGACTCCCAACTGGTCGTTAGTCAAGTAAACGGCGACTATCAAACGTGCAAACCAGAGCTGGTGAAGTACGGCGAGAGGGTACAGCAACTGCTGACCCAAATACCTTCCTAGACCTTGGAAAGCATACCACGTGCGGAAAATAGCAAGGCGGATGCATTAGCTAAGCTCGCTAAAGAACTGGCTGACGAAAACCTCGATGACGCGAGGATCGTTGTTCAAAGCCGTCGAGTACTCGAACCGGCAAAAATATTTCCAGAAACGTCCGAGGAAAAGGGAATGACCAAGCAAATGGCTCTGCAAGTAAAAGACCAAGAAAAGGCTGAGGATTGGACAGAAGTCTTTATAGACTACTTCAAATCCCGTCGGACACCTGAAGATGCGTCCTCAAGACTTTAGCTTATGAAACGAGCTCTGTCTTTCGCTTTCGTCAATGATACTCTGTACAAGAGGTCATTTGATTCTTTATGGCTGAGATGCCCGGGACCTGAAGAAGCAAAAAGAGTTATCCAAGAAACTCATGACGGACTCTGCGGTTCTCACCAAGCCGGGCCGAAGATGAAGTTGAAGATCAAACGGATGGGTTATTATTGGCCCACGATGATCCAGGACTGTCTTGAGTACGCGAAGCAATGCCACTCATGCCAGATCCATGAGGACTTCATCCATCAGCATCCAAATCCACTACATCTAACGGTGGCTAGCTGGTCGTTCGAAATGTGGGGAACTGACATAATCGGCCCCATCGAACCAGCATCGTCCAGAGGATATCGGTTCATTTTAGCGACAACTGATTACTTCTCCAAGTGGGCAGAAGCAGTACCGGTAAGGGAAGTGAAGACGGAGAATATCCTCCACTTCTTCAGGACACACGTCATTTATCGGTTTGGCACTCTGCGACGGATTATCTCCGATAACGGACCAGCCTACAGAAGCCACAAGATCAGCCGCTTCGCACAACAGCATAACATAAACTGGAGATACTCCTCAGTCTATAATCTTCGAGCTAACGGTCTGGCTGAGGCTTTTAACAAGACATTGACGAAGATTGTAAAGAAGACGGTGTCTCGAAATAAAAAGGACTGGCACGAGAGACTGCATGAAGCTCTCTGGGCGTACCGGACTACGTTCAAAACGGCCACAAACACAACTCCATACACATTGGTATTCGGTACAGAAGCGGTACTCCCCCTCGAGATAGAGCTACCCTCTCTACGAGTTGCAGCTCATTACGAGTTAACGGATGAAGAGAATGCTCACCTTCGGTTTGAGGAGCTCGACGCCCTTGATGAAACCCCGCTCATAACGCAGCAAAATCTGTAGGCTTATAAAGCAAAGATGACGCGCTCATACGAAAGATTGACTAGGCCGAGGACATTCCGCCAAGGTGAACTCGTGCTAGTGGTCAAAAGACCTATGATCCTCAATCGCACTAAGCGGGGGAAATTCGAGCCAAACTATGAAGGCCCGTACATCATAGATAAGGTCTACCAGAGTGGAGCCTATCTACTCATGGACATGGATGGCGAAAGGCCCTTCAGGCCAATAAATGGTCGCTTCCTGAAGAAATACTACACCTGACGAGTCATGGCATAGGTCAACGATAGATGACGACGACTATGTCCGCTCGCTATCTTCCTAAGCCTAAACTCTGTAAGTAGTAGCCGGCTTCCTTAACCACGTACCGAAACGTCCTTAAACTAACGACGGACCGAAACGTCCTTAAACTAACAACGGACCACTATGTCCTAAAACTAGTCGTTGACCGAGATGTCGATAAAATACGGTGGATTGCAGCATACCAAAGTTGATACAAAAAAAAAAGAAAGAAAAAATAAAACGGTATATCCATATGCAAAATGGGCACGGATGAAAACCCGAAAGGGCTCCGTGAGTAAAAACAGCAGGGCTACCGGCGAGTCTTGTGAAAACCCGAAATGGCGCAGCCTCGTTAAAAATAAAAAAAAGAAGAGAAAAGAAAAAGAAAACGGTATGTCCATAAGCAAAATGGGCACGAATGAAAACCCGAAAGGGCTCCGTGAGTAAAAACAATAGGGTTACCGGCGAGTTTTGTGAAAACCCGAACGGGCACAATCTCATTAAAAGACACTTGCAAGGTCCTCTTGACTTGTAAGGAGAAACCAGCTGCGTGAGATCCTTACGTCTCACAAGGGAGCAACACACTTAGGGATCCCCACGATCCCTAGGGAGAAATTACACTTGCGAGATCCCCACGACTCGTAAGGAGAACCCTCTTATGGGACCCTCACGGCTCATAAGATTTGAAAGTCTTAAGCTACAGAGATCTGAACCTGTTCTTAAGCAGCCCCCACAACCTCCGATACTGCCCTACAAGCGGCTCAATGCTGACCCTTGTATACAATCCATGGGCGCGAATAAACATTTCCCTAACGAAGTCCCATCCGTGACTAGGGATATGTCTACATGGTGAACAACCCTTGTAAGTCCTCTCGATTTATAAGGAGAAAACCATCTTGTAAGATCCTTACGACTTACAGGAAAACATACACTTAGGAGTCCTCACGACTCCTAAGGAGAAAACGCGCCTACGAGATCCTCATGACTCGCAGGGAGAAATACCTTTGTGAGACCCTTACGGCTCATGAAGTCAAAAGCCTTAGTAGACAGGATCTTAACCCTGATCGCTAAGCCACCTTTGTTCGACATCGACAGAGGCAAATGATGATTCGCTCCTGGTAATATCCCAGTTGTAGCGGTGCTGATAGCGAAATCGGTGTCCAAATCCAAGCTTGCAACAAAAGCTGGCAAGCCACACATGCATACGAAATAGCCGAAATGATGGGGCAACTTGCAGACAAAATCAGTAAGTAAAAATATATGCATGCAAAATAGCCAAAATGATTGGGCAACTCGCAATAAAAACCAACGAATAAAAATAAAAAAAATAGCCGAAATGATTGGGCACCGCGAAAAATAGCCGAAATGATTGGGCAATCGCGACCTTCGCGATATAAGAGCTGAAATGATAGAGCATCGCGGAAAGAAATAAAAAAAATGAATGAAATTTATGCCTTACAGGTGATATCATGTCAATCCCTGTATACAATTCAGGGGCGCAAACAAAGAGGGAATCACACCCTTCCTCCCCAAGCTTCATCGGAAGGAGAGGCCGAATCTCAATGGTTCATAAACAACCTAGAGATCATCTCAACATTCGTCTTATTGCAACGGACACAATATCAAGCAAAGCAGAACAGCGGCAACTCCCAGTTCTATGACTCGGCGGTGTACAGATGACCGAGAGTCAAACTCCGGCTCCGTGAAATGCGGATAAAGTCAACCTTTCCTGGTCACATGGAACGCGGATTATGTCACTCCTGACCCCGTGGAAAACGTCCAGAGCGGAGCCTGGTCCTCACCGAACACGGCAATGAACCCGTGGGAAGCATCCAGAGCAAAAATTCCTGGCTACGTGGAATGCGGATTATGTCACTCCTGACCCCGTGGAAAACGTCCAGAGCGGATCCTGGTCCTCGCAGAGCACGGCAATGACCCCGTGTGAAGCATCCAGAGCGAAACCTGGTCCTCGCCGAACACGGCAGTGAACCCGTGGGAAGCATCCAGAGCAAAAATTCCTGGCTACGTGGAACGCGGATTATGTCATTCCTGATCCCATGGAAAACGTCCAGAGCGGATCCTGGTCCTCGCAGAGCACGGCAATGACCCCGTGTGAAGCATCCAGAGCGGAGCCTGGTCCTCGCCGAACACGGCAGTGAACCCGTGGGAAGCATCCAGAGCAAAAATTCCTAGCTACGTGGAACGCGGATTATGTCACTCCTGACCCCATGGAAAACGTCCGGAGTGGATCCTGGTCCTCGCAAAGCACGGCAATGACCCCGTGTGAAGCATCCAGAATGGAGCCTGGTCCCCGCCGAACACGGCAGTGAACCCATGGGAAGCATCCAGAGCAAAAATTCCTGGCTACGTGGAACGCGGATTATGTCACTCTTGACCCCGTGGAAAACGTTCAGAGCGGATCCTGGTCCTCGCAGAGCACGGCAGTGAACCCGTGTGAAGCATCCAGAGCGGAGCCTGGTCCTCGCCGAACACGGCAGTGAACCCATGGGAAGCATCCAGAGTAAAATTCCTGGCTACATGGAACGCGGATTATGTCACTCCTGACCCCGTGGAAAACGTCCAGAGTGGATCCTGGTCCTCGCAGAGCACGGCAGTGAACCCGTATGAAGCATCCAGAGCGGAGCCTGATCCTCGCCGAACACGGCAGTGAACCCGTGGGAAGCATCCAGAGCAAAATTCCTGGCTACGTGGAACGCGGATTATGTCACTTCTGACCCCGTGGGAAACATCCAGAGCAGATCCTGGTTCTCGCAGAGCACGGCAATGACCCCATGTGAAGCATCCAGAGCGGAGCCTGGTCCTCACCGAACACGACAGTGAACCCGTGGGAAGTATTCAGAGTAAAATTTCTGGCTACGTGGAACGCGGATTATGTCACTTCTGACCCCATGGAAAACGCCCAGAGCGGATCCTGGTCCTCGCAGAGCACGGCAGTGAACCCGTGTGAAGCATCCAGAGCGGAGCCTGGTCTTCGCCAAACACGACAGTGAACCCGTGGGAAGCATCCAGAGCAAAATTCCTGACTACATGGAACGCGGATAATGTCACTTCTGACCCCATGGTAAACGTCTAGAGCGGATCCTAGTCCTCACAGAGCACGGCAGTGAACCCATGTGAACCATCCAGAGCGGAGCCTGGTCCTCGCCGAACACGGCAGTGAACCCGTGGGAAGCATCCAGAGCAAAAATTGGATTGTGAGGTCTTTAAACTCACGGACTATGATGTCCTTAACCTCGACCGCGATGTCTTAAAACTAACAACGGACTGTGAGGTCCATAAACTCACGGACTATGATGTCCTAAACCTCGACCGTGATGTCTTAAAACTAACGTCGGACTGTGGAGTCCTTAAACCCACAGACTATTATGTCCTTAACCTTGACCGTGATGTCTTAAAACTAACAACGGACTGTGGAGTCCTTAAATCCACGGACTATGATGTCCTTAACCTCGGCCGCGATATCTTAAAACTAACATTGGACTGTGAGGTCCTTAAACTCACGGACTATGATGTCCTTAACCTCAACCGTGATGTCTTAAAACTAACGTTGGACTGTGAGGTCCTTAAACTCACGGACTATGATGTCCTTAACCTCAACCGTGATGTCTTAAAACTAAGATTGGACTGTGTGGTCCTTAAACTCATGGACTATGATGTCCTTAACCTCGACCGTGATGTCTTAAAACTAACAACAATGGACTGTGGAGTCCTTAAATCCATGGACTATGATGTCCTTAACCTCGACCGCGATGTCTTTAAACTAAGGTATCCTGGAAAACGTCCAGAGCAGAGCCCGCTCCTCGCCAAACACAGCAGTGAACCCGTGGGAAGCATCCAGAGCAACCTCTAACTTCGTGAAATGCGGATAAGGGCAACTTCACCCATCACTTACGGGTCCTCACGACTCGTAAGGGAGCAAATTCTCTTGTGAGATCCTTACGACTTTCAAAAGAAAACACACTTAGGAATCCTCACGATTCTTAAGGAGAAATTACACCTACGGGATCCTCTCGACCGGTAGGGAGAAAATTCTTTATGAGACCCTCACGGCTCATAAAGTTGAAAAGTCTTAGGTGACAGATCCTAACCCTATTCTCTAAGCCATCACTACCTTACAAAGAGCACAAGATTGACAGTTATATACTATCTATAGACCGCACTTGCTAAAATCATATGGCAAACAACACAGCAAGGAGAAGAAAGCGACAAGGAGAACATTTGATTCGCATTTAATTAAGCGTTCAAGGCATACCCGTTCATGCATGCGCAAAAGATTTAGTATGTAAAATAAAACAAGCTGAAATGAGAAACTTGCTATTCATACTGCGAAAAAGTTCTTATAATTATGAAAGCGGTAAACAAAAACATTATCGAGATGGTTACAATGGCAAAACCTTAGACCCAGGGCATGGATTGAGGAATTCAAAAGTGACCTTGTCCAAAATCTTCCAGGCCTTTCGAACCATCCTGGTATGCTTTCTTTCGCGATCAAGAGCGTCGGGATCCTCACGGATGTCCTCCTCCCTTCGATAGGCAACAAGTATTGCAGACTGTTAAAAAGCTTGATGCAGAAGATCGATAAGGTTATCTCGCCTTCTCTTTGAGATTAGGCTCATCAGATACACCGAGTGCACCTTATCCTCGGCGGCATCCAATGCCTTAAGTGGCACACCAGTACAGAATAAGGGAAGCGCTTCCCAAATTGCTCCAACGATAAGCTTCAAGAGAGAGGAACGTCGAGAAAGCAGTCGACCATCGTATGCGTCGAAGTGACTCATGATTTTGGCACACTCGGCATTTGTGAATTCTCGATTCTGAGAACGGCCGAGTAAGCGGATGTCTCCGTAGGAGATAATCTCGTCGAGATCATACATGTGAGTGTCCATTACTCCTGAAAAAGAAAATCAACAAAATTAGCGGACAGACTGATTAAGCGAATTCTTATTAAAAACAGGCACAAGGAGTTAAACTCCTCGAGAGCAATGCTCCAGTGACAGGAGTGACACCTGTCAAAATCAATTATGAGGGGAATTTTAAGAAATCCCCCGAGAACATTGAGAGCCTTGCTCTGAGAAGATGATATAATTCATAAAAAATAAAATTCCATTTTTAATCTTCAAGATCCATGAAAAACTCTTAAGAGTTCTTCTATATGATTTGAAAGGAGCAAAGCTCCATTAATGAATTAAGAAATCATAAGTAAAATCCTTTTAGAGAGCAGAGCTCTATTAATGGAACCCCAATAAGGTTCTCTTTAGATCTCTTTAGACCTGTGGAGCAAAGCTCTGCTAGTGAAATCCTAAATGGGTTTTCTTAAGATCTAAGATCTATTAAGAGCAAGGCTCTGTTAATAGGTAAAACCCTAACTCATTAAGATTTATAAAAATTTTACCTAAGTTTGGAAAGAGTTTCTTTTCTACTTTTGAGAAATTTTCAAACAGAAGAGCTGTGCTCTGAACAAAATTCTCATAGAGGATGATAATAATCTAGAAGACCAAAGGTCCTATTTATAGGCGTTAAAACGTCTCTTCAACTTCTGAGTTGATCCAAGGGCTCAGATGTTGCCACCGCTGCGCTCACGTATGGGCCACGCAAGCATAATGGTGGGGGGGCATTTGTTTCCCCAATCAAAGCAAAACACTGTTCAAATTCTAAGATTTGAAATGAAGCGACGCTTCTGCTTCCCCAATCAGAGCAAAGCTCTGTTTTGAATTTCAAAATTCAAAAATTGAAGCAACGCTTCAGATCCCGTGCGCTGCGCGCTGCGTGCCACGTGTCAAAAGCAGACGCGCTGGCGCCCCTCGGCAGCGCACCCCCAATCAGACCAAAGCTCTGCTTTAAAATTCAAAATTAAATTGAAGCAATGCTTCAGATACTGCGCGTTGCACGCCACGTGTCAAACACAGGTGCACTAGCGCAGTTGCGCTGCGCTCCGCGCTGCACGCCACGTGTCAAACAAGGTACGCTAGCGCAGTTGCACTGCGTTCTGGGCTGCGCGCCACGTGTCAAACACGTGTGCGCTAGCGCAGTTGCGCTGCGCTCTACGCTGTGCGCCATGTGTCGAACATAAGTGCGCTAGCGCAGTTGCGCTGCGCTCTACGCTGCGCGCCACGTGTCAAACGTAGGTGCGTTAACGCAAAGTGCGCCAGCGCTGGAATTAAAAGAATTCCCCACCGTTAGATCAAAAGATTTAATAATAATAAATTATTAATTAATCAGAATTAAAATTCTGTTATGGAAAGATTTTTCAATCTTATTAAAATAAGAAGATTATCTTCTGTAAAACAGAAGCTTTAGGATCAAAGATCCAACGGTGGGAAATATTCCAAATCAATCAGAGAAAGATTTCTTAAAACTGATTTAACAAATCAATTGGCCCTATATAAAGGCCCCTAGACTTCAAGTCTCAGAGACAGAAAGGAGAGAGAAAAAACCCTCTGCAAAAAAGAGAAAACTCTTAGGAAAAAGAAGATTTTTCTTCATCTTAAAGGTAAAAGAACCATGTTCTTGAACAACAGAGATGAATCCATCTCATAAAAAAGAAGAAATATCTTCTAAAAAGATCTTAGATCAATAAAAAGACCAAGGTCTTCTGATTTAAAAGAAAAGATCAAAAAGATCTAATCATAAAAAGACTAAAAGAAGTATTTTACTTCATTCACAGATTTTTGATCTATAAAGGCAGAGCCTTTTATAAAACAAGCAAGAACTTTTGTTCTTGGATCTTGAGATAAAGCCTCCTTTAAAGAAGAACATAAATCTGTTCTTTGATCTTAAAATTGATCAGATACGCTTTGCGCTATTAGAAAGTGCTTTGCACTTATGAATTGCGCCTTTGCGCTTCTTGGACTGGCGCGTAGCGCCAGAACACGCCACGTGTCAAATAAAAACACAACCTGCGCTTTGCGCTTTTAAAACAGAGAACGACGCTCATGGGCTGGCGCTTGTTCATATCAGATTTTTGCATTTTCATACCGTCCAATTTTTATCACATTGTATATCGGTAGATACTCTTGAGCCGTGTTTACTAGTCAATTGCAGGATACAGGTTCTCGGTTCTAAAACGGTGAAATTCATGGAAAACACGACAAAATCCGGGTTCCTACCAACCACAGATAAAACACGGTCTCCGCTCTTCATCCGTATGTTGCCAGATACCAGTTTAGGAAGACAAAATGTCAAATCAATGTCACCTTCATGCACAAGGCTCAATGGCAACAACAAGTTCCAAGAAATCTACGCGGAGCTCGAGGCAATCATGCCAAATCTTGACAAAAAGTCCACCTTTCCCTCAACAGAAATTCTGGAAGAAATATGGAGGTATTTTCAGAAAACACATGTACCAGATTGAAGAGTACATCAAACCAGGGTGCCACCAAAAAGCCCAAGATCCAATTCATCAAAAAGGCCGCGGATCCGCGACCAATAGGGGGTCTAGGTCGCGGATCCGCGGCCGTATAGTGGCGGCAGGCAAAACTTTTCCAGGGGTATTTTTGTCTTTTCAGATGTGTTCTGGTGGTTGCCCTAGATTTCCATTCTCCAGCCTATAAATAGCCCAGAACTTTGTGAAGGAAAGGGTCCATTCTTGTATTTTCATTTTGCCTAGGTTTAGTGTTTTTCTTCTTCCTCTTCTCATCTCTTCTCCATTAAACTTGTAGTGAGCTTGTGAGTGAAGAGTGATGAATAAAGAAGATCATTTTATTATCATGCTTGTCTTGCCTTTTTTATAATTGTTGTAATTTTAATTTGTTAAGTAGTTGTTGTTATTTTCTTGTTGTTTCTTTCTTCTCTCTTTTTCTTTATCCTTAATACGACAATGATGCTTACGCTCGATCCTCGCCAAGGTGAGGTCGCAAATAGCTAGTCGTATTCTTCTAATCTCCTTCTTTCTATCTTCCTCTTTTGTTTTGTTTTATTTTTCCGTATCATGATGTGTGAGTAGTTCATACTTGTTAGGGTAGGATAAGGGAAGTTTGAGAGAAGGAAATCTCTCTCACTCTTTCCTTGCCCAACAGCTTAAATCGACTCCCGTTAATTGAACCACAATCCGCTCCTAACGGCACCCTATCCTACATGATAGCGGTGATTCCGTAGTGAGACCGATTGTGGTTGAATTAACCGGAGGTTATGGCTAAGAGCCAAGAACGGACGGACAAGCACCAAAAGGAAGGACTTATGCGTTGGAAAGCCTAGCTTATACTCGCAAGTTCCTTCCTAGTCGTGCTAATCCCCGTTGTTGCCGATTACCGTAACACCGATATTAAGAGGGGGAACGAAAGATGTGGAGACTCCTAACTCAAACTAACCTAATCCTAACCCTAACAAGCTCTCTTTAAAACATCAACTTAACACTTAGATAATCACAAACAAATCTGAACTCTCGGACTTAACTCGTTAACGCACATTGAAAAAGACTCCCATCTCCCTGCGGACGACCCGTACTCAACCGGCTAGCTACAAGCGAAACCGTCTTGATTGCGGTATTTAAACTAGAACTTGAACACGCAGAACCTCTAACAATCAAATGGCGCCGTTGCCGGGGAGACGGTAGTTTATTTCCTTGTGAAATTTCGGGTTAACTTGTGAATATAACCGAAAAACAAAAAAAAAATATATATATATATATACATTATAAAAAAACCATCTTGTTGTTTTTGATTAGCTTTTGTGCAAGTGTGCAGGAAAATACGAAGTTCAAGATCGGCGCCAAAGACGTCAGATAATACGGAGTTCAAGTACAGTGCCAAAGACGTGGGAAGATAGACCCACATTTCGCGGCTACACCACGACGGACAAAACGAAGCATCCGGTCTACTGTAAAAATCTGGAGCAGATACAGTGAGCAAATCAAGATTCAGCACATCCAGACAAGTAGGGGACAACCACAGCAGCACACCCAGAAAGTTTGGCAGCCCAATACCTCCACATAGCCACGGATCCGCGGCTATTGCATGCGTTTGGCCGCGGAAACGCGGCCATCTGTGGGCTTCAGGGCTTCAGTTTCTTTTGGTGAGTCCCTCTTCTTCTCCCCACTCCTCTGGACTCCACTGAACTGTGTTTTCTGCAGCCTTCTTTGCGCAAATTCTTCTCCCCCTTCCAATAAACTGTTCTTGTGCAGGATTCTTTGCGCCGCAAAATAAAAATTGTTTGCAGTTGATTTGTTACTGCTTTGCATTTCTTTAATACGGACTTAAGGGGCTTGAAACCAATCCAGATTGGGTGGGGATTTCATCACCTTTCCCAGGACCCCAAAAATCACAAAAGCATATGCATTGTCCATTGTAAATTAAAAAAATACTAGACTTCAGCCCTTAGGACTTCGCGCTCATTAGGAGAAGATAAACAGTGTTTAGAACCTCGCTTAACGGTATATTGTTTACGCGGTGTCTAGGAAAGTGTTAAAGGCGCAACCGCCGAAAGAGAAAGGGTTATTTAATTAAGGAACTTCGCGAAAACGTTGGACAACCTCCCCTTATCTCTGCACTTACCTGGCCTCGTGATCAGTGTATTTTTAAGCCCGTTTCTCGGCACTGTTTAACTTCGACAATCAAGTCCAGGAGCAGGTCTAGTAGACCTAGGTTACCCTAGATCTAGGTGTGATTGTGCATATCTTGTTTGTGATTGCTTAAGCCGTATATCCGTACATATTTCTGTAAAAATCTTTCTAAAAAAGAAAAAAGAAAAAAAAATCAAAAACTTTTATAAAAACTTGCCCTTTTGTCGCCAAATCCATTTTTCACCCACCACCCATCGCCTTTCTCCATTGACGTTTTCTTACCCTCACCTTCTCCGCTTTGACTATACTAAACTCGTTTAGTGTATGTCCGCTTGGACTCGGGACACTAGCGCCCGTCTAGTCCGCGTTACGTTAGTCGCTACCGACTACGCGATCGACTCCGAAGTCGATACTCCGTCCACTCCTCTTTCACCCCTTCCTTTGCCGGCCAACTCCGACGTTGACCGGAATTCTGTTCGTACATCTTCACCTTCACCTTCACCAACCTCTTCTTCCGCGATGTCGGGATTTAATCCGAACATCTCTTTGACCACCGCTGGATTGGCTCCACCTCCTACGGAGACCAATCTCCTACCACCTCCGCCTGTTGTAGCGCCGCAGCGAATTGCGCTCCAGGATCGTTTCTATCCCACCCGTTCTGCACTTCCTACCTGCCTTTCTCTCCCTCCGGCCAATGGGGACAACTTTGAAATTAAGCCCCATTTCATCAACATGCTTCCACGTTTTCATTGGCTTGAATCTGAAGATGCCTATATCTTCATCAACAAATTTCAAAACGTCTGTGCCATGATGAAAACCACCCAGCTGTCGGACGATGCTATACGTTTACGGGTCATTCCGTTCACTTTATGTGATCTCGCTGAAAAATGGCTGTATAGCACCGCTTCCCACTCAATCACCAGCTGGGACGAGTTTGTTAAAGCGTTTCTGAAAAAAATTTATCCGAATCATAAAACCGCAAGGATTCGAAATGACATCAACCAATTCTCCCAGCTTCCTTCTGAACCCTTCTGGAAGTGCTTTGACCGGTACAAAGACCTTCTTGTTCAGTGTCCTCACCACGGTATAAAGAAATGGCAACTCTGCCAAACCTTATACGAGGGACTGAACCCAGCAACGAAGCAGTTGTTGGAAACCATCTGTCAGGGCCACTTCCTATCGAAATCTGACGAGGAAGCGTGGCAATTCTTTGACGACCTTGCGGAGCAAACGCTACAATGGGAGAGCACCAGACCGACTTCTTCTTCTTCTACCTCCACTTCTACCGGTCAGTCTAGGGTAGGAATCCACCAACTTGATGTCTCTATTGCGATGAAAGCTGAAATTGCTGCAATAACAAGAAAGCTTGAAGCGATAAAGAGCAAATTTTCTGCTCCTGCTCCTGCCCCTGTTCTCCCCCTCCGTACCATTTGCGCTTGTTGTTCCGATCCTTCCCACTTGACCGAAGAGTGTCCTTACAATTCACCCTCGCAAGGACAGGATCAGGTTAATGCTGCCTTCCAGCAAAGACCGAGGAATGATCCATACTCTTCTACCTACAATCCCGGTTGGAGGAACCATCCCAATTTCGCCTGGAATCAGAATCAGAATCAATTCCAGGGCAACAATTTCCAAAGGGCCCCTCCACCGCAACAACAAGCGCAACAACAAACTCAGTATCAGCAGCCCTTCCAATCCCAACCTTTCCAAAATCAGACGAACAACTTTGCACCCAACAATTCTTTTCCACCAAACAACTTTGTTCCGTCAAACAACGATAAGGTTTCCTCGCTCGAACGAAGTCTGGAGGCGTTTGTTAAACAATCGACTCAATCCACCGCCAACATCCAGTCTTCCATTCAATCTTTAGTGCAACACACTGCCGCACACGGGCAAAGCATCAAGACCATCGAGGCCCAGATTGCACAGCTGAACGCGGCCTTGAGCGAGCGAGAAAAGGGGAAGCTCCCGTCCCAGCCACTTCCAAATCCCGGTCACCCACATAACGCACATGTTGCTCTTGAACAACAAAACCATAATGTGAGTGCTGTGACCACACTGAGATCGGGGAGGATGCTGCAAAACAACATTGGCAAACGGATCAACGATGACACCCCGGCCGCCTCTTCTTCTTCTTCTTCTTCTGCTTCTTCTTCTTCTTCTTCGTCTTCTGAGCCTATTCTCCGTTCTTCACAAGGCTCCCCTTCCTCTTCTTCTGCTCTGAACGGACCCACTTCTCACTCCACGAAAGCACCTATTCTGGGATCCGTTCCAACTCCACAATCTCCTCCTCCAGCATTAGACCCAACCAATTTTCAAAATGTTCCATTTCCAAACCGGTTGAGGTCTAATAAACAAAATCCTCAAATGGAGAAGATTCTGGAGTTATTTAAGCAGGTTAACATTAACATTCCTCTTTTAGATGCTGTCCAACAAGTCCCGTCTTATGCGAAAATCTTAAAGGACTTGTGCACGAAAAAGAGGAAGTCTCAGGTACCCAAGAAAGTTTTCTTGGCTAGTGCTGTGAGTGATGCCCTTACCCAATCTTTACCACAAAAACGGAAGGACCCTGGCTGTCCTACTATTTCAATTACAATTGGGGATAAGAACATCAACCGCGCACTATTAGATCTTGGTGCCAGTGTTAACCTGCTTCCGTATTCAGTATACGAGCAATTAGGCGTCGGATAGCTGAAACCCACACACTGCACTCTCCAAATGGCCGACCGATCGATCACCCACCCTAGGGGTGAGCTAGAGGATGTGTTAATAAAAGTCGGGGACTTCATATTCCCCGTTGACTTCATTGTATTAGATACACAGCCTGTAGCTAACCCCCGGAATCAAATTCCGGTGATACTCGGTCGCCCATTTCTCGCAACCTCAAATGCTGTGATCAATTGTCGCAATGGTTCGATGAACCTCTCTTTTGGAAATATGACGATTGAACTCAACATTTTTAGGTTGGGGAATCAGCCCGCCGAACCTAATGCTCATATACTGGACGTCTGCTCGATCCAGGAGATCACCCCAGAAGAATGTGAATTCGAGGAGTTTCTGTTTGATCACGATAATCTTGACGCCACTAGTGCGTTTCTCTTCGAACCTGCTGCTGTTTCTGCGCCCGACAACGACTACGAGTGTTTCACGTTCTCGAACGATCTTAGCCGCGCACAACCCGAGTTTGAATCCTTCGACTTTCCGGATGAGTTACCTGAACCATCCAACTCGGTTGCTTACACTCGCTTTGAACCTTTGCTGGAGTCCTTTGAGTTCGAGACCTTTGCACCAGTCTTGCCTTCCATCGTTTCACCTCCAACGCTCGAACTCAAGCCGTTGCCGTCTCACCTTAAGTATGCTTACTTAGGTGAGAACGAGACCCTCCCTGTCATCATCTCGGCTTCTCTAGCTCCCGAGCAAGAGAAAGCCCTTCTCGCGGTCTTGCACAGCAACAGGCAAGCTTTTGGCTGGTCCATGGCGGACATCAAGGGGATTAGTCCCCTGATCGTTGAGCATCACATTCATCTGATGGATGATGCCAAACCATCCCGGGATCCACAAAGACGTCTCAATCCAGTCATGAAAGAGGCTGTGAAGAAGGAGATCGTAAAATGTCTAGATAGTGGTATCATTTACCCTATCTCTGATAGCCAGTGGGTTAGCCCCATTCATGTTGTCCCCAAGAAGTCGGGCATCACGGTCATCACTAACGAGGCAAACGAGTTAATCCCTACTCGCACCCAAACTGGGTGGCGAGTATGCATCGATTACAGAAAGCTCAACGCCGCAACACGGAAAGACCACTTTCCGCTACCTTTCATTGACCAGATGCTTGAACGATTGGCCGGACACGAGTACTACAGCTTTCTTGATGGCTACTCTGGCTATAATCAAATTCCCATCGCTGAAAAAGACCAGGACAAGAACACATTCACTTGTCCTTTCGGCACGTTTGCATATCGTCGCATGCCCTTTGGGTTATGCAATGCGCCCGCTACCTTTCAGCGGTGTATGATGGGAATTTTCTCAGACATGGTGGAAAAATTTCTGGAGATTTTCATGGATGACTTCTCCATCTTCGGCGATTCCTTCAACGAGTGTTTGCTGCATCTTGACGCTGTCCTTACCCGATGTAAGGACAAGAATCTCACTTTGAATTGGGAGAAGTGCCACTTCATGGTGCGCGAAGGTATTGTCTTAGGACATATCATCTCACAAAATGGCATAGAGGTTGACAAAGCGAAGATTGAGGTCATTTCCAATCTGCCTCCTCCCCGATGCGTCAGAGATATCCGAGCCTTCCTTGGCCATGCCGGTTTCTATAGACGGTTCATCAAAGAATTTAGCAAGATTGCTAGGCCCTTGACTCTTTTGCTGGCCAAGGATACGCCATTCGACTTCAACTCGAGCTGTGTGACTGCATTCAAGTCATTAAAACGCTCACTCACTTCTGCTCCCGTTCTTTCTTCACCTGACTGGACGCACCCATTTGAGATTATGTGCGATGCATCCGACTTTGCCATTGGTGCTGTCCCTGGATAACACATCAACAAGATGCCGCACGTAATCTATTATGCGAGCCGCACCCTGAACGATGCCCAACTCAATTATACAACAACTGAGAAGGAATTCTTGGCTGTTGTATTTGCTTTAGAAAAGTTCAGGCCCTACCTCATCGGCTCTCCAGTCATTGTCTACACCGACCATTCTGCTCTGCGCCATCGTTTTGCGAAGAAAGATGCAAAATCTCGGTTAATCCGTTGGATCCTCTTGCTTCAAGAGTTTGACCTTGTCATTAAGGACAAACGAGGATGTGAAAACGTGGTTGCCGACCATCTCTCACGACTTCCTTCTTCGCCTTCGCTTCCAATTCCGATCAACGACGTTTTCCCGGATGAACAGCTCTTGACAGTATCGTGCGAACCCTGGTTCGCAGATATTGTGAACTATTTGGCCACGGGATTACTACCGACTGAATGGTCGAGTCAGGACAGACTTCGCTTCTTATCCCAAGTAAAACACTTTTACTGGGACGAACCCTACTTGTTCAAGTACTGTCCCGACCAGATTATTCGTCGGTGTGTCCCTGATGAGGAATTCAAGAGTGTGCTGTCGTTTTGCCACGACCAAGCACGTGGCGGGCATTTTGGGCCCAGAAAGAAAGCTGAGAAGATCTTGCAATGTGGTTTCTACTGGCCACAGCTCTTCAAAGACGCTCATGACTATTGCAAGACTTGCTCCCGGTGCCAACACATGGGCCGGATATCCCGGAGGAACGAGATGCCGCTCCAACCGATCTTGGTTGTGGAGATCTTCGATGTTTGGGGGATAGATTTTATGGGGCCGTTTCCCAGCTCTTTTGGGAACTTGTACATTCTTCTAGCTGTTGATTACGTCTCTAAATGGGTCGAGGCTGTGCCCAGCCGGACTAACGACAACAAGGTTGTCGTTAGGTTCCTTAAAGAAAACATTTTCTCCCGGTTTGGGCACCCCCGAGCGATCATTAGCGACAATGGAAGTCATTTCTGCAATAAAACTTTCGAAGCCTTAATGCGGAAATACTCCATTAATCATAAGCTCTCTACGCCCTACCACCCCCAAACCTGCGGGCAGGCCTAAGTTTCAAATCGGCAAATCAAGCAGATACTGGAGAAGACGGTTTCCAAGAACCGTAAGGATTGGTCGCTAAAACTCACTGATGCCCTTTGGGCATTTCGAACCGCTTATAAGACCAACCTTGGCATGTCTCCCTATCGGCTTGTGTACGGAAAAGCCTGCCACCTACCTGTCGAAATAGAGCATCGCGCTTTTGGGGCGATTAAGGAGCTGAATCTGTCTCTCGAGGATGCGGGCAGCCATCGGAAGCTGCAGTTGAACGAACTGAACGAGCTTAGGGATGAGGCTTACGATAACGCGGTTGTCGTTAAGAATCGAACGAAGGTGTTTCACGATAAACACCTTTTGCGCAAAACCTTCGTACCTGGTCAGCAGGTACTGCTTTACGACACCCGACTTCATTTCCATCCAGGAAAGCTCAGATCTCGCTGGAAAGGGCCGTATTTTGTGCGGAATGTGTATCCGCAGGGCACTGTGGATTTGGAAAATCCAAAGGACGGTTCACTTTTCAAAGTAAATGGACACCGATGCAAACCGTACCTTAGCGCCGAACCAACAGAGGAGCTCCTGTTCTTACAGGAGCCGGTTTACCCTGAATGATCTTCCTCTGCCTACCTCCAAACTTCGGTTATCCAGCCAAGAACAGTGGACACTGTTCCAAATAAGTTTGGGGGTATGTACAAACCATTTTGTATATATTTGTGTATATTCTTATTCTTTTTCTTTTCTTTAAAAACAAAAACAAAAAAAAATTGTGTATCGCTAACCGACAATTTTGACCCTTCAAATGATCTCTTCATGCAATGACAGTGAGGACACTGTCCAGTTTAAGTTTGGGGGTACGCTCGGTACGCATTTCTTACCCTCGCATTCATATGTATATTTTGCATCTGCATATTAAAATCCATAAAATCCATAAAAATCTGAAAATTTTCTTAAAATATAAAAACTTTTCTGTCAAGTTAGCTTGTGGAAGAACCCTGATTCAACATTTCGACGGTGTTTGTTTGAAAAAATAGGAATGACTAAATCTTATGTTTAGATTTTGAAAACCTGAAAGATAACTTTCCTTTGAAGTTAACTATAGCTGATATAAGTCTTTATATCACACTACACGTGTCGTGAGTTTTTGGGAATTAAATGACAAGTCTGTTATGTTGAAAAAACTTTTAAACAGATAAATGATTTTCTGAGGATCAAATAGGTTTGTTCTGAAATAAGCAATGTCAAGAATAGTTTATGAAGTAAAGAGAATATGAAGGAATGTTATTGATGCCGTAATTGGAGCTAAGTCTGAAAAATAACCCATCTGAAACTTGATTAGAATGATTACACACCGAACCCACTAAACACGTCTTTTATCCAAAAAAATATTTGAACTGCCGGTTATATCTCCGTTCGTATCAAATCATCTGATTTTCACGCCAAAACTGTCTTTTGTTTTTGGACCTAGGTAACTTGAGTAATTAAGTCCGCTGGGGTGTTTCTACACCTAATGCCCTAAAACCAACTGGTTTGGGTGCATTGGCCCAAAGCTCGCTAAGAAGCCTAGAAAGTCCAGTTTAAAACAAAGTCAAGCAAGTGTTCTCTCCGAGTTAAAATTCCTAACGGTTCTTTGTGTGAGAATAATCTTGATAAAAGACAGGCTTTTAAAAAAAAAATTAACGGAGATATGAAGGTTTCATTCTGTGATAAAGACTATTGCACGTTCACAGAGGTGTGTATGAAATGAAAACAAGAAAAAGGTGGAGTGAAGAATACGACTTAGTTTCCTGTTAAGGAAGATAGAAATTCTGAAGTTGAAACCTTACTGGAAAACGAAACTTGAAAAATGCTTAACTCTTTATAAAACTTATGTGATCCTTTTAAAATTGTTATCTGGGCTTTATTGTGCGACATGATGACTTTATTCGACCTTTCGGGAACTTAACGACACTATTTGCACTGCACGTAAAGACATATAAAATCTGTAGTTAAATAAGAAGCGAGGTGTGAAAAATAAAGGTTCGATGGTCTAGACTTAGGATTATAGAGTTGTTATTTTCTAAAACAAAACTGTAGGGTTTGAATCTTAGTTATTTTACAAAACCAACTTGACCGGATTTTGTGGGTAGTATCCGCTGAAAACCCTCAGGAGACAACACTCCTCCTACTAGGGACACCTAGAGGTTTAACGGCTTGTTGCACATGCTCAGTGCAATCGCGTTCCCCGCGAAAGTGAGGTTAGGAAATTTTTTGTGAATAAATTGGCTTTGCTCGGGACGAGCAAATGATAAGTTTGGGGGTATTTGTTCATATCAGATTTTTGCATTTTCATACCGCCCAATTTTTATCACATTGCATATCGGTAGATACTCTTGAGTCGTGTTTGCTAGTCAATTGCAGGATACAGGTTCTCGGTTCTAAAACGGTGAAATTCATGGAAAACACGACAATATCCGGGTTCCTACCAACCACAGATAAAACACGGTCTCCGCTCTTCATCCGTATGTTGTCAGATACCAGTTTAGGAAGACAAAATGTCAAATCAATGTCACCTTCATGCACAAGGCTCAATGGCAACAACAAGTTCCAAGAAATCTACGCGGAGCTCGAGGCAATCATGCCAAATCTTGACAAAAAGTCCACCTTTCCCTCAATAGAAATTCTGGGAGAAATATGGAGGTATTTTCAGAAAACACATGTACCAGATTGAAGAGTACATCAAACCAGGGTGCCGCCAAAAAGCCCAAGATCCAATTCATCAAAAAGGCCGCGGATCCGCGGCCAATAGGGGGTCTAGGCCGCGGATCCGCGGCCGTATAGTGGCGGCAGGCAAAACTTTTCCAGGGGTATTTTTGTCTTTTCAGATGTGTTCTGGTGGTTGCCCTAAATTTCCATTCTCCAGCCTATAAATAGCCCAGAACTTTGTGAAGGAAAGGGTCCATTCTTGTATTTTCATTTTGCCTAGGTTTAGTGTTTTTCTTCTTCCTCTTCTCATCTCTTCTCCATTAAACTTATAGTGAGCTTGTGAGTGAAGAGTGATGAATAAAGAAGATCATTTTATTATCATGCTTGTCTTGCCTTTTTTATAATTGTTGTAATTTTAATTTGTTAAGTAGTTGTTGTTATTTTCTTGTTGTTTCTTTCTTCTCTCTTTTTCTTTATCCTTAATACGACAATGATGCTTACGCTCGATCCTCGCCAAGGTGAGGTCGCAAATAGCTAGTCGTATTCTTCTAATCTCCTTCTTTCTATCTTCCTCTTTTGTTTTGTTTTATTTTTCCGTATCATGATGTGTGAGTAGTTCATACTTGTTAGGGTAGGATAAGGAAAGTTTGAGAGAAGGAAATCTCTCTCACTCTTTCCTTGCCCAACAGCTTAAATCGACTCCCGTTAATTGAACCACAATCCGCTCCTTACGGCACCCTATCCTACATGATAGCGGTGATTCCGTAGTGAGACCGGTTGTGGTTGAATTAACCGGAGGTTATGGCTAAGAGCCAAGAACGGACGGACAAGCACCAAAAGGAAGGACTTATGCGTTGGAAAGCCTAGCTTATACTCGCAAGTTCCTTCCTAGTCGTGCTAATCCCCGTTGTTGCCGATTACCGTAACACCGATATTAAGAGGGGCAACGAAAGATGTGGAGACTCCTAACTCAAACTAACCTAATCCTAACCCTAACAAGCTCTCTTTAAAACATCAACTTAACACTTAGATAATCACAAACAAATCTGAACTCTCGGACTTAACTCGTTAACGCACATTGAAAAAGACTCCCATCTCCCTGCGGACGACCCGTACTCAACCGGCTAGCTACAAGCGAAACCGTCTTGATTGCGGTATTTAAACTAGAACTTGAACACGCAGAACCTCTAACAATCAGCGCTCAGCGCCAAGCACGCCACGTGTCACTCACTGGTGCACCAAGTCGAGAGGACCCGTAAGCGGTTGTTTCCCTCCTCGTCGAGATTCGAGCTCGGAGAGTGAGACCCGTGGATAGTATGCAAGAGACCATTTTGGGCCAACTTGCAGGGTCCCAATGCTTAGGGAACGAGTTTTTTAATCCTTACTGCCTAAGGCTTTATCTTACGAGTCGAACCGCATCGAGCAGTTCTCCGAAAGACATCACTTTCTTCACAAGTCGAGACGAATCGAGCATTTCTCGCAAGAACATCCTAACGTCACAGTTAACCTCTGCTCTTTATGACAGAAGTCTGTTAGGGTCTGTGGTACTTAGGGTTTTGGCCGCCGTACCGTCGCATCAGCTGATATATTCCTCGATAGGCAATCGTGCTGTTCGAGTAGCCCTGTGACTATCGTGTCTCTGATCCCTTTTGGGGCTGGACAAGACGTCTTCAAGCAATCCTCCTAGGCAGTTTGACCGTCGGAAGAGCAAGCGTTAGGAATTTTGCCATGCCGCTTTTTACTTGAGGTTAAGCTCATTTTGGCGAGCCCCGATGAGTCATAACCACTCGCGCTGGTGTCTGTTGTGAGGGAGGGAATCTGAAGCTGAGGTTGAATCAAGATGATCTCCGATAGTGTTTTCAGGTTTTATATAAGTTGCCGTCAAGACTCTGAAGCTAAGAATTTGGTCTTTCCTTTGTTTGCTGGGCATCACGTTTGCTGTATCGAGACGAATGTCGCGGTGGGAACTAGGGATTTTATCATGGCTCTGTTAGTTTGATTGTCACGTCTGATCCCTGCTGGAGGAAGAACGCTGGGTTGACATCTAGTCTGCTGTATCGAGATGAACGTCGAGGTGGAGCTGCGATTTTGCCGTGGCTCCGTTTGTTTGACTGTCGCGTCTGATCCTTGCTGGAGGAAGAACGCTGGGTTGACGTCTCGTCTGCTGTATCGAGACGAACGTCGAGGTGGAGCTGGGATTTTTCCTTCACTCCGTTTGTTTGATTGTCGCGTCTGATCCCTGCTGGAGGAAGAACGCTGGGTTGACATCTCGTCTGCTGTATCGAGACGAATGTCAAGGTGGAGCTGGGATTTTGCCGTGGCTCCGTTTGTTTGATGATGTTGCTTCTGCTGTGTCGAGACGAACGTCGAAGTGGTGACCATTCTGCATTGGTGTGAAATGATCTCCAGTTGTCTTTCAGGCTTTATATGACTCGCCGTTAAGACCTTGAAGCTAGGAATTTGGCCTTCGCTTCGTTTGCTTTGTCACGTCCGAATCCTGTTGGAGGAAGAACGCTGGGGTGACATCTCGTCTGCCGTATAGAGACGAACGTCGCGATGGAGCTGGGATTTTGCCGTTGCTCCATTTTCCTGACCATAGGGTCTTTTGTTAGCGTTGTATCTGCATCTTGATGGACTGCGAAGGAACGCTGTTGTTGACATCGCGTCTACTGTAACGAGACAAATGCTGAGGTGGAGCTGGGATTTTTCCTTCACTCCGCTTTGTTTCAACCGTGGGGTTTTTCGTTGACCTTGCATCTGCATCCTGCTGGACTGCGACGGAACGCCATTGTTGACATTGCATCTGTTGTACCGAGATGAATGTCGAGGTGGTCTCTAGGTTGTTTGTGAACCGTCGAGATTTAGAACCAGGGACTTTGCCATGGCTCCGCTTGATTGTCGCGTCCGCATATTGTTGGAGGAAGAACGCTCTTATAGGTCTCCAGGCTGTAGATGTGGTCGTCGAGATCTGACTTCCCTTTGACGTAGCCTGGTGGGGAAATGTAATCCTCTTTTCCTTTTTTTTATGCCCATGGATTGTATACAGGGGTCACTATAGACTTACCTGCAGGGCAAAAGTTTCATTCTTTCATTTTTTTGTTTTATTTCCGCGATGCTCTATCATTTCAGCTTTTGATCGCGAAAGTCGCGACTGCCCAATCATTTCGGCTATTTTTCGCGGTGCCCAATCATTTCGGCTATTTATTTTATTTTTACTCGCTGCATTTTATTGCAAGTTGCCCAATCATTTCGGCTGTTTTGTGTGCATAAGTTTTTACTTGTTGTTTTTTATTGCAAGTTGCCCCATCATTTCAGCTATTTCGTATGCATGTGCGGCCCACCGGCTTTTCGCCGTAAACCTGAAATTAGACACCGATTTCGGCATCAGCACCGCTACAACTGGGATATTGCCAGGAGCGAATCATCATTTGCCTCTACCGATGTCGAACAAAGGTAGCTTAACAAACAGGGTTAAGGTCCTGTCGGCTAAGGCTTTTGACTTTATGAGCCGTAAGGGTCTCACAAAGTTATTTCTCCCTACAAGTCGTGAGGATCTTGTAGGTGTATTTTCTCATTAGGAATCGTGAGGATTCCTAAGTGCATGTTCCTTTGTAAGTCATAAGGATCCTACAAGAGGGTTTTCTCCTTGTAAGTCGAGAGGACTTATAAGGGTTGTTCATCATGCGTACATATCCCCAGTCATAGATGGGACTTGGTTAGGGAAATGTTTATTCGCGCCCGTGGATTGTATACAAGGGTCAGTATTGAGTCACTTGTAGGGCAATATTGGAGGTTGTGGGGGTTGCTTAAGCACAGGTTTATGTCTCTGTAACTTAAGACTTTCAAATCTTATGAGCCGTGAGGGTCCCATAAGAGAGATCTCCTTACGAGTCGTGAGGATCTCGCAAATGTATTTTCTCCTTAGGAATCGTGAGGATCCCTAAGTGTGTTGCTCCCTTGTGAGTCGTAAGGATCTCACGCGGGTGGTTTCTCCTTGCAAGGTCGAGAGGACCCTGTAAGTGTCCTTAAACGAGGTTGCGCCCTTTCAGGTTTTCACAAACACTCGCCGGTAGTCCTGCTGTTTTTACTCACGGAGCCCTTTCGGGTTTTCATCCGTGCCTTTTTTGCTTATGGACATACCTTTTTTTTATTCTTTTTATTTTTATATATTTTTTTTACGAGGTCGCGCCCTTACGGGTTTTCACGAACACTCGCCGGTAGCCCTGCTGTTGTTACTCACGGAGCCCTTTCGGGTTTTCATCCGTGCCCATTTTGCTTATGGACATACCATTTTTATTTTTATTTTATTTTTATATTTATATTTTTTTTCTTTTTTTTTATCTCGTCAGCCTAAGGATGCTGCGGTAGTAATTTAAGGACGTTTCGGTCCGTCATTAGTTTAAGGACGTTTCGGTCCGTCATTAGTTTAAGAACGTTTCGGTCCACCATTAGTTTCAGGACGTTTCGGTCCAGCGTTAGTTTAAGGACGTTTCGGTCCATCATTAGTTTAAGGACGTTTTGGTCCGCTGTTAGTTTAAGGACGTTTTGGTCCGGCGTTAGTTTAAGGACGTTTCGGTCCATCATTAGTTTAAGGACGTTTCGCTCCGCTGTTAGTTTAAGAACGTTTCGGTCCATCATTAGTTTAAGGACGTTTCGGTCCGCTGTTAGTTTAAGGACGTCTCGGTCCGCTGTCGCCGTATTTGAGGCGAATTTCTAGTTTACTGACTTTTCGTTCTATAGGACTTTCCCTATGAATGAGCATGATGCCCCCAGTGTATCCATCTTTCTCGGAACGTGCGGTTGTAGCGGGTCCACCCTCCAGTTTTCGGAGATAACGAACTTGCCCTGTTGGTATTGGTCTTCAACCCAGTTCTTGAAGACGTAGCAATCCTCGATCAGGTGACCTACCGTTTGGTGGTAAGGGCAATAATTGAGAGCGTTAACATCTCCTGGCCGCAACGGACGTTTTGGACTCGGCAGATTGATGAGTTTATCGCGCACTGCCAGCTCGAACAGTCTTCTCGTTTTATCTTGCGGAAACGAGTAGGAACGCTTCAATTTTTCCTAGAGGGGTTGCCACTTGTTGTTTCGGCAAACAGCCGGTCTAGGGCCACTCGATTGCTGTTGAGTATTGGTTACGAGGGCTGTTTTTTCCTTCCCTTTATCCTTTTTGCTCGATCCCTTGTTTACAGGGCCGTGATTTTTTCCGAGTAGCGTGTGATTGTACGGCTGAAGGTTCTCGCAACTTCTCAATTCTCTCATTTTTGAAATGGATTCCTTGAGGAGAGGGTTGAGGGAAGCTTCTTCGTCAGAGTCGCTTCCAAAGGTGATAATTTGCGATCCTTTGGAGTCGGCTATATGACAGTCGGCGGCGGCTCTTTTGCGCTCATCTATCGCATTTTTCTGATGTCTATGAGCTTCACACTTTGTCCTGTTGAAGTATTGCTTTTGAGCGACATATCCTTGCCACCAACACTTAAAGGAGTCGCGGTCTTCGGTAGGATGTATGATCTTCTGAAGATATAAGCAGAAGTTAGGATGCATCTCTATTCCCTCGAGAGTATTTTCTTTAGAGGGTGGTAGCTTCATTCCTTCTGATAGGGCTTTAACGAACCTTTTTCTCGTCTTGAATTTGTTTTTATCCGCAGTGGATGACTTTTGATTTGACGGAAATGCCTCGACTCTTTGGCCTAGTAGTCGGTGTCTGGCTCCTTCCAGTATGGCCATCTCACGCTCTTGATTGGCTTTAACTTTCAGACGAATCTCATTCAGGAAGGTATCGATCAACTCGTCTGATGGCTGCGGAATTTCTGGTTCAGGGTCCGCCCTCGGTTTCTCAGCGCAAGGAGCCTTCTCATCATCCTCCAATGAGTGAGAGATCACATGACAAGTCATTATGTAATCTTCGGATTCACCTGATGAGTCTTCCCCATTGTTTTCGTCCTTGACAAAAGAACAAGTTGCCCCCGGTGTGTCCGTCTTCTTTGGAGTGTGCGGCTGTGGTGGGTTTACCTTCCACTTTTCAGACAGCGCAAACTTGCCTTGTAGGTAATGATCCTCGATCTATCCCTTAAAGACGAAACAGTCCTCGATCGGGTGACTTATCGTTTGATGGTAAGGGCAGTAATTAAGATTGTTGAGATCGCCTGGCTGCAACGGACGTTTTGGACTCAGAAGATTGATGAGTCTATTGCGCATTGCCAACTCGAACAGTCTTCTCGTTTTATTTTGAGGGAACGAGTAAGGACGTCCCAGTCTCTCCTTTAGGGATGGGCGCGGACGCACGTTGTTTTGGCGAACGACCGGCTTTGAGTTGCTCGACTGTTGAGCATTGGCGACGATGATCGTTTTCCCCTTCCCCTTGTCATTTCGGGAGTCCGGCTTTGGAAGAGGAGGTTTATGGCCCATCTGATCCATTTGCGCTAGCTTGTCAATCAAGGCCTGGAAGGTAGTCGGCTTGAAGAACAACATAAATTGCGAGACGGTTGCTTGCGGATCAAGGGTTCCCATAAACATACCCACTGCAGGAGCTTCTTTAATGCGTTGCTCGCACTTTGACCATAAGTTCCGCCACCGTATAGCATATTGGACCCATGTCTCGCCCGGCTTCACCCTGGCATTAATTAATGCCGTCATCGGGATGCGTTCACTGGCGCTTGCAAAACGCTGGGTAAACAATAGCTCCATCTCCACGAAGGTCTTGATAGAGTCGTTTAGGAGCTCAGAGTACCACTCAAAGGCTGTTTCTGCCAAGCTGCAGACGAATTGGCGGAGCAATAATTTGTCATCGCCTCCAGTATTGCCGCATAAGGCTCTGAATTGAGCGACATGCTGATGCGGATTCCCTGTCCCTTTATATATGTGAAACTTAGGGATCGTATATCCCGGCGGGTAACTGATCTGGTCATACCAGCTTGGACAGGGTCGTCCGGTTCTAACAATTTGCTCAGCCGTTTCATTCGCCTGATGAACCCGGATTTGCTGAGCTATATATTCGTCCAAATCAGCCTTGGAGATTGCCTCCTCCTTGGCTGCTAACAGAGCCGGTGGAGGATTTGACGTTTCTCCCCTATCGTCTTCAAGGACGATCGGGGGATCTTCAGCAGGAGGATCTTGCTGAATCATCATACCCACCATGTCTTGGAACAGGAGGGCCATTTTCTTTATGCTAGCTGCTTGTTCTGCAGCTTCTTTATCCTTCTTCTCCAATATCCGATGAAGGAATTCGGCGTCAGTTTCTTGCTCCTGACGTTCATCTGAAGGCATTTCAGGGCTTTCTTTTGGCCCAGTAAGTGCGGCCATCGCGTTCATCATCTCCTGGAGCTTTTGCTGTTGCTCCTGAGCTTTGGTCACTGACCTTGTAAGCGGTCTATGACCTGTGGATATGCGGTTGTCCTCTTTACGGGACGCTATGTAGACGGTATGAACTACGATGCCCTCGGACTTAGGGCGTTTGGGTTCACCACCTTTGATATTCGCCGTCGGCGTGAGGACTTTCTCCGGCCTTCTTCTCCTATGGGCCGTTGAAGTTGAGGGGGCCGTTGCTTTGGGCACCCAAGTGGTCGTCATCTTTCGTTGCTTGACAGGGGGATTTTCTTCCTGTCGACCTTTCGACTTATTGTGTTGGCGAGAGAAATTAGGATCAATCACAGATTCTTGGAATCGTCGCCATGTCTTGTAAATCCTGGAGGACAGCGATTGAGGAGGCTGCTCCGTATTTTCTGCTTCCACAGCGGTCTCTACCAGTGGAGGAGATCTTTTAAGGACCGGAGTTGGCGAGTTTCTGCAAACCCTGTTCAACAGCTCAAAGCTGTTCCCAGTTGGAACAGCAGCATTAACTTCCACCGTCGGAGCCGGCGGAGTTATCCCAGAAGGGGAGTTGCCCCAGTCTTCCTTATCTGGCGCCAGTGGCGTCGTCGGGCGCGACGAGTCGTCGGTATTGGTTCAGAAACAGCTTCTTCTTGCCCCCTGTTCAGGTGTGGGGCTTGTTCCCCTCTGAAAGGCGGCGCACAGGACTGCGATGTCCTGATGCTGAGATTCGGGGCAGATGCTATTTGGTTTTATCCGTCTACCTCTCCGAAGATGCCAAGTTGATTTATGGCACCTTGTATCGGAGGTTTAGACGGATGCGGCCGATGTAGCAGACTTTGTCAGATTCCCCCTCGCTTGAGGGGTTTTTGATTGTGGGGACGCTCTTCCCTGCAGGCGCAAGCCCCTGCAGTTAATTACGCTATCGCGTCGCGGTAACAACTTTCTCATTCTCCAGAATTTCACTTCGTGTCGTGGGTGTTTGTTTTGTTCGTGGTTGCCCGTGGATTGTATACGGAGACTGAGTAATGCCGTCGCCCGTAGGACGTGGATTAGTCCAAATCCGTATTTACTTAGATTTGGGTTTGGTGTTTTTAGTTTAAGGATGCATTAGTCGCGTTGCGGCTAAGATCAACTTTAACGTTCGTTAAGGATACGATAGTCCTGTTTGAGACTAAGATCAACTTAACGTGATCGTTTAGATCCGACAAAAGAGTGTTTGTGCTCTATTGTTCCAGTTTGGGAGATTCATAGTCCAATTTGGGACTAAAGTCTGTTTGGAGGATACGTTAGCCATTTTTGAGGCTAAGATCGACTCAAACGTTTGTTAAGGATACGTTAGTCCAGTTTGAGACTAAGATCAACTTAACGGGACCGTTTAGATCCGACAAAAGAGCATTTGGGCTCTATTGTGCCAGTTTAGGGACGTGGTGGTCCATATTCCAGTTTAGGGACGTGGTGGTCCGATATTAGTTTAGGGACGTTTCGGTCCGATATTAGTTTAGGGACGTTTCTGTCCGATATTAGTTTAGGGACGTTTCTGTCCGATACTAGTTTAAGGACGTCTCGGTCCACGAGTTTAAGGACCCCGCGGTCCAATATTCATGTATGTGGTCGTCGGGACCCGTCACCTCTCTGACGTCGTTGAAGGATTACAACGATAGGTGTCAGAGGAGCTCGGAGATGTACCCTCGAACTGGATATAAATTGATTTAAGAGAGTAATCTTGCTCAGCCAATTTAATTTAAGGACTTATGGCCAAAATTGGGCTAAGTCCAATTTCAATATTTTTTGTCTTTGGCCTGTGCTAGAGCTTTACCCCCTTTTTAGTAATGCACTGCATTATTCTTGTTTTGGTTGGGCTTTGCCCTTTTATAAATGATGCAGAGCATCTATTTTTTTGTTTGGGCTTTGCCCCCCTTTTAAAATGCATAGCATTTTTTATTAGGCCTGTTAGGCCTTTTAATTGGGCTCTGTCCCTTTTCTTTAACAATGCAGAGCATTAAATACTCTGACAGTGCCCCACGTGGCTTGTCAGGCGCTTTGCGCTAAGTAATGAGCGCAAACTCATATGGGGGTGACACGCGTCACGCTCTGGTGAGTGCAAGCGCACTAGCGCAGTGCGCTGCGCTAGTGCGCTGCGCTGTTGCGCTGCTGATACGTGGCGCGCTCTGGTGAGTTGCGCTAATTCCAGAGAGCAGAGCTCTGTTTCAAGAGCGCGTAGCGCAAGTGGTTCTATGGCTGACACGTGTCGCGTTCTGGTGAGTGCAAGCGCAATAGCGCAGTGCGCTGCGCTAGTGCGCTGCTGACACGTGGCGCGCTCTGGTGAGCGCAAACACAATAGCGCAATGCGCTGCGCTAGTACGCTGCGCTGTTGCGCTGCTGACACGTGGCGCGCTCTGGTGAGCGCAAGCGCAATAGCGTAGTGCGCTGTGCTACTGCGCTGCGCTGTTGCGCTGCTGACACGTGGCGCGCCCTGATGAGTTGCGCCAATTCCAGAGAGCAGAGCTCTAGCGCAGTTTGTAAGTGCAGAGCACTAAGAATCTTTTTAGATTCAAAAACAGAAGTGCAAAGCACTATTTTTTTTATTTTTATTATTTTTTTTTTGTTTTAAAGAACCAGTCGTTCAAAAAGAAGTGCAAAGCACTGTTTATTATGTAAAGATCATTGATCTTGTTTTTAGATCAATGATCTATTAGAAGGAATTTCTTCTATTTCATGAAGGTTCTTTACCTTTTTCTTGAAATTTTCTCAGAGTTCCCTCTGTTTGAAGCTCTTGGCTTTTTTTTTCAAGAAATGTTCATGCCTTTGAATTGAGGTCTGAGGTCCTTTTTATAGCGCCCATAAATTAGTTAAATTTGTTAAAGAGATCTTTCTCTGAGTGATTCGGGGAATTTTCCCCACCGTTGGATCTTTGATCCAAGGGCTTCTGCTTTGCAGAAGAAAATCTTCTTGTTTTAACAAGAACAGAAAAGATTTCTTAGAATTTTAATTCTGTTTGGCGCAGATGCCCCAGCGCGTGACACGTGTCGCGCAGCGCAACTGCGCTAGCGCACCTGCGCTGACACGTGTCGCGCAGCGCACGGCGCAGTGCAACTGCGCTAGCGCACCTGCGCTGACACGTGTCGCACAGCGCAACGCAACTGCGCGAGCGCATCTGCGCTGACACGTGTCGCGCAGCGCAGTGCATGCGCAACTGAAGCGTTGCTTCCTTTAAATAGAGCTTTGCTCTGATTGGGTGCGCTGCCTTGGGCGCTGCGCTGATGCATCTGTGCCTGACACGTGGCTTGTTGCGCAGCGCAAATAATCTGAAGCGTTGCTTCATTTATTAAATTTTAAATTTTCAAAGCAGAGCTTTGCTCTGATTGGGGGAAGATGAAGCGTTGCTTCATCTCCCGCCTCGGAATTTGAACAGAGCTTTGTTCTGATTGGGGTAAACAAATGCTCCCCCACCGTTGCGCTTACGTGGCCCCAAACGTGAGCGCAACGGTGGCGGAATTCCAACCGCCGTGACAACTTTTGGAAGTCGAAGAGGCACTTGATGCCTATAAATAGGACCTTCGGTCCCCCACAGATGCTTATCATCTTTCAGATTCTTATTTTTAAAAAACTTCAGAGCTTTGCTCTTGCCTTCAAGAACTCTAAAGCTTTGCTCTTCTTTCCAAAGTTTTTAGAAAAAACTTTAGGTAAAATTGATTCTTAGGTTAAATTAATTTTAATTAATCTTAACCAGCAGAGCTTTGCTCTCATAGATCTTTTGATTTAAAGAGATCCCCATTGGGGTTTCACTAGCAGAGCTTTGCTCATTTTCAAAGTTGGAAACTTTAGGCAAAATTAATATAAATCAAATTAATTTAAATTATTCTCAATCAAAGAGCTTTGCTCTCACAGATCTTTTGATCTAAAGAGATCCCCATTGGGGTTTCATTGAGCTTTTGTTCATGGGTTTTAATCCCTGAACAGAGCTTTGCTCTCTAGGAATTTAGCCCTCTATGTATATTATTTTTCTTCTATCGCTAATCTTCCTGTGGTATTTCCTCCAGGCATAATGGCGGTGCATCTATACAGTTTGCACGAGTTCATCACCTATGACGATATTCGCGCACAGGGTCGTCAACAAAACCAGGAGTTTACAGACGCTCAATGTGCAGAAGTCATGGGTCGTCTGAACGCAAGCGGTGGTTGGCTGCTACCCCGTCGTTCGGCTCTTTTGAAAGTCGTGCTGGGAGCAATATGGAGAGCACTTCCGGGTCTTCACGAGGCCCTACCACTCAATGCGCTGGATGATGCCGAGGACAAGGTGCATTCAGTGTACCTGACGGGGCTGATCTCGAAGAAACGGCGAGACAGCCTCATTGACATTCTACATCAAATCTTCCAGCAGACGATGATAGTTGCTGCTTATCGAAGGCCGGGAGGGCTTGCCGATGATCTTGACACGGAGGAGCGCGAGAGGCTGCGCGTAAGAATAATTAGAAAGGCCAGAAGAACTCTGGATGGCCTTACTTTTGAATTCCTCAATCCGTGCCCCGGATCTGAGGTTATACCGTTGTAATAATATTTTTCATTCACTGCTTTTTATGATTGTAAGAATTTTTGGCAATATGAATGGAAACTTTTTATTTCAGCTTGTCTTATTTCTCGTCCTGAGTCTTCTGCCCATGCATGAATGAGTGTGTCTCGAATGCTCGATTAAATGTAAATCGGATGCTCTTTCTATTGCTTTTCCTCTTTCTCAGCATGTCGTCACAATTAGCAGGTAATAGAGTAAGCTTCTTTATTTTGTCACGAGATAGCGAGGGCTTAGGCCGCAGGTTCAGATCTGCTGCCTAAGACTTTTCAACTCTATGAGCCGTGAGGGTCTCATAGAGACTTTTCTCCCTACGGATCGAGAGGATCTCGTAGGTGGGTTTTCTCCTTAGGAATCGTGAGGATTCCTAAGTGTGGTTTTCTCTTATAAGTCGTAAGGATCCTATAAGAGAATTTTTCCCTCTTACGAGCCGAGAGGACTTGTAAGCGGTTGTTTCCCTCCTTATCGAAGTTCGATGTTGGAGGGT
The DNA here is from genome assembly GCA_030015575.1 of Agapanthus africanus. Taxonomy (NCBI): domain Eukaryota; kingdom Viridiplantae; phylum Streptophyta; class Magnoliopsida; order Asparagales; family Amaryllidaceae; genus Agapanthus; species Agapanthus africanus. The sequence goes on along the minus strand of CM057343.1, from coordinate 503,923,861 downwards.
GAGACCCGTGGATGGTATGCAAGAGACCGTTTTGGGCCAACTTGCAGGGTCCCAGTGCTTAGGAAACAGGCTTCTTTTATGCCCACTGCCTAAGGCTTTATCTCACAAGTCGAGCCGCCTCAACAATTTTTTTCGCAAGTCGAGACGAATCGAGCGTTTCTCGCAAGAATATCTTAACGTCGCATTTAACCTCTGCTCTTTACGACAGAAGCCCGTTAAGGTTGGTGGTACTTAGGGTTTTGGCCATCGTACCGTCGCATAAGCTGATATAGTCCTCGATAGGCAATCGTGCTATTCGAGTAGCCCTGCGACTGCCGTGTCTCTGATCCCTTCGGGGGCTGGACAAGACGTCTTCAAGCAATCCTCCTTGGCAGTTTGACCGTCGGAAGAGCAAGCGTTAGGAATTTGCCATGTCGCTTTTTACTTGAGGTTAGGCTTATTTTGGTGAGCCCCGATGAGTCATAACCACTCCGCGCTGGTGTGGGGATGATCTCCGATAGTCTTTCGGGCTTTATGTGAGTTGCCGTCAAGACCCTGAAGCTAGGAATTTGGCTTTTGCTTCGTTTGCTGGCATTGCGTCTGCTGTATCAAGACGAATGTTGCGGTGGGAACTAGGGATTTTGCCGTGGCTCCGTTTATTTGATGACGTTGCGTCTGCTGTGTCGAGACGAACGTTGGGGTGACATCTCGTCTGCTGTATCGAGATGGACGTCAAGGTTGTCTCTAGGTTGCTGGTGAACCGCCGAGGTTTGGAACTAGGGATTTTGCCGTGGCTCCATTCGTTTAATGACGTTGCGCCTGCTGTGTCGAGACGAACATTGGGGTGACATCTCGTCTACTGTATCGAGACGGACGTCGAGGTTGTCTCTAGGTTGCTGGTGAACCGTCGAGGTTTGGAACTAGGGATTTTGCCGTGGTTCCATTCGTTTAATGACGTTGCGTATGCTGTGTCGAGACGAACATTGGGGTGACATCTCGTTTGCTGTATTTAGATGGATGTCGAGGTGGTGACCATTCTGTGCTGGTGCGAGATGATCTCCGATTGTCTTTCTGGTTTTATATGAGTTATCGTCAAGACGTCGAAGCTAGGAATGTGGCCTTCGCTTCGTTTGCTTTGGTGTGTCCAAATCCTGTTGGAGGAAGAATGCTGGGGTTGACATTTCGTCTGCTGTATCGAGACGAACGTCAAGGTGGTGACCACTCTGTGCTGGTGCGAGATGATCTCCGATTGTCTTTCCGGTTTTATGTGAGTTATCGTAAAGACGTTGAAGCTAGGAATGTGGCCTTCGCTTCGTTTGCTTTGTCATGTCCGAATCCCTGATGGAGGAAGAATGCTGGGGTTGACAATTCGTCTGCTGTATCGAGACGAACGTCAAGGTGGTGACCACTCCATGTGAGATGATCTCCGGTGGTCTTTCAGGCCTTATATGACTTGCCGTTAAGACCTTGAAGCTAGGAATTTGGCCTTCGCTTTATTTGCTCACACTGCGTCTGGTGTATTGAGACGAATGCTGAGGTGGAGCTGGGATTTTGCCGTCACTCCGCTTTGTTTCGACCATGGGGTCTTTTGTTAACTTTGCATGTACACCCTGCTGGACTGCGAAGGAATGCCGTTGTTGACATTGCGTCTGCTGTAACGAGACGCATGCTAAGGTGGAGTTGGGATTTTGCCGTTACTCCGCTTTGTTTCGACCGTGAGGTCTTTTGTTGACGTTGCATCTGCCTCCAACTGGACTGCGGAGGAACGCCGTTGTTGACATTGCGTCTACTGTATCGAGACGAATGCTGAGGTGAAGCTGGGATTTTGCCATCGCTCCGCTTGTTTCGACCGTGAGGTCTTTTGTTAACTTTTCATGTACACCCTGCTGGATTGCGAAGGAACGCCGTTGGTGATCTCTAAGTTGTCGATGTTGACGTGAAGACCATGAAGCTCGGGATCTTCGTTTGCTTCATTTGTTGACATCATGTCTGTAATATTGCGACAAATGTCGAGATGGTCTCTAGGTTGTCTATGAACCGTCGAGATTTGGCTTCGCTTTCTGATGGAGCCTGTTGGGAAGGTACGGTTCCCTCCTTATCTGTGCCCCTGGATTGTATACAGGGATCGATGTGATTTTACCTGTAGGGCAAAAAGTTTTATTCTTTCATTTTTTTTATTCTTTCCGCGATGCTCTATCATTTCAGCTTTTATATCGCGAAGGTCACGATTGCCCAATCGTTTCGGCTATTTTTCGCGGTGCCTAATCGTTTCGGCTGTTTATTTTGTTTTTACTCGTTGCTTTTTATTGCGAGTTGCCCAATCATTTCGGCTGTTTATTTTATTTTTACTCGCTGTTTTTTATTGCGAGTTGCCCAATCATTTCGGCTATATATATATATATATATATATATATATATATATATTTTACTCGCTGTTTTTTTATTGCGAGTTGCCCAATCATTTCGGCTATTTAATATGCATTTTCAGCTCGCTGATTTTTATCGCGAGCGTAGAACTTGGAATCTGGTGCCAATCTCAGCATCAGTATCGCTACAACCGGAATATTGCGAGGAGCGAATCATCATCTGCTATGAAAGGACTTGGAATTTGATACCGATTTAGGCATCAGTATCGCTACAACTGGGATATTGCCAGGAGCGAATCATCATCTGCCATGAAAGGACTTGGAATTTGATACCGATTTAGGCATCAGCATCGCTACAACTGGAATATTGCCAGGAGCAAATCATCATTTGCCTCTGTCGATGTTGAACAAAGATGGCTTAGTAAACAGGATTAGGATCCCGTCGACTAAGGCTTTTGACTTCATGAGCCGTAAGGGTCTCATAAAGGTGTTTCTCCCTACGAGTCGTGAGGATCTCGCAGGTGCGTTTTCTCCTTAGGAATCGTAAGGATTCCTAAGTGTATGTTCTCTTATAAGTCGTAAGGATTTTACAAGAGTGTTATCTCCTTATGAGTCGAGAGGACTCACAAGGGTTGTTCACCGTGTGGACATATCCCCAGTCACGGATGGGACTTGGTTAGGGAAATGTTTATTCTCGCCCGTGGATTGTATACAAGGGCCAATATAGGACCATTTGTAGGGCAATATCGAAAGTTGTGGGGGTTGCTTAAGCACAGGTTTAGGTCTCTGTAACTTAAGACTTTCAAATCCTATGAGCCGTGAGGGTCCCATAAGAGAGTTCTCCTTACGAGTCGTGAGGATCTCGCAAGTGTATTTTCTCCTTAGGAATCATGGGGATCCCTGAGTGTGTTGCTCCCTTATGAGTCGTAAGGATCTCACGCGGGTGGTTTCTCCTTACAAGGTCGAGGGGGCCCTGTAAGTGTCTTTTGACGAGGTTGCGTCCTTTTGGGTTTTCACAAACACTCGCCGGTAGTCCTGCTGTTTTTACTCACGGAGCCCTTTCGGGTTTTCATCCATGCCCGTTTTGCTTATGGACATACCGTTTTTTTTGTTTTGTTTTTTTCTTATTTTTTCTTCTTCTTTTTTTTTTATTAACGAGGTCGCGCCCTTTCGGGTTTTCACGAACACTCGCCGGTAGTCCTGCTGTTTTTACTCACGGAGCCCTTTCGGGTTTTCATCCGTGCCCATTTTGCTTATGGACATACCGTTTTTTTTTAATTCTTTTTATTCTTCTTATTTTTTCTAACGAGGTTACGCCTTTTCAGGTTTTCACAAACACTCGCCGGTAGCCCTGCTGTTTTTACTCAAGGAGCTCTTTCGGGTTTTCATCCGTGCCCATTTTGCTTATGGAGATACCGTTTATTTTTATTTTATTTTTTTTTATATTCTCGTCAGCCTGAGAATGCTGCGGTAGTATTTTAAAAACATTTCGGTCATTTGCAAGTTTTAGGACATTGCGGTCCATCATTAGTTTAAGGACATCTCGATCCGTTGTTAGTTTAAGGACGTTTCGGTCCGTTGTCGCCGTATTTGAGGCGAATATCTGGTTTATTGACTTTTCGGTCTATGAGTCCTTCTCCATGAATGAACATGATGCCCCCGGCATATCCATCTTCTTCGGAGCGTGCGGTTGTGGCGGACTCACCTTCCAGTTCTCAGACAGCGCAAACTTGCCCTGTTGGTATTGGTCTTCAACCCAGTTTTTGAAGACGTAGCAGTCCTCGATCAGGTGACCTACTGTTTGGTGGTAAGGGCAATAATTAGGATTATTAACATCGCCTAGCCGCAACGGACGTTTTGGACCCGGCAGATTGATAAGTCTGTCGCACACTGCCAGCTCGAACAGTCCCCTTGTTTTATCTTGCGGAAACGAGTAAGGACGTTTCAACTTTTCCTGGAGGGGTTGCCGCTTGTTGCTTTGGCAAGCAACCGGTCTAGGGTCACCTGATTGTTGTTAAGCGCTGGCGACGAGGGCCTTTTTTCCTTTTCTTTTATCCTTTTTGTTCGCTCCGTTGTTTGCGGGGCCGGGATTTTTTCCGAGTAGCATGCGATTGCATGGCTGAACGTTCTCGCAGCTTCTCAATTCCTTTATTTTTGAAATAGATTCCCCGAGGGAAGAGTTGGGGATAGCTTCTTCATCAGAGTTGCTTCCAAAGGTGATAATTTGCGATGCCTTAGAGTCGGCTATATGGCAATCGTCGGCAACTCTTTTGCGCTCATATATCGCATTTTTCCGATGTCCACAAGCTTCACACTTTGTCCCGTCGAAGTGTTGCTTTTGAGCGACATACCCTTGCCACCAACAGTTAAAGGATTCGCAGTCTTCGGTAGGATGTATGATCTTCTGATGATATAAACAAAAGTTAGGGTGCATCTCTGCCTCAGCGAGAGTATTTTCTTCAGAGGGCAGTAGCTTCATTCCTACTGACAGAGCTTTGGCGAACCTTTTCCTCGTCTTGAATTTGTTTTTACCCGCAGTGTATGGCTTTTGATTTGACGGGAATGCATTGGCTTTTTCCAGTATGGCCATTTCACGCTCTTGATTGGCTTTTTCTTTCAGACGAATTTCATTTAAGAAGACATCGATCAGCTCGTCTGATGGCTGTAGAATTTCCGGTTCGGGGTTCGCCATTGGTTTCTCGGCGCAAGAAGCTTCTTTATTATCGGTCAGTGAGTGAGAAATCACATGACAAGTCGCTACGTAGTCTTCGGATTCATCCGATGAGTTTTCATCCTTGACTAAAGAACAAGCTGCCCCCGGCGTGTCCGTCTTCTTTAGAGAATGTGGCTGTGGTGGGTTTACCTTCCAGCTTTCAGACAGCGCGAACTTGCCTTGCAGGTATTGATCCTCGATCCATCCCTTAAAGACGAAACAATCCTCAATCGGGTGACTTACCGTTTGGTGGTAAGGGCAATAATTGGGATTATTAATCGCCTGGCTGCAACGGACGTTTTGGATTCGGCAGATTAATGAGTTTGTTGCGCACTGCCAGCTCGAACAGTCTTCTCGTTTTATTCTGAGGAAACGAGTAATGACGTCCTAGCCTCTCTTCGAGGGATGGGCGTGGACGCACGTTGTTTTGGCGAGCGACCGGCTTTGAGTTGCTCGACTGTTGCTGAGCGTTGGCGACGATGATCGCTTTTCCTTTCTCATTTCGGGGATCGGGTCTTGGAGGAGACGGTCTATGGCCCATCTGGTCCATTTGGGCTAATTTGTCGATCAAGGCCTGGAAGGTGGTCGGCCTGAAGAACATCATGAATTGCGAGATGGTCGCCTGCGGATCGAGAGTGCCCACAAACATGCCTACCGCAGGTGCCTCTTCTATGCGTTGTTCGCATTTCGACCATAGGTTTCGCCATCGTGTTGCGTATTGGACCCACGTTTTGCCGGGCCTTATCCTGGCATTTATCAGTGCTGTAATCGGGGTGCGTTCACTAGCACTCGCGAATCTTTGTGTAAACAGCAGTTCCATCTCTGCAAATGTTTTGACAGAGTCGTTAGGTAGCTCCGAATACCATTCAAAGGCTGTATCTGCTAAGCTGCCGACGAATTGACGTAGCAACAATTTGTCATCGCCTCCAGTTGTGCCGCATAAGGCCCTGAATTGAGCGACATGCTGATGCGGATTCCCTGTCCCTTTATATACGTGGAATTTAGGGATCGTATATCCTGGCGGGTAATTGATTTGGTCATACCGGCTCGGATACGGTCGTCCGGTTCTAACAATTTGCCCAGCCGCTTCATTCGCCTGATGAACCCGGATCTGCTGAGCTATATATTCGTCTAGGTCAACTTTGGAGATTGCCTCCTCCTTGGCTGTTGATAGAGCCGGTGGAGGATTTGACGTTTCTCCCCTGTCGTCTTCAAGGACGATCGGAGGATCTTCAGCAGGAGGGTCCGGCTGTAACATCATCCCTACCATATCTTGGAAGAGGAGCACCATCTGTTTTATGTTAGCCGCTTGCTCTGCAGCTTCTTTGTCCCTCTTTTCGAGGACTCTGCGTAAAAAGTCAGCGTCGGTTTCTTGTTCTTGACGCTCATCCGAAGACGTTTCAGAGCTTTCTTTTGTCTCAGTGAGTGCAGCCATTGTAGTCATCATTTTCTGAAGCTTTTGTTGTTGCTCCTGGGCTTTCGTCACGGATCGGGTGAGCGGTCGGTGGCCCGTAGAAGTGCGACTTTCCTCCTTTCCAGAAGCCATATAAACAGTGTGCACCACCATGCCCCCAGACTTGGGGCGTTTGTGTTCGGTGTCTTTGCGATTTGCCGAAGACACAGGGGCTTTTTGCGGCCTCCTTTTTTGAGTGATTGGAGTTAAGGGAGCTATTGTAGTGGGCACCCAAGTAGCTTTTGCTTTTTGTGGTTTGACAGAGTAATCCTTCCCCCGCCGAACCTTCATCTTTTTCTGTCGTCGGAGGCAGTCTTGATCGATCACCGACTCTTGGACCTGTCGCCAGACTTTGTAAATTTTAGAGGACAGCCGTTGAGGGGGCTGCTCTAGCTTCTTCTCTGGAGTATTCTCCACAGGTGAAGGAGTTCGTTTCAACATCGCAGTAGGAGAGTTTCTGCGCACCGTATTCAGCAATTCAAAGCTGTTCCCGATTGGAACAGCAGTATCGATCCCCACCGTTGGAGCTGGAGGAGTCAATCCAGAGGGGAAGTTTCCCCCAGCCTTCTTTACTCGGCGCCAGTGGCGACATCGAGCATGTCGTGCTAATGGAATTGTTTCAGATATAGGGGTGACCTCCTCATGCCCCCTGTGTTGGTCAGAATATGCTGGTACCAGCCTTTTAAAGATCGACGTCCGTTGAACGGGGACGGCCAACCTGTCAGAAGCGGGCTTCCGAACATGGGAAGCAACCTTGGTGACTTCGCCAAGAACGGGAGCTGGGATGGCTATCCGCTTCGGGATAACGCCTTCTGGTATGGCAGGTTTCTTCATGGGCCCGATGGAGCTCTGGCCTAATCCATTAAAACCTGAAGCAGTGGAGTTGGGAGACCTATTGAGAGGGGTCGTGGCAGTGGTAAGTCGATCGAAGACCGACTTCTTTGGAGCTTCTTGCAATGTCATTGGGGCGTTGAAGCTCATTGGTGGGAGCATGGTCCCAAAAAATAGTCCAGTGGTGGCTTGAGCCACCTGCTCCACCGGCATTTTGAAAAGGGAGGCCGCTTGGGGCCCATAAGTCACTCCTCCAGTAATGACGGAGCGAGAGTTGTTGCTGCAGGAGATGCAGTTCGAAGCCATTGATCTTCTGTTTTCTGCACGGAGCAAGACACCAAATCTTAGTACCTTGAATCCACAGGAAACCATAGTAAACCGCGATTCGTTCGCGAACACGACACACGAAGTGTGGAGTGGAAAGTGGAAAAGGTCCCACCGGGCGTGCCAGAATCTGTTCCCCTCCGAAAGGCGGCGCACAGGACTGCGATGTCCTGACGCTGAGATTCGGGGCAGATGCTATTTGGTTTTATCCGTCTACCTCTCCGAAGATGCCAAGTTGATTTATGGCACCTTGTATCGGAGGTTTAGATGGATGCGGCCGATGTAGCAGACTTCGTCAGATTCCCCCTCGCTTGAGGGGTTTTTGATTGTGGGGACGCTCTTCCCTGCAGGCGCAAGCCCCTGCAGTTAATTACGCTACCGCGTCGCGGTAACAACTTTCTCCTTCTCCAGAATTTCACTTCGTGTCGTGGGTGTTTGTTTTGTTCGTGGTTGCCCGTGGATTGTATACGGAAACTGAGTAATGCCGTCGCCCGTAGGACGTGGATTAGTCCAAATCCGTATTTACTTAGATTTGGGTTTGGTGTTTTTAGTTTAAGGATGCATTAGTCGCGTTGCGGCTAAGATCAACTTAAACATTCGTTAAGGATACGATAGTCCTGTTTGAGACTAAGATCAACTTAACGTGATCGTTTAGATCCGACAAAAGAGCGTTTGGGCTCTATTGTTCCAGTTTGGGAGATTCATAGTCCAATTTGGGACTAAAGTCTGTTTGGAGGATACGTTAGCCATTTTTGAGGCTAAGATCGACTCAAACGTTTGTTAAGGATATGTTAGTCCAGTTTGAGACTAAGATCAACTTAACGGGACCGTTTAGATCCGACAAAAGAGCATTTGGGCTCTATTGTGCCAGTTTAGGGACGTGGTGGTCCATATTCCAGTTTAGGGACGTGGTGGTCCGGTATTAGTTTAGGGACGTTTCGGTCCGATATTAGTTAAGGGACGTTTCGGTCCGATATTAGTTTAGGGACGTTTCGGTCCGATACTAGTTTAAGGACGTCTCGGTCCACGAGTTTAAGGACCCCGCAGTCCAATATTCATGTATGTGGTCGTCGGGACCCGTCACCTCTCTGACGTCGTTGAAGGATTACAACGATAGGTGTCAGAGGAGCTCGGAGATGTACCCTCGAACCGGATATAAATTGATTTAAGAGAGCAATCTTGCTCAGCCAATTTAATTTAAGGACTTATGGCCAAAATTGGGCTAAGTCCAGTTTCAATATTTTTTGTCTTTGGCCTGTGCTAGAGCTTTACCCCCTTTTTAGTAATGCACTGCATTATTCTTGTTTTGGTTGGGCTTTGCCCTTTTATAAATGATGCAGAGCATCTATTTTTTTGTTTGGGCTTTGCCCCCCTTTTAAAATGCATAGCATTTTTTATTAGGCCTGTTAGGCCTTTTAATTGGGCTCTGTCCCTTTTCTTTAACAATGCAGAGCATTAAATACTCTGACAGTGCCCCACGTGGCTTATCAGGCGCTTTGCGCTAAGTAATGAGCGCAAACTTATATGGGGGTGACACGCGTCACGCTCTGGTGAGCGCAAGCGCACTAGCGCAGTGCGCTGCGCTAGTGCGCCGCGCTGTTGCGCTGCTGACACGTGGCGCGCTCTGGTGAGTTGCGCTAATTCCAGAGAGCAGAGCTCTGTTTTAAGAGCGCGTAGCGCAAGTGGTTCTATGGCTGACACGTGTCGCGTTCTGGTGAGCGCAAGCGCAATAGCGCAGTGCGCTGCGCTAGTGCGCTACTGACACGTGGCGCGCTCTGGCGCGCCCTGGTGAGTTGCGCCAATTCCAGAGAGCAGAGCTCTAGCGCAGTTTGTAAGTGTAGAGCACTAAGAATTTTTTTAGATTCAAAAACAGAAGTGCAAAGCACTATTTTTTTTTTTTATTGTTTTTTTTTGTTTTAAAGAACCAGTCGTTCAAAAAGAAGTGCAAAGCACTATTTATTATGTAAAGATCATTGATCTTATTTTTAGATCAATGATCTATTAGAAGGAATTTCTTCTATTTCATGAAGGTTCTTTACCTTTTTCTTGAAATTTTCTCAGAGTTCCCTCTGTTTGAAGCTCTTGGCTTTTTTTTTCAAGAAATGTTCATGCCTTTGAATTGAGGTTTGGGGTCCTTTTTATAGCGCCCATAAATTAGTTAAATTTGTTAAAGAGATCTTTCTCTGAGTGATTCGGGGAATTTTCCCCACCGTTGGATCTTTGATCCAAGGGCTTCTGCTTTGCAGAAGAAAATCTTCTTGTTTTAACAAGAACAGAAAAGATTTCTTAGAATTTTAATTCTGTTTGGCGCAGATGCCCCAGCGCGTGACACGTGTCGCGCAGCGCACAGCGCAGCGCAACTGCGCTAGCGCACCTGCGCTGACACGTGTCGCGCAGCGCAACTGCGCTGACACGTGTCGCACAGCGCAACGCAACTGCGCGAGCGCATCTGCGCTGACACGTGTCACGCAGCGCAGTGCATGCGCAACTGAAGCGTTGCTTCCTTTAAATAGAGTTTTGCTCTGATTGGGTGCGCTGCCTTGGGCGCTGCGCTGATGCATCTGTGCCTGACACGTGGCGTGTTGCGCAGCGCAAATAATCTGAAGCGTTGTTTCATTTATTAAATTTTAAATTTTCAAAGCAGAGCTTTGCTCTGATTGGGGGAAGATGAAGCGTTGCTTCATCTCCCGCCTCGGAATTTGAACAGAGCTTTGTTCTGATTGGGGTAAACAGGGCTGTTGCCGGCGTCAGCCTATTGAAGACTGATGTCTTTTGAGCAGCAGGAGCAGGAGTGGGAGTTAGGACGGTCAATCTTGTAAAGACCGATCTCTTAGCAGGAGAAGCCGCCTTGACGACTTCAGGAGCAGGTTTGGCTACTCTTTTTGGAATAACCTTTTCTGGGACTGCAAGCTTCATTGTGGACCCGCAGGAGTTTTGGCCCAGTCTGGAAAAGACCGAGGCGCTGGTGTTAGGCGACCCATTGAGAGGGGTCGTGGGAGTAGCAAGTCGATCGAAGACCGACTTTCTTGAAGCTTCCGGTGCAGGCATTGGCATGGTGAAGCTTGCAGGCGGGATCATGGTCCCGAAAAACAGGCCAGTGGTAGCCTGAGTCACTTGCTCCAGAGGCAGCGTAAGGACGGAGGCCGCTTGAGGTCCATATGCTACGCCTCCAGGTGAGGCGGAGTGACGGTTGCATTGGCACTTCGAGCAGTTCGAGCAATTTGAGGCCATTGATGATTGATTTCTGCGCCAGGCGAAAGACCAAATCTTAGTAACTTGGAATCCAAAGGCAACCATTAACAAACCGCGATTCGTTCGCGAAGACGACACACGAAGTGTGGAGTGGTAAGAGGAAAAGGTCCTACCGGGCGTGCCAGAATCTGTTCCCCTCCGAACGGCGGCCGAGACATTAGGACGTCTTCCCTGAGATTCGGGGCAGATGCTATATGGTTTTACCCGTCTACCTCTCCGAAGATGCCAAGTTGATTTATGGCACCGTGTATCGGAGGTTTAGACAGATGCGGCCGATGTAGGAGACTTCGTCAGATTCCCCCTTGCTTGAGGGGTTTTTGATTGTGGGGACGCTCTTCCCTGCAGGCGCAAGCCCCTGCAGTTAATTACGCTACCGCATCGTGGTAACAACTTTCTCCTTCTCCAGAATTTCACTTCGTGTTAGGGGTGTTTGTTTTGTTTGTGGTTGCCCGTGGATTGTATACGGAGACTATTTATTTCGTCGCCCGTAGGACGTGGATCAGTCCAAATCCGTACTTTCTTAGATTTGGGTTTTGGGTTTTGGTTTAAGGATACGTTAGCCATATTTGAGGCTAAGATCAACTTAAACGTTTGTTAAGGATACGTTAGTCTAATTTCCAGAATAAGATCTACTTAACGGGATCGTCTAGATCCATTTCCAGTTTAGGGACATGGTGGTCCATTTAATATATGGCCGTCGGAACCCGTCACCTCTCTGACGACGTTGAAGGATTACAGCGACATGTGTCAGAGGAGTTCGGAGATGTACCCTTGAACCAAAGTTGATTGGGGGTCTTATAGTCCAATTTGGGACTAAAGTCTGTTTGAATGTTTAAGGATACGTTAGCCATATTTGAGGCTAAGATCAACTTAAACGGGATCGTTTAGATCCGATAAAAGAGCGTTTGGGGGCTCTATTGTTCCAGTTTAGGGACGTAGTAGTCCATAGGTAGTTTAAGGACATTGCGGTCCATAGGTAGTTTAAGGACATTGTGGTCCATGGATTTAAAGACCCCACGGTCTATATTTTAGTTTAAAGACGCTTAAGTCCGTGGGTTTAAAGACCCCACAGTCCGTATTTTAGTTTAAGGACGCTTATGTCCGTGGGTTTAAAGACCCCACAGTCCATATTGATGTGTGGCTGTCGGGACCCGTCACCTCTCTGACGTCGTTGAAGGATTACAACGATAGGAGTCAAAAGAGTTCGGAGATGTACCCTCGAATTGAATGTAAATTGATTTAAGAGAGCAGCTGTGCTCAGTCAATTTAATTTGAGGACTTACGGCCAAGATTGGGCTAAGTCCAGTTGAAAAATGTTCAACACTTTTATTTGTTTTTGGCCTATTAGGCCTGTGCTAGGGCTTGGCCCCTTTTTAATAATGCATAGCATTAATCTTGGTCTCTGTTGGACCTTTATTTGGGCTCTGCCCCTTTTAAAATAATGCATTGCATTATTTATAAATGATGCAGAGCATCAATTTTATTTGGGCTCTGCCCTTTTTATTGCATTGCAACTTAATTTAGCCTGCTAGGCCTTTCTGATTTGGGCCTGGCCCTTTAGTAAAAGAAATGCATTGTATTTGTCAGGCGCTTTGCGCCAATCACTGAGTGCAATCGCTTGTGGTGATGACACGTGTCATGCTCTGGTGAGCGCAAGCGCAACAGCGCAGTGCGCTGCGCCAGTGCGCTGCGCTGTTGCGCTGCTGACACGTGGCGCGCTCTGGTGAGTTGCGCCAATTTCAGAGAGCAAGCCTCTATTTTAAAAGCGCATAGCGTAAGTTGTTCTGGAGCTGACACGTGGCGCTCTCTGGTGGCTTGCGCCAATCCAGGAGCGCAACAGTGCAGTTTTGCAAGTGCAAGGCACTATTTGATTTCTTGATCCAATTTAGATCAAAGAAAACAAGTTTTCTTGTTTTTCTTATTTCAGAGAACCAGTGGTTCATAAAAAAGTGCAAAGCACTGTTTATTATATGAAGATCATTGATCTTGTTCTTAGATCAATGATCTATTAGAAGAAATTCTTCTATTTTATGAAGGTTTTTTACCTTTTTCTTAAAATTTCTTCAGAGTTCTCTCTGTTTTGAGGTTCTCAATTTCTCACAGTCTTGATCATCTTTTGAGTTGGGGTCTAGGGGTCTTTATATAGTGCCCATAGATTTGTTAAGTTTGTTAAAGAGATCTTTCTCTGAGTGATTTGGGGAATTTTCCCCACCGTTGGATCTTTGATCCAAGGGCTTCTGTTTTACAGAAGACAATCTTCTTGTTTTTAACAAGATTGAGAAAGATCTTTCAGAATTTTAATTCTGTTTGGCGCAAACGCCCCAGCGCGTGACACGTGTCAAGCAACGCAGAGCGCAGCGCAACTGCGCTGCCACGTGGCGCGCAGCGCAGCGCAGAGCGCAGATTATCTGAAGCGCTGCTTCCTTTAATTTTTGTTTTATATAGAGCCTTGCTCTGATTGGGCGCACTGCCTTGGGCGCTGCGCTGGCATGCCTGATTTTGACATATGGCGTCCTACGCGCAGCGCAGAGGATCTGAAGCGTTGCTTCATTTATTAAAGTTTAAATTTTCAAAGTAGAGCTTTGCTCTGATTGGGGGGAATCAGAAGTGTTGCTTCATCTCCCGCCTTGGAATTTGATCAGAGCTTTGCTCTGATTGGGGTAAACAACTATTTTAAGAATCTTGGATCGGGTTCTTAAAGAACTAAGTTCTTGATTTGAAAGAACTAAGTTCTTGGAGTATTATGGACCTGTTGGGAATTCACCCGCGTGCGCAAACGCATATATTATGGAAACGGATATGAAAATGAAGGAAACGGAATGCGCATACGAGATCGTTCTCCTTTTAAATATTTATAAACCGCAAGTGCACAGCGTGTTGTAGCAAGCCGGCAAGTACGGATCGATCCACAAGGAATTATGTATTAGGTATCGTGATTTAAGGTTCAACAAATAAATGAATTGGGTTGGTTGTCACAAAAAATAGAAAATACAAAAACACGAAAAAGCAAGAAAACAAGCAAGTAAGAAATGGTTGTGGTTTTGGCCTGGAAGGTCGAATCGCGACGATTCTCTCGACACTCTTTTGATCATGAGTTGTCGGTTCCCGCGTTGATCCCGGTATGAAGCACGAATTGTCGAAGCGGTTGCGAGGCACAAGTTGTCAAATTCCGATATTCTCTGCAAACACGAAACTAGTCCGTTTTGATCACTTACCGTTTTGTATGTCCACGCTTGGAGTAACAACACTAAGCATAAGAAATAGCAAGCTTACCACAACGTCAAAAACACAATTAGTGAGTGAGAGCAAATAGTTTTAGTGTTAACTTTGCTAAGAGTTGTGATAGTATACGGTATATGAAAACGAGGGTTTTTCAAGCACTCGGTCACAAAATACCGTATCCAAACTTAGCAAATTTAACACCAATTTGATTTTAACTTAATCATTGTTAAATAGGGAAGGGGAGTGAATAGGGTATATGAAGAGGTTACAAGTAACCATTGTTTCAAAATACCATATCACATCAATATATAGATCAATCCTTAAGTTATAATCAAGTTAAGCGCATTAAACATAAACAAGAGGTGGAGGAGGCAAAGCCTTTCATCTCACTTCCTCACCAATACCACAACCAAAGAAAGATTAGTTAAGCATGATGAATAAAAGAAAAACAAAGTAAGTATAGAAAAACAACATTAATATTATTAACACTTGAGAAAAGAGATACAAGATTTTGGTTACTTGTTCAACTTTCTTAATGAAGCTCTCCAAAGAAATCTTCAAGAGAGGAGAAGAAGAAGAAACCAATTTGAAGCCCACTCAAATCTCAAGCTAAACCAAAAACTAAACAAAATGGAAAATGGGGATATACTACATGGTCTCCCTCTCTGTAGATCTGCTCTGTTATTTATAGGCAACCCAAAACCAAAAGTTGCATATGACACTGGATTGAAAAGACCGCCAGGGACCCGCTTTAATAGAACGAACCAAATTGACCCCAACTTGGCCGCAAATTGCGGCCAAGATGAATTTATTTGCGGCTCAATTTGGAGAGTAGGGCCCATCTCTGTAATTGCAATTTCATTTAATTTGCATCTAAATGTAATCTGGAGTAATGTACAGAGAAGGATCAAGTGCAAAGGTTCATATCACATCAATACTTTTAGCAATCAATACACACACCCCCACTTGCCCACACTTTGTCCCCCACTTGCTCCATGGCATCCCCCACTTAGTCCATGCTATGTGCATACTTGTATGTGTTGGACCATTATTGACAAAAAGTGTGTACATATGCATTATTTCCAAAAGAGCTCTTGGGATATCGGCATGTTTTCTGTTCTGATTGCAGTGCCGGCTCCTAAACGTTATATCCGTGATTTTGAGTATGTTTTTCAGTATTTGTCATGTATACCTGTAAACTGTAATTACTGAGCAGACACTGATTAATAGTACCGATAAATAGAAAAAAATAGATAATGAATTAGAGGTATTAAAATGCAGTTTTCTGTGACGAACAAATACCCCCAAACTTATATATTGTTCGTCCCGAGCAATACAAAAAATCCTAGCCTCACTTTCGCAGGGAATGCTATTGCACTGAGCATATGCAACAAGCCGTTAAACCTCTAGGTGTCCCTAATAGGAGGAGTGTTGTCTCCTGAGGGTTTTCAGCGGATTACACCCACTAAATCCAGTCAAGTTAGCGTTGCGGAGAAAACGATTGATTCTAATCTTTAAGTTAAGGATTAAAGATAGAAGTTCTATTATCCAATTTAGAAATATCCAACCCTATGTTTCACACCTCCTAAATATTTAACCCAAGATCCTATACGTTTTGACAGTTAGAAAGATCTCGGTATCTCCTGACTTTTCCTTCTAAATCGCGGTCTCCAATCAGGAATTTTTATCAACTGTAAGGAAAACATAAGTCTTATTCTTTATTCTTATCTTTCCTCCAAATATCGAGCGTATACCCCTACGTGTGTGTAAATTTTCACCCCTACACTTAAGAATTCAATTCAAGCTATAGTACTCTTGCCTTAATGCCTAATACTACTTCTTTTTCATTAATGATGGACGGCGTTACTCACACACCTTTCATGCGACTATTAATACTTTTTGAGGCATTAACAGTCGATTACCGAATGTGTGAGTTTAAAGCGTAAATAGCAGTTTCCAGGTCTTGACTTTATTTATTATTTTTTTCTTTTATCTTTTTTTCTTTTTTTTCTTTTCTTTTCAAAACCGGATATATTTTTCAATGATACTCTTTTGGTAGTTAGCTTTAAATACCTTTTTTTTCTTTCATATTAGGTTTTCAGGCAAGAGTATTTCTAGGTATTCTCTACTATTCCAAGTTTAAAGGTGCGTGTAAGTGCAGTTTGTAGGGTATATATTTCCCAAATTTGGACTTAAGAATAGGAACTATTTTTCAGACTTATCCTTCAATAAAGCTATCAATACTTTCCCTTCATCTCGACTTAACTCAAGAACTGAACTCAAGATTACCTACTTCTAAAAAAAACTGCAAGGACGCATATTAGCTATGGTTAAACACAAAGGAGAGTTATTTTTTGGGTTTTCAATCTCTCAAAAAGGATTTAGTTATTTCTATCTTATCAACCGAACCGTCAGACTTTAAGTCAAAGTTCCCCCGCTAGCTAACATAACGAAAAAAGTTTTTATGATTTTTGGTAAAATTTTTCAATTTTTATGGGTTTTTTTAATATGTATGCAATGCAGAATATACACATGATGCAGCAAAATAAACGGAGTGCACACCCCCAAACTTGAGTTTTACGGTGTCCTCATTGTTGCCCCCGTCTCCAGTAGCTAAACTTAGACATCGGTGTGAGACTTTTATTCATAGAAAAAGAAAAACCTACGACTAATTACAACATATACAAGTGAAACGATTGGGTTAGTCCAGAAATTAATACCAACCATTCAAAAATTTTGTCCATATAGTGCCATGGCTGGAAAAAGAATAGCTATAATAAAAAGAAAAAGAGAATATACAAAGAATGGTTAGATGTTAGTAAAAAGCATGTGTGTGTGAAAGTAGAGATCAGAAGACGCTGAAGGTGAAGACGAAGTTTTGAGGAGGAAAAAGAATTGTTGTTTGAATAAATTGAATTTTCAAGAAGTATATGTGGAGTTTCAAAGTCAGGTTCGTTTAAAACTGGAGATCATCCGCAAAAAGTTCGGCAAAAGAAAGGTTCTTAGGATGTTCCCAAATGGATCCGGACTCAAACTCGCAAAGTATATCTGGTTCATCCGCAAAAATTTTCTCAAAACTCGATATGAAAGAATATTTTTCAATGCCGTCTTCTTCCCTATAATTTTACACAATCATATTCTTATCACCATGGTTTCCTAACTCTCCCAATACCATTTTTTCCTCATCACATTCACAAATGGGTAGGTATATATCATTTAAAAAAGTAGGTTCCCACCCTAATGTTTCTTCCGAAATAATATCACTGGGTGATACAAAAATTGTGGGTCCCCGATCATTGATCTCTTCCGACAATCCATCAAAACCATACCCGTAAAAATCACAAGATTCCTCCTCTAAAATTGGAATGCAAAAATCAGTCGGAGGTTTTTCTTGTGTGTCATGATAATACTTAGTCAATTCAATTGTATCGTCATCTATGAAATCATCAAAATTCAATTGATCATTTATTTCACTTGAATGACTTCCTAGATGACAGATATTAACACTATTGGATTCCGATTGACTGTGTTCACTCCCTAGAATCCTCACAGCTAAATGTTTCACGTGTTCCTCTATTTTGGCCAATGATTGAGCTTGAGTAAGAAATAATTGCTCAGACTGCTGTATACACAGGGCTAGCGTAGCAGCTGTTTGATTTTCGACCACAGTCATTACTTCAATACTCTTCTCTAGAGCGGTCAACCTAGCATCCATCTCACTATCATTTCCTAAGGATGAGTCAGTTGTTTCAGGAAGGGAAGGTTGTGATGGTGGTGATGCTAAAACAGTTAATCAGTCGATCTTTTTCTCTAAATGTTCAATCATTTGGTCTATGGTTGAAGTTGGACTGGGTTCAAGAGTGTTAGGTGGGTGACCATTATCAAAAATCTGTGACGGTTGGTCACCCCCTAAGAAAGGACAGTTGTCATGAATGTGAGAAGAATTTCGACAATTTGAACAAGTGTATCGGGATTGAGTATAAACAAAGGAATAAGAATCGTGAAAAATTGAATTGAATTGTGTGTCGCCCATATTAACAAGAATTCACAAATATCACAAAAACAAATAATATCACACCCCTAGCAGTCTATGTTATGCTAGTCAACTAGACCTGCTCAAGAACCTGATTGTCGAAATAAAACTGTGTCGAGAAACGGGCTCAAGATATACGGATCACAAAACCAGGTAACTGCAAGAGAGAATGGGAGGTTTTCCAACGCTTTCGTGAAGTTCCTTAATTAGATAACCTTTTCTCTTGAACACTTGCCTAGACACCCCGTGAACAATATACCGTTAAGCGGTGTTCTAAATACAGTTAACTTCTCCGAATGAGCGCGATGTCCTTAAAGTCAAAGTCTAGTTGATTTTAAATTACTGTAGGTATGCAAGAATGCAGTTGTGTGATTTGTGGGCTACGGAGAAAAGGTGATGAAATCCTTTACTGTATCTTGTTTGGTCTTTTTGCCCTTAAATCTGTATCTAGATGCAATGCGCAATCAATTAAAGAATTTTTTTTTTAAAAAATCAAGCAATTAAGCAATTCTTTTTCAGTTTAAGTTTAAGCGCTGCAACAAATATGGTCAGTTCTCTGTTCAATTGGCGGCAAAATTGTGCGAAGAATCCTGCAGAAGATAGAAATATTAGACTGCGTCGGATTCGAGAAGAGTGCGTTAGGAAATTACGTACCAAAATGATTTGGGTTAAGAAACCCTTTTGAAAGTGATCCCGAGACTTTGATTGTTCGCTTGTGCGGGTCAAACTACCTGGATCTTTGGCACTATACTTCGCTAACGTCTTGAAATTGAGTTTGAGCCTCGCTCCGCATGATCGCTGGTCGTAATTCCGTGAAAAACCTGAAATGCCGGAAAATACGATATTTAGTGTCAAAAGAGATATATATGCCCCAATTCCTGCACACACACAATTGTGAAATTTTGCATATACCAATGGATCAAAAATAAGTCAGAGGAACAAAACCCAAAAAATTTGGAGCGATTGGGTGAAATCTGGCCGCAATTTGCGGCCAGAAGCAATATTTCGGCGGCCAACTCTTTAAGTTGGTGCTCCAACTTTTCACTGTATGGTTCTTTTCCTATTAGTGTCCCAATGTTATATGCAAAATCCTATAATTAAATTCAGTGTGACAGTAGATCAAAAAGACAGAGAACAAGTTAAAAGAATTTGTTAGTTTGTGTTAATTTTGAAAATTTGATTTAGTAGTTAATGAGTTAGTAAGAACCAGAAATAACAATACTACCAACTCCCTGGCAACGGCGCCAAAAACTTATTGGGAATTCACCCGCGCGCGCAAACGCGTATGTTATGGAAACGGATATCAAAATGAAGGAAACGGAATGCGCACGCGAGGTCGTTCTCGTTTTAAATATTTATAAACCGTAAGTGCACGGCGTGTTGTAGCAAGCCGGCAAGTACGGGTCGATCCGCAGGGAATTGTGTATTAGGTATCGTGATTTAAGGTTCAACTAATAAATGAATTGGGTTGGTTGTCACAAAAAAAATAGAAAATACGAAAACACGAAAAAGCAAGAAAACAAGCAAGTAAGAAATGGTTGTGGTTTTGGCTTGGAAGGTCGAATCGCGACGATTCCCTCGACACTCCTTTGATCATAAGTTGTCTGTTCTCGCGTTGATCCGGGCATGAAGCACGACTTGTCGAAGCAGTTGCGAGGCACAAGTCATCAAATTCCGATATTCTCCGCAAACACGAAACTAGTCCGTTTTGATCACTTACCGTTTTGTATGTCCACGCTTGGGGTAACAACACTAAGCACAAGGGATAGCAAACTTACCACAACGTCAAAAACATAATTAGTGAGTGAGAACAAATAGTTTTAGTGTTAACTTTGCTAAGGGTTGTGATAGTATACTGTATATGAAAACGAGGGCTTGTCAAGCACTCGGTCACAAAATACCGTATCCAAACTTAGCAAACTTAACACCAATTTGATTCTAACTTAATCATTGTTAAATAGGGAAGGGGAGTGAATAGGGTATATGAAGAGGTTACAAGTAACCATGATTTCAAAATATCATATCACATCAATATATAGATCAATCCTTAAGTTATAATCAAGTTAAGCACATTAAACATAAACAAGAGGTGGAGGAGACAAAGCCTTTCATCTCACTTCCTCACCAATACCACAACCAAAGAAAGATTAGTTAAGCATGATGAATAAAAGAAAAACAAAGCAAGTAAAGAAAAACAACAATAATATTATTAACACTTGAGAAAAGAGATATAAGATTTTGGTTACTTGTTCAACCTCCTTAATGAAGCTCTCCAAAAAAAATTTCAAGAGGGAAGAAGAAGAAGAAACCAATTTGAAACCCACTCAAATCTCATGCTAAACCAAAAACTAAACAAAATGGAAAATGGGAATATATTACATGGTCTCCCTCACTTTAGATCTACTCTGTTATTTATAGGCAACCCAAAATCAAAAGTTGCATATGACACTGGATTGAAAAGACCACCAGGGACCCGCCATAATAGAACGAACCAAAATGACCCCAATTTGGCCGCAAATTGCGGTTAAGATGAATTTATTTGCGGTCTCAATTTGGAGAGTGGAGCCCATCTTTGGTCTGTGCACTTCTGGTCTCTTGGGCATCTTTCTGTAATTGCAATTTCATTTAATTTGCATCTAAGTGTAATCTGGAGTAATGTACAGAGAAAGATCAAGTGCAAAGGTTCATATCACATTAATACTTTTAGCAATCAATGCACACACCCACTTGCTTACACTTTATCCCCCACTTGCTCAATGGCAGCCCCTACTTGGTCCATGCTATGTGCATACCTGAATGTGTTGGACCATTATTGACAAAAAGTGTGTACACATGCATTATTTCCAAAAGAGCTCTTGGGATATCGGTCTGTTTTCTGTTCTGATTGCAGTGTCGGCTCCCAAACGTTATATCCGTGATTTTGAGTATGTTTTCCAGTATTTGTCACGAATACCTGTAAACTGTAATTACTGAGCAGACACTAATTAATAGTACCGATAAATAGCAAAAATGATAATGAATGAGAGGTATTAAAATGCAGTTTTCTGTGACGAACAGGACCCATCTTCTTTCTTTTTAACCTTATTCTTCCTTGAATTTTTGATTCAAGAATTAGATCTTCCCGATGAGAATTAAATTCTCAATTTGTGGGAGATTTATCTTGTGGATCTCAGATCCAGAAAAACAACTAAGTTTTTTTAAATGGTTAAATCCTTAGATACGGTATGATAGGTAAATGATTGATCTCTACCTTTTTTTCTTTACCTAGGATTTTGAGAGGAAGGAGTTCTTTTTCTTTGAGAGAATTAAATTATCTGTTATTTTGAGAGCCTTCTGTATTTTTTTACAGAAGCTTATGGGGTAGTCTCTTCCTTTTTTAGATTTGATCTCTTTACTTCTATTTATAGGAGAAGAGAAAAATCAATTTGTTGAGAAAATTTCTCATTGAGAGATCATGATTGATTTCATAATCAATCAAAAATGATTTTAAAGATCAACCGGTGAATTTTATTCACTATTGGATTTTTAATCCATAGACTCTCTATTTAACAGAGAAGATTTCTTATTTGTTTAAGAATATTAGGAAATATTTTCCTAAAATAAAATTTTATTCTATCATGTGAATATCTTGTTAGTTTAACAAGATCATGAAGATATTTTCCTAACATAGAATTTTATTCTATCAGATGATTTAATTGGTGATTTTATAATCACCGTTGGATTTTTGATCTAAAGATTCTCTGTTTAACAGCGAGGATCTTTCTACTTTGAGAATGATCAGGGAAATATTTCCCCCAAATAGAATTTAATTCTATCATATAGAATTTAATTCTATCAAATGATTTAATTAGTGATATTTTTATCACAATTGGATTTTAAATCCAAGATTTTCTGTTAGAGAAAGTTCTTTCCATATTATAAAGATCAGGGAAAATATTTCCCAAAAATAGAATTTAATTCAATATAGAATTCAATTCTATTCTTAGAGAGTATTTTAAATTGCGGCGTTCACGTGCTTTGCATGTGAGCACTGCCAAAAGAATGCGGCAAGAGAACTCACGTATTTAACACGTGAACCCTAATGTGGGTTTTAGCCTGTTAAAGCATATGAACGCTCATGTGTTTAACACGTGAGATCTGTTTGGTCATTTTATTTTTTGTTTCGGCACTTATATGTTTTGCATATAAGCGTTCACGTGTTTAACACATGGTGCCAAACTATGAGATTTTTTTCCTCTTTCTTCTCTCCCCTTTTTACAAAAGAACAAATAGCTCTTAGCCAAAAAAAATTGGCGGGAACGATGCTAAGTCTTGTAAAATTTTGATTTTACATTCCGCCGCGATCCGCAAACGTTGCAACCCTAACGCGAAATCTATCGGTAGAATCATATAAAAATTGGTATATTTACATCTTAGATGATAAATATGATGATGATGAATGCCGATCGTCGAAAAAAATCATGGAAGGTATATTTTTCGACATCATATGAGGAAATTCTCTCTTATGGCCTCTTGCCTTCATTATTCTCTCTCTCTCTCACACACACACATACAGAGAGAATAATAAAGAAAAGAGGCCATACGAGGGAATTTCCTCCTGAAGCGTCAAAAATTTACACCCTCCATATTTTTTCGCCGTTGGTGTAAAAAAATATACCCTCCCTCACCTTATCACCAAATTTCATGTGGGTACATCCTCCTATGGCCTTTTTCCATTACTCTCTCTCTATTTCTAATAATGGAGGAAATGTGCTATATGAGAGAATTTACTTTTATGAAGTCAAAAAAATACACAATCCACGATTTTCATCGACGATCGGCATCATCATCACCATCCTTATCATGTAATATGTGGATATACCAAATTTCATGTGATTCCATCACTTTTCATCGCTGATTTAGCGGGTGCAAAATTAACTGTTTACCGACAATAAAACTTTTTACATTGTTAATTCAACTGTGGAAAAAGGGGTGGAATCACATGAAATTTGTAGCATCCACATTTTCAATGATAAAGATGATAATGATGGGTGCCGATCGTCGAAAAAAAATCACGGACGCTATATATTTTTGACGCCACTTATCGAAAAAGCCTCCTAGGCCTATTTTTTTCATTTTTCTCATATATATAGAGGGAGGGAGAGAGAAAGAGGCCTCAGGACCCTTTTTTCGTTAGGTGATATCGAAATCTACATCATCCACTATTTTATTCGACGATCTGCACCGTCTATCTTGATTTTCATCATCTAATATATTGATACAGCAGATTTCATGTGATTTTAACACTTTTTCATCGTTGATTTGGTAGGTACAAAATTAACGGTTTACTGACAATAGAATTTTTTACATTGCTAAATCAACGGTGAAAAGTGTTAAAATCATATGAAATTTGGTGTTTCGACATATTAGATGATGAAGATCAAAATAGACGGTGCCGGTCGTCGAATAAAATGACGGAGGATGTAGATTTCGAGGCCACTTAACGAAAAAGCCTCATGGGGCCTCTATCCTGCTTTATTCTCACACATATATAAACACTAGCATATGCCCTACGCTAGCGCAGGAGCGACTACATTTTTTTAATTCGAACTTTATTATTGTGTATTGTATTCTGAAATGAGAAAACGGAATTTCAGATGTCACATGAGAAAGTTTCCTCCTATGACGTCGAAAAAAATCAGCACCACATCAATTTTTTCGACGATCGGTATCTACCACCTTCATCTTCATCGTGCAACATGTAGATACACCAAATTGGATGTGAATCCAATATCTTTTCACTGTTATGTAGTGGGTGCAAAATTAACGATTTTCCGATAGTGTAACCTTATTAGTATTTTTACATAACAAAATCAACGGTGAAAAGTTATTGGATTCACATCAAATATGGTAAATCAACATCTTGCACAATGAAGATGAATGTGGTGGATGCCAATCGTCAAAAAAAATTAATAGAGTACAGATATTTTTTGAAGCAACAGAAGGAAGCTCAGTCATATGGCCCATGGGATTCCGTTTTTCTCTTCTGAAATACTAATTATGCATAATATAGCATAATGTATTTAGTATATATTGACAAAATTAATTGTGTGATGGCTAGTTTATATTCATAATCTTCATTCCTTGTTTACAGGCTTAATTGATGTCTTATTTCCAATGTTAGAGCTTTGTTATTTTTGACCTTCTACTTTACTTTTCTCGTTTACCATACATCTAGACTCGCATAGGTTTTTAAAGCATGTACATAACCATTTATATAAATAATTTTGATATTTAAATAATATTTTAAAGTAAATCATAGATGAATTCTTTAAAAGATATTATTAAGTCAATTGGCACCATTGATGTAATGAAATTCTAGCTATAGACATTAAAACTTACATGTGAATTATTTTTATTCAAACAATTCCATCGAAATATTTCGGTTTAAAATAAACAAAGTTATATTCCTTCAAACAGAGGATAAATAACAATAGGAGAAAAATTGAGAACAAAACATGGGTTAAGTAGGAAAAGAACATAAATTGCCGGATTTCAAAAAATTAGAATAAAAGGTATAATTCCACTTTCTGATTTTACCCATAATTGTTTCGATATGCATCAGAGAACTAAATGTAACTTTTTAAAATCAAATGCTTAATGTGTGCATGCATGCACCGATGTCTAATCCCAAGTTTAGAGGCCTTGAGTTTAATTCCTAAGTGATGGTTGCTTTCAAAAAATAAAACAAATTCATGTAGGTTCATTGAAAGCAGTGAATAATGTCGAAAAACTTTCCAACACAATAATTCATAATATGTCTTGCGCTTCTACTTAAATGTTATAAATAAAATAGTTTTTCAAGCATTTATACATTGAAGAAAAATTAGATAGTTTCAACATAGTTGAGAAGAAGAGAAATTTGGATGTTTAGCAACATATTTGTTTAAGTTTTGAATGATGACGGTTGTCACGTATAATTCAATATATCTTAAAAGTTGTGAAGTACTATCCTTTTCCATTATTAAGTTGATCAAATAACTCTCTACTAAAAAGAAAATAGTTCTTCTAGCATTAACATTTTTAGTATTTTGAACTTCATAAATATATCCTAAAATTTTATGATATGCAAATTCAATCCAAAACAATTAGCAAGATTCATTATATAATCATGTACTAAAAGGATTACATGCATGTAAAACTATAAAGAGGCCATCTCAAATATTTAGTATAGGATACTTGAATATTAATGCGTGGGGCCCACCTAGCTGGGATGATGTCTGCAACCGGCGTAGCAAACAAGAATTTTGGACTCATTCAAATAAAAATTAGAAAAAAAAAGAAATTTGGACATGATTGGAATCACATGAAAAGTTCATCTTTATACATATACCCTCAACCCGGTTCGTACTACAGGAAGTATAATTTCCAACAAATATGTCATATAAAAAGTACTAAAAGTTTACTTATTGTTGGCTTGTTTAATTTTAAAGAAAGAAACAGTTATAAAGTAACATTTTGTATTTCTTGTGTGAATAAAACAAAAAAATAAAATTAATTCATATTAGCCATATGTTTCTTCATTTGGAAAGTAATAAAGAAATACTATTAAAAAATTATTTATTGTCTTATACCTTATGCTTTATACTCATTTCTTATGAAAAAATATGAGAAAGAAATTTTTGGAAGTGGCAGAAAAAAATAGAATCCATGTCATCAGTTGAAAGTAACTTTCAAAAGTTTCTTCCATGCAAACGCTTGAAATACCGAGATAACGTCCACTTCCACGATCACTCATGTCAAACCAATATGCCGGGACTAGCTACCAAAAAGGATAGAGATGTAATCGTGGGTAGTTCACTTTTTGTTCTACCCATGACCCTTAAACCGCCTCCCTTTTCAGCTCGCCTCCAATTTTTCTCCATCGCTTAAATCTCTCTCTCAATCTCCTTTTGTGATCGCCATGGGTTTGTTCCTCTATCTCTCGCTCTCATCTACTCAAATCTATCATATATTTTTTTTGGGATTTTTGACGTTTTTTTGTTGACTTTTTTTTGAATTTTTCAGCAACTTCAGGCAAGAAGATCAAGGTCGGAATCAACAGTTAGTTCTGGATCTATCATTTTCTACGGTTTTGATGTGAATTTTTTGCGTTTTAATCGATTTTGATGTGAATTTTTGTTTGATTTTGTTAGTGATGATGCTTTATATTGACGACCTTCCAGATCAGGACACGTGACAGGTGACGTGTCCCAAAACTCAGAAGAGAGGACCCACAGGGGCCGATCAGGCCACCCCTGTACCCGACCTACAAGCACAAAGCTGGCTCACCTCAGGGCCCCCTGCAAATTGGCCTCCTCGGCCTCTCAGCTCGCCTCCGAGCTACCGCAGAACCAAGATACCTCGGCCCCCTCGCTCGTTCCGGAGCACTCCCGCCGAGACCATCTTCCTCGGTCCCTCCGACCGACCAACTCCACCACTCACGGGCGTAACCGCCGCTCCACAAATCTCGCCATGCGCAGAATCTCCACCAGCAACATCCCACGTTCCACGCCATCATGATCCCCATTAATGGGCGATCCGCTCTTTACGCGGGCGTGACGTCGGGAGCGTAACTGACGGCGAGATTCTCATGCCTTCTACTGCGTGCCGCCACCACTATAAAAACCCCATCACAGAGGGTCAAGTAAGCCATTTTTTACACTTTTGGGCCGTTACTCTGCTCGGATCTCATCACTAACTTGAGCGTCGGAGGGTCCTCGGTGGTACCAAACCACCCCGGAACTTCTTTGCAGGTACTCGGCAATAGCTTCCTCACCTCACCTCTTCCTCCAAAAACCCATTGAGACCCACACGCCAACGAAGGATAATCAGCTAAGTCCACCGCGAGATCAACGGAAGACAACATCTGACGGGGGCCCGAAAAGGAGCTCCATCAGTTGGCGCCGTCTGTGGGAAGATAACTCCACAAAATACAAAGTTGGCTTTCCTATCTCCACCCTATGGCAGACGGCCATCCTGGGGATCCCGGTACCAGCCGCCGTCCTCCACTCACTGAAGGCGGGGATGAACCTCCTCCCATGACAGTCATCAACGCCCTCGCAGGCCAGATAGATCGCCTGCAATCTCTCGTGGAGGCCCTCGTCCGCGCCCAAACGGCCGCGCCCGGGCCCCAGATCGCCGTTCCACCGCCTCCAGAAGGCTCTGTCCCTATTTGGCCGGCCGATCACCAACAAGCCGCGTCTCCTGGCGGCCGGTCTCTAGAACCGGTGCTCCCTGAGGCCCGTTGGGTGCCCCAGGGCTCGACACCGAGATCCGCCGCCAGGGCGCCTCGCCTCGAGCCTCCTCATGACCCCTATCCTCCTGAGGAGATGTCAGTCATCTCGCCTATCCACGGGCGTGGTCGACCCCACCACCATCAGCGGGGCCGCACAGAAGAGGTCCGCCCCAGGCGGCTCAAGAGCTACCTCATCTCGGGACCTGAGGCACCTCATTGAGAAGAACCGGGGACGCTCCCAGACGCAGGTCACCCACAGCGGGGGCCAGAGATCCCGAGGCGCCGATTCCCCGGGGTACCACGGTCGGCTCGACGCCCTCGAGAAGAAGATCGAGGGCATGCGCCGAGAAGCTCACCTCTCGAGCGACGGAGCTAAGTACGCCTCCGACTCGCTCACGAAGCCGTTCACTGAGGAACTGCTCGCCGTCCACGTCTCCTCGCGCAACAAACCCCCAAAGGTCTCTCTGTTTGATGAGAAAACCGACCCGAAGGACCACTTGGATGCTTTCACCGCGGGTATGAGCTTCCAGGATCACTCCGACGCCGCCTAGTGCAGAACCTTCCCGGCCACCCTCATCCGCGCAGGTCGGGACTGGTTCCGGGGGCTCGAGCCCCGCTCGATTTCGACCTTCGACGAGCTGGCTACTCAGTTCCTCGGCCATTTCATGGGGAACCGTCGACAGAAGCACACGGTCGACTACCTCTTCACGGTTAAGAGTGGGGACAAGGAAACGTTCAAGGCATACATTACCCGTTTCTACAACGCCCTTCTCGAGGTGCCCGAGCACCGAGACGAAACCGTTATAACGGCACTTAGATCTAGTCTGAGGCGCAAGGAATGGTTGCGCTCCTTCGCGCTGGCGCAACCTAAGACCATGGCTGAGGTCAAGGTGTGGACCGAGCGCGAGGTCCAGCTGGAATCCAAGGTGAATGCTAACCTTCCTCGGGCAGAACGGCCCGACCAGAAGAAGAGGGCTTAGGAGGAGAGGCCGGAGCGTCAGCAGCCTTACCACCCGAAGTTCCAGGAGTATACCCCCCTCAACGTCTCCCTCGCGGTGTTGCTGGAGGAGGCCCAGAACGAGGGGTTCTTCAAGTTCCCTCCGGTCCCGCGTCAGGCCGCGAAGCGAACCCGGGGCCCCTACTGCGCTTTCTACTGGGTACTGAGCCACGACACGGAGGACTGTAAACAACTGAGGGACTGCATCGAAGAGCTCATCCGGTCTGGGCACATCGCCACCTACCTGAGGGACAAACGGCAGACCGACCGTGAGCAGGAGCAGCATCACCCTCCCGCCGACCTGACCATCGGTCAGATCATGCTTGCTTCAGTGGACGGCTGGCCCGGAGCTCAGGGAGCCCCATGCCCTATACCAAGCGCGGGGGCAGACAGCCCTTCAGGGAGCTCGGCCCCAGCCAATAAAGTCATCTTCTTGCCTGTACCCTTCTTTTAAAGCAATGTAAATTCTTCCTGGGATCTATTGTTAATTTAATAAAGATCAATGGAGCATTATGAAAAAGAAAGAAAAGCTTTGTTTATTCAAAGGGTATTATGGGCTCCTCAGCCGTACATGCAAAAAGAAAAGAAAATTACAATAGTGGGGGAAGGGGGTGCAGCGAGCACTGCTCGTGGTACTCGGTAAAAATCTCCGCCAACTGGGGCCTCGCCAGTTCCAGCCTCTGTCCCCGGTTCCCCCCGCGGGCATCGACCCAGAGCCTCAGCTCGTAGCATTCGCGGACGAGCGCCTCTGAGCGGGCCAGCCGGTTCGCGGAGATTAAGCCGAAGCGCCTCAAAGACCACAGCTTGCCCACGGCCTCGTCAAAGAGCAGCTCAGACAGGGGGTTGTAAAGCCCCGGCGATGCCCTCCAGATGGAGTACATCAGCAGCTGCAGCAGGGAAGAGCGTCGGGGGAGCAGCCGGCCAAAATGGTCCTCGATGCTCCCGTAGACCAGCTGCACCGTGTCCTCGGTGCAGTACGGGTCGTAGAGGTACACGTCTTCGAAGCGGACGATGTCGGGGATGGTGAACGAGAAGTCCTGCATTCTCGGCGACCTGTTTATGAAGGATGAAAAGACTAGTACTCCTTCAGCCTTATATAGCCCACTGCGCAGCCCAACCGTCGCACGCTTTCGCCCAGGGAGTCGCTGCCACGTGGCAGCCATCAAGCCTTCTCCGGTGGAATCGAAGCGACGCGCCCCTAGCGCTTCGCCTTCCCCCGCATTCGATAGGCTAGCTACGCGCGCCGTTGCCCCGACCGTTCCCATTCCCCATGCCTGCAACTGAACGGTCGGGATACACCACGACAAGATTCAGCCCAGCAGCTTCCCTGCTCGGTCGTCCCCGGCGGGCAGCTTCCCTGCCGCGACGCCGGGGATCAAAAAGCCCTCCCAGAGGCAGTCGAGCCCGAGATCCCCTCGCTCGGCTATCCCAAGCGGGCAGCTTCCCAGCCACAACGCCGGGGATCATAAAGCCCTCTCAGAGGCAGTCGAGCCCGAGGTTCTCTCGCTCGGCTATCCCCAGCGGGCAGCTTCCCTGCCACAACGCCGGAGATCAAAAAGCCCTCTCATAGGCAGTCGAGCCCGATGTTCCCTCGCCCGGCTATCTTTTAGGACAAAAGCCCTCGCCAAGAGGCACTGGGCGGTAACCCTGCCCGGCCAAGGGTCCTTGGTAGGCTTCTTACAGCTTTATAGCTCTTCCCGCGCCAAGGACCAAAGTCCTTCCAGAGGCAGTCGGGCCCTTGCTCGGCTATCCCCAGCTGGTAGCTTCCTACCACAACCGACAGGGATCAAAGTCCTCGCCAAGAGGCACTGGGCAGTAACCCTGCTCGGTCCTCGTCTTGAAGGATCAAAAGTCCTCCCAGAGGTAGTCGAGCCCGGGGATCCCTCGCTCGGCTATCCTTGGCGGGTAGCTTCCTTACCGCAACGCCAGGGATCAGAAAGTCCTCCCAGAGGCAGTCGAGCCCGAGGATTCCTCGCTCGGCTATCCCTGGCGGGTAGCTTCCCTACCGCAACCCAGGGATCAGAAAGCCCTCCCAGAGGCAGTCGAGCCCGAGGATTCCTCGCTCGGCTATCCTTCAGGACAAAAGCCCTCGCCAAGAGGCACCGGACAGTAATCCTGCCTGGCCAAGGGTCCTTAGTAGGCTTCTTACAGCCCCTCCCGCGCTAAGGACCAAAGTCCTCCCAGAGGCAGTCGAGTCCTTGCTCGGCTATCCCCGGCTGGTAGCTTTCTACCACAACCGACAGGGATCAAAGTCCTCGCCAAGGGGCACTGGGCAGTAACCCTGCTCGGTCCCCGTCCTTAATGATCAAAAGTCCTCCTAGAGGCAGTCGAGCCCGAGGATCTCTCGCTCGGCTATCCCTGGCGGGTAGCTTCCCTACCCCAACGCCAGGGATCAGAAAGTCCTCCCAGAGGTAGTCGAGCCCGAGGATCCCTCGCTCGGCTATCTCTGGCGGGTAGCTTCCCTACCGCAACGCCAGGGATCAAAAAGACCTCGCCAAGAGACGCCGAGCAGCTACCCTGCTCGGCCATACTTCGCAAGCCTCTCACGGCCCCTCCAGCGTCAAGGATCAAAGCCCTCGCCAGGAGGCACCGAGCAGCTACCCTGCTCGGCCATCCTTCGCAGGTCTCTCGTGGCCCCTCTAGCATCAAGGATCAAAGCCCTCACCAGGAGGCACCGAGCAGCTACCCTGCTCGGCGCATCCCCAGCGGATATCCTCCTACCCATCAGACGCTGATGGTCTGAAGCCCTCATCGCGAGGCCATCGAGTTCCTTCTTGCTCGACGCATCCTCAGCGGGCATCCTCCTGCCCGTCAGACGCTGATGGTCTGAAGCCCTCGTCGCGAGGCCGCCGAGTTCCTTCTTGCTTGGCGCATCCTCAGCGGGCATCCTCCTGCCCGTCAGACGCTGATGGTCTGAAGCCCTCGTCGCGGAGGCCGCCGAGTTCCTTCCTGCTCGGTGCATCCCCAGCGGGCATCCTTCTGCCCATTAGACGCTGAGCATCTGAATCCCTCATCGCGAGGCCGCCGAATTTCTTTCTGCTCGGTGCATCCCCAGCGGGTAGCTTCCTACCCAACAAGAGACATCAGGTCTATCCAAGTTCGAGTAATCCCCCCTCGACTTCGGGACCATGGAGATGCCTCCTTCTCAGCAGCGCTTGGCACACTTGGCAAGTGATTGAAATCAACTCGGCGACCGATCACTCCGCTTGTCGTTTCCGCATTGAGCTGCATCTCATCAGACGCCGCAGGTCTGCACACTTCGCGTCAGCCAACCGACGCTTGACACGCAGACAGTCGCTTCAGTGACAGGATGAACAAACCGGCACACCTTCCTTAAATGCAGAGATTTCGCCCTGATTCGCTGGCAGAAAAGGCAGCTGACAGCCTGGGGACGCGTCCTGACGAAATCTTAGGAGGGAGCTCTCCCCGGGCGGCCCGGCAGTCCACTCTTGGCCCGACCCGCCAGCTGGTCGGGACAAGAGTGGGGGGCTAATGATGATGCTCTATATTGGCGACCTTCCAGATCAGGACACGTGGCAGGTGACGTGTCCCAGAACTCAGAAGAGAGGACCCACAGGGGCCGATCATGCCACCCCTGTACCCGACCTACAAGCACAAAACTGGCTCACCTCAGGGCCCCTGCAAATTGGCCTCCTCGGCCTCTCAACTCGCTTCCGAGCTACCGCAGGACCAAGATACCTCGGCCCCCTCACTCGTTCCCGAGCTCTCCCGCCGAGACCATCTTCCTCGGTCCCTCCGACCGACCAACTCCACCACTCACAGGCGTAACCGCCGCTCCACAAATCTCGTCATGCGCAGATTCTCCGCCAGCAACATCCCATGTTCCACGTCATCACGATCCCCATTAATGGGCGATCCGCTCTTTACGCGGGCGTGACGTCGGGAGCGTAACTGACGGCGAGATTCTCGTGCCTTCTACTGCGTGCCGCCGCCACTATAAAAAACCCCATCACAGAGGGGTCAAGTAAGCCATTTTTTTACACTTTTGGGCCATTACTCTGCTCGAATCTCATCACTAACTTGAGCGTCGGAGCGGAGGGTTCTCGGTGGTACCAAACCATCCCGGAACTTCTTTGCAGGTACTCGGCAATAGCTTCCTCACCTCACCTCTTCTTCTAAAAACCCATTGAGACCCACACGCCAACGAAGGATAATCAGCTAAGTCCACCGCAAGATCAACGGAAGACAACATCTGACAGGGGCCCGGAAAAGAGCTCCATCAGTTAGGGTTTGGAAGAATCGGACGCTTGGTTCCGAGAGCGGCACTTCAGCGCAACGATGTGGAGTTGGTCGCTGTCAACGATCCCTTCATCACCACCGATTACATGGTGAGATTCTCTTAGATCTGTAGATTTTCATTGGTCTCGTTCCATTTTTAATAGTTGCAGATGAAGCGATCTTGTTTTTGAGCTTGAATTCGCATAGATCGAATCTTTGATGGTAACGATCGTTGAATCTCATAGTTTTAGTTTGCTTAGAACTATGACTGTGTAATCTAATTTGCTTTCACCATCCAATTTTATATTTTGATTGGAAGCTTGATCTTTTTCAACACCATTTAGAATGGTTCTAGGCTTCTTTCCGATTATAGCATGTTTAGTTTAATGTAACTATTGTGATTTTTCTCAGTAGCTCTGATCATGTTATCAAATCTTTTGATTCGAAGCAAGAGTAAATCTAGGCTTCGTTTTGATATTGTAAACATAAAAATCAAAGGGTTTCTAGTGCACACATATATATTGCAAAAAATTAATATACCGGTTATCATCGTATAGTGAAGGCTTCCAATATGGTATATCGGCGAATATGACCAATATTGGATTCAATTATGAATGATTGGCGTTGTTATGGTGTCAAGGTATGTATTTGACGGTAGAGAGAAATAAGAGCGAGATCCGTACGTTGTGAAGCTATATCCTGAAGTATTAATCTTGACATCGAGAGAGCAACCACCGATTGCATCATTCTGTTGTTTTTTATGTTTAGTTTGCGAACCAAAGTTTTGAAGTTTTCATGGAGTTTTGAGTTTTGAAGAGGGCTTCAAGCCCCTTTGATGCGTTTTCATGTGTTTTGGTTTTTAAAGAAGAAATACCTTTTCTTTTAGTCTTGTGTTCAGAATGGGGTTGGGAACATGTTAGGGTCAGGCAGCGCAGCGGAAGCTCGCTGTGGCGTCCAAAGGACCCTCAGCGGCTACTTTTTACGTTGTTCCATCGCGATGGACTGCAACCCTTCGCATCAATCCGAACAGGGCATTCCTAAGGGTAAGAGCATGCGTTTCGCCACTACTGTCACACAGTGAGAACCCCATGGGTCGACATCCCTGTCTAGTAGCTCTGATACCATGTTACGGATTGGTGTTAGGGTTGCTACATTAGCGGACCTAGGCGGAATATCATAACAAAATTTTTAGAAAACTTAACATCAATCAAAACAAGATCAAACATTTACTAGTAATTGCACAACAAGAAATCAAGAGAGCAAGCTTAGAGTTTACAACCTTTGCAGCGTGTCCGATCGTTTATCGGAAGATCCTCGCTAGACTTATGAGCTTCCGATAGAGTGTACAAGCCGACTGCCTCGCCGTAGATGATCCGCGGTGAAAGGAGATCGTCCGAAGCTCCAACTTCATCGCCTATTGGAGTAACTCCCTGTAAGGACTTGCTAGGTGTAGAGAGAGACGATGTGAACAATGGGTTCTCTTTTTTCTTATTTTCCTCACTATTTCTCGACTTGCCATTAGAGTAGTAAGCAAGCTCAAAAGAAGGACGAAGAAGATAAAGATGATGGCTAGAAAAAGAAGTCTCTTCCTTTTATTTTCATTTCTCATCTTTTTATAATTATTAAGAGTGTTTTCTCTCTTCCCCTTTCTCTCTCCATTAGATGTCAAGTGTAGAGAATAGAGGGTTCCACCTCATCACATGCATCTAGTTTGTCATCATATGACAAGTACTGTATCAAAATACAAATGGAAATATGTATCAAATACATACATTAAAACGGAGTAAGAGGGTTTATGCATCAAATACGTACACAATATACACAATATATACACACAATTATAAAGAGAGAATGTATGTATGTTTGTATATGTATGTATATATATGTATCCCATCCCCATTTTCAACATAAGACGAAGAAAAGGAATTTCTTCTTTAAAACCCAAAACACATGAAAACCTATCAAAGGAGCTTGAAGTTCTTTTCAAAACTTAAAACTTCATGAAAATTTCAGAACTTTGATTCGCAAATTAAGCATAAAAACCAACAGAAGGATGCAATCAGCGGTTGCTCACTCGACGTCAAGGTTGATACTTCAGAGTATAGCTTCACAACATACAACTAGCCTATTACATATGAGGAAACGGGTTATCAGCTAGCTGATATTAAACCGTCGGCTAGCCTATTACATAGCTCAATCCGACCGTCAAATCGACGATCCGCTCCGACCATCTTGTTCTACATATGGAGCGATTTATGTGTATGAAAATTCGATCGATATGATGCATTACAAGTGATGGATCAAGCATTTATAAAATTGATGGATGTTAAAACACAATAAAAATGTTATATATTAAGGACACTTGATTAAAGACATAGATAGTGTCAAAGTGATTAAATTTTTTTACATATAGATCAGTCTATGTGTAGAACAAGATGGCCGGAGCGGATCGTTGATTTGACGGTTGATTGGGCTATGTAGTAGGCTAGTTGGCCGTTTAATATCAGCTAGCTAGCTGATAACCCGTTTCCTCTCTCTATATTTATGAAGTCTTTACATGTCAAGTGTGTGACTAGAAATTGGGCTCGCATGTGCACAAGCTGAGCCCAAGCCTAACGGAATAATGAGCGTCTTTATCCGGAAACCCTTAGCGTGCATGTGTGGACGCATCGCATGCGCAACGGATGCAAATCCCCAATTCGGTCCTCACAGGTGTCGCGTCGCCGATCTCCATTTTACCACCTGATTTTTTTTACTTTTATATTGAGTTTTTAAAGCTCTTGACCGAGCTGTCTCGGCCTCCTGAGTGCTGGCCAAGCCTCGGTTCCTCGAGCGTGAACTTGCGCTCGGTGGTCAGATCTATGAGCTCTGGGCTCGGCCTTTATCATGAGATTTTTTTGACTTCGGCGGGTGTGGCGTGGCCGATCTCCATCTTGCCGCCTGATGTTTTTGACTTTCATATTTGAGCTTTTATATGCTGAGCGCGTAACATCGAGCTCTTGACTGGGCTATATCGGCTCATTGAGCGTGGGCCGAGCCTTGGTTCCTTAAGCGCAAACTCAGGATCGGTGCTCGGATTTGTGAGCTCTTGGCTCGGCCTTTATCATGAGATTATGTTTTAATTGATTGCGTATTTTGTAGAGGAAAAATTTGCTGCGAACGTGTAAATCTGGGGAGGTGCGATGGTCGAAACGCGGGACGAAAAAATCCTCCGTACGTTACTCTCTTTTTGATTCAGTTTTAGTCGCCATTGTTGTATTTGTTGGAATATTCGGGTAGATGGAAAAAGCCGAATAAAATAATTTGAATACACATGGAATACAACTTTTCTTTAAAGTGCTTATTCCCCCCACTTGGTTGAGTTTGCTAATGGGTTATCGCGTGATACACTTCCAAATGCAGTGAAGCCTATGGAGTCGGCAACTAGCAATCTTGTCTTGACTAAACCCCCTGTTCCCCTCCGAAAGACGGCGCGCAGGACTGCGATGTCCTGGTACTGAGATTCGGGGCAGATGCTAATTGGTGCTATCCGTCCACCTCTCCGAAGATGCCAAGTTGATTTATGGCACCGTGTATCGAAGGTTTAGACGGATGCGTCCGATGTAGCAGACTTCGTCAGATTCCCCCTCGTTTGAGGGGTTTTTTTTTATTGTGGGGACGCTCTTCCCTGCAGGCGCAAGCCCCTGCAGTTAATTACGCTACCGCATTGCGGTAACAACTTTCTCCTTCTCCAGATGGTCACTTCGTGTCGTGGGTGTTTGTTTTGTGTTTTGTTGCCCGTGGATTGTTTACGGAGACTGAGTTATGTCGTCGCCCGTAGGGCGTGGACTAGTCCAAATCCGTATTATCTTAGATTTGGGTTTGGGGGTTTGGTTTGAGGATACGTCAGCCATACTCGAGGCTAAGATCAACTCAAACGTTTGTTAAGGATACGTTAGTCTAACTTTGAGACTAAGATCAACTTAACGGGATCGTTTAGATCCGACAAAAGAGCATTTGGGCTTTAATGTTCCAGTTTAAGGACATAGTGGTCCATCATATGTATGGCCGTCGGGACCCGTCACCTCTCTGACGGCGTTGAAGGATTACAACGACGGATGTCAGAGGAGTTCAGAGATGTACCCTCGAGCCAGAGTTAATTGGGGGGATTCATAGTCCAGTCTGTTTGAAGGTTTAAGGATACGTTAGCCATCTTTGAGGCTAAGATCAACTTAAACGGGACCGTTTAGATCCGACAAAAGAGCATACGGGGCTCTATTGTTCTAGTTTAAGGACATTGCGGTCCATGGGTAGTTTAAGGACGTTGCGGTCCATTGTTAGTTTTAAGACATCTCGGTCAAGGTTAAGGACGTCGTAGTCCATGGGTTTAAGGACCCCACAGTCCATTATTAGTTTTAAGACATCTCGGTCAAGGTTAAGGACGTCGTAGTCCATGGGTTTAAGGACCCCACAGTCCGGTATGTGCTCTGGATGCTTCACACGGGTTCACTGCCGTGCTCTGCGAGGACCAGGCTCCGCTCTGGACGTTTTCCACGGGGTCAAAGAGTGACATTATCCGCGTTCCACGTAACCAGGAATTTTGCATTAAACACGGGTTTAAGGACCCCACAGTCCATATCAATGTGTGGTCGTCGGGACCCGTCACCTCTTTGAAGACATTGAGGGATTACAATGCCAAGTATCAAAGGAGTGAAGAGATGTACCCTAGAACCGGAATGGCTTAAATAGTCTTTGACCCAATTTGGGATCAAGACCGATTAATTATGTTATGAGCCCATTGGCCCAGTTAATCACAAATTGAGGACTTATGGCCATCTTGGGCTAAGTCCAATCAGGAGAGGCTTTGCCTCCATCCATTTAGCCAATTGGGCCAAAGCCTAGTGTTAAACACTACAGAGCAATCAGTGTTGAACACTGGGAATGAGGTTGACAAGTTAGTGTTTAACACTAAAAGATAATTGGTGTTAAACACCAGCAACAAGGCTTTTCAAATTAGTGTTAAACACTAAAACAGATCAGTGTTGAACACTGGCAACAGAGCCCAGATTAGTGTTAAACACTAAGGTAGTCAGTGTTGAACACTGCAAATAAAGTTTTTTGATTAGTGTTGAACACTAAGGCCCAACAGTGTTTTAACACTGGGTTCGGGAGTTTCAATTTAGTGTTAAACACTAAGGCAAGAGGGGTCACGTGGCAGCACGTGAGAGCACCCTCTCTTCATTTATTCTGCTGAGATTATCGCGTCTTTCAGAGCATCACGTGCCATCACGTGATGGGCATTCAAATGCCTGTGTATTAAAGTTTCTGTCAAGGGTCACGTGGGTCGCGTGGGGTGCTGCCTCAAAGGGGTTTTCTGTAGATCTCCTGGGGGGGTCACGTGGTGACACGTGACCCTGCCTCTATGTATATTGTTTAGAGGATCTGTTAATCTTTTCCCGGAATTAAATTCCTCGTAGGGTTAAACCCTGACAGCAATTTCAGAGGAATTAAATTCCTACTTCCTCTTAAAGGTTTATATTCTGAATAGAGTTGGACTCTGAATTTTCTGTAGGAATTAAATTCCTCATACATGTGAAGAACCAAATAGGGTTAAACCCTAATAAAAGCTTTTAAGGAATTAAATTCCCACTCTCTTGTTAAATTATGATCAAGGGAATTAAATCCCCGCTGTTCCAACAGAACTAGGTTCTTAATTAGGGTTAAACCCTGTTTCTTTTTGTTCTGAAGGAATTAAATTCCCATAACACAGGGTCAAGCCCTAGTTTTATTTCAAAGGAATTAAATTCCTATAGTTCTGTGAGAATTAAATTCTCGTGCTTCCATTCCTTCTCTATGTTTTGGATCTGCATGGCAGGATCTCGACCCATTGAGAATTAAATTCTCAACCTCAAGGGGAGATGTGCTCTTTGCAGATCCTCTATCAAAGAGAGAAGAAATATGTTCTTCTGTTTTATATATCAGAGTTAAACTCTGTTGAGAATTAAATTCTCTTTTCCTTCAAGAAGCCTTCCCTTTCTTACCTAGGGTTTTCTTTTGCAGAAGATCCAAATTCCTCGAAGTATCAAGGCTCTCTCTCCCTTTCTTCCCTCTGCGTATCTATCTCTCTTTGTGTCTCTTGGCTCCTATTTATAGGAGAAGCAGCCGAGTCAATTAGTTTTTGACGAATCTCCATTGAGAGATTTGATTTGCATCCATCATTCGTTTTGGACCTTTGGATTATTAGGTGAATTTTATTCACCATTGGATTTCAAGTCCCGGGATTCTCCTTTGTTGTTTCGGTTAGATTTAAAGGGGAAATCTTTCCAAACCCGAGATTTTCCTATAGATAGATGATATTTCATCACCTCTGAATCTTTAATTCGATTGGTTCCAGATAGTCGCTTTCCTTTGGAAAGATTTGAATCTCTTTCAGAATTTGATTCTGTTGACAAAATGGGCTTTGAAAGCCGGTCACGTGTGACCACGTGACCCATGGTCACGTGTGGGCACGTGACCCCCTTTGGAATGAGCCTTCTTCTTTCTTTTTGCGCTGTCTTCTGGTTGTTGCTTAACCGTCACGTGCCACCACGTGACCCCTGGTCACGTGTGAGCACGTGACCCTGGTCTGGACTCTTTTTCTTGATTTAACTGGAGAACAATTCTGATGTTTTGATCGTCACGTGCCAACACGTGACCCTGGTCACGTGGGAGCACGTGACCTCTTCCGAAGCTGTTTCCTTGATTTGATCAGGAAGCGTTGGGTCTTTGCTGCTGCTTTTAAATGTCACGTGCCGACACGTGACCTAGGTCACGTGGGAGCACGTGACCCTTACTGAAGCCCTTCTTTTTGATGTAGTTGGGAAACTGAACTTGCTTTGATGATACTTTTAGACGTCACGTGCCCACACGTGACCCTTTTCTGAAGCTTTTCCCATAAGCTTTCCTGATTTTAAATCAGGAAACACCCCCAATCCCAAGACCTTTACAGGGCTTGCTTAATAATGTAAAAATAACAATTGTAAAATATGAAGGAGTTTAGGAGTATTCCATCCCTTTTTTCTATTAAGCGAGCATCAACAAATTTTCTTGTAATTTAATATTGTATGCACTTATGCATTTCGTCGCAATGCCTTGATACCTTTTGTATTACCATCAAAAGTTAAATTGCTACTTACTATTCGTTTGTTAATAATCATTCATAGTTCATGTGGTTCGTACATTTCCATCGAGTATTATGAACTATTTGATTGTACATTTTAAATGGGGATATAAAGTAATGAAAAGTTAAAACATAAAAGCAAAACCACGAATATCCATATGTACAACTATTACGTTCAAATTGTTGATATTGGAGGCCACCAATAAAAGAAGTACAATAATCATTCTTAAGCCGTAAGGGGTGTTAGTCCTGGGTAATTAAGAATCTTGAATTTCAAAAATCAAATGACAATCATTTAGATATAATTTCTTTTCATTTTAAATGTTAGTCTTGATTTCGAAATCCTTGTGCTTTTCAAATAAATGGTATTAAGTTGATCTAAAATAGATGACGGTATGAAGACAACCGATGAAGGAAGGATGCAGGCTAGCTAATGTTGGTGGCGGTCATTGGCGGATGGTTTCGGCATCGGTCATTGGCGATTCTCGATGAACGGCTGCCGGCGGCTGCATTGGTGAGCGGCTTTCGGCACCGTGATCATCGACCGGCAGCGGTCATCGATAGACGATTGTTGGCAGGCAGTTGCTGTAGACGGTCATTGGCAGATGACGACAGTCGGTGGTGGTGGACATTTGCCGGCAACGCATTGTTGGACAGTTGTTGACCTCGGCCACCAACAAAAAATGTAATTAGCTTAAAGGAAACAATATATATATATATATATATATATATATATATATATATATATAGCATGTGCCCGGAGCATGCGCAGGATTGAGGGTACTATTTATTTTACCTTCAACATCTTATACTATTTTGTATAATACTGATCATGTGTAATTGCAATCTAATAATTTAATATATTTAACAATACTAATAATAGCTTGTTTCATTTATTGATCTTGTTTAATGCTGCTAGTTGTTTTCCAACTACGTTGAAAATCATAAATATCAACCACAAATCCTTGCTAAAATTGATTTCTTTGATCATGTTCCTTGCACATAAATTTACACTGTCTAATCGAAAGCAGCTACTTTTGTTGTTCGCCTTTTAACTTAAGCCGAGACTTGAAAATATCATAATTATTCCCACGTTCTCTTCTTCTCTCAATGACTCTTTCTTTTTCATTATTTTTATTTCAGATAATTCATAGATTGAGAAGATGTCTTGGATCATATATTCTATTAATCATGTCACACGGGTCGGATTGGATTTGGGTTTGCATTTCTGCCCCGATTAATAATCGGGTCGGGTTAGGATTGACCCGTTTATTGCCGGGTGAACCTTGACCCTACCTGGAGTCTGTACCTGGACCTTACCCGATTGACTGGCCTGCTTTGAGCTTAGGTTGTTATAAACCCGCCCGGCCCGGCCTGCCTTCATCCCTGCTTCTCGTCATGCTCTTTCCTTTTGGCATCGAGTTAGCGTGTAGATATTACCAACCCGAGCCGCAAAATCCTGTTCAAATCTGCAAACCTCTTGGTCTCCAACTCTCAACGAGGCGCCGCCGGAGGACCGCCGGCTCAAGGTTGCTCTGCCTACAGTCAATCATCAATGAGATGGATCCACTTCCAATGCAAGCTCCACTGCTCTACTGCTGCATCCTTTTGTGGGGCCCACTCTCGATCTAGGGTTGAGGTTAGGGTTTTTAACGAAAGGGGTTTTCATGCTCACTGTCCCAATGGCCGTTTCTGCACATGGTCTCCGAGACTGGTAAATGTTTTTTTTTTGAAATGTGATTCCAATTCCATGGTGAAAATGTTATGTTTCTTGGTTTGTTAATTCTAACAAATTAGGTCATAAATTCTAATCATAATGGTGTCTTTGGTTATAAAATTTTTAATTGGGGCCAACACTAATCAATAGATAGGAATTGAACCATGAAATGCTCCTTCATCTGAGCAGCCCTTCAAATTCTAAACTTGTATTAAGATTCGACAATGGAAGCAACCTTGATGGTCATTACTAAATAGTTGCCACTCAATAAATGTGGTAAGCTCAAAGGTTTTTACTCTTGATAAATGTGATAAGCATCAACTTAGCATTTTTGTGATGCCAAAAGGAGAGACTTGAAGGATAAGTGGTGATGTTTGATATAGCAATCGCATCGTCTCGTGGTAAAGTAATATATGGT
This sequence comes from Agapanthus africanus, assembly GCA_030015575.1. Classification (NCBI taxonomy): domain Eukaryota; kingdom Viridiplantae; phylum Streptophyta; class Magnoliopsida; order Asparagales; family Amaryllidaceae; genus Agapanthus; species Agapanthus africanus. The sequence goes on along the minus strand of CM057343.1, from coordinate 503,881,923 downwards.
TACGTAAAGGCTATTAATCTCTGTCATTTCTTACAACTAAGAATCTATGTAGATTAAATTTTTATGACTGTTTGTCTTATTGGGTTAAGTATTCTCTCCCTCTTCTCAAATCTCTCATTTAATGCTGAAGTTGAGAACTTGATAATAAGCAAATAGCACAGCCTCAATTATCTCACAACAGTGGAGATATAGAGATGAATGAACTTTCTCTCGTAGACATATGAAAATTTAACTTAGAACTAGCAAGAAGAAGGATAATACAAAGGTTTAACCAATAACTAGCAGGAACAAGGAGGCTGTCTCTACTTCAGTTATCATTCATGGATTTCAAGTCTTGGTTGAGGATAATTTAAGATACTATATATCCTAGACCAGTTAACATTACAGCTTAAAAAATGACCTTATTGAAGGAGCCATTCAACTTCAGAGAGACACTTTATGCTCTTAACTACTTTATGATCTGTCGCTCTGAGTTCACAATTGGTGAATCCTGACTAGTTGAATTTGATCATCCGAATTGATACTCACGCAAACAAATAGGAGTCGTTGCCCTAGACCAAAAAAGAAAGGTTCTTCTGTTTCCCCTGACTGAGACCTTACTATTACGTGTATTTGGTAATTGAATCAAGCTCGGAGAGTCGGAGCCTTAGGCAATCAGTGATGGAATGAGTGACTTGGCCTAGAGAAAAGAATATCCCATAATGTTTTAGGTTGGCATAACAAAGAAAGAGTGTGCTAAGAACACATACCCTTCACTTTTTGTAAGGTTCGGAGAAACTCGCTTATTCCTCACTAACACTTCTGTCTATTCCTTTCATACAGTTAGTTACAGGTCTGACTTCTGTTGTATATTTAGCCTCTGTTGAAGGAAGGGCAAGAGAAAAGGGAATTTTGAAGAGGGGAAAAGGGGGGAAAAACAGAGAGAACACACACACACACACACAAGGTCTAAACTATCTACAGCTTAGAAGCTAAAATTCTGAATCATAATTTGAACTTGCTATCATTAATTTTTTTAAACCCTTTTTAATTTGTGTATTCCTGATTAGCAAGATTAATGGTTTTCACTAACCGTTTGATTTCAACTGGTATCTGTCTATATCAAATTTACCAACTTTGTTTTTACCACCAGCAGAGATTTATACACCCCCTTTGTGGACAACGATCCATTAGCTTTCACAGCCTGTCTGCATAGATTATCACCAACATATCGCAATAAACGATCTATAATGACATGGGTGGGCTCTGTTGAGAAACGAGAAGTGATAAAAGCCTTGGAAAATTTACTGTCGACAATTGAGGACCCAACTCTTTCCAAAAAGGGCATGTGCAGTGTCTTCATCGAGAGGCTTATAAGATCCGGAAATCTATCAGATGCTGTTTATGCATTTAGCTGCCTGCATAGTAAACAAATCCATCTCGGGCTCAATACTTTTGACATTCTTTTGAATGCAGCAAGTGAAACAGACAATTTAAATCTTTTCGCTGAGATATTCAAGCGATTACTACTTTCTGAACTGCCTCCTGATTTCACTTCTTATGTTCATGTTGCAAAGGCTTTTTGAAATGTGGCCGATTCAGACATTATTAAATTTCATTCGGGAAATTTCAGAAATAACCATTCAAAGAGTGCCAATAATAATGAACAGGATTGTTTTTGTCGCAGCAAAATCCGGGGTGATGATATTCGAAGAGCTGAAGAATTCAAAAGCTAAAGTGGATACTGTTACATTTAACACAGTTCTCGTAATGTTAGGCAGAGCAGGTAAAGTTGATCAAATGCTGTATGAGTTTAATGCAATGAAAGATTTTGATCTTGACCCTGATATTATTACTTACAATACATTGATTAATTGTTTGCGAAGACTTGGGCGATTGGATATGTGCAAATCTTTTGCAAAGGAAAGGGTTGAGAAGGGGATCGAATTAGATTTAAGAACTTATACTGCATTCATTGAAGGGTTTGTCCGAGCAGGGCATTTTGAGGATGCGATAAAACACTTTGATGAGATGAAAAAAATTCATCAACCTTCAATATATGTGTACTGTGCAATGATCGGTAATCTAAAAAAATTTGGAAAGTTTGAAATGACATTGATTTATATGGAATAAATGAATTGTAGCGCTTTAGAGCTTATCGGCCCTGAAGATTTTAAGAGAAGAAAGCAGAGGAATTACAACCGGAAAGTGTGAGTAGGGGGTTCTTGATGATATTGGTGGTTTCTTTTGGGATTTATAATTTAGGGATTTCTTTTTGTTAAAGCTTATGATGATGGCGATACTGCTGATGGAAACCTATGCAGAAAATGGACTTCGAGTATAAAAACCGGTGGTTTCTCGAGAGTCGGTTGTTGAATGGCACTATATTGGAATTTTAGATGCGGCAAAATTCGAAGCTAAATTTGGTCATACACAGGCAAATCTCACATATCATCAATCAATACCTCAACTTTGGTCTGATTCAGGCATTGCTTAGGTATCAATAGAGGATTGATCTTTTGGCTGCGGTATCTTCATCAAATACTTGGTATTTTTCCTTCGAGGATTGTATTTCAGAGTTATTTGTGGATTTAGAATGCCATGGTTTTCTCTCAAAGAAAAGAAAAATATTTCAGAAAGATGGGCTACAAAGCTGCCTCGTGCAATTCTGTTCCAGGTAAGCTACTTATCCAAACTAATAAGCAATTTTACCGTTTGAATTTGATTCCATATTCTCTTTCGTATATTTTAACCCATGGAACTGTGTTATGAGGAACTCCTTCAGCTACATGCTCTATTTGTTGTTGTCGTTGCTCTACAATTAGAGCTTCTGCTTTAGTCGCCTCATTCACAATATTTGTGGCCTCCCTGCTAGCAAATCTAATTTGAGTTTGAAATTTTCATGAAATCCAAAGAAAAATTGAATAGGCTGTGGGCATCCAAAATCCTTTTCAATATTGTCAATCTCCTTTTCTTAACATCTTATTACCGCTGTGAATGTTATGGGTTTTTTTGTGATTGATGTTGTCAAGTCTCGCTATCTCCGCCCAAAACATTGCCTAGCGGGCAATCACTAAATAAGTGAGCTAAAGTCTCTAGTTTGCTTGGTTGCAGAAAACACACTCTTGTTGATCAGTATCATGCTAAGTCTTATCATCCACTCTGCAGTTGGCAATTTATCTTTGAGCAACCTCTATATGAACAAAAAAATTCTTCTTGTCGATGATATTTTTACAAGTAGTTTCGCAACTTGTCTTTTCACTTGAAAATAAGGAGAAAACACGTTGAAATATGGAAGAAAATCTAATCTGCTGAACTTTCTTTTTTCCCATCCTTTCTAGGTTGTTTTACTACTTTGGCACCTATCCCTTCAATATGCTCGTTATATGCGCTTTTGAGTTTTATGCTTCTTCTTTCACCTTTTTTTCCCTTCCTTGCTTGTATGATCCTAGTATTAGGCTGCCTAAGTGGTTTTTTGCATGTTTAGCTGTATAAACGTGTATAAGCGCAATTTAAAATTCATCTGGCAATCTCCGGAATTTAAAAACCGTAATTATGGACATCGGTTCTTTTAATGATACAAAAGAAAGAAAGAGAAAGAATAGAAAATTAAACGAAAGATAAAGAAAAACAAAAAGAAAGTGCATGTCAAGTTACATTGAATGAAGTTCCTATTATAATCTTCTTTTTGAGCTATAAGGTTGGCGTTTATATAATTTTTTGTAAGCCCTTGTTGACTCATGTATCATGGATGAAAGTGTTGGTTGGTTTATATAGGCACTATATTATTACTGCAGAAATACGAATTTGGTTAAGGTTAATGGTCGTGAGCTTTTAAATTTTTTAAAGTTGGCACTTTTTAGCTGATTGTTTTGGAGTTTAGTTTATTTTATAAATTGACAGAAATTTATGTTGCTTTATGCAGTGAGTACTCAATGCAGTTGAATGCTTCCCGTATCAAAGTTCTTCAAGCTCAGGATGATTTAGGGAACTCCATGAAGGAGGCAGCCGCAAAGGAACTTCTGGACATCGGCGATGATCACCATGCATACAGAAACCTTCTGAAAGAATTGATAGTACAGGTACTATGAACAGATTAGTCTATGGAATAAAATATGGTGTAAATTGCAGGAAACTCTGCCCACTTCTTATATAGCAGGATATCACCTTCATTTTCTTCTTTAAAAAATGCACGTTTCACCCAATTTCTTTTTTTTAACTGATGCTATATTTTTCTGTTTCGGCATAATGTCCACCCCCCCCCCCCCCCCCCCAATTTACACCATATTTCTGTTTCAGAATCCTGCTATACAGAAACCTTCTGAAAGAATTGATAGTACAGGTACTATGAACAGATTAGTCTATGGAATAAAATATGGTGTAAATTGCAGGAAACTCTGCCCACTTCTTATATAGCAGGATATCACCTTCATTTTCTTCTTTAAAAAATGCACGTTTCACCCAATTTCTTTTTTTTAACTGATGCTATATTTTTCTGTTTCGGCATAATGCCCCCCCCCCCCCCCCCGGCAAGAATACTGCCCTGTGAAGGTAATAAACTTAATACATGCAACATTAAAATATAGGGGAGTTTTGCTAAGAAAAACTTGCAAAACTGAAAATTTAACATTTATATAAGTGCAACCTTTGCTTTTTCCCTCTTGTAGAAGTTAGGGTGGTATCCTGCTAACGAAGAAGGAACTGTGGTAGTTTCCTTTTAATTTATCCTAAAATATATAATATTTTCATAAGAAAAAGTGATGGCTCATTATAATATGCAAAAGAATGACTTCATGGATCTTATCATGCCATCATAGCGATATATTGTAGAGATGACGGTATAAATTGTCTACCATCCTTATCTTGTAGATACTCCAGGAAAATATCTAATTGTGATGCTTTCCATGAAAGGGCGGTTGATATTTTCGTAAATAGTTGGACATACCACTTTCTGGCCTACTCCTTTTCAAAGTTTTCTGCCCTCCTTTTTAAAAATTAGGGTGGTATTCTGCTAAACGGGTGAAAACTGAGGCAGTTTCCCGTAATTTAGCCTCAACATAAAAGATTTTCATAAAACAAAAGTGCAAAAGAATGAATTGTGCATCTTATCAAGCCACATAGCGATTTATTATAGAGATGAATAGTTTACATTCTCTTTCTTGCATATACTCCAGGAAATATCATAATAATATCTTAATGTGTTATTTTCCCCAAGAGCGCAACACACTTGATATCTCAGTAAATAGTTGGGCATGCCTATGGCTACTCTTTTTTTCCTCTTTAATAAAAGTGTTATGACAGCCCCCCCCCCTCCCCCCGGGCCAACGCGTGATAAAAGAAAATCGCCCAGCCCACTGAGGGTTTTCCATTAAGAAGTAATTTATGAAACATGTCTAATAAAACATAGTAAAGTAGACATATTGAAGCAGAAAGCGCAAGACCCTAGCCTAATGAGTCAAGCAAACAAACCAAAAACTAACAAAAGCTAGTACATAAATTTTTTCCAAGTTAAATATTACTTCGAACCTCAAGCCACTGAAGTTATGGTGCCTAAGCCCATTGGTCAATGTAGTGGAAATCTCCTTTTTATTTGTCGTGTTGCATAAAAAGTGACTTATGTATTAAGATGAGCTACCGTAATGTCACCATTTCAGAGTCTACTTCGATTGAAGGAGCCATTAGTTTTATTGCGTTGCCGGAAAGAGGATCATCATCATGTGGAACATGTTCTGCATTCAGCAAAGCATGAATATGCAGAAAAAGCAAATGTTCATCCAGAGATATAGTAGATCATGAAGTGTACTTGCCTCCTGCTCCTAGCCATCATGATACTCATGGGCCCTATTGGTAAACTCGCTTTCATTTGACAATTAAAAATTTGTTTTTTAACATCTCACTCCCAAAACTTCCATATTTCAAAATTTCACCCCTATTTAAGTTCATAAATCTCCGTTAGTTTTGCAAAGCATCTTATATGAATATTCATGTACTCTATTTAAGTGACTGCTAAATAAAAATAATACCCTTCAAAGTCATTTGCTCCCTTTTCAATTTAGAGTTAGGGTTGTGGTTTTTATTCAATTTCAAGTTGGGGTTTTTCTTTACATAAAAAATAGGGCTTTTCCTCTTCACACATTCATTAGTTGTAGATACACAGATTAGATTATAGATACATATATTAGATTATGCTTCTCTCTTTTTTCTTTTTTTATCAATTTTGATAACTTCAAAAATAAAAATGATCTTTTAGTTTCAAATTCCGTGGAAAAAATGATACCCCATGAGGTTGAAGACGAAGAAAGTGACGACTTACGGATTTTGATAATCCAATTATTTGGTTTTGATGGTAAGTTAAACATGAATAGTCCGTTTAGTATCATTTGCTTATCTTGCTTATCCTATCGACACTAAACTTGTATACACTTGATTTTTAGCTTGCATATCATATATTGTGTGTATACCGAGTAATATATTAATATCTCATTGTATACTTGCGTTATATTCTTGATATCGATATATTACTCTCATTCATTATTTTGGTAATTCATAATATGAATATATACATATGTGTTCTATAGTTTGCTTGTCATATATCATGTATATATAGTATATCAATATCTTATACTTTGCATTTGATTGATTTCTTGATATTGAATATACTGTTCATTTCATGTTTGTGATATCGGAACAATGAATGTTTCATATACTTGTGTTCAAATATCTTGCATTTTTTCATAACATGGTATATGATATGCTTTGTCGTTTTGATATTGGATTTCATGATATCTCACGGCACAAGCGTATAAAGGAGGATAAAGGTTATTGAGCTTAAACGAATTTTATCTAACGGAGATAGGAGGATATCGGACGAGTGCTTCTCAATTTGTCAAGATCTAGCTATGAATAGCTAAGAAGTGATGCAGCCCGAACTATCAAATCTTGTCTGATTCGCGCGTTCCACCAGCCAAATCGAAGATCTCGCAAAATCGTCTGGGTCAATGGAGATGCTGCATGCATTACAGACATCTCTCAAAATTGCGAAATTCCATCGTTTAGGGCTTCGAAATCGCGTATCTCTAATGAAGGTTGCACCAAGAAACCAAGTCCTAGTTTGATGCATTATGAGTTGAAGCCAAATTAAAGATTCATCAACCAATGCTTATGAGTGACGTGTCCAAGTTTGAAGCTATGAAGCTATGAAGTCAAGTTCAAGCGCATGTCAGAGTTCGAGAGCTCGAGACAACAAAAATTCAAGAATTCGAGAATTTGCGATGCCGACATATGAATCTTTGTAAGTACTCTATAAATTATGGTTATATTAATTAGAGCTCTAGAACACTCACCCACGTTAGCACAAACATTTTACATTGCATGAACATCGAGGTTTTCGATTTATAATTGTTTTTTTCTTATAAAACATAAGTTTCTGAGTTTTTATGCTTCAGACTCCTGTCCCCATGTACTTCAGACGTGTGTCTTTATATATTTTTACAAAATCCCCAAATGTCAGAATTATCAGTTTTCATACGTTTTGTGCTTCAGACATCTGTCCCTTGTTTATTCAGACGTCTGTCTATTCTCTGTGTTTTCATATGGCCTATTTTTTATGAGATATAGACGTAGACGTTTGATGAAGATTTTCAAAATGGTTTTTTTGTTCTTGTTCTTCACACGTCTGTTTCTGATCTGTGTTTTTGAAAATATAGCCATTGGGTTTTATTTTGTTAAAACTTAAGACGTCTTTCTGATTGTTTTTCAGACGTCTGTTCTTACTGAAAAATGACAGTTTTGAGTTATAACGGCTAGTTTTTCATTGGGGCTATAAAAAGAGTTTTGGGTTAGTTTTATGAGCTCTTATCACTCAATATTTCAGTTGCTATTTATTCCTAAGTGATCAAGAGAGAAAATCTCATTTATTATAAGAGTTCAAAAGAGTTTTTGCATTTGCTATCCAAATCACTCTCACACACAATCAAGAGCTTCAATTGATCATCCATACCTGATAGAGTATTAGTTTGAGCTTGAGAGAAACTATTTAAGAGTATTGTGCTTATTGTAATCCTCTGCTTTTCTTTGTGTGAGAGTACTTAAGTGCAAGAGTGCTTTTGTAAGAGAGAAGTTATTTTTTTTGTGTGTGAGGATTCTTGAGTGCAATGATACCTTTGTAAGAGAGGAGAGCTTGTAATCGAGAAGAGTCGTGTGTCGAGTGATGTGTTGCGGGTGCATAACATGTTTGTCTCATCGAAAACGTGATTAAGTGGAACGAGTTCGTACGTCTAAAGAAAGTGGATTAGGAGATCTCCCGAACCACTCTAAATCTTGCGTGTTTTCATTTGTTATTTCTATCTCTTGCTTTATATTTATAGATTAGAAATTGCATGTTAGGTTTATTGCTTCCGCTCTATATGCCTATTATTTGATATTGTTGCTTGCTTGTGGTTTATGTTCATAATTGTGATTAGCTTAGCCACTTATCTATATTGTTATATCGCTTGTTAGGTTTAGCAATTGTGATTTGTATTTGTAAGAATCGTATAATATTTAATTTGGGTATATCGGTTGTTTATTCCTTTTCATCCCTCTATAGGAATAGTTTCAGAAAGAAGAGGAAGGGGTCTCTTGATTTTTAAGAGGAGAAAGAGGAAATACTTATAACTCAGGTAGTTTCAGAAAGAAGAGGAAGGGGTCTCTTGATTTTTAAGAGGAGAAAGAGGAAATACTTATAACTCAGGTTCTTATTAAAACAAACCAATCCTGGTTAAATTCAGTCGAAATATAGGTAAAATGTTTTTTTTTGTTTAACAGAGAAGTTTTGGAGTGAAATTTGGAAATATGAATTTTTGGGGGTGAAATTTTGAAATATGAAAGTTTTGGGGGTGATATATGAAAAAAAACCTTAAAATTTTATGGTTTTATGTCTTTAACCAGGGAAACATGACCATGGTTGTGGCATATGTATATACTCATTCAAACATAAGCCGAATTTGTCAAAATCAAAATCTTATTTGAGCACCCGGTACTGTACACATCTACCCAACCATATGAACTGGATAACTACATGCAATCTCATGGCCAGCACTTTCATGTTGTGTTTCCATAACGTAGAAGCAACATCTTCATTGTAATAAAAGTTCTTGGTGAATCCTATGCTAAATGTATGATGCCAAGCATGACCGTTTTCTGCTGCTATGTCCTATTGAGAAGAGCTTCAAAGGCATAATGTTGGTTGAAAACAACCATATTGGGAAGTGCTTAATAAAGAACAATCTCCAACCAATGAATACGTTACGAAGAACACCCACTCACCCACAATCACGCCTAATTTTAAACTAGGTTTTTTTTCGAAATAGGAAGATTATATATTAAAATTAGTAAAATAATATAATTTAAATTAAAATTAGCAGAATATGGCGGTTTATTGAAGGCGGGATCGATAACTCATTCTATCACCCCCACCCGCTCCCCTACCCGTCCCATCCAATAAAGAGAGCGGGTTTCTATAAAGGCGGTTTATTGAAGGCGGGTTCGGGAGGGTGGGGGCGGGTTCTTGTAACCCGCCCTTAAAATTGTTAAAAAATTAAAATAAATCAAATATTAAATTTAAAAAAGATTTTTTGTAAATATTCGGTTCCAAAAACCCTTTCTTCCCAAGAATAAACTATAAGATTGTTGTTATTGTTACGTAACCGGTTATTACTATTTATATAGAAGTAATTCAATATTTAGATCATACTATAAATATGAATCTTGTATACACTTCAATAACAAAATGAATCCATTAAAATAATTGGACACTTTGACACCCATTTGTAAAAGTATACAATTATCGTTTTTCGTTTTCCTTTCCCTTTCCCAATCCGAGAAGGCTTGACATAAGCCTATGCCTCTTGGGGCGACTGGACGATCCTCCCGTATCTTGGGTATATGGCGGCGGCGTGTGCTCTTCTGTTTCGTCTTCAGCATCGTTTTGGATAGGCTGTTGTTCCGCAAATCCTGAATGTGGGACAAGTGTCGGATATGTGCTGCCTCCCAACAACTGTATGTAGGACAAAAAATCCGTCTCCCAACTGGGCTGTTGTGAAGAACCTGTCCCGTTTTCATGCTGTTGCTGTTGCACAAAATCTGGCCTCCATGGCTGCGCAAAACCTATTCCCCAAGATTGTTGCGCAAAACCTGACCCCCAAGACTGCTGTTGCGCAAAACCTGTCCCCCAAAGCTGTCGTTGTTGCGCTTGTTCAATATGCCGGGGTTGCTGCTGACAGTATGGTGCTCCGAACTACTGATCCCGCTGCTCTGGATCTGCCTGATGCTGCGGTTCTGGTTCCGGCTCATGCTGCGGCTCTGGTGCCGGCTCGTGCTGCGGCTCTAGCGATGGCGATAAACGTGGAAGCATTTGATATGAACTGAATATACCACCAATATATGAGTCTACAGCAGAAAATAAAGTCCGAGTATCTGGTCCAGCATCAGTCGGATATGGATCCTGTATCAATGATCGTATATGATGCAACCCACGAGCCTGTCGTTATATTAAAAATAAGATATAATTATTGACTCATGCCGCCGGATGTTAAAAACTAATTTAATTTAATAAATTTAACTTATCATTCCTCGTTCCACGTGGCCTCTAGGCTCGTACTGCTGGATGTTTGGAAAGTCATTAGGGGGAGCAGAAAGATATTTTACAGTAACACGTTTATACCATTGTAGATATGTTTCTGTAGCGTCGGTGTTTGTTTGGTCACCTATTTTATATTACGCTGCATGTCTTCCCATCTCAGTAAATATTGATGATAATCCTCCCTCCAATCACGCTCTGTCTTTTCTCCTTGCATGTCTCTCTATTGTCATAGGTGCAGTCGGCGGAACAGAAATATGTTGTAATCTACTAAACTGTCGCAACACCCAGTCCGGTAGGTGCATGATCACGATATTAATGCATAGTAATGGGCATCAAACCCGTCAAACCGGCTCTCCTTCGATACAGATGCCGGATAATCCTTACAGACGATTTACTGTATAAGGCGTCCACGTGAACTACGCAAATAACATAGTACAAAAATTATAATGAAGCTAAATTAAATTTTTTTAAACAAAGTTAATTATCTAATGTATGGTTACCTGAGTCGCCTCCATGCGATCCAACTCATCTCTATAATACTTAAGCACTCGACGAGGAGCCTTAAAAGATTTCTTGCCACTCCACCAAGAGCCGAGAGGCTTTCTAGGGTTATCCACGGCAGAAATATGAATGCGATCTGGTCTTCCCATACACATGTGCTCCCATGACCAAATCTATATATAAAGTGTCATAATATTAGAAAGAACTAATATTACAATTTTACAAATGTCTCCCATTTAAAAAATATTATGTATATGAAGTAATGTAATGCAGCCATAAATTTTATTCTTCGTAGTAGCACATGCCTTATATAGTTTCTTGCAAAGATAGACCATGACCCCTGCTCTCCAAGCATACTGGCCATACACATCAAAATCCATAAGAAACCGAACGTATAAAGGATGGACATGCGCTGCCGATTGGTCCGGCATCAATCAAGAACCGATCATGTACAGAATGTAGGCACGTGTATGTCTATCCAAGACATCATCGGTAGCTTCGTCAGGGATATTAGTAAATGTATTTTTGAGCCAGTTTAAACTGATCTTATACCTCTGAGTATACCCTCCTGGTATCTGAATTTTACAATTAATTGTAAATTAATATCACTGTAAAATACTTAAACTTTTGATTTAAAAAGATTACAAATTATACTTGACCGAGAGCAGACTCAATATATGTATCCCAATATGGGTGCTCGGTTTCTAGACCCATAATTGTACCTCCAACCAATTCAAATCCATTCACATGTAAACCAAGTAAAATGTCAATATCCTGGAGTGTGATATTGGTCTCATCCCATCTAAGATGAAAAGTATGAGTCTTTTTTCTCCAATGCTAAAAAAGAGAGGTAATAAGACCGGTCGAGTTGGATATGACGAAGTAATGAAACTTCATAAAATCCGGCTCTTCAAATCCGTTCGATTATACGATAATCAGTAACTTGCCACTTGTCAGAACTATGACTGACGACTGTAAGATTATCTCCATCCTGTAAAATTTATTCATATTATTTTTAACTATTAGAATTAAAAGAAACAGGTATTGAAACAAATTTAATAAGTTTTGAATCTTTCCTTCCCGTGTAATATAGTGAAAGATCTATACTCGTTTTGATTTACGAGTAGTGATTTGTCGAATAATTGATTTTCCATTCATTTTTTTTTTGAAATTACAATTACTTGAAAGATTGGGAAAGTTGGTGGGTATAGAAGGGAGTTTGGACAGAGATAGTGAAAAGCAGAGCGAAAAAGCCGGGTTTTATAGGGCAAGGAGGACGTGTTCTAAGAACCCGCCCTCACCTTTGCCCACAGAAAGTTTTGTTTTTTTCCTTAAAACATAATCTCATGCCCATATGTTGTCAAATCTTCTTTTAAAAAAGTAAATGTGATAATACGAGTCTTTTGTTTTTTTAAAAAGGAATCTGAGGTGTGTTGTCAAATCTATATTTAAAAAAGAAGGTTTTGTTTTTTTAAAAAAGAATCTCAGTCCCTCTTCCAAGATCCCGCTCTCGATGCACCTTAGGTCAATACTATAAATACGTCGAGATCGTGTTGGAATGATGCGGATGTATGGGAAAAATCTATGTTTAGTATATAAATTTTTCTTATATAAATTATTCTTAATATTTCCGTATTACGAAGAAAATAAACATAATCACTACTTGTTTCAGAATGATTTACCTTTGGAAGTTTGTATATGGTGAGGAGGGACTGAGATTCTTTTTGGAAAAAAAAAAACAAAACCTCTTTTTTTAAAATATAGATTTGACAACACACCTCAGATTCATTTTTAAAAAAACAAAAGGTTCGTATCATCACATCTACATTTTGAAAGGAAGATTTGACAATACATGGGCAGGAGATTATGTTTTAAGAAAAAACAAAAGCTTTCTGTAGGCAAAGGTGAGGGCGGGTTCTTGGAACACGTCCTCCTTGCCCTATAAAACCCGGCTTTTTCGCTCTGCTTTTCACTATCTCTATCCAAACCCTCTTCTATACCCACCAATTTTCGCAATCTTTCAAGTAATTGTAATTTAAAAAAAAATTCAATGGAGAATCAATCATTCGACAAATCACTGCTCGTAAATCAAAACGAGCATAGATCTTTCAGTATATTACAGGGGGAGGAAAGATTCAAAACTTATTAAATTTGTTTCACTTGCCCGTTTCTTTTAATTCTAATAGTTGAAAATAATATGAATAAATCTTGCAGGATGGAGATAATCTTACAGTCAGTCATAGTTCTGAAATTGGCAAGTTACTGATTATTGTATAATCGAGCGGATTCGAAAAGCCGGATTTTATGAAACTTCATTACTTCGTCATAGTCAACTCATTACCTCTCTTGTTGAGCGTTGGAGAAAATAGACTCACACTTTTCATCTTTAGATAGGATGTGGCCACTATCACACTCCAAGATATTGGCCTTTTACTTGATTTACGGGTGAATGAACTTGGATTGGTTGGAGGTACAATTGTGGGTCTAGAAACCGAGCATCTATATTGGGATACATATATTGAGTCTGCTCTCGGTCAGGTATAATTTGTAATCTTTTTAAATCAAAAGTTTAAGTATGTTACAGTGATATTAATTTACAATTAATTGTAAAATTCAGGTGCCAGGGGTATAAGATCAGTTTAAACTGGCTCAAAGATACATTTACTAATATTCCTGATGAAGCTACCGATAATGTCTTGGATAGACATGCGCGTGCCTACATTCTGTACATGATCGGTTCTTGCTTGATGCCGGACCAATCGGCAACGTATGTCCATCCTTTATACCTTCAGTTTCTTACGGACTTTGATGTGTATGGCCAGTATGCTTGGGGAGCAGGGGTCCTGACCTATTTTTGCAAGAAACTAGATAATGCATGTGCTCATACGAAGAATAAAATTTGTGGCCGCATTACATTACTTCAGGTACATAATATTTTTGAAATGAGAGACATTTGTAAAATTGTAATATTAGTTCTTTCTAATATTATGACACTTTATATAAATATTTGGTCATGGGAGCACATGTGTATGAGAAGACCATATCGCTATTTCTGCCGTGGATATCCTTGGAAAGCCTCGCGGCTCTTGGTGGAGTGGCAAGAAATCTTATAAGGCTCCTCGTTAAGTACTTAGGTATTATAAAGATGAGTTGGATCGCACGGAGGTGACTCAGATAACCATATATTAGGTAATTAACTTTGTTAAAAAATTTTAATTGAGCTTCATTACAATTTATGTACTATGTTATTTGCGCAGTTTACGTGGACGCCTTATACAGTAGATCGTCTGCAAGAATTACCCGACATCTGTATCGAAGGAAAGCCGGTTTGGCGGGCTCGATGCCTACTACTATGCATTAATATCGTGGTCATGCACCTACCGGACCGGGTGTTGCGACAATTTAGTAGATGGCAACATATTTCTGTTCCGCCGCCTACGTCTATGACAATAGAGGGAGACATGGGAGAAGGAAAGGCGGAGCGTGATTGGAGGGAGTATCATTATCAATATTTGCTGAGATAGGAAAACATGCAGCGTAATATTGCCTTACAGCAAATAGGTGACCAAATAACCACCGACGCTATAGAAACATATATCTACAATGGTATAAGCGTGTCACTGTAAGATATTTTTCTGCTCGCACTAACGACTTTCCAAACATTCAGCAGTACGAGCCTAGAGGCCACGTGGAACGAGAAATGATAAGTTAAAATTTTTAAATTAAATTAGTTTTTAACATCCGGCGGTATGAGTCAATAATTATATCTTATTTTTAATATAACGACAGGCTCGTAGGTTGCATCATATACAATCATTGATACATGATCCATATTCCACTAATGCTGGTCCAGATACTCGGGCTTTATTTTCTGCTGTAAACTTGTATATTGGTGGTATATTCAGTTCATATCATACGCTTCCACATTTATCGCCATCGCTAGAGCCGCAGCATCAGGCGGATCCAGAGCAGCGGGATCAGTGGTTCGGAGCACCATACTGTCAGCAGCAATCCCGGCATATTGAACAAGCTCAACAACCAGAGCAACGACAGTCTTGGGGGACAGATTTTGCGCAACAGTCTTGGGGGTCAGGTTTTGCGCAACAACAACAGTCTTGGGGAACAGGTTTTGCGCAGCCTTGGGTGCCAGGTTTTGTGCAACAGCAGCAACATGAAACCGGGACAGGTTCTTCGCAACAACAGCCCAGTTGGAGATGGATTTTTCGTCCTACATACAGTTGTTGGGAGGCAGCACATATCCGACACCTTCCCACATTCAGGATTTGCGGAATAACAGTCTGTCCAAGACGATGATGAAGACAAAGCAGATGCCGCCGCCGCCATATACCCAAGACACGGGAGGGTCGTCCAGTCACCTCAAGAGGCATAGGCTTTTGTCAAGCCTCCTCAGATTGGGAAAGGGAAAGGGAAACGAAACGCGATAATTGTATACTTTTACAAATGGGTGTCAAAGTGTCCAATTCTTTTAATGGATTTATTTTGTTACTGAAGTGTATACAAGATTCATATTTATAATATGATCTAAATATTGAATTACTTCTATATAAACAGTAATAACACTTGTCACCAGTTACGTAACAATAACAACAATCTTATACTTTATTCTTGGGAAGAAAGGGTTTTTGGAACCGAATATTTAAAAAAAAATCTTTTTTAAATTTAATATTTGATTTATTTTAATTTTTTTAAATTTTAACAATTTTAAGGACGGGTTCCAGGAAACCGCCTCCACCCTCTCAATGAAGAGGGTAGGTTCACCCCCTCAATAAAGATTCCTAGGAACCCGCTCTTTTTATTGGATGGGACGGGTGGGGGAGCAGGTCGGGTGATAGGGCGGGTTATCAGATACCGCCTTCAATAAACCACCATATTCTGCTAATTTTAATTTAAATTATATTGTTTTACTAATTTTAATATATAATCATCCTATTTCGAAAAAAAACCCCTTTAAACAACAAGTTTGTTAAGAAAAAATTACTTTTTTTCTTATAATTTTGGACTTTCCAAACTTCTATAATTTTAAAAAAGAAATTCCAAACTCAGTTTTTCTAAATAATACGCCTAATTCTTCTCTGTTAATTAAGGGCTCTGTCAGTGTGGTCTTAGTTTATGGGTTAGTTAAGTTAACTAGGGTTAAATTAAATTTTAATTACATTTAATCCATTTTCTTTCTCCCATCATCTCTCTCCTCTCTCTTTCTCCCCATTAAAACTCTCTCCTCTCAATCACCCATCTTCTTCCTCCTCTTCTCCCTCTTCCTTCCCACCCTAGCACCTAATCCTATGGTTAATGTCTCCTCCAATCACCACTCTAATCATCATGCACCATGCTCCGCCTCCTCCCCACCGACGTCGCCGGAATCACTTCCTCCACCAAAACACTCTCCTTTCCTTCCTCCACTTCTCCTCCTCCTCGGCCATGCTTTAACCCTCCTCCACTGCACTCCTCGCCTCCCCTGCAGCATGCCACTTCTCCCCTGTTGTCTCCATCCTCTCCCCCCTCTTCGCCTCTTTCTGTCCATGTTTAATGTTAATTGGATATTAATCCCAGGTAAAACAACCATAATGGCTATGATTATATTTAATTAATGGAGTTTGGATGTTAATTGGATGCCAGTTAACTAGGTATATTTTAATTAACTTTAGATATTTGGAGTGTCCTTTTTAGAAAAACCGAGTTTAGGGTGTCAAAAATAAAAAAATCCAAATTACTTATGTTAAAGTTCAGTATTAAATAATAATTATTAACGAACTTCAGATATGTTTTGAGGAAAGATAGAAGACACCCTATGGTCCCATGAAGAAGTGTGACCGACATGTATTTTCTAAATATAGTTGTTCCAGAATGTGTGATGTTAAATTCATGCTTATTATATTTAAAAGGGTAAAATTTACTATACTCTATCCGCCTTTTGAGGTTTCTGAGATAACCCCATTGAACTTTAAAAATACTTTAAAATCCCATTGAACTACAATATTGTATGAAATTATTATTTTGATTGACTCGTGTAAACCACAGTTGGATTAAATAATCCTAAAATGTCTTACGGATAGATTGAATAGACTCAAATGGACCGAATATGATATTTTTTTGACAAAAATACTGTTCATTTTTTTATTAAAATACCCTTCAATGGGGTTTTATAGAGTTTTTAAAGTTCAGTGCGGTTATCGCAAAAAACTCAAAAGATGGATGGGCTTTAGTAAAATTTACCCTATTTAAAAATTTACTTAGTCAAATTATCAAAATAATATGTTTCTTTTATGATGAAAGGAGTTTGTTGGATATACATGTTTACTCTTGGTATTGCCTTGCGTGTTGTTCATTATGTTGTCATATATATATATATATACATATATATATATATATATATATATATGGTTTTGTTTCCTTGGTTTTGTTAATATATCCGGATGTAATTTTTCTTAAACTCTAACTAATTAATCATCTGGTTTCGAAATCCTCTGTTTGGCCTAATTCTTTTTTAAGAATTATGTTTATTTCTTAACTATACTGTAGTGACTAATATAGTTGGTTCTTGCTGGTGATACTATTGATATTCAGCTGGGGGGCGGGGGGAGGGGAGGAGGTTGTGCTAGCTTCGAAAGATGGAAAGATTGTCTGTGAAAACACGCTTGATGCAGGACTTGAAGTCATCTTTCACAAAAAGTTGCCGGAGGTGCTTATCCTATCTTCTCATAGTTCCCTGATTATAGCAATTTGTTGAAAGTAAAAACCAAATGATGAGACTTTAAATATAGTCCCAAGTTGGAAACAACAAAAGAAACACATGAGTATACGATATAAAATGGGTCAAATCTTAACAAAGCTTGAGTCTTATTGTTGGAACTCACTTATATCAAAGTCCCATGTGTACTTATAAAAGCCCATCACTCTCTCAACTTTAAATAAAGTTTAAACTTTAACACAATTTTCGAAATTTAATTTTGAAAATCACACAAGTATATATACGGGATTTTTTTTTTATTGCTTTTACTTGTATGTCTTTGTGTTTGTTTCTCACCATAATATTAGTCATCTTAGAGATCGGTATTTTGTCCTTGGCAAACAAACTTATTTAGTTTTTTGAATATTGCTGATCTCAGTGAACAGCAAGGTGTTTTCTTCTTCCTATGGTAAATGACCTATATTGATAACTGCACCCTTAACATCCAGGATGCTTTAATAATTGGCATATTAATTTTGCATCATTTTTCAATTTCTCTTTAAATGAGGGGCTGATGTCCTGTGCATGTAGATGGATTCTAGGGCAATAAGACTTGCAAGGGGTAATCCTAACATGCATGTAATACTATTGTAATAATACCTGACATGATGTCAATGCTTTGCTTATTGGTCATTTCCGAGTTTCTGTATGCTTCACCATGAAGAGACGAGTGCGTTGCGAGAAGTTACCTTATCAAACAGGACGATGGCACTAGTTCTAATGGATATTGCTCAATTTAATCATAATATCCTTATAAATCTTCATTGTTTATAACAGGCCCAGAAGAGGCTTTTCGGTCAGCCTGTTTGATTTTTCGTTGCTATACTTGAGAAGGAACCACCAGATTGTAAGTGAAGATTCAGTTCAAATATCCCGGAAACCATCACTACAACAAACACCCCTTTATTCCGTTGGGTATAGCCCGACGAAATAAATTTCCTCCCGACGGAATAACTTGATATCCGACGAAATAAATGTCGACGGAATAGGTTTATTCCGTCGGGTGCTTAATATATTTCGTTGTATGGTATATTTCATTTGAAGCCGCATTTTGGGGCCGCATTTTGGAACGCATTTTGTCGACGAAATAGATCATTTGAAGCCGCATTTTGGGGCCGGATTGGTGAGCTCCGCAGACGCCTGAGTGAACTTCTTTCATGACTTTCTGGGCTTCGGCCGATGACAGACATCTGAGCCAGAGTTGTTCATATGATCTGCGGTATAGCGTATTATTTACAAACACGTATCGAAGAGCTCTCTTCTTCAATTGAATCCTCGCAGATTTTCCTTCGGGCAGCTTGTCGTATCGGAGGTACCCTATGAAGGGCTCTTTCCAATCGTGCTCGTCTTGAACAATCGAAGCTTCTTCGGCAGGACTGCTCTTCTGTTCTGCGCTTTTCTCTTCTCGTAGAGAGACTGGGGGTAGAATTTGCAGGCTTCTGACTGTGATCAGAATTTCATCCATGTCAGGATCAGCCAGCTCCTTGGCTAAGCGAGCGAGTACGTCAGCTTTTCCATTCAACGCCCTAGGAACTCTCTTCAGCTCAATATGGGTGAACTGTTTCATAAGCTTCACCACCCGGCTTCTGTACCGAGCTAACTCGGGTTTGTATATCTTATATTCGCCACTTACTTGGTTGACAACAAGCTGGGAATCACCGTAGACTCCTAGCCGAAGAATTTCCATTTCTATAGTGAGCTCCAGACCGGCTATCAGAGCCTCGTACTCATTCTCGTTGTTTGTGCGAGGCTCGGTGAGAGCAAAAGAACGCCGTAGGGTTCCCATCAACGGCGTGATGAACATCAATCCTATCCCTGCTTTTATCTCCGGGACGCTTGATTTACTGGAGGTCCTTACTGATGAGGCTCCATCGAAGTAAAGCTCCCAACATGACTCGCTATCCTCGAGGTGCAGCACTTATTCATCGGGTAATTCGCAATTTAGCGGCGGCCCTTCTGGTATAGGATGAGCAGTGAGGAAATCAGCGAGGACTTGCCCTTTTATTGCTTTCTGAGGAGTATAAACTATGTCAAACTCAAGCAGCATGAAAGCCCATCTTGACATTCTGCTGGCGAGGCTTACTTTGGTCATTAAGTGTTTGAGCGGGTCGACCTTGGAGATCAGCATAACCCGATGAGCGAGCAGATAGTGCCCCAGCTTCTTCACAGCGAATATCAGAGCCAGGCATTGCTTTTCGATCGGGGAATAGTTGTGTTCTGCCCCGATTAAAGTTCGACTGAGGTAGTAGAGGGCATTTTCTTTTCCCTCTTCGTTGTTCTGGGCAAGGAGCCCACCGAGTGACTCATCCAGTGCGGCAGTATAGAGAATCAACGGTTTATTTGGGATAGGAGCAGCAAGCACTGGAGAGTGTGACAGGTACCATTTGATACTTTCGAATGCTTCTTGACATTCGGCATCCCAGGCAAAAGGAGCTCCTTTCTTCATGAGTTTTGAGAAGGGCCTCCATCTCCCCGATAGATTTGAGATGAACTTTCGTATGTAAGCGAGCTTGCCTTGAAAGGATCTTAGTTGCGTCAGACTCTTTGGTGGGGGTATCTCCATGATGGCCTTTATCTTGGATGGGTCAACTTCGATCTCCTGATGTCGGACTATAAAGCCTAGGAATTTTCCTGATGACACGCCAAAAGCGCACTTTAGAGAATTCATTTTCAGATCGTATTCCCTCAATCTGGTGAAACGGTTCTAAGATCTTGGATGTGATCGGCCTTGGTTTTAGTCTGGACAACCAGATCATCAACATAGCATTCAACGACTTTATGGATTAGGTCATCAAAGATATTGGTCATTGCCCTTTGATATGTAGCATCTGCGTTTTTCAGTCCGAACTGCATCACTTTGTAACAGTATATGCCAATCGGGGTTCGAAATGCTGTATGCTTCTCATCCCTAGGCGACATTTTTATCTGATTGTACCCAGACGAACCGT
Organism: Agapanthus africanus; assembly: GCA_030015575.1. Taxonomy (NCBI): domain Eukaryota; kingdom Viridiplantae; phylum Streptophyta; class Magnoliopsida; order Asparagales; family Amaryllidaceae; genus Agapanthus; species Agapanthus africanus. The sequence continues at coordinate 503,861,126 of CM057343.1, read as the reverse complement.
CCATGAAGGTGAATAGCTCGTAATTTGAGGTGTCATCGACCATCATTTCCATGACCGGAAACGGGAAATCATCTTTAGAGCATGTCTTGTTAAGGTCCCTGAAATCGACACAAACCCGGATCTGCCCATTTTTTTTCTTTACTGGGACAATGCATGCGATCCAGTTTGCGTATTTCTCTTCCCTGATGAAGCCAGCATCGATAAGTTTCTTAGTTTCCTCGATGACCTTTTCTTCCAGTTCCCTTCTCATTCTTCGAGGAGCTTGTTTGACTGGCTTAGCATCAAGAGATATAGCCAGCTTATGCACGACCACTTCAGGGGAGAGGCCAGGCATTTCTTTGTACGTCCACGCGAAGCAGTCGGCGAACTCATGTAGCAGGGCGATTATCTGTTTTTTCATTTTCTCTGATAAGAGTGAGCTGATGTAGGTCGGTCTTGGGTTATCAGGTGTTCCCAAATCGATCTCAGTTAGCTCATCGAAGGTTGCTTGTCCACCATCTTCGAGATCTTGAGGGGCTTTTTCTGCTTGGCTAGCTCGTCTTCATCATTTGACTCTTCGCTGGCTTCATCAATATGGATCATATAGCATGCTTTGGCATCGGGCTGAATGAAACCTAAGTCCCGTCTATCTGGAATTCGTCCATCGATGAGTGTTCGGACCTGAAGCAGATGCCATAGCCCTTCATAAAGCTTTGCTTCGGATTCCGTTTGATATAACCGGCATCCGCACCTTTTAAAGTATTCCCGCATCTCGGGCGCATATTTGGGATTGAGGATGGCCCTTATGCCTCTCTCGTATGGAAGGCATGTCACAGACAAATCGTCCAGGTGCGCGACAGGGTTTGACCCATAAAACAGGATGCCCTTCTGTCCACTTTTCATTCCGAGAACGTAGAAAGTTTTCAGCTGGTCCACGGTAGAGACTGACAATGCTTCGAGCTATTTGCACATCTGCTCCGGCACCTTTGTGATGGCTAGGGACCCTTCTGCAATTTCGAAGATCTCTCGTAGTTTCACTTGTTGCATGGGAGTCCAATCTGCACAACTGTTGCAAGGCAGGTCCTCTTCCTCCGACTCTTTAGTGTCGCTGCCAAGATAAGGGCGGACTTTGCCGCTAGATGGGCCTTCAGTATCAGACTCGTCCGTATCGCTACCGAAACGAGAGCGAGTTTTACGAAAGGACGGACTTCCAACGTCGGACTCATCAGTGTCACTATCGAAACGCGGGTGCACTTGGGCGTTTTTGCTTTTGAAAATGGTAGCTGGCTCAGATTTTCTTTTGAGTTTTGGGGTCGCTCTGTCCTCAGTCAGTTGTGACTTAGCATTTTGGTGGTTCATAAAGTATCGAGAATCCTCATATCGGATTTCATGCACACCGAACGGCTGGATGTCTCCATCAATGCGTCTTTCTTAGCCATTTTTAGTATACTTCATGCATTGATGGAGAGTTGACGGAATGATGCCGTAATCGTGGAGCCACAGCCGCCCCAAGAGAATTTTATAAGACGTGTCAGCGTCGATCACGTATATCTTAGCTTCAGTTTGCAGATCCCCAAATTTGATTGGCAGAGCTATGGATCCCAGAACTTGCTGGCAATTTTGATTGAAGCCTTGAATGGCAATCCTTTCTCTTGACAGGTGTCGGATGTCCATTGACAAACTCTTCAGAGTTCGCAAGTTCATGATGTTCACTGAGGATCCTGGATCAATCAATATGCGATTAATCCGGTCTCTGTCGCTGTACCCTGCCACGTAAAGCGGCCGATTATGCTCAGCTGTTCCCAGTAGCAAGTTTTCGTCCTTAAACGTGACTGTGGCGGCATGCAGAGCGTACTGGGCTTCTTTCATATTGATTTCCGCAAAGCAAGCCTGATACCGCTCGGGGTTTTGTAGAGCGTGAATGAGAACATCTCTAAGCTCTTTAGATAGGACCAAGGCATCGTAGATGCTCAAGAGAGACGGGAGCTTTCGGAGATGAGCTAAGACATTGTAGTCTACCGAAGGACTCGGATTTTCATGAGTCGGCTCTCCACCATCTTCTTCATTAGCGATTTGTTTTTCCTTCCCTTTTAGGGTGTTGCCTTGATTCGGCGGTAGAGCCCTGCCGCTTTTGAGCTGTGGATTTGGTTGGCCCTTGTGGCGAGCTCCTCGTCCTATTCGGAAAAACAGAGCTCCTCCTCAGAGTCTCTATCAAGATGGATGGCGTATCAGGTCACTATAGGGATCTCTTCATTGGAGTTTTCTTCTAACTTCTATAGAATTTCAGCCGCTTCTACAGGGAGGAACTTTTTCAATTGAATCAGAGTTCTTTTCTTCTGTTCATAGTTTTCGAGGGAATCGATATATTTTTGAATGGTTGATCTCCCTGCAGACTCTTTTTCGCGTCGAGCTGCACTTTTCTTCTTCTTGAGCGTTTTGGATTTTGAGCCTGATGGAGCTGAATTGGCAGCTGGAATGGTATGCTTTCTCTGTCCTTCCCATTCTGTTCTGGGCTCTTTCCGAAGTAATTTTAGCATCTTCTTCGTTTTATTAGATATGTGTGTACTCCACGGAGGCTGCGGTGAGTCAGTTTCATTTCTCAGGACAGCGGGTTCAGCTGTCTGCTCCCAGAATGCTTCAGCTTCTATCTGTATAAAGTTGGTGGTTGCAACTTGATTGTTCACCAAAACACTCTTGGAGAGCTCGATCTCTATAGCCTTGTACTGCTTTTCGACCCAGTCTTTGAAGATATAGCAATCCTCGATCGCATGGCTCACTATTCGGTGGTACGGGCAATACAGGGGATTGTCGGTCATTTTTGCTTCTTGAGGTCTTTTCGACTCCGGCAATTGTAGACCGTTGTTCAGGGCATCTTTAAATATCTTGCGGACCTTGTCCCTTCTGAAAAAGTAAATCTTGTTCTTTTTCTCCTCTAGGGAAGGCCCTTCTCCTCCCAGCAATGGCTTTCGAGACCGGTTGGTTTTGGAATCGCCTGCCTTTCGCTTGTCTTCATTGTCGGGCGCATTGAAGATATTGGTACTGCTGGAATTCCCGCTTCTACGGTTGTCATCCCGCTTGCTTTTCCAACTCTTGTCTTTCTGATAGTCCGGGATAGGACTCTTGCTTCGAGCGTTCCAGCATTTGGACTTTCTTGGTTAGCTCCTGAAACGTCTTGAGGCCTGCTGTACACAAGAATGGGACCATCCAATTGCTGAGGTTCCCAATGAGAAGGCTGACGGACTGGTCCTGCTCTAGCGGCGGTTCGCATTTGACCGTGAGAATATGCCATCGGGCGATAAAGTCGGTGTTGTTTTCATTCTTCCCCGGCTTGGTCCTCACAAGGTCAGCAATGGATATTTTATCATTGACACTCATGAACCTTTACCGAAACAAAGACTCCATTTGGGCAAAAGTAATGACGGACCCGTCTGGTATACTCGCGTACTAGTCGAAAGCGACACCGGCCAGGCTGTTGATAAACTGACGAAGAAGGAGCACATCATTGCCCTCTGTATTTCCGCACGATGCTTTAAAGTGGGCGATGTGCTGATTTGCATTTTCCGTCCCGTCAAATCTTCCGAACTTAGGAATGACGTAGTCGCTTGGGAACTCGATCAGATCGTACTGTGTGGAATATGGCTGCCCACTACGGCCAATTTCTTTCTGAGCTTCAGCTTCGGCTACCAATGTTTTAACCTTGCTGATGACCAAATCCATTATCCAATCTTGTGTTAGCAGGATAGTGCTATCTGGGGCCAATGCGTCCCCGGAAGCAGAATGTGGTCGGCTTTCGTGCGGCTCGACCAATCTTGGACCCAAAGGGGCAGGCATCGGCTGCTTTGGGTTGTCATCACCCGGCTCATGAGTAGAGACTGTGCTTGATTGGGAGGCGCTCGAGCAATTTGAGCCGTAAGCTGCATCACAACGTTCGTTAGATCATCAATTTTCGAATAGAGCTTGGACATCTTTTTATCTTTGCTCCTGAGCTGTTTTCGAAGCTCTTGAAGCAGCTCTTGCTCCGCATTCTGGGGCGGAAAGTCGTCTCTTCTTCGCTGTCTGAGCTTGACTCTACATGGACTGAGGGGTCTTTCTGCCTATCATCCTCATCAAGAGGATTTTCATCATCCAGCAGAGGCGGCTGTTCTTAGGAAGCGACAACCACATTCAAGCTGGATTGGGCTTGGGATGTGGTGCCCCCATCCTTGCTTTTGTTGCGAAGGTTGTTGTTGGGGCGCGTGCCTGCCATATAGACCGTATGGACCACATACCCGGCCATCATTTCATTATTGGTAGCTGAATTTATGGACCACCGTCTTAGCCCTTCTATTTTGGTAGCAGACAATCAATTGAAGATGGCTGGCATGACCGGATTCATGAGTGGTGCTGGCGCTTCTTTTCTGGATCTGCCTTACTGCTTTCGCGCAACACAGAGCGCCTGATGGACTCTTGAAGAGACGGTGTCATGCTTTCTCTGTTGGGGCTGGGACACGTCTCTTTGTGGCATTGTTCGAACCGCTGTCTTCTTGATTCTGGCGGTCGTGACATTTTTCTAAACCCACTTCAGAGGTTCGAAAGAATTGCTGATTTTTATGGTCGACTCGGCCGTCGTCGCAGGATGACTCGGCTCTTGGAATCTCATAAGATTCCACTTGGCCGGAGTCCTGGCCCTCTTGTTGGCTCGATACCTGAGCCGCTTCTGTCTCAACCTTTCTGTTTTGAGCACTTGGCAGACTTCGGCTCTTCGGGAAGGCGCCGTAGACCGATTGACCGAGAGCCCAGAGAAGATGCCTGCTCGCGCGATTGTTAAGGGCACCATCTGAGCTTGATGGAGCTGCTTTGTTGCCCTATTGGTGTTGACGGCCTTTCCCCTAGTTGTAATAGAGGAGAGCCGTTCGAATACAGATTTGCATTTGGGGTGGGATGCTTTGGCGACCACAATGTTAGGCCTCCTGCCTCTTGAGGTCGGTTTGGCCACTTGGTTTGCCATGACCTCTACCAGATGAGCGCTTCCAGCAGAGTTGATGATGACGGAATCAAATTGACGGGGTGGCTTCTCCCATTGCCGGCTGAGACTGGCAGAGAGAACCACACGGACATTGATCTTGACCACGTACGAGATCGGGGTCGCGTCGGAAGCTGAATTCATCTTAGGAGACATCGTCGTTGAAAGTTGATTGCTACACGAAAAAATATTATTTCAGTACAAACATCGGCATATATGTTAAATGAGTTCACATGAACACTTGACCCGAGATATGGGAGGAGAGAAAGATCCCACCGGGCGTGCCAGAATCTGTAGGGTGTTTTTTGTCATCCCATTGAAATGGGAATACGCACGCGCTTGTCAGGCGCATTACAGATTCCCCCTGTCTAGGGTAGGCTGGGGTTTATTGATTGTGGGGATCCGAATCTCCGGCAGCCGCGGACTAAGCTGCCGTTAATTACCCCTCGTCTTTGGAGCGTGAGAACCTCCGATTGACGGGTCAAACAGGTCATGCGAACTCAATGTGCAGTGTTGTGTTTTGAAGGGGTTTTGGATATATCGGGGGCCCCGCAGAGTTTTTACGGGGGTCCCGCTACCCGGAGAGCGGGCTGGGGGTCAAGGGGGCTAGCAGCCCCCTTGCGGGGTGTGGGGCAGTGTCCCGTTAGAAAAAATTTCCTAGCAGGGAACATGTTTTGAGTGTAGAGTGTATGAAAAATGAGGGGTGGGGAACGTCTTAAAGACGTGTGCATGGCATGTGGGCGCTGGTCGCCCGCGGGTCACGTGCGCGGCACGCGATCGATGGGCGCCACCGGGTCACGTGCGCGGCACGTGACCGCTGGAAACACCAGCGGAAAAGGGGCTTGGCCCCTAGGCTAGGAGTTGAACTCCCAAGGGATTTTGAGTAGAGTTAAACTCCAAAAGATTTAGATTTGGAGTTAAACTCCTAAATGAACTGGAATAGGAGTTAAACTCCTTTGAGGATTTGGGTCTTGGAGTTGAACTCCCCAAAGATCTTCAGAGATGATCAAAAGGGGCCCCTCTCTTCTCTCTTTAGCCCCGGAGCTTCTTTTGAGCCTTGGATCTGTCCAAAGTTGGATTTTTGGATACGGGTCTCCTTCTTCCTCCTCTTGATCGGCTGGATCCTGGAGAAAAAGAGGGTGAGACTTAAAAGTCTCCCCTTTTCGAGATCTGATTGAAGATCCGAGCTCTCCTTCAAGGGTTTTGTGGTGAAAAAACTATTTCTTTTTGGAAAAGGAAAGAGTTAAACTCATGATTTAATTTAAAAAGGGGAAGGTTTTAGAACCTTGAGAAAAGAGAAGGAGGCACAAACCCTAGAAATTTTGAGAATGGAAAAAGTTGTCATAGATATTTTCATCATGTTTGCCTTTATAGGCTACACACTTTATATGCAGCCCCTCGGGCTTTACCAAATGGCGCTTGTGCCACCCCATGCTTTATGTGCTTGTTTCTTTTTGCATATAAGCCATGAGGTTTACAAATTTTTTGGCTTTCTACCCTTTTCACATACATTTATTTTATAAAAAGAAAATAATTACATTAAACCAATTTATTGCTTCATTCCTTTTGTCATGGGGCCGGTCCCTTCCATGCTCGGTCCTGACCGGGGCTTAGGCCTGCTTGGCTTGGAGTTGACTTTGATTTTGACTTGGTCGACCGGGATGTAAATTTTGACCCCAATATCGACTACTCGGTAAAGGGCCTCTAATTCTCTCCGCTATACCTGTAGGACTCATTGTAATTAACGAAATCCACAAGTGCCTTCCCTAAGTGGTTTGCAGAAGCAACTTGGCAAGATGAGATAGGAATTCAATACCTGTCACGCCTCGCTTCCCAAAATACGGAATACGGAGAGCAACGAAGGCCATCCGTGCTACCCACGTTAAGGAAAGATCCTTCCATAGTCACATAAGGCTATCTAGCTTAACCTGTCAGAAATAAAATCCAATACCAAAAGGGATAGAACTAATAATCATGCTGCAACGAAACCATAAGGAATACTAAAAATTGGTCCACTAGATAATTGATGCAAAAAGTTCCGATACAATAGGTTCGAAATTAAATAAGATCCAAAAGAGATATATAAGTCCTAATGTCCCATAAAGGCGCACATGCTAAAAAAACTAACTGAAAGGAAAATAAACCTACGGGTTACTGATCTTCGGCAATGTCCTGGTAGTCGCTGCGATCCTGCTCGGCCTGAAAATCTATCTCTAAACCTGTGATGGCAAATCTCAGGGATGTCAGAACATCCCAGCAAGTACTGAACGTATAAGGTGTGTGTATGGTATGATAACATGAATATATGAATGTAGTGAAGCCCGTGTACGCATGTAGAAATAGATGTAAATATATATACATTAAAACTATGAAACATGTATGTAAATAGGTCAAGTCACATTCTACTGGTCACTAAAAAGTAAACTATCCTATCGTAAGCTCGAGTATGTGCGTCAACCTCTGCAGAAGTATTCCTAACCCAAGAATGGTGTCCCAGGGGCTAGGAAACACGGGCCCAACTGTGGAGTGAACAAGCGACCGATATAGCCCGGTACGAGCTATAAAAACATGCGACCGACATAGCCCGGTACGAGCTATAAACATGCGACCGATATAGCCCGATACGAGCTATAATAACATGCGACCGATATAGCCCGGTATGAGCTGTAATAACATGCGACCGATATAGCCCGGTACGAGCTGTCGGCATGGGACTCCTGAGATCTTGTTGTACGAACGCACACTCAAACTACCCCAACACCTGCGTATTTATAGCTACTATGGTAATGACTAGAACATTAATTAAGAATGCTGAAAAGACTGTAACTTGTGATATGGGAATTGTATAGAAATAAAACTGGTAAATAGTGGTGTGTCATGTCATGTAGTTCAGCATCCTAATCAGCGAACTCGTTCATAAAGACTAGAGTATTGAACATTCTTGACTTGTTAAATATAATTGTTATCTGGTAATAGTAACTGCATGAACACGATGTACAAGCTGGTATGAGTCACAATTATTTTTACCGTCAACCTAAATATGGATATATTAATCACAATCTGGCTAGAAATATATAAATGTGAGATAGCTTAACAACTTTCGAACTTTATTTGTAGTTAAAATAAATCTCATTCTAAAACCACACTTGCTAATTTTTCTTACTTGCTGCATAAAAGTTGCCTATATATGTTTTGTATGATAAAACAAAAAATAGGTACTAACACATTTCTCTTTTATTCTAACAGGGGAAGAAAAAAATACATATACATATACACACGAAGGAATGCCGATGTACATCGACCAAAATTAAAACAAGAATACTTGCATTGAGGATAAGGATCATGGGAAAACAATGTACGAAGATGCGAGGCACGAACTCAGCTAAAGTTCGACATGGGATCGGAGTTATATGCTCTTCCTAGATTGATTTTGCCATAAACCAACAATGTACCGCACTTAGCATATGATTGTATATAACCAAACATGTACATTAATAAGCATGCTGTACTATATAACAGCAACATGATATAGTCAGGTTCCGGCATACAACTAGATATGAAATAAACTATACGGATATGAACGGATATCAGAAAATGGTAAAACGGTAACATGGGATGCATAATGAAATAAACATGTAATATTTTATTCATATGGATATAAATATAGCGACATAGCATGCAGCAAGAGAAACTTGTCTGATCGGATCTCACGACGGGGTAGATATGCTGCGTCCGACGTCGGGTAAATGTCGCGATGCATACACGCGCGTACAGAGCAAGACCAAGCCATGCAAGAACATGACCATGCTGGTTGGGGACGATGACTGGATTGGCCCGGATCATCAGCGACGGGCACGGTTACGGCTACGGCGATCACCAGAATCCAAGAAGAGAAAGAGAAGAAGAAGGGGGAGAAGGAGAGGGCTATGGTCTGGGGTTTGGTGGTCGGGGACAGAGGTGAAGGCGAGGGAGACGTGACGACGAGTCGAGGGTTTTCCGGCGAGGTTTCACGGCCAAAGGGTGTGCAGGGTATGAAGTCGGGTATCAGGGTGTGCAGGGTATGAAGCTCGAATCTGGGAGTAGGAGAGGAGAGAGGGGGAGAAGGTGGTGGCGAGGGCGTGAGGTGGTCGACGGGGTCGGAGTTCCGGCGAGGCGGGGTGTGCAGGCGAGGCTAGGGGTTGCAGGCGCGGGTTCTACTCATGCAAGAAGTGTTTGTAACAATTCAGTCACGCACCCCGTGTGTTCGCGGGGAGGCAGAGTTTGTAAAAAACGATTTTTATATGTATAGTAATATCGACTAAACTCCAGGATCGTGGCTAAACCCTAACTAGCTAAACTTGTTATGAAGTTAACTACCCGGAAAGAAGTTATACCTCACGTTACATGTCCTTCGGGTCTTCTTTGCTGTCCTTCTCGTCATCATAAGCTCCGAGGATCGTAACTGATCGATGCTTCCTCGTCGGCCTCCTTGAGTCAAAGACGACCCATCTGAGAGTCTATAGTCCGAGCTCCAATCTCAAATCCGAGATAACTAGAGCATCTAGTTCGCTAAACTAGATGGCCTAGATGATGTAGAAAGTGAAGATGGATTAGTTTGTTTCTTGGAATCCTAGGATTCTCGACACATGAGAGGTTTAGGGTTTAGAGGAAGAAGTAGAAGCTTGAGGAAAGAGAAAGTGTTTGTGATAATGATAATAGAATATGGCTCTTGTTATGACTATAAGGCAAACCAAAATATCTCCCACAAAATATCTCACACAAAAATATCTCACACAAAATATCTAAGTCAAACCTTGCCTCAAAAGTCAACCAAGAGTCACCACGTAGCCATGCTTCAATTTTCATAAAAATAACACATCATTTCCTCCACCTCATAAATGTTTTAATCAAAAGATAAAAACCCTAATGAGGTGTCTCCTAGAAGCAATCTTGAGAGAATTACAAGAATGCCCCTCATCCGTATATACATACCCGTATCCGTATTCCGAGAAACACGAATACAATGAGACGAAACTAATCCAATAATCTAATACTAGGATCTGGCTTAAACCAAAGCCCATTAGTATAATCCGTCCGAACATCATACGTGCAGAAGTACACGTATATGTTCGAACCCTGTCGTAAAACCATACGACCTCTATATCGTTTCGCCCGAAGCAGGGAAACCCTCTGTGTGGGACTCTAAAGACTTGACACTACGCTGGCAGTGGTTTTAACCATAAGCCGTCAGCGGTACTAGCTGCACGTAACGGCTACCCAGATATCTGTCGATAAGAAGGCCGATGAGTAAACTCATCCGAACTCCTACTGAGTCTATCTGTGACAATCTTAGTACAGTCCGGTCTGTTCGTCTAGGAGTATCGCATATCGGACCTAGGGGGATGATAAACGTCAGACCCCTAATAGTGCAATAAGTCGTGTTGGAGAATAGCTCAAGACACCCTGAGAAACTACTGGAGTACGAAAGTCCTGTATTCCATATTAAATCTTTTCAGTATGGTGTCGATATATCTGAACTGCGAAAGTCCCAACATCCTCTTAGATCTATCACGATAGATCTGGATTTCCAGAATATAGGAGGCATCACCCAGGTCTTTCATGGAGAACCTCTGTGACAAGAATCCTTTGACTGATTGTAGCATAGTAATGTCATTTCCTATCAAGAGAATGCCATCCACGTACAAGACGAGGAATACCACAGTTCTCCCTATAATCTTACTATATATGCATGGTTCATCTGGATTTTTGATAAAGTCGAATTCTTTGACTGTCTCATCAAAACAAATGTTCTAACTCCGCGATACCTGCTTTAGTCAATAAATGGACTTAAGCAACTTGCACACTTTCCCGCTGCTCCCATTCTGAATGAAACCCTCTGGCTGATCCATATAGACGCACTCTTCCAAATTTCCATTTAGAAAAGCGGTCTTTACGTCCATCTGCCAGATCTTATAATCGTGGAAGACATCAATGGCAAGAAGGATCCGAATGGATTTGAGCATAGCCACTGGAGAAAAGGTTTCATCATAGTCCAAATCAGATCTTTGACGAAAACCTTTTGCAACAAGTCTAGCCTTACAGGTTTCAACCTGTCCATCTACATCAATCTTCTTTCTGAAGATCCATTTGGAGCATACGGGTTTTATCCCTTCTCGAGCAATGTCCAAAGTCCATAATTTGTTGGTGTACATGGACTCCATCTCGGTCCGTATTGCATCCAGCCATTTTACCGAGTTGCCGCTCTGAATGGCTTGCTGGAAGCTAGTTGGCTCATCATTGTCAATGATGCAATCCTCTCGATCCCCGTCTATGAGAAAACCGTAGTATCTCTCGGACGGATGAAACCGCTTACTAGTTCTGCAGAGTGGCGTAGGGATGTCCGGTTCTTCTGAAACCTCTGGTTCTACCATACTTTCAGTAATAGCTTTTGGTTCTGGAATTTCTTCCAGTTCTATTGTGCTCCCACTTATCTGATTTTCTAAAAATCCAGTTTCCAAGAAGTGGGCATGACGAGAAACAAAGACCTTTTGTTCCTCTGCGTAATAGAAAAGATACCCCTAGAGTTCTTTGGGTATCCTACATACTTACATAGTACTGAACGTGTCTCGAGCTTGTCCGTATGCTGCTTTTTTACAAAAACTGGACATCCCCATGTCTTAAGGTACTTAAGATAGGGTATCTTCCCACTCCACATCTGATATGGTGTGGTAGACACAGTCTTGGTTGGAACTTTATTCAAAAGACATGCAGCTGATTCTAGTGCATAACCCCAGAAGGATCGCGGCAACTCAGCGTTATTCATCATGAATCGAACCATATCCAATAGGGTTCTGTTCCGTCTTTCCGATACACCGTTGCGTTTTGGTGTGTCTGGAGGAGTAAACTGAGATAGAAGTCCATTCTCTTTTAGGTAATCCAGGAACTCGGCACTTAAGTATTCACCACCTCGATCAGATCTCAGTGTCTTGATACTTTTGCCTGTTTGTTTTTCCAATTCATTCTTATATTCCCGGAATTTCTCAAAGGCCTCGGATTTATGCTTCATCAAGAAAACATGTCCATACCTATAGAAATCATCCGTAAAAGTAATGAAATAGAAATAACCATTTCGTGCATGTGTAGACATTGGACCACACACATTGCTGTGTGTGAGTCCCAAAAGCTCGCTCGCTCTTACTCCATGTCCAGTGAACGGAGTTTTGTCATCTTTCCTATGAGACAAAATTGACAAGTTGTATAAGACTGATATTCGAACGGTTCCAAACATCCCTCTTTATGTAATTTCGTCAACCGTGTTTCATTGATGTGACCCACTCTACAATGCCATAAGAAAGCCTGATTTAATTCCGTAGACTTTTTTTAAGTGTTATGGACACTGAAAACCTGACTTTGATTTAATACATATATTCCGTTATCTAATATACTAGAGAACAATACACCCAACTTTTAGAACAATAGAAGAACGAGTCGAATCGTCTTCGACACCGTTCTGTCGCGCTTCCGCGGTCGTCTTGGCGATTCATTAGCTCGTTTTTCTTGGGTGTTATTATAATACCTTGCACTAAATTTTCATAGCTCTGAAATAATTTTTCTGGCAGTTTAAAAATCGACAGAAACTAGAGAGTGCGGGTGTATTGTTTTCGCGATTTTCTGACTATCGAAGTTCTAATAACTTGCTAACAAGCTAGTAAAGATTTAGTAGGCTTTGAAACCACGGTAAGTCGATGTCACGCATGCCGCGTGTTCGCGGAGAGGCGGAGTTTGCAAAAAACCGATTTTCTTATGCATAGTAACATTGATTAAACTCCAAGATCGAAACTAAGCCCTAACTAGCTAAACTTGTTATGAGGTTAAATACTCGGAAAGAAGTTATACCTCACATTACATGTCCTTCAGGTCTTCTTTGCTGTCCTCCTCATCATCATAAGCTCCGAGGATCATAACGGATCGATGCTTCCTTGTCGGCCTCCTCGAGTTAAAGACGATCCACCCGAAAGTCTATAGTCCGACCTCCAATCTCAAATCCGAGGTAATTAGGGCACCGGGTTTGCTAAACTAGATGGCCTAGATGATATAGAGAGTGAAGATGGATTAGTTTGTCTCTTGGAACCTTAGGATTCTCAACACATGAGAGGTTTAGGGTTTAGAGGAAGAAGAAGCTTGAGGAAAGAGAAAGTGTTTGTGATAATGATAATAGAATATGACTCTTGTTATGGCTATAAGGCAAACCAAAATATCTCCCACAAAAATGACTCACACAAAATATCTAAGTCAAATCTTGCCTTAAAAGTTATCCAAGAGTCACCAAGTAGCCATGCTTCAATTATCATACAAATAACACATCATTTCCTCTACCTCATAAATGTTTTAATCAAAAGATAAAAACCCTAATGAGGTGTCTCTTTCTAGAAGCAATCTTGAGAGAATTACAAGAATGCCCCTCATCCGTATATACATACCCGTATCCGTATTCCGAGAAACACGAATACAATAAGATGAAACTAATCCAATAATCTAATACTAGGGTCTGGTTTAAACCAAAACCCACTAGTATAATCCGTCCGAACATCATACGTGCACAAGTACACGTATATGTTCGAACCCTGTCGTAAAACTATACGACCTCTACATCGTTTCGTCCGAAGTAGGGAAACCCTCTGTGTGGGACTCTAAAGACTCGTCACTATACTGGCAGTGGGTTTAACCATAAGCCGTCGGCGGTACTAGCTGTACGTAACAGCTATCCAGGTATCTGTCGATAAGAAGGCCGTTGAGTAAACTCATTCGAACTCCTACCGAGTATATCTGTGACAATCTCCGTACAGTCCGGTCTGTTTGTCTAAGAGTATCGCATATCGGGTCTAGGTGGATGGTAAACGTCTGACCCTTAATAGCGCAATAAGTCATGTCGGAGAATAGCCCAAGACACCTTGAGAAACTACAGGAGAACTTACCACTAAATCTTGCTTGCCTTGGGCCAGGGACTTTGTGTAATGGCTTTCCGAACACAGCGCGATATCAAACCCCCAATACCAGGAGAGTCCAATCCTATCTAACCGCCACTGACTCCAAGTGCTTCGGGACTGCACCCAACTACTACTTGTTTGCATAACTGTTTTGAGCCGTGGTAGGGTAGTAATCAAAGAATAGTGGGAACACACTCGAGGCGAAGTAGCAGTGTCAAGTTGACGGACTAAACTGTACTCATGTCACCTGAGAACTTCTACCTGCCGATATGTATAATACCCACCAGCAGTCCCCGACGAGTCATGTCCAGTGTACTCATAACCCAATGAACACCTGCATACTATCTCCAGTACGACGTATTAATAGCTGTAGGACAGACCATCTCCCCTGTTGGGATGAGAAGCGTATACACTAGTCTACTCTGGAGTATCGATACCCGTTCTCGATAATCCTATGACTAGAGACCTCTATAGGATGTGCTTATAGACTACCCAGCTTCCACTAGTGTGACTGCCATCACAACGCTGGTAATCAAACAAAGATTCAAAGGGCTCTACCAATATGTATAAACGATATACTAAAAGAAACACATGCACATATTGAGGTAGAAACAAACCAGGTAGCATACTACCATTTTGAGCAAGACTGTTAATACAACTGTGTATATTCTAAGCTTCCAATAAGTAATATACAAACCAGTATACAATAATGGCTTCTAAGGAATATATTACCAACATTAGGCAAGTTTAAGCATACACACATCAATAAGGCACAAAGAAAAGATATCAATTGAAAATTGGTTCAAGTTAAAAATAAGTGCCAAAATATATCCATATGAAAAAGATTTACACAATTTAAAGCTATATGGATATGAACTCTCATTTATAAAATTAAAAACACATTATAAGCAAGTGGTTTATGGCAAGAAAACACAAGGATATGTAAATCTAAATTAGTTTTCAAATCATATTGCTTAAGTTTTAAAAGACAGCAAGTTTAAAGTAAATGAGCACAAGAAATCACATATGAGCAAATGAATGATACCAATTGTAAATACCAATTGAAATATCCTATGAATAGCATCTCATACATGAATCAAAAGCACTAAAAAGATATACAATTTAAGCACTTGTGTAATACTATACAACAAAATATCATACATAATTAGAATATCAACAATAAGCACACATAAATAGGCGATATTCAAAAAGAATATAGAAAGGAATATAATACCCCACAAATTGATAAGCCAAACAAATATTTCCATTTGATTGCTCTTGCTCGTCACGAATCCCAATCCCTCAAGTCTTCAAGTTATTCATACCTATAAAAAATATGATATGGAGAGGGGTTTCGGTATCCAAGTCTTCTTGGATCCAATTGGATTAGGTTTGGGTATCCAAACCAAGTTGGCATGCATAGAAATATTCTTTTTTAAACTACATGCAAATGCGAACTGTTCCTGTGCACCATAAGAATGACAATTATGTGTATGTGCATGCATGGAAATTCTAGAAGTGTCAATAGCATGAGATAATGCAAGTGTAGGATGCGCATGCTTCTTCAAAGTTCATTTTGAGATAAATATATAAAGATATACATGTGAATGAGCATAAGATTTAGCATGAATGGAAAAATGTTGGACACGTCAGATAGAAGAGGGTTTTTGAAATTTCAAAGTATTTTTAAACCCCACTCCTTTTCGGTTTAAAACTTTCTTCTCCTTACCATTTAAAGAATCAACACTTGAAAGCTTAGCAAGATTTTTAAACCCCACTCCTTTTCGGTTTAAAACTTTCTTCTCCTTACCATTTAAAGAATCAACACTTGAAAGCTTAGCAAGAGAACTCAAAATCTCATTTTTCTCCTTAAGAGAAATATTTTCCAAAACAAGCGATTCTTGAGATAAAATTGATGATTTCAAAATATTGATCTCACTTTTAGAACTTGAAATCAAATCGATGTTTTCTTTTCTCAAGATCTCGCAATACAAAAGCAAGTTCTTATTTTCCTTTTGAAGAGACGTAAAATCACAAGCCGATGCATCATGAGAAACGAGAGAAGATTTCAATAAATCAATTTCGCTTTTAAAACTTGAAATCATATTATCGTTTTTCTTTCTTAAAACATTGCAAGTTAAAACCGAATTCTCAACTTCTATTTTCATAGCGTCAATGGAAATACATTGCAAATCAAATTTTGAAAGTATCTCATTCTTCTCAACTTCTAATCTATCAATTAAAGCGGTTTGAGAATCATGAGTGGAAGTTAAAACGCTACATTTGGCTATCAAGTTTTTGTTCAAAGTCTTAAAGATATCGCAAAACGAAATCAAATCATTTTTCTCATCAATGAGAGAAGAAATATGCTCATCTAACAAATCATTTCTAGAACCCATCAAATTGAAACTACAATAAATAGTATTGAATGCAACTAACAATTGATCATCGGTAAGCATACGATAATAAAAAAATGGATTACTTACAACCTCAAGATCAAGACATCCCTTTTCCGATTTTATAGAGCTGGATTGTTTCTTTTGATTCACATTTTGTTGAGACGCCTCCAAAGTCGCTATAGTCGTCGTTCTCTTGGTTTTCTCTTCTTTATTGCAAACGGCTTGCTCTCTACAGATGTTTTCTAAGGAGCACCACAAGTCATGAGCCGTCTTGCAAGTAGAGACATTGTTAATAATATCGATATTTAAAGCAACATGAAGAATTTTAATAGATTTAATGTTCAAAACAAATAAATCTTTTTCACGGGCACTCCATATAGATTTAGTAGTAGATGGAATAAAGTACTTACGGTGACCAACTAACCACATACTTCTACCAAGAGACTCTAAAAAACTTTGCATCATAAATTTCCAAATATCAAATTTTGAACCATCAAAATATGGAGGGTTATGAATAGATGATTCATCATGATAAGAACACGAAGGTAAAGATAATGCCATGAGATCACTCTAGGATGTTAAGCATACACAAGAAGAGCATAAAGCTCTGAATACCAACTAAAAGTATTTCTAGAGGGGGTGAATAGGAATAAGCTACTAATATGCCCAAATTAAAAATTCTATCACACTTGCTAATACAAATTACAATTGCTAAATTTAGACAATAGATATACCAATATGAAAAGTGGTTAAGCAAAACTACAATTGTGATAGCATAAACAAATAGCAAGGGATACTAATCAAGCAAGCAATGAGCATATAAAGCGGAAGATCATAAGCATGCAATTTCTAAGCTAATAAGCAATATAAAACAAGAAGAAAATTGCAGATTTTCTAGTCCACTTTCTTTAAGCGCACGAGCCCGTTCCACGAACACGTTTTTCTTGGAGATGAACACATTGCCCGTAAGCAACCTACAACCTTGCTTCCGGCGGAGGCCAAACCAACACGTTTTCTCAAAAGAATATACGTTCGCCACTACGAACAACACTTTCTTTACAACACTTCCTTTACAAGCTCGTTGTTTTTTTCTTTACAAAAATGCTCTACTCTCTTACAATGAAAATCTTACGCTCAAGATCCTAAATACAAAGAAAGAAAAGATTTACAATAAGCACAATTACTCTCAATAGAGTTTTACAATTGAAGCACTATATACTCAAGAAGATGGATATCAAAATATAGCCCGAGTGTGTGTGTGAGAGAGATTGGATAAGCAAATGAAAATCTTTTTTTACTCTCACAAGATGTGGGATTTTTCTTTTGAAGATTACTTGGATATTTGCAATAGTAAAACTCAAGAAATTGAGTAACTGATGCCAAGAAAAATCCAACCCAAAACCTTTTTATAGCCCAAGGAAAAACAACTCAAAAACAAGTGGGGACAAACAGTTTTAAATACGAGACAGACGTCTGAAGGCAAGATCGACAGACGTCTGGCCTCGAACAAAATAAATCCCCAACGGCTATATTTTTGAAAAAAATCTTAACTGCAGACGTCAGAAGTTCAAATAAGGCAGACGCCTGAAGAAGAAAAATCTTAGCTAAAACATTTAACATCAGACGTCTGCCTCGATGAGCTGCAAACATCTTTGTTCCTCACTGTAAAGCACAGAGCGCAAACCAGACGGCTGAAGATCAAATGGGCAGACGTCTGAAGTTTAAAAAATGCCATCTAAAACCCTTCATTAGACGTTTGGTCCATTTACCTTTAGACGTCTGTCTCATCTCAATTTTGAAAAACATATCTGAAATATCAGATATCAACCGTGCACAGACGTCTGAATTTCAACTAGGTAGACGTCTGACCATGCACAAAAAGCTGAAATCTGGGTTTTAATAAATATGAAAGTTTTAAACTTTAAAACCCAAAGTTTTATGCAATGTAAAACGTTTGTGCAATCGTGTGTGAGTGATTAAGAGCTCTAAATGATATAACCATAATCTTTAGAGTATTTACAAGGATTCCTATGTCGGTTTAGCAAATCTTCGAAATCTTGAATCCTTGTTGTCTCTAGCTTATGAACCTTGGCGTTCCGCTTGTTTTGAATTTTGCGTTGGTCGATTGATCTTCAATTTTCTTCGACACTTGACGCTTTAAATTTGAACGCGCACTCACGAATGTCTTCAAGTCGATATATGCATGCACAAATCTTGAACTTCGACTTTTGACGTTTTAGTCTCGGATTTCGGTTTCTTAGCTTTCCATAGCTTGAATGTGCAATTTGAGAAGCTCTCATCCGAATTCTCCAACCTCTATTAGATATATCCATTTATGCTCAATTTCCTCCATCCTCCATTATACGCTTATGTCGTGGGATATCCTTAATATCATGAAAAGCAATCTCAAAACGACCAAGCATATCATATACAGTGTTATGAAATATAACTAATAAACACAAGTATATGAATATTCATTGTTTTGATATCACAATCATGAGTAACATATTAATATCTAAGATATAACTCAAAATCAAATCATGGGATATTGATATACTAAATATATATACATTGTATATGAGAAACACGATATAGATCATATGTATATACAAATTCATATTGTGAATTACCAAAATAATGAATGAGAGTAATATGTCGATATCAAGGAATCAAACACAAGTAAAGCATGTCGATGTCGATATATAACTCGGTATACACAAGATATAGGAAAAACAAGCTAATACACAAGTGTATACAAGTTTAGTGTAAATAGAATAAGCAAGATAAGCAAGTGACACTAAACGAACTATTCATGTTTAAGTTATCATCAAAACTAAATGAAAGGAGCATAAAAAAACCATAAGCTATCAACTACGACCCTCGACTTTGCTGTGGCAACAACAAGGTGATCAACAGCACAAATTTATCTGCAACCGCTTGTTTAGATCCAGAAAATTATGTGAGTAGGGATGGGATCTGATGATGCTCAATATTGGGGACCCCTAAGATCAGGACACGTGGCGGATAGTACGTCCCAGAACTTAGAAGAAAGGGCCTGTAGAGGCCGATTAGGCCACCCCTGTATCCGACCTGCCGGCATAAGCCAGCCCTCCTCGGGGCTCCCTGCAGATTGGCCCCTCAGCTCGCCTTGAGCTGTCACAAGACCAAGTATCCTCGGCCTTCCCGCTCGTCCACGAGCCCCCCGACCGAGGCCGTCTTCCTCGGTCCTCTGCCCAGCTCCACCGCTCACGGGCGTAACTGCCGCTCCGCGAGTCTCGCCATGCGCGGATTCTCCGCCCGCAACATCTCACGTTCTACGCCTCCACGATCTCCATTAATGGGCGATCCGCTCTCTACGCGGGCGTGAAGTCGGGAGCGTAACCGCCGGCGAGATTCTCGCGCCTGTTGCTGCGTGCCTCCACCACTATATAAACTCCCATCACCGAGGGGTCAAGTAAGCCATTTTTACTCCACCCAGCCGTTACGCTGCTCGGATCTAGTACTAACTTGATCGTTGGAGGGTCCTCGGTGGTGACAAACCACCCGGGACTTCTTTGCAGGTACCTGGCGTCAAACTCCTCCAACTACCAAATCTCCTCAAAACCCATCGAGACCCACATTCAACGGGGGATCCCCTCCAGAGTCCACCGGGAGATCGACGGAAGACAACATCTGAGGGAGATCTGAAAAGGACCTCCATCATGATCCCCTCCAGAATCCGCCGGGAGATCCACGGAAGACAACATCTGAAGGAGATCTGAAAAGGACCTCCATCAGGATCCACGTTAGTGATGCCGCAAATAAACTTGTAACCTCGGCAATTCTGAAAGGGTCATATTTTGATCCTCCCTTCCCTCGTTCAAAGTTCTGTGACTTGAAACCAATAGGTTAAGAGAACACAAGTAATTACTTGATATATTTAGTTAAAATAAGTGGGACAGAAACCGTTTTTCCCAGCACATGAGAATGATTGTCATACTTGGATCAGCCAGAGGTTGTTTTCCTTTCCAATATATATAGAGAGAATGGAAAACTTTCTTCATAACAAGAGGTTGCCAGGTCGGTTCCTGAAAAAAACGTCCAAAAGACATTTGCAGCTAGAAATTGCATCCTATTTGTGACGGAGATTTTGGAACATAAATTTAGCCATAACCATAAACTTGCACTCTACCTAATTAATACCGTGCTCTTGCTATCTTGTCATCGGTACTATTGTTATCTTTTTTTTGGGGGGGGGGGGATGCGATCCCTTCGGGAATCAAACTGGTTACCTTTCACTTTGGAGAGGAAAGTTTGAGCGCATGAGCTATGCCATTTGATATAGTTAATGTTTTTGGATCGCTATAGCCATTTTCGTTGTCAACATTTTTTGTTATTGCTATTGATATCGTTGTCACCAATTTGGTTACTATCATCATCCCCAACTTTCGCTTATAGCCGTCATCATCACTATGGTGCCACCACTTCTGCCACCACAAAAGTTTTATATAGACGACATCTATCTCTACTATCTATCTATCTATTACTTTATTACAAAGTTGGGTTGGTCAAGAAATCTTTTGCGAGTTAAAACACTAAATTTGGCCTTTCCCATATTGCCCTTCGCTTTATCGTTATGTATTTCTATATCCTTATCTAATGACCCATTTATGAAAGGCCCAAAACAAAAATATGAATTTTTAATGGGTAGCTGTTGGAGAAGTTGGCTTATTAAAATTTTAACAATTATTATAAATAGTTATGAGCTAAAATGCTTTTAGTTATTATAATTAGTTTATGTGCTAATATATTGGTAGTCATTGATGATGGGTTGTTGATGAGCTTTTACTTATTTGTATAAAACGATAAAAAGATAATCATGTAAGAAGATTTGCTAAAAGTTTATTTTATGGATATCCATAATCAAATTTTTTTTTTAGTTTTAGTTTAAATTATATTTGATTATTTATAATACAACAACTGAGCCTTTTATCCCAAGCATATGGGATAGGCTCCATAAACCAACATGAGAATCACGCCGGGTCCAGCACATGAATCCTCCGTCTCCACTCACTTCTACCGAACAATATGCTTTCATGGAGGCCTTTGACAACCATATCTTTTCGTATCACCTTCATCTACGTTTTCTTCGGTCTCCCTTTCGCCTTTTTGACATTACCTATATTGAGAGTATCCATTCGTTGAACCGGTGCTTTTATAGGTCTGTATCGCACATGACCAAACCATCTTAGTCGGTTTTCCCGCATCTTCTTTTCATGTGCTATACTAACTTTTGCACGAATATTCTCATTAAGCACCTTATCACTTCTAGTGTTACCACACATCCAATGAAGCATGTGTATCTCCGCTACGTGCATCTTCTGTGTATGATGTTTCTTAGAAGCGCATCATTCTGTACCATATAATAAGGCAAGCTAAATAACTCTCCGATAAAACTTCCCTTTCAATTTTAACGGAAAGTTACGATCGCACAAAATCCTTGTTGCACTTCTCCATTTCAACCAACTAGCCTGAATCCTTTGGTTGACATCGCTATTAATCTCCCTATCTTTTTGGATGATGGAACCTAGGTATCTAAAATGATCGCACGGTAGTATCTCTTGCCTATCCAGTGTTGTACTATTGTGGTTTCGAGTTCTTTGTTTGCTAAATTTGCATTGCATATATGCTGTTCTGGACCTGCTCAATCTAAACCCTCGAGATTCTAACATTTGCCTCCATAACTCTAATTTAGCATTAACCCCTTGCTTTCGTCTCATTTACTGGAACAATATCATCAGCGAATAACATACACCAAGGTATCTCATTCTGGATAGTTCTAGTAAGCTCATCTATCACGATGGTAAACGGGAATGGACTTAATGCAGATCCATGATTCAACCCAATTGTAATCAGAAAATCATTCGTTAGGCCGCCGCAAGTTCTGACATTTACCATTACTCCATCATACATGTTCTTGCTTATGTCAATGTACCTGACTGGGACTCCCTTCTTCATCATTACCCTCTCATAATACCTCTCTAGGTATCTTATCATATGCTTTCTCTAAGTCAATAAATACCATATGCAAATATCTTTTCCTCTCTCGAAAACGCTCGATAAGTTGACGAAGCAAATGAATAGCCTCCGTCCTCGATCGTCCAAGCATGAACCCAAACTGGTTCTCTATTATCTTAACATCCTTTCTTCGCCCATGTTCAATCACTCTATCCCAAAACATCATAGTGTGTCCACGGTACTTTGAGTAACTTTGAACATTACCCTTGTTCTTGTAAATAGGTATAAGGGTAATTTCCCCCCACTTATTTGACATCTTTTGGTCTGTCAAATCTTATTAAACAGATATGTCGGTCATCTAACGCCTCTCTTTCCTAAGTATCTCCAAATCTCGATAGAAATTCCATCTTGACTAACCGCTTTTTTTTTATTTCATTCTCTTCGAAATCTCTTTAATCTCAAGTATTCTTATTCAGCACATGAAATCACGGTTTATATCTTGAGATTGAATGCCAAGTCCATCCAAATCCTTAGCAAAGCTCTCATCGAACAATTTATCAAAATAATCTTTCCATCTTTTTTTGATATCCTCATCTCGAACTAAAATCTTCTGATCTTCATATTTGATACACTTCACCGCACATAATTCTCTGGTCTTCCTTTTCTGCATCCTAGCAATCCTGTATATATCATTTTCAGCCTCCTTAATGTCAAACTTCTCGTACACCTCCTTATAAACCTTAGAATTAGCTTCTCGAATAGCTTTCTTAACTTCTTTTTTTAGCTATTTTATACTTCTCAAATCTCTTTGCATCTCAGCTTTTTTTCAAATCTCTATAAGAATCCTTCTTGATTTTAATAGCAGATTTTACTTCTTCGTTCCATTATGACGTGTTTTTAGATGGTGGAGCATCACCTCTCGACCCACCAAGTAGATCTCTAACTACCTCTTGATACAACTAGCCATCTTGTTCCATGTTATTGGGTATAGATGCCCTGATGACAATTATTGTAATTGTACATGGACCTATATAGATAGAATATTCTTGCTCGACATGATAGTATGCTATCTGGTTTGTCTTCATCATTTATGTGTATATTTTACTTGCTATTACGAATCGCTAATACATGATAAAGCCCTCAAAATCTTTGCTTGTCTACCGGGATTATGATGCAATCATACTAGTAAGGCCTGGATAGTTCATAAGCACATCCTTAAATGTTCCTAGTCATGAGAGTATCGAGACTAGGTATCGGTACTCCACTCGATACTCCAGAGTAGATTAATGCATATATTTCTTGACCCCGACCGGGGCGATGGTCGGTCACACGGCTATTGGTGTTTGATACCAAAGATTGTATACATGTGCTCATTGGAGAATGAGTACACTGAACGGACTCGTCGAGAACTCCTAGACGGTATTACCTATTGTTAAATAGCAGTCCTCTGGTGACAATAGTACATGGTAGTCTTTTAATTAGAGATCGCCATAGTGTTTTGTGTGTATTCCTACTATACTTTGATTACTATCCAACCACGGCTTTAAAGAGCCGTGTATACAGGTTTTAGTTAGGTATAGTCCCGAAGCACATGGAGGCAGTGAGCGGTCAAGAGGATTCGTCTCTCTCGGTATAGGGAGTCGATGTCGTGCTGTGCAGGACATGACTATAACCAAAAGTCCTTGGCTAGGGCGGTTGAGGTACACTGATAAGTGTTATCAGTTGTATCTCGGATGATTATGAGTTCGATGTCTGCATGATTTATTGGATTATTGAGGGTCTGACAGTTTCCACCCCCAGATCCGGTATGCGATGCTCTTTGACGAAGAGACTGGACTGTGCGGTAATTGTCACTGATAGGTTTTGTTGGGTTCAGATGAGTTTGCTCATTGACCTACCTCTTGATCAATACCTGGGTAGCTGTTACGTATAGTTAGTACCACTGACGAGCTTGTGGGTTAACCCGTGAATGGATTGATCTGAAAGTGTTTCATATTCAATCAGATATGATCATGTTTAATTGACCACCGGCATATTGTCAGGTCTTTAGAGTCCCACAACGAAAGTGTCTATCCAGGCGAAATGATGATGTGGCATACGTATGTGATACGTGCGGGAGTTCGATTAAATACGTGTATATGATACGATGAATTAATCGGAGTTTGATAATACTAGCCGGTTTATTTACAAGCTGGATTATTAAGTCAAGTGTTGACTTAGTATCCGTATATGTGATATGGTTCCTATTATTGTGTATATATAACACACACTCTCATTAGTATATGATACTAATGTGTTATTATGTATTGGATACACAATATGTATATTATGTATTGGATACATAATATGTATATGTATATAATATATTCTCTCTCGTTGTATGTGTGTGTGTGTATATATATATATATAATATGTATAGGATACATATTTTCTCTCTCATTTCTATATATAGGGTATGTATAAGATACATACATGTATTTGTATAGGATACAAATACCTTTTTTGTAATATGATGACAAAAGAGTCCATGTGAAGAGTGGGAGCCACCTCTCTGTTAACATGACAACAAATAAGAGAGAAGGGGAATGAGAGGAGAATGATTTCATTCTCTTCATAATTTTTTGATGAGAAAAAAAGAAGAGAGATTCTTCTTCATCTTCTTCATTTATTTTTCCATGAGAGAAAAATAAAAAGGAAAAAAGAAAGAAAGAAAAGAGAGTTTTCTTCACATCATCTTCATCTCTGCTCATTAGCAATTTGTTAGAGCTAGTTACTTCGCATAGAAGTGTTCTAGTACGAAGTGGGAGCTTGAATTGGTTGTTTTCAACATGGATCATCTTCGGTGAGACGGTCGGCGATCAAGCTCGATCTCTACATCAATGTAGCTTAGCTTGGGTCTTCCACTCGAGAGTGGACACACTACAAAGGTTGCAGCCTCACGAAACTTGTAGTTTACCCCTATTGATCTTTTGCAACTACTTGTATTTGGATGATTTTGGATATTGTGCTCGGTGCTATGTTTAGAATTTTTCCGTTCTATGTTTCCGCCACAGTCTGCAAGTGTTGCGACCCTAGCACCGCGCACCTATATGGTATTAGAGCCGATTCATCTACTAGTAGTTGCATTTGTGGACAATTGAATTTTGAACACCAAAATTTTCAAAACTAGTTTCGAAAATTGCTTTAAAATGTTCTCATTTTGACTTATACCCGAGCCCTGGTTCTCGGTTTGCACCAAGAACCACATGACGACTCAGGAGTTGCCCCGAGCCTCTTCAGGGGTGCTTGGGTAGGGTCCACACTCGAGACCACCAATTGGTGGCCTCGGGTTAAGGGGCCACCCATAACCTCTAAGGGGCTCTAGGGACAAGCCCGAGTTCCCCGTCGGGTTCTCGGGTTCATTCCAGGTCCTTTGGGACTCGTTTCGTGCAAAAATGAGGGATTTCGAAAGTCGGGGTGCGCTTGAATTTCAATTCTTGGATTTTCAAGTGTGCGATCTCATGGGTTATGAAATTCTTTGGACGCGGATTCGAATTAACCCGATCAATATGTCTGATCGAGTTTGTTCAGACACATATAAGGATATGTTTTGGTAAATGTCACCTAATTGATGTGTGATCAATTATATGAGGCTGCACATTAGTTGAATGTGATGGTGTGTATGGTTTGGTTTGGTTTGGATTGTCACGAATGAATTGCCCCACGTGTGAATGTGAATGTACGAGCGCTGTATTTCAATTCATGTATTATGTTAAATGCCAAATGTATTATTCTTTTATTTGGAACACGATCGGATTGAGACCGTTGTTGCTTATTGTATGTATATTACACTTGGAGATTGCCTTGCGGAGGAGTGCTCAAGCCGCCGGGTGGTAGAATGCGCTAGGTGGCCCCCTCAAGGAGTTGAGGCCGGATTGCCTCGTTCTCGGATTGGCGGGTGGCTCGCTGCATTTGTAAGGGTATTCGTTTGGTTATATATGGGCCATTCATGCGGCCGTGGAATGTCACATTTCGTTTGCGACTCAAACGAAACGCGGGATTCCTAGAATATCCGACAATTCCATTCTTGTGATGATTACCGCATTCCTGTAATGTGATTAATTCATGTGATATATATATATATATATATATATATATATAAGTGTTTCTATATGTTTTACAATCTCAAAAGCCCTACGTCCGCCATGTTGTAACTTAAGTAATCTTATGGTGAAGACCCGAAGCTCTATGGCGATTGCGATTGTCATATAAAAACATTCTATTTTCTTTTCCTATTGTGCTTGTTTGGTGTGATATGATACTAGATAAAAAGTGTTTTTATCTAGATGATGGGACTGCATTAATATGATTAATGCAATGAAAATAAACCTAATATGATGTTGTAGGATCCGATTTTTAAAACAACCAGTTTTTCAAACCACTCGGTTTCTTCAACGATATCAAGTTCATTACGTTAAGGGTTTCTTCAAAACCAGTCGTAGCCCTCTGTCATTTCAGGTTACTAGAGTACTTAGTATTCGTGTTGCGTTTGTTGGCCTCCGTCAAGGCACAGTGTATGATAGCTAAGTGATGCTTTTCTACCTCTACCTCATATGACTAGATTAGTTAGGACAATCGCATAGCCTTGTTGGCCTCTGTCAAGGGCTCGTGCGGGTGGGTTTAAATTAATCACGAAATTGTTGGGGTTCCTTAACACAACATTAGGTTTTAGAAAGTATCGAGTATGCAATTTTAAAAAATCTAGAGTGCTAAGCAACACCATCTAAGAATCGAACTAAAGAATTAAGGTTTTATATGTATGTAAACAAACTTTAAACTAAGTGAAATAGGAATACAACCTTTGTAGACCGGTCCTTCACTTCTAAACCTCCGTGTAGTAATTCCTTTGCTCCAAGTAGTGGTTCCCGAACTCTTCTTAGGCTCCACTAGGCGAAAAGAACGAGCTTGCTCGAAGATATTCGAGGCCGAAGATAATTTACGTCGAAAAATCTCTAACTCAAGCTACCTCTTCACAAATTAAGGAATTAGTGAAGTAAACAACTTATACTAAATGGTTAGTCTGGT
The DNA here is from genome assembly GCA_030015575.1 of Agapanthus africanus. Classification (NCBI taxonomy): domain Eukaryota; kingdom Viridiplantae; phylum Streptophyta; class Magnoliopsida; order Asparagales; family Amaryllidaceae; genus Agapanthus; species Agapanthus africanus. The sequence continues at coordinate 503,833,719 of CM057343.1, read as the reverse complement.
ATAGATTGATGAAGTAGGAATTTTGCTCACTTTAAAATTAATTCTCTTTTTCTTTTTCACCTCACTCAAAAGCTAGAGAGTAAAGAAGGAATTGAAGAAGATGATCAAGTATGAACCCTTTTGGTGAGAAAATATCTCAAATGATATTTGTAGAGACTTATCCATTGCTAAAGATAATGGTTGGGTTAATATATATCTAGAATAAAACAAAATTAATGGACTAAGTCAAGGCTTCTACATGCTTTCACAAGCATCTTAAGCCATGACATTTTCCACCTAATTTTGATTTATCCCCTAATTATTAATTACCTAAATTATCATTAGTTTGGTATGAGTCTCATACATCCATATCCAATGTATCATCTAGCATGACACAAAAATAAACACATTAATATATACCTCATATTTATTTATATGTATTTGTAGAAAACAAATTCTTAAGTGAGCTAATATTAGTTAATATATATTAATATATCAAATATATAATTATATATTAAATTATTAAATCAACACTTGATTTAATAATCCGGTTATATCACATACAACCGACTAATATCATTCATATGTATATCAAATATACATATAATAAATTATTGAATCAACACTTGATTCAATAATCCGGTTATATCATATATAACCAATACCGCAAGATTAGAATACTTTATCACATGTATTAATCTCGGCCCCACACATATCACATATGTGCTATACTTCGTTTCGCTTGAGCTAGGAAACCTCTGTGTAGAACTCTAAACACTCGTCAATACACCAGCAGTAGGTAATGATCATATCAGTCACCCACAAGCCGTCAGCGGTACTAGCTGGACGTAACGACTACCCAAGTATTGAGCGATCAGAAAATCAACAAGCAAGCTTGTCCAAACTTCCGTGAATCTAGTAACACTACCGTACAGTCCGGTGTCTTCATCTGATATGTCGCATATCGAGTCCGAGGGTGGTAAACGTCAGACCCCAACAACTAGATAAGTCATGCCGATGTGAGGCTCATAACGGGTCAAGAAACTACTGATAATACTTACCAGTAAATCTCATCATCAACCCTTACCAGGGACTTCCTGTTATAGCCAATCAAGCATAGCGCAACATCAACTTCCAATACCGGGAGAGGCGAAAACCCTCCTATCACTCATTGCCTCCATGTGACTCGGAACTGTACCCAAAATCCACCTGTTTGCATGCTCTCTTAAGCGTGGTAGGGAGGAAATCAAAGCACAGTGGGAATCATAAAAGACTCTCTGACGATCTCGGGTCTACAGACTAACCTGTACCAGTGTCACCAGAGAACTGCTATCTGACATGGGTATAATACCATCTAGGAGTTCTCGGCAAGTCCTGTTCGGTGTATCTATTCTCTAATGAGCACCTGTGTACAATCTTTGATGTCAAACACCAATGGCTGTGGGATCAACCATCGCCCCATACAGGGTTAAGAAACGTACACACTAGTCTACTCTGGAATATCGATGCTCTGTCGCGGTACTCTCTCGACGAGGAAAAATTAAAGGATGAACTTGTGGACTACCCTGGCCCCACTAGTATGATCTGCATCATAGTCCTGGTAGTCAAGTACACATCCTAAGGGCTTTATCAAAATGTAACGGAGAGACAATATAATGATACAAGTGTACATGTTAAGATAAAGAGCAATCGGATAGTATACTATCATGTCGAGCAAGAAAGTCCTCTCTATATATGTCCAAGCATCCACTATAATATACAATCATGTACAATAATAGCCTTTAGGGTATATATATAACTAACAATCTCCCACTTGCACTAAGGCCAGTTGTTGTAGTATCTTATACCCAACACCCCGAAAAGTTTCTCAAATGGCCTTGGTGAGTGGATCCGCCGTATTATTCTTCGTGTCAACTCTCCTGGCCTCGATGTCCCAGAGATCAACTATCTCTCTGATCAGGTGATACAGCCTAAGAATATGTCTGGATCACTGATGGGACCGAGATTCCTAGGCCAAAGTCACAGCTCCATTGTTATCACAATACACAAGTATTAGATGTTTAATGGTAGAAACCTCACCAAGTTCATCTCATGAACTTCTCCATCCAGACAGCATCTTTGGCAGTATCGTTGGTAACGATGTATTCAGTCTTCATCGTCGAGTCCACTACGGTATCTAGTTTGGAACTCTTCCAACATACCGTCCTTCCACTGAGGGTAAGGACAAAATCCGAGACTGTTTTACAGTCGTCCTTATCACTCTGCAAGCTCGAATCGGTAAAGGACTCGACATGGAGTTCACCGTTACCATACACCAAGAACATTTCTTTAGTTCTTCTCAAGTACTTAAGAATGTTCTTCACAGCTGTCCAGTGTTTCTTCTCAGGATGTAAGAGGTATCACCCAGATCCTTCATGGAGAAACTTTGTGATGAGCAGAGCTTGATCGAGTGTAGTATAGGAACATCATTTCCTATCAAGAGTATGTCATCCACGTACAATACGAGGAAGACAACCTTACTCTCTACAACCTTGTATATACAAGGTTTATCTACGTTTTTGATGAAGTCAAACTCTTTGACTGCCACATCAAAACAGATGTTCCAACTCCGCGATGCCTGCTTTAATCTGTATATTGATTTAAGCAGCTTGCACAACTTTCCGCTGCTCCTACTATTTATGAAGCCCTATGGCTGTGTCATGTACACGCTCTCTTCTAAATCACCATTTACAAAAGCGATCTTGACGTCTATCTGCCAGATTTCGTAGTCATGGTATGCAGCGATGGTAAGTAGGATCCGGATGGACTTAAGCATAGCCACTGAAGAAAAGATTTCATCATAATCCATACCTGATCGTTGACGAAAACCTTTTACTATAAGTCTAGCTTTGAAAGTCTCAACTTTTCCATCTACACCAATTATCTTCTCAAGATCCACTTGTTCCCGATGGGTTTTACCCTTTCAGGAGCAACTTCCAAAGTCCATACTTTGTTGGTCTACATGGATTCCATCTCAGACCGCATAGCATCCAGCCATTTCACAGAGTACCCACTCGTGATGGCCTGCTCGAAACTAGTTGGGTCATCATCTTCCATAATGCAATCCTCACCCCCACTGTCAACGAGAAAACCGTAGTATCTCTCAGGAGGATGAGGAACCCTACTAGATCTGTGGAGTGGCTGAGGTTCGTTGGAGACTATCGAATCCTCCGGTTCCACCAAATCATCAGTTGTAGTTTGTGTGTCTGGAACTTCTTCCAGTTCTACCTCATTACCACTAATTTATTTTACAAGAAATCCCTTTTCTAAAAAGGCGGCATTCCGAGAAACAAACACCTTTTGTTCCTCGGTGTGGTAGAAGATATACCCTCGCAAATGCTTGGGATATCTTACAAATATGCACAGAACTGACCTTACCTCGAGCTTGTCCGGATTTTGCTTTTTGACATAGGCCGGGGTTCGTTTAAGAGATGGTCTCTTTTCATTCCATATCTCATATGGAGTGGTAGACACTGATTTGGATAGAACTCTATTCAATAGGTATGCGGCTGTTTCAAGCGCATAACCCCAAAAAGAAATACGTAGCTCAGCAGTACTCATCATAGAGCGCACCATATCTAATAGGGTGCTGTTCCTCCGCTCCGATACACCGTTGTGCTGTGGTGTATACGGATGAGTAAGTTGAGAGAGAATCCTATTCTCTTTTAAATAATCCAGGAACTCTGTGCTTAAGTATTCTCCTCCCCGCTCAGATCGAAGGATTTTAATACTTTTACTCGTTTGGTTCTCTACTTCATACTTGTATTCCTTGAATTTCTCAAAAGTTTCAGACTTGTGTTTCAACAGGAACACATGTCCGAATCTTGAGAGATCATCGGTGAATGTGATGAAGTACGAGGAACCATTCCTGGCATGTATATATATGGGACAGCATACATCACTATGTATCAATCTTAAGAGTTTAGTAGCTCTTTCTCCGTGTCCAGTAAACGGAGTTTTGGTCATTTTGCCTTTGAGACATGACTGACAAGTTTCATAAGATGTAAATTCAAACTGATTCAAATATCCATCTTTATGCAACTTAGCTAGTCGTGTCGCATTGATATGACCTAGTCTACAATGCCACAAGAAGGATTCGTTCATTTCTGAACTTTTCCTTTTGTGTGTGTTCTGTACGTTTTAGAACTGTGGTTTGATTTAGAACGTATAAACTGTTACATAACGTACCAAACCCAATCAACACTTGATTTAGGAAAATGTTCATAACATTTTTCTCTACTATAAAGTTATATCATTCTTTATCTAATAAAGAAACTGATATTAAATTGCACAGCATAGATGGTACGTAATAATAGTCGTTCAAGATCAACGTATTCGCATTTGGTAATACAAGGTGATATTCACCAACTGCTTTGGCTGCAACAATTGCACCATTCCCTACTTTTAGAGAATGATCATCTTTTTCGAGTTTTCTATCTCTCTTAAGCCCTTATAATATATTACATATATGGGATCCTGATCCGGTATCTAATACCCAGGACGTAGAGTGTACTGAGATACAGTTCTCGGTAACGAACACACCCGAAGAAAATTCATCAACATGCTCATTCCTCGTTCGGGTCGCGTGGGAATCCGGGTATTCCCCTATTTCCCGATCAGACTTATAACAGTTATAAGGTAGAGCGGAACCAGCGTTCCCCGGCTCAGTATAATAAGCGGGTTCGGTCAATACATCCATATTATTATATTGATTAAGGCATGACATGGTCGCTATCAGGAGAGAGAAGAAAACACCGCGTGCGCTCTTGCAAGATTAGATTGGTTATTATTTTATCTAATCAGGATGGTTTCTACTGTTTTTATCAAATCTTCTTTCAACCCTTAAAGGTAAGACTATCCTGGATTAATTACACCCTATAAGTTCGCCAATCGTTCAGCCAGGCAGATATTGATACTCCGAGGGAGTCTTCCCGTGCTTTCGCATGAAACAATTAAATAACCTCGTTTCCGCAGGGGCATAACCCCGTTAACACATTTCTTAGACACCTACTTGATCAGCTAATTGTAAAGTACAAAACTCTCTCAGGAGTAACTCTTACTCGCAGTGAGTATCGGGATACAACTATCTCATAGGAGGTATGCAATCTCATTGCAAATTTCAACATTTGAAATTTCCTATAATGCTTTTTTGCCCCTAGCGACTTATGACCTTGACGGACGTTAACAAATCATAGGCCGCTAGTCAAGTTCAACCCGTCATTTCGTGATTGAAATAAACCTATCCATACGACCCTTAATGGAGGTCAACAAGGCCGTACGATTACCTTAATCCAATCACATCATATACGGCAGATAAACACTAATCAGCTACCGCACAATACGCCTTGACGAAGGTCAACAAACGCAACATGAATACTAAATAGTCCTTATCTGAAATGACGGAGGGCTACGACAGGTTTTTAAGAAAACCTTTTGCGTAATGAACTTGATATCGTTGTAGAATCGAGTAATTTGAAAAGCAGTGGTTTAAGCTCCGCTTTTAAAATCATGTGTTTTAAAAATAAACCGAATGGGTGTAGCATCTTCTAGTTTTTGCTAAAGAGGTCATTCTCGGTGAAGGGATCTCGGCTCTTTCCTCATCGAATGAGGTGCTGGATATTCATAAAGAATACTGTAATGCAAATAAAATACTAAAGCTATCTTTTTGAAAATTTGATTCTACAATATCTTTAGGTTTCTTTTTTTTTTCATTAATCTCATTAATGAAGTCGCATCATTTATGTTTCCTAAACATCACAGAAGAAACGAAAATATAACGTACGCTTATGCCATCCGCATTCGCCACGGGGTCCCGTCATGCACCGTTAGGTTAGTTAACTAATGGCAGAGTGGGGCAGGACTAGCGCAGATGCAAAACATAAGCAACGTTTATTATATATCATATATATAATATAAAGCATTCGTCTTACGCAGTTATATGATCTCATCACAGAACACTGCAGCAGAAGTCAACATATGAAATATTGGATATACTAGGAGGTCCGTGTTTTAAATCAAGTCAGTAAGAAACACGGATTTTACGGTCGTCATGAATAGCCAAACCTACATCTCTGGACCCCTACGAGAGCGACAAGCAACCCTACCAATTCTAAAGTTAGGAGACCCGGCCTCGACTCCTCGAGATGGTCTCCCACTGGATTCTAGAACCCGGTTACTTGTGCTTCCCGCCTTGGGTCTATCTTAATGCGGAAAAGGAAATAATATACATCAATGGTGACATCATCCTCAACCCGGAAGTGTCCCAATAAAAGAATATTACATACAACTTTTTACATGAATGAAAATGAAAATGAAAAACTCTCATCTCACGCAAAACTCCCAGGCTATTCAAACACGACGATCCAATATAACATATCACAGCAACATATAATATCACATGTCATCAACGTAAGTAAATATGCGTATCTCAATTGTCGTTGATGTATAACAACGAAACCGGCGATACACCACATATTACACTTACGCTCGCAGAAAAGAAAATGAAAACTATAATAATTAGAATCCGCAACATCCTTAGACATCATAAACCCGGAATATCGCATACTCCGGATTTCATGCCTAACCGTATAAATTCCTTAGACATCATAAACCCGGAATATCACATATTCCGAATTTCATGCCAAACATTATAAACCCGGCATTTAAGTTTCAAATTGAAAACACTTTTCAATAACCAATCGGGCAATTCAACAAGATTCCCGACAACTGATCGAATGCTCGTCGGAAATATTAGTAGACGGCCACACCCCCGATACCGTCGACGAAGTGTACTTAGGCGGAACACCGCAGCCGCGAGCACCCGAACGGATGCTTTTGGCAACGGGGTTCTTCTACAGTCACTTGGTCAGGGCTATGGGGCGTGGCTATGTAGTAGTGTTACCTGGCGAGTGTCCGCGTACATTACGTGATTGCGACGGAGTTTTGATCCGAATCTAAACCCCGTGGCAACCGATCAAAAGAGACTAAATTGCTAGATTTACAAAGTACTAACTAGTTTTCACAAAACTAATTATTGTGGATTCCAAATATTGTATCACAAATTACAAATATCTAGACGATGTTAAACATTTCGATCGATTTATCATACACCCAAATTTCCCAGAGACCTCAACACTTGAGTCACACTTAAAAATACCCAGAATGTGCCACAAGTACCTACGGATCAGCACAAGAAGGCACGGTCCCTGCCTCACCAACGACGCCGCCGTTGCGCGGCCGTTTGGTCGAGTTGGGCGCTCGTTCTTCTTGGGGATCCATATAAAACCCTCCACAATTTTTTGCATATTTTTAAATTCAAAAATTCAAACTTTTGAAATTTTTTCCAGAAACCTGGATTTTAGGGTTTCGAAAAGTCGACCGAACACTTTAACTTTGCCTAGACCACTCCTAATGCTCTAGCTTGGCTCTAATACCACTGTTGGGCTTCCTTAGCACGACCACTGGGTTTTAGCAAGTATCGAGTATGCAATTTTAAAAAATCTAGAGTGCTAAGCAACACCATCCAAGAATCGAACTAGAGAATTAAAGTTTAATATGCATGTAAACAAACTTTACACTAAGTGAAATAGGAATACAACTTTTGTAGACCGGTCCTTCACTTCTAAAACTCCATGTAGTAGTCCCTTTGCTCCAAGTAGTTGCTCCGAAACTCTTCTTAGGCTCCATTAGGCGAAAGGAACGAGCTTGCTCAAAGATCTTCGAGGCCGAAAATGATCTACGTCGAAGAATCTCTAACTTAAGCTATCTCTTCACTAATTGAGGAATTAGTGAAGTAAACAACCTATACTAAATGGCTGGTTTGGTATATAGATTGATGAAGTAGAAATTTTGCTCACTTTAGAATTAATTCTTTCTTTTTCTTTTTCACCTCACTCAAAAGCTAGAGATCAAAGAAGGAGATGAAAAAGATGATCAAGTATGAACCCTTTTGGTGAGAAAATAGCTCAAATGATATTTGTAGAGACTTAACCATGGCTAAAGATAATGGTTGGATTAATAAATATCTAGAGTAAAATAAAATTAGGGGGGACTAAGTCATGTCTTCTACATGCTTCTACAAGCATTTTAAGCCATGACATTTTCCACCTAATTTTGATTTATCCCTTAATTATTAATCACCCAAATTATCTTTAGTTTGGTATGAGTCTCATACACCCATGTCCAATGTATCATCTAGCATGACACAAAAATAAACACATTAATATAAATCTCATATATATTTATATGTATTTGTAGAAAACAAATTCTTAAGTGAGCTAATATTAGTTAATATCTCAAATATATAATTATATATTAAATTATTAAATCAACACTTGATTTAATAATCCGGCTATATCACATACAACTGACTAATATCATTCATATGTATATTAAATATACATATAACAAATTATTGAATCAACACTTGATTCAATAATCCGGTTATATCACATATAACCTATATCGCGAGATTAGAATACTGTATCACATACATGTATTAATCTCGGTCCCGCACATATAACCTATATCGCCTACTTCGTTTCGCTTGAGCTAGGAAACCTCTGTGTATGACTCTAAAGACTCGTCAATACGCCAGCAGTAGGTAATGGTTATATCAGTCACCCACAAGCCGTCAGTGGTACTAGCTATACGTAACGGCTACCCCGGTATTGAGCGATCAGAAGATCAACAAGCAAGCTTGTCCAAACTCCTGTGAATCCAGTAAGTAACACTACCGTACAGTCCGATCTCTTTGACTGATATGTTGCATATCGAGTCTGGGGTGGTAAACGTCAGACCCCCAACAACTTGATAAGTCATGCCGATGTGAGGCTCATAACGGGTCGAGAAACCACTGATAACACTTATCAGTAAATCTCATCATCAGCCCTGCCAGGGAGTTCCTGTTATACCCAATCGAGTATAGCGCAACATCAACTCCCAATACCGGGAGAGACGAAACCCCTCCTATCGTTCATTACCTCCATGTGACTCGGAACTGTACCCAAAATCCACCTGTTTGAACGCTTTTTTGAGCGTGGTAGGGAGGAAATCAAAGCACAGTGGGAATCACATGAGACTCTATGATGATCTCGGGTCTACAGAGTAACCTGTACCCGTGTCACCAAAGAACTGCTACCTGACGATAGGTATAATACCATCTATGAGTTCTCGGCGAGTCCTGTTCGGTGTACCCATTCTCCAATGAGCACCCGTGTACAATCTTTGATGTCAAACACCAATGGCTGTGAGATCAACCATCGCCCCATACAGGGTCAAGAAACGTACATAATAGTCTACTCTGGAATATCGATGCTCTGTCTCGATACTCTCTCGACTAGGAACAATTAAATGGACTTGTGGACTACCTTGGCCCTACTAGTATGATCTGCATCATAGTTTTGGTAGTCAAGTACATATCCTAAGGGCTTTATCAACATGTAACGGAGAGACAGTATAATGATACAAGTGTACATGTTAAGATAAAGAGCAACCGGATAGCATACTATCATGTAGAGCAAGAAAGTCCTCTCTATATATGTCCAAGCATCCACTATAATATACAATTATGTACAATAATGGTCTCTAGGGCATAAATATAACTAACAGAAATGACAGATAGAACTTGACTAGCGACTTATGGTTTGTTGGCCTCCGTCAAGGTCATAAGCCGTTAGGGGTAAAAACCATATCGGGAGTTTCAATTGTTGAAACTTGCAATGCGATTGCATACTTTCTATCTGATAGTTGGATCCCGATTCCTACTGTGAGTAATAGTTACTCCCGGGAAATTTTCACTTCACAATTAGTCGACCCATTAGGTGTCTAGAAAGGTGTTTACGAGATTACGTCTCTAAGAAAATGGGGTTATTAATTAGGTCCGTGTGGAAGTATGGGGAGCCTCCCTCGAACTATTTGCACGGGCCTGACTGACCGGTTAGCAAACTTGTGGGGTGGAAATATTCCCGGCTAGTCTCTTTTTAGGGTTTGAAGGAGAATTCGACGAAACAGTGGGAGCTATCATAATTAGATAAATTAATAAAGCAATCTAATCTTGCAAGAGTGCACGCTGAGTGCTTTTCTCTTTCTGGAAGCGACCATGACCGGCCTTAAACTAAAACTCGTAAAACTAAGTTAATCGAACTTTTTTTACAATCACTGACTTTGAAATGTCAAAATTGCCTTAATACATGATTAAGTCTCATGTCCTTACCGCTCCTACTTCCCCTTTACTTATTCCAGAACTATCTGTCACAGATACGGAGATCCATATTGCATGGAAGACCATCTCGTATAATTAGATATGAACTCGAAGAAATTGTTTCAGTCAAGGATGGCCACTAGTTTAGTTCTGGAGTAAATGAATTGTATATTGATATAATTCTATTGTCCTTCCCCTCCACCTTCTCTTAAGTCGAGAGCTCCTTCAATAAGGAGAATACTCTAGTTATGCTTGTTGGATAGTTTTCTTTCAAATCCAAGGCTTAAGCTAAAAGGAAGGGAAATAAGAAATCCAACCGGTCTAAGTGTAGTGTACAGAAGGTAAGGCGTAGAGACATTTAAAGGGGCTGCAGTTGACGAGAAAGGAGATTGCAACTACCGTCGTGAGCCCGGGTAGTGAAAGAGGCATTACTGGGAATATCAGGCCACCCCCTTGAAGCATATAATGCTTCATCTTTTGACTGTGTTTGTAATTGAAATTTCTTGATTAACTCTGCTTTCTCGGTATATGATACCGGATAAGGAGCTCACATCTGTAAGCTGTTACACATGCTGAGAAGAGCAGAGTATTGGGAAAGGATGATTTGATCTTTAAGGTCAGAAATCGGAGCAATTGTTGCTATTAGGGTCTATCACTTGGTTTTGCTTAGCGGCAGACTTTTGGTTTTGAATAATTGTTGTCAAGCACCAACTTTTAAAAATAAAATATCCGTGTCTTTATTTGATAAAAAATGATGTGAACGTGTTTCGAAAATTATGTTATGAACATTTACATTTATCAAATGTTGATTGGGTAAGGTGTATAAAATAACGGTATAGATATTCTTAACAAAAATACAGTTCTCAACTTACAACACACGAAGTAAGAGTTAGTGAACTTTTAGGACTTAGACATAGTGATGTATGTGGTCCAATGTCAATACGGACAAGGGGTGGGTACTTATACTTCATTCCGTTTACCTGAGTTCTCTATTTCTGGACACGTGTTCTTGTTGAAACGAAAAGTCCAAAGATTTTTAGAAGTTCATAAGAGTATAAGAATAAAGTAGAAGACCAGATGTCGGAAATATCAAGATTCTTCGATGTGATTGAGGGGGTGGATATTTAATCTCGGTATTCCGTGGTTGTCTAAATGAGAATATAATTCTCTCAGGTTACTCCTCCGAATATACCATAGCACTATGGAGTATTAGAGAGGAAGACTCGCACGCTATGTGATATGGTGCGCTCAATGATGAGTATTGCTGAGTTGCTTTTTTCATTTTGGGGTATGCACTGGAAACAGCTGCATGCTAATTGAATAAGGTTCCGTCTAAATTAGTGCCTAAGATTCTATATGTGATATAGAATGGAAGGGAACTATGTCTTAAGATATGATGTCCGACTCATGTTGAGAGCAGAATCCGGACAAGCTCAATGTATGTTTCAGTAATGTGCAATTTGTGGGTTATCGCAAGCATTCGCAAGGGTTTAAATTCTACCATGTTGAAGATCAAAAGCTGTTTTGTTTTTGACACCATCTTTTTAGAAAAAGAATTTCTTGCAAAAGAAAATTTGTGGCAGTATGGTAGAACTAGAAGAGATTCCAGAACCACAAACGGTTACTGAAAATTTAGTAGAACTTGAGAATTCAATTGTACCTGACAGATATTAGCCACTTTGCAGATCTAGTAGGCGACTTCAACCACCCGAGAGATACCACGGTGTCCTCATAGACGGTGACTCGGAGGTTTGCGTCATGTGTGATGATGACCCTGCTAGTTATCAGCAGGCCATAGGGAGTAGTGATTTCCGACCGATGGCTGGATACCTAGATATCTGAGTTGGACTTCATGCACTTCAACAAAGTATGGACCTGTTGGATGCTCCTAAAGAGATAAAACCTATTATGAGTAAGTTGATCTTCCAAAAGAAGATAAGTGCAGATGGAAAGATAGTAACCAAATAAAGTTAAACTTGTAGTAAAAGGTTTTCGCCATATACCCGGTGTTGATTGTGATGAAACATTTTCTCCAGTGTCTGCTGAAGTACATTCGGATAACACTTGCCATTGCTGCACTTCAGGACTATGAGATCTGGCAGGTGGACGTCATTAACTCCTTTCTAAGGGTATACATGACTTTGTCGGAAGGCATCGTAGTTAGTGGAAGCAGCGGAAATGTGAGAAAGTAGCTTAAGTCCATTTATGGACTAAAGCAGACTTCGTGAAGATGGATCATCTGTTTTGATGTGACAGTCAAAGAGTTTGACTTCATCGAAATTATAAATGCACCTAGTATTTATAAGGATGTAGGGAGTATTGTCGCATTCCTCATATTGTATGTGGATGACATCCTCCTGATAGGAAATAATGTTCCTGTGCTACAATTCGGTCAAACTATAGTTATCACAATTGTTTCTCTATATAGGATCTAGGTAATATATCAGTCATTCTGTGGATTAGATCTATAAAAATATATCTAAAAAGATTTAGGGATTGTCCCAATCCGGATGCTCTGACACCATTCTAAAGGGGTTTTGAATGGAAGACTCCTAGTGCGGTAGAGTACCCGCATATTATGGAGTCACCCTCTCTAAAGAGATTTCTTCCAGACTGATGAGAAGATGGACTCACATGAATGTCATGTTACATGTTTCGGCAGTAGAGTTAATCATGCGATATTATGTACCAGACCAGATGTAGCTTATGCACTTACCGCAGTAAGTTGATATCAGTCCAATCCTGGAGAAATAAAAGATAGTAGTGAAGAACATTCTCAATTACTTATGAAGCATTAAATGGATGTTCTTGGTGTATGGTAATGGCAGCCTCCAAATGGAGGCGGTTACCGATTCTGGTTTCCAAGGTGACTTAGATGACAGAAAGTTTACTACGGGTTATTACCTTCTTTTGAGAATCAGTATATTGGAAAGGTTCCAAGCAGGATACTGAAGCTGACATGACACTGGATGCAGAGTATGACTCGGCGAGTGATGCGGCCTAAGTACCTGTTTGGATAAATGAGTTCATTTCTGAATTTGGTCCCATCAGATATCCAGACAAATTCTAAGACAGGTATCGCTTGATTCGAGAGATAGCTGATTTCCGCGTGATTAAGAAAAAGAGAAGAAATTAGTGATATTGTGGCGGATATACTCACTGAGACTGTTTCTCAGATGCAGTTTATGTAACTGCTATTAGAGAAGTTGAGTATCTGATACTGTAATAATTGGCCTTGAGTGTAAGTGGGAGATTGTTGGATATAGGTGTTCTGATGGAAATTAATGAAATTGTATATGGACCTATATGGATAGAACATTCTTGTTCGGCATGATAATATGCTATTTGGTTTGTTTTTATCATTCATGTGTATACGTTTTACTTGCTATTATATATCGCTAATACATGTTGATAAAGCCCTTAGGATTTTTACTTGACTACCATGATTATTATGATGCTATCATATTAGTGGGGCTTGGGTAGTCCATAAGCACATCCTTAAATATTCCTAGTCGTAGGAGATCTAGACCGGGCATCGGTGCTCCAGAGTAGACAGTGTATACATTTCTTGCCCCCGACCGGGGTGATGGCTGGTCCCACAGCTATTGGTGTTTAACACCAAAGATTGTATACAGGTGCTCATTGGAGAATGAGTACACTGAACGGACATGCCGAGAATTCCTAGATAGTATTATACTTATTGTCAGATAGCGATTCTCTGGTGACAATAGTACATGGTAGTCTTTTGACCTGAGATCGCCATAATGTTTTGTGTGTGGAACCACTATACTTTGATTACTACCCAACCACGGTTTTAAAGAGCCGTGCATACAGGGTTTAGTTGGGTATAGTCCCGAAGCACATGGAAGCAGTGAGCGGTCGAGGGGATTCATCTCTCCCAGTAGAGGGTGTCGATGTCGCGCTGTGCAGGATATGACTATAACCAGAAGTCTGCTTAGAACGGTTGAGATAAACTGATAAGTGTTATTAGTTGTATTTCAGATGGTTATGAGTTCGACGTCTGCATGACTTATTGTGTTATTGGGGGTCTGACAGTTTCCACCCCTAGACCCGGTATACGATACTCTTTGACGAAGAGACCGGACTGTGCGGTAATTGTCACTGATAGGCTTTATTAGGTTTGGATGAGTTTGCACGTCGACCTACCCCCTGATCAATACCTGAGTAGCCATTAAATTCAATAGTACCGCTGACGGGTTTGTGGGTTTACTCATGAGGGGATTAATCTGAAAATGTTTCAGATTTAATCGGATATGATCCTGTTTAACCAACTGCTAGCGTATTATCAGGTCTTTAGAGTCCTACAACGAAAGTTTCTGCCCAGGCGAAATGATGATGTAGCGTACATATGAGATACATGCGGGAGTTCGATTAAATACGTGTATATGATACACGTGAATTAATCAGACGTTTGATGATATTAGCCGGTTTATTTACAAGCCGGATTTTTTTAGTCAAGTATTGACTTAATATCCATATATGTGATATGATACCTAATATTGTGTATATAATACACACACTCTCATTAGTATATGATACTAATATGTTATTATGTGTTGGATACATAATATGTATATATATATATATATATGATACATATATTCTCTCATTGTGTGTGTGTATTCACACACTCTCATTTGTATATATAGGGTATGTATAGGATACATCCATGTATTTGTATATGATACAAATACCCTTTTTGTCATATGATGACAAAAGAGTCCATGTGAAGAGTGGGGCCACCTCTCTCTCTCTTAGCATGACAACAAATAAGAGAGAAAGAGAATGAGAGAAGAGAATGATTCCATTCTTTTTATAATTTTTTGAAGAGAAGAAAAAGAAAAGGAGAGAGGCTCTTCTTCATCCTCTTCCTCATCTATTTTTCCAAGAGAGGAAAATAAAAAGGAAAAGAGAAAGAGAAAGAAAAAAGAGTTTTCATCACATCATCTTATACCTATGCTCATTAGCAATTTATTAGAGCTAGCTGTTTCACATAGAAGTGTTCTAGTGTTGTCACGCCCCGCTTCCCAGTGTACGGGCAGAGAGCGCGACGAGCCCGCTACGTATTTACTCTGAAGTAAATACGCTAAGCGTATCTAAGCAAATATAAAAGAATATACACAAGAGACAAATGTAATGAAACATCAACTTTATTTATTAACATTCTTTTTACAAAAATGGAAATGTAAATACAACTGAATGAAAGCAATACCTACACAGTGGCATAACAGAAATGAAAAGTACTGAAATAAAAATGTGTACAATGAAGCTAGAGCTATGGGTCGTAGGCAAGCTGATCCAAATCCTCACTAGTAGGCTCGATCTCCTGAGTGTCCAGATCGCCTGACAACATTGCAAAGAAGAAAGAAAAGGAATGTCGTCAGCGAACAATCGCTCGGTAAGTCCCAAAAATAAGGAAGAAGTAGAAAAGAAAGAAAGAGAGAGAGTGTAGCTTTTAAAGTTGTATTATATTGTTATATTATTGTATTTAGTGTTAAAGCTGTTGTTATCGTAAATTCAAAGGTGAATGTCAACCAATCTCAAGAGTGTTCTCGAATCCAACAGGCTGTAATTCAGTGGTAGAGAACCACGGGCCTGAATCAAATGTTAGTAACGGGACTTCGACCGTCGTCAAAGTATTCCAAACTCAACAGGCTGTAATTCAGGAGTATGGAAATACGGGTCCTCATGATAGCTTGCTTGTGTTAGTAGACATGGATTCATGATCTAGGGGGACTCTTGAGATTCTGTTGGATTCACGAATGAACTACCCCAATACCCCGTGTTTTTATTGTATTGATAGTAATGATTGTACTGATGGTATTGTATTGTATTGTCTTGAAAATTGTATAGATGACTTGCCGAAACCATGATATCAGTAAATGGATGTAACTGAAGAATCATGTAAATGGAAGTATATCCATGGTTCGATTCAGTCAATATAGATTGAATATATGGATTTATGAATTCATATTGAATTGTAGTATTGTAGATTGTACTTGAATTATATTCAAGTCAGATTATTTATAATGAGACTCAGTCTGACTCAGAACAATTAGAAAAGAAATTTAAAGTCCTGAATTAGGTTTTGATGTGTAAGTGCACGGCGGCGCCTTGGCCGTCGATCCGACGCCGGAAACGCGGAAACAAAAAAAACTTTGCAAACTAGGAAACCGACACCACCGCGCACTAAATACCCGGATCGGGCCATTAACCTAGCTGCTAGCAAACTAGAAAAAAGTAGAGAAGCTATACCAAGCGATCCGTGTCCTTTGGTCTTCGTCTCCACTCCGATCTCCCGCGGAATCTCCGTCCGTCACGTCCTCGTCGGAAAGGGCACCACGTAGCCGGATTCTTTTACGGGTTCCCACCTCTGGACCGAGGCAACTCGGACGCAAAGTTGGCTAGCCGACGCGTCCAAGATTTGCTGTAGAATAGTGTAGTAGCCATCGTCTCTTTGAGGGTTTGAAGTTGCCTTTGGATGGAAGTAGGAATCAAGAACTTTGGAGAGGTGAGAAGGATTTTGTGAGCAAGCCAAATGAGATAATCAAATTTCCTTCATACAAAATGAAACCTCTCTCTCTCCCTCTCCAAGATGTGGCCGGCCCCCCTCCTCAAGAAATGGTGGAGGGAAAAAGCAAGTGGAGAAAAAGAAAATGATAATGAGAAAAAGAAATGTCACACTCATTTCTCATCTCATCACATCTAAATATAATCTCAAAAAAGCAAAGGAAAAGACCAATAAAGAATCTCATCATGAGAGAACAATCATGAAGCCACAAAGTGCAAGAAAACCCCTCCACAAAAAGTAATTTGCACAATTGCAAATTACCCCCTCCATCTAAAAGTCCGGCCGCGAAGGAATAAAGGAAAACCGGCCGGAACGGAATGCAAACTGGCAACTTCAGAAAACTGATCCCGTAATAAATTACAGGAAAACCCCGCTACTGCATATACATGCTCGCATTTGTATTCCCACTGAACACAAATGCAAAGAGACAAAATCTACACTATCTAATACTAGGATCCGGCTTAAACCAAATCCGGCTAGTAAAAACCGTCCGATCACGATCCGTGCAATACCGCACATATCTGATTGAACCCTGCCATATCTCCATACGGCCTCAACAACGTTTCGCCCGAAACTTGAGTAACTTTGTGTGGTGGACTCTAAAGACTCGTCAATACTATGGCTGTGGATTTAACCACTAGCACGTCAGAGGTATTAGACATACGTGATGGGCCATCAGCTATTGACCAAAAGGGATGTCGATGAGCGAACTCATCCCGACACCCTACTGAGCCTGTCAGTGACAATATCCGTACAGTCCGGTCCGTTCGTCTATGAGTATCGCATGGCGGGCCTAGGGGGTAGCTAAAAGTCAGACCCCCAATAGTGGTACAAGTCGTGTCAGAGTGTAGCCCAGAACACCCTGAGATACTACTGGAATACCTACCAGCAAATCTCCTGCCTTGGCCAAGGACTTTTCATGTTCTGGCTCTTCTAGAAACAGCACGACCTCACCCCCAATACCGGGAGAGACGAACCCCTGCAGATCCGCTCACTGCCTCCATGTGGCTCGGGATTGTACCCAACTAAAACCTGTTTGCACGTCTCCTTTGAGCGTGGTAGGGTAGTAATCAAAGCACAGTGGGAACTCACACGAGACAAATGACGATCTCAGGTCGATGAACTAACCTGTACACATGTCACCTGGGAACTGCTATCTGACATGAGGTATAATCCCAATTAGCAGGTTCCCGGCGAGTCCTGTCCGGTGTACTCATAACCCAATGAGCACCTGTATACATCTTAGGTGAACCAACTGACACCAGTGGCTTGTGAGACCGTCCACCGCCCCTCGTCGGGGTCTCGACTGTATACACTAGTCTACTCTGGAGTATCGATGCCCTGTCTCGAAACTACCACGACTAGGGACCTTTTAAAGATGTGCTTATTGTTAGTTATATGTATGCCCTAGAGGCCATTACTATACATATGATGTATATTGTAGTGGATGCTTGGACATATATAGGGAGGACTTTCTTGCTCGACATGATATTATGCTATCTGGTTGCTCTTTACCTTAACGTGTACACTGATTGTCTCTCTGTTACATGTTGGTAAAGCCCTTAGGATGTGTATTTGACTACCTGGACTATGATGCAGATCATACTAGTGGGGACATGGTAGTCCATAAGTACATCCTTCAAGGTCCCTAGTCGTGGGTGTATCGAGACGGGGTATCGATATACCAGAGTAGACTAGCGTATACCTTCTCGACCCATACAGATGGGCGATGGATGATCCCATATCCATTGGTGTTTGACATCAGAGATGATATACGAGTGCTCAGTGGAGACTGGGTACACTGGACGGACTCGCCGAGAACTCCCAGATGGTATTATACCTTACGTCAGATGGCAGTTCTCTGGTGACACTGGTACAGGTTAGTCTGTAGACCCGAGATCGTCATAGAGTCTTGTGTGATTCCTACTGTGCTTTGATTTCCACCTTACCGCGTCCAAGAGGGCGTGCAAAATGGTGGTTTTTGGGTGCAGTCCCGAATCACATGGAGGCAATGAGCGATAGGAGGGGATTCGTCTCTCCCGGTACAGGGAGTTGATGTTGCGCTGTGTTCGATTGGCTATAACTGGAAATCCCTGGCCAGGGTTGCTGAGATTTACTGGTAAGTGTTACCAGTAGTTTCTCAAACTGTTATAGACCTCATTTCGACACGACTTATCGAGCTCTTGGGGTCTGATGTTTACCACCCCTAGGCAAGATATGCGACATATCAGACGATCAGACCGGACTGTGCGGTAAGTGTTACTGGTTGGATTCACAGGAGTGTGAGCGGGCTTGCTCGTCGATCTTCTGATCGCTCAATACCCGGGTGGCCGTTACGTTTAGCAGACCGCTTGCGGCTTGTGGGTGTTTGATATGATCATCACCTGCTGCCGGCGTATTGATGAGTCTTTAGAGTCCTACACAGAGGTTTCCTGGCTCAAGCGAAACGAAATAGGAGCGCATATGAGATATGTGCGGGACCGAGAATAATGCGTGTATGTGATACCGTATTTCATTCTCGCGATGAATGTGTCGAATGGTTGTATGCGATATAAGCTAGTTATCGAATCAAGGATTGATTCGATAAGCCGATACATTGGATATTAGTCGGTTATATGCGATATGACCGGATCGTTAAATCAAGTATTGATTTAATGATTTAATGCATAATTATATATTTGATATATTACTCTGCATTAAGTAGTATTGGTTCACTTTAAATGGATTTTCTCACTTGAAGTTCACAAGTTGTATATGTGATATACTTTTGTGCACTTGTTTGTATCATGTTTGTTGATACATGCTAACTTGAGTTTGTGTGTATGATTAAACCATGGTTATATGAATGGTTAGGGTTTTGTTTACTTATTCATTTATTTATTTTGTTTATTTATTTTGTTTATTTATTTTGGAAAAGATAAATAGAAATGGTGGCTTTCTTTGTTTCTTTCATGAAGCTTCATGAAGTGTTGAAAGCTTGACCATTTTTGTTTGCTTCCCTTAACCTAACCATACACCTAACCCTAGTTTAGTCTCTACACTTGACCATGGTTGGTATATGATAAGTATTCATTTTTATTTTCTATTTGGAAAATACTTATCATATTATCTTCTTCTTCTTCTTCTTATTCAACAATGAAGAAAAGCTTGCTACCATTAATGGCAACTTGAGAAAAAGAGGGAGAAATCCAATTCTAAAGTGAACCCACTTCCTATTTCTTCATCCTCTACCACTTGCCAAGTAGTATAGGGTGTTTTATTCACAAGTTTCTTGACTTGGTGAAGTTGGAGATTGATCTTGTGTTGCCTCGACGTAGATCATCTTCGGCATCGAAGTCGACGATCTAGCCGGCCCATTTCTCCGATGAAGCCGATGCTAGAGTCCGGGATCCGATATGGACAGCGAAGGGACGTCATCACGGAGCCTAGGAGGTGGAGGACCGGATTTACAAAGGTTGTAGTCACTTTCCTCTTAGTTAAAGTAGTTAACTCGCTTTGCATCGCCTCATTATCTAGTTAACGATCCGTATTAGGGTTTCTCGGCACTTATAAAATTTGAAATTGGCATGGTTGATGCCATGTGAGACCTCATTAGTGTGCCTAGGAACCCTACACTTATAGACTCCAGCTCTCACTTATATGATCGCCCTCATACTGCTGGTAGTCAAGCAAGAATCCTAGGGGCTCTATCAACGTGTAATAGCGACTCGTAAGATCACCTAAAGCAGTACACGATGATAAAGATAAACCAGATAGCATACTATCATCTCGAGTAAGACTGTCCTACCGGGACAGGTCCTCCCTCAATCATTGCAATCACGTGCATGTGATCCAATAATTGACTCTGAGGGCACTATCTCCAACAATCTCCCACTTGCACTCAAGGCTAATTATTGCGATGTCGCATACTCACAGCCCGTGTGATACCGAACACCCAACTCCTCTACTAGTCAGTCTCACAAAGCTCGTTTGCGAAACTATTGCGTTCGAGGAATAGCCTCAGTGAGTGGATCCGCTCTGATGTTTCTTTCTATGTCTCTCTATATCTCAAGTTCGCGGATAAAGCCATCTCCCGAAATGAGCAATACCTGTCTTAGAATGTGTCTGGATGTCTGATGGGACCTAGCTCATAAATGAACTCCAAATCCAAACTTCTTAGACTGTATCGTCAACTGAACTTAATCAGTATCCTGCGCCATGCCTTCCCTCAGTATCTGCTTGGACCAGCTGTCCAAACTACTGCCCCTCGTCAGAGGGAAAACTATAACTCTGACAGCCACTCTGCCATCCAGGTCACTTTGGAAGCCTGGAATGATAACCGTCTTCTAAAAGAGGCTGTCGTTATCATATCCCTAAAACATCAACTTATGTTCTAAAATGTTTCTCCAGGATTGGATCAATATCAACTTATTGCATCTACTGCAAGAACAATATCTGGTGTGGTACTTGACATCTCATGACCAACTCAATTGCCTAAGCAAGTGATCTGCCAATCATGAACATCCCTCTCCCCTTTAGTCCGTAAGACACCTTTAGAGAGGGTGACTCCATTACCTGCAGGTACACCACCATGCCAGGAGTTGTCCATTCTAAATACTCTTAGAATGCTGTCTAAGTACCCTGATTGGGAAACCACCCAAATCTAGATCTAAAACCATAGATCTAGTAACCAGAATGTCTGATATAATATCCAAGTCCTATGTGGAGAAACCACTGTGTGACAACCAAAGTATAACCGATCGTAGTATAGGAATACCACTTCCTACTCTGTGTATGTCATCAAATACCAGGACATCACACCCTACTACCTTCTTAACAGATCCATCCCCTATTCTGATGAAGTCAAACTTATGACTGTCACATCAGAAATAGATGATCTATCTCCGCTATATCTACTTTAGTCTATAAATAGACATAAGCCACCTGTCCACCAATGCTTCCGCTGCTTCCACTGACTACGACAACCCTCTGGCAGAGTCATATACACGTACACTTCTAAAGCTAGTTCAGAACGACGCTATACTCATCCTTCTGCCGGGTCTCACAGTCTGGAACAACAGCAATGGCAAGTCTGGGTAAACAAGAACCTCCCTGCCACCGTCCTTGAGCATACCGAAGTACCTCCGGGTGCCTGATGTTACCCACCATATCTGCGGAGTGGCCAATGGAATGTCAAACCAGATTGAATCTTTAGGTTCTTATCAAATCTTCAGTAATCGTTTGCGGTGCTGGAATCACTTCCAGTTCTACCATACTCCCACTACTGTTTTCTGAAAAAATCCATTTTTAATTAAAACTGTGGCGAGTTAAGAACAATATCACTATTGATCTTCCAGATGGTAGAAAGTCAACCTTCGTCATAGCCCGAATCAACCCACAAACAGCCATTACAGAAACGTGCCTTGAGTTATCCGGAGTCTGGTTTTAAGCATAAGCCGGACAACTCCCCGTATCTTAACATCGTTAAGATATGAACTGTTCTATATCCAATACAGAAACAGAGGCACTGATTTAATTGAACCAGATTCAAATCATGCAGCTGTCTCCAGTGCATGTCAACTAAATGGAAGAGAGGCCGATCAGCGTTACTCAGCTTAGGAATGCTTCCAATTATGAGTAACCTGAAAGAGAAGCTAATTCTCTTAATCATTACTAACAACTGAATACCATTCACAAGTATCTACATCTTCGATCACCTTGAAGAATCCCGATACTTGCAACATCTGGTTCTCTACTTTATTCTTATACCTATAACTTCTCAAAACTCAGACTCTGTGTTTCTACGAAACACCTGTCTAAGAACTAGAGAAGTCATAAGTAAACAGAATATAGTACGAGTACCTACCCCTCTGTCCTAATGGACACTGGACAACATACAATACTCTGTATAAGTCCGCTGAGTCTAATAACTCATTCACTGTGTGCCGTAGGTTTAAACTGTACTTATGGTTAAGAAAAATTACACCACTGTTCAATGCTCCTTACCTAACCATCCACTGATATAGGTAAATGTCATAGACATAATCTCAAAAGGTATATCTCATTCTATAAAAATAGACGTACAGATATATCAATTTGAAATTGGTACATAACAACGGATATTCAAAACCAAATATTTGCCGACCGGCAAACAATCCAGGTGACTTCCTCAAATATCACCAATTACAACGAATCCCGATATAATGAGGATGATCACCTAATTCCCAATAACTTACTCCCACTCATCATCTGTAAAACCATACAGATATGAGAATCAAACCTGGTAAATACATACCCTGGAGCAAGTGTCTAATTGGGAAATCGTTTTCTTTTAACAGTACACAGTAAAACTGAAACATTGAAATGTTTCGATGGGGTATCCTGGTATTCCTAGTAATGCCTCTTCCATTGTCCAGATTCACAACTGTAACCGTATAATTCTTTGACATCTCTCCAAATCTCTTTATATGTCTTTAGTCATTACCTTCTGTACACCCTTTTAGGCCAAATGGTTTTCTTCCTTCCCTACCGTTCGGCACCAGCCTATGGTTTGGAAGAAGACTATCCAATAAGCATAATGGGTGTACTGTCCTAATCCTAGGAGCACTCGCAATGCGAGAGAAGGTGAAGATAAAAGACAACCGAATAAACCTTATTCCTATTTCTCCTGAACCAGGATCCATCCCCGAACTGGAACAAGTTCCTTTCGAGTTCGTATATAACCATACGATGGATTATCCAATAAACTTGGGATCTTCGTAGTGATACGGAGTGTCCTGGAGAAATACAAAGGTGATTTAGGATTGGCGAAGAAATACTTGGTTTGGTCGTGAATAGCAGTCGCAATTTACTTTGCCCTCTTACTAATTCCTTTCTTTGTCTTTACTTAATATCTTCTGTACACCGTTTAGACTAATTGGTTTTCTTTATTCCCCACCGTTCGGCACCAGCCTAAGGTTTGGAAGAAGTCTATCCAATTTGCGTAATAGGTGTACTATCTCCTAAACCAAGGAGTACTCGCAACCTGAGAGAAGGTAAAAAGGAAAAGACAACTGAATAGTCCTATTCGTTTTCTCCAGAACCGGAAACCATCCTCGAATAAAATCCTTCGAGTTCGTATATAACCATACGATGGTTTGTCCAATGGAAGTGGACGTTCGTAGTAATACGGGGTGTCCTGGAGAAAAGGGTAAAAGTAGGAGTGGCAATGAGGTCTGCAACTCTGACAATCCAAAAGCCAGTGTTAAGAAGGTTCGGTCAACTTGGTCACTGAGTCATAGTCTAGGGTCAGGTCAATGGTCGCTGCCAAAGAGAGAGAGAAAAGAAACACTCAGCGTGCACTCTAGCCTAGATCAGAATGGTTATCACTTTATCTAATCAGGAAACCTCCCACTGTAACGTCAAATTCTTCTCCAAACCTGAAAGAAGAATTAGCCGGGATCACCCGAGGAGTAAACCAACTCATCAGTGGGAATCGGGATCCAACTATCATCACATGATAACGTGACGGAATCCGCTCACGTTATCACACTCCAGAAGGTATGCGTATATCTGGCAAGTTTCAGTTTCTTTAGAAACTCCCGATGTGGATTTTTGCCCCATGCTCTTATGACCTTGACTTTGGCCAACATATCATAAGTCACATGTCAAGTTCTACCCGTCATTATCCAGGTTAATTTGAACCCATCCGTACAAGCCCTTGACTTTGGCCAACAAGGCTATACGACTGTCCCAAACCAACGCATCTATCTATGCTGCATATGAATACCCAACAGCTACCAAACACTGTGTCTTGACTTTGGCCAACATACACAGCTTGAATACTATTGACTATCCATATGAAACGACGGAGGGCTACGAATGGTTTCTGGCGAAAACCTTTAACGTAATGAACTTGATATCGTTGAAGGAATTGATAGCTTTTAAAAAATATAGTGACGAAAACCTTTGCTAAAGAGGTCACTCCCGGTGAAGGGATCTCGGCTCTTTTCCTGTGGAATGAGGTGCAGGATATTCCAACTGAATACCACGATACAAAACAAAAGTAATCGGCTATAGTGAAGTTATTGCCCTGACGCAAACTTTTGTCAAAGGGGTCACTCCCGGTGAAGGGATCTCGGCCCTTGCCTCGTCGACCGAGGAGCAGGATATTCCAACTGAATACCACGATGCAAAACAAAAGTGAACGTCCTTACAATAACAGCTTTTTGAAAAATTGTTCCAACAACATCAGAATAGGTTTGTTTATCTTGCATTGATCCGAATCAACGCAGTCCCATCAATTGATCACACCACAAAAGAACGAAAATAATGATGTACGTATATGCCATCCGCATTCGCCACTGGGTCCCGTCATCACCCGTTAGGTTAGTTAACTAACGACAGAGCGGGGATTGGACTAGCGCGGATGCAAAACATTTACAACATCTACTAGTATATATATCAATATATAATATCGCTCAAGGCGTGATAAAATGCAACATCACAGAAATGCAACCAGCATCACAGAACAATACAGATATCTGAGATCCCCGGGTTTCATAGAGCCGCTACTGAAACCCGACGTTCCTCTGGTCGTGTAGATAGCCTGTGCAATGAGAATCCTAGACCCCTACGGCGCGGCAAGTTACCCGCCAAAACCTGAAGCGAGGCAGCCCCCTTCAGCAATGTGAATGGACCACCCAGCACTTCACGGAATCCGGTAACTTGGGCACCCCTCCTGGGTCAACCTGTACCTCCTACGAGTGCGGCGAATAGCCCGCCAATTCTAAAGTAAAGCCCCCTCCGTCTCAACGCCATGAGATGCGAGCTCGTTGTCCTCTAGAACTCGGCTACCCGTGCACCCCTCTGCGGGGTAATCCTAGTACAGAAAGTAAAATATACATACAACGGGTATATCGACCGCAACCTGGTCGTGCCCCAAAAGAATAATACAAACAGGCAGTGACGGCAGTCCACAGGTCGGACGCTCGTCCCGCAATATCAAATGTACATATAAAACAAAACTGTACTACCACTGCAACCAGGCTATCCCCACGACCAATCCGCAACATCACAGCACAACACAGAACATCAACGTGAATGTCACGTTCGCAAATCCGTCTAAAAGGGCTATAGCAGTTAGACAGGATTTACCGATCGAGTGACATTCACGATCGCAGATATAATGTAAATACTGTGAACTAGTATGTTTAAAATATCCGATCGATCAAATTTATCGAAGTGGGCCCCAAGCAATACTGTAGCACTTACAAAAAATCTGGGCCCAAAAAGAATGTTCCAAAAACCCCATTTCTCAGACTAGGACCCACTGGAAAAAAATGGTGCAACGAAGCTATATTACCGCGGCGGAACCGCGGCCGTATAGACGAATTAGGTCACCAAATTTTTGCAGTGTTCTTAGAATTTTCTGCACATGTTTATGCAACAACCTGAAAAATTTTTGGAGCTAAAAAAAATTCGACAGAAACCAGTGCACTGAAAATACGGTTTTTTCGATTTTTGTTCGATCGGGTTTTAAACATACTAGAGCAAGTTAGGCTAGATTAATGGCGTGGCTCTGATACCAATGTAAGTGCACGGCGGTGCCCCGGCCGTCGATCCGACGCCGGAAACGCGGAAACAAAAAAAACTTTGCAAACTAGCAAACTGACACCACCGCGCACTAAATACCCGGATCGGGCCATTAACCTAGCTACTAGCAAACTAGAAAAGATTAGAGAAGCTATACCAAGCGATCCGTGTCCTTCAGTTTTCGTCTCCACTCCGATCTCCCGCGGAATCTCCGTCCGTCACGTCCTCGTCGGAAAGGGCACCGCGTAGTCGGATTCTTTTACGGGCTCCCACCTCTGGACCGAGGCAACTCGGGCGCGAAGTTGGCTAGCCGACGCGTCCAAGATTTGCTGTAGAATAGTGTAGTAGCCATCGTCTCTTTGAGGGTTTGAAGTTGCCTTTGGATGGAAGTAGGAATCAAGAACTTTGGAGAGGTGAGAAGGATTTTGTGAGCAAGCCAAATGAGATAATCAAATTTCCTTCATACAAAATGAAACCTCTCTCTCTCCCTCTCCAAGATGTGGCCGGCCCCCCCTCAAGAAATGGTGGAGGGAAAAAGCAAGTGGAGAAAAAGAAAATGATAATGAGAAAAAGAAATGTCACACTCATTTCTCATCTCATCACATCCAAATCTAATCTCAAAAAAGCAAAGGAAAAGACCAATAAAGAATCTCATCATGAGAGAACAATCATGAAGCCACAAAGTGCAAGAAAACCCCTCCACAAAAAGTAATTTGCACAATTGCAAATTACCCCCTCCATCTAAAAGTCCGGCCGCGAAGGAACAAAGGAAAACCAGCCGGAACGGAAAGCAAACTGGCAACTTCAGAAAACTGATCCCGTAATAAATTACAGGAAAACCCCGCTACTGCATATACATGCCCGTATTTGTATTCCCACTGAACACAAATGCAAAGAGACAAAATCTACACTATCTAATACTAGGATCCGGCTTAACCCAAATCCGGCTAGTAAAAACCGTCCGATCACGATCCGTGCAATACCGCACATATCTGATCGAACCCTGCCATATCTCCATACGGCCTCAACAACGTTTCGCCCGAAACTTGAGTAACTGTGTGTGGTGGACTCTAAAGACTCGTCAATACTATGGCTGTGGATTTAACCACTAGCACGTCAAAGGTATTAGCCATACGTGACGGGCCACCAGCTATTGACCAAAAGGGACGTCGATGAGCGAACTCATCCCGACAACCTACTGAGCCTGTCAGTGACAATATCCGTACAGTCCGATCCGTTCGTCTATGAGTATCGCATGGCGGGCCTAGGGGGTTGCTAAAAGTCAGACCCCCAATAGCGGTACAAGCCGTGTCAGAGTGTAGCCCAGAATACCCTGAGATACTACTGGAATATCTACCAGCAAATCTCCTGCCTTGGCCAAGGACTTTTCATGTTCTGGCTCTCCTAGACACAGCGCGACCTCACCCCCAATACCGGGAGAGACGAACCCCTGCAGATCCGCTCACTGCCTCCATGTGGCTCGGGACTGTACCCAACTAAAACCTGTTTGCACGTCTCCTTTGAGCGTGGTAGGGTAGTAATCAAAGCACAGTGGGAACTCACACGAGACAAATGACGATCTCAGGTCGATGAACTAACCTGTACACATGTCACCTGGGAACTGCTATCTGACATGAGGTATAATCCCAACTAGCAGGTTCCCGGCGAGTCCTGTCCGGTGTACTCATAACCCAAGGAGCACCTGTATACATCTTAGGTGAACCAACTGACACCAGTGGCTTGTGAGACCGTCCACCGCCCCTCGTCGGGGTCTCGACTGTATACACTAGTCTACTCTGGAGTATCGATGCCCTGTCTCGAAACTCCCACGACTAGGGACCTTTTAAGGATGTGCTTATAGACTCCAGCTCTCACTTATATGATCGCCCTCATACTGCTGGTAGTCACGCAAGAATCTTAGGGGTTCTATCAACGTGTAATAGCGACTCGTAAGGTCATCTAAAGCAGTACACGATGATAAAGATAAACCAGATAGCATACTATCATCTCGAGTAAGACTGTCCTACCGGGATAGGTCCTCCCTCAATCATTGCAATCACGTGCCTGTGATCCAATAATTGACTCTGAGGGCACTATCTCCAACATGATGTTATCGGTAACCATTGCACATGGGCGGCAGGATTTGTGTCTTTTTCAAAGACGATTACCGTGTTAATAACATCGTTGTTAAGTTATCTATCTTAAATAGGCAAGCACCCACTTCTCCGGCTTTCTGAGGCTCAAGAGATTGGTCCCGCTTAAACCTATATTTACTAGGGTCCTTAGGGTAAGTTATAGAACTAGAGGGGGTTTTATGTAAAAATACTTTTGTATAATTTTCAAAATATACCCCAAGTATTTAATTATCGTCTTTAGAGTTGTCATAGATGTAGATTTTATAAAAATACGTAATTTTGTAGAAAACGGTTTTAATAGCTAGTGGTATTTATATGTAAAGTTTCGTTTTCCCGTATTCTATGTTCCCGAAAGGTATTGTGCTATATTGCATATGTGTGTTGTGAGGAGGTAGGTCATTACCTCATGATCTAATTAAAGGTATAGCAAGATTAATGATATTTTAAATGTCGAAATTAAACTACATGGTATTATAGTGAAAAGTACGATAAAAATTGAAATAGAAATCCTTTTGATATGGAACTTGTTCAATATGACTTGTTAATGTTTAATGGTCAACATGTAAGGGTTTAGTATGATTGTATTTAAGAAAAAGTTAGATTTTTAGGAAGAACCGAATCGGACATTGAATTAACCCCGATTCCGTCCGGTTTTAGAAATACATGTTTTTAGAAAAGAATAGAGAAGAGGGAGGTGCGACTTACGGGTTTGTAGGTTAGGGATGAGGAAGAGGAAGCGGTAGGAGGTGCCAGTACGTCGTTTCGTCGCCGGGAGCTTTTAGGGTCGTCGTCGGAAGATCACCGAAGTTTCGCCCTTTGCTAACTTCAATTGCACACTAAAATTTCTAGAGGAATTTCTTGAGAGTTTGGAAAGAATTGTGAGTGAAGGGTGTGTGTCTAGGGGTGGTATTTATAGGGTAAGGCTAGGGTTAGGGTTAGGTGAAGGGGTATATTGAAAATTGTATTAATTTGTAATAAAAATAGGGTTTAATGGGATTTTAAGGAGCTCTGGAACCGATCCATGGAATTTAAGTATGCAGGAGTGATGGGGAGGCCAAGTGGCGAAACTTTTGTGTTGGCGATTCGGCGGTCCAGCCAAGTCAAGCTGGCGGCGGCGGCCGAGTCACAGCCGATCCGGGCCGAGTCAGGCCGGGGTCGGTCGCCGTCGGTCCGTCGTCGCTTGGTCTTCCCTCTGGTCCAGTTTGTTTTTCATGTGTAGTGGGGTTTTTATGAGTTATGCACGTGTAGACCCTTGAACTTCTAAAAATCTAAAATAAAACAATATTAAAAAAATAATATGGCTAATGGGATTTGAACTTTGGTGCTTTGGATCAATAGTGCAAGGTCTTACCAATGAGCTACAAGCTCCTGCTTGCTATTAAAAATCAAAACAAACTTATAAGTTGTGCTCAGGCAAAATTACCCATTTCTATATTTTTGAAAAAAATTTGTACAGAAAGTTAGGGTGGTTACATTCTACCCTCTTTATAAGAATTTCGTCCTCGAAATTTGTAAAAGGAAAGTGTAACGGCTTCAAGAAAAGTTTGGTGACTGAAGTACTGATAGTGTATGAAAAATAGCAAAGTGATACAAGGGTTTGAAAAGGTTTGAAGAGAATTACCAGGGTTATCTTGGCCAACCGTCTCAGCTTCTACGGCCGCCAAATTGTAAGCCTGGCGTCTCGGCACATTTCTTCGTGCATGCTGGTACATCGCTGGTTGTCGAGGTAAAGGTGGTCCACGTGGAGGTGGTGCAGGAAGAGTTAACCGAGTAGGTGGAGATTAGATAGCTGGTTTAGCTGCGGAATTAGAATTAGTTCGGTTGTGTGGGCAAGTTCCAATGGTATGTGAGGATGATCCACATATCAGGCAAAGACCATTTGCTCGTCTGCAATCTTCCATCAGATGTCCAGCTCTCTTGCAGTAGGTACAAAAGGCTGGGCTGGGCCTATTGATTGGTACTCCCGGTCTCCTTGGTACAAATGGTGGTCCTGATGCAGCTTCTCCTGCCATCTGGTTGGCAGGGCGTTTCACTCCGGCAAATTAAGGTCTGCCTCTCTTCTTCACCACTGCCTCATATCGTCGGGCACCTTTCAAAGCCCTATCATGGGTTAGGAAATCCCCTGTAGCTAATACAACTTGGATTTCCGGGTCCAACCCTTACTGAAATCTTCTAGCTTTGATCTCAGCAGTCAATATGAGATGGGCCGCAAACCTGTTACGGTCTTGTGTTAGCTGTGTAGTATGTGATATAAAATCGAACATTGAAACATATCTTACCGACTGAGCATGGTGAACTCAGCGTCATACTCATCTACTGATTTGGTCCACATCGAACCTTATTGCAGATAGATGAACTGATGTTCCATGTTGGACCCGGCAGTCTCAGGGAAGTACTTTGCGTCGAACATGTCTCGGAAAGTCCCCATTCGATAAGTTGATCAAGACGGCTTTCTTCTGCCGTCCACCAGACCCGTGCATTGTCCGTGAGCTGTAATTTTGCAACACGAACCCAAGCTATCTCTGGCACTTGTGCCGCTGCCAGATCATCTGTAACAATCGAGTTCATTTGTACCAATTCCAGTTCCCGTATTTACCTATCTGTGGTATTTTCTTGATTTAACGGGTTTTGGGTGCGAATGGTATTTTACATTTTTACATTGCATTCGATCCGACCCGCTTGTTTGAACCTATTTGATTCTTATTTATAGACTACCCTGACTTGTTGCATGGACACGTGCATCTCATATTTAGTACATACTGGTATTTTATCTAATATCGCATCTTTATCGTATAACATTTTAGGTCGCGGAAAATAAATTAAAATTGCATTTCATAGCATGCTTGGTACCCCTAACCCCGTGGCAGCGTCCGTGCATCTTGTTCTCGTCCCGTTCGGTGAAACAGACGTGTTTAGATGGCTACGCGCACGTACGTGCATCCGTTCTTGGGGATATGCATTTTTATTAACTGAGCCTTCATTTCGAAATTTGGAGGTCGCATATATTTTTCATATCTTAAATCTGAATTTTTAGACCCCACCCGAGCGTGTTTTGGAGTAGGTTTGTATTTGCCAAAATCTCAACGGACTAATATTATAATATTATATCCTTTCCTTCTTTAACCAAAAAATATTCAATATATATATATATATATAACTGTTTTTTTAACTATATAATATATTAATAAAACAGACTTATCTCTGCTCTCGCTGTCTCTTTCTCTCTCTATATTTTATTTTATATTTTTTCTTTCTATTAAAATCTTTAGCCTCACGTCTCTCTCTCTCTCCAATCTCACGTTTCTCTCTCCTTTCTCTCTCTCTCTCTCTCTAAATACGATGTATATCTTCTTTAAATATTCTAATCCCATTGGAAACCTAACCCTATATTTTCCATGCCTTCCTCCACTTCTTCCTCTTTTCTTTTTCCTGCCTCCGCCTCCGAGAACCCACGCCCTGTGCTCGCGACCGTCGCCACCATCGCCGTCGACCTCGTCGGCCTCCCCTCATCATCCTCTTTCTCTCTCCTCCTCTTTCCCCTCCTCGACCACCTTCGTTCCCCGACTACAGCCCACGTGCACCCTCGCTGCCTTCGTCGTCGTCGTCATCCTCTCCGCCGACGGCCTCATCGTCGCCTCCTCACCTTGCCACCACCTTCGTCCACTCGTCTACGTCACCACCTTCATCACCTCCCTATTCCACTCCCAACGACCCCGACCTCAACTTCACCGACCCCTGCACACCTGAACTCACAGCCTCGCCCTCGCCGCCGCCGATCTCCCTCATCTCCTCACACCCTTACCACCACCTCCATCTTTATCACCTCCTTCTTCCTCCTCCCTGCACTTCGGATCCGACCCCTGCACACCCAAACCTTGTAACCAAGAACCCAGAAACCCTCACCTGCACCCTTCACTTGCAACCTCGCCGAAAAACCCTCGACAGCCTATCATCGACTTCACCCCATTGCCATCTCCTCTGAACCCATGGCACCTAACACACAGCCCTCTCCTTCTTCCCCTTTCTTCTTCTTCTCCTCTCTTTCTTGATTTCTTGTTCTTTCCGGTCACCCGCCGGAGCCGTGTCGCTGCCGTCGACGATCCCGACAACCCAGCGAGCTTACCTGACCCGTGTGGTCACATTGTGCGTGGTTTGGATCCGTTCCGTGTGCCGTGCGCGCGTCGCGACGTTTTCCGCCGACGTGAGACGTTCCGTATTTCCGTTCTTGATCCGTCCAGGCAAGTGAAACTTGCTACATGCTATTTTAATTACTATATATGCTATTTAAATTATTTTATGACTATTTAAATATAGATTATACCTGTACTGTAAATCTAGTACCATATGTTTCGTTTTATAACACTTCAGTGTTTCGTTGCATTCGTTTATACTATTTTAGATTTAAGTCATGGAAAACATATCTTATTGCATGTTGGAGTACATCAAACTACATCCATACCAATATTGTTATCACACGGTGCTTACTTACATAGTATATAGTACCCGTTATAGTTTTACCCTCACAGATGACTGTTTGCATACATCTAGCCTGATTTATATTCGATTGCATTTCTAGATTATTAGTACATGTTTTAACATCCATAATTGCTATACTACATTCATGTAATGTTGAAACTATTCCTTAAACCCCAAACTGTGCATCTACATATTTTAATCTGTACTTGATTGCATTTCATGTTACAAGTTCCAGCTTGTTGATTCTATTATTACACATGCTTATTTTGTTTACCCATGTTTACATTAGTGCTTTATGAGCATCCACATGTTATCTTGAACACCCTGACGTGACTTGCTACGCATATTATTTGACCTGACATGGTACTACACTCTTGACATGACATGATATCTAAATACACTACTCGACTTGACCTGATGTACCATGGCTTTACCTGTTACCTGATCTTGTGTCTAATGCCAACAAACCCGACATGTAGTCCTCACGGACCGTTCCTGTTTCTATCCAGACAAACCTGCTCTTACCTGATCCTGTGTTGGCATTAGTTCTTGATTACTGAATACCTGACTGACATACACATATAACTTAGGGGTATGGGGAAATCAAAGGTGAAACCTGACTTGTAACTCAACAGTTCGCTACTTGTTCTGATCAGTTTTAGAGGCTAGGCCAGCCTTGGAATGATGCTGCTGACATCATTCATCTGTATACATTCCTGTTTAGTGCCCAGCGGCATGTCTCGGTTTCAGCCCGAGAATCTGGACCGTGGTCCCGGGTATGCACGGGATACTATTGAGTTACATCGATGATTCATCAATTTGATTTCAAAGACATGAGAGTAGATAACCCAATAGAACAGTTTAGTTTATTCACTGTACATTACCCTTCACTGCCCTGATTTACATTACTGTTACACCTGCTTTCATCTGTGATTATATTTGCATTGCCTGTTACCCTGTTTATATTTTATTGCTTGATGACATGACGCGCTGACGTCTGGGTTTTGCATGGCCCAGATTCTTCTACCTTGTTGCCGACTGATCAGGAGTATTGCCGCTGTTAGACGAGCGGTGAAGTTCCTGTCGGTATGCAGTTTCACTTCCAGGTGTTTCATTTACTGTATTTTTTGGCTTCCGCATATTGTTATTTCTTGACTCTTTTACTCTGCCTTATGGACATGTAGTAGATAGTTTACTTTCCTGTTCTTGATATCTCTACAGCCGTAATGTGACTGTGGAAGGATGTTTCCTATCCACAGGTAGCATGGTTGGCTATGTCACATGCCCATCTTAGCATACGCTGGGAAGCGGGGCGTGACATGGTTCTTTTGGTATCAGAGATATAGGTTAGTCGGGTTGATTCTTTTGTAGTTGGGTATTGTACCCAATACACGAATCAGAATACCCGTGTTTAGAAAACATGTCCTTCCACCTTGCCGTTTTACCGTTTTTGAATCAAGTTCTTCCTGATTATATCTTTTACGATGTGCAAACTTCCTTTGCATATCGACTCGAAACCTGATTCTTTGTTATCTCTAGGACTTGGGCGACGTGGGTGGAGTTATGTAATTGTGCCCATGAACTGCAGCATGATTACAATGCGGTACTCTATCTAAGTAACTTGGAGTCCTGGTCTTGATTCACTTCCTGGTTCCATGATCGTTGTTTTCCTCGGTTTCATTGCTTACCAGTTATTGTTTCATCGCCAGCTTGAATCATGTTTACCGTGCTTAATCCTCTTCAGTATCTTGACTTCGGATAAAGTCATCTTGATATCTTACTAGTTCTTGTTTTCCCCGCATTAGGACTATTCAATCCTAGTGCGTCCCCTTGTTTGTTGTTGTCTTGAGAATGGATTTTCGCGACACCTTCCATGCTCATATTGATTGTAAGGAAAGGAAAGTGATTCTCCAGATTCCCGGACATTCAGAAGTTGTTTTGTTGGAGGAAGCAGTTCTGTCGGGCCAGTCGAGTTAGGGCTAGGCCGACAAACAGGGTTCTTCGTCAATGGCAGTGGATAAAGAAGAAGCGCTGGCTTTATTTGAGAGTTCATGGAAGTGTTTGAAGACATATCAAGCTCACCGCCGAAGCGAGACGTGGAGTTCGCATTTGAACTTGTTCCTGGTGCAGCGCCAATCTCTAAGGGCACATTACCCGATGGCACCAGTGGAGTTGGATGAAGTCAGGAAGTAGGTTGCTGAATTAGTTGAGAAGGGTTGGTTTCGCCGCAGCAACTTAACTGGGGAAGCTCCAGTTTTTCTAGTAAGAAGAAGATGTCACAAGGAAGGATGTGCGTCGATTATCGAGAATTAAACCGGGTGACTATTGAGAACAAGTACCCGATCCCTCGCATTGGCGATTGTTCGAGCAGCTTAGTGGCGCGAGGGTATTCTCGAAGCTGGATTTGCGGTTCAGATATTATCAGGTCCGAGTTAAATCAGAGGATATTTGCAAGACTACGTCCTGAACTCAGTATGGACATTACGAGTAGTAGTGATGCCCTTCGGAGTAACGAATACGCCGGCAATATATATGGACTTGATGTACGGAATCTTTTCACCATTCTTGGACCAGTTTTAGTAATGGTCATGGAAGATATTCTGGTCTACTCGAGGAGCATTGAAGAGCATGCAGAACACTTGAAGATCGTACTGCAGACTTGGAGGCAAGAAAGATTATATGCAAGGATGAGCAAGTGCAAGTTTTGGCTTGAAGAAGTAAAAGTTTGGGACATATCGTAGCTGGAGATGGAATCGCCGTTGATCCGAAAAGGTTGCCGCAGTTCGAGATTGGCCGATTCCGAAGAGTGTTGCGGAGATAAGAAGTTTTCTTGGACTCACCGGGTATTACAGAAAATTCGTAGAGGACTTTGCTCATCTGTCGGAGCCGTTGACCAAGCTTACGCGTAAGGAGGTACCTTTTGTGTGGACGGATAAGTGTGCATCAGCTTTTGAGACGTTGAAGCAAAGATTGATAACCGCTCTTATTTTGACCGTACCAGACGGTTCCGGAGAATTGGTAATTCACAGCGACGCTCCGGAGAAAGAATTGGGATATGTTTTGGTGCAGTATGGGAAGGTTACAACTTACGCATCGAGACAGTTGAAGATCCATGGGAAGAATTACTCAACTCATGACTTGGAGTTAGCAGCTGGGATTTACGCTTTGAAGATTTGGAGACACTACTTATTGGGCGAAAGGGGTCGAAAAATTCACCGATCACAAAAGCCTAAAGTACGTGTTCGCTCAGAAGGAGCTAATTGTGAGACAGCGAAGATGGTTGAAGCTGACGGCTGACTACGATCTTGATCTTGAATACCGTCCGGGAAGGTTAGTGTTGTGCCGGATGCGCTTAGTTGGTTGCCAGCAATTCTGATGTTGACTGCACCAAGGGGACTTATTTTCGGAGATTCGAGTTGGAGATCGTGCTACCGCGTTCTTTAGGATAGATGAGGCAATTGCAAGTACAGTCATCGTTGATCGAGAATATTGAAGCAGTGAAATTGCAGGACCCAAGATTGCAGAAATTTCGAGAACTGGTTGAAGTTGGACTTCGAACGGGCTTAGTGGTTCATGAAGAGGGTTCGTTGTGATAGTTGTTTGTGTGTGCCAACGAAGGTATTCGCGAAGAAGTTATGAAGGAGGCGCACAGTTACACGTATCCCGTACATCCAGGAGGCACGAAGATGTACCGAGGTATACGACAGCGTTTGGTAGGAAGGCATGAAACAGGAGATTGCCTGTTTGTGGCAAGTGCTTGGTGTGTCAGCAAGTTAAGGTTGAGCATCGAAGGATTTCTGGTTTATTGCCACCATTTCCGATTCCTCAGTAGAAGTGGGAACACATAACTATGGATTAGTGAAGGCTTTACCGTGGAGTCCAAAGGGCAATAGTGCAGTTGGGTGATTGATGGTTGTTGGTTAATCAACGGAAGCGTTAGCAGAACGGTCCAAGCAGGAGATTATAAGATTGCATAGAGTACCGGTGAGCATCGTGTCCGACCGTGACGCTCGTTCCTTATCACATTTCCGGAGGAGCTTACAGGGAAGTTTGGGGACTCGATTGAAGTTTAGCATAGCTTATCATCCTCAAATTAATGGTCAGTCGGAGAGAAAGATCCAAACTCTTGAAGTTATGTTGAGAGCTTGCGTGTTAGATTTCAAATGTTCATGGGAGGATCATCTACAATTGGTGAAGTTTTCTTACAACAGTAGTTTCCAGGCAACTATTCAGATGGCTCCATTTGAAGCTTTGTATGGTCGCAATGCCGTTCACCTGTTTGATGGGACAATATCAGAGGATGAAGATTGTTGGGATCGGATGTGGTTGTGCAGACAGTTAAGAAGGTTAGTACTATCCGGAATCACATGAAAGCAACACAAGACCGATAGAAGAGTTGGGTAGATACATCGAGAAGATCTCTGGAGTTCGTGGTTAGTGATTTGGAAATTTGGAGATACCACCAACTAGAAGAGTGATTCGTTTCGGAAGTCGAGGAAAGTTTAGTTCTCGATTCGTTGGACCTTTCGAGATTTTGAGAGCATGTTGAAGAAGGGGTGTATCGTTTGCCATTACCGCGATCTTTGAGGAATATTCATGACGTGTTTTACATACCTCAACTCCGTAGGTATGTTCGAGATGAAACACATGGGTTGAATCATCGGAGCTAACCGTACATGAAGATTTAGCCTTGAGGAACGGCTGATGTCAATTGTGGATCGAAGAGAAAAGGTTCTGAAGAACGAAGTTATCACTGTTGTACTTGTTTTCTTGAAGTAATCGCTCACATGGGGAATCAACTTGGGAACGAGAAGATGAAATACGGCAGAAGTTTCCACATCTATTCTTGTAGTTTCTTGATTGTTTATCCTTTCTTGTTCTTGGAATTTCGAGGACGAAATTCTTTTTGTAGTTGGGTATAATGTAACAACCGAGTTCATTTGTACCAATTCCAGTTCCCGTATTTACTTATCTGTGGTATTTTCTTGATTTAACGGGTTTTGGGTGCAAATGGTATTTTACATTTTTACATTGCATTCGATCCGACCCGCTTGCTTGAACCTATTTGATTCTTATTTATAGACTACCCTGACTTGTTGCATGGACACGTGCATCTCATGTTTAGTACATACTGGTATTTTATTTAGTATCGTATCTTTATCGTATAACATTTTAGGTCGCGGAAAATAAATTAAAATTGCATTTCATAGCATGCTTGATACCCCTAATCCCGTGGTAGCGTCCGTGCATCTTGTTCTCGTCCCGTTCGGTGAAACGGACGTGTTTGGATGGCTACGCGCACGTACGTGCATCCGTTCTTGGGGATATGCATTTTTATTAACCGAGCCTTCATTTCGAAATTTGGAGGTCGCATATATTTTTCATATTTTAAATCTGAATTTTTAGACCCCACCCGGACGTGTTTTGGAGTAGATTTGTATTTGCCAAAATCTCAACGGACTAATATTATAATATTATATCATTTCCTTCTTTAACCAAAAAATATTCAATATATATATATATAACTATTTTTTTAACTATATAATATATTAATAAAACAGACTTATCTCTACTCTCGCTGTCTCTTTCTCTCTATATTTTATTTTATATTTTTTCTTTCTATTAAAATCTTTAGCCTCACGTCTCTCTCTCTCTCTCCAATCTCACGTTTCTCTCTCCTTTCTCTCTCTCTCTCTCTCTCTAAATACTATGTATATCTTCTATAAATATTCTAATCCCATTGGAAACCTAACCCTATATTTTTCATGTCTTCCTCCTCCTCTTCCTCTTTTCTTTTTCCTGCCTCCGCCTCCGAGAACCCACGCCCTGTGCTCGCGACCGTCACCACCATCGCCGTCGACCTCGTCGGCCTCCCCTCATCGTCCTCTTTCTCTCTCCTCTTCTTTCCCCTCCTCGACCACCTTCGTTCCCCGACTGCAACCCACGTGCACCCTCGCTGCCTTCGTCGTCGTCGTCGTCCTCTCCGCCGACGGCCTCGTCGTCGCCTACTCACCTTGCCACCACCTTCGTCCACCCGTCTACGTCACCACCTTCATCACCTCCCTATTCCACTCCCAACGATCTCGACCTCAACTTCACCGACCCCTGCCCACCGGAACTCGCAGCCTCGCCCTCGCCGCCGCCGATCTCCCTCATCTCCTCACACCCTTACCACCACCTCCATCTTTATCACCTCCTCCTTCCTCCTCCCTGCACTTCAGATCCGACCCCTGCACACCCAAACCTTGCAACCAAGAACCCAGAAACCCTCACTTGCACCCTTCACTTGCAACCTCGCCGGAAAACCCTCGACAGCCTATCATCGACTTCACCTCATTGCCATCTCCTCTGAACCCATGGCACCTAACACACAGCCCTCTCCTTCTTCCCCTTTCTTCTTCTTCTCCTCTCTTTCTTGATTTCTTGTTCTTTCCGGTCACCCGCCGGAGCCGTGTCGCTGCCGTCGACGATCCCGACAACCCAGCGAGCTTACCTGACCCGTGTGGTCACATTGTGCGTGGTTTGGATCCGTTCCGTGTGCCGTGCGCGCGTCGCGACGTTTTCCGCCGACGTGAGATGTTCCGTATTTCCGTTCTTGATCCGTCCAGGCAAGTGAAACTTGCTACATGCTATTTTAATTACTATATGCTATTTAAATTATTTTATGACTATTTAAATATAGATTATACCTGTATTGTAAATCTAGTACCACATGTTTCGTTTTATAACACTTCAGTCTTTCGTTGCATTCGTTTATACCATTTTAGATTTAACTCATGGAAAATATATCTTATTGCATGTTGGAGTACATCAAACTACATCCATACCAATATTGTTATCACACGGTGCTTACTTATATAGTATATAGTACCCGTTATAGTTTTACCCTCACAGATGACCGTTTGCATACATCTAGCCTGATTTATATTCGATTGCATTTCTAGATTATTAGTACATGTTTTAACATCCATAGTTGCTATACTACATTCATGTAATGTTGAAACTATTCCTTAAACCCCAAACTGTGCATCTACATATTTTAATCTGTACTTGATTGCATTTCATGTTACAAGTTCCAGCTTGTTGATTCTATTATTACACATGCTTATTTTGTTTACCCATGTTTACATTAGTGCTTTATGAGCATCCACATGTTATCTTGAACACCCTGACGTGACTTGCTACGCATATTACTTGACCTGACATGGTACTACACTCTTGACATGACATGATATCTAAATACACTACTCGACTTGACCTGATGTACCATGGCTTTACCTGTTACCTGATCTTGTGTCTAATGCCAACAAACCCGACATGTAGTCCTCACGGACCGTTCCTGTTGTCTATCCAGACAAACCTGCTCTTACCTGATCCTGTGTTGGCATTAGTTCTTAATTACTGAATACCTGACTTGACATACACATATAACTTAGGGGTATGGGGAAATCAAAGGTGAAACCTGACTTGTAACTCAACAGTTCGCTACTTGTTCTGATCAGTTTTAGAGGCTAGGCCAGTCTTGGAATGATGGTGCTGACATCATTCATCTGTATACATTCCTGTTTAGTGCCCAGCGGCATGTCTCGGTTTCAGCCCGAGAATCTGGACCGTGGTCCCGGATATGCACGGGATACTATTGAGTTACATCGATGATTCATCAATTTGATTTCAAAAACTTGAGAGTAGATAACCCAATAGAACAGTTTAGTTTATTCACTGTACATTACCCTTCACTGCCCTGATTTACATTACTGTTACACCTGCTTTCATCCGTGATTATATTTGCATTGCCTGTTACCCTGTTTATATTTTATTGCTTGATGACATGACGCGCTGACGTCTGGGTTTTGCATGGCCCAGATTTTTCTACCTTGTTGCTGACTGATCAGGAGTATTGCCGCTGTTAGACGAGCGGTGAAGTTCCTGTCGGTATGTAGTTTCACTTCCAGGTGTTTCATTTACTGTATCTTTTGGCTTCCGCATATTGTTATTTCTTGACTCTTTTATTCTGGCTTATGGACATGTACTAGATAGTTAGTTTACTTTCCTGTTCTTGATATCTCTACAACCGTAATGTGACTGTGGAAGGATGTTTCCTATCCACAGGTAGTATGATTGGCTATGTCACGTGCCCATCTTAGCGTACGCTGGGAAGCGGGGCGTGACATCATCTTCGATGCTCTGAGCCAATTTCTCAGCTTCCAGTAGGCTCTCTTTTCCTATAAACTGTTTGGGGGTGCAAACCTCTGAATTGCTTCACCCCAGGTGCTTCCGCCTCGGGACGGTTCATTAAAAGAGCAGTCTGCTGCTGCTGTCCTTCCAGGAGGCCATGGATAGCCTCAAGCAGAACCGTCTGCTTATTGAGCGGAGCAAGTATGACAGGTGTGAGTGGTAGTGGTGGAGGTGTGTTGTTGACATTGGTGCTGGTGGTGTTGTTCGGGGAATCCATAACCTTGAATGAACAATTTGGGTTATGACAGATTTAAAGTATATGAAATGATAAGATTCAAGGAGTATGAATTGTAAAGAATGTTTTAGTTGCTGGTTCTTGTGTTATATTGCTTAGGTTGTTCACGCATAATAGAACTGCATGGTAGTGTTCCATACAGCTCTGGTCTGCATGGGCCACCAACAAAACCTGTCACGCCCCGCTTCCCAATATACGGACAAAGGGCGCGACGAGACCGCTATGTATTTACTTTGAAGTAAATACGCTAAGCGTATCTAAGCAATATAAAAGAATATACACAAGAGACAAATGTAATAAAACAACAACTTTATTTATTAACATTCCTTTTACAAAACATGGAAAAGGAAATACAACTGAATGAAAGCAATGCCTAAACAATGGCATAACAGAAATGAAAAGTACTGAAATAAAAATGTGTACAATGAAGCTAGAGCTTTGGGTTGTAGGAAAGCTGATCCAAATCTTCACTAG
Source organism: Agapanthus africanus (assembly GCA_030015575.1). Lineage (NCBI taxonomy): Eukaryota > Viridiplantae > Streptophyta > Magnoliopsida > Asparagales > Amaryllidaceae > Agapanthus > Agapanthus africanus. The sequence goes on along the minus strand of CM057343.1, from coordinate 503,791,801 downwards.
TTGGCTCGATCTCCTGAGTGTCCAGATCACCTTACAACATTCCAAAGAAGAAAGAGAAGGAATGTCGTCAGCGAACAATCGCTCGGTAAGTCCCAAAGATAAGGAAGAAGTAGAAAAGAAAGAAAGAGAGAGAGTGTAGCTTTTACAGTTGTATTATATTGTTATATTGTTATATTTAGTGTTAAAGCTGTTGTTATCGTAAGTTCAAGGGTGAATGTCAATTAATCTCAAAAGTGTTCTCGAACCCAACAGGCTGTAATCTAGGGGTAGGGAACCACGGGCCCGAATCAAATGTTAGCTTCGACCGTCGTCGAAGTATTCCAAACTCAACAGGCTGTAATTCAGGAGCATGGAAACCCGGACCTTCATGATAGCTTGCTTGTGTTAGTAGACATGGATTCATGATCTAGGGGGACTCTGGAGATTCTGTTGGATTCACGAATGAACTACCCCAATACCCCGTGTATTTATTGTATTGATAGTAATGATTGTACTGATGGTATTGTATTGTATTGTATTGTCTTGAAAATTGTATAGATGACTTGCCGAAACCATGATATCAGTAAATGGATGTAACTGGAGAATCATGGATGCAACCGGAGAATCATGTAAATGGAAATATATCCATGGTTCGGTTCGGTCAATATAGATTGAATAGATTGAATATATGGATTTATGGATTCATATTGAATCGCAGTATTGTAGATTGTACTTGAATCATATTCAAGTCAGATTATTTATAATGAGACTCAGTCTGAGTCAGAACAATTAGAAAAGAAATTTGAAGTCCTGAATTAGGTTTTGATGTTATCGGTAACCGCTGTACATGGGCGGCAGGATTTGTGTATTTTTCAAAGACGATAACCGTGTTGATAACATCGTTGTTAAGTTATCTATCTTAAATAGGCAAGCACCCACTTCTCTGGCTCTCTGAGGCTCAAGAGATTGGTCCCGCTTAAACCTATATTTATTAGGGCCCTTAGGGTAATTTATAGAACTTGAGAGGGTTTTATGTAAAAATACTTTTGTATAATTTTCAAAATACACCCCAAGTATTTAATTATCGTTTTTAGAGTTGTCATAGATATAGATTTTACAAAAATACGTAATCTTGTAGAAAATGGTTTTAATAGCTAGTGGTATTTATATGTAAAATTTCGTTTTCCCGTATTCTATGTTCCCGAAAGATATTGTGCTATGTTGCATATAAGTGTTGTGAGGAGGTAGGTCATTACCTCATGATCTAATTAAAGGTATAGTAAGATTAATGATGTTTTAAATGCCGAAATTAAACTACATGGTATTATAATGAAAAGCACGATAAAAATTGAAATAGAAATCCTTTTGATATGAAACTTGTTCAATATGACTTGTTAATGTTTAATAGTCAATATGTAACGGTTTAGTATGATTGTATTTAAGAAAAAAGTGAGATTTTTAGGAAGAACCGAATCAGACATCGGATTAACCCCGATTCCGTCGGGTTTTAGAAATACATGTTTTTAGAAAAGAATAGAGAAGAGATAGGTGTGGCTTATGGTTTGTAGGTTAGGGATGAGGAAGATGAAGCAGTAGGAGGCGTCGGTGCGTTGTTTCGTCGCCGGGAGCTCCTAGGATCGTCGTCAGAAGATCGCCGAAGATTCGCCCTTTGGTAACTTCAATTGCACACTAAAATTTCTAGAGGAATTTCTTGAGAGTTTGGACAGAATTGTGAGTGATGGGTGTGTGTTTAGGGGTGGTATTTATAGGGTAAGGCTACGGTTAGAGTTAGGTGAAAGGGTGTATTGAAAATTGTATTAATTTGTAATAAAAATAGGGTTTAATGGAATTTTAAGGAGCTCTGGAACTGATCCAAGGAATTTAAGTATGCAGGAGTGATGGGGAGGCCAAGAGGCAAAACTTTTGTGTTGGCGATTCGGCGGTCAGGCGGATTCCGGCCGGCGGCGGCGGCCCAGTCGGTCGAGTCGCGGCCGAACCGAGCCGAGTCAGCCCGGGGTCGGTCACCGTCGGTCCATCGTCGCTTGGTCTTCCTCCTGGTCCAGTTTGTTTTTCATGTGTAGTAGGGTTTTTACGAGTTATGCACGTGTAGATCCTTGAACTTCTAAAAATCTAAAATAAAACAATATTAAAAAAATAATGTGGCTAATGGGATTTGAACTCTGGTGCTTTGGATCAGTAGTGCAAGGTCTTACCAATGAGCTACAATCTCCTGCTTGCTATTAAAAAGCAAAACAAACTTATAAGTTGTGCTCAGGAAAAAATACCCCTTTCTGTATTTTTGAAAATTTTTTGTATAGAAAGCTGTACAGAAAGTTAGGGTTGTTACAAGTGTGAAGTGGGTGCTTGGATGAGGTGTTTTCAACATGGATCATTTTCGGCGAGACGGTCGGCGATCAAACTCGATCTCTACAGTAATGGAACTTAGCTTGGATTTTCCACTAAAGAGTGGACACGCTACAAAGGTTGTAACCTCTCTAAACTTGTAATTTAGTCCTCTCGATCTTTTGCAACTACTTGTATTTGGATGATTTTGGGTATTGTGTTCGGTGCTATTTTTAAAAAAATAAATCTTTCTATATTTCTGCTGCGGTCCGCAAGTATTGCGACCCTAGCACCATGCACGTACACATGTTGTGTCTGAATTATTTTCAGACTGTCAATTCGTCTCTTGAACTACATGACCTATAAAGGATTTTTGGTTACCTTCCTTCTGTCGTTGCCACTTAATTTTAGGCTCTACCTTATGTCTAATCTTTCTACGTCCTCTTCTAAATTGAACATCTAGAACTAAAAGCCTATGTTGAATGGTTACACTCTCACCTGGCACTATTTTACAATCGATATAATAATCTCTATCTTTCTAGTCAGAAAAAAGTCTATTTAACTTACACTCGATCTACTCTTAAAGGTGATAAGGCGAGACTCTCTTTTCTTAAACCAAGTGTTTACCAAGATCAAGTCGTAAAACATGACAAAATATAGAATCGAGCTACCTGCTTATTTCAAACAAAAATCTCCATGGATAATATCAAACCCACTACGTTTAGTACCTAACATGTCCATTAAGAGCACCATCAATGAATAATTTTTCTTCACTAGCTTTCTTTTGCACCATCTCGTCTAAATCCTCCCAAATAGACGCTTGCTTGTGTCATCAAGACCTATCTGTGGTGCATAAACACTAATAACATTAAAAATCTCCCTACTTAGAATAAACTTAACCAGTAAAATTCTTTCACTTTTTCTCGTAATCTCAACTATATTCTTAAGCAACCATCTATTTATGATTACGCCTATCCCATTACAATTTTTAACTATATTCGTATACCAAAACTTATAACCCTAAGGCTCCATGACTACCTTTTTCATCTACCTACTTAATTTCTTGCAAACATGTAATACTAACTCTCCTCCAAATTATCATCTCTACTGATTCTGTTAGTCTATCCGTAAGGGAAACTATGTTTCAAGAAGATAGATGGACCCTATGAAACCCTTATTTGTCACTACACTCAGGGTCCGATGTAGCACGCCGCTTCCGGACGACGACTTAGAAGCCCCTGCATACTTAACATTACACCCGGGATCTGATATAGCACGTCGCTGAATAGAGAATGCCCCAATGTTATTCTTATTATGGTTCATATCATAGAATGCGGGACATTTTTGCAAAGATTTATCTTTGGGACATAATATTTGCAAAGAAAAATGTTCATTATTTCCTTCAAAAAAAATGTTCATGATTGAGTTATTTCAGATATTAATAGTTGCATCTAAATAACAAAACATAATTAACATCATTTATCTTTTTTCAAATATAATGAAAACATATGTATAAAAAATAATATTTGTATATTTTACTTAAACATAGCAAAAAAAAATTCATCTATAAATATCTTTGATATACGTGTGGGGTCAAACTCTGATACCATTATAATGTAAACTCCATAGCCGTTGCTAGTATCTTTAATTGGCTGACCTATCTTTTTTAGCTAGGGTTATAAAAATTAAGAACAATTCTCAAATAAATTACCTCATTTCAACATAGCCACACCACTGACTTTTCAAAATTTGAAATTACCCTGCCCCTCTTTGTCCAATGAAACTTTACTGAGGGAGGGGTGGATATGGTGCAGGATTAGAGCAAGGAAGCTCGATTCTTACTCTTTAGATAGTTTGATGTAGGTTTCCTCTTTTGGGATGTAGGGGTTTGTTCTCACCATCTATATTTGAAACAAATAATCATGAAAAAAATCCATGGCACCATTAAGTTATTTAAAATGATCGATGTATTAAGGTATATGTTGGGACTGAGGGCACCATGCTAGAGTGGTATTTATCAAGTGCACGATTTGTCTACTTTATTTTATTAAGATATGTTAATAATTATGCATTTAGTTATTTATTGATGGTATATATGCCACAAGAACCAGACACTCAAGGATTTATCAAGTGCACTAGAAAGTGTCGTCATAATCACTCCGCACTTGCATTGAAAATATCCAGAGACCACCTGTAACAAGCAGAGAAATAGCAATATAATTGTACTGCAGTGATACAAGCAATTCTTGATGTGGAAAAGTTCATATCAACAATTCAGAACAAAACGGAGGATGCCTCAACAAAATCCAAAAGGCGAAAGTTGATCCTGCCGGATGATATTGAAATTTAAGATGTCATGGTTCATTTTTCTTGTGCTTATAATAATTGAAAGGTTTGAGAGTGGATAAGGATCGTGGAATAATTTTGGGATTTTATTTATGTTAATGGAATTTTGCGATTTTATAGCATTTTATGAGAAAAACATGTTTGATTTAAATACTCCATTTCTAACAACAATTTCTCTTGTTACATAAATGTTTAATAATTAGTTTGTTTCGAATAAGTATATTATAGATTCATTTAAAAAAAGGTATATACTGCTGAATTATATTTTTAACTAGCATGATCCCTCGTGCATGGCAAGGGAAGTTAACCAATAAATTTACTGCTGCAGAATTAGTGAGAACTGTAACCAAATCTGTTAGGTGTTCAGAAGGATCCCGTATTTAATAAAACTAAAACTAACGAAAATGATTCATCTGCTCCTTTGTAGAACGTATACTATGAAGAGAAAATTCTAAGACCTTGTCGGCGTCCCAGATTCTTGTTGATATAAATTTGAAGAAAGCAAAGGCTGAAAACTCAATATCAAACTTGGAATCACTCGAAGCCAAAAATAAATTTCAAAGTGTGATATACATTAAAACAAAGAAATAAGACCACAAATAAATTCTGTAGTGAAAAAAAAAATGAAAAAAGTAACGTAATATTGCGAAATTCCATTCGTCAAGCAGGCAAATAAGTAAAATCTTGGAAGGATGAAGAAAATTGGAACGCCATAAGACTATGCTATTGATGCCGGGTTCGTCAATCATGCAGATTACCCTGGTTGGTGACATTAGAGTTGAACATATTGATCATTCTGAGCTTTTTCTGCCTCGCTTGTCCTTTGTAATCCTGAAATAAATAGCACATGCTTTTCACTTTGATCTTTCCAGATTTAGTTTTAGTTAAGAACGCCAAATTTATAAGCGAATTAGAAAGAACTCAGTTCAATTTTGAAATCGCAGTTTACAAACTACGCACATAATCCTGAAATAAATAGCACATGCTCTTCACTTTAATCTTTCAAGATTTAGCTATAGTTACGAATTTAAAATTTAAGAGCGACTTATAGGAATTCAGTTCAATTTTGAAGCCACGTTTTACTAACTACGCATATATGAGCAAGCAATTTCTAATTTCATACTTTTATTTTGCATCGGAACGTCACATACATTATAAATTTGTCTTAAGTTAACAGAAGAGAGAATAAGACAACTGCTCCAAACATATATGCATCAAGTGTGATACGTGGTTCTCACCTTGCGACTTGATAGTTTCAAATAAATACTTGATAGCATATGGAGCATAGCAAAGGCAGTATATAACAGATATATAGGTGTTATCAGTGGACCATCTATAAAACGTCAATACGTTTGTCAAAGAGGGCCCAACCATGAAGAAGTATTCAGTTAAATTATTATACTTTTAGCAAATATAAGACCTGCATTGTGAAGAAAGTGTGGGAGTATTTGGCTACATGAAGTTGAAGCATTATGTAATTCCAACTGCTACAAATTATCAAATCGTTGACAGGTCAATTTTCTTTAGTTGGAACGACACTCATTTTGAGCTCGGCTAAAGGGTATGCGACGCAAATAGCCATTTTATTTATCATCTAAACCCTTAAGAACACGTGAGAGAAAATGCATAACAACGCTCTCAGAAAATGCAATAACAAAGCAAATAAGAACACAATGAGGTCGAATAATACCTCCAAGCTGCCTCAGAAAATGCATAGCAACTCTCTCAGAAGCTATCTCAAGGGGATGGATGTAAGCAGATCCCTCTCATACAATACAGTACCCAAAAATAAAGGTAAATCCATTAACGGTGTAAGGATGCGAGACTTGGCTAAGAAGTGCGATCTCTCAGGCTATCCATCATCTTGCCGCTGAGTTTCCGCCTGGCGATATCCGCCGGAGCCGATCTCATGCAGACCCATGATGTAGTCGCCGACGATGTTCACTACTACAATAAGGGGTTGCCCCTACGTCTTTATCCGTAGGAGCAAATCACTGTCCCTACGGATATATTCGTAGGGGCTCGAAAATTCTCCGTAGGTGCAATGGTCGCAGGTGCAAGTCTTCGTCTTGAACATGCCCCTAAGGAGTAAAAATTGCCCCTACGATTTAATGCGTAGGGACAATGTACCTACGCTGTATTTCGTAGAGACAAAATATTTATTTAATTTAGTGATTTATAAAATAAAATACTTGCCCTTCCGGTGCTATACGTAGGGGCAACTTCCATCCCCTACGGAGTTAGCCGTAGGTCCAGATATAAGCCCCTACGGATATATCCGTAGGGGCAAGTGTAACGTCTGTTATTGAGTCCATAGAGGCAAAATGTTAGTTATCCTGATATTTTGTCCCTACAGATAAATATGTAGGGGCAAACTGTGGACCTACGGATTAATCCGTAGGTACAACAGATGGCTTTACGGATTAATCCGTAGGGACATAATATCAGGTTTTTTTTAAAAAAAAGGGCTTCCTGTTTTGAACTCGTCTTGTACACAATAATATATACATCATATAACCAAATACAGAAATATTCATAATCAACATCTCACGCATAATATATATAAAAAATAGACAAACAGAATACGATATCAGGATAAAGTATCGTGAACAAGCAAACAACCACCAACCATTATCGTCCAAAATTTATACAATATGTATCAGATAAGTATATACATTCTCAAAAATATAAATAAAGCTACCCTAGCTCGGTCCAGCTCCTCCAACTCTGATAATCGACGTAATCTGGCGCATCTGCTCTTCGGTGCAGCCCTGAGTCGCCAAAAACTCGACCAATGAAGGAGCGGACTGTGCAGGAGTCTGAGCGGGTTGTAGAGCTGTAGGAGTGGTCTACGCAATCTCAGCCGAGGTAGTGGCTTGCGGAGCCGCAGCCGAAGGAGATGCATGTGGAGCCGCAGCCGAAGTACCCTGCCGCATCTGTTCAATTTTGTATGTAATAAACGAGTAAGAACTGTGTATTAGTCGAATTAGTTTCATTATCAGGTTATTGCGAAACCCCAATCTAAGATTAATTAAAGTTCAGTCTACAACCAAAGAAGCTCAGGCTACTAATATTGGATATGTTACTATCTATAATATGATATAATATTTTACTATTAAGTAGTATGCATACCATCATCTCCTTCAACTCCTGGTTGGTGGTCTTCAAGGTGGCAACATCTTGCTCTAGACGTCGCTCACTGGGGGTAAGGAAAGTAACCGCCGGAGTAGAGTCCAACCTCATATGGGCCCTGCTAGGACCCAGTCCCCGGCCTCTCTCCTAACCTCCGTGGTGCCCTCCGTGTGCGGCGTCTAGAACTGGGGTCAGCAGTATCGGATCGTTCTGTCCAGTAAAATCGATCTCCGATGCATCCGCCTGCTCCACCACCCACTCCTACACTAACATTAACCATTAAAATATAAGTATATCATTTAAATTTAAACTTTTCAAAACAAAAATTTCAAGCCTGTTAGAATAAATATTAACACTTACGCAATACTCCTGGGTAGCAGTGTCGGGGAATTGAAGCTCGCCCGTGGAAGGATCTGTCGAGGCGCCGTGGACGGCAAGATACGCGGACAACACGCTCGGTGTACCATCCTGCGCCAGGGTCTGAGCTCTCTGCAATTCGCAAAAAAATTACATATATTATAAAATAACTCTTAATATTACATTATATCACAGTAGGTCTATTGTAATTTACCGATAACTCCATGGCACGAGTAATATTCCTCGAGCCACCTGTATAAGTGGGGCGACCCCTCTTCACCGACTTCCTATTCTCTTTATTTTGATCGGCCTGTTTCTGCACAACACATTCAGATTTAGTTTTCTAATTAAGCAACACAAAAAAATAAATTATATACTAAACAATGAATTATATTTAAAATACAAATCTGTTTGCGCTGAGAATTGCAATATTGGCACAAGAGAGGCTATGTATCTACGTCGACTCTCGCAAAGGCCGGAGTATGTAGGAGAGCCGCTCTCTCTGCCTCGGGGGTCGCCATCCACAGGAAATAGCAGTTGATCTTCAGCTCGTTCCTATTGTATTGGACTTTTGATTGCATGTTCTTCATTAGGCCATGGTACAGAGCGTGAAGATCGAGCACTCTCAAAGGGTGATCAGGGTCGGGTACAGGATGAAAGTCGTAATCCAACTGCAAATACAAAAAAAACAATGTTATTAAATTGAAAGTGTTAAATAATAATAAATATATTGGGTAAGTCAAATGAAACTATATATTAATACCCGAGCCTGATCCCAGAAGAGGGCAAATGAGCGCCGGTGCTGGTCGCCCCACTCAACGTGAAGTGGATATTTCTTCACGAGGCAGCTCTCATCCCACATATACCGGTCGAACCTCTCGGCATAATCGCTGGTATAGCGATAATCAAGGGTAAAGAAGAGGGGGAATGCTTCCTCCCCTAGCTCTATCGGGCCTCAGCCTGTGGGACTGATTCGGGTCTCGAGTCCCCTTCTCGGGATGGGGATGCCCTGCATCTATAAGAAATATCAAGATAATGAATATTAAGACAAAGCGGTATTAAGAAATTAAGGTTTAACGAAATTGAAGTGTGATATATACCTTCGGCGACAGAAGCACGAGCTTGGGCCCGGGCAGCAGCACGAGCGGGACGATAGTTCCTCCGGTGAGGAACAGCCGGTGACCCAGACGTGGACGCATCTCCAACTAAAAAATAAATATCGATAAAATTACATGAAGTTCATGTTTATTCTTAAAGGATATGTAAAATGAATAAATATTTTATATTTATTCATACAAACCTGCAGACTGAGCGGAGGGTATGGAAGTGACGGGAGTGGCCCCTGCACCAGACGTGGACGCACCACCTATAATTAGACAATCAAACATTGACTATATAAGTAATTGCAAAAAGAATATGTATATCAATAATATAACATTCTAAATCAACATGTATACACTATAGGATATATAAACATACCCGCTGGTGCGGTGGTGGCCTTTACCTGAGATGTAAGTACGTAAGAGCAAAAAGAATGTATGTATCTTTATAATATAGCATTCTAAATCAATATACATGCACTATATGATATATAAACATACCTGGAGTTGCGGGGGTGGCCTCTGTCCCTGATGTGGACGCACCACCAACAGCTAGACAATCAAATATTGACTATATAAGTAATTTTGACATGAATATGCATGTATATCTATAATATTACATTCAAAATGAATATGCGTGCAATATACCTGGAGGTGTGACAAAGTCCACACGGAATGAGGCATCCGAAGGGGTCTCCGATCGGGGTGCAAGATCGGCCCCCTGAAGCTCCCTACGCAGCCCTCCGGGCGGCAGAACCGCTCTGCCTCTGCCGGTGCCGCGGCTGGACCTCCTGCCGCCCCTCGCTGCTCCCGTCATCATCATCAAATGTAGATAAAACGGTTCGTAGACGCATTAGACAATCATTACATATGCATGCTATATATGTATAGATCGTAAAATGTGAAGTAATAATATAACATTACTGATAACCTTTTTCGTTTCGTGGACACATTAGACATATCTACTTGGATTTCATCATCGATATCATTCCACGTAACTTTATGATCAGCCGAATACAACCCATCTTCTGAAACAGACGGTCGGAGCATTCTAAGTCTTCTCTCTTCATCCTCATCGCTGTCCTCGAATTCCGGGACATTGTAAACATCCCTGGGTTTCCAACGGCATACGACACTCCATCCCGGATGCTTCAAACACTGTGAGTAGTATACTTGGAACGCTTGGTTCGAAAAGATAAATGGATCATCCTGACCATAAAATTGAAGTGTGTTCACACTGGTCAATCCATATTCATCTTTCCAAGTCCCGAGATTATTTCTCCACTTATCCATATCGGTTCGTGTATCGTACCAAGTACACTGAAAAATATAAAACGGTTCTGATCGTCCGGGATATTGGATGCCAAGTATACAATTTAAGTATTCATAATAAATCACACCATCCGATCCTACCGTCGCAATCCCACTATTCTGAGTGGTTCTAGATATTTCTATGTCCTTATCTTCGAATTTGTATTCAAGGACACCAAATCCTTTATAATATGCAACCTCCATACTAGGAAACTGAGCTAAACATTTTGAATCACTCTCTAATGATACAGACAAGTTCGAATCGTGGATCTAACAAAACAAATTTTACAACAAATACATAACGATATAAGTTTAGATTAAAACTGGTAGCAATAACATGTTATTCGAATAACTTACATGATCTACAATCCAATCGCAAAAATTATCCTGATGATATTTTTCCAATCGTTCATCGTTTCAATTAGGATGCCCCTCACGTACCTCATTAAAATGAATTCTGTTCTCAACAATAAATTATGACATTAATATTATATCATTTCATACACGCACAAACACAAATATAATAATTAATCCAAAAAAAACTTACTCTCTAATTTTTTCAAGACATGCGCTATTGAGGAGGATAAACCGGTATATCTTGTTGATAAACATAGTGTCTACCCTCTTATAATCAGCTTTACCATATGGCCCATCCTGAATTCTTCGAGGCTGGTTAAGTCTCGTCTCAATTTTCTCGTCCAGATAGCGGGAACAAATTGTGGTTGCTTCATCTAGAAGATAAGCTTGCATGATAGAACCCTCTAGTCGATTTCTATTGCGTATATACTTTTTAAGAGTGTAGAGGTACCTAAAGAAAAAATATGTTAAATAAATAAATACGGGCATGCAGGACAATAATAATTTTACAAATTGCGCGAAACGAAAAATTCCACGTACCTCTCGACGGGATACATCCATCGATATTGTACCAGTCCGACTAACTTAGCCTCAATTGCAAGATGAACCGTCAGGTGTATTATGATATCGAAGAATGACGGTGGGAAAACACTCTCAAACTTGCAAAATATCAACGAAATAGAATTTTCTAGTTTTTCTAGCGTCACAGCATCCAGTGTTTTAGCGCATAATTCTCTGAAAAACAACATAGGTCATTGATTACTAGACCAACCGATTTGGGAAGGGAAGTCCTGAGGGCTAATGGGAGAAGGTGCTCCATAATAACATGGTGATCATGACTTTTCAGCCCATCGATCTTGCCTTTCACAATTTTTATCTTCTTGCTAAATGATCCTGAGAAACCTGTGGGAACTTTCAAATCATGCAACACCTGCAGGAATCTTTTCTTCTCCGGTTGTGACATATGATACGCGGCATTGGGAAGTACAAACCTGCCTGGTTTATCCGCTATCGGTTTAGGATGCAATTCACTTCTAATTTCCCAGTCCTGTAGATCCATCCGAGCATTGATGTTGTCTTTCGATTTTCCGTCTTTACAAAGAAGCATGTTGAGTACGTGCTCGGATACTCCCTTCTCTTTATGCATGACTTCTAGACAACGACGCACTAAATTTGTTGATCAGTACGGAAGCTCGAAGAAAATGCTTAACTTGTTTTAGAATGGTGGTTTGACCTGTTTTGTCGGATCTATCCCGAAGGTCACATTATTGTAACCATCACACCGAGCAGTTACGTCCTCTCCCGACAATGGGGCTGGAGGTCTAAGAAGCTCCTGATGACCATCAAAGTGAACAACGTCTAACCTGTAGGGGTGGTCTACAGGCGGGAAACGTCGATAGCCGCAATAACAAACATTCCTGCTAAAATTTAAGAATTTCGATGTTGTATGTTGATGGCAATAAGGACATGCTTTGTGACCATGTACGGACCAATCTGATAGCATTCCATACACAGGAAAGTCATTAATTTTCCACATTAAAGCCGCACGCAGTATGAAGGTTGTATTTGTGTTTGCATTGTAAGTCTCTATACCATCAATGAATAAAGATTTTAACTTATCGATCAGAGGTCGGAGATAGACGTCGATATTGTTTCCCGGTGAGTTTGGTCCATCGATAAGAAGAGGCATCATAAAGTATGATTGATCCATAGCCAACCAAGGCGATATATTATAAACTATCATTACAACGAGCCATGTGCTATGGCTTCCAGCCATATAGTTGAATGGGCAGAAACCATCACTAGCGAGTCCGAGCCTGATATTGCGAGGATCGCTACTGAATATTTCGTGCCTCCTATCGAAATCCTTCCATGCCGGTGAATCTCTTGGATGACTCATTTTTCCATCTTCACTTGGAGGAGCACGGTGATGCCAAATCACTGCCTCGGCTGTTTTCTTACACCTGAATAGCCTCTGCAGCCTCTGTGTTATGGGAAAGTATCATGCTATCTCGACAGGTATATCGGGCTTCTTATCAGAATCTTTCGGTTTATACCTGGCCTCTCTGCATGTTGGACACTCTTTAAAATCTGAATTCTCTTTCCGGTACAACACGCAATTTTTAGGACATGCTTGAATCTTCTCACACTTCAGACCCAAATCAGACATCATCTTTTGGGCTCCGTACCAGCTGTCGGACACGTTATTTCCCAGGGGCATAGAATCTTTCAAGAACGAAAGAAACATTGTGAATGACTTGTTGCTCCATCTATTTAGGCACTTAATCTGGAAAAGTTGGACGAACCATGAGAGGGTGGAATACTTTGCATTCTTATAAATTGGTTTTCTAGCATCATTCATGAAATTTTCATACTTATCCGTACGCGGTCCTTGACCGGAAGGAATGTCATCTTCGGTATGAATAGGTTCACCTAGGGCAGCCTCTACCATATCCTCTATTTCTTCTCCTGTAAAGAAATTACCGTCTTCTTCTTCTGCCGCATTACCGTCTTCTCCTTCTTCTTCTGCCGCATTACTGTCTTCTTCTCCTTCCCCGTGATATAGCCAAGTTGTAAAAAGTCTAGTAAAACCATGTTTAACGATATGAAGCTCTGCAAATTCTACCTTCTGTCCGTACTTATTCTCACATCTATCGCAAGGGCAGAGAATCTTCTCTAACACGATCTTATTATGTGCGCGTGCAAATTCAATAAAAGCAGGAACTCCTGCGAAAAACTTAGGTTGCATACGTTGTTGCCAATCCACATATATCCAGTCCTTAACTCTGATGTACTCATGGGCCATGTTAGACTGTATAACATATAAATTGTAGGTTATGATGACTATATTGAAAAATCTAAGAACGGGATGGTTACTAACAAAGGAGAAAATCCGTGCATATGTTTTGTGTGTGCGTTTGTCGTTGAAAAGAATAAGTTATCGATAATCAAAGTTAGATTTGAGGATACCCATGTATGAGTTGTATTCTATATATGTGTGTTTCAATTTATGATTTCGCTGAAGTGTAGGGTTGTTAGTGTGTATGTGCTGTGTGTGCGTTTGTTGTGTATTCGTATTGTATGTGTGTGTTTTGGCTGTCGGGGGTAAGGCTTCTATCCCATTAAGAATGTATAGAGCAGACACCCATTCGCTTGTGCTTTTAACTGTTTTGAGTAAATTTCGGCAGCACCTCCCCGCTGTTCTCCGAGTACACTGTAATAGAATAGATAATTATTTCAAAGCTGTGAAAAAACGTTGAAATGAATATCTAATCTATCTTTGTACATGGAGAACCAGCGGAAAAGTACCGACGAAATAACTCGAAACGGATGAAAACACAAGTGAATGCAGGTGTTTGCTTTATACATTCCTAACTTGTCCACACTGGACAAATCTATCGATTATCATACGATTGAATCTTCTCGTCACATAGACTATACGACGGTTGTTAGTACCGAACTATACTGTCCGATATTTAACAACCTTCGTATAGTTTTATGTCACGACGAACATCGAACGTATGTTAACCGATAGACGGGGACTAAGGCGTGCTTTGATTTTCATATATCAGTATCGATGAGAATATGAAAGTTTCATATTATCATCGAGTATCATATATTGGTTTTAACTTGAACATTTAACTTGAATAGGTTTTACGTTTACGTTTCGTTATTAAGGGTTCGAAGTTTTTAGTTTAGGGTAAATTTTTCTTGTGTTTACGGTAAAGTTGTACGTTTACGTTATCATCGAGTATCCTGCTGAATGAACTAATGCACCCTAAACCCTAACCCTAAATAACCCAAATTAACCACAATTAACCATAATCGTTACCCTAACACAAATTATCCCTAATTAACCCAAACTTAACCTAATTTACCCAAATTAACCTAATTAACCCTAATCAACCCAAACTTAACCCAATTTACCCAAATTAACCTAATTAACCCTAATCAATACCCCAACCCTTTCAAATTATCACTAATTAACCCAAATTAACCCTAGCCTCTAATTAACCCAAATTAACCCTAGCCTTTAACCCTAAACCTGAACCAAACCCTAACCTTAACCATAAACTGAACCCTAACCCTAACCCTAGCCCAAGTCTTACCCTAACCTTAACCCCAACTAATTAACCATAACCCTAACTGAAAAGAACCCTAACCCTACCCTAAACAGAACCCTAACCCTAACCCTAGCCTAAGTCTTACCCTAATCCTAACCCCAACTAATTAACCCTAACCCTAACCCTAGCTGAACCGAACCCTAACCCTTACCCTACCTTAAACTGAACCCTAACCCTCACCTTAACTGAACCCTGAACCCTAACCCTAGCCCAAGTAACAACCCAATAATCAACAAAAACAGAAATAAAAGCATAATTAGAAGTAAAAATATGAAATTTACTAACCTGTAGCTAGGCCGGTGATGGAGGAGACCGGAGATGGTCGATGACGCAATCGGCGACGAGTCGCGGGCGGTGGCGACGATGAAGTCGACGGTGATGTCGGGGACGACGAGGTGCGCGCGGGAGGGCGGTAGCGACGAGGCGCGGGCGATGGCGACGAGAGGCACGCGCGAGAGAGTGAGAGAGAGAGGAATTTTTGGGAACGATCGAGGACTTTTCTGTGCTTTATTTTTTTTATTAATAACCCATATATATGCCCCTACGGATTTAACCATAGGTCCTTCTTTTGCGGCTCCGTAGGGCCAAATAATAAATTACGTTTTAATATTTTTAAATTAATTCGTATGGCACCGTAGGGGCAACCATGTAGACCTACGGTGTAATCCGTAGGGGCATCATTTTATTGCCCCTACGGAAACTTTAATCCGTAGGGGCAACCCCTTATTGTAGTCGTTGTTGCCCCAATTTCCATGGAGACATGAGGAGATTTCTAGATCCATTGAAGAACAAGTGAAAAGATTAAAGAGCTAGGGTTTCCGAATTGAGATGACATGAAGATGTGAGAGATGGAGGATTTCCCCCCCTAATTAACCCTATTAAATAAATTAAATCCCTAGATGACCCCAAAGTGAAAATAAAAGACCACGTCAGAAAAAAGAGTGGATCAGAGATGCCACGCCAAAAGAAAAACACTAATTGGAATAACGTTCTCTTCCTATCGAAAATGCTCTCCCAAATAGCATATCTACACACACATCCGACTACAGAGACACAGAGAAGGAAGAAATTTGCTCAGGCTCCCTTGAGGGAAAACGCTATCACAAGTAACGTTTTCTCTCAAGGGTTTTCCCTCGTTCCTTCTTACGTGCTGCCGCTTCTACCGCTGTCTGAACCCCTGAGCTTCTAAGTCACTGTTGCTGCTCCCTGAACCTCTGGAGTGCTGATGCCATTTACCCTTTTCGAGCAGATCTTCATTCATCGAAGAATGAAATAGAATTTAGATTCAAAATTTTTGGTTTTTGTAGTTTATGATGAGTTTTAGTAACGGATAAATTCTGAAATAAAATGGGCAGCATTTCCTTTATAAATATTGATATATTTCCATAAATACATAATGATCTCCACTCCGGAGTAATACGAGTCACACATGACTCAAAAAAAAATCCCACCTCGAAATGTGGAACCACACAATAGAAAATACATCAAATAAAGTATAAATACACAACCACACAAACTAGAAAGTAATAAAATATATTCTGGATGTTATAAAGTTCATAAATAATACATCATTTGTCACATAAAATTGTAGTATTGCCTCTTCTTCTTCTTCTTCTTCTTTTTCTGTAGGGCTTGCTGCGATGGTTCTGCTATGTCATCTGGGGGATACTGTGATGGTCTTGCTATGCCATCCTGAGTCATCTGAGTCATCTATGATGCATGGATGATATCAAGACTGTGCTCCACTGCTACCGCCTTATTCGCCACCGCTTCATCCTCCTCATCTGCCTCATACTTGCGTCTTCGGTGGGGAACACTGGACCATGCCTGATCATCAGATCGATATGTGCGACTTTGTTAGTCATGGACGAGACCTGCTACCATTGCTTCAAATCTGGAACCCTCACCTGTCTCATGCATCACGCTCCAGCAATGTTCAATCGTAGCATGTGCGAATTGTTTCAATGCATCCGCCGCATCACTCCATATAGTCTTCACTGCCATATATACAAGCCTCCACATTTTTCCAACCGGAAAAAAACAATGTACATTTTAGTATAAATATTTTATAAAATGTACAGGATGAAAATCCAACATTAAAAAACAACTAAAATAACATACAATCTTAATTTTCGAAGGAGATGTGGGATGAAACATAGGGACATCTCCACCAATGACATATCGCTGATCGGGCGTGACAACGTACAATTGAGTCATCGGGATATACCAACTCATGTACTCGATACGGCGTGTAGGATTAATACCGGGATGTCTCCTCCAATGACGAGTGTAAATCTATCGAAGTCCCACCCGTGCACGTGTGGCATATACCTGTGTCTCCAGTCCTCCCTGGCCTTACCTCGCGCATCTATCTTGTGCAACGCGGCGTCAAAAACTCGGTCTGGTGGAATTCCCTGGTGCAAACCGAACTGGCGCAGTACTCGGTCCGGATAGTAGTACTCGACCAACATGAAGTGTATAAATGGTGCCCTGGTCAACTATAGCAAGTGGTGGGGATGAGACGTGCACATAGGTAGTAGAAGTATGACACGCTCATCTGTGTAAAGCTGCCACATCACAAACTCGTCCCGTATCATGTTCAGCTCATCCATGTATAAGTCTAGGCACTCAGGAGAGTTCCTCCTCTATGTTAGTTGACCTACCCACCGAACACCTAGAGGATATCTCTGATCCTCAGGACCATCGATGATCTACCTATCTAAGAGATGCGTGATCTCAGGGCATCCAATGTATAATCTCTCCCATGCCCATATCTGTAGGAACACAGAACATCCGGTCATCTGCGTCGTGCCATGCGATGCACGACACAAACCACGATATAGACATGCCAAGATCGCGCCGCCCCAGCTAAATGATCCCGTTGCATCTCTAGTCAGACCGGCGATCAATGGTAGATACTACAGCGACACCATATCTCCGGATGAATTCGGGAATAGGACACCCTCGAACAAAGTCAAAATGTATACACGAGCGTAACACTTTATCTGATACAATCGGAGTCCTCGGTGACAGTATCATAAAATTGATCATGTAATAATGAAAGCCGTAGATGTGAACCCCAGAGCTGACCCGCTGGCTGCACAACTCCCAAAAGCTGATCGCATAATGTTGGCCAATCATAAACCGACGTACCGGTCACTGCCATATCGTCCACTGGAACTCCCAACAGTGCACTGACATCATGTAGACTTGGGGTCATCTCACTAACCAAAAAATGAAATGTGAGTTTCTAGGGCCTCCATCGCTCTATCAATGCTGTGAGTATAGTGTGATCCAACTGTATACTACTGATCAGTCTGACTCTATACAATTCACACTCTAAAAGTATATCGCTATCTGTGGTATCATTAGCAAGTAATCGTGGCTGCGGAACTCTATGTCGGATTCTGCTTCACCGTTCCACATGGCCTCTGATCTATGCTCTGTCTGTAAGGTCAAGAGTGTCGGTATCTGAGGGTCCGGATGTGTAATATCATAATCTCATGGCTCATTCTGATCATCACGATGACCTCGGCCACCGGGAGACCGGCCACCACGAAATCCACCACCACGTCCTCGTACCATCGTACAACCCTGTAAAGTAAAAAACAATAAGATATTAGAATATGACAAGCGATAAGAGACTCATCGGAAATAAGTAACAAAACGCAATGCTACAGTATCCAATAAAACTGTCACGACCTGGAAATGGCACGTGACCGGCACTTGGATCATGTGAAGTCTATAGGATCCCACCATAACCCCAGTAAGCCGAAAACCCAGAAATCCAAACCTTTTAAAGAAAATAGTGAAAGTGAAGTTTTGAAATAAAGGTATAATGAAATCAAGTTCTTTATTTTAAAGTATATATAAAGTTCGTTTGAAATGGAAGTGAATTATATACTATAATTTAAAAACATTTTCGTCAGTTGAAATTTGGACAGCACCTCCTTTGTAATAGGTACAATAAAAATGATAATATAGGCATTCCCAAGCAGGAGCTAGCTCTTCGCCAATCGACAGAAACACAACTACGTAAGTAAAATATACGACGTCCAAGGCAAAGATCAATCACAGAAAAGAATAAAGAAAAAACAAAAATATCATCCAATCCAATATAAAGAATATACATACAAGTCTCGACTCTAAATCCAAAGAATATACAAACCGGTGTCTAGGTCTACCAAATATAAATAGTCTGGTTGATGAAGATTTTAACTAGATATAAGGAATATAAAGGTATACAACGGTGGTTACGCTCTGTACTGTAACCCACCTACCAATGCAAATCACCCAAAAGAAGCAGTGTGCTAGCAAGCTGCTACCGGTTTGAGCAGTCGATCCTGCAAGAAAATTATGGCACAACGGGGGTGAGTTGCCAACTTGTGAGTAGAAGATATCATCAGGTAGAAATCGAATGTATGACTATCTCCTAGGTCATATAGTAATATAATAATATAATACCGTGTGGTATCAAGGTGATCGTGTATACATATATATAATAATATAATACAGTGCATGTGTCAATATGTGATACTAACTCATCCATATCGTGTGTATGTACATATCATCCAAGGAGTGTCCATCAACGATACTCGAAATCATCATAAAATCTTGAGTGCCTAGCATCGACATTCGAAATCATCATAAATCCCATGTCCAGCATCGACACGTAAATCATCATATCTCAGGCACCGTCTCATCAGATCGGCCCTCATATCTATCTATCTCATATCACTCTGGTCGGTATCCTCCAGATATCTGCCGAGTCCAATATTGTCACCGGTAGATAGTGTTCCCCTGCTAGGCTCAATGCCTTTCTATACGATTTTCTTGTCCCGGGGTACCGTACCGGGTCCACCATGTACCCGCAGACGGTGACTCCTCACTCATCGAATCGGGTAGTATCATAGCTCAGAACCGAGAAATCTCATGGTGGACGTCGAAATATCATATCAAAAGAAACCGCGTTTGTAAAACAATCACAAGTTTTTAAATAATATCTCTTGTTTCTCAAATCCAGAAATCTCATGAAAACAGAATCTCATAAAGTATAGCAGTAATAAAATAATATGTACAGGCACAGAACAATACTATAATGCACATCAAGTGTGTTCATATGAGTGTGTCGTGTAGTAAGGTAAAGAAATTGCAATAACTGAACTAGTATGTAGTATTAAATACTAAACAGTAACTAAAATGCTAACAGATTATAAGACGATATGGTGACATAGCGAGTTCTAATGTGTATGTGGAATGGCAATTACCGATGATGTGTGTGTGAGCCAGCAAGTAGATGTACGTGCAACATGTGCATCATCGGTAATGGTGCGTGTGTCCTAGTAAACGAAGTCACGTAAAGATAAGGGTATGAAACACAGTATATACATCGTAAATGAAAGAATGCGAGCGTATACAGAAATAAGAAATTATAACGTGAGCGTAAACAGAATAGAGAAATCGTAAACGTGAACAATATAAAAATACGAAACTATATATGAGCCATACTGTTATAGTTTAAAATAGTTCGAATCGTTGTTTTAGAAATTAGGGGGCTGCGATGTTTTCGAAAAAGATACCATTTGAAAAGGCATAGCGTCCCTTTGAAGTTATCATTTAAAAGTGCGTAACGATTTGTTAGTTTTGAAAATAGGTATGGTTTTAAACATATTATACTATCTACTTGAGTGATTTTAAACATTTTTTCTAGTCGAAAATAATATCGGCGATCCATCCTCATCATATCACGTACGGAATAATCCATCATACGATATCATCAAACCAATAGTATGGATCTATAATCACATACACCATCTCATCTCATATCATCATATATCATCTCATGTCTTCGTATATCATATCATATAAAATCGCCTCATATCATCATATCCAAACATATCGATTCGTATCATCCAATCGGACCATATCCTCATCTCATCATATCATATCGTAAACATCCTCATATATATATGTGTATTTACATAAGTAGATATAATTCATAGGTTAAGGAATAGTACTAGGGGATATCTTTCTACCAAGTATACTACTAATTCTAAGACACTTATTAACTAAGTATACATATCTAAAGTATATATATAACTATATATCTAGTATTCTAGTACTACGGTTGCAGGGGTGCTATACGCCATCCACCCGACTTCCCCCGTAGATATATATCTACTCACCTAACTTCACCTCGTCCTAGCCGATTCCGACGGATGCCTTGCCCTCCTTCGTCGTCCCGAAAGTCTACATGCTTGTACCTACAAATCAAAGCCTATCATATCGCATAAAAATCCAATCGAAAACCGATACGACGAGCGAAACGTATATAGGTTAGAACCTATGGTCCATGCATGCTAAAACAACAAAATACTCCATGACATCGACGTACGAACGTCGAACGACCAAGTCATATCAAGAAAATCCAAAAACCAAATTTCAAAAGTCGGAAAATATTGAAAGAAATCAAGTAAAACGACTCCATATTTTTCTTAAGGTGAAATGAGACTTTTTAGCATATAGGGTAGGCCTAGTTATCTAGTGAGTGAGCTACAGAACAAAAACCACACCCTAATTCCCAACTTGACTCGCAAATTCCGGTCAATAGCAATAAATTTGCGGCCATAATAAGAGGGTAGGGGCTCGGGCTCATACGGTGGCTTCTTACTGGTCTATACATCTCACAATATTCTCTATTAAATTTTCAGAGTCCCTAAGTAGCTTCAGATTTCATTTGATCATCAAAAGTTCCATAAAACCGACATCAGAAGTTCTAAACTCATCTAGTCCAAGAATTTCTCCACTAAAACACTCTCACTTATCACTAAGGAGCTTGTATACACTCACTAAACCTTTACTACATCACCGCTACAAGTTTCATCCATCAAAAGCTCACTTTAGAAATTCTAAGTTAAGAAAACACACACTAAAAGCTCTAAAATCAACTCTAGCTAACATGCGAGGTGAAGAAAAACTAAATACTAGATAAAGGTGAAAGTTTTATCTCAAGAAAGCAACTCAATAAAATTCCTAGATGGCCAAAGATGCTCAAAACCCAAACTTGATCATGCCATGAGATTTAGATTGAGATTGTGAACAGTTTTTGTGAATGTTTAGTGAGGTTTTGATGGGGTTTTGGGGGGTGATGCATGGTGGTAGAGATGGTGGAGATAGGTGGAAGAAGATGATAGGAAGAAGATAAAGGAGATGTTGAATGCAAATGAAGAAAAGAAAAGGGTGAAGGCAACCCCCCCCTCTCTCTCTCTCTCTTTCCCTCTCTCCTACCCATACCTTCATGTCTTTTTGTCCCCTCTATTTTCTTTTTCTTTTCTTTTCTTTTCTTTTCTTTTCTCTTTTATTTTGAAATACAAAAACCAAATGTCACAAAAATGAAATGTTGCATGTCATGACACTTAAACATGGTTAACAAAATAAAACTAGGTTAAATGCATAATTAGTGAAATACTAATCAAGTTTAACATTAACTTGCATAGAAATAATTATATATTAATTAATAAAAAGCTTAATTAAATAAATGCTTTCATAAATGATAATTAATTTTTAAATTCCAATTAATATAGGTATATAATTATACTAATCTACGAAAACTCAAATCCTTATTCGTATAATATCCGTGAACTCAATATTTTATTATTTAAATTCCAAAATAATATTTTCTATTTTTTTAAAAATGTTACAATCTTCCCCCCTTAAATAAATTCAGTCCCCGAATTTAAATTTAAACCCCCAAATTTTAAAACATTTCAGTAAAACAATTCAAATCAACGAGACACTGAAGTCACGAATAAGCTAAAAATATCATAGCGCAACACGTGTGTATGAAAACAAGTGCAAAACTCACTAATCGAAACTCCGTCAAGCGTCATGAAAATCATACGAGTTATGATGAAAATGCAAGTTGCGAAATCTACTATTTAAATCAAGTATAATATAATCAAGACCACAATATATGTATAGTACGCATCCTTGCCAAATCATTTAAATAACTGAAAATTATATGTAAAATCCTTTTCAAATCGCCGTGTGATGTATATATCATGGCACAAGTAGCGGACGTTCATTTTATAAGGATACACACACACACACACGTTTTGCTTAAGATATACGTCCCGGATTTTGAAAATGATTTAGATGGGTATTCCTTTTTATAAAGTTTCGTATCGCTCATAGGCACGTAGGAAAATAATGAGGCTATAGCTCCTTTTGAAAACCTCTTCAGTAAATATCGATGCATCCAAAAACACTCAAGTACTGTTCTCAGACCAGTCCTGCTCTACTATTATATAACATAATAAATATCAAAAAACACAATGCTCGAAAGAACAAATCAAGCTCGATAGGTGTACATGAAAACCAATCGACATGCGTCTGGTGCGCACGAAAACCGAAATCAAACCAAGTGTAACGAGTGTGCACGAAAACAAAAACTGAGTGCAATAGGTGTGCATGAAAGTATTTGTCAAGTGCAATGGGTGTATACGACAACAACATCAAGTGCATCTAGAGTACATGAAAATCTCAATCAAGTGCATAAAAGGTGCACAAAACCCCATCAAGTGCGCCGAGTGTGCGCGAAAATGTAAATCAAGTGTATCAGGTCTGCACAAAATCATCTAGTGCAATAAGGTGCACGAAAATCAATATCAAGTGCAATTGGGTGTACGAAAACGTAAATCTAGTGCAATTGGCGTGCACGAAAACCATATAAATGCATCGAATACGCAAGTAAACAACATCGAGTGCAATGGATATGCATAAAAACACAAATCAAGTGTAATGGGTGTATAAAAACATAAATCAAGTGCAACTGCTGTGCATAAGAAAGATATCCATCAAGTGCAGCTACGATGCACGAAAATATCAACCAGGAAAACACAATCATCAAAATACAAGAGTCCAAAATGATGAAAACGTGATATTTGAATCACCAGATCACAAATCGCAAATAAATGATATTGAGGTACACCTCTTTCAATGTCGAAAGACGCTGGTGCTCCCGGAGTTGGTAGAGCAAGAGTTCCTATCTGCCTTCTGCCCACGGTCTGGCGTTCTCTGTCTCCATGTTCTCGTTTTCTCTATGGATCACCAATTCCATGACCTCCCGGCTCGATAGCCTGGTAAGGAGTAGCGACGGAAACAGTTCCGCTCGATGCCTCTTAGAACATCTCTTGACCAATTAACATGGCCACTCGGAATGTAGCAAATTAACGACAGCGGCTTCTGGCCCTCTAAATACGTGTGATACAACCAATCCTGGGTTCAAATCTCTATCACGGTGGTATCCTGGAAAGAACCTGCCACAGTCTCTTCCGATACCATCTCTACCGAACAGCGCAGAAGTTGGTACTATTAAAATAATCCGTTTTTGTTCCGGGATAGCTGCAATCTCATCATGACTTTCTTCTGGAAATGTGGCCGTAGCTAATGCCTCTGTGTACGTATTGAATCTCTGGCATTAACGAAGAGAAACAATTACTCGTTGAGATCTCGCACGAATCTCTTAATCCACTTTTCTTCATTACCATCCAATTCGGAATCACATCTTGAAGCTTTGTAAACCGCAATCCATATTCGGCCACGGTTATATCCGGAGTCTCTCATAAAGACTCAAAGTTATGAACTCAGACATCTCCAACACTTGGTGGAAGACATCTGGCCAATTGCATTCTCAAGAACTTGTCCAAAGTCATTGGAGAAATACGCACTGCTCGTCCTCTCTCGATCGACTCACTCCAGATCTGAGCAAGACCCTTCGAACTGAAGCTAGCCAACTCAACTGATCTAGCATCGAAGCATCCAAACGAACGAAATATCCTAATCATTTGATCCAAGAATGACTAGGGATCTTCTATCACATCCCTGCCTGTAAACTTATGTGGTTCAGCTTCGTGAATTCTGGAGGCGACATCTTGTCAATCACAGCAATAGATGATACATTTATCTGCACGGTAAACAACACAACGATCTCTAGAGTAAGGCTGTACGTCAATTGTCCTCTCAATCCGACTGGACTCATGCAATGGCCCGATCATCTGGTGCAAATCCCGAACACTCATCTCAAACGAGAGTTCCTGGCATAAACGATAATTCAACATGTTCCTGTGTCACCGGAATAACATCCTGATCAGTCCTTGTTGTTGGGGTCAAAAATTACACCCCGGTTGACCAAGTCAAAGTCAAAATCAACCCCAAGCAAACAGGCTCAAGCCTAGGTCAAGTGGGTCCATGCCCAAGTCGATCCCCGCGGCCGGCCTCCCCCATGCCAATATGAAAATTATGCAATAAATAATTTTGATGTAATTTTTATGAATAAATGTAAGAAAAATGGGCATAAAGCCAAATTTTTGCAAAGCCCATGGCTCATGTGCAAAAGAAATAAGCACATGAGGCATGGGATGGGCAAAATGCCATTTTGTAAAGCCCAAGGGGCTATGTGTAAATTTGTAAGCCTATATAAGACAACATGATAATGAAATGAAAGAGAATAATTCATTCCCCTTAAAATCTAGGGTTTCTGTGTCTCCTTCTCCTTCCTCAAGGTTCTAAACCTTCTTCCCTTTTTTTTTGAATTACATCAAGAGTTTAAGTCTTCTTTTTGCAAAAGAAACAGTTTTTCACCATAAAACCTTTGAAGGGGAACCTAGATCTCCAATCAAATATCTAAAAGGGGAGATTTTTAAGTCTCACCCCCTTTTCTCCAAGATCTAGCCAACAGAGAGGAGGAAGAAGGAGACCCATCTCTAAAAATCCCACTTTGGGAAGATCCAAGGCTCAAGAGAAAATCCAGGGCTCAAGGGAGAAGAAAGGGGTCCCCTTTCATCATCTCCGAAAATCTCTCAGGAGTTTAACTCCACAAAAAAAAAATAATAATAAATCCTTTTTTCAGGAGTTTAACTCCAAAACTCAATTGGGAGTACAACTCCTAGTGCAGGAGTTAAACCCCTTTTGTCCTTCTTTTAGGAGTTTAACTCCAAAAGTTAATTGGGAATATAACTCCCAGTACAGGGGCTAAGCCCTTTTTTCCGCAGCGCCCAGCGCCCATGTGCCGGGCGTGTATGCGTCGGGGCCCACGCGTCCTTTGGATATTCACCCTTTTTTGTATACACTCCACAACACACGCATACTGCAAATTGAGTTCGCATGACCAATTTGACTCGGCAATCGGAGTTTCCTTCGCTCCAAAGGCGAGGGGTAATTAACAGTACCTTAGTTCGCGGCTACCGGAGATTCGGATCCCCACAATCAATAAACCCCAGCCTATCCTAGGCAGGGGAATCTATATATACCTGACAAGAGCACGCATTCCCATCTCAATGGGGTGACGAAAAACACCCTACAGATTCTGGAACGCCCGGTGGGACCTTTTCTTTCCTCCCATATTTAGGGTTAAACGTTCATGCGAACTCAATCAACATACATATCGATATTTATACTAAAATAATGCTTTTTCATGCAGGATTTCAAGCGATCAAGCCTCAACAATGTCTCCAAGGACAAGCTCAGCTCTCGACACAGCTCCTATCTTCTACACGATGAAGATGGACGCCAGGACGACCTTCCCGTCCAGTCTCAGACGATGGTGGGAGGAGCCGCCGCTACCATTTGGCTCTATTCTATTCGTGCCAACTAATGCTATCCCAGCTCCTCAAGCTCCAGTAGCAGACAGACCGTCCTCGAAAGGCAGGAGGCCAAATGTGGTGATCTCGAGGGCACCACTACCCAAACGCAAGTCAGTGTTTGAACGACTTTCCTTGGCCCCAGCTAGGTGAAAGGCCATGAACACCAACAAAGCCACAAGACATCTCAGGCAAGCTCCAGCGGTGCCCCTGACAACTGCTTAATCGGGTATCTTCTTTAAGCTCCCCGTCAATCGACTCACGATGGCTTCCTGGACGACGGATGCCCGTCAATCCCTCAAAATTGATAAGCTAAGACAGAAAAGGCTCAGATACAGAGCTAACAAAAGGTCTAGGGCTCCTGCTATGCTGAACTTCATGAGGTTCCTGGAACAGGATTACCCCGCAATAACAGCTGAATCGGCTGTAAAGCTTGCTAACTCTTTTGAACCACTGAAATTGGTCCAGAAGAATGCCATGACCTCAAGAGTCAAGAAAGCTGCGATCCGGACAGCACCACCCAAGACCCAGTCAGACCAACCGTCTTCAGTCGCATGTCCTTTCCAGAAGAGGAAGGGCCACGACGATGGTCCGAAAAATCAGCTGCCAAAGATAAAAAGATGGCTGGATATATGGTCCACACTGTCTACATGGTGGACACGAGCTACAAGAGTAAGGACGGGGCCATCACATCTCAAATCCAATTTGGTGTGAATGTGGCTGCCACTTCCCAAGACCAGCCTCCTTTGGAAGGTAATGAAAACCCTTCCAGTGAAGCTGTTAAGCAGAGAGATCTCTCGGTTCATGAGGAGTCGGGCTCGGAAAGCGAAGAGGAGCCAATCTTCCATCCCAATACCGCAGAGCATCAACTTCTTTAAGAGCTTCAGAAGCAGCTCAGAAACAAAGACAAGGAGATGGCCAGGCTCTACTCAAAGATTGATAACTTGACAAACGTCGTCTTACATCTCATGGCCCAACTTGCCTCTCAGCCACCCAATCAAGCGTAGGGCTCTGCTCATGAACCAGGAAATGGTGTCCCGAGGCTGCCGACGTCTATTCCCTCAAATCCAAAGGTGGGCGAACTGCATGAAAGTCGTCCGCATCCTATCTCGGAAAATGTCTTGACTACCGATGACAACAACCCGCTAACCCAAGATCAAATCATGGATTTGGTCGCTAACTGTCACGACCCAAAGTTTGGATGTGACCGGCACTTAGATTGCATAATATCTCAAGATATTTACACAATCCGAGTAAGCCAAAAACCAAGATCAAAACCTTTTTTGCGGAAATTTTATGAAAATTTAGTTTTTAAGTAAAAATCATAGTTTTAAGTAATTTAGATCTTAACAGTAACTCACTATTGAATTTATAATAATACAATTATAAAGTGTTAAGTTTGGTTACATCCCTAGTTGGGATTAACAATGTTAACAGCGGAAATAAGTATACAACTTATATGACATCGAAAGAATCTCAGACATAAGTAAAAGAAATACCATTTAACATAACTAAGCGATCTCATCTGTCAAGTAATACACATACAACCACCACTCTCGTTCTAAGTTATAATACAGGGTCTGATGGAGATATTCTAGATTCAATATATAATACTAAAAGAGAAGGTTACTACATATGTAACACACCTATCAAATGATGTGATAAAAGCTGAAAAGTGGATTTGCACTACTGCTAACCGTCCACTCTACTCCTGCAAAGAACTGTGGCACAACGGGGTGAGTTGCCAACTCAGTGAATAAGACTAACATATAACGGCTGATAATGTAAATATGACAACTATAACTAATTGCAATAAGGATAAATATGATGCATGATAGCATGTGAAAACATGAATTTATACTAATAATCATATAAATCAAGAATGAAATCTCATTACTTATTTCCAAATCAAGTTCATCTTTCCGTGTCCAACATCGACACAAATCTTCTGTTTCCCTCAGGCCTCGTTCCTCGAACGATTCTGTAATCAATAACGCCGGTCGGTATCATCTAGATATCCGCCGTGTTTCAATACTATCTCCGGTATCGAGTGTCCTCGCTAGGCTCCCCGCCTCAAATGCGGCTTTCCTGCCCCTCGGTCTCGACCGGGTCCACCATATATCCAACTGTATATCTCCCCCACTCAGTCTGGATAACGTAAAAATCCGTGACCGTATATCTCCCCCACTCGGTCTGGAATAAAATCAATTCATAAAAACAGCATCTCATGGTGGACATCTTACATTAATATGAAAAATCACTAAAGTTATACGATAATATGGAAAAAACTCAAAAACATAAATCCTCAATAATACAAATGCCTCTTATATCAACTTAGAATACTCGGATGCTAAACATGATGTCATTGATGCAAGTTACTACTGTTATTAATAATTAAGGTATGATAGGAATCATATTTAACGGGATAATTATTTAGTGTAAAAGTGACATGTTAATATCGACGAGGTGTAGTGTAACATGTAAAGAAGTGCATGTGCGACATAACTCGTCGATAATTGTGCAGTGTTCTAATATCTATTAACATAGTGATGTATAGGTATATATGAATGCATATTATTAACTTCGCATATAAAGTCAAATCATTCAATTTAACAAAATACGGGCGTATCACGCCATCTTTACACAATCCCCTAGTCGATGTTTAGTCTACTCACCGGAATACGTCGTAACTATTCAGGAATCGCCAATCCTTTTCCTTTCCTTGCGGCCTCTGAAGTTCCCGCACTCAATCTAATATCGAAATTAACTTATATAAGAAACGGCTAACTCGGATACGGCAAAATCATGAAAACACAAGTTGTACGTATTAACGATACCACGTACGACTATTTTAAACTATCTAACACCTATACTAACTAAGTTTTAACCTCTCGCTGTTTGCAACAGAAAACTTAAACGTGTTACGAATTTACCGTGTCGTATTTTAGAATTTTGATCCCTTTTACGATATTAGTCTCCAGATTCCATATACTGTTAAATTAACTTAAATAAACAATACCAATTATCATAACACCTATACAGAGACCTACCCCAAAAACCCAAAACACCCATCTCTTCCAAAAATCCGGCGACGCCGGAATTCTCCTATAGGTCGCCGGCCAAAATCCGAGCTCTTTGGTTCGTGCTCCTATGGTTTGTTCTAGGTCCAACATACAACATTAAGGCACTGTTTGGTTAATTTTATTTTTATCTAAACTATAACAGATTACTATAGAGCTCAGTTTTGCCTAAAATACGATATTATAGATATAAGATTTCTAAATTAAACCAATTACAGAACTAAATCCTACAGTGATTAAAAACTTTACCTACAAAGGATTGCTGGAAGAACTCCCTCCAAGATGTACAAGTTCCTAGCTTGATGGTGGAAATTCTAGAACTTGGCTCTTCTCTTCTCCTTTCTCTTGTTCTTCTTTGTTTGTTCTAGTTTTCTTTTTCTTTCTTTTGAATTTTCAGATTTTTAAATTAGCTAAGTGATCTGAACAAATGATATATATATGATAAAGATAAGAGTGATGTGTAGGAGGAGGTGTCAATAATCAAGGTGTGCCATCTTCATGCAAGGAGGAGGTGTTGTGTGTGTGTTGTGCATGCAAGAAGGATGTGTCAAGGTATTATCTTTCCAAATTGATTTATCTTGTGATAAAATTCTGAACTAAACCCTCATTTAACCTCTTTTCTACTTACACCCTTAACAATTGCCATTTGCACAATTCCCTAAACTTTACACAAAGACCCCTCATTAACTATGTTATTATTCAACACTATTTTAAATAAAAAAAATGAAGCTAAATTTCTCATTAAAACCTTTATAATTTATTTATTTTACATATTAAAATTTTAATTTAATTTGTTTTACATACTATTTATGAAAATGTCATATTTGGTTTTAATAACTTTTTAATTTAACATTTTATTATTTAATTAATTAAATTTATTTATTTTTAAATTTTCAAAATGCTACACTAACAAAGTCAAAACATTGGTAGCCGAAACCGAAGCGCAAAAAGATATCAGTAGTAGTGGGAGACCATATCCTGTTCGGTATGATCTGGTAGAGTTTCCTGTCGGCTATTTCATCCCCAAGTTCGGAAGATTTGATGGGACAAGAAATGCGAATCAGTACATCGCCCATTTTAAAGCCTCATGTAGGAATACTGGGGGCAATGATGCGCTTCTCCTCAGCCAGTTCGTTAATAGCTTAACCAATGTCACTTTCGACCGGTACGCGAGCATACTGGATGGCTCTGTTACTACTTTCGTCCAAATGGAATCTCTGTTCCTATAAAGGTTCATAAGTGTCGGCGATAAGATCACCATTGCCGACCTCGTAAGGACCAAGCCAAAGAACAACGAAAGTAGCACGGATTTTATAACCCGATGGCGTAATCTCTCCGTCAAATGTGATCCGCCGATAGAGCAGGACCAATCTCTCAGCCTCCTCGTCGGAAATCTCAACAATTGGATGACCCCGTTTCTATGCACCGTGGGTGTTTTCCCCAATAAAAGAGCAAAACTCTGTTCAAAACTCAAGAGGCAGCGCCTCACGTGCCTTTTACGAGGGCGCCAGCGCCAAAGTCAAAAACTTTTATATAGGCAGCGCCCGTGTGCAAATTACACAAAACTCAAGAGGTAGCGCCCCACGTGCCTTCCACAAGGGCGCCGGCACCAGAGTTAAAAACTCTTATATGGGTAGTGCCCGTGTGCAAAGCACACAAAACTCAAGAGGCAGCGCCTCACGTGTCTTCTATGAGGGCGTCGGCGCCAGAGTTAAAAACTCTTATATGAGCAGCGCCCACGTGCACAGTACATGAGCGCCGGCGCCTTATAGAATTAAATTCTACTCTCTGTTAAACAGAGCCGTTGGATCAAAAATCCAACGGAGATGATAAATTATCAGGATCCAGAATTAAATTCTGTTGAGAGGAAATATTTCTCAAATCTTTTTAAAAAAGAAAGATTGCTTTCTATAAAACAGAGAATCGTTGGATTAAAAATCCAATGGTGATCAAAGAATCACCAATCTACAGAATTAATTCTATTTGGGAAAATATTTTCCTAATCTTGTTAAAAACAAGAAAATTATGTTCTGTAATACAGAAGCTCTTGGATCAAAGATCCAATGGTGGGTAAAAATCACCAAATCAATTAGGATATCTTAATGAGAGATTTCTTCAACTAATCAACAAACTTGCCTTTACTATATAAAGGACCCAAGACTTCAAGTCTAAAGAAGAGGAACCCCCCCATAAGCTTCGAAAAAAACAAAACAGAAAGCTTCAGAAAAGAAGAAAGAAGAAGATCTCCCTTCTCAAGAAAAAGATCTAGGTAAATATAAAAAAGAAGAAAAGAGATCAAAACATCTCGTTTACCTATTGAAGGGTTTAACCCTTTTAAAAAAAGAAGAACTTAGTTCTTTTTCTAGATCTAAGATCTACAAGACAAGTCTCCCACAAGTTGAGAATTTAATTCTCATCGGGAAGAACTTGTTCTTGAGAATCAAAGATTCAGAAAAGAACCGAGGAGTCGAATTCCTCAAAACAAAGCATTTAAGAGAAACCTAGTTCTTAAAAATGAAGTTTTATCCTAGATCTACAAAACGAAGATCCTATTGATCATTAATGAGCTAAAATGCTATCAGCAGAAGAGACGAGTGCTTAGCACTCATTGGAAAGCGCCCAGCGCCGCACGTGTTCTACACGTAGGCGCCATAGAATAAAAAGAACTCAGGGAGTGGCGATTAGTGCCCATCGCCTCACGTGTCCCTCACGTGGGCGCTACAAAACAAAGGAGTGCCTAGCACTCAGTAAGCAGTGCCTAGCGCCTCACGCGTCCCTCACGGGGACGCCACAGAACAAAAAGTGCTTGACATTCACTAGGCAACGCCTGGTGCCTAGCGCCTCACGTGCTTTGCACGTGGACGCCATAAAGAGTGCCCAGCACTCCATAAAGAGACAAAAGGGGGGTTAAAAGTTTTTAACACTTATTAGGCAAATCTCCATGACTGAAAACCCCACATGGCTATGTGTGAGCGTCAGAACTCATATAAGTGCACAACACTTTTTGCATAAAAAAGAAGACTGAGCCCAAACAAGAGCTTTGCACTTCTTTTCAAATAAAGAGAAAACTGAGTGGACCAAGTCCAGGTTGGATTGGTCCCTAATTAGACCAACCAAGCCCATGGGTTCATTACTTTTCGAACTGATCTCGGTCCCAAATATGACTATCGATTTTCCAACTGATGATAGCCAAATCCAAAGGGATGTTCATCCCACATCTCCTGAGTTAATCTTAGTCTCCAAAAATGACTAATGATTCTTAGATGATCCACCATGATCTTTTCCCTCGAACACGGGAATTGGTTCAAGGGTACTTCTCTCTACACCTCTGATACATGTCGTTGTAATTCCTCAACGTCTTCAGAGAGGTGGCGGGTCCCGACAACCAACTACTTTTTGGTGCACTTCCCAAACTGACGTGCCCATTCCAAATCAAACCACATCCCAAGCTGGGTGCATCCCATATCACCTTTGCTTATCCCGTCACATAACAAATACACGTGTACGCAACATCGTCTATGGACTAAAACGTCCTTAAACTAACAACAGACCGAAATTTCCTCAAACTAAACCTCACCTCAAGAATGGTGATCTACGGACCGAAACGTCCTTAAACTAACAACAGACCGAAATGTCCTCAAACTAAATCTCACCTCAAGAATGGTGATCTACAGACCGAAACGTCCTCAAAGTAAACGTTGCCTCCAAAATGGCGACAACGGACCATAACGTCCTTAAACTAAAACCTTACCTAAAAAAGTGGCGATCTACAGACCGAAATGTCCTCAAACTACAACTTCGCCTCCAAAATGGCGACAAGGGACCGAAATGTCCTCAAATTAAAACAATAGAGCCCAAGTGCTCTCTTGTTGGATCTGAAACAAAAATGATCCTAACACCCTGTTAAGTAGATCTTAGTCTCAAATTGGACTAACGTGTCCTTAACAAAAAACCAACCGAGCCCCCAACTACTCGTATACATTTAAGTCGATCTTGATCTCAAAACGGATCAACGATCCTTAAATCAAACCAAACCCAAATCAAAAAATATACGGATTTGGATTAATCCACGCCCTACGGGCGACAACATAAATTAGTCTCCGTATACAATCCATGGGCAACCAAAAATAAAACAAACACACATGACACGAAGTAAACCTCTGGAGTTGGGGAAAGTGGTTATCGCGATGCGATAACGTAATTAACTCCAGGGGCTTGCGCCTGCAGGGAAGAGCGTCCCCACAATCAAAAACCCCTCGCAAACGAAGGGGAATCTGATGAAGTTCGCTACAACGGCTGCATCTATCCAAACCTACGATATACGGTGTTATAAATCAACTTGGCATCTTCGGAGAGGTGGACGGAAAATCCAAATAGCATATGCCCCCAAATTCAGGCAAGACGGCCTACGCGGTTTGTCTTTGTTTTCAGCAGTAAACAGATTCTGGAACGCCTGGTGGGACCTTTTCCTCTTTCCACTCCACACTTTGTGTGTCGTGTTTGCGAACAAAATCGCGGTTTGCTATGGTTGCCTCTGGATTCGAGATATTAAGATTTGGTATCTTGCTCCTGTACAGAGAAAAGAAGATCAATGGCTTCCAAGTGTACCTGCAACAGCAACTTCAGCTCTGTCCCCGCTGAAGGAGTGACATACGGGCCAAATGCGGCCTGTATCTTTTCAATACCAATGGAACAGGTGACTCAGGCCACCACTGAAGTGTTCTTTGGGACCATGCTCCCTCCAGCAAGCTTCAACGCCCTAGTGCCATCACAGGAAGCTCTAAAGAAGTCGGTCTTCGATCGACTTTCAACCACCACAGCCCCTCTCAACGGGTCATCTAAGTCTTCCACCTCGGTCTTCAACAGGCTGAGCCAAAGCTCAAGTGGGCCCGCAAAGAGGCTTGTAATACCTGAAGGGGTTATCCCGAAATGGATAGCCAGTCCAGCTCCGGCGGGTGAAGTCGTCAAAGGGGTTCTCCTACTAAATGATCGGTCTTCGCAAGATTGGCCGTTCCAACTCCTGCTACTGGCGAAGTCATCAAAAAAGCTTCCCCTACCAGAAAGTTGGCCTTCGAAAGATTGGTCGTTCCATCTCAAAGGATGTCAGTCTTTAACAGGCTAGCACCAGCAGTAGCCCCTAACCAAAGCAGGGGGTACGACGAAGCCGCTTCCACAACTGAGGTGGTCCCATTAGCAAGACATGCTCGACGTCGCCATTGGCGCCGGGTGAGAATAGCTGGGGGCAACTCCCCCTCTGGACTTACTCCACCAGCTCCAACGGTGGAAGTTGACGCTGCTGTTTGAACTGGGAACAGTTTTGAACCGCTTAGCAGGGTGCAGAGGAACTCCCCAACCGCAGTGCTGAAGAAATCTCCACCACTGGCTGAAAGCATGAAGCAGGCGAAGTCGGAGAATCCCCCTCAGCGGCTGTTCTCCCAAATCCACAGGGTCTGGAGAAAAGTCCAAGATTCTGCGATCAACAAGAACTACTCTCGTCAACCGAAGAAAATGAAGGTTCGATAAGAGGAAAATTATCCCTCCACCATACAGCAAGGGACTTCTTTTACGCAGGCGCCGGTTACAATGGCTCCTTCAACTTCGACTTCTCACAAAACGAGAAGGCCGGAGAACCTCCCACCTCCGGCGGCAAATCCCAAAGGTGATGGATCCAAACGCCCCAATTCTGGGGGCATGATCATGCACACAGTTTACATGGATTCCGGAAAAGATGATTGCCAAACTTCCGTGAGTCATCGGCCGTAAACTCAGTCATTAACGAAAGCTCAGGAGTACAACAAAAGCTCCAGGAGATGCTGACGAAAATGGCAGCACTCACCGGGCAGAAAGAAAGCCCGGAAGCAGCGTCCGACCAGCACTAGGAGCAGGAGACTGATACGGAGTTCTTGTGAAGGGTGCTGGAAAGGAAGGATAAGGAGGCCGCGGAACAAGCTGCTAATATAAAATAGATGGCGCTCCTGTTCTAAGACATGGTTGGAATGATAATCTAGCCAGAACCTCCAGCGGAAGACCCACCGATAATCATCGAGGATGACAGAGGAAAAACATCAAATCCTCTTCTGGATTTATCGACAGCTAGGGAGGAGACGATCTCCAAGGCTGCCCTCGATGACTACATAGCTCAGCAAATACGAGCTCATCAGGCAAGCGAAGCGGCTGGCCAAGTCGTCAAGACCGGGCGACCGTACCCAGGCTAGTACGATCAAATCAAGTATCTGCCGGGATATACGATCCCCAAGTTACACGTGTATAAAGGGACATGCAATTCGCATCAACACGTCGCCCAGTTCAGAGCTTTATGCGGCAATACCGGAGGCGACGACAAATTGCTGCTTCGCCAGTTCGTCGGCAGCTCGTCAGAGACAGCGTTTGAATGATACTCGGAGCTCCCAAATGACTCCGTCAAAACGTTCACAGAAATGGAACTGTTCTTCACACAGCGGTTCGCAAGCGCAAGTGAATGCACCCCGATCATGACATTAAAAAATGCCAGGGTGAAGCCAGGAGAGACCTGGGTTCAATATGCAATTCGATGGCGGAGCCTATGGTCGAAATGCGAACAACGCATTGAAGAAGCTCCGGCCGTGGGCATGTTCGTAGGGACTCTCGATCCTCAGGTGACTGTATCCCAGTTTATGATGTTCTTCAAGCTGACCACCTTCCAGGCTTTGATCAACAAGCTGGCGCAAATGAACCAGATGGGCCATGGGCCATCCTCTTAAAAAACGTACCCTCGGAATATAAAGGGGAAAGGGAAAGCGGCCCTTGTTGCCAACACTCAATAACAACCGAGCGACCAGAAACCGGCTGCTCGCCAAAACAACGCGTGCTCACGCCAATCCTTCGAAGAGAAGCTAGGACGTGC
This sequence comes from Agapanthus africanus, assembly GCA_030015575.1. Taxonomy (NCBI): domain Eukaryota; kingdom Viridiplantae; phylum Streptophyta; class Magnoliopsida; order Asparagales; family Amaryllidaceae; genus Agapanthus; species Agapanthus africanus. The sequence goes on along the minus strand of CM057343.1, from coordinate 503,755,150 downwards.
TTACTAGTTTTCCCGTGATAAAACGAGGTGACTGTTCGAACTGGCAGTGTGCAACAAACTCATCACACTGCCAGATCCAAGTCGTCCACTTCAGCCCGGTGACGTCAATAATCCCAACTACTGCTCCTATCACAGAGTAGTGAGCCACACAATCAAGGATTGCTACATCTTCAAGAAGTGGGTCGAGGACCAGTACTGTCAAGGGAAATTCGCGTTGTCCGAGAACTGGAGGGTGAACCCACCATAGAGGCACACTCCTAAAAAGGTGGACACGACGGCAACATCATGCTCGTTTGTGGAAGAAGCTCCATAGGAAGTTTCCTTTCAGCTAAAACTAAAAGAATGGTGAAAGATCTTCAAGCATATCCGGCAATCAAATAGAAAAGCCTGCTAGAGCCCGAGATCATTGAGGGGATGCTTAAACCGCACCCAACACCGAAAACTGGTAATGATGGGCAAGACCTCCAGGCCAAGCCTTCGAAGTTTTCGAAGAAAAAGAAGAAGACCAAAAAGCCTGTGCGGCCTGCCGAGTACGGCGACAAGCGCACGGATCTGCAAAAGTACATTGACGCGCTGGAGGAATACAACCAGAAGGCGCGGACCCCAGTCACCCTAGAAGAGTTTCTCAACCATATACTTGAGAACGGAGATAATGATGAGGATGAGGGAAATGACTCGTCGGGAGAAACCGAAGATTATATAGCAAGTTGCAACATGGTTTCTCATTCGTCGTTAAATAACAAAGAAACTCCCTCGGCATCGGAAAGCAATGCAAAGGAACTGGGGGCGGGATCGGTGCTAAAATCCCCGGAACTGCTAGAAGACCCAATTGACAGGCTGCTAAATGAAGCCCTTCAAAAGAGCAGAGCTGGCCGAGAACATGAAACGGCCATATATGAAAAGGCCAAGCGTCGGCGTCAGGATGAAGAAGCCGCGGTAAGGACGAGTTGAAAAGTACTCCAAGCAAGCCAAAGCACACCTGCTACAAACAAGAGCAGGGTCAAAGCAGAGAAGCGGTTCGCCAAAGCCTTGTTAATGGGAATGAAGCTACCCCCTCTCATGGAAAACACACCCGGGAGTACATGCTTCGATGAAGCGGATGTACATCTAAACTACTGCTTATTCCATCGGAGAGTCACACACCCTATCGAAGAGTGTAATGCCTTCAAAAAGTGGTGAGAAGGATACGTTGCTCACCGGCAACACTTCAAGTGAATGAAGCGCAAAACCCATCGACAACAAAGAAGCGCGACATGTGAGCGTGAAGGAACAGCTGACAACTGTCATATGGTTGATACCAGTTCGACAAATGGAAAATATCAAGTTCTTACATTCGGGAGCGATTCTGATGAAGAAATAACCCTCGGCCCTCTCTTCAAAGAATCCACCTCTGGAAAAGAAGAAGAAGAGAAGAATTGCGAGAACATTCAGCTGCGTAACCGTACGTTGCCTGAAAAGAACCTCGGACCTACAAACAAGGGTTCGAGGAAAAAAGACAAGGGGAAGGAAAAAGTCCCTCAGGAAATTGCTCTCGATGATAGAGTCACCAAAGAGCTCGCAGCCAAGAATCCGCCTAAGAAAAATAAGGTGGATTACAATATCTTGGCACATTTGAAGAAGATACCCTCACAACTGAGTATATTGGATGCTCTCCTCCTGTCTAAAGAAGCAAAAGATTCTCTGATCAGGGCATTACAGGAACTCGATCAGTTCCAAGCTTTCCTTGCAGAAGAAAGGATGAAGGACGAGCTGGCAGAGGTTCATACAACTGACATTATATTTGGCGATGAAGATCTTCTCCTTGGAACATGCGAGCACAACCGTCCTCTATATGTCACCGAATACTGCCATGACATCAAGATAGGAAAGATCCTGGTCGACAACAGGTCCTCTGTCAACCTTCTCAACATGAAGGTGTTGAAGGATATCTGCATGAACGTTCAGTACCTAGCTCGGGATAAAATCACCATCTCCGGGTTCGACTCGCAGTCATCACGGACGCTCGGGTCCGTAATGTTGACGTTACGCTTTGGGCTACTCGTCACTGACATCAAATTTCATGGCATCGAGGCCAAGACTTGCTATAACGCTTTGCTCGGCACGTCTTGGTTGCACGAGTACAACATCATCCCTTCTACACAACATCAGTGCATGAAGTATTTCAAAGATGGCCTCGAGTACACCATCACGGGGGAGCTAAATCCATTCTCCATGAATGAAGTCTAAAAATATGAAGACGCAAAGTACTTTCTACCAGACTTCGAAGACACGGAAAGATATCATAAGCCGGAAAATAAATAAAAAGCCGTCACCACCATCTCGGTCTTTGGGAGTGACACCGATGAAGATGAGGAAATAGTCTACTCAGGACAACTCCAGTGTAACAAGCCTGAGCCATTTAATCCTGTTTCGGTCTTTGGCAGTCACTCTGAGGACGAGGTCAACGTCGTGTTCTCCACTCGCCCATCAGCACAAACCATTGCTAGAGCCGATCAGAGTTTTCAAATCACCATGGTTCCGCCATAGCATTATAAAGAACTGGATGCGCTTGATACATACATCATACAAGAGTTGTAGACTTTTTACGTCCTTCCCAGGCGAAGAGGTGAAAAGGCGATCCTCTTCTATCAATCTACGAAGACCAAAATGGAAAAAGAAGTCTGGCATGGTGCCGATTTTGCGCTTGACAGACTTCAACTAATCCGTTTGCCCAAATATTACGCAGATGGATTGAAAAGACTATTAAGATGCCAAGACGTATCCTTCAAACAAACTGCTCGAAAAGCCCAGTTCTACAAAAAGATTTGGGACGTCCCCGGGACTCAGCAAAAGATGCCCAATGGGAGAATGAAGACGATTGGGCTTGGATATGTTCGGTCAAATAAACGAGAGCGATTTCATAATTGCCACGTCATAAATGGCTTCGGTATAGAAGGGAGCGTTTTTCCAAATGGTCATAACATTGAACCAGAGCGAGATCCCGCCTTAAGAACGTCAAGTCCGTCGTTCGAAGAGCAGGTTGCTACGCTAATAAGGGATGCGGGTCAAAAGGTTTGGGATGACCATAGCCGCGAAATGGCCATTTACGAGAAAGCTAGGACGCAACGTCTCACTCAGCAGTCTACGAAAAGAGAAGACTACGATTCCCTTCATCCTCAGCCCGTTGTGCGCTCTCATGGCAAGGAAAAGCCCGACGCAGAGGCAACAATAAGGTGAAGGACGAGAATGACGTTTGAAAACAGCGAAGCGGATCCAAGAAGCCACGCGATTGAGGAAAAGTCAGCTGGAATCCATCGCTGATGAAGAAGATGGGCCGGGAATACTCTTTCCCTCAAGACAAGACGAGAAAAATATTCAACCTTGTCATAAAGTATCAAATGATGACGCTCCCGGAGTCTTGGCTGTTGGGTTCCCTAAGGTCGCCGCTGGGTTTCGGGAGGTATCGACCATGCCATTTAAAAAAAAAATTAGCATGCTAAAAAACCCTAACCTAGAATCTTAACTAGAGAAATAGACGAAATAAGTATGTAAACAACTTTATATCTAAGTGAACAAGGAATACAAGCTTTGTAGACCGGTCCTTCACTTCAATAGCTCCGTGTAGTAGTCCCTTCGCTCCAAGTAGCGTACTTCCGGACACTAGAAAGGCTCCACAAGATGAATAGAACAAGATTGCTTGAAGTCTTCGAGGCTAAAGATGATCTACGTCGAGAAGACACCAACTCAAGTTAGCTCTTCAATAATATAGAATTAGTGAAGCAAACACCGTAAACTAAATGTCTAATCTACTAGAGGATGATGAAGTAGGAATTTTGCCCGCTTTAGAAATATTTTTCTCACTCATTTTCTTCACCTCCCAAAAAGCTAGAGAGTTTGAGGAAAGAGATGATGAAAAGCAACCATGGAAAAGATCAAGTGTAGAATGGGAAGCATGGGTGAGTTAATATCATATACTAACTCATGTAGAGACTAAACCATGACTAATCATAATGGTTGGGTTAATAAATATCTTAAGTAAAACAAAATTGGTGGACTTTGTCAATGATTCTACAAGCTTCCACTAAGCATCAACCATGACTAATTTCCAATTTTGAATTACTTTAAATAAATAAAACCCTTGATTATGTTAAGCATGGTGTGAGTTACATACACCCATGTCTCATGTATCATCTAGCATGACACAAAAGAATGTACATTAATATATATCACATATATACTAAGTGTACACAAGTGAGGGAAAAAAAGGAAATCTTAAGTGAGCTAATATTAGTTATTGTAAATTAATATATCAAATATATAATTATATATTAAATTATTAAATCAACACTTGATTTAATAATCCGGATATATAACATATAACCGAAGAATATCATATGTATCAACTTATCGAATCAACACTTGATTCGATAACCCGGCTATATCACATATAACCGACCGATATCACATATCGTGAGAATAGAATATGGTATCACATACTCGTATTAATCTCGGTCCCGTACATATCACATATGTGCTCCTACTTCGTTTCGCCTGAGCCAAGAAACTTCTATGTAGGACTCTAAAGACTCGTCAATACGCCGGCAGTAGGTGGTGATCATATCAGTCATCCACAAGCCGCAAGCGGTCTGCTAAACGTAACGGCCACCCGGTTATTGAGCGATCAGAAAATCAACAAGCAAGCCTGCTCATACTCCTGCGAATCCAATAAGTAACACTACTGTACAGTCCGGTCTCTTCGTCTGATATGTCGCATATCACAGCCGGGGGGTGGTAACCGTCAAACCCCAATAGCCTGATAAGTCATGACGATGTAAGATGTAGGATTGCTAGGCACGCGCACAAGGGTCTACGAGGCATCAACCATGCCCGATTAAAAAATTAGCCGTGCCGAACAACCCGAATACGGATCTTTAAACTAGAGATTAGGCGAAAACTAACATGCTAAACACTTTAACACTAAGTGAGAGGGATTACAACCTTTGTAGATCCGGTCGTTCACTTCATATGCTCCGTGTTGAGGTCCCTTCGCTGCGATCATCGTGCTCTGGACTCTCGAGAGGCTTCACGAAGAGAACGATGCAACCTTTGCTTCCGATCTTCGATACAAAGATGATCTACCTTGAAGTTTCGTTAACACAAGCTAACACTCACTAAAATTGAGTGAACACTCTCATCTAAAGGGCAAGGGAAGATGAGGATGATGAAGTAGGATTTTTGCTCTCTTTATTTATCTTTTTCTCACATATTTTCATCACAAATATCAAAACAAGAAAGCTTTGCATGAAGAACTCAAGGAAGAAGAAGAATAGTGATCCATTTTCTTTTTGTGATGAATAATGAAAGGATTAATATGATGAATAATGCAACCATGGTTGACTTAACCATTGTAGAGAATTAACCAAGGGCTAGGGTTTGGGTTGAGTTAAGAATGAGTCACTTGAAAATATCTTTTCCAAAACAAAAAAGAAAACCTTCTAGAATCTACTAGAAGTCATTAACCCAAATCAAACCCTAATCTTGATTAATCTTTACTAAACATGTTGCATTAGTTATCATATCATGTTACAATATTATATATCACATATATAATATTTATTGTAACCAAATAAAATAATACAATTAACATATATCGCATATATATCAATGTATTACCCGAGTGAGAAAAAGAATCTTTTAGTGAGCAAATATTAGTTAATGTAATTTAATATATCATATATATTATTATATATTAAATTATCGAATCAACACTTGATCCGACAATCCGGCTATACCGCATACAACCGACTAATATTTATCCGCACCGATTCATCGAATCAACACTTGATCCGATGACCCGGCTGATATCAAATATCGCGAGAATATAATACGATATCACATACCACATTATCCTCGGTCCCGCACATATCACATATGTGCTCCTACTCCGTTTTGCCTGAGCCAAGAAAGCTCTGTGTCGGACTCTAAAGAATCGTCAATACGCCGGCAGTAGGTGATGATCATATCAAACACCCACAAGCTGCAAGCGGTCAGCTAAACGTAACAGCTACCCAGGTATTGAGCGCTCAGAAGATCAACAAGCAAGCCTGTAACTTCTCCTGTGAATCCAAACAGTAACACTCCCGTACAGTCCGGTCTCGTCGTCTGATATGTCGCATATCTCGCCTAGGGGTGGTAAACGTCAGACCCCAGTAGCTCGATAAGTCGTGTCGATATGAGGTCTCTAACAGTTCGAGAAACTACTGATAACACTTACCAGTAAATCTCAGCAACCCTGGCCAGGGATTTCCGGTTATAGCCAATCGAACACAGCGCAACATCAACTCCCTATACCGGGAGAGACGAATCCCCTCCTATCGCTCATTGCCTCTATGTGATTCGGGACTGTACCCAAAAGCCATCTTTTTGCACGCCCTCTTGGACGTGGTATGATGGAAATCAAAGCACAGTGGGAATCACATAAGACTCTATGACGATCTCGGGTCAACAGACTACTCTGTACCAGTGTCACCGGAGAACTGCCATCTGACGTGAGGTACACTACCATCTGGGAGTTCTCGGCGAGTCCGTCCAGTGTACCCAGTCTCCACTGAGCACCCGTACACCATCCTTGATATCAAACACCGATGGATATGGGATCATCCATCGCCCATCATATGGGTCAAGATGCGTATACGCTAGTCTACTCTGGTGTATCGATGCCCTATCTCGATACACCCTCGACTAGGAACAGTTATAGGATGTACTCGTCGACTACCGTGGCCCCACTAGTATGATCTCATCATAGTCCCAGTAGTCGAGTACACATCCTAAGGGCTTTATCAACATGTAACATAGAGAAAATCAGAGTACATGTTAAGATAAAGTACAACCAGATAGCATACTATCATGTCGAGCAAGAAAGTCCTCCCTATATATGTCCTAGCATCCACTACAATATACATCGTATGTACAGTAATGGCCTCTAGGGCATACATATAACTAACAATCTCCCATTTTCACTAGGGCCATCTGTTATGGTATCGCATACCCAACAATTAGCTGCGGTTGAAGTATCTCATACTCAACCATCCCATAAAAGTCTCTACAGGGAAAAAAGGCCTTTGTGAATGAATCCGCGCTGTCGTCCTCTGTGTCTACTCTCCTAACCTCGATCTCCCTGGAGATCAACCATCTCCATGATCAGGTGATACTGCCTAAGAGTTATATCTGGATTTCTGATGGGACGGTAGTTCCTTGGCTAAAGCCACAACTCCATTGTCACACAATGGTAGGAACGAAGTTCATCTCATGAACTTATATATATCCAGACTGCCTCTTTGGTAGCATCCTTGGTAACGATGTATCTTGCCTTTAATCGTCTAGTAAGTCACGGTCTCTTTCTTGGAACTCTTCCAACATACCGTCCCTCCACTTAGGGTATAGACAATGCCTGCGACTGACAATCAGTCGTCCTTATCACCCTGGAACCTTTCCAGTGATTCTCCCCAGGATCTATTGATACCATCTCACTACAACTAGTGAGTATCCTAACATCCAATTAGATCTATCTCATAGATCCAAAACCCAGGATTTAGGAGGTATCACTTTGATCCTATATGGAGAATCCTTGTGATAAGCGGAGATTGACCGAGCGTAGCATAGGAAACTCCTTCCCTATCAAGAGTATGTCATCCACGTACTCTACGAGGATCACCACCATACTCCCTACTACATTTTTGTATATACAAGGTTCATCTACCATTTTGATGAAGTCAAACCCTTTGACTACCACATCAAAACAGATGTTCCAACTCCGCGATGCCTGTTTTATCACATAAAACATCTTGCTCACGTTTCCGCTGCTCCCACTGTCTATGAAGCCCTCTGGCTATGAACTTATAGACGCTCTTTTCTAAAACATCATTTAGGAAAGCAGTCATGACACTCAACCACCAGATATCGTAGTCATGGTATGTAGCCGTGGCAAGTAGGATCTGGATGGACTTAAGCATAGCTTTGAAAGTCTCAACTTTTCCATGTACACCAAGTAATCTTCTCAAGATATACTCGCTCCTGATGGGGATTTAACCCTTCAGATAAAGCAACCAAAGTCCATACTTTGTTGGTGTATAAGGATTCCATCTCAGATCGATAAGCATCCAGCCATTCTTACAGAGTCCCACTCCTGATGGCCAGCTCGAAACTAGTTGGGTCATCATCTCATGATGCAATCCTCGCTCCCACTGTCATAGAGAAACCGAAGTATCTCTCAGGTGGGTGAGGAACCCTACTAGATCGGCGGAGAGGCTGAGGGTCGTTGAAAACTATTGAATCCTTTGGTTCTACGAAATCATCAGCTGCAGTTTGTATAGCTGGAACATTTCCAGTTCTACATAACAGACCTTGCCTCGAGCTTGTCCGGATTTTGCCTTTTAAACATAGGCCGGACAACCCCAAATCTTAACGAACTTAAGATATGGGCTCTTCCCTTTCCATATCATATATGAAGTGGTAGGCAACTGATTTGATTTGAACCTTATTCAATAGGTATGCAGCTTCTCAAGTGCATAACTCCCAAAAGGAAATAGGAAACTCAGTAGTACTCATCATAGAGCACACCATATCAAATAGGGTGCTATTGCTCCGCCCCGATATACCAACGTGCTGTGGTGTATACGGAGGAGTAATGCTGAGGGAGAATCTCATTCTCCTTTAGAATAGTCCAGGAATTCCGTGCTCAAGTATTCTCCTCCTTGATCTCATCAAAGGACATAATACTTATACCCATTTTTGGTTCTCTACTTCTAATTTATATTCTGTGAATATCTCAAAAGTTTTGGACTTATGTTTCAACAGGAACACATGTCTGAATCTTGAGAGATTATCAGAGAATGTAATGAAGTATAAAGAACCGGTCTTGGCATGTGTAGACAGGAGACTTTCATACATCAGCATGTATCAATCCCAAGTGTTCACTAACTCTTTCTCTGTTTCAAATAAACAGAGCTATGGTCATCTTATCTTTGTGACATGACCGGCAAGTTTCACAAGATGTAAATTCAAACTAATTTAAATATACATCTAAATGTAACTTCAGTTAGTCTGGTCGCATTGATATGACCTAGTCTACAATGCCTCAAGAAGTATCCGTTCATTTCTGAACTCTTCCTCTCGTGTGTGTTCTGTATACTAAGAATTGTAGTTTGATTTAGAACGTCAATGCTTTTAGATAACGTGCCTGAACCGATCAACTCTTGATATAGGAAATGTTCAAAACATTATCCAACATTACAAAATTATATCCTTTCTTTACTAATAAAGAGACTGATATGATGTTGTATATCAGGTTCGGTATCTAATAACATTTGTTCAGAATCAATGTATTCTGGTAATACAGGGTGATAGTGACCAACAGACTTTGCTGCAATACTTGCACCGTTTTCTGTCTCATGAAACTTATCACCCGTTCTTAGTTCTCTACCTTTATATAGCCCATGTAACAGATTACATATGCGGGATCCTGATCCGGTATCACATACCCAGGACGTAAAGGATACTGAGAAACAGTTCTCTGTAATGAACACACCCGAAGATGATGCATCAACTTGCACTTTCTTCATTTGGGTGGCACGGGAAATCGGGTATTCCCCAATTTCCTGCTCTATTCTTATAACAATTATAAGTTGGAGCGGGACCAACGTTCCCCAGCTCAGTATAACAAGCGGGTTCGGTCAATATATCCGTTTTATTATCTTGATTAAGGCGTGATATAGTCGCTAGCTGGAGAGAGAGAGAGAAGAAAACACTCAGCGTATGCTCTTGCAAGATTAGATTGGTTATCTAATATATCTAATCAGGATGTCTCCCATTATTTTAATCAAATCTTCCTTCAAACCCTAAAAGGAAAGACTAGCCGGGATTAATTACACGCTACAAGTTCGCCAATCTTTCGGCCAGGCCAGTGTCGGTACTTTGAGGGAGGTCCCCCGTGCTTTCGCACGAACCTAATTAAGGCGTAACCCCGTTTTCCCAGAGGCGTAACCCCGTTAACACCTTTCTAGACACCTACTTGATCGGCTAATTGTAATGTGTAAAACTCTTCCAGGAGTAACTCTTACTCGCAGTGGGTATCGGGATCCAACTATCTCATAGAAGGTATGCAATCTCATTGCAAATTTCAACACTTAAAATTCCCAATAATATTTTACCCCTAGCAGCTGTATGACCTTAACATAGTCAACAAATCATAAGTGCTAGTCAAGTTCAACCCGTCATTTCCCGATTGAATTAAACCCACCCGCACGACCCTTAACATAGTCAACAAAGTCGCACGACTACCCTAATCCAATCGCATCATATGCTTATACAGATAAGCACTAATCAGCTACCGCACACTACGCCTTAACATAGTCAACAAACGTAGCACGAATACTAACTAGTACTTATCTGAAATGACGGAGGGCTACGACAGGTTTTTAGAAAACCTTTTGCGTAATAAACTTGATATCGTTGTAGAATCAAATGTTTTTAAAATAGAGTGCTTTTGAGGCTTTTCTAGTTTTGCTAAAGGAGTCACTCCCGGTGAAAGGATCGTCGGTCCTTTCCTCGTCGAATGAGGTGCGGGATATATCATATATATCACTGTGCAAAGCAAAAACTCTTAAAAGCAATCAGAAGACAAACCGAATGTGTAGCATCTGCCAGTTATTGCTAAAGGAGTCACTCCCGGTGAGGGGATCTCGGTCCTTTCCTCATCGAATAAGGTGCAGGATATATCATATATACCGCTGTGCAAAGCAAGAACTGTAGCTACCTGTTTTTGAAAATTCGATTCCACAACATCTTAGGTTTCTTTTATTTCATTAATCTCATTAATGAAGTCCCATTTTAATTATGCTTCGCAAGCATCTCTTTTTGAAACGAAATCTGCAATATAACATATATCTCATATATATAATATAAACATTCGTCACAGGCAGTAATATGATCTCATCACAGAACATTGCAGCAGAAGAACATATATGAAATATTGGATATACTAGAACGTCCGTGTTTTCAATACGAGCATGTATAAAACACGGATTCCACGGTCGCGATGAATAGCCAAACCCACATCCCTAGACCCCTACGAGAGCGGCAAGCAACACTGCCAATTCTAGGGTTAGGAGACCCGGTCTCGACTCCTCGAGATGGTCTCCCACTGGACCCTAGAACCCGGTTACTTGTGCTCCCCGCCTTGGGTCTACCTAATGCGGAAAAGTAAATAATATACAACGGTGACATCTTCCGCAACCTGGAAGTGCCCCAATAAAAGACTATTACATGAATGAAAAAGAAAAAACTATCATCTCACATAAAACCCCCGGCTATTCAAAATGCGACGATCCAATATAACATATCACAGCAACACATAATATCACATATCATCAACGTAAGCAAGTATGCGTATCCCGATTGTCGTTGATGTATAGCAACGAAGCCGGCGATACACCACACACTACGCTTACGGTCACAGAAAAGAAAGTGTAAAACTACAACAGTTGGAATCCGCAACCTCCTTAGACATCGCATGCCTAACCAAATGAATTTCTTAGACATCACATGCCTAACAATTATAAACCCCGCATTTTAGTCTCATTATCGAAAACTCTTTTCAATATCAAGTAGGGCAATTCAACAAGATTCCCGACGTCCTGATCGAATGCTCGTCGCAAACTTTAGTAGACGGCCGCACCCCCAGATGCCGTCGGCGAAGTGCACTAAGGCGGAACACCGCTGCCGCGAGCACCCGAACGGATGCTTTTGGCGACGGGGTTCTCCTACAGTCACTTGGTCGGGGCTATGGGGCGTGGCTGTCTGTTAAGTTTACCCGGCGAGTATCAGCGTACGCTACATGATTGCGACGGACTTTTGATCACATCAAAATTCCGTGGCAACCGATCAATTGAGACTAAAGTGCTGTCTTTATAACATTCATATTAGTTATCTCATAACTACTTGTGAATTCCAATTATTGTATCACATTCCAGATAAATAGACAAAGTTAAACTTTCCGATCGAATAATCAAACACCCAAGATTTCCCCAATATATCTCAACACTTGAAATTAGTTCAAAAACATCCATCACAAGCCACAGTACCGATGGTCCAGCCGTAGAAGGGTCAAGCCAACGGCTCACATGTGGCACGCCGTACTGCCACAAACCCTAAGGTTCAGAAGCAGTTTAAGACGGTCACATAATCGAGTTAAGGTTTGTTGTCTTCTAGAGGGTCCACCGTGTTTCTTGCATGACTTAGAACATTCTTAAACACGAGAAAAATCCAACTTTTGAAAAATTTTCCGACAGGGGAAAAAGTGAGTTATTGATATCCGTTCGAACTTTTTAACAGTTTCTAAAAATTATCCGGACAAACTAAACAAAGTTAAATTATCCGATCGAATTAACGATTCCCCAATACAACCCTTGAAAACTCAATACTTGAGTAGAATTAAAATATTCCCATAAAAAATTAACAAGAAAGGGCCTAAAAATAATTACATGAAATTTCAGGGACTAAGTCCAAATTTTGGCCGCGGAACCGCCGCAAAACCCATGGTTTAGCCGCGGCTCCGCGGTCAAATTTTCGAGTTAGACGTCCATACTTCACAGTAATTCTTAGTTTTTCCTGCTTAATTTTCTGAGAATTTTTAATTCAGAAAAAACCTCATTTTTGAAAAATGTACAGAGAGGGTTCGGTGTCGGGGTTTCGGCGTTCGATCGGACTTTAAACTTCGTCTAGACTTTGCCTAAAGCTCTAGCTTGGCTCTGATACCACTGTAGGGTTGCTAGGCACGCGCACAAGGGTCTACGAGGCATCAACCATGCCCGATTAAAAAATTAGTCGTGCCGAACAACCCGAATACGGATCTTTAAACTAGAGATTAGGCGAAAACTAACATGCTAAACACTTTAACACTAAGTGAGAGGAATTATAACCTTTGTAGATCCGGTCCTTCACTTCATATGCTCCGTGTTGAGGTCCCTTCGCTGCGATCATCGTGCTCTGGACTCTCGAGAGGCTTCACGAAGAGAACGATGCAACCTTTGCTTCCGATCTTCGATACAAAGATGATCTACCTTGAAGTTTCGTTAACACAAGCTAACACTCACTAAAATTGAGTGAACACTCTCATCTAAAGGGCAAGGGAAGATGAGGATGATGAAGTAGGATTTTTGCTCTCTTTATTTATCTTTTTCTCACATATTTTCATCACAAATATCAAAACAAGAAAGCTTTGCATGAAGAACTCAAGGAAGAAGAAGAATAGTGATTCATTTTCTTTTTGTGATGAATAATGAAAGGATTAATATGATGAATAATGCAACCATGGTTGACTTAACCATTGTAGAGAATTAACCAAGGGCTAGGGTTTGGGTTGAGTTAAGAATGAGTCACTTGAAAATATCTTTTCCAAAACAAAAAAGAAAACCTTCTAGAATCTACTAGAAGTCATTAACCCAAATCAAACCCTAATCTTGATTAATCTTTACTAAACATGTTGCATTAGTTATCATATCATGTTACAATATTATATATCACATATATAATATTTATTGTAACCAAATAAAATAATACAATTAACATATATCGCATATATATCAATGTATTACCCGAGTGAGAAAAAGAATCTTTTAGTGAGCAAATATTAGTTAATGTAATTTAATATATCATATATATTATTATACATTAAATTATCGAATCAACACTTGATCCGACAATCCGGCTATATCGCATATAACCGACTAATATTTATCCGCACCGATTCATCGAATCAACACTTGATCCGATGACCCGGCTGATATCAAATATCGTGAGAATACAATACGATATCACATACCACATTATCCTCGGTCCCGCACATATCACATATGTGCTCCTACTCCGTTTTGCCTGAGCCAAGAAAGCTCTGTGTAGGACTCTAAAGAATCGTCAATACGCCGGCAGTAGGTGATGATCATATCAAACACCCACAAGCTGCAAGCGGTCAGCTAAACGTAACAGCTACCTAGGTATTGAGCGCTCAGAAGATCAACAAGCAAGCCTGTAACTTCTCCTGTGAATCCAAACAGTAACACTCCCGTACAGTCCGGTCTCGTCGTCTGATATGTCGCATATCTCGCCTAGGGGTGGTAAACGTCAGATCCCAGTAGCTCGATAAGTCGTGTCGATATGAGGTCTCTAACAGTTCGAGAAACTACTGATAACACTTACCAGTAAATCTCAGCAACCCTGGCCAGGGATTTCCGGTTATAGCCAATCGAACACAGCGCAACATCAACTCCCTATACCGGGAGAGACGAATCCCCTCCTATCGCTCATTGCCTCCATGTGATTCGGGACTGTACCCAAAAGCCACCTTTTTGCACGTCCTCTTGGACATGGTATGATGGAAACCAAAGCACAGTGGGAATCACATAAGACTCTATGACGATCTCGGGTCAACAGACTACTCTGTACCAGTGTCACCGGAGAACTGCCATCTGACGTGAGGTAAAATACCATCTGGGAGTTCTCGGCGAGTCCGTCCAGTGTACCCAGTCTCCACTGAGCACCCGTACACCATCCTTGATGTCAAACACCGATGGATATGGGATCATCCATCGCCCATCATATGGGTCAAGATGCGTATACGCTAGTCTACTCTGGTGTATCGATGCCCTATCTCGATACACCCTCGACTAGGAACAGTTATAGGATGTACTCGTCGACCACCGTGGCCCCACTAGTATGATCTCATCATAGTCCCAGTAGTCGAGTACACATCCTAAGGGCTTTATCAACATGTAACATAGAGACAATCAGAGTACATGTTAAGATAAAGTACAACCAGATAGCATACTATCATGTCGAGCAAGAAAGTCCTCTCTATATATGTCCTAGCATCCACTACAATATACATCGTATGTACAGTAATGGCCTCTAGGGCATACATATAACTAACATGAGACTCATAACGGTTTGAGAAACTACTGATAACACTTACCAGGAGATCTCAACAATCCTGGCCAGGGATTTCCTGTTATAGCCAATCGAGCATAGCGCAACATCAACCCCCAATACCGGGAGAGACGAAATCCCCTCCTGTCGCTCATTGCCTCCATGTGAATCGGGACTGTACCCAAAAACCACCGTTTTGCACGATCTCTTGAACGTGGTAAGGTGGAAATCAAAGCACAGTGGGAATCACACAAGACTCTATGACGATCTCGGGTCGACAGACTAACCTGTACCAGTGTCACCAGAGAACTGCTATCTGACGATAGGTATAATACCATGTAGGGGTTCTCAGCAAGTCTGTTCAGTGTACCCAGTCTCCACTGAGCACCCGTATACCATCTCTGATGTCAAACCCCAATGGATATGGGATCATCCATCGCCCATCATATGGGTTGAGAAGCGTATACGCTAGTCTACTCTGGAATATCAATGCCCGTCTCGATACTCTTACGACTAGGAACAATTGAAGGATGTACTTACCGATTACCTTTGCCCCACTAGTATGATCTGCATCATAATCCTGATAGTCAAGTACTTATCCTAAGGGCTTTATCAACATTTATAGAGAGACAATATGTGTACATGTTAAGATAAAGAGCAACCAGATAGCATACTATCATGTCGAGCAAGAAAGTCATCCCTGTATATGTCCAAGCATTCACTATAATATACATCACATGTATAATAATGGCCTCTAAGGCATATATATAACTAACAATCTCCCACTTGCACTAAGGCCATTTGTTGTAGTATCTCATACCCAACGCCCCATAAAAGTCTCTCTAGGGAAAAGCCTCTGTGAGTGGATCCGCCGTGTTATCTTTCGCGTCAACTCTCCTTACCTTGATCCCTTGGGGATCTACCATCTCCCTGATCAGGTGATACTGTCCTCAGAATATGTCTGGATCACTGATGAGACCGGCGTTCCTAGGCCAAAGCCACAACTCCATTGTTGTTACAATAACAGTTATTGTACTCTCAATGGTAGGAACCATGTTCATCTCATGAACAAGAATTATTCAGACATCCACTTTGGTAGCATCGTTGGTAGCGTTGTATTCAGCCTTTATCGTCTAGTTTGCCACGGTATATTGCTTGGAACTCTTCCAACATACCATCCCTCCACTGAGGGTAAAGACAAAGCCCGTGACTGACTTTCAGTCGACCTTATAACTCTGGAAGCTCGAATTGGTAAAGGACTCCCACTTGAGTTTACCGTTACTATACCCCAAGAACATTTCTTTAGTGCTTCTCAAGTACTTAAGAATGTCCTACACAGCTGTCCAGTGATTCTCCCAAGATCCGATTGATTCCTGATCACTACACCTAGTGAGTCAGCTACATCTGGTCTGGTACATAACATCGCATATATGATAGAGCCTACTGCCGAAGCATAGGGTATCCCTTGCATGCGAGCTGTCTCCAAATCAGTCTTGGAAGATATCTATTTGGAGAGAGTGATTCCTGAGTAAGTGGGCGAACCACCACGCTTAGAATCTTCCATACTAAACCCCTTTAGTATGGTATTAATGTACCTGGATTTGAGAAACTCCCAACATCCACTTAGATCTATCACCATAGATCATAATCCACAAGATGTAGTAGGTATCATCCGGATCTTCCATAGATAATTCTCGTGATAAGTGGAGCTTGACCGAGTGTAGCATAGGAAACCATTTGCTATCAAGAGTATGTCATCTACGTACAATACGTGGAAGATAACCTTATTCTCTACAATCTTCTTGTATATACAACGTTCATCTAACTTTTTGATGAAGTCAAACACTTTGACTGCCACATCAAAACAGATGTTCCAACTCCGCGATGCGTGCTTTAATCCTGATGGACTTAAGCATAGGCACTGGAGAAACTGTTTCATCATAAACCACACCTGGTTATTGATTATAGCCTTTTACTACAAGTATAGCTTTGAAAGTCTCAACTTTTCCATCTACACCAAGAATCTTCTCAAGATCCATTTGCTCCCAATGTGTTTTACCTCTTTAGGTGCAACATTCAAAGTCATACTTCGTTGGTGTACATGGATTCCATCTCTGATTGCATAGCTTCCAGCCATTTCACAGAGTCCCCACTCGTGATGGCCTGCCTGAACCTGGTTGGGTCATCATCTACCATGATGCAATCCTCGCTCCCACCGTCACCTAGGAAACCGTAGTATCTCTCAGATGGATGAGGAACTCTACCAGATTCGCGGAGAGGCTGAGGCTCGTTGGAGACTATTGAATCCTTTGGTTTCACCAAATCATCAGCTGTTAGTTTGTCCAGCTGGAACTCCTTCCAGTTCTACCTCATGACCACTAATTTCTTTATAAGAAATTCCTTTTCTAAAACGGTGGCATGCTGAGAAACAAAACCCCTTTTGCTCCTCAGTGTGGTAGAAGATATTCCCCCGCAAATGTTTGGGATATCCAACAAACTTATACAGAACCGACCTTGCCTCAAGCTTGTCCGGATTTTGCTTTTCAACATAGGTCGGACAACCCCATATCTTAACTCGTTTAAGACATGGTCTCTTCCCATACAGTATCTCATATGGAGTGGTAGGCTCTGATTAGGTTGGAACCCCATTCAATAGGTATGCAGCTTCTCAAGTGCATAACTCTAAAAGAAAATAGGTAACTCAGCAGTACTCATTATAGAGCGCGCCATATCTCATAGGGTGCGATACCTCCGCCCCAATACACCGTTGTGTTGTGGTGTATTCGAAGAAGTAAGCTGAGAGAGAATCCTATTCTCTGTTTTAGAAAATCCAGGAACTCCATGCCCAAGTATTCGCCTCCTCGATCACATCGTAGGACTTTAATACTTCCGCTCGTTTGGTTCTCAACTTCAAGCTTATATTCCTTGAATTTCTCAAAAGTTTCAGACTTGTGTTTCAACAGAAACATATGTCCGAATCCTGAGAGATGATCAGTGAATATAATGAAGTACAAAGAACCAACCTTGGCATTTGTAGACATGGGACCGTATACATCATCATGTATCCGTCCTAAGAGTTCAGTAACGCTTTCTCTGTTTCCAATAAACAGAGTATTGGTCATTTTACCTTTGAGACAAGACTGGCAAGTATCTACGATGAAAATTCGAACAAATTCTTATATTCATCCTTATGTAACTTAGCCGGTCATGTCGCATTGATATGACCTAGTCTACAATGCCACAAGAAAGATTCGTTCATTTTTGAACTACTCCTCTTGTGTGTGTTCTATATACTTTGAACTGTGGTTTGATATAGAACGTATATGCTATTATATAACGTGCCTGATCCAATCAACTCTTGATTTAGGAAAATATTCACAACATTATCCTGCAACACAAAATTATATTCTTCTTTAACTTAATAAAGAAACTGATGTAATCATGTATATCAGGTTCGGTATGTAATAACATTCATTCAGAATCAATGTATTTACCACTTGGTAATACAATGTGATATTTGCCAACTGATTTGGCTGCAACAATTGCACCATTCTCTAACACTTAGAGACATATAACCCAATCCCAGTTCTCTACCTGTCTGTAGCCCATGTAACAGATTACATATATGGGATCTTGATCCGGTATCTCATACCTAGGACGTAGAGGATACTGAGAAACAGTTGTTGGTAATGAACACACCCGAAGAATATGCATCAACATGCTTATTTCTCGATTGGGTCGCGTAGGAATCCGGATATTCCCCTATTTCCTGCTCGGACTTATAACAATTATAAGATAGAGCGGAACCAACGTTCCCCAGATCAGTATAATAAGCAAGTTCGGTCAATGCATCCATATTATTATCTTGATTAAGGCGTGACATGGTCGCTACCAGGAGAGAGAGAGAGAAGAAAACACTCTGCGTGCGCTCTTGCAAGATCAGATTGGTTATTAGTTTATCTAATCAGGATGGCTCCCACTGTTTTTATCAAATCTTCCTTCAAACCCTAAAAGGTAAAACTAGCCGGGATTAATTACACACTACAAGTTCGCCAATCTTTCAGCTAGGCTAGTGTCGATACTTTGAGGGAGGTTCCCCGTGCTATCGCATGGACCTAATTAAAATAAACCTCGTTTTCCCAGGGGCGTAACCCCGTTAACACCTTTCTAGACACCTACTTGATCGGCTAATTGTAATGTGCAAATCTCTCCTAGGAGTAACTCTTACTCGCAGTGGGTATCGGGATCCAACTATCTCATAGAAGGTATGCAATCTCATTGCAAATTTCAACACTTGAAATTGCCGATAATATTTTACCCCTAGCCTCCTATGACCTTGACAAAGGCCAATAAACCATAGGATGCTAGTCAAGTTCAACCCGTACATTTCATGATTGAATTAAACCCACCCGCACGACCCTTGACAAAGGCCAACAAGGTCGCACGACTACCCTAATCCAATCGCATCACATGCTTTAGCAGATAAGCACTAATCAGCTACCGCACACTACGCCTTGACAAAGGCCAACAAACGCAGTACGAATACTAAATAGTCCTTATCTGAAATGACGGAGGGTTACGACAGGTTTTTAAGAAAACCCTTTGCGTAATGAACTTGATATTGTTGTAGAATCGAGTGATTTTGAAAAGGAGTGTTTTTGAGGCTTTTGCTAGTTTTGCTAAAGTGGTCACTCCCGGTGAAGGGATCTCGGCTCTTTCCTCATCGAATAAGGTGCTGGATATTCTATAAGGAATACCACTATGCAAAGTATGAACTTAAAAAGCAATCAAAAGACAAAACCGAGTGGTTTGTAGCATCTGCCAGTTTCGCTAAAGAGGTCACTCCCGATGAAGGGATCTCGGCTCTTTCCTTATCGAATAAGGTGCTGGATATTCTACAAGGAATACCACTATGCATAGCAAGAACTAGAGCTACCAGTTTTTAAAACAAGATTCTACTACAACTTTAGGTTTCTTTTATTTCATTAATCTCATTAATAAAGTCCCATCAATTATGCTTCCTAAGCATCACAGAAGAAAAGAAATCAACAATATTTATTATATATCATATATATAATATAAGCATTCATCTCAGAATATCAAGTGAGCACATCACAGAATATCAGCAGCAGAAGAACACATATGAAATATTGGATATACTAGGAATTCCGTGTTTTAATTAAGCCAGTAAAAACGCGGATTCCACGGTCGTGATAAATAGCCAAACCCACATCCCTAGACCCCTATGAGAGCGGAAAGCAACCCTACCAATTCTAGAGTTAGGAGACCCGGTCTCGACTCCTCAAGATGGTCTCCCACTAGACCCTAGAACCCGGTTACTTGTGCTCTCCTCCTTGGGTCTATCCTAATGCGGAAAAGTAAATAATATACATCAATGGTGACATCATGCTCAACCCGGAAGTACCCCAATAAAAGAATATTACATACAAGTTTTTATATGAATGAAAATGAAAAACTCTCATCTCACATAAAAAAAACCCGGCTACTCAAAACACGACGATCAAATATAACATATCACAGCAACACATAACATCACATGTCATCAACGTAAGTAAATATACGTATCCCAATTGTCATTGACGTACAGTAACGAAACCGGCGATACACCACATATTACATTTACGGTTGCAGAAAAGAAAGTGAAAACTACAACAATTGGAATCCGCAACCACCTTAGACATCATAAACCCAATGTATCACATACTTCAGATTTCATGCTTAACCAAATGAATTCCTTAGACATCGCATGCCTAAGAATTATAAACCCCGCATTTTAGTCTCGATATTGAAAACACTTTTCAATAACCAGTCGGGTAATTCAACAAGATTCCCGACAACCTGATCGAATGCTTGTCGGAAACTTTAGTAGACGGCCGCACCCCCGATGCCGTCGACGAAGTGCACTTAGGCGGAACACCGCTGCCGTGAGCACCCAAACGGATGCTTTTGGCGACGGGGTTCTCCTACAGTCACTTGGTCGGGGCTATGGGGTGTGGCTATCTAGCAAGGTTACCCAGCGAGTATCCGCGTACGCTACGTGATTGCGACGGACTTTTGATCCACATCAAAATCCCGTGGCAACCGATCACTTGAGACTAAATTGCTAGATTTATAACATTCAAATTAGTTTTCACAAAACTAAATATTGTGGATTCCAAGTATTGTATCATAATCACAGATAACTAGACGATGTTAAACTTTTCGATCGAATCAACAAACACCCAAAATTTCCCAAAGAGCTCAACACTTGAGCGGAGTTTAAAAAGTACCCAGAATATGTCACAATACCTATAGACCAACCGTAGAAGGGTCAACCCTTGCCTCACCTGTGGCGCCACGGAACTACCACAAACCCTAAGGTTTGGTGGCGGTTCCGACGGTCACAGAATCGAGTTAGGGTTTCGTTCTTCTAGATGGGTCAATAGAAAACACCTGCATGATTTTTTGAAGATTTTAAACATGAAAAAATCCCAACTCTTGGAAAATTTCCAGCGAGGGAGAAAATGGGTTATTGATATCCATTCGAACTTTTTAACGTCGTCTAAATAACTCGAAACGATGTTAAAATTACGACTACGAAACACTCCGAATTGCCTTTGCACAAAGATAACATCATATGCAATTTTAGCAAAAATAAGCAATACCTGAAACACCAAAACCCAGAGACTGGAACACCATAAAAATTTGAAGCCAGAAGCCCACTTAAACACCGGCGAGCTCGGATTTTCAACAGATGTCGCCGGCCAAAATCAGGCGAAGAGGGGTCAAATTTCTGTGGTGTTCATGTTACATCTCATATGATATTCTGCAACTGCTTAAAAAAAATTTAGACACCTTAAAAATTTCGACAGAAACTTGGTTTTTATTTCGAGTGTTTCGGAGTTGTTTCGGTTTCGTAATTCTACAAATATCGTCTAATTCTCTAGCATGTCTCTGATACCACTGTTGGGTTCCCTAGGGTCGCCACTGGGTTTCGGGAGGCATCGACCATACCATTTTAAAAAAAAATTGGCACGCTAAAGAACCCTAACCTAGAATCTTAACTAAAGAATTAGACGAAACAAGTATGTAAACAACTTTACATCTAAGTGAACAAGAAATACAACCTTTATAGACCAGTCCTTCACTTCAATAACTCCGTGTAGTAGTCCTTTCGCTCCAAGTAGTGTACTTCCGGACTCTAGAAAGGCTCAACAAGATGAAAGGAACAAGCTTGCTTGAAGTCTTCGAGGCCGAAGATGATCTACGTCGAGGAGACACCAACTCAAGCTACCTCTTCACTAATATGGAATTAGTGAAGCAAACACCCTAAACTAAATGGCTAATCTAGTAGAGTATGATGCAGTAGGAATTTTGCTCACTTTAGAAATATTTTTCTCACTCATTTTCTTCACCTCCCAAAAAGCTAGAGAGCTTGAGGAAAGAGATGATGAAAAGCAACCATGGAAAAGATCAAGTGTAGAATGGGAACCATAGGTGAGTTAATATTATATACTAACTCATGTAGAGACTAAACCATGGCTAATTATAATGGTTGGATTAATAAATATCTTAAATAAAACAAAATTGGTAGACTTAGTCAATAATTCTACAAGCTTCCACTAAGCATCAACCATGACTAATTTCCACTCAATTTTGAATTACTTTAAATAAATAAAACCCTTGATTATGTTAAGCATGGTGTAAGTCACATACACCCATGTCTCATGTATCATCTAGCATGACACAAAAGAATGTATATTAATATATATCACATATATACTAAGTGTACACAAGTGAGAAAAAAAGGAAATCTTAAGTGAGCTAATATTAGTTAATGTAAGTTAATATATCAAATATATAATTATACATTAAATTATTAAATCGAAACTTGATTTAATAATCCGGCTATATCACATATAACCGACTAATATCATATGTATCAACTTATCGAATCAACACTTGATTCGATAACCCGGCTATACCACATATAACCGACCGATATCACATATCGCGAAAATAGAATACTGTATCACATACTCGTATTAATCTCGGTCCCGCACATATCACATATGTGCTCCTACTTCATTTCACCTAAGCCAGGAAACCTCTGTGTAGGACTCTAAAAACTCGTCAATACACCGGCAGTCGGTGGTGATCATATCAGTCACCCACAAGCCGCAAGCGGTCTGCTAAACGTAACGTCCACCCGGGTATTGAGCGATCAGAAGATCAACAAGCAAGCCTGCTCATACTCCTGTGAATCCAATAAATAACACTATCGTACAGTCCGGTCTCCTCGTCTGATATGTCGCATATCACAGCCGGGGGTAGTAAACGTCAGACCCCAATAGCCTGATAAGTCATGCCGATGTGAGACTCATAACGGTTCGAGAAACTACTGATAACACTTACCAGTAGATCTCAGCAACCCTAGCCAGGGATTTCCTGTTATGGCCAATCGAGCATAGCGCAACATCAACCCCCAATACCGGGAGAGACGAAATCCCCTCCTATTGCTCATTGCCTCCATGTGACTCGGGACTGTACCCAAAAACCACCGTTTTACACGATCTCTTGAACGTGGTAAGGTGGAAATCAAAGCACAGTGGGAATCACATAAGACTCTATGATGATCTTGGGTCGACAGACTAACCTGTACCAGTGTCACCAGAGAACTGCTATCTGACGATAGGTATAATACCATCTAAGAGTTCTCGGCGAGTCCGTTCAGTGTACCCAATCTCCACTGAGCACCCGTATATCATCTCTGATGTCAAACACCAATGTATATAGGATCATCCATCGCCCATCATATGGGTCGAGAAGCGTATACGCCAGTCTACTCTGGAATATCGATACCCCGTCTCGATACTCCCACGACTAGGAAAAATTGAAGGATGTACTTACCGACTATCTTTGTCCCACCAGTATGATCTGCATCATAATCCTGGTAGTCAAGTACTCATCCTAAGGGCTTTATCAACATGTAATAGAGAGACAATAAGTGTACATGTTAAGATAAAGAGCAACCAGATAGCATACTATCATGTCGAGCAAGAAAGTCCTCCCTGTATATGTCTAATCATTCACTATAATATACATCACATGTATAATAATGGCCTCTAGAGCATACATATAACCAACATAGACACCCCGAACAAATAAACGAGGTCCATCACCTGGCTTATTGCTCCTACCATCGAGCAATAGGACATCCTCTTGAAGACTGCTTGACCTTCAATGACTGGGTCAAAGACCAGTATCAGCAAGGCAGGTTTTCCTTATCTGACAGTTGGAGGGTAACTCCGCCATGAAAGCATGAGCCAAAAGCAACTTATATTGCGAGAGTAGGACCAGATCAACATCAGGTTTGGAAACGAACTCGTACCTGCCACATAATCACACTCTCAAAGGAGGGGGAGCACTAGAATATGGACGACCTTTCCCAGTGCTTCGCAAATGAGAATGAGGACGGGATGATCTCAGAATTTCCACCGGCACCAAAAGAGTTGGAAGATGGGATACACACCACGGCGAACAACTTAAGAAAAATTGACTTAGGGACGGAAAACGATCCAAGGCCAATGTTCGTTAGTGAGCTGTTGTCTAAAAAACAGGTGGCCACACTAAAAGACGTGCTTAAGCAATATAAAGACTGCTTTGCATAGAACTATTCCGAGATGCCGGGACTAGATTCAGAAATAGCAGTTCATAAACTGGCTATATTGTCGGACGTTAAGCCAGTCAAGCAAGCGCCAAGGAGAATGCGGCTCGAACTTGAGATGACTATCAATGCCGAAGTCAAGAAACTAATTAACTCTGGCTTCATCCAAAGTTCAGTATCCCGACTGGATTTCCAACATTGTTCCAGTGATGAAGAAAAATGGAACAGTGCGCATTTGCGTGGGCTTTCGAGACCTTAACAAAGCTTGTCCGAAGGATGACTTTCCAGTTCCTGTTACCGAGCTAATGATCGATAACACGTCCACTCATGAGGTCTTCTCCTTCATGGATGGATCCTCAGGATACAACCAAATAAAAATGCATCCTGAAGATCAAAAGCATACCGCCTTTCGGACTCCGTTGGGTATATTTTGCTACAAGGTGATGTCCTTTGGTTTGAAGAATGCAGGCGCTACCTACCAGAGGGCCATGATGAAAATCTTCGACGACCTCATTCATGAGATTGTTGAATGTTATATTGACGACTTTGTGGTGAAAAGCAAATTGTACGGGGAACATTGGGAGCATCTAAAAATAGTGTTCCAGCGTCTTCGGAAATACAATCTAAAGATGAATCCTCTGAAATGCGTATTTGGAGTCTCCTCAGGCAAATTCCTAGGATTCATCATATGACACCGAGGCATCGAAATAGACCCATCAAAAATCAAGGCGATTATGGAAATGCCCATGCTAAGAACTCTTAAACAACTGCGGTCTCTCCAAGGAAAGCTCGCGTATATCCGGCGGTTCATAGCCAACTTCTCCGGAAAATGTCATCCCTACAGTCACCTGATGAAGAAGGGGACCCCGTTCGTTTGGGATCATAAATACCAAAGTGCACTGGACGAAATCAATCAATATCTGCAGAACCTGCCGGTACTGACCACTCCGATCAAGGGAAAGCCCTCATCCTATACACAACAGCCCTTGAAAGTTCTTTATGTGCGCTATGGGCATAGGAGAATGACCAAGGGAAAGAGAGAGCTCTCTACTATTTGAGTCGAGTTCTCCTGGGGGCGGAAAACAACTACCCCCCATCAAAAAGCATTGCCTGGCACTGATCTTCGCGATAACGAAGCTCAGGCACTATGCTTTGGCACATGAGGTCATCTCATATCAAAGGTGGATCCTTTCAAATATTTGATATCAAGAGCCATACTAACAGGAAGGCTTACCAAATAGGCCCTCCGCTTGATGGAGTTCTTGATAACGTATCAACCCCTCAAGGCAGTAAAAGGTCAGGCCATCGCTGACTTTCTCGCTGAGCATCCATAACAGCCGATTGTCCCTTATGTTGCGAATTGACAGACGAACATGCGTTTGATACAATCGAAGGGGAAAAAGAAGAAAATAATGTCCAATGGAAACTCTACTTCGATAGAGCATCTTCCATGAAGAAGCGGAAGAATAACACTCCTATAATCAAAGTCGGGGTAGGACTCATCTTCGTGACTCCGCAAGGAGGAATAATGCGTTTCGTCCTTTCCTTAACGGAGCCAAGAACAAACAACGAAGCTGAATATGAAGCTTTGATAGCGGGTCTTGAGATCGCTTTCAATATAGGAGTCGAAAATCTCTTCATATATGGAGACTCCCAGCTAGT
Organism: Agapanthus africanus; assembly: GCA_030015575.1. Taxonomy (NCBI): domain Eukaryota; kingdom Viridiplantae; phylum Streptophyta; class Magnoliopsida; order Asparagales; family Amaryllidaceae; genus Agapanthus; species Agapanthus africanus. Next base: position 503,728,863 of record CM057343.1, on the reverse strand, counting down.
CGTTAGCCAAGTAAATGGCGACTATCAAACATGTAAGCCAGAACTGATCAGGTATGGTGAAAGAGTGCAATAATTGCTAATGCAAATTCCCTCCTACATCCTGGAAAGCATACCGTGTACGTAAAATAGCAAGGCGGACGCGTTAGCCAAGCTCACTAAAGAACCAGCCGACGAAAACCTCGATGACGTAAGGATCATTGTGCAAAGCCGCTCGATTCTCGCACCAGCAGAAATATCTCCGGAGTCCTCTGAAAGAAAGAAAGCGACCAAACAAGCAGCCTTCCAATTAGAGAATGAAGAAAATGCTAAGGATTGGAGAGAAGTCTTCATAGACTACTTCAAATCCCATCGAACACCTGAAAACGCATCTTCAAGACATCAGCTCATAAAATGAGCTCTATCTTTTTCTTTCGTCATTGATACTCTATATAAGAGATCGTTTGACAGTTTATGACTAAGATGCCTGGGATCAGAAGAAGTAAGAAGAGTCGTCCAAGAAACCCACAACGGACTCTGCGGTTCTCATCAAGCCGGACCAAAGATAAAGCTGAAGATCAAAAGAATGGGTTACTATTGGCCCACATTGATTCAGGACTATCTCAAATATGCGAAGCAGTGTCACTCGTGCCAGGTTCACGAGGACTTCATCTACCAGCATCCAGATCCGCTACACCTAACACTAGCTAGTTGGCCGTTCGAAATGTGGGGAACCGATATAATTGGACACATCGAACCAGCGTCATCCAAAGGACACTGGTTCATATTGGCAATGACTGACTACTTTTCTAAGTGGGCAGAAGCAGTACCGCCGAGGGAAGTGAAGACGGAGAACATCCTCCATTTCTTTAAGACGCATGTTATCTACCGGTTCGGCACTCCGCGACGGATAATCTCGGATAATGGACCAGCCTACAGGAGCCATAAAATCAGTCGCTTCACAAAATAACATAAAATAGACTGGAGATGCTCTTCAGTCTATAATCCTCATGCCAAAGGTCTAGATGAAGCTTTCAACAGGACCTTGACCAAGATTATAAAGAAAACGGTGTCCAGAAACAAAAAGGACTGACACGAAAGGCTGCACGAAGCTATTTAGGCGTACCGGACGACATTTAAAACAGCCACGAATACGACCCCATACGCGTTGGTATTCGGCACGGAAGCAGTCCTCCCTTTGGAAATAGAACTCCCTTATCTCCGAGTGGCAGTTCAATACGAGCTGACGAATGAAGAAAATGCCCATCTTCGGCTTGAGGAGCTCGATGCCCTCGATGAAACTCGGCTCATGGCACGGCAAAACCTGGAAGCTTACAAACCAAGGATGACACGCTCATACGAAAGGCTTACCAGGCCAAGAGCATTCCGTCTAGGCGAACTCGTACTAGTCATCAAAAGACCTATGATCCCCAATCGTGCAAAACGGGGGAAATTCGAGCCAAACTATGAAGGTCCGTACATCATAGACAAGGTCTATCAAGGTGGGGCCTATTTGCTCATGGATATGCATGGCGAAAGACCTTTCCGGCCAATAAACGGCTGATTCCTCAAAAAATACCATGCTTGATGAGTCACGACTTAGGTCAATGATAGATGACGACTCTCGTGTCCTCTCGCTATTTTCCTGAGTCAAAATTCTAAGTGGTATTCGGAAAAACTTTGCCTCAAGCATGGCGACAACAAACCGTAATGTCCTTAAACTAAATCCTCACCCCAAAGATGGTGAGCAATAGACCGAAATGTCCCTAAACTATTACTCCGCCTCAAATATAGCGCATCGTCCCAAATACGGCGATATCTTCTCTCGGGATCTATGTTGTAATCAAAGCTCCAACGGCAAAGGCTGCAACCCAAGTTAAAAAAACGGTACGTCCACAAGCAAAATGGGCACGGATGAAAACCCGAAAGGGCGCTGTGAATAAAAACAGCAGGGCTACCGGCGAGCTTATGAAAACCTGAAAGGGCGCAATCTCGTTGTTAAAAAAATCGGTACGTCCACAAGCGAAATGGGCACGGATGAAAACCCGAAAGGGCGCTGTGAGTAAAAACAGCAGGGCTACCGGCGAGCTTGTGAAAACCTGAAAGGGCGCAATCTCGTAAAATTTTCACTTACAAGATGCTCTCGACTCGTAAGGAGAACTCCCCCTATGAGACCCTCACGGTTCATAGGATTCAAAGCCATCGTATTCCCTAAACTGCCCTACAGGCGGTCCAATATTGGCCCTTGTATACAATCCACGGGCACGAATAAACTTTTCCCCCATCAAGTTCCACCAATCATGAGGAATGTCCTCATATGGTGAACGACATTTGTAAGTCCTCCCGACTTATAAGGAGAAATACTCTTGTGAGATCCTTACGACTTATAAGAGAAAACACCACTCAGAAGTCCTCACGACTTCTAAAGAGAGCATATGCCTATGAGATCCTCACGACTTATAGGGAGAAATACCTTTATGAGACCCTTACGGCTCATAAAGTCAAAAAGCCTTAGTCGGCAGGATCCTAACCTTGTTTGTAGCCACCTTTATTCAAATCAGCAAAGAAAAATGATGATTCGCTCCTGGCAACATCCCAGTGGTAGCGATGCTGATGCCTAAATCGGTATCAAATCACAAGTCCTTTCACGACAAATGATGATTCGCTCGTGGCAATATTCCAGTCGCAGTGGTGCTGATGCCAAGATTGGTATCAGATCTCAAGTTCCATACTCGCAACAAAAATCATCAAGCCAAAATAAATTCATATGAAACAACTGAAATGTTAGAGCAACTCGTAATAAAAATCAGCGAGCAAAATATATGCATATAAAAACAGCCGAAATGTTTGGGCAACTCGCAATAAAAAGCAGCGAGTTAAAAGAAAAAAACAGCCGAAATGATTGGGCACCGCGATAAAAAGCCAAAATGATTGGGCAATCGCGACTTTCGCGATATAAAAAGCTGAAATGATAGAGCATCGCGGAACGAAATAAAAAAATGAATGAATAAAAATGAAACTTTTGCCCTGCAGGTGAGTCCACATCAACCCCTGTATACAATCCATGGGCATAAACGAAAAGGGAACCATATTTTCCCACCAGGCTCTGTCAAAGAGAGAGCCAAGTCTTGATTGTTCACAAACAATCTAGAGACCACCTCGACATGCGTCTCGTTACAGCAGACATAGTATCAACAATGGCGTTTCTACTCACTCCGGCAGGATGCAGACGCAACGTCAACAACAATCCCAGGGTCAAAACAAAATGAAGCCATGGCAAAGTCCCTAGTTCCAAGTCTCGACGGTTCACAAAACAACCTAGAGACCACCTCGACACTCGTCTCGTTAGAGCAGACATAGGGGCAACAACGACATTTCTTCTCACTCCAGCAGGATGCAGACGCAACGTCAACAAACGACCTAAGGGCCGAAACAAAACGGAGCAATGGATAAGTCCCTAGTTTCAAGTCTCGACAGTTCACAAACAACCTAGAGACCACCTCGACATTCGTCTCGTTGCAGCAGACGCAATGTCAACAACGGCGTTCTCTCTCACTCCAGCAAGATGCACACGCAACGTCAACAAACGACCCAAAGATCAAAACAAAATGGAGCCATGGCAAAGTCCTTAGTTCTAAGTCTCGACGGCTCACAAACAACCTAGGGACCACCTCGACACTCGTCTCGTTACAGCAGACATAGTGTCAACAATGGCGTTTCTTCTCACTCCGGCAGGATGCAGACGTGACGTCAACAACGACCCCAGGGTCAAAACAAAGCGGAGCCATGACAAAGTCCCTAGTTCCAAGTCTCGACGGTTAATAAAACAACCTAGAGATCACTTTGACATTCGCCTCATTACAGCAGACGCGGTGTTGACAAAGGAAGCGAAGGCCAAATTTCTAGCTTCAGGGTCTTGACGGCAACTCAAATAAAACCTGAAAGACTATCGGAGATCATTCTATACCAGCGCGAAGTGGTTGTGACTCATCGGGGCTCCCAAACTGAGCCTCACCTCAAGTAAAAAGCGACATGGCAAAATTCCTAACGCTTGCTCCCTCGACGATAACATGACCTAAGGAGATTACTTGAAGATGTCTTGTCCAGCCCCTGAAGGGATGAGAGACATGACAGTCGCGGGGCTACTCGAACAGCAGCGTAAAGTCAGCATATCGGGGAATGTATCAGCCAACGCGACGGTACCACGGACAAAAACCCTAGTACCACATACCCTAACGGACATCTGTCATAAAAATCAGGTGTTAACTGTAATGTTAAGACAAGTTTGCCTACAAGCCCAAGGGAGGCAAACTAAACAAGCTCCGGAATGGGTTCGTAAACTAGAGACTCTGAAATGAGTGAATAAACTACAAGCTCCGGAATGAGTTCATAAACTAGAGACTCCGAAATGAGTGAATAAACTACAAACTCCAAAATGAGTATATAAACTACTTCACACCAAATCAAGACATCGAAGAAAAGAGAAATGCCGGTATGAAATAAAATATGTCTTTTATTCATGAATTTAAGTGAATACAAGATACATTTCATTCCGCAATCAAAATGAATACATGTTATTCATGAATCATAATGTTTAAAAAAATTACAATCAGTACAAGAAGGGGGTACAATGACACTTATTAAGGAGGAGGCGTTTTCAACAAACTGACAAACCGCTCGCGTGCACCCCTCAACTCCTTCTCGCGATCAGCTACGGCGGCCAGCTCCGCTTAAATTTGAGCTCGTTGTTGCAAACATGATAAAAGCTTATCAGGAACTTCCCGTTTGACAGATTCAAAACTTTGTGTAACCCGCTCAGCGGAATCAAGCTTCTGCCTTAGCGCCAGCCAGTCAGAAATATATCGCTGGAGGTTTTCAAAAATAGCCTTCAGCTGTGCAGCATTCGCTTCAACCTGGGCACGCAATTGGATGGACTCGCCGGAAGCCTCCTCATTCTCCTTTCGCCTCAGGGCCGCCTCTTGTTCAAAATATCGAATGAAAGAGACTCTCTGCTCGACCCACGCAGCCCGCTGAGAGTTCAAATTCAATACCTCGGGAGCGAGACGCTTAAGCTCAATCTCATGTAGGCAAGCCTTGATCTTCCTGCAATAATCAACCCAAGAACCGACGAGGTCTTCGCTGTGGAAATTCATGAGCATCGCTAGTATTGGATTGACTTCGTCGACAAAATCCGTAGCAGTGGTGAGAGCCTCGGCGTCAAGATCCTCGATAAACTCGCTTAACGTTCGCCGTCTATTCACCGCGCCCTTGAAGGATGGACGTTTAGCGAAAGGCCCCATGGGCATGGGAATGCGGGACTCAAAAGGAGCTGAAGCCGGTGTAATTGCTGCAAAATAAATTATGGTCAGATTTCAACTTGAAAGACAAAGAAGACACCTGACGGACGAGATCTACCGTACCAGCTGTTGAAGGTGGCAAAACAGGGAGCATCGGAGGCGTGGATACTCTTTCGCTTTCTCCTCCGAACCGTGATACTGAAGTCAGTATAAGGAAGGCTTAGCAACAAGAAGTCTACTCATAAAAGAAAAAATGCTAGGTGAAGAATATACTGACAAATACCGGAAGTTGGAATGACTTCCGATTGAAAGAAAAAATGCGGGTTCAACACTTGGTATAAATGGTCGAAAAGTACTCCTGCAGAGTCGTAACAATATATAGTCAATGCAAAGAGAATTGTATCCACAGTAAAGCAACTAAGTGAGAAACCCTTACCTTCCAAAATTTGAGGGGGTACAGAAGAAAGCGAAGGGACCGTGACCGTCAAAGTAGCTGCCGGTGATAATTCTTCAGCCGGCACAGCTTCAGGGTTCACCGCGCCTATGCTCAAGACAAACAAAATATCATTAGGGGGCTTAACGGGATTAAAAACTCTATGATAATAACCCAAGGAGTACCTGATAGGTCAGAGACCGAAGCCGAGCCGAAAACGTCACCAAGTGTAACGGCTTCCTTATTCTCCCTCGGGGGAGTAGATTCCGCACCCATAGCATAATCCCCCGACTCGACAAGGGTCGTCGTAATGCTTGCGACACCGCCGATACTAAGGAGCCACAAGGAGAAAGAGCAGCAGTCTGGACAGTCCCAGATTCCCGAGAAAGAGTGGCCACTTCGGGCTCTGTAATCATCGGCGTTTCACCTGCCATGCCACCGTCAGGACTCGGCCCTGCTTAAAAGAAAATGTATATGTCATGATTCGAGGACTAAGTTCTAATAAGGGACTAGGCGTTATGTTACCTTGAAGTAGCTTTTCAGCTTCCTCCCGAGCTGCACGCACGAGTTGTCTATGGACGGTAGACAGAGCAGAAGGGGCGTCCACCAGGAGGATGTTAGAAGATGGGACAGTGCTCAAACCTGGACTCGCGGCTAAGACTGCTTCACGTTCCTTCGTGGCGCGATTTCTACGCTTCCTATCGGCCTGGGCCATGTGAATTGACCTCCTTAACACTTCCAACAAGGGGACATCGTCGTCCGAACCGAGCTCTGCCTCCGGAGCCGCTACGGCGTCCATCATCGGCTGCTTCAGCAATGCCTCCTGTGGTGACTTCGGGATGGCCGAGGCCATGATCGGTGGCTCTGGAAGCTTTGCTGCATCACCACTTGGGATTGGCACTACACTTGAAACAACTTGGGTTGTGGTAATTCCTGCAATAAGGTGAAGAAAAGGGCCAGATCATGAATAAAAAAAGTAAAGGTGTAATGAAACGAATTATACCAAGGCCCAAAGAAGCACGGTGCCTCTCTTCCTTCTCAAATGTCTTGAGGGAAGCCGCGAGAGCCTCTTCAACAGAGATACCTGTTAAGGAGAAAAGCGTTAATAAAACATGATAAGGAGGGAGGAGATAGGTGCAGAAGAATGTAAATGAAGTATACCTGACTCCGCAATAGAGATCAACGCCGCTTCCTCGCGAGCCAGTCGCTCGGAAGCTGCGAGGGCGGCCTGTAGATCAGTATCGGTTGGTTGCAGGCTTGTCGAATAAACCGTCATTGGTGCCATATTCGCACAAGCCCTCACTGTAGGGAGCATGGGGCTCCTGGCCCGAATACGACGTCCGCTGAGAATAGAGATTTCTTTTTCTTCTGCAAAATGACACCAACGGCCGATGATAAGAGCTTTGGCTTGACAGGCCTCTTCGAGCGGCGGATTCCGATCTATGAACCGACGCCCGATTCTGGAGACGCCACAGCTACCGCAGTTGCGGGAATATCCGGTTGAGGCTTATCAGGAAAAACTCGGGGGAACACAGCCGTAGTGATTTCCCTTAAAGAAGGACGAACGGTGGTCCATCTCTTCAGAGGGACTGCTGGATTACTGGCCGGGACGGCGTCCTTGTAATCGAGTAACAGACGCCTTTCCTCCCTGATAACAGCACCCGTCGCATGCTGGTACCACACCACGTAAGCGTTCGAAGATTTTGGCACATAGCTCGGCTCGCTGACGAGGAAATAAGACTCCGTATTTAATCGCATGAAGTGGTGCAGCGCGCTACGAATACCCTCCTCCGTAGCAACCAGTTCGGCCAAGAACGCCTCAAGAAGGACGCCCTGATTATAGCCCGACTGTTGAGTGAAGCGGTGCGGGTTGTACCTCATAAATAATGTGCAAGATTTCCCAAGCCCTCAACATGGAAGCCCCGTCTTTGAAAGTGTCACGCAACGGTTGCACTACCATAGTAGATTCCTTGCCGATAGTCAAGACTCTATCGATAAAGGTCATACTGTCCCCAACCATGCACGGGCGAAGGACCAGTCGTCGGCCTCTCGCTGTGACGGGTCTGACGCAGAAGCGTCAACCAGATACATGACCCGGGGAAAGTTGTAGCTTTCATAGAAGTGGGGTCGTTTGTGAACACCGAAAGCACCCAGCACGTGCATCTCGATCCATGACGTGAAATAGTGCAATGGGAAATACACGGGCTTTACCCCCGGCTGAGTAGTGTCTGCCGCTAAGCTCAGGCCATGAGATAGATGATCCAGCCCTGCGATCCCAACGGCCACACGTGTTCCTGCGACAATGCGATAGGCCTGATAAAAGACAGACGGCCTCATAGAGCGGGGTGCATCGGAAGCATAAACCAACTCAACCACAGGCCGTTGAACCCCAGAAAGAACGTCTCTTCGTCGACGTCTGAGGCAGTGATCTCTGCAAAAGGGATGACCGGGGTGTCTGGAATGAAGAAATTCTTTAAATCTGCCTCCTCCATTGGCAAGTTATCCAAACCAAACCTGAACGGGTCGTTAGGTTTGGCGAATTTCGCAGCTTGTTTCGACAAGACTTCTGGGCGAAGAAAGCGGGCGATGAAATCTGCAAGGCCGACTCCGTGCCCTCCAGACTTTGAGAATAAACTCTCATACATGTTCAACACCTTGATTAGGCTCGGGAACCGGTGTTGAACGACATTCTCTGGAGTGAGGCCTATCACCCCTGATTTGGTGGCAAAGATATACTCATCAGGGGGAAGTATCTCCTCGTAATGTTCCCCTCTGACGGGTAAGCCGAAAATTTCCGCATACTCCTCCAAAGAAATTGAGACCTCCCGATCCAATAGAAGAAATGTGTGGGTCGGGATGTTCCATTGTTCCAAGAAAGCCTTGATCCACCATACATGAGGTGCGAGATTATGAAAAAGGCACGCATAGATTGCAGGATACAGCCCAAGCTTCAACAGCAGCGACTTCTTGGCTGACAGGATATACCGAGCCCACTGCCGGTAGCCGGCTGAATAACGAGGAGTCAATACTATCATATAAACTTGCCCCCAAGGGCACGAATCGCCTTGGCATATGCGCCGCCCCAAAATGTCCAAGGCCTTCGGTGGCTGTATGGGTATTGATGCCATGGAAGGCTAAAGGTGACTTTCCGAGGTCCAGTTGACCTCTTCTACGGCATAAGTCACTTGAGGCGAATCAGCGTAACGAATCGCTGAAATTGGCTCCAAAGGCACTGCACAAGAAAAACTGCGCCGACCCCAGATAATCTGATTATACCATGACCCCCACAGGTGGAGAGATTTTTGCTCTGGGTCATGATCTTTAATAACCGCAAAGAGTTCCCGGTCCACGGGTGCGTCGGCAAAAGCACTCCCTGAACGTATGAAGGGAAAGGAGGAATCAAAAACCATAGTACCTGCATAAGGGGAGAAGCGTTAGCTATCGACACTACATTCAGGACTCTAACACTTTTTGGTACTTAAAAATTGTACTGCACTCTAGTTTAAAAGAAAGGGACAGGGGCCCCACAAAATTAAGGTAACGCCCCATCAATGATGGGGCAATCACTCATAGAATCCAAAAAGATTCTCATTTAATGAGAAAGCATCATTGGACTGAGGAGTTAAACTCCCTCGAGAGTTATGCTTATCAAACGGATTTCACATCTGTCGAGAAAATCAAGAGGGGAATAAAATTCCCCAAAATTATTTTTTTAGAGCCATGCTCTGTAGAACAATGGGATAACATTCCAGAACCCTCAAAAGCAAAGCTTTCTAACAGGGTAAAACCATAAAGATCTTCAAGATCTGCAAGAAAAATCTTAGAACTTTAAGAGATCTCTCTAAAGGAAGAGCAAAACTCTGATTAACGGGTGAAGAAACCCTAAAAACATTTTTTAAGATCTACGATCTAATCACTACAAAAGAAGAGCAAAGCTCTGTTAATGGGCTAAAACCCTATAACATGGGGAGTTTCCCTCAAGAGTTTGGTCATAATCCTTACCAAATTTTTGACAGAGTTCTGACTCTAAAAGGGTTTCCTTGGGCAGAGATCTAAGCTTTGGAAAGAGAATTAAATTCTCAGAAAGAAGAAGGTTAGGGTGTTGGGGTCGAAAATTGCACCCCGGTTGACCAAGTCAAAATCAAGGTCAACCCCAAGCCAAGTGGGCCCAAGCCCAGATCAAGTGGGTCCATGCCCAGGTCGAGTCCGGACATAAAGCGGCCGGCCCCCCCTCCATGCCAAGATGAAATCATGTAATAAATAATTTTTATGTAATTTCTTATGCATGAATGGGCATAAAGCCAAATTCTTGTAAAGCCCATGGCTTATGTGCAAAAAGAAATGGCATATGAGCCATGGGATGGGCAAAATGCCATTTTGTAAAGCCCGATGGGCTATATGTAAAGTGTATAGCCTATAAAGGCAAAGATAATGAAATATCTCAACAACTTTTTCTCTCTCCCAGAAAACAATCAAGATTTGTGATCTTCTCCTTTCTCAAGGTTCTAAAACCTTCTTCTTTCTTTTGAATTAAATCAAGAGTTTTACTCTTCCTTTTCCAAAACTAAATAGTTTTTCACCACAAAACCCATAAAAGGGAGCTCGGATCTTCCATCAGATCTTAGAAAGGAGAGATTTTTAAAATCCCACCCCTCTTGTTATCCATGAGCCAGCCAACAAAGGAGGAAGAAGGAGATTCATCTCCAAAGACCCCACTTTGGGGAAGATCTAGGGCTCAAGGAGAGAAGCCTCTTCATCAGCTTCAAAATATCCTAGGATTTTAACTCCTCATACCGACACACACATGCGAAATAACAAGTATTTCTTTTTGGGAGTACAACTCCCATTACAGGGACCAAGTCCCTTTTGCCGCCTAAGTGCCCAAAGCGCGAGTGCCCGAGCGCCACACGTGCCTGGCACGTGTGGCGCTAGCGCCCGAGCGCCCACGTGCCTGACACGTGTGGCGCTAGCGCCCGAGCGCCCGCGTGCCTGGCACGTGTGCGCTAGCGCCCAAAGTGCGAGCGCCCGAGCGCCCACGTGCCTGGCACGTGAGGCGTTAGCACCCGAGCGCCCACGTGCCTGACACGTGAGGCGCTAGCGCCTAAAGTGCTAGCGCCCTAGTGCCCGAGCGCCTACGTGCTTGAAACATGGGGCGCTAGCGCCCTGGCGCCCAAAGCGCTAGCGCCCGAGCGCCCACGTGCCTAGCATGTAGGGCGCTAGCGTCCAAAGCGCTAGCGTCCGAGTGCCCACGTGCCTGGCACGTGAGGCGCTAGCGCCATGGCGCTTTCTCCCACGCATCCTTTGGATGCTCTTTCCCGTTTATATATCTATATGTATATATGTATATATATGTATATGTATATATGTGTCTATACACACACACACACACACACACACACACATACACACACACACACTCTCTACAACACTGTCCCATGTTAGAAAAAATTTCTAACGGGGCGCTGCCCCACACCCTGCAAGGGGGCTGCTAGCCCCTTGACCCCCAGCCCACTATCCGGGTAGCGGGACCCCCGTGAAAACTCAGCGGGGCCGCCGATATATCTAAAACCCCTTCAAAACACAACACTGCACATTGAGTTCGCATGACCAGTTTAACCCGTCAATCGGAAGTTCTCTCGCTCCAAATGCAAGGGGTAAATAACGACAGCTTAGTACGCGGCTGCCGGAGATTCGGATCCCCACAATCAATAAACCCCAGCCTATCCTAGGCAGAAGGAATCTATAATGCACCTGACAAGCGCGCGCGTATTCCCATCTCAATGGGGTGACGAAAAACACCCTACATAGGGAAGATGAACAGCAGTCATCTCAAAGGCCAAAGGCCCTACTTATAGGCACAGGAAGACGGTTAACCTTCCAAGAAGATCCAACGGTGGAAAAGGTGCCACCGCTGCACTCACGTGTGAGCCACGTGAGCGCAATGGTGGGGGGTATTTGTTTCTCCCAATAAAAGAGCAAAACTCTGTTCAAAACTCAAGAGGCAGCGCCTCACGTGCCTTCCACGAGGGCGCCAGTGCCAGAATTAAAAACTTTTATATGGGCAGCGTCCATATGCAAAGCACACAAAACTCAAGAGGCAGCGTCTCATGTACCTTCCACGAGGGCGCTGGCGCCAAAGTTAAAAACTCTTATATGGGCATCGCCCGTGTGTAAAGCACATAAAACTCAAGAGGCAGCGCCTCACATGCCTTCCACGAGGGCGCCGACGCCAGAGTTAAAAACTCTTATATGGGCAGCACGTGAGTGCCAGCGCCTTGTAGAATTAAATTCTACTCTCTGTTAAACAGAGCCGTTGGATCAAAGATCCAACGGAGATGATAAATCATCTTGATCCAGAATTAAATTCTGTTGAGAGGAAATATTTCTCAAATATTTCTAAACAAGAAAGATTGTCTTATGTAAAACAGAGTACCATTAGATTAAAAATCGAATGGTGATCAAAGAATCACCAATCTACGGAATAAATTCTGTATGGGAAAATATTTTCCTAATCTTGTTAAAAACAAGAAAATTATGTTCTGTAAAACAGAAGCCCTTGGATCAAAGATCCAATGATGGGTAAAAATACCGAAATCAATTAGGACCCCTTAATGAGAGGTTTCTTCAACTAAGCAACAGACTTGCCTCTACTATATTGTCACGCCCCGCTTCCCAGAGTACGCTAGATTGGGCACGTGACATAGCCAACCATGCTACCTGTGGGTAGGAAGTATCCATCCACAGTCACATTACGGCTGTAGAGATATCAAGAACAAGATAAAACTATCTAAAACATGTCCATAATCCAGAATAACATGAGTGAATAATAAATAAATGCGGAAGCAAATGATCCAATACAAATAACTGAAAAGTGTGTCCCATAATGCGGGCTCACATCAGGAAATAAATGCAGGAAATAAAACTAACTACTACTGAACTCACAGCTCAGCCTGCTGGCTGAAGTACTCCTGCTCGGACTGCAACAGTGGTACGGAATCTGGGCCATGCAAAACCCAGACGTCAGCGCGTCATGTCATCAAGTAATATAATACGAACAGTGTAGCAGGCAATGTAATATAAACATGAATACAGCAAGAATAACAATAATATGAATCATACCGGTACAGGGTAGCGTGCAGTGGGTAAACTAAACTGTTCTATCAGGTTTTCTATTCTAAAGTCTTTGAAATCAATTGATGAATCATCGATGTAACTCAATAGTATCCCGTACATACCCGGGACCATGGCCACAATATTCTCGGCTGCAGCCGAGACATGCCGCTAGGCACAAAACAGGAATGTGTACACTCGATAGTATCCCGTACATACCCGGGACCACGGCCACAATATTCTCGGCCGAAACCGAGACATGCCGCTAGGCACAAAACAAGAATGTGTACACCCAGAACATGTAGTGAACTGTCGAGTTACAAGTCAGGTTTCACCTTTGATTTCCCCATACCCCCAAGTTATATATGTCAAGTCAGGTATTCAGTAGTCAAGAACTAATGCCAACACAGGATCAGGTAAAAGCAGGTTTGTCTGGATAGACAACAGGAACGGTCCATGAGGACTACATGTTATGTTTGTTGGCATTAGACACAAGATCAGGTAACAGGTAAAGCCATGGTACATCAGGTCCAGCCAGGTAATGTATAAAGGTGTCATGTCATGTCAAGAGTGTACGGTACCATGTCATGTCAAGTAGGAAGTGTAACAGGTGATGTCAGGAAGCACAAGATGTCAGGTGGGTGCTCATAATCAAACTAACATAAGCATGTGTATAAATAAACAAGCATGAGTACTATCAGAACAATAAACTGGAACATATAATATGATATGCAAATAGATATAATTTCAAGGATATGGATGCACAGTTATCGATTAGGGTTACATTTATAGTTCCAATATTAATTAGGATGCAATTTATTAAACATGGAGTATTAATATCACATTATTATGTAGTAATGTGATCTATGGATGCAATTATATGTATCTTAAATGCGATGGATGCAAACGGGTATCCGAAAAGTTATAAAACTATAAAAATGGTAATGTGGGATGTACAACTAAGCAATATGTGATATAAATATTGATATAATAATATTAATATGGATAGCATATTCAAAGCGATTAATAACTATAAAAGTGGTATTGATTAACCATGCACAAGAAGGTTCCGTTCAGAAATTCAGCGTCACCCTAATTTGTAAAATAGCTTAAAAATAACAAAAGTTCTCCAAAAAGGACGTGTCTTATACCAAAACAAAGATAATTCAATAAGGTTTTCATTTTTATAAGTATAAGCATCTCAGGTTGTCCCTACAAAAAGTTATGAATATTCGAAGTTGAAAGTTTGCTGCTGGAATTTTCCTGGACAGCAGTTTGGAGATATTTTCATTTGCATTTTACGTTATTTAAACAATTTATTTTGCCAGTAAATATTTCATAGAGTTATAGTATTCTGAGTTAGCTTCGTAACGAACTAAAGAACGTATACTTATGATTTTTCTATGATTTATAATGAATTTTATAAGATAAGGTGTACAGTAAATTTCAGATTTGTCATATCCGATTTTTCAACGACGTTTCATGTGTAAACTATAAGATTTTCAAATGTATAATATTATAAAATGAAGATTATAAACTAATTAAAGATAATAATAATAAATATTACGACGATATATATTTTAAATGATATGGTTGCAGTAAAATGTAATCTAGTATGTCACAAGATAAGTTTTCATGATCTAGATTTAATATGATATAAACGGATGCAAACGGAACATCGAAACGTTATAAAATTAAACATGGGGCACTAGATTTAAACTATAGGTAAGGTATTTATTTAAATAGGTATAAAATGAATTATATAGCATGCAGCAAGATTAACTTGCTTCGATAGGTCGCGAATCGGGAAAACGGAACGTTAACCGTCGGCGGGGATAACTCGCGACGGGCGCACGGTTCACGGAATGAACCCAAACGATGAACAAAGGAACCACACGGGTCGGGGTACCTCGCTGGAACGTCGAGAAGCGTCACCGGCACGACGGAATTCCGGCAACAAAAGAACAGTTAAAAAAAATGAGAAACGAGACATGAAGCAAGAAGAGAAAGAATGATAAAGAGAAGTACGAGAGAATATATGAGAGAGAGAGAGAGAGAAAAAGTGGGGAGAGAGAGAGAGAGAGAGCTGCAGGTGGGGGCCCACGGAATTAAAAGGTACGCGATTGGCTAAAGGGGAATCGTTAGTTAGGGATAAATATTAATTAAAGATTCAAAACATTTTAAAGAACAGTAGGATATATATATAGGTTAATTTAAAGATTTAAAAGATAGGTAATGAACAGTAAGATATCAGGTTAGTTAGAAAAATATATGCGATGGTTTTAATAATATTAAAATTTGGGATTTTGGCGCCAAATAAAACATTTCCAAATCGCGCCCGGATCGAGTCCAAAAATTTGAAATTGAAATAATAGGATTTTAAGCGGGATCCAAATTTTAAAATTAAGTGTTTTATGATTAAAAAGCATACCCCCAAAACGGACACATGTACGCACGCGTAGCCGTCCAAACTTGCCCGTTTCACTGAACGGGACGAGAACACAATGCACGGACGCTACCATGAGGCTAGGGGTGTCAAGTAGGCCAAGATGAATATTTTCAATTTTATTTTAGATTCCAAAATTTGTTATATGTAGAAATGACTTTGCCGGGTAAATTTTACAGTAAGCAACAAACAAGCAAGTTAAATGAAATGAGTACCACATTATGCTCAAACAGTAACTGAAAATAGTAGTATTGGGCTCGGGTGTTACATTATACCCAACTACAAAAGAATTTCGTCCTCGAAATTCCAAGAATACAAAGATAGAAAACTACAGGAAAAGGTGAGGAAACTTCTGTCGGATTTTATCTTCTCGTTCCCAAGTGGACTCTCTATGCGATCGATTTCCCCAAGAAACAAGCACAAGGGGAGTAACCTTGTTCTTGAGAACCGTTTCCTTTCGATCCACGATTTCAATCGGTCGCTCCTCAAAAGTCAAGTCTTCTCGTACTGTTAGCTCCGAATGATCCAAAACGTGTGTTTTATCTCGAACATACCTTCGTAGTTGAGATACGTGAAACACATCGTGCACACTTGCCAAGGTCTGCGGTAACGCCAAACGGTACGCTACCTCTCCAACACGCTCCAAGATCTCAAAGGGTCCAACGAATCGAGGACTAAGCTTTCCTCGACTCCCAAACGAATCACCCCTCTAGTCGGTGATATCTTCAAGAACACCAAATCACCTATGGCGAACTCTAGAGGTCTTCTTGACGTGTCAGCCCAACTCTTCTGTCTGTCTTGTGTTGCTTTCATATGATTCCTGATAGTGTTAAACTTTTCAACTGTCTGCACAACTAAATCTGGTCCCAACAATCTTCGTTCACCGACATCATCCCAACAAACAGGTGAACGACATTTACGACCATACAAAGCTTCAAACGGAGCCATCTGGATAGTTGCTTGAAAACTGTTGTTATACGAAAACTCCACCAAGTGTAGATGATCCTCCCAAGAACCCTTGAAGTCCAACATGCATGCTCTCAACATATCTTCAAGAGTTTGGATCGTTCTCTCCGACTGACCATCAGTTTGAGGATGATAAGCTGTGTTAAACTTCAATCGAGTCCCCAAACTTTCCTGTAAACTCCTCCAGAAGTGTGATAAGAACCGAGTGTCCCGATCGGACACGATACTCACCGGTACTCCATGCATCCTTACAATCTCCTGCATGTACCGCTCTGCCAAAGTCTCTGTTGATTGACCAACCCGGAAAGGAATAAAGTGAGCTTCCTTGGTCAATCGATCAACAATCACCCATACAGTATTGTTGCCTTTTGGACTCCGCGGTAAAGCCGTCATGAAATCCCTGGTTATATGTTCCCACTTCCACTGAGGAATCGGAAGTGGTTGCAATAAACCAGCAACCCTTTGATGTTTAGCCTTAACTTGCTGACACACCAAGCACTTTGCCACAAAGCGAGCGATCTCCCATTTCATGCCTTCCCACCAGAAATGCTGTCGAATATCTCGGTACATCTTTGTGCCTCCTGGATGTACAGAATAAGCTGAACTGTGTGCCTCCTTCATAAGCTCTTCGCGATCATCTCTTTTTGGCACACACAAACGGCTACCATACCTCAACGAACCATCTTCGTGGATTAGTAAATCTGTTCGTAGCCCGGCTTCAACTTGCTCTCGAAACTTTTGCAGTCTAGGATCCTGCGATTGTGCTGCTTTAATATTCTCGATCAAAGACGAATGTACTTGCAGCTGCAACAACTGTCCCGTAGAACGCGGTAGCACAACCTCCAAGTCAAATCTTCGAAAATCTGCGACGATCTCCTTCCGCATAGTTAACACCTGAATTACTGGTAACCGACTAAGCGCATCCGGCACAACATTAACCTTCCCCGGATGGTACTTAAGATCAAGAACGTAGTCAGCCATCAGCTCCAACCATCTATGCTGCCTCATGTTAAGCTCCTTCTGTATGAACACATACTTCAAGCTCTTATGATCTGTAAAAACTTCGACTCTTTCGCCCAAAAGGTAGTGTCTCCAAATCTTCAAGCGAAAATCACAGCCGCAAGCTCCAAGTCATGAGTTGGATAATTCTTCTCATGGGTCTTCAACTGTCTCGATGCGTATGCTACAACCTTCCCATGCTGCATTAAAACACATCCCAATCCTTTCCCAGATGCGTCGCTGTGAATCACCAATCCTCCGGAATTGTCTGGCACGGTCAGAATAGGGGCGGTTATCAACTTCTGCTTCAACGTCTCGAAAGCTAATGCACACTTATCCGCCCATACAAAAGGTACCACCTTGCGCGTAAGCTTGGTCAACGGCTCTGCCAGACGAGCAAAGTTCTCCACAAATCTCCTGTAGTATCCGGCTAATCCAAGGAAACTTCTTATCTCAGCAACATTCTTTGGAATAGGCCAATCTCGAACTGCTGCAATCTTTTCTGGATCGACGACATTGCCATCGCCAGACACAACATGCCCCAGAAACTTCACTTCCTCCAGCCAAAACTCGCACTTACTCATCTTCGCATACAATTTCTCCTGCCTCAACTTCTGCAGTGCGATCTTTAAATGCTCAGCATGCTCCTCAAAACTCTTCGAGTAAACCAGAATATCGTCAATGAAGACCACGATAAACTGGTCCAAGAATGGTGAAAAGATTCGGTTCATCAAGTCCATGAATACTGCCGGCGCATTCGTTACTCCGAAGGGCATCACTGAGTATTCGTAATGTCCGTACCGAGTTCGAAACGCCGTCTTGCAAATATCTTCTGCTTTTACTTGAACCTGATGATATCCGGATCGCAAATCCAGCTTCGAGAATACCCTCGCGCCACTAAACTGCTCAAAAAGTTCTCCAATGCGAGGGATCGGGTACTTGTTCTTAATAGTCACCCGATTTAATTCTCGATAGTCGATGCACATTCTTCTCGTGCCATCCTTCTTCTTTACTAGAAGAACTGGAGCTCCCTAAGGCGAGTTACTGCTTCGAATCCAACCCTTTTCAAGCAATTCAGCAACCTGTTTCTTTACTTCTTCCAACTCTACTGGCGCCATTGGATAATACGCTTTAGATACTGGCGCTGCACCAGGAATAAGATCAATTGCGAACTCCACGTCTCTCCTCGGCGGTAAACCCGATATATCTTCAAACACGTCCATAGAATCACGAACAACAGCCGGCTCTTTACTTTCATCACTTCCATTGATGCAAGAATATTGTTTGTTGGCCTAGCCCTAAACTCGACCGGCCCGACCGAACTACTTCCTTAACGCAACTGCTGTCTGCTGCAAACTCCCTTTCATCCCAGATAAACTCTGCTGCTCTTGGCTGCTGCAAGTATTTATGAGAAAGTGGTCAAACCCAGGGAGACAATCTGCCTCTGGATGTCCACGTCCAGTCTGCGCATGAACCTCCGTGCTCTGTCTGCATCGTTGGCAACTAAAGGTCCAGGGAAACTACCGAGTCTCGTCCATTCTGCTACATGCACATCTACGGGTGCTCCCTTCTGCTTTAGTCCGATGAACTTCTCTTCCATTTCCTCCAGTGCAGTCTGCGGGAAGAACTTCTCCAGGAAACTCTTAGAAAAATCCGCCCACTTGATCGGCTTGGGCAAGCGGGTCTCATCAACATGCCACCATTCTCGGGCGTAGTCCACTAGCTGAATGCGTACCACAACAACATTTTTGTCATCTGGAATCTGTGCCGCAAAAAGCAAGTTCTCTGTGTCAATTAGCCACTGCTCCACTGGCAACGGCTCCTTTAAACCAGTAAATGTAGACGGACCCAACCGCCTGAAATCTGCTACGGTCCCTACTCGGTCAACTGGTCTAGCTCCAACATTGTTCACAGACTGCTTAACGATCTGCAAACCTTCCCGAAACGAGTCCGCTTGCTGCTGGATCAGCTCGGTCTGTTTCTTTGATTCTCCAGCATTCCTCTTATCACTCCAAGAATGGCGGCTTCGTCCACACGCCTCTGGTATGTCTTCAATTTCTTACCGGCCATAATCCTGAACTCAAAATACCCAACATTAGCATGATGATAGATTTTGAATATAGATCAAGGCTAGAACTCCAAGATACTTAAATAGAGTACCGCATTGTAACTATGCCGCGGTATCATAGCCATAATTATATAACTCCATCCAAGTCGCCTAAGTCCTAGAGATAACAAGGAATCAGGTTTTCGAATCAATATGCAAAGGAAGTTTGCACATCGTAAAAGATATAATCAGGAAGAATGTGATTCAAGAATGGCAAAACGGTCAAGGTGGCAGGACATGTTTCCTAAACACGGGTATTCTGATTCGTGTATTGGGTACAATACCCAACTACAAAAGAATCAACCCGACTATCCTATGGCTCTGATACCAAAAGAACCATGTCACGCCCCGCTTCCCAGAGTACGCTAGATTGGACACGTGACATAGCCAACCATGCTACCTGTGGGTAGGAAGTATCCATCCACAGTCACATTACGGCTGTAGAGATATCAAGAACAAGATAAAACTATCTAAAACATGTCCATAATCCAGAATAACAGGAGTGAATAATAAATAAATGCGGAAGCAAATGATCCAATACAAATAACTGAAAAGTGTGTCCCATAATGCGGGCTCACATCAGGAAATAAATGCAGGAAATAAAACTAACTACTACCGAACACATAGCTCAGCCTGCTGGCTGAAGTACTCCTGCTCGGACTGCAACAGCGGTACGGAATCTGGGCCTTGCAAAACCCAGACGTCAGCGCGTCATGTCATCAAGTAATATAATACGAACAGTGTAGCAGGCAATGTAATATAAACATGAATACAGCAAGAATAACAATAATATGAATCATACCGGTACAGGGTAGCGTGCAGTGGGTAAACTAAACTGTTCTATCAGGTTTTCTATTCTAAAGTCTTTAAAATCAATTGATGAATCATCGATGTAACTCAATAGTATCCCGTACATACCCGGGACCACGGCCACAATATTCTCGGCTGCAGCCGAGACATGCCGCTAGGCACAAAACAGGAATATGTACACTCGATAGTATCCCGTACATACCCGGGACCACGGCCATAATATTCTCGGCCGAAACCGAGACATGCCGCTAGGCACAAAACAAGAATGTGTACACCCAGAACAGGTAGTGAACTGTCGAGTTACAAGTCAGGTTTCACCTTTGATTTCCCCATACCCCCAAGTTATATATGTCAAGTCAGGTATTCAGTAGTCAAGAACTAATGCCAACACAGGATCAGGTAAAAGCAGGTTTGTCTGGATAGACAACAGGAACGGTCCATGAGGACTACATGTTATGTTTGTTGGCATTAGACACAAGATCAGGTAACAGGTAAAGCCATGGTACATCAGGTCCAGCCAGGTAATGTATAAAGGTGTCATGTCATGTCAAGAGTGTACGGTACCATGTCATGTCAAGTAGGAAGTGTAACAGGTGATGTCAGGAAGCACAAGATGTCAGGTGGGTGCTCATAATCAAACTAACAAAAGCATGTGTATAAATAAACAAGCATGAGTACTATCAGAACAATAAACTGGAACATGTAATATGATATGCAAATAGATATAATTTCAAGGATATGGATGCACAATTATCGATTAGGGTTACATTTATAGTTCCAATATTAATTAGGATGCAATTTATTAAACATGGAGTGTTAATATCACATTATTATGTAGTAATGTGATCTATGGATGCAATTATATGTATCTTAAATGCGATGGATGCAAACGGGTATCCGAAAAGTTATAAAACTATAAAAATGGTAATGTGGGATGTACAACTAAGCAATATGTGATATAAATATTGATATAATAATATTAATATGGATAGCATATTCAAAGCGATTAATAACTATAAAAGTGGTATTGATTAACCATGCACAAGAAGGTTCCGTTCAGAAATTCAGCGTCACCCTAATTTGTAAAATAGCTTAAAAATAACAAACGTTCTCCAAAAAGGACGTGTCTTATACCAAAACAAAGATAATTCAATAAGGTTTTCAGTTTTATAAGTATAAGCATCTCAGGTTGTCCCTACAAAAAGTTATGAATATTCGAAATTGAAAGTTTGCTGCTGGAATTTCCCTGGACAGCAGTTTGGAGACATTTTCATTTGCATTTTACGTTATTTAAACAATTTATTTTGCCAGTAAATATTTCATAAAGTTATAGTATTCTGAGTTAGCTTCGTAACGAACTAAAGAACGTATACTAATGATTTTTCTATGATTTATAATGAATTTTATAAGATAAGGTGTACAGTAAATTTCAGATTTGTCATATCCGATTTTTCAACGACGTTTCATGTGTAAACTATAAGATTTTCAAATGTATAACATTATAAAATGCAGATTGTAAACTAATTAAAGATAATAATAATAAATATTACGACGATATATATTTTAAATGATATGGTTGCAGTATAATGTAATCTAGTATGTCACAAGATAAGTTTTCATGATCTAGATTTAATATGATATAAACGGATGCAAACGGAACATCGAAACGTTATAAAATTAAACATGGGGCACTAGATTTAAACTATAGGTAAGGTATTTATTTAAATAAGTATAAAATGAATTATATAGCATGTAGCAAGATTAACTTGCTTCGATAGGTCGCGAATCGGGAAAACGGAACGTTAACCGTTGGCGGGGAAAACTCGCGACGGGCGCACGGTTCACGGAATGAACCCAAACGATGAACAAAGGAACCACACGGGTCGGGGTACCTCGCTGGAACGTCGAGAAGCGTCACCGGCACGACGGAATTCCGGCAACAAAAGAACAGTTAAAAAAAATGAGAAACGAGACATGAAGCAAGAAGAGAAAGAATGATAAAGAGAAGTACGAGAGAATATATGAGAGAGAGAGAGAGAAAAAGTGGAGAGAGAGAGAGAGCTGCAGGTGGGGGCCCACGGAATTAAAAGGTACGCGATTGGCTAAAGGGGAATCGTTAGTTAGGGATAAATATTAATTAAAGATTCAAAATATTTTAAGGAACAGTAGGATATATATATATATATGTTAATTTAAAGATTTAAAAGATAGGTAATGAACAGTAAGATATCAGGTTAGTTAGAAAAATATATGCGATGGTTTTAATAATATTAAAATTTGGGATTTTGGCGCCAAATAAAACATTTCCAAATCGCGCCCGGATCGAGTCCAAAAATTTGAAATTGAAATAATAGGATTTTAAGCGGGATCCAAATTTTAAAATTAAGTGTTTTATGATTAAAAAGCATACCCCCAAAACGGACACATGTACGCGCGCGTAGCCGTCCAAACTCGCCCGTTTCACTGAACGGGACGAGAACACAATGCACGGATGCTACCACGAGGCTAGGGGTGTCAAGTAGGCCAAGATAAATATTTTCAATTTTATTTTAGATGCCAAAATTTGTTATATGTAGAAATGACTTTGCCGGGTAAATTTTACAGTAAGCAACAAACAAACAAGTTAAATGAAATGAGTACCACATTATGCTCAAACAGTAACTGAAAATAGTAGCATTGGGCTCGGGTGTTACATATATAAAGGACCCAAGACTTCAAGTCTAAAGAAGAGGACCCCCCCACCATAAGCTTCGAAAAAACAAAGCAGAAAGCTTCAAAAAAAAAAGAAAGAAAAAGATCTCCCTTCTCAAGAAAAAGCTCTAGGTAAATATAAAAGAAGAAGAAGAAGTGAGATCAAAGCATCTCGTTAACCTATTGAAGGGTTTAAACCTTTTAAAAAAAGAAGAACTTAGTTTTTTCTCTTGATCTGAGATCCACAAGACAAGTTTCTCACAAGTTGAGAATTTAATTCTCATCAAGAAGAACTTGTTCTTGAGAATCAAAGATTCAGAAAAGAACTGAGGAATCGAATTCCTCAAAACAAAGCATATAAGAGAAACCTAGTTCTTAAAAATGAAGCTTGATCCTAGATCTACAAAACGAAGATCCTATTGATCATTAATGAGCAAAAATTCTATCAGCAGAAGAGACGAGTGCTTAGCATTCATTGAAAAGCGCCCAGTGCCGCATGTGTTCCTCACGTGGGTGCCACAGAATAAAAAGAACTCAGAGAGTGGCACCCAGCGCCTTACGTGTCCCTCACGTGGGCTCTACAAAATAAAAGAGTGCCTAGCACTCAGTAAGCAGCGCCTAGCGCCTCACGTGTCCCTCACGGGGGCGCCACAAAATAAAAAGTGATTGCCATTCACTAGGCAACGCCTCACGTACTTTGCACGTGGACGCCATAAAGAGTGCTCAACACTCCATAAAGAGACAAAAAGGGGGGTAAAAGTTTTTAACACTTATTGGGAAAATCTCCATGACTGAAACCCCCACATGGCTATGTGTGAGCGTCAGAACTCACATAATTGCACAACACTTTTTGCACAAAAAAGAGAACTGAACCCAAAAAAGTGCTTTCCACATTTTTTCAAATAAAGAGAAAACTAAGTAGACCAAGTCCAGGTTGGCTAGGTCCCTAACTTAGACTAACCAAGCCCATGGGTTCATTACTTCCCAAACTGATCTCAGTCCCAAATATGACTATCGATCTTCCAACTGATGATAGCCAAATCCAAAGGGATGTTCATCCCACATCTCCTGAGTTAATCTTAATCTCCAAAAATGACTAATGATTCTTAGATGATCCACCATGATCTTTTCCCTCGAACATGAGAATTGGTTTAAGGGTACATCTCTCTACACCTCTGATACATGTCGTTGTAATTCCTCAACGTCTTCAGAGATGTGGCGGGTCCCGACAACCAACTGCTTTTTGGTGCGCTTCCCAAACTGACGTGCCCATTCCAAATCAAACAACATCCCAAGCTGGGTTCCTAGGCACACTATAGAGGTCTCACAAGATATCGAAGCAGAAGAAACATATGAAACATTGATTCCACGGTCGTGATGAATAGCCAATCCCATACCCCTAGACCCCTACGAGAGCGGCAAGCAACCCTACAGTGGTATCAGAACCTGGCTTTGATACCACTGTAGGGTTCCTAGGCACACTATAGAGGTCTCACAAGGCATCGAACATGCCAATTTAAAATTTTATGGGTGCCGAGAAACCCTAATACGGATTTTCGCCTAGAAATCTAGCCGACGATCCGTATTAGGGTTTCTCGGCACCCATAAAATTTTAAATTGGCATGTTCGATGCCTTGTGAGACCTCTATAGTGTGCCTAGGAACCCTACAGTGGTATCAAAGCCAGGTTCTGATACCACTGTAGGGTTCCTAGGCACACTATAGAGGTCTCACAAGGTATCGAATTTCACACAACTGCTGTAGTTTTGCACTTTCTTTTCTGTGACCCTAAGTGTAGTATGTTCATATCGCCGGTTTCGTTGCTATACGTCAACGACAATTGGGGTATGCATACTTACTTACGTTGATGACATGTGATGTTATGTGTTGCTGGATATGTTATATTGGATCGTCGTGTTCGAATAGCCCGGGGTTTTTATTCTTGTGTGTGTTTGTTATACTCAGAACTGTTGATTGATTTAGAACATAAATGCCATTGCACAACGTGCCTGATCCAACCAACTTTTGGTTACGGAAAATGTTCATAACATTGTCCTGTAATACAAAATTATATCCCTCTTTACTTAATAAAGAAACCGATATAATGTTGCATATCAGGTTCGGCATGTAATAGCATTCGTTCAGAACCAATGTATTACCAGTTGGTAATACAAGGTGATATTCGATACCTTGTGACCCCTTTAGCAAAACTGGAAAAGCCTCAAAATCACTCCATTTCAAATAAAAACCCCCGGCTATTCGAACACGACGATCCAATATAACATATGCAGAAAAACCATCAGGAAAATATAAGAGTTTGTGTGAAATTCGATACCTTGTGAGACCTCTATAGTGTGCCTAGGAACCCTACAGTGGTATCAGAACCTGGCTTTGATACCACTGTAGGGTTCCTAGGCACACTATAGAGGTCTCACAAGGCATCGAACATGCCAATTTAAAATTTTATGGGTACCGAGAAACCCTAATACGGATCGTCGGCTAGATTTCTAGGCGAAAAGATAATTTAGTTAACAGTTTAACTAAAAGTTAGATGCTACAACCTTTGTAGATCCGGTTCTCCACTTCCTTAGCTCCACGTGGGTGTCCTCTCGCTGTCCATCATGAATCCCGAACTCAATCGTCGGCTTCATCGGAGAAACGGGCGAGCTAGGTCGTCGGCTTCGTGTCAAAGACGATCTACGTCGAGGCATCACAAGTTCAAGCTCCGACTTCACAAAGTTGTGAAACTTGTGAAGAAAACACCCAAAACAACTTGGCAAGAGGTAGAGGGTGAAGAAATAGGAGGTGGGTTCACTTTAGAATTGGATTTCACTCACTTTTGCTCAAGTTGCCATTGATGGCATCTAGTTTTCTCTCTTGAAGAAGAAGGAGAAGATGAAGCTAGAATATGATAAGTTATGCAAAATGAAAAGAAAAATTCATACTTATCATAATCTAACTAGGGTTAAGTGTAGAGAATAAACCATGGTCATTTGAGAGGGTTAGGGTTAAGCATGATGACAAGAATGGTTGCATAAGTCAAAGCTTCATGAAGCTTCAACTAGAAACAAAAGAAGCCACCATTCTTACCTAAATCATTTCCAAATAAATAAACAAATAAATAAATGAAAAAGCAAAACCCTAATCATCTCATAACCATGGTTTAATCCTTTACACTTAACCACATGATCAAGTATCATCAAACATGATACAAAAATGTGCACAAAAGCATATCACATATACAATGTGCATCAAGTGAGAAAAATCCGTATAAAGTGAACCAATACTAGTTAATGCAAAGTAATATATCAAATATATATAATTATACATTAAATCATTAAATCAACATTTGATTCAATGATCCGGTCATGTCGCACATAACCGACTAGTATTCAATGTATCGATTTATCGAATCAATGATTCGATAACTAGGTCATATCGAATATAACCAATCGAAACATTTATCGCGAGAATGAAATGCGGTATCACATACACGCATTATTCTCGCTCCCGCACATATCTCATATGCGCTCCTATTTCGTTTCGCTTGAGCCAGGAAACCTCTGTGTAGGACTCTAAAGACTCGTCAATACGCCGGTAGCAGATGATGATCATATCAAGCACCCACAAGCCGCAAGCGGTCTGCTAAACGTAACGGCCATCCGGGTATTGAGCGATCAGAAGATCGACGAGCTAGCCCGCTCACACTCCTGTGAATCCAACCAGTAAC
This sequence comes from Agapanthus africanus, assembly GCA_030015575.1. Taxonomy (NCBI): domain Eukaryota; kingdom Viridiplantae; phylum Streptophyta; class Magnoliopsida; order Asparagales; family Amaryllidaceae; genus Agapanthus; species Agapanthus africanus. Next base: position 503,702,299 of record CM057343.1, on the reverse strand, counting down.
ACTTACCGTACAGTCCGGTCTGTTCGTCTGATATGTCGCATATCAAGTCTAGGGGTGGTATACGTCAGACCCCAATAACCGATAAGTCTTGCCGATGTGAGGCTCATAACGGGTCGAGAAACTACTGGTAACACTTACCAGCAAATCTCTGATCAGCCCTGGCCAGGGACTTTCCTGTTACGGCCAATCGAGCACAGCGCAACATCAACCCCCAATACCGGGAGAGTCGAAACCCCTCCTATCGCTCATTGCCTCCATGTGACTCGGGACTGTACCCAAAGACCACCATTTTGCACGCCCTCATGGACGTGGTAAGGTGGAGATCAAAGCACAGTGGGAATCACACAAGACTCTATGACGATCTCGGGTCTACAGACTAACCTGTACAAGTGTCACCTGAGAACTGCCATCTGACGTGAGGTATAATACCATCTGGGAGTTCTCGGCGAGTCCGTCCAGTGTACCCAGTCTCCATTGAGCACCCGTATACCATCTCTGATGTCAAACACCAATGGATGTGGGATCATCCATCGCCCATCTCATGGGTCGAGAAGCGTATACGCTAGTCTACTCTGGTATATCGATGCCCCGTCTCGATACACCCACGACTAGGGACCTTGAAGGATGTACTTATGGACTACCATGTCCCCACTAGTATGATCTGCATCACAGTCCAGGTAGTCAAGTACATATCCTAAGGGCTTTACCAACATGTAACTGTAAGACAGTATAAAGAGACAAGTGTACATGTTAAGATAAAGAGTAACCAGATAGCATACTATCATATCGAGCAAGAAAGTCATCTCTATATATGTCCAAGCATCCAATATAATATACATCATCTGTACAATACTGGCCTCTAGGGCATACATACAACTAACAATCTCCCACTTGCACTAGGGCCAGCTGCTGTAGTATCGCATACCGAGCATCCCGAAGAGTCTCTCAAACTGTATCTGGGGAATGGCCTTCGTGAGTGGATCCGCCGTGTTGTTCTTCGTGTCAACCCTCCTGACCTCGATCTCCCGGCGATCAACTATCTCCCGGATCAGGTGATACCGCCTCAGAATATGCCTGGATCGCTGATGGGACCTGGGTTCCTTGGCCAAGGCCACCGCTCCATTATTATCGCAATACAAAAGTATTGGATGCTCAATGAATGGAACCACTCCAAGTTCAGTAATGAACTTCTTGATCCAGACAGCCTCTTTGGCAGCATCGTTGGCAGCGATGTATTCAGCCTCCATCGTCGAGTCTGCCACGGTTTCCTGCTTGGAACTCTTCCAGCTAACCGCCCTTCCGTAAAGGGTAAAGACAAAGCCCGACTGCGACTTAGAGTCGTCCTTATCACTCTGGAAGCTCGAATCGGTAAAGGACTCCACTTGGAGTTCTCCGTTACCATACACCAAGAACATATCTCTAGTCCTTCGCAAGTACTTGAGAATGTTCTTTACAGCTGTCCAGTGACTCTCTCCAGGATCTGCTTGATACCGACTCACTACACTTAGTGAGTATGCAACATCGGGTCTGGTACATAACATCGCATACATGATAGAGCCTACTGCCGAAGCATAGGGTATCCCTTGCATGCGAGCTCTCTCCAAATCAGTCTTGGGAGACATCTCTTTGGAGAGAGTGAGTCCAGAGATCGTGGGCAAGTTCCCACGCTTGGATTCTTCCATACTATACCTCTTTAGTATGGTGTCAATGTACCTGGATTGGGACAATCCCAATATCCGTTTGGATCTATCTCTATAGATCCTGATTCCCAATATGCAGGAGGCATCACCAAGATCTTTCATTGAGAATCTTTGTGATAAGAAGAGCTTGACCGATTGCAACATAGGAATATCATTTCCTATCAAGAGTATGTCGTCCACGTACAATACGAGGAATACAACCTTACTCTCTGCCACCTTCTTGTAGATACAAGGTTCATCTGGATTTTTGACGAAATCAAACTCTTTGATAACGACGTCAAAGCAGATGTTCCAACTCCGCGATGCTTGCTTTAATCCATAAATGGATTTAAGCAGCTTGCACGCCTTCCCGCTGCTCCCACTATCTACGAAGCCCTCTGGCTGAGTCATGTACACGCACTCTTCTAAATCACCATTTAGAAAGGCGGTCTTAACATCCATTTGCCAGATTTCGTAATCATGATATGCAGCGATGGCAAGCATGATCCGGATGGATTTAAGCATAGCCACTGGAGAAAAGGTCTCGTCATAGTCCACACCTGGTCTTTGACGAAAACCCTTTGCTACAAGTCTAGCTTTGAAAGTCTCCACTTTCCCATCTACACCAAGTTTCTTCTTGAAGATCCACTTGCTCCCAATGGGTTTTACCCCTTCAGGAGCAACTTCCAAAGTCCATACTTTGTTGGTGTACATGGATTCCATCTCGGACCGCATTGCATCCAGCCATTTCACAGAGTCACCATTCGTGATGGCCTGCTCGAAACTAGTCGGGTCATCATCTTCCATGATGCAATCCTCACTTCCACCATCAATGAGAAAACCGTAGTATCTCTCAGGTGGACGAGAAACCCTACCAGATCGACGGAGAGGCTGGGGTTTGTCGGGTACTACCGAATCTTCTGGTTCCACTAAATCTTCAGTTATAGTTTGTGTTTCTGGAACTTCTTCCAGTTCTACCTCAGAGCCACTAATCTCTTTTGGGTTAGCATAGCACCTCATGAAGGGTTTGGGAGCATCACATGAACCAAATAAGTAGTCTTTAGGGTGCTAAGCTAATGAACATAGAATCGTTCCTAGAATCGATTAGGGTTTCGAAATATTTCCATATCAACATATGAAAGGAAAGCTAGGATTTAGAGAGTACAACCTTTGTAGCTCCCTACGCTAGACTCCTCGGCTACTTGGGGGTTGAAAAAACTCCGCTTGAACTCCTCGACGTCACCGATGATCCACCCGGAGTCCGCTTTGTCCAAGCTTGCGACTTTCTCCGATCAAGTGAACGGAATCAAGTTAACACCCTAAACAAGTGGGCTATACTTGTGTAGAATGGTGTTGTGGTTCTCTTTCTCACTTCAAAATCCTAACTTGTTGATTATATAGCTCACTACAAAAATCTAGAGAGCTATGAAGGAGGAAGAAGAAGATAATGGCAATATTGAAGAAGATGATAACTATATCTCTTAATGAAAATAGAAAAATATATCAATATATCTTTTCCATCTATCATCTCAAACCATGGTTGAATCATTATTGTACTAGAGTTAAAACACAAAAGGAAATTAACCAAAGGTTAAAAGGTGGGTGAGAATGGTTAGGTCAAAAGAAGAGTGTAGAAGAAAACAATAATGAACCTTTTATTTCCTTTTATGTTTAAATATAAATACAATAATAATTCATAAAAATGCCATGGTGTGAGTCTTATATTGCCACCATTTTCATATATATCCAACCATGATAAATGTATGTATGCATGTACGTATGTATACACATCCATATGTGCATGAAACTAGAATGAAAGAAAAACAAACATGCATTCATACATCCATTCCAACACAAGAAAGGATTTCTAGTGAGCAACTAATGGTTAAATGATAAATCAACACTTGATTTACCAATCCGGCCATATCTCATATGACCCCTACCAAAAGCTAGCGGCCCGATCAATATACGGTATCCCATACACGCATTTTAATCGGGTCCATGCGCATATCGCATACGCGCACCACAACGTTTCACCTGGACTAGGAAACTCCATTGTGGGACTCTGAGACTCGTCAATACGCCGGCAGTGGGTGATGATCATATCAAGCACCCCCAAGCCGCAAGCGGTCAGCTAAACGTAACGGCCACCCGGGTATTGAGCGATCAGAAGAGAACAAGCGAACCTGCTACAACTCCCGTCGAGCCGATCGGCAACACTTCACGTACAGTCCGGTCTCCTCGTCTGATATGTCGCATATCAAGTCTAGGGGTGGTAAACGTCAGACCCCAATAACCGATAAGTCGTGCCGATGTGAGGCTCATAACGGGTCGAGAAACTACTGGTAACACTTACCAGCAAATCTCTGATCAGCCCTGGCCAGGGACTTCCCTGTTACGGCCAATCGAGCACAGCGCAACATCAACCCCCAATACCGGGAGAGACGAAAACCCTCCTATCGCTCATTGCCTCCATGTGACTCGGGACTGTACCCAAAGACCACCGTTTTGCACGCCCTCATGGACGTGGTAAGGTGGAGATTAAAGCACAGTGGGAATCACACAAGACTCTATGACGATCTCGGGTCTACAGACTAACCTGCACAAGTGTCACCTGAGAACTGCCATCTGACGTGAGGTATAATACCAACTGGGAGTTCTCGGCGAGTCCGTCCAGTGTACCCAGTCTCCACTGAGCACCCGTACACCATCTCTGATGTCAAACACCAATGGATATGGGATCATCGATAGCCCATCTCATGGGTCGAGAAGCGTATACGCTAGTCTACACTGGTATATCGATGCCCCGTCTCGATACACCTACGACTAGGGACCTTGAAGGATGTACTTATGGACTACCATGTCCCCACTAGTATGATCTGCATCATAGTCCAGGCAGTCAAGTACACATCCTAAGGGCTTTACCAACATATAACCATAAGACAGTTTAAAGAGACTAGTATACATGTTAAGATAAAGAGTAACCAGATAGCATACTATCATATCGAGCAAGAAAGTCATCTCTATATATGTCCAAGCATCCAATATAATATACAACATCTGTACAATACTGGCCTCTAGGGCATACATACAACTAACAATCTCCCACTTGCACTAGGGCCAGCTGCTGTAGTATCGCATACCGAGCATCCCGAAGAGTCTCTCAAACTGTATCTGGGGAATGGCCTTCGTGAGTGGATCCGCCGTGTTGTTCTTCGTGTCAACCCTCCTGACCTCGATCTCCCGGCGATCAACTATCTCCCGGATCAGGTGATACCGCCTCAGAATATGCCTGGACCGCTGATGGGACCTGGGTTCCTTAGCCAAAGCCACCGCTCCATTGTTATCGCAATACAAAGGTATTGGACGCTCAATGGATGGAACCACTCCAAGTTCAGTAATGAACTTCTTGATCCAGACAAGCTCTTTGGCAGCATCGTTGGCAGCGATGTATTCAGCCTCCATCGTCGAGTCTGCCACGGTTTCCTGCTTGGAACTCTTCCAGCTACCGCCCCTCCGTAAAGGGTAAAGACAAAGCCCGACTGCGACTTAGAGTCGTCCTTATCACTCTGGAAGCTCGAATCGGTAAAGGACTCCACTTGGAGCTCTCCGTTACCATACACTAAGAACATATCTCTAGTCCTTCGCAAGTACTTGAGAATGCTCTTCACAGCTGTCCAGTGACTCTCTCCAGGATCAGCTTGATACCTGCTCACTACACTTAGTGAGTATGCTACATCGGGTCTGGTACATAGCATCGCATACATGATAGATCCTACTGCCGAAGCATAGGGTATCCCTTGCATGCGAGCTCTCTCCAAATCAGTCTTGGGAGACATCTCTTTGGAGAGAGTGACTCCAGAGATCGTGGGCAAGTTCCCACGCTTGGACTCTTCCATACTAAACCTCTTTAGTATGGTGTCAATGTACTTGGATTGGGACAATCCCAAAATCCGTTTGGATCTATCTCTATAGATCCTGATTCCCAATATGCAGGAGGCATCACCAAGATCTTTCATTGAGAATCTTTGTGATAAGAAGAGCTTGACCGATTGCAGCATAGGAATATCATTTCCTATCAAGAGTATGTCGTCCACGTACAATACGAGGAAGACAACCTTACTCTCTGCTACCTTCTTGTAAATACAAGGTTCATCTGGGTTTTTGACAAAATCAAACTCTTTGATAACGACGTCAAAGCAGATGTTCCAACTCCACGATGCTTGCTTTAATCCATAAATGGATTTAAGCAGCTTGCACACCTTCCCGCTGCTCCCACTGTCTACGAAGCCCTCTGGCTGAGTCATGTACACGCACTCTTCTAAATCACCATTTAGAAAGGCGGTCTTAACATCCATTTGCCAGATTTCGTAGTCATGATATGCAGTGATGGCAAGCATGATTCGGATGGATTTAAGCATAGCCACTGGAGAAAAGGTTTCGTCATAGTCCACACCTGGTCTTTGACGAAAACCTTTTGCAACAAGTCTAGCTTTGAAAGTCTCCACTTTCCCATCTACACCAAGTTTTTTCTTGAAGATCCATTTGCTCCCAATGGGTTTTACCCCTTCAGGAGCAACTTCCAAAGTCCATACTTTGTTGGTGTACATGGATTCCATCTCGGACCGCATAGCATCCAGCCATTTCACTGAGTCCCCACTCGTGATGGCCTGCTCGAAGCTAGTTGGGTCATCATCCTCCATGATGCAATCCTCGCTCCCACCATCCATGAGAAAACCGTAGTATCTCTTAGGTGGGCGAGGAACCCTACTAGATCGGCGGAGAGGCTGAGGTTCGTCGGGAGCTACTGAATGCTCTGGTTCCACTAAATCTTCTGTTGTGTTTTGTTCAGCTGGAACCTCTTCCAGTTCTACCTCAGAGCCACTAATTTCTTTTGCAAGAAATTCCTTTTCTAAAAAGGTGGCATGTTGAGCAACAAATACTCTTTGTTCCTCACTGTGGTAGAAGATATACCCTCGTGAATGTTTGGGATATCCAACAAATTTGCACAAAACAGATCTTGCCTCGAGTTTGTCCGGTTTTTGTCTTTTGACATAGGACGGGCAACCCCATATCTTTATAAAATTAAGATATGGTCTCTTCCCTTCCCATATCTCGTATGGTGTGGTAGGCACAGATTTGGTGGGAACCCTGTTCAGTAGGTATGCTGCTGTTTCCAGTGCATATCCCCAGAAGGAAACAGGTAACTCAGCTACACTCATCATAGAGCGCACCATATTTAATAGGGTGCGGTTTCTCCGCTCCGATACACCGTTGTGCTGTGGTGTATATGGAGGAGTTAGCTGAGAGAGAATCCCATTCTCTTTTAGGAAGTCCAGGAATTCAATGCTCAAGTATTCTCCTCCTCGATCAGATCATAGGATTTTAATACTTTTTCCGGTTTGGTTCTCAACTTCTTGTTTATATTCTCTAAATTTCTCAAAAGCTTCTGATTTGTGTTTCATCAGGAATACATACCCGAACCTAGAGAGATCGTCAGTGAATGTAATGAAGTACGAAGAACCATCCCTGGCATGTGTAGATATGGGACCGCATACATCACTATGTATCAGTCCTAAGAGTTCGGTAACTCTTTCTCCGTGTCCCGTAAACGGAGTTTTGGTCATCTTGCCTTTGAGACATGACTGGCAAGTGTCATAAGATGAAAATTCAAACGGATTCAAATATCCATCCTTATGCAACTTAGCTAGTCGTGTCGCATTGATGTGACCCAGTCTACAATGCCATAAGAAGGATTCGTTCAGTTCAGAACTCTTCCTCTTGTGTGTGTTTGTTATGCTCATAACTGTTGATTGATTTAGAACATAAATGCCATTGCATAACGTGCCTGATCCAACCAACTTTTGGTTACGGAAAATGTTCATAACATTGTCCTGTAATACAAAATTATATCCCTCTTTACTCAACAAAGAAACCGATATAATGTTGCATATCAGGTTCGGCATGTAATAGCATTCGTTCAGAACCAATGTATTACCAGTTGGTAATACAAGGTGATATTCCCCGACAGTCTTAGCTGCAATAATTGCACCATTTCCAACTCTTATGTCTTTATCACCTTCTCCAAGTTCTCTACCTTTCCTTAGCCCATGTAACTGATTACATATATGGGATCCTGACCCGGTATCTAATACCCAGGACGTAGAGCAAATGGAGAAACAGTTCTCTGTAACGAACACACCCGAAGAAAATGCATCAACATATACTTTCTTCAATCGGGTGGCATGGGAATCCTGGTATTCCCCTATGTCCTGTTCATTCCTATAACTCTTATAAGAAAGAACGGAACCAACGTTCCCCAGCACAGTATAACATGCGGGTTCAGTCAATACATCCATATTATTATCTTTATTAGGGCATGACATGGTCGCTACCTGGAGAGAGAGAGAGAAGAAAACACTTTAGCGTATGCTCTTGCAAGATCAAATTGGTTATTATCTTATCTAATCAGGATGGCTCCCACTGCTTTTTATCAAATCTTCCTTCAAACCCTAAAAGGAAAGACTAGCCGGGATTAATTACACACTGCAAGTTCGCCAATCTTTCAGCCAGGCCAGTGTCGGTACTTTGAGGGAGGTCCCCCGTGCTTTCGCACGAACCTAATTAATGTAAACCTCGTTTTCCCAGAGGCGTAACCTCGTTGACACCTTTCTAGACACCTACTTGATCGGCTAATTGTAATGTGTAAAACTCTCCCAGGAGTAACTCTTACTCGCAGTGGGTATCGGGATCCAACTATCTCATAGAAGGTATGCAATCTCATTGCAAATTTCAACACTTGAAATTCCCGATAATATTTTGCCCCAAGCATCCTATGACCTTGACGGAGGTCAACAAACCACAGGGTGCAAGTCAAGTTCAACCCGTCATTTCTTAATTGAATCAAACCCACCCGCACGACCCTTGACGGAGGTCAACAAGGTCGTACGACTACCCTAATCCAATCTGCATCATATGCATAAGCAGATAAATACTAGTTAGCTACCGCACACTACGCCTTGACGGAGGTCAACAAACATAGCACGAATACTAAGTAGGATTTATCTGAAATGACGGAGGGCTACGTCAGGTTTTTCTGAAAACCTATTGCGTAATGAACTTGATATCATTGTAGAATCAAATGAAGTTTTGAAATGGAGTGATTTTGAGGCTTTTCTAGTTTTGCTAAAGGAGTCACTCCCGGTGAAGGGATTGTCGGTCCTTTCCTCGTCGAATGAGGTGCGGGATATATCATATATATATCACTGTGCAAAGTAAAAACTCTTAAAAGCAATCAAAAGACAAACCGAGTGTGTAGCATCTACCAGTTATTGCTAAAGGAGTCACTCCCGGTGAAGGGATCTCGGTCCTTTCCTCGTCGAATGAGGTGCGGGATATATCATATATATCGCTGTGCAAAGCAAGAACTGTAGCTACCTGTTTTATTTAAAATTTGATTCTACAACATCTTTGGTTTCTTTTCTTTCATTAATCACATTAATGAAGTCCCATCATATAAGTACCTAAACATCACAGATAAATACGACGTACACTTATGCAATCCGCATTCGCCTCGATGTCCCCTCTGTTTCCTGATTTAAAATCAGGAAAGCTTCTGGGAAAAGCTTCAGAAGAGGGTCACGTGCTTACACGTGACTAGCGGTCACGTGTTGGCACGTGACACCTAAAAACATCGTCAGGGCAAGTTCAGTTTCCTGACTACGCTGAAGAAAATGGGCTTCAGAAAGAGTCACGTGTTCCCACGTGACCAGGGTCACGTGGCGACACGTGACATTTAAATGCAAGCGTCAAAGGCACACAAGTTCCCTGATCAAGTCAAGGAAAAGGCTTCAGAAGAGGTCACGTGCTTCCACGTGACCAGGGTCACGTGTTGGCACGTGACGTTCAAGACAGCAGACTCGTTCTCCAGTTGAACCAAGGAAAGAGAGAGTTCAAACAAGGGTCACGTGCTCACACGTGACCAGGGGTCACGTGGCAGCACGTGACGTTTAAGCAGCAATAAGAAGACAGAGCGCAAAAGAAAGGAAAAGGCTCATTCCAAAGGGGGTCACGTGCCCACACGTGACCATGAGTCACGTGGTCACACGTGACCGGCTCTCAAAACCCATTTTGTCAAACAGAATTAAATTCTGAAGGAGAATCAAATCTTTCCAAGGGAAAGCAACTATCTGGAACCAATCAAATTAAAGATTCAGAGGTGATGAAATATCATCTATCTATGGGAAAATCTCGGGTTTGGAAAGATTACCCCTTTAAATCTAACCAAAATAACAAAGGAGAATCTCTGGATTTAAAATCCAATGGTGAATAAAATTCACCTAATAATCCAAAGGTCCAAAATAAATGATGAATGCAAATCAAATCTCTCATGAAGATTCGTCAAAAACTGATTGATTCGGCTGCTTCTCCTATAAATAGGAGCCAAGAGACACAGATATAGAGATACATACGCAGAGAAGAAAAAAAAGGAGAAGAGCTTTGATACTTTGAAAAGACTCGGATCTTCTGCAAAAAACCTTAGGTAAGAGAGGGAAGGCCTTTTGAAAAAAAGAGAATTTAATTCTCAACAGAGTTTAACTCTGATAATGTAAAAACAGAAGAACATATTTCTTCTCTCTTTGATAGAAGATCTGCAAAGTGCACATCTCCCTTTAAGATTGAGAATTTAATTCTCAATGGGTTGAGATCCTGCCATGCAGATCCAAAACATAGAGAAGGAATGCAAGCACGAGAATTTAATTCTCACAGAACTATAGGAATTTAATTCCTTTAAAATAAAATAGGGCTTGACCCTATATCATGGGAATTTAATTCCTTCAGAACAAAAAAGAAACAGGGTTTAACCCCAATTAAAAAACCCAGTTCTGTTGAAACATCGGGAATTTAATTCCCTTAATCATAATTTAACAGAGGATGGAAGTTTAAACTCCTTAAAAACTTTTATTAGGGTTTAACCCTATTCAGCCCCTCACATATATGAGGAATTTAATTCCTACAGAAAATTCAGAGTTAAACTCTATTCCAGAATACAAAGTCTTCGAAAGGAAGTAGGAATTTAATTCCGCTGAAATTTACAGTTCGAGGAATTTAATTCCTGAAAAAAGATTAACAAAGCCTCTAAACAAAAATATATAGAGGCAGGGTCACGTATCATCACGTGACCCCCCAAGAGATCTACAGAAAGTCCCTTTGAGGCAGCACCCCACGTGACCCACGTGACCCTCGGCAGAAGCTCTAATACATAGGCATCTGAATGCCCATCACGTGATGGCACGTGATGCCCTGAAAGGCATGATAATCTCAGAATAAATGAAGAGAGGGCGCTCTCACGTGCTGCCACGTGACCCCTCTTGTCTTAGTGTTTAATACTAAATTGAAACTCTCGAACTCAGTGTTAAAATACTGTTGGGCTTTAGTGTTCAACACTAATTGAAAAGCTTTATCTGCAGTGTTCAACACTGATTACCTTAGCGTTTAAACACTAATCTGAGATCTTCATTTGCAGTGTTCAACACTGATCTGTTTTTAGTGTTTAACACTAATTCGAAAAGCCTTGTTGCTGGTGTTTAACACCAATTATCTCTTAGTGTTAAACACTAACTTGTCAACCTCATTCCCAGTGTTCAACACTGACTGCTCTGTAGCGTTTAACACTAGACTTTGGCCCAATTGGCCTAAATGGATAGAGGCAAAGCCTCTCCTGATTGGACTTAGCCCAAGATGGCCATAAGTCCTCAATTGGTGATTAACTGGTTCAATGGACTCATAACACAATTAATTCGTCTTGACCCCAAATTGGGCCAAGGACTATTTAATCCACTCCGGTTCTAGGGTACATCTCTTCACTCCTTTGATACTCGGCATTGTAATCCCTCAATGTCTTCAAAGAGGTGACGGGTCCCGACGACCACACATCGATATGGACTGTGGGGTCCTTAAACTCATGTCTAATGCAAATTCCTGGTTACGTGGAACGCGGATAATGTCACTCTTTGACCCCGTGGAAAACGTCCAGAGCGGAGCCTGGTCCTCGCCAAGCACGGCAGTGAACCCGTGTGAAGCATCCAGAGCACAGTGGACTGTGGGGTCCTTAAACCCATGGACTACGACGTCCTTAACCTTGACCGAGATGTCTTAAAACTAACAATGGACTGTGGGGTCCTTAAACCCATGGACTACGACGTCCTTAACCTTGACCGAGATGTCTTAAAACTAACAATGGACCGCAATGTCCTTAAACTACCCATGGACCGCAATGTCCTTAAACTACCCATGGACCGCAACGTCCTTAAACTAGAACAATAGAGCCCCGTATGCTCTTTTGTCGGATCTAAACGGTCCCGTTTAAGTTGATCTTAGCCTCAAAGATGGCTAACGTATCCTTAAACCTTCAAACAGAGTGGACTATGAATCCTCCTAATTAACCCTGGCTCGAGGGTACATCTCTGAACTCCTCTGACATCCGTCGTTGTAATCCTTCAACGTCGTCAGAGAGGTGACGGGTCCCGACGGCCATACATACGATGGACCACTATGTCCCTAAACTGGAACATTAGAGTTCAAACGCTCTTTTGTCGGATCTAAACGATCCCGTTAAGTTGATCTTAGTCACAAAGTTAGACTAACGTATCTTTAACAAGCGTTTGAGTTGATCTTAGCCTCAAGTATGGCTGACGTATCCTCAAACCAAACCCCCCCAAACCCAAATCTAAGATAATACGGATTTGGACTAGTCCACGCCCTACGGGCGACGACATAACTCAGTCTCCGTAAACAATCCATGGGCAACAAAATACAAAACAAACACCCACGACACGAAGTGACCATCTGGAGAAAGAGAAAGTTGTTACCGCAATGCGGTAGCGTAATTAACTGCAGGGGCTTGCGCCTGCAGGGAAGAGCGTCCCCACAATCAAAAACCCCTCATTCGAGGGGGAATCTGACGAAGTCTGCTACATCGGACGCATCCGTCTAAACCTTCGATACATGGTGCCATAAATCAACTTGGCATCTTCGGAGAGGTGGACGGATAGCACCTATTAGCATCTGCCCCGAACCTCAGGCGAGACAGCCCATGTCTCGGCCGCCGTTCGGAGGGGAACAGATTCTGGCACGCCCGGTGGGACCTTTTCCTCTTTCCACTCCACACTTCGTGTGTCGTGACTCGCGAACCAATCGCGGTTCGCCAATGGTTGCCCTTGGGTTTCAAGATACTAAGAATTGGCGCCTTGCTTATTGCAGAAAGCAAAGGATCGATGGCTTCTACTTCCGTGAAAGTCTCCAACTGCTCAGACTGCAATTGCAACCAACGCTCTGTCTCGCCAGGAGGTATAGCCTACGGACCCCAAGCTGCTTCGCTATTCACAATGCCCGTGGAACAGGTCACTCACGCCACCACAGGATTGTTCTTTGGGACCATGGTCCCGCCGACGAACTTCACCGCTCCAGTGCTGACAACGGAAGCTCTCAAGAAGTCGGTCTTTGATCGTCTTACCCCTGCCGCGGCTCCTCTCAACGAGTCGCCCAACGTCAACGCCTCGGTCTTCTCTAGATTGGGCCAGAAATCCTGCAAACCCATCATGGGGCCTACAATCTCAGAGAAGGCTGCTTCCAAGAAAGTGGCTGCTCCTGCTCCCGAAATCGTCAAGGCGGCTTCTCCGGCCAAAAGGTCGATCTTTACAAGATTGACGGCTCCCGCTCCTGCTGTCCAAAGGACGTCGGTCTTTGACAGGTTAACACCAACAACGACCCCCCACCCAGACAGGGGGCAAGACGAAACCATTCTTACCGCTGACCCTACACCGTCCGCTCGACATGCTCGACGTCGCCATTGGCGCCGAGTAAGGAAGGCTGGGGGCAATTCCCCCTCCGGGTTGACTCCATCGGCCCCGGTGGCAGAAGTTAATGCTGCTGTTCCAACTGGGAACAGCTTCGAAATGCTGAACAAGGTGCGAAGGAATTCTCCTACTGCAGTGCTGAAGAGGTCTCATCCCCCATTAAAAAAGGTTGTGGAAATAAAATCAGAACAGCCCCGATCTCCTCAACGGCTGTCTTCCAAAATCTATAAGGTTTGGCGGCGGGCCCGGGACTCGATCATCGATCCAAACTTCTCCCGCCAGCACAAGAAGCCGAAAATCCAACCGGAAGCGTGTCACCAGGCTAAACCCCAAAAGGCTGTCTGGACGCCCACCTCAACGGCCCCCTCGACCTCCATGGCTCATAAAAGGAGGAGGCCAGAGAAGACCCCCCAGCATGCAACGACGGCTAAAAGCACCGAGCCCAGACGCCCTAAGTCTGGGGGCATGGTGGTGCACACTGTTTACATGGCCTCTGGAAAAGAGGAAAGCCGCACTTCTACGGGCCACCGACCGCTAACCCGATCCGTGACGAAAGCCCAGGAGCAGCAACAAAAGCTTCAAGAAATGATGAATGCTATGGCCGCGCTCACCGGGCCAAAAGAAAACCCAGAAACGTCCTCAGACGCACGCCGGGAGGAAGAAATCGATGCTGAATTCCTTCGCCGGACACTGGAGAAAAGGGACAAAGAGGCTGCTGAACAAGCGGCCAACATACAACGGATGGGCCTTCTCTTCCAAGATGTGATAGGAATGATGATCCAGCAGGACTTACCCGCCGAGGATCCCCCAATCGTTCTTGAAGACGACCGAGGAGAAACGTCAAATCCACCGCCGGCCCTCTCAACGGCCAAGGAGGAGGCAATCTCTAAGGCTGACTTGGCTGACTACATAACCCAGCAAATCCGAGTTCATCACGCGACTGAGGCAGCTGGTCAAGTCGTGAAAACGGGGCGGCCGTATCCGAGCTGGTATGACCAAATCAAATACCCGCAAGGCTATACGATACCAAAATTCCACGTATATAAGGGGACCGGCAATCCCCATCAACATGTCGCCCAGTTTCGGGCCCTCTGCGGTAACACTGGCGGTGATGATAAATTGTTGCTCCGCCAGTTCGTGGGCAGCTTATCAGAAACAGCGTTCGAATGGTATTCGGAGCTCCCGAACGATTCTATCAAAACGTTCGCTGAAATGGAGTTGTTGTTCACTCAGCGATTTGCAAGTGCCAGCGAACGCACTCCAATAACTGCACTTATTAACGCCAGGGTAAAACCAGGCGAAACCTGGGTCCAATATGCTATACGCTGGCGGAATTTGTGGTCGAGATGCGAGCAACGCATTGAGGAGGCACCCGCAGTGGGCATGTTCGTGGGAACCCTAGACCCCCACGCAACTATCTCCCAGTTTATGATGTTCTTTAAGCCAACCACATTCCAGGCTTTGATCGACAAGTTGGCTCAGATGGACCAGATGGGTCATAGACCACCTCCCCCGAAGTCGGAACCTCGGAATGACAAGGGTAAAGGAAGGGCAACTTTTGTTGCGAATGCCCAACAGCAACCTAACGCCCCGAAACCGGCAGATCAACTGGAGGAAAGGCGTCGGTATTATAATGAGAAGATGAAGCGTCCCTACTCGTTCCCACGGGACAAGACGAAACGGCTATTCGAGCTGGCAATACGCAACAGACTTATAAGCCTACCAAATCCAAGGCGACCGCCGCAACCCACCGAGGTGAATAACCCTAACTATTGCCCTTACCATCAGACGGTAGGCCATCCGATTGAAGATTGCTTCGTCTTCAAAGGATGGATTGAAGACCAGTACCTCCAGGGGAAATTTGTACTGTCCGAAAAGTGGAAGGTGAACCCACCACAGCCGCATGCTCTTAGGAAAGCGGATACACCGGGGGCAACATGTTCTTTTATTGAAGAAGCTCCGTGGGAGGTCGTGCTATCAACTAAAACCAAAAGAATGCTGAGAGACCTTCATGCGTGCCCTGCGATCGAATGGAAGGACCCTCTTGAACCTCAAATTATCAAAGGAATGTTGAAGCCCCGCCCAATTACGAAGACTCGCGATAAGAGCCCAAATACTCACGTCCAACCGTCAAAATCCTCGAAGAAAAAGAAGAAGAAATCCAAGAAGTCCGTGAAGCCTGGAAACGAGCACACGAACTTGCAGAAGCAAATCGACGCGCTGGAAGAATACAATCAAAAGGCGCGAACTCCTGTCACACTGCAAGAGTTCCTCAACCACATCTTTCAAGAGGGAGATGATAGAGAGAGCTCGTCGGATGAATCCGAAGGATATGTGGCGAGTTGTAACGTAATCTCCCACTCGTTTATCGATGATGGGAAAACTCCCGGCACTAAGAAGCTGGAGGCAGAGCCTGTACCAGAGCGTGCATGGCCAACAGACGAAATGATCATCGCTTTTCTAGACGAGATTCGTCTAAAATGTAAAGCGGACCAGGAGCGTGAAATGACCACGTCGGAAAGAGCCAAATACGGACGACTGAACGGAAGAGTTGAACTACCTCCGCCAGAGCGAAAGGTATCCGAAGTAGACAAGAAGATATTCAAGACGAGAAAAAGGTTTGCCAAAGCCATGTCAATGGGGATGAAGCTGCCGCCCTCGGAAGGAAACACACACGATGGGGTGGAGAGGCACCCTGACTATTGCGCATATCACCGGAAAGTCTCACACCCCACGGAGGAGTGCGACGCCTTTAAGATATGGTGGCAAGGATATGTCGCTCGTCGGCAACATGTTAAGCGCATGAAACGCAAGATCCGTCGGGAGCGAAGAAGTACTGTCGATGGGCACAACAGAACGACTGGCAACTGCTGCATGGTTAACACCAGGGGGTCACAAGTTCTCACCTTTGGGAGCGACTCTGATGAAGAAATGGCTCTGGGCCCTCTCTTTAAAGAGTCCGTTTTGGGGAAAGAAGAAGAATCGGAGGCCTGCGAGAACATTCAGCTACGCAATCGCACACTCCCAGAAAAGAATCTCAGGCCCGGGAATAGAAAGGATAAGGGAAAGGAAAAGGTCACTGAAGATATCACTTTAGATGACCAAGTCATGAGAGAGCTGGCTGCCAAAGACCCTCCTAGGAAGAGTAAAGTGGACTATAACATCCTCGCGCACCTAAGGAAGCTACCTTCTCAGCTTAGCATTCTCGATGCCCTCCTATTATCGAAAGAAGCGCGAGACTCACTAATTAAGGCGTTACAAGAACCCGAGCAATTCCAAGCCTTCCTTGCCACTGAAAAGATGAAGGATGAACTGGAGGAAGTGCATACGGCCGACGTCACTTTCGGTGATGAAGACCTCCTTCTCGGGACGTGCGACCACAACCGTCCCCTATATGTCTCTGGATACTGCCATGATATCAAGATAGGCAAGATCCTGGTGGATAATGGATCCTCCGTCAATCTCCTTAATGTTCGGGTGTTGAAGGAAATCTGCATGAGCGTGCAACACCTCGCTCGTGACAAGATTACTATCTCCGGCTTCGATTCACAATCGTCACGGACTCTTGGATCTGTGATACTAACCTTACGCTTTGGACTTCTCGTCACAGACATCAAATTCCATATCATTGACGCCAAGACCTGCTACAACGCCTTGCTCGGCCGTCCTTGGCTACACGAGTACAATATCATCCCTTCTACACAACATCAGTGTATGAAGTACTTCAAGGATGGTTTCGAGTATACCGTAACAGGTGAGTTAAACCCATTTTCCGTGAACGAAGTCCGCAAATACGAAGATGCGAAGTACTTTTTGCCAGATTTCGAGGATACAGAAAGGTGTCGCAATCCGGACAACAAAGCCGCCGCCACCATCCCCGTTTTCGGAAGCGACACCGAAGAAGAGGAAGAGATAGTTTATGCAGGGCCATCTCAACGCAACAACCTGGGGACGCCCGCCCCCGTGTTGGTCTTCGGAAGTGATTCGGAAGATGAAGTTAATGCTGTGTTCTCCAATCGGCTGCCAACACAAGCACCCCCTGGCGATGACCATAGTTTGCAAATCACCATGGTACCGCGAGAACACTACAAGGATCTCGACACGCTTCAAGCTCACAGTGTGCAGGACCTGGAAACATTTTACATCCCTCCCAGGCGAAGGGGTGAGAGAGTGATCCTATTTTACCGATCCTCAGAGTCGAAAATAGAGAAAGAGATCTGGCATGGCGCAGATACTACACTCGACAGGCTCCAACCCATCCGTCTGCCTAGATACTATACAAATGGATTAAAGAAGCTATTGAAGCGCCAAGGAGTACCCTTAAAACAGGCTGTTCGGCAGGCTCGGTTCTACAACAAGATTTGGGATGTCCCCGGGACTCAACGCAAATTGCCCAACGGGAAGATGGAAACACTCGGGCTTGGATACGCAAGAGCTGGAAAACGGGAACGGACTCATAACAGCTACACTATATATACCTTTGATGAAGAAGAGGACGCCCCGTCAGGAGATGCCAACCCTTCATTAAAACTAGACCCCGCGATTGAAGCACCGAGTCCGTCGTTTGAAGAACGAACGAACAAGCCTATCAGGAAAATGGGTCAGAGATCTCAGGAAGACCACAACCGCGAGATGGCCATCTACAAGAAGGCCAGGACGCGACGTCTATCTCAACGTACCGAAAAAGACAAAGACGCATATCCTCGTCAATCCGTTGTACGAAAGGCCCGACGCAGAGACGGAAATAAATCAAGAAGCGGCTCGGGTTTGTCCCTCGTGAAGAAGATGAGTCGAGCGTATTCCTTCCCCCGAGACAAGACGGAGAGGTTACTCAACCTCGTTATAAAACATCAAATGATCACGCTTCCAGAGTCTAGACATCCTGAGCAAGCTAGCAAGGTCTCTCATCCGAGTTATTGCTCTTATCACCAAGCCATAGGACATCCTACCGAAGACTGCTTCACCTTCAAGAGCTGGGTCGAGGACCAGTACCGACGGGGTAGATTCGCTTTATCTGACGGCTGGAAGGTAACGCCGCCGCGAAGGCATGAGCCCAAGGCCGCAAGAGCAGAACCCGGTCCACCTCAGTCCAGGGAGCGGGTTCGCACTTGTTATACGATTACGATATTAGGAGAAGAGCCCGAGAACGTAGATGACCTTCCCCGGTGCTTTGAGAACAGCAATGATGAGGTGATCTCAGAATTTCCGCCCGCTCCAAAAGAACTGGAAGATAGTATACATACTACTGCAGATAACCTCAGGAAGATTGAGTTGGGATCGGCAGACGACCTGCGACCGACATTTGTCAGCGAGCTGTTATCCGAAGAGAGGGTGGCTGCGTTAAAGAACGTGCTTCTACGGTATAGAGACTGCTTCGCATGGAACTACTCCGAGATGCCAGGATTAGACCCGGACATTGCTGTGCATAGATTAGCAATATCCCCAGATATCAAGCCAGTCAAGCAGGCGCCAAGGAGGATGCGACTCGAGCTTGAAATGAGCATCAACGCCGAAGTCAAGAAGTTGATCGATTCTAGATTTATCCAAGAAGTCCAATATCCCGACTGGATTGCCAATATCGTCCCGGTAATGAAAAAGAATGGGACGGTACGCATATGCGTGGATTTCAGGGATCTCAATAAAGCCTGTCCAAAGGATGATTTCCCAGTACCGGTAACCGAGTTAATGATAGATAACACGTCCACTCACGAGGTTTTCTCCTTTATGGACGGTTCATCAGGATACAATCAGATAAAGATGCATCCCGAAGACCAGAAGCATACCGCTTTCCGTACCCCTTTGGGTATATTTTGCTACAGGGTTATGCCCTTTGGTCTTAAGAACGCTGGCGCTACCTATCAAAGGGCCATGATAAAGATCTTTGATGACCTCATACACGACGTCGTCGAGTGCTATATCGATGACCTCGTAGTAAAGAGCATGTCATACGAAGATCATTTAAAGCATCTGGAGACTGTATTTCAACGCCTTCGGCAATATAATTTGAAAATGAATCCCCTCAAATGCGCGTTTGGAGTCTCCTCGGGCAAATTTCTGGGATTTATCGTTCGACACCGAGGTATTGAAATAGATCCGTCAAAGATTAAGGCGATTATGGAAATGCCTCCGCCAAGAACCCTCAAGCAGTTGCGGTCTCTCCAAGGGAAGCTCGCATACATCCGGCGGTTTATCGCTAATCTTTCGGGCAAATGCCGTCCTTACGGCCACCTGATGAAAAAGGGAACTCCATTCGTTTGGGATCACAAATGTCAAGGTGCACTAGACGAGATCAAGCAGTACCTGCAGAACCCTCCAGTGTTGGCTGCTCCAGTGAAGGGAAAGCCTCTCATTCTTTACACGGCCGCCCTCGAAGGTTCTTTGGGCGCATTATGGGCACAAGAGAACGATCAGGAGAAAGAAAGAGCACTCTACTACTTAAGTCGAGTTCTACTGGGGGCAGAAAGCAACTAATCTCCTATTGAAAAACATTGCTTGGCGTTAATCTTCGCGATAACAAAGCTCAGGCACTATGCGTTGGCGCATGAAGTCCGCCTCATTTCAAAGGTGGATCCCCTTAAATACTTGATGTCGAAAGCCATATTGACGGGACGACTTGCTAAGTGGGCCCTGCTCTTGATGGAGCTCTCGATAACGTATCAACCTCTCAAGGCAGTGAAAGGCCAGGCCATTGCCGACTTCCTCGCCGAGCACCCGATACCGGCCAATTCTCCTCTGAACTGTGATTTGCCGGACGAGCATGCATTTGATGCGATTAGCGGCGGAAGCACCCGATGGGAACTCTATTTCGATGGAGCGTCCTCCATAAAGAAACAGAAACAAGGTATCCCAATGATCAAATCAGGGATAGGCCTCATCTTTGCAACTCCACAAGGAGGGATAATGCGCTTCACCTTCTCCTTAACAGAGCCGAGGACAAATAATGAAGCCGAATACGAAGCCCTGATAGCAGGCCTCGTGATCGCCATCGACATGGGAATTGAAGACCTCCTCATATACGGGGATTCTCAGCTGGTCGTCAGTCAAGTAAATGGTGACTACCAAACGTGCAAGCCGGAATTGGTGAAGTACGGCGAAAGGGTGCAACAACTATTGACCCAAATTCCCTCCTATACTTTGGAGAACATACCGCGCGCGGAAAACAGCAAAGCAGACGCGTTGGCTAAACTTGCTAAAGAACTGGCTGACGAGAACCTCGATGACGTCAGAATCGTGGTACAAAGCCGTCGAGTGCTCGCCCCGGCAGAAATATCTCCGGAATCATGCGAAGAAAAGGGAACGGCTGAGCAGACGACCCTACAAATAAAAGACCATGAGAAGGCCGAAGACTGGAGGGAAGTCTTCATAGACTACTTTAAGTCCCACCGAATGCCCGAAGAAGCGTCCTCAAGACATCAGCTCATGAAACGAGCTCTATCCTTCGCTTTCGTCAACGACATTCTATACAAGAGATCGTTTGATTCTCTATGGCTCAGATGCTTAGGACCTGACGAAGCAGAAAGAGTCATTCAGGAGGTTCATGATGGACTTTGCGGTTCTCACCAAGCAGGCCCAAAGATGAAGTTAAAAATTAAACGGATGGGTTATTACTGGCCCACGATGATCCAGGACTGCCTCGAGTATGCGAAGCAATGCCACTCATGCCAGATCCATAGAGACTTCATCCACCAACATCCGAATCCACTGCACCCGACGCTGGCTAGTTGGCCATTCGAAATGTGGGGGACTGACATAGTCGGCCCCATTGAGCCAGCATCATCCCGGGGACACCGCTTTATCCTGGCGACAACTGATTACTTCTCCAAATGGGCAGAAGCAGTACCACTGAAGGAAGTGAAGACGGAGAATATCCTCCATTTCTTCAAGACGCACGTCATCTATCGGTTTGGGACCCCACGGCGGATTATCTCCGATAATGGGCCGGCCTACCGAAGCCATAAGATTAGCCGCTTCGCACAGCAGCACAATATTGACTGGAGATATTCTTCAGTTTACAATCCACGAGCTAACGGCCTGGCCGAGGCTTTCAATAAGACCTTGACGAAGATCATAAAAAAGACCGTTTCCAGGAATAAGAGAGACTGGCACGAAAAGCTGCAAGAAGCCCTTTGGGCTTATCGAACTACATTCAAGACGGCCACAAACACAACGCCGTACGCGTTGGTATTTGGGACAGAAGCAGTGCTCCCCCTCGAGATAGAGTTACCCTCTCTACGAGTAGCAGTCCACCATGAGCTGACGAACGAAGAAAATGCTCACCTTCGGCTTGAGGAGCTTGATGCCCTCGATGAAACCCGGCTCATAGCGCAACAACATCTAGAAGCCTACAAAGCAAAGATGACGCGCTCATACGAAAGATTGACCAGGCCGAGGACATTCCGCCAAGGCGAACTCGTACTAGTGGTCAAAAGACCTATGATCCCCAATCGTGCCAAGCGAGGAAAATTTGAGCCAAACTATGAAGGCCCGTACATCATAGACAAGGTCTACCAGGGTGGAGCCTACCTACTCATGGACATGCACGGTGAAAGGCCTTTCAGGCCAATAAACGGCCGCTTCTTAAAGAAATACTACGCTTAATAAGCCACAGCCTAAGTCAATGATAGATGATGACGACTATGTCCGCTCACTATCTTTCTAAGCTCAGACTTTACGAGCAGCAGCCGGCCTTCCTATAACGACGGACCGAAACGTCCTTAAACTAACGGCGGACCGAAACGTCCTTAAACTATCGACGGACCGAAACGTCCTTAAACTAACAGCGGACCGAAACGTCCTTAAACTATCGACGGACCGAAACGTCCCTAAACTACTACCGCAACGTCCTTAGGTTGACGAGATGGATAAAAATAATAATAATAATAATAAATAAATAAAAAAAAAACGGTATGTCCATACGCAAAGTGGGCACGGATGAAAACCCGAAAGGGCTCCGTGAGTAAAAACAGCAGGGCTGCCGGCAAGTGTTCGTGAAAACCCGAAAGGGCGCGACCTTGTAAAAAAGAAAAGTAAAAAAAAAAAAAAGAATAAAAAAAAAACGGTATGTCTATATGCAAAATGGGCACGGATGAAAACCCGAAAAGGGCTCCGTGAGTAAAAACAGCAGGACTACCGGCGAGTGTTTGTGAAAACCCGAAAGGGCGCAACCTCGTTAAAGGACACTTACAGAGTCCTCTCGACCTTGTAAGGAGAAACCACCTGCGTGAGATCCTTACGACTCACAAAGGAGCAACACACTTAGGGATCCTCACGATTCCTAAGGAGAAAATACACTTACGAGATCCTCACGACTCGTAAGGAGAATTCTCTTATGGGACCCTCACGGCTCATGAGATTTGAAAGTCTTAAGTTACAGAAACCTGAACCTGTTCTTAAGCAAATCCTCCACAACCTCCGATACTGCCGTACAAGAAGCTCAATACTGACCCTTGTATACAATCCACGGGCGCGAATAAACATTTCCCCAGCAAAGTCCAACCCTTGTAGGTCGCCTCGACCCATAAGGAGAAAACCCTCCTGTAGGATCCTTACGACTTACAGAGGAACATACACTTAGGAATCCTCACGATCCCTAAGGAGAAAATACACCTGCAAGATCCTCACGACTTGTAGGGAGAAATACCTTTGTGAGACCCTTACGGCTCATGAAGTCAAAAGCCTTAGTCGGCAGGACCTTAACCCTATTTGCTAAGCCACCTTTGTTCAACATCGACAGAGGCAAATGATGATTCGCTCCTGGCAATATTCCAGTTGCAGCGATGCTGACGCCTAAACCGGTATCAGATCCCAAGTTCTTTCATGGCAAATGATGATTCGCTCCTGGAAACATCCCAGTTGCAGCGATGCTGATGCCGAAATCGGTGTCCGAAATCCGAGCTTGCGGCGAAAAAGCTAGCAAGCCACACATGCCTACGAAATAGCCGAAATGATGGGGCAACTTGCAATAAAAAGCAGCAAGTAAAAATGTATGCATGAAAAATAGCCGAAATGATGGGGCAATTCGCAATAAAAAGCAGCGAGTAAAAATAAAACAAATAGCCGAAATGATTGGGCACCGCGAAAAATAGCCGAAATGATTGGGCAATCGCGACCTTCGCGATATAAAAAGCTGAAATGATAGAGCATCGCGGAAAGAATAAAAGAAATGATGGAAAAATGAAACCTTTTTGCCCTACAGGTGATGCTACATCAGTCCCTGTATACAATCCAGGGGCGCAAACAAAGAAGGAGTCGTACTCCTCCCCCAGGTTTCATCATGAGAGGAAGCCAAATCTCGACGGTTCACAAATAACCTGGAGATCATCTCGACGCAGCAGACACAACTTCAAGCTATGCGGAACAGCGGCAACTCCCAGTTCCATGGCTCGGTGGTACACATGTCGCCAACAGTCAAACCTCCATTCCGTGAAATGCGGATACAATCGATAAAATTCCTGGTTACGTGGAACGCGGATAATGTCACTCTTTGACCCCGTGGAAAACGTCCAGAGCGGATCCTGGTCCTCGCAGAGCATGGCAGTGAACCCGTGCGAAGCATCCAGAGCGGAGCCTAGTCCTCGCCTAACGCGGCAGTGAACCCGTGTAAAGCATCTAGTGCAAAAATTCCTGGTCACGTGGAACACGGATAATGTCACTCTTTAAACCCGTGGAAAACGTCCAGAGCGGATCCTGGTCCTCGCAGAGCATGGCAATGAACCCGTGCGAAGCATCCAGAGCGGAGCCTAGTCCTCGCCTAACGCGGCAGTGAACCCGTGTGAAGCATCTAGTGCAAAATTCCTGGTCACGTGGAACGCGGATAATGTCACTCTTTGACCCCGTGGAAAACGTCCAGAGCGGATCCTGGTCCTCGCAGAGCATGGTAGTGAACCCGTGCGAAGCATCCAGAGTGGAGCCTAGTCCTCGCCTAACGCGGCAGTGAACCCGTGTGAAGCATCTAGTGCAAAAATTCCTGGTCACGTGGAACACGGATAATGTCACTCTTTGACCCCGTGGAAAACGTCCAGAGCGGATCCTGGTCCTCGCAGAGCATGGCAGTGAACCCGTGCGAAGCATCCAGAGCGGAGCCTAGTCCTCGCCTAACGCGGCAGTGAACCCGTGTGAAGCATCTAGTGCAAAATTCCTGGTCACGTGGAACACGGATAATGTCACTCTTTGACCCCGTGGAAAACGTCCAGAGCGGATCCTGGTCCTCGCAGAGCATGGCAGTGAACCCGTGCGAAGCATCCAGAGCGGAGCCTAGTCCTCGCCTAACGCGGCAGTGAACCCGTGTGAAGCATCTAGTGCAAAAATTCCTGGTCACGTGGAACACGGATAATGTCACTCTTTGACCCCGTGGAAAACGTCCAGAGCGGATCCTGGTCCTCGCAGAGCATGGCAGTGAACCCGTGCGAAGCATCCAGAGCGGAGCCTAGTCCTCGCCTAACGCGGCAGTGAACCCGTGTGAAGCATCTAGTGCAAAATTCCTGGTCACGTGGAACACGGATAATGTCACTCTTTGACCCCGTGGAAAACGTCCAGAGCGGATCCTGGTCCTCGCAGAGCATGGCAGTGAACCCGTGCGAAGCATCTAGAGCGGAGCCTAGTCCTCGCCTAACGCGGTAGTGAACCCGTGTGAAGCATCTAGTGCAAAATTCCTGGTCACGTGGAACGCGGATAATGTCACTCTTTGACCCCGTGGAAAACGTCCAGAGCGGATCCTGGTCCTCGCAGAGCATGGCAGTGAACCCGTGCGAAGCATCCAGAGCGGAGCCTAGTCCTCGCCTAACGCGGCAGTGAACCCGTGTGAAGCATCTAGTGCAAAATTCCTGGTCACGTGGAACACGGATAATGTCACTCTTTGACCCCGTGGAAAACGTCCAGAGCGGATCCTGGTCCTCGCAGAGCATGGTAGTGAACCCGTGCGAAGCATCCAGAGCGGAGCCTAGTCCTCGCCTAACGCGGCAGTGAACCCGTGTGAAGCATCTAGTGCAAAATTCCTGGTTACGTGGAACGCGGATAATGTCACTCTTTGACCCCGTGGAAAACGTCCAGAGCGGAGCCTGGTCCTCGCCAAGCACGGCAGTGAACCCGTGTGAAGCATCCAGAGCAAATGCCGGACTGTGGAGTCCTTAAAATCCACGGACTATGACGTCCTTAACCTTGACCGTGATGTCTTAAAACTAACGATCAACCACCCCGATTCCCTACAGACTTTGCCTCGGTTTAAGGGTACATCTCTTCACTCCTTTGATGCCCGGCGTTGTAATTCCTCAACGTCTTCAAAGAGGTGACGGGTCCCTGCAACCAAACACCGGACTGTGGAGTCCTTAAATCCACGGACTATGAGGTCCTTAACCTTGACCGTGATGTCTTAAAACTAACAGCGGACTGTGGAGTCCTTAAATCCACGGACTATGAGGTCCTTAACCTTGACCGTGATGTCTTAAAACTAACAGCGGACTGTGGAGTTCTTAAATCCACGGACTATGAGGTCCTTAACCTTGACCGTGACGTCTTTAAACTACGATACCTTGAGAGATCCCTGACTCCGTGAAACACGGATAAGGATGATCACATCCGGCACTTGCAGGCCATCACGGCCTGTAAGGAAGAAAAACTCTCTTGTGAGATCCTTACGACTCTCAAGGGAAAACCTGCTTAAGGATCCTCACGATCTTTAAGAAGAACTCACACCTACGGGATCCTCTCGACCTGTAGGGAGAAAAACTCTTTATGAGACCCTCGTGGCTCGTAAAAAGCAAAAGTCTTAGGGAGCAGATCTTAACCCTGAGTCCCGAACCACTGCTGTCCTGCAAGAAGATCAAGATAGAATATCCACAGAATACATTCAATGAAAAGGAGACACACCATTTAGAAGAAAAAATGTATCTTTTATTCATAAACCAAAATGAGGACAAAGTACAATTTATGAAAGAAACCAAAAGAAAATACTCTCATCCATGAATATGTACAAAAAGGAAGGAAAAGATACAAATGTCTCAAGCCGGCGGGCGATTCAGCAGCTTGGTCAGCTCATCCTGCTTTTGCTGAGCCACGGCTTCATGACGCAAAATCTCCAGAAGACGAGCCTCCGCTTGAGCTTGCTGAGCCTGATACGAAGCGAGCCGGGCTTCAAGCTCTTTCTCAGTGGCCTTATGAGCCTCAACTCTCTCACGAGTGAACGTGACAGCTTTGTCTCGAGCCACCACTTCTTTGATGAACTCCTGAAGCAACCGTCAGAGTTCATACACTTGGTTGGCCCTGGTAATAAGGGTAGCGCGAAGCTCGCTCAGCGCCTTGGAAGATAGCTCCCTCTCCGAAAATTTATGGCCGAGCCTTTTTCTCGCATAACGATATGTTCGCTACGTGGCCACATAAGCTCGCTTTCGTGACCGCGGCCTTGCAAACATGACATTTACAAGACCGTATAAATGGGCTTCCAGCCGACGGGAATTGTCGATCTAAAACGCGCTCATGTCACCTGACGTGAAAGGCAACAAGAAGGATTTCCGACATATTTCAAGCATGCGTTCGCAATCATATGAGTATTCAAAAAAAAATATATAGTAACAGCATTTGCAATTGCATGAACATTCATAATGCCAAAAAAAGAAGGGGTCTGATGTGCAGGAAAGTGATGATAGCATTTGCAATTAAAGAAAGTTCTCACGAGAAGAATCCAAAGTTTATTTATGCAAGCGGAAACATACATACTAATACCAAGCCTACATCGAAGTTCTGCATAAAGCGTAAAAAGGAGAGACTAATTTAAAAAAAATGGTCTACGCTAACGAAAAAGGTCACCAAACATGGGATCAACGGCACAGGGGTTAACGAAGCAAAGGACAAAATTCTCCATCTCTCTCTTTGCTTTCTCCAGCACATCAAAGCGACGGTTCTCACGAGGAGTCGCTCCCCATCGATTGGCGCCGTGTTCGTCCGCGAAAGCAAACATAATAGCTCGCCGGGCCTTGATCTGGCCCAGCAGATGAATCGAGCAATCCTTCAAGACCTGAGTAATCAGACACGCTTCATGAAGGCCCTCGAGCTTCTCTTCCTCCGCATCAAGCATCGCCAGGGTCATCTCTGCTGGGTGAGGAGGAATGTCGGCAAGCACGGCCGCGAGAATCATCTGGAGCCAGAGGGAACCCATCGGGAGGGGAGACCCTCTACGGATCGAGAGCTCGTGCATGGCCGAGTCACATTCGTTGTCAGAAAGGAGGGGGTCCACCAACCGAGCAGCAAAGCGGGGGATCATCTCCTCAAGAGGAACTTCCCACGGCTGTCGACGAGCATGAGGGCGATTACAAGCCATGGCACTCGTTTCTCCCTCAAGAAAAAAATATATATATGATATGAATCTCTCTGTGAAAGGAAAAGAAGGCTATAGCCTCATATATAATGAAGTGCATTAAGTGCTGTGCGCGGAAGATCTTGCATGGTGAAATTATTTCCAAGGCCTAAAAAAGGGAAAGGCACCGAAAATCAAGGAGATGGAACTATTTCCAAGGCCCTTTTTCTGCACCTAACATTGTGCACTGAAAATATGGCATGAGGAAAATCTTGTGAACAGCCACATCAAGGGATCCCACGTGTAGAACACGTGAGGCCTAAACCTGATGTTCAGTTAAAAGGAAAATATGGAGTGATACCCTGCATGTTAAAAAGCACAAACAACAATAGTAGCAAAATAATAAAATCTCAGAGAA
The DNA here is from genome assembly GCA_030015575.1 of Agapanthus africanus. Taxonomy (NCBI): domain Eukaryota; kingdom Viridiplantae; phylum Streptophyta; class Magnoliopsida; order Asparagales; family Amaryllidaceae; genus Agapanthus; species Agapanthus africanus. The sequence goes on along the minus strand of CM057343.1, from coordinate 503,674,057 downwards.
AAAGCATGCAAACATACAAGGACACAACAAAACTTATCATCCAGACTTCAAGAAGGCGATACAAAATAAAAAGGAAAACTTTTACAATGGTAAGGCTTCAGACGCGGGGCATGGGTTGAGAAACTCGAAATTAACTTTATTCAAGATCTTCCAAGCATTTCGAACCTCCCGAGTATGCTTTCTCTCACGGTCACAAGCATCGGGGTCCCCGCGGATGTCCTCTACCCTCCGGTATGCGCCCAATATGGCTGATTGCTGAAAAATCTGATGAAGGAGATCGATGAGATTATCCCGCCTTCTCTTTGAGATCAAGCCCATAAGGTACACCGAATGCACCTTATCCTCGGCAGTGTCCAAGGCCCCGAGCGGTATGCCAGCGCAAAAGAGAGGAAGTGCCTCCCGGATCGCCAGCACGATCAGCCTCAGAAGAGAAGAGCGACGGGGGAGTAGCCTATGGTTGTACTCGTCGAAGCGGCTCATGATCTCGGCACACTGAGCATCAGTGAACTCCTGGTTCTGACTGCGGCCCAGCGCACGAATATTCCCATAGGAAATGATCTCGTCAAGACTATACAGATGGGCATCCATGGTACCTAAAATAAAAGTCATGAGATTCATTACAAAGCCCCCATTGCATTAATTGCAGGAAGAACAACCTCGGGCCAAGAGACCCCAGGAAGCCTCTGTGTGAAGAAATCGAGTTCTTCGTTGGAATTAAATTCCTTATTGAGAAAAGGGAATTAAATTCCCAGAAACATTTTTGGATGGAATTAAATTCCATGGACCTGAAACGCCATCTCCCTAAGGATCGTCTAAACCCTAAAAGACCTACAGTTTGAAGGTTAAGCGGTTTCATGTTCTTATGGAAAATATGAAGAAAAAAGGGTAAAAACCCTTGTTTTGGATTTAAAATCCAGAGAAATGTGAAGGTCCATCGTTGTCCAAGAACATTACCTGAGGAAAAAGGATTCCTTTTGAACAGAGTTAAACTCTGAAGATTGTTTCAAGACAGAGAACTAAGCTCTGAAAGCGAGAATTAAATTCTCAAAGAAGAAGTTCTCAGAAAAAGAAGATGAACAAAGTGAAGGCTCTTAAGAAGAGACAGAGGTATTTATAGAAGACAATGAAAACGTTTCGTCTCCCCAGATCCCTAGAGGAATCCAACGGTCACAAGAGGTGACAGCGTTGCACTCACGTGCAGACACGTGAGAACAACGCTGTGGGGGCATTTGTTTCCTGATTTAAAATCAGGAAAGCTTCTGGGAAAAGCTTCAAAAGAGGGTCACGTGCTTACACGTGACTAGCGGTCACGTGTTGGCACGTGACACCTAAAAACATCATCAGGGCAAGTTCAGTTTCCTGACTACGCTGAAGAAAATGGGCTTCAGAAAGAGTCACGTGTTCCCACGTGACCAGGGTCACGTGGAGACACGTGACATTTAAATGCAAGCGTCAAAGGCACACAAGTTCCCTGATCAAGTCAAGGAAAAGGCTTCAGAAGAGGTCACGTGCTTCCACGTGACCAGGGTCACGTGTTGGCACGTAACGTTCAAGACAGCAGACTCGTTCTCCAGTTGAACCAAGGAAAGAGAGAGTTCAAACAAGGGTCACATGCTCACACGTGACCAGGGGTCACGTGGCAGCACGTGACGTTTAAGCAGCAATAAGAAGACAGAGCGCAAAAGAAAGGAAAAGGCTCATTCCAAAGGGGGTCACGTGCCCACACGTGACCATAAGTCACGTGGTCACACGTGACCGGCTCTCAAAACCCATTTTGTCAAACAGAATTAAATTCTGAAGGAGAATCAAATCTTTCCAAGGGAAAGCAACTATCTGGAACCAATCAAATTAAAGATTCAGAGGTGATGAAATATCATATATCTATGGGAAAATCTCGGGTTTGGAAAGATTTCCCCTTTAAATCTAACCAAAATAACAAAGGAGAATCTCTGGATTTAAAATCCAATGGTGAATAAAATTCACCTAATAATCCAAAGGTCCAAAATAAATGATGAATGCAAATCAAATCTCTCATGAAGATTCGTCAAAAACTGATTGATTCGGCTGCTTCTCCTATAAATAGGAGCCAAGAGACACAGATATAGAGATACATACGCAGAGAAGAAAAAAAAAGGAGAAGAGCTTTGATACTTTGAAAAGACTCGGATCTTCTGCAAAAAACCCTAGGTAAGAGAGGGAAGGCCTTTTGAAAGAAAGAGAATTTAATTCTCAACAGAGTTTAACTCTGATAATGTAAAAACAGAAGAACATATTTCTTCTCTCTTTGATAGAGGATCTGCAAAGTGCACATCTCCCCTTAAGATTGAGAATTTAATTCTCAATGGGTTGAGATCCTGCCATGCAGATCCAAAACATAGAGAAGGAATGCAAGCACGAGAATTTAATTCTCACAGAACTATAGGAATTTAATTCCTTTAAAATAAAATAGGGCTTGACCCTATATCATGGGAATTTAATTCCTTCAGAACAAAAAAGAAACAGGGTTTAACCCCAATTAAAAAACCCAGTTCTGTTGAAACATCGGGAATTTAATTCCCTTAATCATAATTTAACAGAGGATGGAAGTTTAAACTCCTTAAAAACTTTTATTAGGGTTTAACCCTATTCAGCCCCTCACATATATGAGGAATTTAATTCCTACAGAAAATTCAGAGTTAAACTCTATTCCAGAATACAAAGTCTTCGAAAGGAAGTAGGAATTTAATTCCGCTGAAATTTACAGTTCGAGGAATTTAATTCCTGAAAAAAGATTAACAAAGCCTCTAAACAAAAATATATAGAGGCAAGGTCACGTATCATCACATGACCCCCCAAGAGATCTACAGAAAGTCCCTTTGAGGCAGCACCCCACGTGACCCACGTGACCCTCGGCAGAAGCTCTAATACATAGGCATCTGAATGCCCATCACGTGATGGCACGTGATGCCCTGAAAGGCATGATAATCTCAGAATAAATGAAGAGAGGGCGCTCTCACGTGCTGCCACGTGACCCCTCTTGTCTTAGTGTTTAACACTAAATTGAAACTCTCGAACTCAGTGTTAAAATACTGTTGGGCTTTAGTGTTCAACACTAATTGAAAAGCTTTATCTGCAGTGTTCAACACTGATTACCTTAGCGTTTAAACACTAATCTGAGATCTTCATTTGCAGTGTTCAACACTGATCTGTTTTTAGTGTTTAACACTAATTCGAAAAGCCTTGTTGCTGGTGTTTAACACCAATTATCTCTTAGTGTTAAACACTAACTTGTCAACCTCATTCCCAGTGTTCAACACTGACTGCTCTGTAGCGTTTAACACTAGACTTTGGCCCAATTGGCCTAAATGGATAGAGGCAAAGCCTCTCCTGATTGGACTTAGCCCAAGATGGCCATAAGTCCTCAATTGGTGATTAACTGGTCCAATGGACTCATAACACAATTAATTCGTCTTGACCCCAAATTGGGCCAAGGACTATTTAATCCACTCCGGTTCTAGGGTACATCTCTTCACTCCTTTGATACTCGGCATTGTAATCCCTCAATGTCTTCAAAGAGGTGACGGGTCCCGACGACCACACATCGATATGGACTATGGGGTCCTTAAACTCATGTCTAATGCAAATTCCTGGTTACGTGGAACGCGGATAATGTCACTCTTTGACCCCGTGGAAAACGTCCAGAGCGGAGCCTGGTCCTCGCCAAGCACGGCAGTGAACCCGTGTGAAGCATCCAGAGCACAGTGGACTGTGGGGTCCTTAAACCCATGGACTACGACGTCCTTAACCTTGACCGAGATGTCTTAAAACTAACAATGGACTGTGGGGTCCTTAAACCCATGGACTACGACGTCCTTAACCTTGACCGAGATGTCTTAAAACTAACAATGGACCGCAATGTCCTTAAACTACCCATGGACCGCAATGTCCTTAAACTACCCATGGACCGCAATGTCCTTAAACTACCCATGGACCGCAACGTCCTTAAACTAGAACAATAGAGCCCCGTATGCTCTTTTGTCGGATCTAAACGGTCCCGTTTAAGTTGATCTTAGCCTCAAAGATGGCTAACGTATCCTTAAACCTTCAAACAGAGTGGACTATGAATCCTCCCAATTAACCCTGGCTCGAGGGTACATCTCTGAACTCCTCTGACATCCGTCGTTGTAATCCTTCAACGTCGTCAGAGAGGTGACGGGTCCCGACGGCCATAAATACGATGGACCACTATGTCCCTAAACTGGAACATTAGAGTTCAAACGCTCTTTTGTCGGATCTAAACGATCCCGTTAAGTTGATCTTAGTCACAAAGTTAGACTAACGTATCCTTAACAAGCGTTTGAGTTGATCTTAGCCTCAAGTATGGCTGACGTATCCTCAAACCAAACCCCCCCAAACCCAAATCTAAGATAATACGGATTTGGACTAGTCCACGCCCTACGGGCGACGACATAACTCAGTCTCCGTAAACAATCCACGGGCAACAAAATACAAAACAAACACCCACGACACGAAGTGACCATCTGGAGAAAGAGAAAGTTGTTACCGCAATGCGGTAGCGTAATTAACTGCAGGGGCTTGCGCCTGCAGGGAAGAGCGTCCCCACAATCAAAAACCCCTCATTCTAGGGGGAATCTGACGAAGTCTGCTACATCGGACGCATCCGTCTAAACCTTCGATACATGGTGCCATAAATCAACTTGGCATCTTCGGAGAGGTGGACGGATAGCACCTATTAGCATCTGCCCCGAACCTCAGGCGAGACAGCCCATGTCTCGGCCGCCGTTCGGAGGGGAACACCCTCGTGCACCGTTAGGTTAGGTAACTAACGACAGAGCAGGGCAGGGCTAGTGCGGGTGCAAAACATAAGTAACGTCTATATAATATATCATATATACTATATACTGTATCTATCACAGAACATCACATGATCACATCACAGATATCGCAGCAGAAGAAACATATGAACCATTGGATATACCAGGACGTCCGTGTTTTCAATACGAGCCAGTATAAAACACGAATTCCACGGTCGTGATGAATAGCCAATCCCACACCCCTAGACCCCTACGAGAGCGGCAAGCAACCCTGCCAATTCTAGGGTTAGGAGACCCGTACTCGACTCCTCGAGTTGGTCTCCCACTGGACCCCAGAACCCGATTACTTATGCTCCCCTCCTTGGGTCTATCCTAATGCGGAAAAGTAAATAATATACAAAGGGTGACAGCTTCCGCAACCTGGAAGTGCCCCAATAAAAGAATATTACATACAAGTTTTTACATGAATGAAAATGAAAAACACTCATCTCACATAAAAAAAACCCCGGCTATTCGAACACGACGATCCAATATAACATATCCAGCAACACATAATATCACATGTCATCAACGTAAGTAAGTATGCATACCCCAATTGTCGTTGACGTATAGCAACGAAACCGGCGATATCGACATACTACACTTACGGTCACAGAAAAGAAAGTGTAAAACTGCAATATCTGGAATCCACATTCTCTCTCTAGACATCGTAAATGCGAAGTATCACATACCTTGTATTTCATGTCTTTTAATGTGAATTCCACACATTGCATCACATTCCGAATAAACAGACAGTATTAAAGTTTTCGAACGACCGATCAAATACCCAAGATTCACTAAAGCTCAACACTTGAGCGAAGTTCAAAAACTTGGAGTGTGACACAGTAGTAGCGGTCCAGCCGTAGAAGGGTCAAGCCAACGCCTCACATGTGGCACGCCGTACTGCCCCAAACCCTAAGGTTCAAAGGGCAGTTCAAGACGGTCACATAATCGAGTTAAGGTTTGTTGTCTTCTAGAGGGACCACCGCAAAAAGACTTGCACGTATCTTCAAAGTATTTAAACCCCGTGAAAAGTGAGCAGATGATACTCGTTCAAACACTTCACTACTTTCTAATTTACCCGGAAAAGACACGAAATCAAAATTCCGATCGAATCGACGAGTCTAAAAATATCTCCAGAATTTTTCATCACCAAAAACAGATTAAAAATACCCTAAAAATTATACTAGCAGAATTAAACATTATGGCACAAAAATTATACACTGTTAGAAGAGAACGGCCGCGGAACAGCGGCCTAAGCAAGCTTAGGCCGCGTTTCCGCGGCAAGATAGCCATATCACGAAAAAAAATTTATGCCGTAATTCTTAGTTTTTCCTGCTGTAATTTTTACATATTTTTAATTCTCAAAATAACCAGATTCTGAAAAAAGTCCAGAGAGCACCAAAAACCGTATTTTCTCGGTTCGATCGGAGTTTTAACTTCGTAAAAAGGTCGCCTAATGTTTTAGGTCGGCTCTGATACCAATGTTGGGTTAGCATAGCACCTCATGAAGGGTTTGGGAGCATCACATGAACCAAATAAGTAGTCTTTAGGGTGCTAAGCTAATGAACATAGAATGTTCCTAGAATCGATTAGGGTTTCGAAATATTTCCATATCAACATATGAAAGGAAAGCTAGGATTTAGAGAGTACAACCTTTGTAGCTCCCTACGCTAGACTCCTCGGCTACTTGGGGGTTGAAAAAACTCCGCTTGAACTCCTCGACGTCACCGATGATCCACCCGGAGTCCGCTTTGTCCAAGCTTGCGACTTTCTCCGATCAAGTGAACGGAATCAAGTTAACACCCTAAACAAGTGGGCTATACTTGTGTAGAATGGTGTTGTGGTTCTCTTTCTCACTTCAAAATCCTAACTTGTTGATTATATAGCTCACTACAAAAATCTAGAGAGCTATGAAGGAGGAAGAAGAAGATAATGGCAATATTGAAGAAGATGATAACTATATCTCTTAATGAAAATAGAAAAATATATCAATATATCTTTTCCATCTATCATCTCAAACCATGGTTGAATCATGATTGTACTAGAGTTAAAACACAAAAGGAAATTAACCAAAGGTTAAAAGGTGGGTGAGAATGGTTAGGTCAAAAGAAGAGTGTAGAAGAAAACAATAATGAACCTTTTATTTCCTTTTATGTTTAAATATAAATACAATAATAATTCATAAAAATGCCATGGTGTGAGTCTTATATTGCCACCATTTTCATATATATCCAACCATAATAAATGTATGTATGCATGTATGTATGTATACACATCCATATGTGCATGAAACTAGAATGAAAGAAAAACATACATGCATTCATACATCCATTCCAACACAAGAAAGGATTTCTAGTGAGAAACTAATGGTTAAATGATAAATCAACACTTGATTTACCAATCCGGCCATATCTCATATGACCCCTACCAAAAGCTAGCGGCCCGATCAATATACGGTATCCCATACGCGCATTTTAATCGGGTCCATGCGCATATCGCATACGCGCACCACAACGTTTCGCCTGGACTAGGAAACTCCATTGTGGGACTCTGAGACTCGTCAATACGCCGGCAGTGGGTGATGATCATATCAAGCACCCCCAAGCCGCAAGCGGTCAGCTAAACGTAACGGCCACCCGGGTATTGAGCGATCAGAAGAGAACAAGCGAACCTGCTACAACTCCCGTCGAGCCGATCGGCAACACTTCCCGTACAGTCCGATCTCCTCGTCTGATATGTCGCATATCAAGTCTAGGGGTGGTAAACGTCAGACCCCAATAACCGATAAGTCATGCCGATGTGAGGCTCATAACGGGTCGAGAAACTACTGGTAACACTTACCAGCAAATCTCTGATCAGCCCTGGCCAGGGACTTCCCTGTTACGGCCAATCGAGCACAGCGCAACATCAACCCCCAATACCGGGAGAGACGAAAACCCTCCTATCGCTCATTGCCTCCATATGACTCGGGACTGTACCCAAAGACCACCGTTTTGCATGCCCTCATGGACGTGGTAAGGTGGAGATCAAAGCACAGTGGGAATCACACAAGACTCTATGACGATCTCGGGTCTACAGACTAACCTGCACAAGTGTCACCTGAGAACTGCCATCTGACGTGAGGTATAATACCAACTGGGAGTTCTCGGCGAGTCCGTCCAGTGTACCCAGTCTCCACTGAGCACCCGTACACCATCTCTGATGTCAAACACCAATGGATATGGGATCATCCATCGCCCATCTCATGGGTCGAGAAGCATATACGCTAGTCTACACTGGTATATCGATGCTCCGTCTCGATACACCTACGACTAGGGACCTTGAAGGATGTACTTATGGACTACCATGTCCCCACTAGTATGATCTGCATCATAGTCCAGGCAGTCAAGTACACATCCTAAGGGCTTTACCAACATGTAACCATAAGACAGTTTAAAGAGACTAATATACATGTTAAGATAAAGAGTAACCAGATAGCATACTATCATATCGAGCAAGAAAGTCATCTCTATATATGTCCAAGCATCCAATATAATATACAACATCTGTACAATACTGGCCTCTAGGGCATACATACAACTAACAGGGTGCATCCCATATCACCTTTGCTCATCCCGTCACATAACAAATACACGTGTATGCAAGATTGTCTACGGACCGAAACGTCCTTAAATTAACAATAGACCGAGATGTTCTCAAACTAAATCTCACCTCAAGAATGGTAATCTACGAACCGAAACGTCCTTAAACTAACAACAGACCGAAATGTCCTCAAACTAAACCCCACCTCAAGAATGGTGATCTCTAGACTGAAACGTCCTCAAAGTAAACGTTGCCTCCAAAATGGCGACAACGGACCGTAACGTCCTTAAACTAAAACCTTACCTCAAAAAAGTGGTGATCTACAGACCGAAATGTCCTTAAACTACAACTTCGCCTCCAAAATGGCGATAAGGGGCTGAAACGTCCTCAAACTAAAACAACAGAGCCCAAGTGCTATCTTGTTGGATCTGAAACAAAAATGATCCTAACACCCTGTTAAGTAGATCTTAATCTCAAAATGGACTAATGTATTCTTAACAAAAAACCAACCGAGCCCCCAACTGCTCGTATACATTTAAGTCGATCTTGATCTCAAAACGGATCAACGATCCTTAAATAAAACAAAACCCAAATCTAAAAATATACGGATTTAGATTAATCCACGCCCTACGGGCGACAACATAAATTAGTCTCCGTGTACAATCCACGGGCAACCAAAAATAAAACAAACACACACGATACGAAGTGAACCTCTGGAGCAGGAGAAATTGGTTATCGCACTGCGATAACGTAATTAACTACAGGGGCTTGCGCTTGCAGGGAAGAGCGTCCCTACAATCAAAAACCCCTCGCAAACGAGGGGAATCTGATGAAGTCTGCTACAACGGCCGCATCCGTCCAAACCTCCGATATACGGTGCCATAAATCAACTTGGAATCTTCGGAGAGGTAGACGGATAAATTCAAATCGCATCTGCCCCTAAATTCAGGCAAGACGGCCTACGCGGTTCATCTCTATTTTCGACGGTAAACAGCGGGTCTCAGAACATTCCAAGAGCTGACCAGAAAAGTTCAGATGTTGGAGCGCTCAAAGTAGGAGTCCTCCTTTGATTCCTAAAATAACAAAAGGTCCTGGAGAAACCGAAAGGACGATAATCGCAAAGGAGGAAATTCCGACGATGCTAAATCTTTTAACACTTCGGCTAACCGAATTAAGCAAGAGATGAGCGGGCCTAATACCAACCGGCTTTGAAAGCCAGTGTTCGGAGAGGGAGGAGAATCTTTACTGAAACAGAAGCTGGATAAGGTCTATTCTTTCAGAAGGGATAAAGTCCGTAAAATATTCAAGGATACCCTAAGAAACGGTCTACACTTGCCAGAATCAAAAAGATCTCAAGAAGTGAATATGACTGTTTTCCCCAATAAAAAAGCAAAGCTCTATTCAAAATTCAAAAGGCAGCGCCTCACGTGCCTTCCACGAGGGCGCCAGCGCCAGAGTTAAAAACTCTTATATGTGCAGCGCCCGTGTGCAAAGCACACAAAAATCTTAAGCAGCGCCCGTGTGCAAAACACACAAAAATCTTAAGCAGTGCCCGCGCCAGAGTTAAAAACTCTTATATTAGAGCCGGACGTACTCCTCATGTGGGCGCTAATGTGCAAAGCACATAAAAATCTTAAGTAGCGCCCACGTGAACAACACGTGAGCGCCGGTGCCTGGTAGAATTAAATTCTACTCTCTGTTAAACAGAGCCGTTGGATCAAAGATCCAACGGAGACGATAAATTATCAGGATGCAGAATTAAATTCTGTTTAGAGGAAATATTCCTTAAATCTTTCTAAATAAGAAAGATTGCCCTCTGTAAAATAGGGTACCGTTGGATTAAAATTCCAATGGTGATTAAAGAATCACCGATCTACAAAATAAATTTTGTATAGGTAAATATTTCCCTAATCTTGTTAAAAACAAGAAAATATTTTCTGTAAAGCAGAAGTCCTTGGATCAAAGATCCAACGGTGGGTAAAATCCCCAAATCAGTTGGGATCTCTTAATGAGAGATTTCTTCGGAGCTAACCAACAAACTGCCCCTACTATATAAAGGACCCAAGACTTCAAGTTTAAAAAGGAGAGACCCCCCATAAGCTTAAAAAAAGAGAGAAAGCTTCAGAAAGAACAGAGAATTAAATTCTCGAGGAAGAAGAACTCTCTTCTTGTAAAATTAGGTAAATAAAAATAATGGAGTGCTTGGCACTCAGTGACTGGCACTCAGCGCCGAGCGCCCCACGTGCCTCTCACGTGGGCACTACAAAATAAATGAGTGCTTAGTACTCAGTGACTGGCGCTCAGCACCGAGCACCCCACGTGCCTTTCACATGGGCGCTACAAAATAAAGGAGTGCTTAGCACTCAGTGACTACCGCCCAGCGCCCCACGGGCCCTTTACGTGGGCGCTACAGAGTAAAAAGTGCTTGACACTCACCAGGCAGCACTTAGCGCCTTACGTGCTTCGCACGTGAGCGCTATAAAGAGTGCTCAGCACTAAATAAAGAGACAAAAAGGGTAAAGTGTTTAACCCTTATCGGGCAAATCCCCATGACTGAAAACCCCACATAATTATGTGTGTGCGTCAGAACTTACATAAGTGCTCAGCACTTTTTGCACAAAAAAAAAGAGACTGAGCCTAAACAAGTGCTTATCACTCCTTTTCAAACAAAAAGAGAACTGAGTGGACCAAGCCCAAGTTGGCTAGGTCCCTAACTCAGATCAACCGAGCCCATGGATTCACTACTTTCCAAACTGATCTTAGTCCCAAATACAACTATTGATCTTCCATTTGATGATATCCCAAAACGATATTCGTCCCATATTCCTCTGAGGAAATCTTAGTCTCAAAATACGACTAATGATTCCTGGGTTTACCATTAATCTTTTTTCCCTCAATTACGGGAATTGGTTTAAGGGTACATCTCTCTATACCTCTGATACATGTCGTTGTAATTCCTCAACGTCTTCAGAGAGGTGGTGGGTCCCGACAACCAACTGCTTTTTGGTGCACTTCCTAAACTGACGTGCACATCCTAAATCAAACCACATTCCAAATTGGATGCATCCCATATCATCGTTGCTCATCCCGTCACGTAACAAATACACGTGCACGTAAGATGGACAATGGACCGAGATGTCCCTAAACTAACAACGGACCGAAACGTCCTTAAACTTACCGTTGCCTCCAAACTGGCAACAGCGGACCGAGATGTCCTTAAACTAAAATATCACTTCCAAAATGGTGATCAATGGACCGAGACGTCCTTAAACTAAAATCTCACCTCCAAAATGGTGATCAACAAACCGAGATGTCGTCAAACTAGAGCTTCGCCTCCAAAATGGCGATAATGGACCGAAATGTCCCTAAACTAAGACAATATAACCCAAATGCTCTTTTGTTGGATCCGAAGCAAAAATGATCCTAAAACTTTGTTAAGTAGATCTTAGTCTCAAATTGAACTAACGTATCCTTAACAAAAAACAATCGAGCACCCAATTGCTCGTATACATTTAAGTCGATCTTGATCTCAAAACAAATCAATGATCCTTAAATCAACCCAAACCCTAAATCTAAGAAATACGGATTTGGACTAATCCACACCCTACGGGTGACAATGTAAATTAGTCTCCATATACAATCCACGGGCAATACAAATAAATAAAAACACACACGACACGAAGTGAACTTCTGGAGCAGTAGAAAGTGGTTATCATGATCCGGTAACGTAATTAACTGCAGCGGCTTGCGCCTGCAGGGAAGAGCATCCCCACAATCAAAAACCCCTCGCAAACGAGGGAAAATCTGACGAAGTCACGCTACAACGGCCGCATCCGTCCAAACCTTCGATATACGGTGCCATAAATCAACTTGGCATCTTCGGAGAGGTGGACGGATAAATCCAAATAGTATCTGCCCCCAAAATTCAGGCCAAATGTCCTGACGTCCCGGTCGCGTCTTTCGGCAATGAACAGATTCTGGCATGCCCGGTGGGATCTCTTCCTCTTTCCACTCCACACTTCGTGTGTCGTGTTCGCGAAAAAAATTGCGGTTTGCTATGGTTGCCTTTGGATTCGAGGTAGTAAGATTTGGTGTCTTGCTCCTGTGCAGAAAGAAGAAGTGAATATCAATGGCTTCCAGCTGTACCTACTGCAACGGCAACTCCCGCTCCGCCCCAACAGGAGGAGTGACATATGGGCCCAATGCGGCCTCCATCTTTTCAATGCCGGTGGGGTAGGTGACTCAAGCCACCACGGGATTGTTCTTCGGGACCATGCTCCCACCAGCAAGCTTCAGCACCCTAGTGCTACCACAGAAAGCTCCTAAGAAGTCGGTCTTCAATTAACTTGCAATCACCATGGCCCCTCTCAACGGGTCGTCCAAGTCTGCCACCTCAGTCTTCAACAGGCTGAGCCGAAGCTCAAGTGGGCCCGCAAAGGGGCTCGCGATACCTGAAGGGACTATTCCAAAATGGATATTCCTGCCCACTCTTGCTACGGAAGAAGTCATCGAAAGAGCTTCCCCTACCAGAAAGTCGACCTTTGAAAGATTGGCCGTTTACTGACATCGGTCTTCGACAGGCTAGCACCAGCAGCAGCCCCTAACCAAAGCAGGGGGCATGACGGAGCCGCTTCCACAACTGAGGTGGTCCCATCCGTAAAGCATGCTCGACGTCACCACTGGCGCCGAGTGAGAAGAGCAGGGGGAAATCCCTCTCCGAAATCACCCCACCAGCCCCAATGGTGGAAGTTGACGCTGCTGTTCCAACTGGGAACTGCTTTGATCTTCTTAAGAGGGTGTGCAAGAACTCTCCAACCACGGTGCTGAAGAAATCTCCACTTCCTACTGAAAATATGACACAGGCAAAGCCGGAGCAGCCCCCTCAGCGGCTGTCCTCCCAAATCCACAGGGTCTAGCGGAAAGTCCAAGATTCTGTGATCAATAAGAACTACTCTCGTCAACCGGAGAAAATGAAGGTTTGACAAGAGGAAAGTCATCCCTCCACCATACAGCGAGGGACTTCTTTCACACAGGCGCCTGCTACAACGGCTCCTACAACTTCAACCTCCCACAAAAAAAGAAGGCCGGAGAATCTCCCACCACCGGCGGCAAATCCCAAAGGTGATGGATCCAGACGCCCCAAGTCTGGGGGTATGATCGTGCACACGGTTTACATGGCTTCCGGGAAAGATGAAAGCTGTGCTTCCATGGGTCATCGACTACAAAATCGGTCGTTAACAAATGCTCAGGAGCAACAACAAAATCTCCAGGAGATACTGACGAAAATGGCAGCACTCACCGGACAGAAAGAAAGTCCGGAGTTAGCATCAGAACGGCGCCAGGAGCAGGAGACCGATATAGAGTTCCTGTGAAGGGTGCTTGAAAGAAAGGATAAGGAGGCCGCGGAACATGCTGCTAATATATAAAAAATGGCGCTTTTATTCCAAGATATGGTTGGAATGATGATCCAGCCAGAACCTCCAGCTGATGACCCGCCGATAATCATCAAGGATGGCAGAGGGGAAACATCAAACCCTCTTCCAGCTTTATCAACAGCCAGAGAGGAAACGATCTCCAAGGCTGTCCTTGATGATTACATAGCTCAACAAATCCGAGCTCATCAAGCGAGTGAAACGGCTGGCCAAGTCGTCAGAACTGGACGACCGTATCCAGGCTGGTATGATCAAATCAAGTACCCGTCGGGATATACGATCCCTAAATTCCATGTGTACAAGGGGACAGGCAATCCTCATCAACACGTGGCTCAGTTCAGAGCTTTGTACGGCAATACTGGAGGCGAAGACAAATTGCTGCTTCGCCAGTTCGTTAGCAGCATGTCGGAAACAGCATTCGAATGGTACTCGGAGCTCCCAAATGACTCCATCAAAACATTCACGGAAATGGAACTGCTATTCACGCAGCGATTCGTCAGCGCAAGCGAGCGCACCCCAATCACGGCATTAATCAATGCCAGGGTGAAGCCAGGAGAGACCTGGGTTCAATATGCAATCCGATGGCGGAACCTCTGGTCAAAATGCGAACAACGCATCAAAGAAGCTCCTGCCGTGGGCATGTTCATAGGGACTCACGATCCTCAAGCGGCTGTGTCCCAGTTCATGACGTTCTTTAAGCCGACCACCTTCCAGTCTTTGATCGACAAGTTGGCCCAAATGGACCAGAAAGGCCACGGACCTTCCTCTTCAAAAATAGACCCTTGGAATGCAAAGGGTAAAGGGAAAGCGGCCTTCGTTGCCAACACTCAACAGCAACCGAGTGACCCGAAATCGGTTGCTCGCCAAAACAATGCAGCCCGCGCCAATCCCTGGAAGAGAAGTTAGGACGTGCTTACTCGTTCCCCCATGATAAAATGAGGAGATTGTTTGAATTGGCAATGCGTAAACAACTCATCATTCTGCCGGACCCAAAACGTTCACCGCAGCCCGGTGACGTCAACAACCCCAACTATTGCTTCTATCATAGAATGGTGAGCTACCCAATCGAAGATTTCTACGTCTTCAAAAATTGGATCGAGGACCAGTATCAACGGGGGAAATTTGCGCTTTTTGAGAACTGGAGGGTGAACCTGCCACAGAAGCATGCTCCTAAAAAGGTGGACACGCCGGGGGCATCATGCTCATTTATGGAAGAAGCTCCGTGGGATGTTTTCCTTTCAGCTAAAACCAAAAGAATACTGAAGGATCTTCAAGCATGTCCGGCGATCAGGTGGAAAAGCCTGTTGGAGCCCGAGATCATTGAGGGGATGCTGAAACCGCGTCCCACACCAAAAACAGCTAACGATGGGCAAAACACCCATGTCAAGCCTTCAAAGTCTTCGAAGGGAAAGAAGAAGACCAAGAAGCCCGTGTAGCCTGACGACAAGCGCACGGACCTACAAAAGTATATCGACCGCTGGAGGAGTACAACCAGAACACGTGGACCCCAGTCACCCTCGAAGAGTTTCTCAACCATATACTTGAGAACGGAGATAGTAACGATGATGAGGGAAATGACTCATCGGGAGAAACCGAAGATTATGTAGCAAGTTGCCACATGGTTTCTCATTCATTGTTAAATAGAGAAGAAGCTCCCTCGGTGTTAGAAAACAACGCAGAGGAATGAGGGCAGGATTGGTGCCAAAATCCCCGGAGCTGCCAGAAGAGCAAATTGACAGGCTGCTAAACGAAGCTTTTCAAAAGAGCAGAGCTGGCCGAGAACGTGAAACGGCCATATACGAAAAGGCCAAGCGTCAGCGTCAGGATGAACAAGCTGCGGCAACGAGGAGTCATAAAGTACTCCGACCATACCAAAGCACACATGCGGCAAACAAGATCAAAATCAAGACAGAGAAGCGGTTCTCCAAAGCCCTGTCAGTGGGAATGAAGTTGCCACCTTTCAGGGGAAATATTCCCGGGGCCACATGCCTCAATGGAGAGGTTTCACATCCAAACTACTACCTATATCATCGGAGGGTCACCCACCCCACCGAAGAGTGTAATGCCTTCAAGAAGTGGTGGCAAGGATACGTTGCTCACCGACAACACTTCAAGCGGATGAAGTGCAAAGCTTGTCAATAGCAAAGAAGCGCGACAGATGAGCGTGAAGGAACGGCTGGCAACTGTCATATGGTTGATACCAGTTCGGCAAAAGGAAAATCCCAAGTTCTTACATTCGGAAGCGATTCTGAGGAAGAAATAACCCTCGGCCCTTTCTTCAAAGAATCCACCTCCGGAAAAGAAGAGGAGGAGAAGAACTGCGAGAACATTCGGCTGCGTAACCGTACGTTGCCTGAAAAGAACCTTAGGCCTACGAACAAAGGTTCGAGCAAAAGAGACAAGGGGAAGGAAAATGTCCCTGAGGAAATTGCCCTCGATGATAGAGTTGTCTAAGAGCTCGCAGCCAAGGACCCGCCTAAGAAAAACAAGATGGATTACAATGTTCTGGCATATTTGAGGAAGATACCCTCACAACTGAGCATACTGGATGCTTTCCTCCTGTCCAAAGAAGCAAGAGATTCTCTGATCAGGGCATTACAGGAGCCCGATCAATTCCAGGCTTTCCTTGCTGAAGAAAAGATAAAGGACGAGCTGGCAGAGGTTCATACAGCTAACATTACATTCGGCGATGAAGATCTCCTCCTCGGAACCTGCGATCACAACCGTCCTCTATATGTCACCGGGTACTGCCACGACATCATGATAGGGAAGATCCTGGTCGACAATGAGTCCCCCGTCAACCTTCTCAACGTGAAGGTGCTGAAGAAGATCTGCATGAACGTTCATCACCTGGCTCGGGATAAAATTACCATCTTCGGGTTCGATTCACAGTCATCACGGATGCTTAGGTCCGTAATATTGACATTATGCTTTGGGCTTCTCGTCACTGACATCAAATTTCATGTCATCGGCGCCAAGACTTGCTATAACGATCTGCTCGGACGGCCTTGGTTACATGAGTAGAACGTCATCCCTTCTACACAACACCAGTGTATGAAGTATTTCAAAGACGGCCTCGAGTACACAGTTATAGGGGAGCTAAATCCATTCTCCATAAACGAAGTTCGAAAATATGAAGACGCAAAGTACTTCCTACCAGACATCAAAGACACGGAAAGATGTCATAAGCCGGAGAATAAACAAAAAGCTGTCACCACTATCATGATCTTTGGGAGCGATATCGAGAAGGATGAAGAGATTGTCTACTCGTGGCAACCCCAAGGCAATAGGCTCGGACCATCTATCCCTATTTTGGTCTTCGGCAGCGAATCTGAGGACGAGGCCAACGCAGTGTTCTCCGTCTGCCCGTCAATGCAGAGCTTCACTGGAGCTGATCAGAGAATACAAATTATGATGGTTCCGCAGCGGCATTACTAGGAACTTGATGCGCTTGATACATACGGCGTGCAAAAGCTGCAGACCTTCTACGTCCCTCTAGGCGAAGAGGTGAAAAGGCGATCATTTTCTACCAATCTACGGAGACTAAAGTGGAAAAAGAAGTCTGTCATGGTGCCGATTTTGCGTTTGACAGGCTTCAACCAATCCGTCTACCCAGATATTACACAGAGGGATTGAAAAGGGTATTAAGATGCTAAGGTGTACCCTTCAAACAAACCGCTCGACAAGCCCAGTTCTACAAAAAGATTTGGGACGTCCCTGGAACTTAGTGAAAGATGCCCAACGGGAGAATGGAGACGATTGGGCTCGGATACGTTCGGTCAAATAAATGAGAGCGATTCTATAGTTGCCGTGTCATATATAACTCCGATGGAGAAGGGAATGCTTTTCTAGATAGCGCTGATATTGAACCAGAGAAAGATCCCACTGTAAGATCGTCATGTCCGTCGTTCGAGGAGCAGGTTTCCAAGCTAATCAGTGAATCCGGTCAAAAGATTCGGTATGACCACAACCGCGAAATGGCCATTTACAAAAAGGCTAGGACTCAACGTCTCATTTAGCAGTCTACGGAAAAGGAAAATTGCGATGCCCTTCATCCTCAGCCCGCTGTACGTTCTCACGACAAGAAAAAAGACCGACGCAGAGGCAAAAATAAGGTGAAGAACGAAAATGACGATCGGAAACAGGGAAGCGGATCCAAGAAGCCACGCAATCAAGAAAAAGTCAGCTGGAATCCGTCTTTTATAAAGAAGATGGGTCGGGAATACTCTTTCATTCAAGACAAGACAAGACAAGAAAAATATTCAACCTTATCATGAAGTATCAAATGATGACGCTCCCAGAGCCTCGGTACCCCGAACAAATAAATGAGGTCCATCACCCAGATTATTGATCCTATCATCGAGCAATAGGACATCCTCTTGAAGACTGCTTCACCTTTAAAGACCAGGTCGAAGACCAATATCAACAGGGCATGTTCGCTTTATCCGACAGCTGGAGGGTGACCCCAACGCAAAAGCATGAGCCAAAAAGGACCTATACTGCGAGGATATGACCATTTCAACATCAAGAATGGAAGCAAACTCGTACCTGCCATGTGATAACACTCTCGAAGGAGTAATGGCACAAGGCTATGGATGACCTTTTCAAGTGCTTCGCAAATGAAGACGAGGATGAAGTGATCTCAGAATTTCCACCAGCACCAAAAGAGCTGGAAGATGGGATACACACTATGGTGGATAACCTGAGAAAAATAGACTTGGGGACGAAAAATAAGCCGAGACCCACGTTCGTCAGTGAGCTGTTGTCTAAAAAACAGGTGGCCACACTAAAGGATGTGCTTATGCAATATAAAGACTGCTTCGCATGGAACTATTCCGAGATGCTGGGACTAGATCCAAAAATAGCGGTGCATAAACTGGCTATATCGCCGGACGTCAAGCCGGTCAAACAGGCACCAAGAAGAATGCGGCTCGAACTCGAGATGAGTATCAATATCGAAGTCAAGAAACTAATTGACTCCGGCTTCATTCAAGAAGTTCAGTATCCCGACTGGATTGCCAATATTGTTCCAGTGTTGAAGAAAAATGGGACAGTGCGCATCTGCGTGGACTTTCGGGACCTTAACAAAGCTTGTCTGAAGGATGACTTCCCACTACCTGTTACCGAGCTGATGATCGATAACACGTCCACTCATGAGGTCTTCTCCTTCTTGGATGGATCTTTAGGCTACAATCAAATAAAAATGCATCCTGAAGACCAAAGGCACACCGCCTTCCGAACTACGCTAGGCATATTCTTCTATAAGGTGATGCCCTTCGGTTTGAAGAACGCATGTGCTACCTACCAGAGGGCCATGACGAAGATCTTCAATGACCTCATACATGAAATTGTCGAATGCTATATTGATGACCTTGTGGTGAAAAGAAAATCGTACGAGGAGTACTGGGAATATCTGAACATAGTGTTCCAGCGTCTTCGGAAATACAATCTAAAGATGAATCCTCTGAAATGCGCGTTTGGAGTCTCCTCAAGAAAATTCCCAGGGTTTATCATACGACACCGAGGCATCGAAATAGACCCATCAAAGATCAAGGCGATTATGGAAATGCCCACGCCAAGAACTCTTAAACAACCGCGGTCTCTCCAAGGAAAGCTCGCGTATATCCGGCGGTTCATAGCCAACCTCTCCAGCAAATGACGCCCCTACAGCCATCTAATGATGAAGGGGACCCCGTTCGTTTGGGATCATAAATGCCAAAGTGCACTGGACGAAATCAAGCAATACCTGCAGAACCCGCCGATACTGACCGCTCCAGTCAAAGGAAAGCCCCTCATCCTGTACACAATGGCCCTTGAAGGTTCTCTAGGCGTGCTATGGGCACAGGAGAACGATCAAGGAAAGGAGAGAGCTCTCTACTATTTGAGTCGAGTTCTCCTGGGGGCAGAAAACAATTACTCCCCCATCGAAAAGCACTGCCTGGCACTGATCTTCGCAGTAACGAAGCTCAGGCACTACACTTTAGCACATGAGTTCCATCTCATATAGAAGGTGGATCCCCTTAAATATCTGATGTCAGGGGCCATTCTAACAGGAATGCTTGCTAAATAGGCCCTCCTCTTGATGGAGTTCTCGATAACGTATCGACCCCTCAAGGCAGTGAAAGGTCAAGCCATCGCCGACTTTCTCGCTGAGCATCCGATACCAGCCGATTCTCCCTTAAATTGTGAATTGCAAGACGAACACGCGTTCGACACAATCGAAGAGGGAGGAAGGAAATAATGTCCAATGGGAACTCTACTTCGATGGAGCATCTTCCATGAAGAAGTGGAACCATAACATCCCTATAATCAAAGCCGGGGTGGGCCTCATCTTCGTAACTCCGCAAGGAGGGATAATGTGTTTCGCCCTTTCCTTAATGGAACTAAGAACAAACAACGAGGCTGAATATGAAGCTTTGATAGCGGGTCTTGAGATCGTTGTCGATATGGGAATCGAAAACCTCCTCATATATGGAGACTCCTAGTTGGTCGTTAGCCAAGTAAACGGCGACTATCAGACGTGCATGCCAGAGTTGATAAAATATGGCAGGAGAGTGCAGAAATTTCTGACACAAATCCCCTCCTGCATCCTAGAAAGCATACTACATGCGGAAAATAGCAAGGCGGATGCATTAGCCAAGCTTGCTAAAGAGCTGGCTGACGAAAACCTCGATGACGTAAGGATCGTTGTGCAAAGCCGCCGGGTTCTCGCGCCGGCAGAAATATCTTCAAAGGATTCAATGGAGCCATCTGAAGAAAATGAAACGACCAAACAAGCGGTCCTCCGAATAGAAGATGAAGAAAAGGTCAAGGATTGGAGGGAAGTCTTCATAGACTACTTCAAATCCCATCGAACGCCAGAAAACGTGTCATCAAGACATCAGCTCATGAAACGGGCTCTGTCTTTTGCCTTCGTCAATAATACTCTATACAAGAGGTCGCTCGACTGTCTGTGTCTAAGGTGCTTGGGACCAGAAGAAGCAAAGAGGGTCGTCCAAGAAACTCACGACGGACTCTGTGGTTCTTATCAAGCCGGGCCAAAGATAAAGCTGAAGATCAAAAGAATGGGTTACTATTGGCCCACAATGATTCAGGACTGTCTCGAATATACGAAGCGGTATCGCTTGTGCCAGATCCATGTGACTTCATCCACCAACATCCAAATCCGCTACACCCAACGGTAGCCAGCTGGCCGTTCGAAATGTGGTGAACCAATATAATTGACCCCATTGAGTCGTCATTATCCAAAGGACACCGGTTCATATTGGCAACGACCGACTACTTTTCTAAGTGGGAAGAAGCAGTACCACTAAGGGAGGTGAAGACGGAGAATATTCTCCATTTCTTCACGACACATGTCATCTACCGGTTCGGCACTCCGCAACGGAAAATCTCGAATAATGGTCCAGCCTACAGGAGCCATAAAATCAGCCGCTTCACAGAACAACATAAAATCGACTGTAGATACTCCTTTGTCTATAATCCCCGAGCCAACTGTAGGGTTGCTAGGCACACGCACAAGGGTCTACGAGGCATCAACCATGCCCGATTAAAATTTTAGCCGTGCCGAACAACCCAAAGCCGGATCTTTAAACTAGAGTTTATGCGAAAACTAGCATGTTAAACACTTTAACACTAAGTGAGAGAGATTACAACCTTTGTAGATCCGGTCCTTCACTTCATAAGCTCCGTGTTGAGGTCCCTTCGCTGCGATCATCGTGTTCCGGACTCTCGAGAGGTTCCACGAAGAGAAAGATGCAGTCTTGCTTCCGATCTTCGATAACATAGATGATCTACCTTGAAGTTTCATTAACACAAGCTAACACTCATAAAATGATGTGAACACCCTCATCTAAATGGCAAGGGTAGATGAGGATGATGAAGTAGGATTTTTGCTCTCTTTTATTTTCATTTACTCACTCATTTTTCATCACCTTGAAAAAGCTAGAAAGCTTTTTCTATGAAAGAAAGAAGGAAGAAGATGAACAATCAACATGAAACCTTTTGTTATCAAAAATGAAAGGATAAATATGATGATTAATGCAACCATGGTCAACTAAACCCATGTAGAGAATTAACTAGGGTTAAGGTTTGGGTTAGGTCAAGGAATGAGTCATAACAAAATATCTTTCACAAAACAAAACTAAACCTTCTAGAATCATCTAGAAAGCATTAACCCAAATCAAACCCTAATCTTTTTTAAACTCCACTAAACATGTTGCATTAGTAATCATATCATGTTACAATATTATATATCACATATATAATATTTATCGTAACAAAATAAAATAATACAATTAACATATATCGCATATATATCAATGTATTACCCGAGTGAGAAAAAGAATCTTTTAGCGAGCTAATATTAGTTAATGTAATTTAATATATCATATGTATTATTATACATTAAATTATCGAATCAACACTTGATCCGACAATCCGGCTATATCGCATGTAACCGACTAATATTTATCCGTACCGATTCATCGAATCAACACTTGATCCGATGACCCGGCTGATATCAAATATCGCGAGAATCCAATACGGTATCACATACCGCATTATCCTCGGTCCCGCACATATCACATACGTGCCCCTACTCCGTTTTGCCTGAGTCAAGAAACCTCTGTGTAGGACTCTAAAGAATTGTCAATACGCCGGCAGTAGGTGATGATCATATCAAACACCCACAAGCTGCAAGCGGTCAGCTAAACGTAACAGCCACCCAGGTATTGAGCGCTCAGAAGATCAACAAGCAAGCCTGTACATCCTTCTGTGAATCCAAACAGTAACACTCCCGTACAGTCTGGTCTCGTCGTCTGATATGTCGCATATCTCGCCTAGGGGTGGTATACGTCAGACCCCAGTAGCTTGATAAGTCGTGTCGATATGAGGTCTATAACAGTTCGAGAAACTACTGATAACACTTACTAGTAAATCTCGGCAACCCTGGCTAGGGATTTCCGGTTATAACCAATCGAACACAGCACAACATCAACTCCCTATACCGGGAGAGACGAATCCCCTCCTATCGCTCATTGCCTCCATGAGATTCGGGACTGTACCCAAAAGCCACCTTTTTGCACGCCCTCTTGGACATGGTATGATGGAAATCAAAGCACAGTGGGAATCACACAATACTTTATGACGATCGTGGGTCAACAGACTACTCTGTACCAATGTCACCGGAGAACTGCCATCTGACGTGAGGTATAATACCATCTGGGAGTTCTCGGCGAGTCCGTCCAGTGTACCCAGTCTCTACTGAGCACCCGTACACCATCCTTGATGTCAAACACCGATGGATATGGGATCATCCATTGCCCATCATATGGGTCAAGATGCGTATCGCTAGTCTACTCTGGTGTATCGATGTCCTGTCTCGATACACCCTCGACTAGGAACAGTTATAGGATGTACTCGTCGACTACCGTGGCCCCACTAGTATGATCTCATCATAGTCCTAGTAGTCGAGTACATATCCTAAGGGTTTTATCAACATGTAATATAGACACAATCAGAGTACATGTTAAGATAAAATACAACCAGATAGCATACTATCATGTCGAGCAAGAAAGTCCTCCCTATATATGTCCAAGCATCCATTACAATATACATCGTATGTACAGTAATGGCCTCTAGGGCATACATATAACTAACAATCTCCCACTTGCACTAGGGCCATCTGTTGTGGTATCACATACCCAACAATTAGCTGTGGTTGAAGTATCTCATACTCAACCATCCCATAAAAGTCTCTACTGGGAAAAAGGCCTTTGTGAGTGGATCCGCGCTGTTATCTTCTGTGTTTGCTCTCCTAACCTCGATCTCCCTGGAGATCAACCATCTCCATGATTAGGTGATACTGCCTAAGAATTATATCTGGATTTCTGATGGGATGGTAGTTCCTTGGCTAAAACCACAACTCCATTGTCACACAATGGTAGGAATGAAGTTCATCTCATGAACTTATATATATCCAGACTGCCTCTTTGGTAGCATCCTTGGTAACGATGTATCTAGCCTTTAATCGTCTAGTAAGTCACGGTATCTAGCTTGGAACTCTTCCAACATACCGTCCCTACACTGACGGTAAAGACAATGCCTGCGACTGACATTCAGTCGTCCTTATCACCCTGGAACCTTTCCAGTGATTCTCCCAAGGATCGGTTGATACCATCTCACTACAACTAGTGAGTATCCTAACATCCAATTAGATCCATCTCATAAAACCAAAACCCAGGATTTAGTAGGTATCAATTTGATCCTATATGGAGAATCCTTGTGATAAGTGGAGATTGACCGAGCGTAGCATAGAAAACTCCTTCCCTATCAAGAGTATGTCATCCACGTACTCTACGAGGATCATCACCATACTTTCTACTACCTTTATGTATATACAAGGCTCATCTACCATTTTGATGAAGTCAAACTCTTTGACTACCACGTCAAAACAGATGTTCCAACTCCGCGATGCCTGCTTTATCCTATAAAGCATCTTGCTCACGTTTCCGCTGCTCCCACTGTCCGCGAAGCCCTATGGCTGTGTACTTATAGACGCTCTCTTCTAAAACATCATTTAGAAAAGCAGTCATGACACCCAACCACCAGATATCGTAGTCATGGTATGCAGCCGTGGCAAGTAGGATCTGGATGGACGTAAGCATAGCTTTGAAAGTCTCAACTTTTCCATGTACACCAAGTAATCTTCTCAAGATATACTTGCTCCTGATGGGGATTTAACCCTTCAGATAAAGCAACCAAAGTCCATACTTTGTTGGTGTATAAGGATTCTATCTCAGATCGATAAGCATCCAGCCATTCTTACAGAGTCCCACTCCTGATGGCCAGCTCGAAACTAGTTGGGCCATCATCTCATGATGCAATCCTCGTTCCCACTGTCATAGAGAAACCGAAGTATCTCTCAGGTGGGTGAGGAACCCTACTAGATCGGCGGAGAGGCTGAGGTTCGTTGGTTACTATTGAATCCTTTGGTTCTATCAAATCATCTGCTATAGTTTGTATAAATGGAACTCCTTCCAGTTCTACCTCATGACCGCTAATTTCTTCACAAAAAATTCCCTTTCACAAAGGTGGCATGTTGAGAAACAAAACATTTTTGTTCCTCGGTTAGGTAGAAGATATTCCCTTGCATATGCTTGGGATATCCAACAAACTTCTACAGATCTGACTTTGCCTCAAGTTTATCCGGATTATGCTTTTTAGACATAGGCCGGACAACCCTAAATCTTAACAAACTTAAGATATAGGCTCTTCCCTTTCTATATCACATATGAAGTGGTAGGCAACTAATTTGATTTGAACCCTATTCAATAGGTATGCAGCTTCTCAAGCGCATAACTCCCAAAAGGAAATAGGAAACCCAGTAGTACTCATCATAGAGCACACCATATCACATAGGGTGCTATTGCTCCGTCCCGATATACCATCGTGCTTTGGTGTATACGGAGGAGTAATGCTGAAAGAGAATCTCATTCTCCTTTAGAATAGTCCAGGATCTCCGTGCTCAAGTATTCTCCTCCTTGATCTCATCAAAGGATATAATACTTATACCCGTTATTGGTTCTCTACTTCTAATTTATATTCTGTGAATATCTCAAAAGCTTTGGACTTGTGTTTCAACAGGAACATATGTCTGAATCCTGAGAGATCATCAAAGAATGTAATGAAGTACAAAGAACCGGTCTTGGCATGTGTAGACAGGGGACCTTCATACATCAGCATGTATTAATCCCAAGAGTTCACTAACTCTTTCTCTGTTTCCAATAAACAGAGCTATGGTCATCTTATCTTTGTGACATGACCGGAAAGTTTCACAAGATGTAAATTCAAACAAATTTAAATATGCATCTTAATGTAACTTCAGCTAGTCGGGTTGCATTGATATGACCTAGTCTACAATGCCTCAAGAAGGATTCGTTCATTTCTGAACTCTTCCTCTCGTGTGTTAACTGTATACTAAGAACTGTAGTTTGATTTAGAACGTCAATGCTTTTAGATAACATGCCTGAACCGATCAACTCTTGATATAGGAAATGTTCAAAACATTATCCAACAATACAAAATTATATCCTTCTTTACTAATAAAGAGACTGATATGATGTTGTATATCAGGTTCGGTATCTAATAACATTCGTTCAGAATCAATGTATTCTGGTAATACAGGGTGATAGTGGCCAACAGACTTGGCTGCAACACTTGCACCGTTTCTATCTCATGAAACTTATCACCCGTTCTCAGTCCACTACCTTTCGGTAGCCCATGTAACAAATTACATATGTGGGATCCTGATCCGGTATCTCATACCCAGGACGTAAAAGATACTGAGAAACAGTTCTCTGTAATGAACACACCCGAAGATGATGCATCAACATGCACTTTCTTCGTTTGGGCGGCACGGGAAATCTGGTATTCCCCAATTTCCTGCTCTGTCTTATAACAATTATAAGTTGGAGCGGGACCAACGTTCCCAAGCTCAGTATAACGAGCGGGTTCGGTCAATATATCCGTTTTATTATCTTGATTAAGGCGTGATATGGTCGCTACCAGGAGAGAGAGAGAAGAAAACACTCAGCGTGCGCTTTTACAAGATTAGATTGGTTATCTATTTATCTAATTAGGATGTCTCCCATTGTTTTAGTTAAATCTTCCTTCAAACCCTAAAAGGAAAGACTAGCCGGGATTAATTACACTCTACAAGTTCGCCAATCTTTCAGCCAGGCCAGTGTCGATACTTTGATGGAGGTTCCCCGTGCTTTCGCACGGACCTAATTAAAGTAAACCTCGTTTTTCTAGGGGCGTAACCCCGTTAACACCTTTCTAGACACCTACTTGATCGGCTAATTGTAATGTGTAAAACTCTCCCAGGAGTAACTCTTACTCGCAGCGGGTATCGGGATCCAACTATCTCATAGAAGGTATGCAATCTCATTGCAAATTTCAACACTTGAAATTCCCAATAATATTTTGCCCCTAGCAACTTATGACCTTGGCTAAGGTCAACAAATCATAAGTGCTAGCCAAGTTCAACCCATCATTTCCCGATTGAATTAAACCCACCTGCACGACCCTTGGCTAAGGTCAACAAAGTCGCACGACTACCCCAACTCAATCGCATCATATGTTTATACAGATAAGCACTAATCAGCTACCGCACTCTACGCCTTGGCTAAGGTCAAGAAACGCAGAACGAATACTAACCAGTACTTATCTGAAATGACGAAGGGCTACGACAGGTTTTTAAGAAAACCTTTTGCGTAATGAACTTGATATCGTTGTACAATCGAGTGATTTTAAATGGAGTGTTTTTGAGGTTTTTCTAGTTTTGCTAAAGGGGTCACTCCCAGTGAAGGGATCATCGGCCCTTTCCTCATCGAATAAGGTGCAGGATATTTCACAAATATCACTATGCAAAGCAAAAACTATGGAAGCAATCAAAAGACAAACCGAGTTTGTAGCATCTGCTAGTTTTACTAAAGATGTCACTCCCGGTGAAGGGATCTCGGCTCTTTCCTTATCGAATAAGGTGCTGGATGTTCTACAAGGAACACCGCTATGCAAAGCAAGAACAAGAGCTACCAGTTTTTAAACAAGTTTCTACAACATCTTTAGGTTTCTTTTATTTCATTAATCTCATTAATGAAGTCCCATTTTATTATACTTCACAAGCATCTCATTTGAAACGAAATCTGCAATATAACATATATCTCATATATATAATATAAACATTCATCTCTGGCAGTAATATGATCTCATCACAGAACATTGCAGTAGAAGAAACATATATGAAATATTGGATATAGTAGGACGTCCATGTTTTAATACGAGCCTGTATAAAACACGGATTCCATGGTCGCGATGAATAGCCAAACCCACATCCCTAGACCCCTACGAAAGCGGCAAGCAACACTGCCAATTCTAGGGTTAAGAGACCCGGTCTCGACTCCTCGAGATGGTCTCCCACTGGACCCTAGAACCCGGTTACTTGTGCTCCCCACCTTGGGTTTACCTAATGCGGAAAAGTAAATTATATACAACGGTGACATCATCCTCAGCCCGGAAGTGCCCCAATAAATGAATATTACATACAAATGAATTTTACATGAATGAAAAAGAAAATACTCTCATCTCACATAAAACCCCCGGCTATTTAGAACGCGACGATCCAATATAACATATCACAGCAACACATAATATCTCATATCATCAACGTAAGCAAGTATGCGTATCCCGATTGTCGTTGATGTATAGCAACGAAGCCGGCGATACACCACATAATACGCTTACGGTCACAGAAAAGAAAGTGTAAAACTACAACAGTTGGAATCCGCAACATCCTTAGACATCGCATGCCTAACCAAATGAATTCCTTAGACATCGCATGCCTAACAATTATAAACCCCGCATTTTAGTCTCATTATCGAAAACACTTTTCAATATCTAGTCAAGCAATTCAACAAGATTCCCGATAATCTGATCGAATGCTCGTCGCAAACTTTAGTAGACGGCTGCACCCCCGATGCCGTCGACGAAGTGCACTAAGGCGGAACACCGCTGCCGCGAGCATCCGAACGGATGCTTTTGGCGACGGGGTTCTCCTACAGTCACTTGGTCGGGGCTTTGGGGCGTAGCTGTCTGTTAAGTTTACCCGGCGAGTATCCGCGTACACTACGTGATTGCGACGGACTTTTGATCACATCAAAATTCCGTGGCAACCGATCATCTGAGACTAAACTGCTAGATTTATAACATTCAAATTAGTTATCTCATAACTACATGTGGATTCCAAATATTGTATCACATTCCAGATAAATAGACAGTGTTGAGCATTCCGATCGAATAATCAAACACCCAAGTTTTCCCCAATATATCTCAACACTTGAAATCAGTTTAAAACATTCATCACGTGCCACAGTACCAATGGTCCAGCCGTAGAAGGGTCAAGCCAACGCCTCACATGTGGCACGCCGTACTGCCACAAACCCTAAGGTTTAGAGGCAGTTCAAGACGGTCACATAATCGAGTTAAGGTTTGTTGTCTTCTAGAGGGTCTACCGTGTTACTTGCACGACTTAGAATGTTCTTAAACAACGGAAAAATCCAACTTTTGAAAAAAATTCCGATAGGGAAAAAAGTGTGTTATTGATATCCGTTCGAACTTTTTAACAGTTTCTAAAAATTATCCGGAAAATACTAAACGAAGTTAAATTATCCGATCGAATCAACGAGTCCCTAATACAACCCAAGAAAACTCAACACTTGAGTGGAATTAAAAAATTCCCAGAAAAAAATAATAAGAAAGGACCTAAGAAAAAATATATGAAGTTCCAGGGACTAATTCAAAATTTTGGCCGCAGAACCTCGGCCAAACCAAGGGTTTGGCGGCAGTTCCGCGGTCAAATGAGCGAATTAGTGGACCGTACTTCACAGTAATTCTTAGTTTCTCCTGCTTGTTTTTCTGAGCATTTTTAATTCATAAAAAATCACATTTTTGAAAAATATCCAGAGAAGGTTCGTGTCGGGGTTTCCGGGTTCGATGGAACTTTAAACTTCGCCTAGACTTCGCCTAAAACTCTAGCTTGGCTCTGATACCACTGTAGGGTTGCTAGGCACACGCACAAGGGTCTACGAGGCATCAACCATGCCCGATTAAAATTTTAGCAGTGCCGAACAATCCAAAGCCGGATCTTTAAACTAGCGTTTATGCGAAAACTAGCATGTTAAACACTTTAACACTAAGTGAGAGGGATTACAACCTTTGTAGATCCAGTCCTTCACTTCAAAAGTGTCACGACCCGAAAGTACGGAACATGACCGGCACTTAGAATACGAAACGTCCCGAGGCGTACGTAATCTAAGTAAGCCGAAAATCCAGAAATCCAAACCAAGAACAGTAGTGGAGTGAAGGAAAAACCATATCAAATCAACCAGTATGCAACAGAATATACAACGCTTAAAGGCGAGGATCACAACAGAAAAGGAATTCCAATCAGCAAGAAATCCACAGAAATATAACACGCGACTCTAAGGTCGAAAGAATAAACATCACTGGTCTCTATCTCAAATAAGTACATGTTTGGTTGATGGAACTTCAAGATACAACTGAAATATAATATACAATGTATAATAATGGGTACGATACAATAAACCCACCTACTAGCAAGTCACCCGAAAGAAGCAGTGCCCGCAAAGCCGTAATGAAACCTGTACGGCAAACCTGCAAGAAACTGGGGCACAACGGGGGTGAGTTGCCAACTCGTGAATAGAAAAACATCTACGAATAGAAAATCGCATGTATGATGCAATCCTAGGTCATACAATCGTAATATATAAAATCCTTAAATATATATAACCAGCAGCCTATAACAATGACTAGGGTAAATATCTAACCCAAGTGTAATCCCATATGCCCGTGTCAGTGCCTCAGGTAGCAATGTATCATATGGATGATGCATGAATGCATGAAACAGAATGCATATACTGAAGAAAACTGCTTTCATAAATTAGTGAGATTTCTGTATTTTTAAAATGAGGTATCATAATGAAATCAGCATAAAACAGTGCCTAGCATCGGCACAACGCATGAATCTCAATATCTCGATATCTCTGTATCACAATCTCTGTACCTCAATATCTCGAAATCTCAATGTCTTAAACACAATATCTAGAGCGCTGTCAGTCCAGACCGGCCCCTACCATCCATCTCATGACCACGACGGTATCCTCCGGATATCCGACGCGTCGAGTAATATCACCGGTCGGTCGTGCTCCCTTGCACAGGCTCAACGTCATCAACACGATCTTCTTGCCCCGGGGTACCGCACCGGGCCCACTATGTACCCGAAACGGTTCATCCGCCTCCTCGAATCGGGTCTCGAAATCCATCAGCAAACTCATGGTGGACGACTCATACATCAGGGGAAAACCGTATTTTTTATTTAAAAAGAGAGAAAGCAGTTTATATATGTTTTGCGGTTTTCCTCCAAATCCAGAAAATATCATGGAAATCCGAATCATCAATAGCATGTAAACCATGAATATAAGCATGAGAATCCATGAATGCAGCATATAATGAACAACAGTGTACATGAAGTGACAAGTAATAACTACAATGTCAAGCTGGCATATATGGCAAGTACACTAATATCATATCACTACTAGCTAACAAGCTAAATCAAGCAATAATATTCTCTAAGTGTACGTGACATGGCAATTACCGATGAAGATGTGTATGAGCCGACAAATAAGTGTACGTGGTATATACGCATCATCGGTAATGGTGTCGGTGTCCTAACAGCAGCATATCAATAATGGAATATGAATCACAACAGTATGCGATGCAGAGCAACAATAATAATGTGCGGGAACTAAATACTAAACACAATGATCGCTAAACTGTATCTAAAGTCATAAGAGTCATACAGCTATACCAACTATAGGGCTGAGCTAATAGGCTAACTGCAGGTAAAAGAAATCGCCTAACATCTGAGTCGATATATATATATATATATATATATATATATATACAATCGGTGATCCCGCCTCAATCATATCACATCCAATATAATATCTATGATCAGACATCCCAAATCTAAAGTGCGGATCAAACATGAAGATATAGTTCGTACGTAAATCCGTCGTACGGCATCCTAAATCTGGGTACGGGTCAATATCACATTCGTCAAATCATTCATCTGGTATTCTCTTTATCAAATATCATAATCTGGGTACTGACCTACGCCTAGTACCATGCTAACATCAACACTATAATCATGATCTGACTACTGATCAACAGTCTCGTATGAATCGATATCATCAGCGCATATCATTTCAAGGAGTATACATCGCCCAATGCGGCCTATCATAAATATCTGGTCATATCAATCATGTCATATCTCGTAACGTAATCACATGTCGATCATTTTATATATGTCACTATGCACATGGCATCATCATCCAAGACCCTCTATCATATCAGGACGTATCTCAAGTACGAATCCTGCCCTATCACCGATATCCTAATCTCAGATCAAATATCATCGACTCATCTCAATCCCAAGTAGCATCCTCAAATCCGTATGTGAACACGTGGTCCCATACCCATGTGAACACATAACTATATAGAATCCCATATATGCACATATGAAATAAGGTTGTATGCATGTATGTATGTGTGTATGTGTATGTGTAGTGCACCCACTACCCTAGGGTTTAGTAACCTTTCACCAATCCAACACACCAATATCCATCATAAACATCAATAACTCCCAAACAACATATGATAATTGTATGTGTGTATACGCATCCGTATACATCACTACGAATTGCGGGGCTGCTATACGCCATCCACCCGACTTCTCCCCATAGATATAAATCTACTCACCTTGCTTATATGTGCCGGTGCCGATGTCGCCATTTGCATCTCCAATGCCTCGACGCCACGTAGGGTACCTACAAGGATATCACACGCTAAAACACATGAAAACCATGTCGGAAACCAAAATGGTACACGCTACGCTCATAGGTAAAAACATATAGCCTCGCATGCAAACACAGCCAATAACCCTCTGCCGTGGGCGTTCGAACGCCACCCGACAGAAACGAATCACCAAATACCAAAATCCATACGAAAACAAGTCGTAAATCATGCGCCAACTCAAGAAAATCAACCCAGATTCTACCCTGATTGGAATCAGAAAAAACTAGACATACCCAGGGTCAAGTTTACAGGTAAAAGAGCTACAGAACAAATACGGAGCCCAGAACCCATGCTCTGGCCGCAATTTGCGGCCAGATGGGATTTATCTATGGCCAGGAAGTGGGTCCAGAGGCTGGGGCTTTGGGTGTTGGTTTCTATCTGCCTGCATACCTCACTGCCAAGTCAATTTTATTTTAGGGTACCTCGGGTTGTAGCAGATTCTAGAAAGGTAACAAAATCGACAAAAATGCTAAATTACGCCTAGTTGAACAGATCTGATATTTTACTGGAATCTGGGGTAGATCTAGGTTAAACTGGTCTCAACAACACCTAATTAGGCTATACTAACCATCATAACCATTACTTGGCCAAATCTCACTCAAATTTACCTAAACTAGCACTAATTCACAATATAAACACTAAATAAACCATACTATTACCTAAGTTAAACAAGCAAGGGAACAAGTTTAGGGATCATACCTCGAGAGATCCTAGGATGAAGGAGAAGAGAGGAAGGAGAAGTGGGTTGGTGCTGCTGAAGTAATACAACTGTGCTGTTGTTCTGGGCTGAAGCTGCTGTTGTTTTTCTTGGTGTTGCTGCTGCTTGAAATTTTCTTTTTTTTTTGTTGCTGTTTTTGTTGCAGCAGCAGGTGTTGTGGGAATGTTTGGGTTGCTGTTGCAGCTGATGTAGTTGTGGGATGTTGGTTTGTGGTGAAGTTGAAGTATTTGAGGTTGTGTTGATATTGTTGATGGGGTTGCTACTGATGCAGCAGAGTTTTGGCTGATATTGTTGCAGTTGCTTGCAACCTGCTCTCTCTTTTTCCTTGCTGCTGTAGCAGTTGCTACTATTGTGGCTTTGGTTGTTTTTGTGTTGTGAAGGGTTGTAGTGTTGTGTGGTGGAGTGTGAGGGTGAAAGAGGGATATGAAAGTGAAAAGAGAATGTGAAAGACAAGAAAAAGGGTTGAAGTGAATGGTGTGACATAACCTTAGAGCCTCCCTTCTCTCTCTCTTCTTAAATGTTGCATGACAACCATCAAATCCTCTCTCTCTATCTCTCTTACCATAAGTCAACCCCAACCCTAATCACTCTTAAACAAGGCCAAAACCCTTAGTTAAAACTAATTAACCTAACCAAATGGTTCAATCCACCATGGTCATCTAAGCATGGTTCAACCCTAGGCCGCCAAGAATCCAAAACATGAAACAAGTGTGTCAAGTGTAGAAAATGTTATGTGCACATTTTGCACAAAAAGCCAAAAATCCAATTAGCGATTTTTAATCACGATTAACAATAAAGTCGCATATAATTCGCCATAAAAATAGTAAAATGGTATATTTCCACAAAATAACCTATTTTAGAATTTCCATAATTTTTTCCAGAATTTTCCCCATTTATCGGTATTTAATTATACCAAAATATTAAAATATTCATTAAAAATTAATATTAAATTATGAAAATTCCCAAAAATAATATTCTATTTTTTTGAAATGTTACAATCTTCTCCCCTTAAAGAAATTCGGTCCCCGAATTTAAATTTAAAACCCCCAAATTCTAAAACATTTCAATAAAATGTCCAAGTCAACGGGGCCCCGAAATCATCAATACATAAAACGCATCGTAGCGCAATACATGTGCATGAGTAATGAGCAGATAACTCGAAATCAAAACTCCGTCAAGCATCCCGCAATCATCGGAGTCAAGGTGAAAACGCGAATGCCAAATCCAAAGCAAAATGATATACTATAAATCGGAACTATACATGTAAATATCAGATCTGTACATGTAAATATCTGAAGGAAATGCATGCCAAATTCTTTAAAGTCGATGTGCAATGCGCATAACACTGCACGGTGGCGGACGTCTTTATAAGAAAATAGCCATATACATATATATCTTTTGTTTAGTATACACGATCCGCCGTTTGAAAACAATTTAGAAGGGTTTCCTCGTTTTAAAACGTTTCGTGTCATATCGGACACGTATGTAAATAATGAGACTATAGCTCGCTTTTGGGAAATCCCTTCGATAACTATCAATGCATGCAAAACACACTCAGGTACTGTCATCTGACTAGTCCTGCTCAGTACGAAAACAAATCGCAATATCATAAAGATGTACTGCTCCATAAGAAATTAATCCCAAAAAGTGCATATGAAAACTACGTGCGTCTAGTGCGCACGGAAATCAAGATCCATAAATGTGCCATACATGCGCACAGAAACAACATCTAAGTGCATCGGGTGTGCACGAAGCATCTGTCAT
The DNA here is from genome assembly GCA_030015575.1 of Agapanthus africanus. Taxonomy (NCBI): domain Eukaryota; kingdom Viridiplantae; phylum Streptophyta; class Magnoliopsida; order Asparagales; family Amaryllidaceae; genus Agapanthus; species Agapanthus africanus. The sequence goes on along the minus strand of CM057343.1, from coordinate 503,639,207 downwards.
GGCCCACGTGTGTGCCTAACAGCAAAAACAGGTGCATCTGACATGCACGAAGAATCTCGATTTAGTGCATCTGGTGTGCACCAAATCGCATCTCATAACATGCGCCCAACATGCGCTAAAATCCAAATCCGGTGCATCCATCATGCACGAAATCATGAAATCCAACATCAAGCGCCGAACATGCGCAAAATCCAATCATGTGAAACCAAGGCACGAAAACAATATCAAGTGCAACAACTGTGCAACAAATCGTAACTACTCAATCATCAAAATCAAATCATCCGAATAAATCGCCCAACAATACTGAAAACAAGTATGGCGGAATAGTCCCGCTCAAGCACCTCCTCCAAGAATCTCCGGCCAACTGTCGTGGTCACTCATAGCATATCCCGTCGACGATCCTGAACTCTGGCCTGCTGGTGTGCGTAACATGACCACTCCTGGGTCCAAGTCTTCTCGCAATTCATTCTAGAAAGGTCCTCGTCTTCCCTGTAGGTTATCAATCTCACGATCCATCGGTTCATCGGCCCTGTCAGATGTGCTAACGGGGACGATTCCGTTTTGGCACTTCTCTGGTCATCTCTTGGTCAATCGTCGCGACCACTAGTAAAGCAGCATGTCACTGGCGTCTGCCTCTGGCTCTCTGAATGCACGTGACACATCTGATCCTCGGTGCAAATATTATTGCAGCAGTGTCCTAGAAGGAATCCTGCTCACGGTCTCTTCCAAGTCCTGTCTCTGCCTAACTGTCCGGATGTCATCGTCCTTTACTACATCTGTTTCTTGTTCCGGAGCGGCTGCATACTCATCACGACTCCTCCTAAAAGGTATATTCGGTACTATGCCTCGGCATGTGCATCGCATCTCTGATATCGGCGGAGTGGAACGTCATCATATCCAGATCTTGTACGAACCTTTTACTCCATCTTTCTCTAATGTCGACTGCTTCGGACTCGTCTCATCGTGGCTGCATGGACTGAGCTCCAACGACTATCCTCGTATTTGGAATCTCCTAAGAAATGCATCTCACCATCTAGCATCCGAATTAAGTCGAGCCATCCGATCGATTTGTCAAAACCTCATAATCCTCCAAGAGCTCAACATCTTGGGTATAGTATAATAGTATCGAGTACGTACCACAGCATCGGTGGTCCAGCCGTAGAAGGGCAAACCTAAGCCTCACTAATGGCGCCGCAGAACTGTCGCAAACCCTAAGGTTCAAATGCTTTCACACGGTCATTCAGTCGAGTTAAGGTTTCATTCTTCTAGAGGGACCATAGAATTGCCTGCATATCTTTCCGAATACTTTAAACTTAGAATAATAGGTTACTGACATTCGATCGTCTCTGTCGACTCTCAACGTCTCCGCGTGAAGTCGTCTCTAGCTGGAATCAATCTATCTGATGACCTCGCATCGGGATAGCGAACGAACCATATGTCCTAGTCATTCATCCTCGGTGACTAGCGACCTTCTATCATCCCTTAGTACCACTCGTACCGCAATAGCTCCAACATCTGGGGAAATATCTCGTCGTTCGCAGCAACAACTGGCTCACTCGTCTGCACGCTGAACCGTGCCTCAATCATCATGGATAAGCAACACTTCGACGGTCATCAAAGTCTGGCTGGCCTCTATCAATGGCTCAATCCTCTGGTGCACATCGGCACCTCCGAGTAATCTCATACAGCGATCCAACAAACGCTTGTAGCGCAAAAACACAGTACAAGACACATCTCTGCAATCGTGTGTCGCCGGAATCATGCCATGGTCAGTCCTCGTTCGTAACGAGCTCGTGCTGACCGCAACTCTAGCCGTAGCTCTCCCTGCCTGTAATCGTGGCAGCAAAACCATAACTGGTACCGATGAGGCTAGATCAGGAATGAATATAATACTGAACAAAGAAATGTACATCCTAAGGCTTCTTAAGTGGAGTGGCGTGTCGTAAATATGCCGCGGAACATACCCACGGTACGTCACTCTACTTTAGTCACATATTCCATCAACCAAGGGCCATCCTACGCTCCGAAGGTAAAACCTAACGCTCTAATACCAACTTTGTCACGATCCGAAAGTACGGAACATGACCGGCACTTAGAATACGAAACGTCCAGAGGCGTACGTAATCTAAGTAAGCCGAAAACCCAGAAATCCAAACCAAGAACAGTAGTGGAGTGAAGGAAAAACCATATCAAATCAACCAGTATGCAACAGAATATACAACGCCAAAAGGCGAGGATCACAATAGAAAAGGAACTCCAATCAGCAAGAAATCCACAGAAATATAACACGCGACTCTAAGGTCGAAAGAATAAACATCACTGGTCTCTATCTCAAATAAGTACATGTTTGGTTGATGGAACTTCTAGATACAACTGAAATATAATATACAATGTATAATGATGGGTACGATACAATAAACCCACCAACTAGCAAGTCACCCGAAAGAAGCAGTGCCCGCAAAGCCGTAATGAAACCTGTACGGCAAACCTGCAAGAAACTGGGGCACAACGGGGGTGAGTTGCCAACTCGTGAATAGAAAAACATCTACGAATAGAAAATCGCATGTATGACGCAATCCTAGGTCATACAATCATAATATATAAAATCCTCAAATATATATAACCAGCAGCCTATAACAATGACTAGGGTAAATATCTAACCCAAGTGTAATCCCATATGCCCGTGTCAGTGCCTCACGTAGCAATGTATCATATGGATGATGCATGAATGCATGAAACAGAATGCATATACTGAAGAAAACTGCTTTCATAAATTAGTGAGATTTCTGTATTTTTAAAATGAGGTATCATAATGAAATCGGCATAAAACAGTGCCTAGCATCGGCATAAAACATGAATCTCAATATCTCGATATCTCTGTATCACAATCTCTGTACCTCAATATCTCGAAATCTCAATGTCTTAATCACAATATCTAGGGCGCTGTCAGTCCAGACCGGCCCCTACCATCCATCTCATGACCACGACGGTATCCTCCGGATATCCGACGCGTCGAGTAATATCACCGGTCGGTCGTGCTCCCTTGCACAGGCTCAACGTCATCAACACGATCTTCTTGCCCCGGAGTACCGCACCGGGCCCACCATGTACCCGAAACGGTTCATCCGCCTCCTCGAATCGGGTCTCGAAATCCATCAGCAAACTCATGGTGGACGACTCATACATCAGGGGAAAACCGCATTTTTTATTTAAAAAGAGAGAAAGCAGTTTATATATGTTTTGCGGTTTTCCTCCAAATCCAGAAAATATCATGGAAATCCGAATCATCAATAGCATGTAAACCATGAATATAAGCATGAGAATCCATGAATGCAGCATATAATGAACAACAGTGTACATGAAGTGACAAGTAATAACTACAATGTCAAGCTGGCATATATGGCAAGTACACTAATATCATGTCACTACTAGCTAATATGCTAAATCAAGCAATAATATTCTCTAAGTGTACGTGATATGGCAATTACCGATGAAGATGTGTGTGAGCCGGCAAATAAGTGTATGTGGTACATACGCATCATCGGTAATGGTGCTGGTGTCCTAACAGCAGGATATCAATAATGGAATATGAATCACAACAGTATGCGATGCAGAGCAACAATAATAATGTGCGGGAGCTAAATACTAAACACAATGATCGCTAAACTGCATCTAAAGTCATAAGAGTCATACAGCTATACCAACTATAGGGTTGAGCTAATAAGCTAACTGCAGGTAAAGGAAATCGCCTAACATCTGAGTCGATATATATATATATATATATATATATATATATGTATGTATGTATGTATGTATGTATATATACAGTTGGTGATCCCGCCTCAATCATATCACATCCGATATAATATCTATGATCAGACATCCCAAATCTAGAGTGCGGATCAAACATCAAGATATAGCTCGTACGTAAATCCGTCGTACGGCATCCCAAATCTGGGTACGGGTCAATATCACATTCGTCATATCATTCATCTGGTATTCTCTTTATCAAATATCATAATCTGGGTACTAATCTACGCCTAGTACCATGCTAACAACATCACTATAATCATGATCTGACTACTGATCAACAGTCTCGTTTGAATCGATATCATCAGCGCATATCATTTCAAGGAGTATACATCGCCCAATGCGGCCTATCATAAATATCTGGTCATATCAATCATGTCATATCTCGTAACGTAATCACAGGTCGATCATTTTATATATGTCACTATGCACATGGCATCATCATCCAAGACCCGCTATCATATCAGGACGTATCTCAAGTACGAATCCTGCCCTATCACCGATATCCTAATCTCAGATCAAATATCATCGACTCATCTCAATCCCAAGTATCATCCTCAAATCCGTATGTGAACACGTGGTCCCATACCCATGTGAACACATAACTATATAGAATCCCATATATGCACATATGAAATAAGGATGTATGCAAGTATGTATGTGTGTATGTGTATGTGTAGTGCACACACTACCCTAGGGTTTCGTAACTTTTCACCAATCCAACACACCAATATCCATTATAAACATCAATAATTTCCAAACAACATATGATAATTGTATGTGTGTATACGCATCCGTATACATCACTACGAATTGCGGGGGTGCTATACGCCATCCACCCGACTTCTCCCCGTAGATATAAATCTACTCACCTTGCTTATGTGTGCCGGTGCCGATGTCGCCATTTGCATCTCCAACGCCTCGACGCCACATGGGGTACCTACAAGGATATCACACACTAAAACACATGAAAACCATGTCGGAAACCAAAATGGTACACGCTACGCTCATAGGTAAAAACCTGTAGCCTCGCGTGCAAACACAGCCAATAACCCTCTGCCGTAGGCGTTCGAACGCCACCCGACAGAAACAAATCACCAAATACCAAAATCCATACTAAAACAAGTCGTAAATCATGCGCCAACTCAAGAAAATCAACCCAGATTCTATCCTGATTAGAATCAGACAAAACTAGACATACCCAGGGTCAAGTTTACAGGTAAAAGAGCTACAGAACAAATACGGAGCCCAGAACCCATGCTCTGGCCACAATTTGCGGCCAGATGGGATTTATCTACGGCCAGGAAGTGGGTTCAGGGGCTGGGGCTTTGGGTGTTGGTTTCTATCTGCCTGCATACCTCACTGCCAAGTCAATTTTATTTTAGGGTATCTCGGGTTGTAGCAGATTCTAGAAAGGTCACAAAATCGAAAAAAATGCTAAATTACGCCAAGTCGAACAGATCTGATATTTTACTGGAATCTGGGGTAGATCTAGGTTAAACTGGTCTCAACAGCACCTAATTAGGCTATACTAACTACCACAACCATTACTTGGCCAAATCTCACTCAAATTTACCTAAAGTAGCACTAATTCACAATATAAACACTAAATAAACCATACTATTACCTAAGTTAAACAAGCAAGGGAACAAGTTTAGGGATTATACCTCTAGAGATCCTAGGATAAAGGAGAAGAGAGGAAGGAGAAGTGGGTTGGTGCTGCTGAAGTACTACAACTGTGCTGTTGTTCTGGGCTGAAGCTGCTGTTGTTTTGCTTGGTGCTGCTGCTGCTTGAAATTTTCTTTTTTTTTGTTGCTGTTTTTGTTGCAGCAGCAGGTGTTGTGGGAATGTTTGGGTTGCTGTTGCAGCTGATGTAGTTGTGGGATGTTGGTTTGTGGTGAAGTTGAAGTATTTGAGGTTGTGTTGATATTGTTGATGGGGTTGCTGCTGATGCAGCAGAGTTTTGGCTGATGTTGTTGCAGTTGCTTGCAACCTGCTCTCTCTTTTTCCTTGCTGCTGTAGCAGTTGCTACTATTGTGGCTTTGGTTGTTTTTGTGTTGTGAAGGGTTGTAGTGTTGTGTGGTGGAGTGTGAGGGTGAGAGAGGGATATGAAAGTGAAAAGAGAATGTGAAAGACAAGAAAAAGGGTTGAAGTGAATGGTGTGACATAACCTTAGAGCCTCCCTTCTCTCTCTCTTCTTAAATGTTGCATGACAACCATCAAATCCTCTCTCTCTCTCTTACCATAAGTCAACCCCAACCCTAATCACTCTTAAACAAGGCCAAAACCCTTAGTTAAAACTAATTAACCTAACCAAATGGTTCAATCCACCATGGTCATCTAAGCATGGTTCAACCCTAGGCCACCAAGAATCCAAAACATGAAACAAGTGTGTCAAGTGTAGAAAATATTGTGTGCACATTTTGCACAAAAAGCCAAAAATCCAATTAGCGATTTTTAATCGCGATTAACACTAAAGTCGCATATAATTCGCCATAAAAACGGTAAAATGGCATATTTCCACAAAATAACCTATTTTAGAATTTCCATAATTTTTTCCAGAATTTTCCCCATTTATCGGTAATTAATTATACCAAAATATTAAAATATTCATTAAAATTAATATTAAATTATGAAAATTCCCAAAAATATTATTCTATTTTTTTGAATTGTTACAATAAGCTCCGTGTTGAGGTCCCTTCGCTGCGATCATCGTATTCCGGACTCTCGAGAGGTTCCACGAAGAGAAAGATGCAGTCTTGCTTCCGATTTTCGATAACATAGATGATCTACCTTGAAGTTTCATTAACACACGCTAACACTCATAAAATGATGTGAGCACCCTCATCTAAATGGCAAGGGTAGATGAGGATGATGAAGTAGGATTTTTGCTCTCTTTTATTTTCATTTACTCACTCATTTTTCATCACCTTGAAAAAGCTAGAAAGCTTTTTCTATGAAAGAAAGAAGGAAGAAAATGAACAATCAACATGAAACCTTTTGTGATAAATAATGAAAGGATAAATATGATGATTAATGCAACCATGATCAACTAAACCCATGTAGAGAATTAATTAGGGTTAGGGTTTGGGTTAGGTCAAGGAATGAGTCATAACAAAATATCTTTCACAAAACAAAACTAAACCTTCTAGAATCATCTAGAAAGTATTAACCCAAATCAAACCCTAATCTTGTTTAAACTCCACTAAACATGTTGCATTAGTAATCATATCATGTTACAATATTATATATCACATATATAATATTTCGTAACAAAATAAAATAATACAATTAACATATATCGCATATATATCAATGTATTACCCGAGTGAGAAAAAGAATCTTTTAGCGAGCTAATATTAGTTAATGTAATTTAATATATCATATATATTATTATACATTAAATTATCGAATCAACACTTGATCCGACAATCCGGCTATATCGCATGTAACCGACTAATATTTATCCGTACCGATTCATCGAATCAACACTTGATCCGATGACCCGGCTGATATCAAATATCGCGAGAATCCAATACGGTATCACATACCATATTATCCTCGGCCCCGCACATATCACATACGTGCCCCTACTCCGTTTTGCCTGAGTCAAGAAACCTCTGTGTAGGACTCTAAAGAATCGTCAATACGCCGGCAGTAGGTGATGATCATATCAAACACCCACAAGCTGCAAGCGGTCAGCTAAATGTAACAGCCACCCAGGTATTGAGCGCTCAGAAGATCAACAAGCAAGCCTGTACATTCTTCTGTGAATCCAAACAGTAACACTCCCGTACAGTCCGGTCTCGTCGTCTGATATGTCGCATATCTCGCCTAGGGGTGGTATACGTCAGACCCCAGTAGCTTGATAAGTCGTGTCGATATGAAGTCTATAACAGTTCGAGAAACTACTGATAACACTTACCAGTAAATCTCGGCAACCCTGGCCAGGGATTTCCGGTTATAGCCAATCGAACACAGCATAACATCAACTCCCTATACCGGGAGAGACGAATCCCCTCCTATCGCTCATTGCCTCCATGTGATTCGGGACTGTACCCAAAAGCCACCTTTTTGCACGCCCTCTTAGACATGGTATGAGGGAAATCAAAGCACAGTGGGAATCACACAAGACTCTATGACGATCTCGGGTCAACAGACTACTCTGTACCAGTGTCACCGGAGAACTGCCATCTGACGTGAGGTATAATACCATCTGAGAATTCTCGACGAGTCCGTCCCGTGTACCCAGTCTCTATTGAGCACCCGTACACCATCCTTGATGTCAAACACCGATGGATATGGGATCATCCATCGCCCATCATATGGGTCAAGATGCATATACGCTAGTCTACTCTGGTGTATCGATGTCCTGTCTCGATACACCCTCGGCTAGGAACAGTTATAGGATGTACTCGTCGACTACCGTGACCCCACTTGTATGATCTCATCATAGTCCTAGTAGTCGAGTACATATCCTAAGGGCTTTATCAACATGTAATATAGAGACAATCAGAGTACATGTTAAGATAAAGTACAACCAGATAGCATACTATCATGTCGAGCAAGAAAGTCCTCCCTATATATGTCCAAGCATCCATTACAATATACATCGTATATACAGTAATGGCCTCTAGGGCATACATATAACTAACAAAAGGTCTAGCTGAAGCTTTCAACAAGACCTTGACCAAGATTATAAAGAAAACGATGTCCAGAAACAAAAAGGACTGGCATGAGAAACTGCACGAAGCTCTCTGGGCGTACCGAACGACGTTCAAAATGGTTACGAATACAACACCATACTCGTTGGTATTCGGCACTGAAGCGGTACTCCCTTTGGAAATATAACTCCCTTCCCTCCGGGTAGTAGTTCGAAACGAGCTAACAGATGAAGAAAATGCCCATCTCCGGCTTTAGGAGCTCGATGCCCTCGATGAAACTCGTCTCATGGTGCAGCAAAACCTAGAAGCTTACAAAGCAAGAATGACGCGCCCATACGAAAGACTAACCAGGCCAAGAACATTCCGCCAAGGCAAACTCGTGCTAGTTGTCAAAAGACTTATGATCCCCAACCATGCAAAACGGGGGAAATTCAAGCCAAACTATGAGGGCCCGTATATCATAAACAAAGTCTACTAGGGTGGGGCCTACTTGCTCATGGATATGCATGGCGAAAAACCTTTCTGGCCAATAAACGGCTGATTCCTCAAGAAATACCACACTTGATGAGTAACGACTTAGGTCAATGATAGATGACGACGCTCGTGTCCGCTCGCTATTTTCCTGAGTTAAAACTCTAAGTGGTATTTGGAAAAGCTTCACCTCAAAAAAATGGTGACAATGGACCTCTACGTCCTTAAACTAGCAATGGACCGAGATGTCCCTAAACTAACAACGGACCATAATGTCCTTAAACTAAAGCCTCACCTCAAAAAGGGTGATAGTGGACCACTACATCCTTAAACAAGCAATGGACTGAGATGTCCCTAAACTAACAATAGACCATAATGTCCTTAAACTAAAGCCTCACATCAAAAAGGGTGATAGTGGACCACTACGTTCTTAAACTAGCAATGGATCGAGATATCCCTAAACTAACAATGGACCGTAATGTCCTTAAACTAAAATCTTACCTCCAAAATGGTGATCAATGGTCCACTACGTTCTTAAACTGGCAATGGACCACTATGTCCTTAAACTGGTAACGGACCGTAATGTTCTTAAACTAAAGCTTCACCTCAAAAAATGGTAATAATGGACCACTACGTCCTTAAACTGGCAACGGACCACTACATCTTTAAACTGACAATAGACCGAAATGTTCCTAAACTAGTACTCCGCCTCAAACATGGCGCATCGTTCCAAATACAGCGATGTCTTCTCTTGGGATCTATGTTGCAATCAAAGCTCCAACGGCGAAGGCTGCAACCCAAGTTTAAAAAAAACAAAAACAAAAAACGGTACGTCCACAAGCAAAATGGGCACGGATGAAAACCTGAAACGGCACCGTGAGTAAAAACAGCAGGACTACCGGCGAGCTTGTGAAATCCTGAAAGGGCGCAATCTTGTAAAATTTTCACTTACGAGGTCCTCTCGACTAGTAAGGAGAACTCCCCATATGAGACCCTCACGGCTCTTAGGATTCAAAGTCTTAAGTTACATGGACCCGAACATGTCCTTAAGCCGTCGTATTCCCCAAGTTTCCCTACAGGCAGTACAATGCTAGCCCTTGTATACAATCCATGAGCACAAATAAACGTTTCCCCTACCAAGTTCCACAAATCATGAAGAATGTCCTCATATGGTGAACGACACTTGTAAGTCCTCTCGACTTATAAGGAGCTAACACTCTTATAAGATCCTTACGACTTATAAGAGGACACACACTTAGAAATCCCCACGATTCCTAAAGAGAAAATACGCCTACGAGATCCTCATGACTCGCAGGGAGAAATAACTTTATGAGACCCTTACGGCTCATAAAGTCAAAAACTCTTAGTCGGCAGGATCCTAACCCTGTTTGCTAAGCCACCTTTGATCAAATTGACAAAGGCAAAAGATGATTCGCTCCTGGCAATATCCCAGTTGCAGCGATACTGATGCCTAAATCGGTGTCAAACTCTAAGGCAAATGATGATTCGCTCCTGGCAATACCCCAGTTGCAGTGATGCTGATGCCTGAATCGGTGTCAAACTCTAAATCCTTTCACAGCAAATGATGATTCACTCCTGGCAATATTCCAGTCGCAGCGATGCTGATGCCAAGATTGGTATCAGATCTTAAGTTCCATAATCGCAATAAAAATCAGCGAGCAAAAATATGCATATGAAATAGCCAAAATGATGGAGCAACTCGCAATAAACATCAGCGAGCAAAAAATATATGCATATGAAATAGCCGAAATGTTTGGGCAACTTGCAATAAAAGGCAGCGAGTAAAAATATAAAAATAGCCGAAATGATTGGGCACCGCGATAAATAGCCTAAATGATTGGGCAATCGCGACTTTCACGATATGAAAAGCTGAAAAGATAGAGCATCGCGGAAATAAAAAAATAAAAAAAATAAAATTTCCTCTTCCCTGTAGGTGAGTCTACACCGACCCTTGTATATAATCCATGGGCACAAATGAAAAAGGGAACCATGTTTCCTACCAAGTTCCGTCAAAGGGAGAGCCAAGTCTCGACGATTCACAAACAACCTAGATACCACCTCGACACTCATCTCGTTACACCAAACGCAATGTCAACAATGGCGTTCCCTCTCATTCCAGCAGGATGCAGACGCAACGTCAACAAACGACCCTAGGGTCGAAACAAAACAGAGCCATGGCGAAATCCCTAGTTCAAAGTCTCGACGGTTCACAAAACAACCTAAAGACTACTCCGACATTCTTCTCATTACAGCAGACGCAATGTCAACAAAGGTTCCAAAATAGCCAAATCAAAAAGAAGCGAAGGCCAAATTCCTAGTTTCAGGGTCTTGACGGCAACTAAAATAAAACCTGAAAGACTATCGGAGATCATCCCACACCAGTGCGGAGTGGTTATGACTCATCGGGGCTCCCAAAACTGAGCCTAACCTCAAGTAAAAAGCGGCATGGAAAAATTCCTACCGCTTGCTCTTAAGACGGTCAAACTGCCTAAGAAGATTACTTGAAGATTCTTTTTCCAGCCCCCGAAGGGATCAGAGACACGAAAGTCGCAGGGCTACTCGAACAGCAGCATAAAGACTGCATATCGGGGAATGCATCAGCCAACGCGACGGTATGACGGACAGAAACCCTAGTACCACAAAACCTAACGGACCCCTGTCGCAAAGAGCATGGGTTATCTATGATATTAGGATAAGTTTGCCTACAAGTCTAAGGGAGGTAAACTAAACAAACTCCGAAATGAGTGAATAAACTACAAGTTCTGAAATGAGTTCATAAACTAGAGACTCTAGGATGAGTGAATAAACTACAAATTCCGAGATGAGTCCATAAACTAAGACTCCGGGATGAGTGAATAAACTACAAACTCTGAAATGAGTATATAAACTACTTTACACCAAATCAAGATATCGAAGAAAAGAGAAATGACGGTATGAAATAAAATGTATTTTATTCATGAATTTAAGTGAATACAAGATACATTTCATTTAGGAATCAAAATGAATACATGTTATTCATGAATCGGAATGTTTAAAAAATACAATCAGTACAAGAAGGGGAAAACAAAAACATTTATTAAGGAGGAGGCATTTTCAATAAACTGACGAACCGCTCGTGCGCTCCCCTCAACTCCTTCTCACGTTCAGCTAGGCAGCCAACTCCGCTTCGATTTGAGCCCGTTGTTGCAAGCAGATGAAAGCTTCTCATTGATTTCCCGCTTGGCAGTTTCGCAATCCTGTGTGACCGCTCAGTGAAGTCAAGCTTCTGCCTTAGTGCCAGCCCGTCAGAAATACATCGTTGGAAATTTTCAAAAATAGTTTTCAGCTGTGCAGCATTTGATTCAACCTGGGCGCGCAATTGGACGGATTCGCCGGAAGCCGCCTCATGCTCCTTTTGCCTCAGGGCCGCCTCTTATTCAAAATATCGAATGAAAGAGACATTCTGCTCGACCCACGCAGCCCGCTAAGAGTTCAAAGTCAATACCTCGAGAGCGAGACGATTAAGCTCGATCTCATGCAGGTAAGCCTCGATCTTCTTGCAATAATCAACCCAAGAACCGACGACGTCTTCATTATGGAAATTCACGAGCGTCGCCGGCATTGGATTGACTTCGTCGGCAAAATCCGTAGCAGAGGTGAGGGCCTCGGAGTCGAGATCTTCAATAAACTCGCTTAACGTTTGCCAGCTATTCACTACGCCCCTGGAAGATGGACGTTTAGCGAAGGGCCTCGTGGGCATAGAAATGCGGGACTCAAAAGGAGCCAAAGTTGGTGTACTCACTGTAAAATAAATCACGGTCAGATTTCAACTTGAAAGAAGATACCTGACGAACGAGATCTACCGTACCAGCTGTTGAAGGTGGCAAAACAGGGAGCACCTGAGGCGTGGTTGTTCTTTCGCTTCCTCCTCCGAGCCGTGATACCGTGGTCAATATAAGGAAGGCTTAGCAACAAGAAGTCTACTCATAAAACGGAGAAATACTAGGTGAAGAATATACTGACCAATACCGGAAGGTGACTTCCGATTGGAAGGAAAAGTGCGGGTGTAACACTTGGTATAAGTGGCTAAAGAGCACTCCTGCAAGGTTGTGACAATATATGGTTAAGGAAAAGAAAATTGGTATCTACAATAAAGCGACTAAATGAGAAACCCTTACCTTCCAAAATTTAAGGAGGCACAGAAAAAAAGCAAAGGAACCGTGACCGTCAAAGTGGCGGCCGACGATAATTCTTCAGCCGGCACAGCTTCAGGGTTTACCGTGCCTATGCTCAAGACAAACAAAATATCATTAGAGGGACTTAACAGGATTAAAAACTCAAAGATAATAACCCAAGGGGTACCTGATAGGTCAGAGACCGAAACCATGCCAAAAGCGTCACCAAGTATAACGGCTTCCTCATTTTCCCTCGGGGGAGTAGATTCCGCACCTATAGCTTCATCCCCTGACCCGACGAGGGCCGTCGTAATGCTTGCGACACCCGCCGATACTAAGGAGCCACAAGGAGAAATAGCAGCAATCTGGACAGTCCCAGATTCCCAAGAAAGAGTGGCCACTTCGGGCATTGTAATCATCGGCGTCTCACCTGCCATGCCACCGTCAGGACTCGGCCATGCTTAAAAGAAAATGCGTATGTCATGATTTGAGGACTAAGTTCTAATAAGGGACTGGGCGTTACATTACCTTGAAGTAACTGTTCAGTTTCCTCTCGAGCTGCACGTGCAAGCTTTTTATGGGCGGTAGACAGAGCGGAAGGAGTATCCACCAGGGGGATGTTAGAAGATGGGACATTGCTCGAACCTGCACCCACGGCTAAGACAGTTTCGCGTTCCCTCGCGGCGCGCTTTCTACGCTTCCTATCGGCCTGGACCGTGTGAACCGACCTTCTTAATACTTCCAACAGGGGGACGTCGTCGTCCAAATCGAGTTCAGCCTCCGGATCCGCTATGGCATCCATCATTGGCTGCTTCAGAAACGCCTCTTGTGGTGGCCTTGGGAGGGCCGCGGCCGTGATCGGTGGCTCTGGAAGCTTTGCTGCATCACCGCTTGGGATTAGCACTATACTTGAAACGACATGGATTTTGGTAGTTCCTACAATAAGGCGAAGAAAAGGGTCAGATCGTGAATAAAAAGAGTAAGGGTGTAATGAAACGAATTATACCAAGGCCCAAAGAAGCGCGGAGCCTCTCTTCCTCCTCGAACGTCCTGAGGGGAGCCGCGAGAGCCTCTTCGGCAGAAATACCTGTTGAAGAAGAGAGCGTTAATAAAGCATAATAAAGGTAGAAGGGATAGATGCAAAAGAATGTAAATGAAGTATACCTGACTCTGCAATAGAGACCGACGCTGCTTCCTCGTGAGTCAGTCGCTTGGAAGCTGCGATGGCAGCCTGAAGATCAGTATCGGTTGGAGGCGTGTCAAACAAACCCTCATTGGTGCTATATTCGCACAAGCCCTCACTATAGGGAGCATGGGGCTCCTGGCCGAATACCACATCAGCAGAGAATAGAGATTTCTTCTTCTTCTGCGAACGGACACCAACAGCCGACGGTAAAAGCTTTCGCTTGATAGGCATCTTCAGACGGCGGGTCCCGATCTTCGAACCAATGCCCGATTCCGGGGACGCCATGGCTACCGCAGTCGCAGGAACATCTGGCCGAAGCTTATCAGAAAAAGATCGTGGGACTATAGCCGTAGTGATTTCTCTTAAAGAAAGGCGAACAACTGGTCGTCGCTTCAAAGGGACCACTGGATTACCGGCTGTGACGACATCCTTATGGTCGAGTAGCAGCCGCCTCTCCTCCCTGACAACAGCACCGATCGCATACTGGTACCACGCCACGTAAGCGTTCGAAGCTTTCGGCACATAGCTCGGTTCGCTGACAGGGAAATGGGATCTCGTATTTAATCGCATAAAATGATGCGTTGCACTGCGAATACCCTCTTCCGTAGCAATCGGTTCGACCAAGAATGCCTCAAGAGAGACGCCTTGATTATAACCTGACTGTTGAGCGAAGCGGTGCGAGTTGTACCTCATAAATAGTACTGAGGCGTTCTGTCTAAATACTAGAAAGCCCGGCCTGATAGAATACAGGTGCATAGCCTCCCGAGCCCTTAATATGGAAGCCCCGTCTTTGAAAGTGTCATGCAACGGTTGCACCACCTTAGTAGATTCTTTGCCGATAGTCAAGACTCTATCGACAATGGTCATACTGTCCCCAACCATGCGCGGGCGAAAAAGCAGTCACCGAGCCTCTCGCTGCGACGGGTCTAACACGGAACCGTCCACCAGATACATGACCCGGGGGAATTTGTAGCTGTCATAGAAGCGGGGTCGTTTGTGAACACCGAAGGCACCCAGCACGTGCATCTCGATCCATGACGTGAAGTAGTGTAATGGGAGATACACAGGCTTTACCCCCGGCTGAGTAGTGTCGGCCACTAAGCTCAGGCCATGATATAAATGAGCTAGCCCTGCGATCCCAATGGCCACACGCGTCCCCGCGACAATGCAATGGGCCGGATAAAAGACAGACGACCTCATATAGCGGGGGCGCGTCGGAAGCACAAACCAACTCAACCACACGCTAATGAACCCCAGAAAGAACGTCTCTTCATCAACATCTTAGGCAGCGATCTCTGCAAAAGGGACAACCAGATGGTCTGGAATGAAGAAATTCTTTAAATCCGCTTCCGCCGTCGGCAAGTTATCCAAACCAAACCCGAACGGGTCGTTAAGTTTGGTGAATTTCGCCTCTTGTTTCGACAAGACTTCTGGACGAAGAAGGCGGGCAATGAAATCTGCGAAGCCGACTCCGTACCCTCCAGACTCCAAGAACAAACTCCCGTACATGTTCAACACCTTGATTAGGCTCGGGAACCGGTGTTGAACGTCATTCTCTGGAGTGAGGCCCATCACCACTGATTTGGTGGCAAAGATATACTCATCAGGGGGAAGTATCTCCTCGTAATGTTCCCCTTTGACGGGTAAACCGGAAATCTCCACAAACTCCTCCAAGGAAATCGTGACCTCCCGGTCCGATAAAAGAATGTGTGGGTCGGGATGTTCCATTGTTCCAAAAAAGACTTAACCCACTATACATGAGGCGTGGGATAGTGAAAAAGGGACGGGTAGATTGCGGGATACAGCCCAAGCTTCAACAGCAGCGACTTCTTGGCTGAAAGGATATGCTGAGCCCACTGTAGTTAGCCGGCTAAATGACGAGGAGTCAATCCTATTATATAAACTTGCCCCCAAGGACGTGACTCGCCTTGGCATATGCGTCGCCCCAAAATTTCTAAGGCCATCGGTGGCTGTACGGGTATCGATGCCATGGAAGGCTGAAGACGACCTTCCGAGGTTTAGTTGACCTCTTCTACGGCGTAAGTCATTTGAGACAGATCAGCGTAATGAATCGCTGAGATTGGCTCCGAAGGCACTGCACAAGAAAAACTGCGCCGACCCCGGATAATCTGACTATACCATGACCCCCACAGGTGAAGAGAATTTTGCTCTGGATCATGATCCTTAATAATCGCAAAGACTTCCCGATCCACGGGCGCGTCGGCAAAAGCGCTCTCTGAACGTACGAAAGGAAAGAAAGAATCGAAAGCCATAGTACCTGCACAAAAGGAGAAGGGTTAGCTATCGACACTATGTTCAGAACTCTAACACTCTTTGCTACTTAAATCAAGGCACCGCAGTTCAAAAGAAAGGGACAAGGGGCCCCACAAAATCAAGGCGACGCCCCATCAATGATGGGGCAGTCACTCATTAAAAATAAAATCCAAAAGGATTCTCATCATTAGACTAGGGAGTTAAACTTCCTCGAGAACTGTGTTCTGCAAACAGATTTCAAATTAAGAAAATTAAGAAGGGAATAAAATCCCCCAAAAATTTTCAGAGCCAAGCTCTGTAGAACAATGGGATAACATCCCAGAACCTTCAAAAGCAAAGCTAAATCCTAAGATCTTCAAGATCTATAAGAAAAATCTTAGAACTCTAAGAGATCTTTATGAAAGAAGAGCAAAGCTCTAATTAACGGGTTAAGAAATCCTAAAACATTTTTTTTAAGATTTACGATCTAATCACTACAAAAGAAGAACAAAGCTCTGTTAAAAGGTTAAAGCCCTAAAACATGAAGAGATTCCTCAGACATTAGGACTTGTTCATAATTCTTACCAAATTTTGACAGAATTTTGACTCTAAAAGAGTTTCCTTTGACAGAGATCTGAGCTCTGGAAAAAGAATTAAATTCTAAGAGAAAGAAGAAGGTTAGGGAAGATGAACAGCAGTTATCTCAAGGGTCAAAGGCCCTACTTATAGACACAGGAAGACGGTTCAACTTCCAAGAAGATCAAACGGTGGAAAAGTTGCCACCACTGCACTCACGTGTGAGCCACGTGAGTGCAACGGTGGGTGGGCATTTGTTTTCCCCAATAAAAAAGCAAAACTCTATTCAAAATTCAAGAGGCAGCGCCTCACGTGCCTTCCACGAGGGCGCCATCGCCAGAGTTAAAAACTCTTATATGAGCAGTGCCCATGTGCAAAGCACACAAAAATCTTAAGCAGCGCCCGTGTGCAAAACACATAAAAATCTTAAGCAGCGCCCGCGCCAGAGTTATAAACTCTTATATTGGTGCCACGCGTGCTCCTCACGTGGATGCCAATGTGCAGAGCGCAAAAAAATCTTAAGTAGCGCCCACATGCACAACACATGAGCGTCGGCGTCCGATAGAATTAAATTCTACTCTCTGTTAAACAGAGCCGTTGGATCAAAGATCCAACGGAGATGATAAATCATCAGGATGCAGAATTAAATTCTGTTTAGAGGAAATATTCCTCAAATCTTTCTAAACAAGAAAAATTGCCCTTTGTAAAACAGGGTACCGTTGGATTAAAAATCCAATGGTGATTAAGGAATCACCGATCTACAGAATAAATTCTGTATGGGTAAATATTTCCCTAATCTTATTAAAAAAAAGAAAATATTTTCTGTAAAACAGAAGTCCTTGGATCGAAGATCCAACGGTGGGAAAAATCCCAAAATCATTTGAGATATCTTAATGAGAGATTTCTTGGGAGCAAACCAACAAACTGCCCCTACTATATAAAGGACCCAAGACTTCAAGTCTAAAAAGGAGAGACCCCCCCATAAGCTTAAAAAAAAGAGTGCTTAGCACTCAGTGACTGGTGCTCAGCGCCCAGCGCCCCACGTGCCTCTTACGTGGGTGCTACAAAATAAAGGAGTGCTTAGCACTCAGAGACTGGCGCTCAGCACCGAGCGCCCCACGTGCCCCTCACGTGGGCGACACAGACTAAAAAGTGCTTGACACTCACCCGGCAGCGCCTAGTGCCTCACGTGCTTCGCACGTGGACACCATAAAGAGTGCTCAGCATTCCATAAAGAGACAAAAATGGGTAAAGTGTTTAACACTTATTGGGCAAATCCCCATGACTGAAAACCCCACATGGTTATGTGTGAGCGTCAGAACTTACATAAGTGCTCAGTACTTTTTGCACAAAAAAAAAAAGATTGGGCCCAAACAAGTGCTTAGCACTCTTTTTCAAACAAAAAGAAAACCGAGTGGACCAAGCCCAAGTTGGCTTGGTCCCTAACTCAGATCAACCGAGCTCATGGGTTCACTACTTCCCAAACTGATCTTAATCCCAAATACGACTATTGATCTTCCAATTGATGATATCCCAAAACGATATTCGTCCCACATTCCCCTGAGGAAATCTTAGTCTCAAAATACGACTAATGATTCCTGGGTTTACCATTAATCCATTTTCCCTCAATTATGGGAATTGGTTCAAGGGTACATCTCTCTAAACCTCTGATACATGTCATTGTAATTCCTCAACGTCTTCAAAGAGGTGGTCGGTCCCGACAACCAACTGCTTTTTGGTGCACTTCCCAAACTGACGTGCACATCCCAAATCAAACCACATCCCAAACTGGATGCATCCCATATCATCGTTGCTTATCCGTCATGTAACAAATCCACGTGCATGAAAGATGGACAATGGACCGAGATGTCCCTAAACTAACAACGGACCGAAATGTCCTTAAACTAACTGTTGTCTCCAAAATGGCAACAACGGACCGAGATGTCCTTAAACTAAAATCTCACCTCCAAAATGGCGATCAACGGACCGAGACGTCCTTAAACTAAAATCTTACCTCCAAAATGGCGATCAACGGACCGAGACGTCCTTAAACTAAAATCTCACCTCCAAAATGGTGATCAACGGACCGAGATGTCCTCAAACTAGAATTTCGCCTCCAAAATGGCGATAATGGACCGAAATGTCCCTGAACTAAGACAATAAAGCCCAAATGCTCTTTTGTTGGATCCGAAGCAAAAATGATCCTAAAACTTTGTTAAGTAGATCTTAGTCTCAAATTGGACTAACGTATCCTTAACAAAAAACAAATCGAGCCCCCAATTGCTCGTATACATTTAAGTCGATCTTGATCTCAAAACAGATCAACGATCCTTAAATCAACCCAAACCCCAAATCTAAGAGATACGGATTTGGACTAATCTACGTCCTACGGGCGCCAACGTAAATTAGTCTCCGTATACAATCTACGGGCAATCCAAACAAATAAAAACATACACGACACGAAGTGAACTTCTGGAGCAGGAGAAAGTGGTTATCGTGATGCGGTAACGTAATTAACTGCAGGGGCTTGCGCCTGTAGGGAAGAGCGTCCCCACAATCAAAAACCCCTCGCAAACGAGGGGGAACCTGAAGAAGTCACGCTACAACGGTCGCATCCGTCCAAACCTCTGATATATGGTGCCATAAATCAACTTGGCATCTTCGGAGAGGTGGACGAATAAATCCAAATAGCATCTGCTCCCAAAATTCAGGCCAGACGTTCCGGTGTCACAGTCGCGTCTTTCGGCGGTGAACAATGACCGATGACCCTAAATATTGCCCCTATCACAGAGTGATATGTTATGCCATTGAGGACTGCTTTGTCTTTAAAGATTGGATCGAAAAGCAATACAAGGCAGGAGAGATAGAACTATCTAAAGACGTGTTAGCAAACAGTCAAGCTGCGACCGCCAATTTCATACAAACGGCAACCGAAGTCCTTTAGGAACTTGATTGATTCTCTCAGACATCTGCCTTTCCCTGAAAAGAGCGGACCAAGGCAACAAGTTAAGAGCCAAACGAGCAATATTTCCAATGAAGAAGCGGTAGATTGGTACACAACCCATACGGTCTACATGATGGAGCCCAGAGGAACAAGTCCTCCTACGCCTTATTGCCATGACGATGACGTGGTTGTTACCATCCAACACCGGCTCGGTCTAGATGACGGAAATACCGCTTATGCAATTAAGCCAAAGGAGCCCATGGTTTCTGCAGAATCGAGCCCAGGCTCCAACAGATGACCACTATGTCGTTAAACTGGAAACAGTTGACCACCACGTCGTTAAACTGGGAACAATTGACCTCTAAGTTATTAAACTGGGGATGTAAAAAATGTGTAAATAAATATATAAAAAAGGGCCGAAATGATGGGGCAACTCGCAATAAAAATCAGTGAGTAAAATAAAAATGAAAATAAACAACTGAAATGATGGGGCAACCGCGAATGAATAGCCGAAATGATAGGGCAATCACAACCTTCACGATAAGAAAAGCTGAAATGATAGAACAATCGCGGTAAAAAAAACCTCCAAAGACGAATGATGAGTCGCTCATGGTACTATATTCCAGTGCAGCGATGCAGATGCCGACCAAAATCTAAATCCCCAAATGGCGAATGATGAGTCGCTCCTGGTACCATATTCCAGTGCAGCGATGCAGACGCCAACCAAAATTTCAAATCTCTGAATGTCCTAACGGCGAATGATGAGTTGCTTCTGGTACCATATTTCAGTGCAGTGATGCAGACGCCAACAAAGTCCTAAAATTCTCCCAGCCCTACGGTTGGTCCCTGAACTGACTACCGTATACAATCCACGGGCTCAAATAATTCTCATCACATCCATGCCCCACCACAATCACCAGTCACGTGGCCGGTCTCCACCCTTGGAATTATGCTCCATTTAGGAAGACCAACTCATGTGTCCTCACGATACATGAGGAGAACAAACTTACGAGATCCTCTCGACTCATAAGAAAACACCTTCATGGGATCCTTACGACTCACAAAGGAAAAACACACTTGGGAGTCCTCACGACGCCTAAGGAGAAAGTATACCTACGAGATCCTTTCGACTCGTAGGGAGAAAATGCTTTTATGGGACCCTTACGGCTCATAAAATTGAAAAGTCTTAGGTGATAGGGACCTAAACCTGTCTCCTAATCCATCGCTCCCCAACAGACAAAGGCAAATGATGAATTGCTCCTGGCACCTGTGCTTCAGTGTTAGCGACGCTGATACCGACTCTAACTCCAAAATTCTAAAACTTTCGACCCAAAAGACCCCTAAGTCTTTAAACTGGGAACATATGACCTCTAAGTCGTTAAACTGAAAACAGATGACCCCTATGTCGTTAAACTGGGAATGAGGGAAATCCCCTCACGGCTGATGATGATTCGATCCTGGTACCATATTGCAGCGTAGCAGTGCTGATGCCTAGCCAAAACCAAAATCCCCAAATCCTCTCATGGCAAATGATGATTCGCTCCTAATACCATATTCCAGTATAGCGATGCTGATATCAATCCAAATCATATCAAGTCAGCAAGACAACCAACGACCTTACTTGCAGAATCAAACCCCATCTCGGAAACAAGTCGAATCTCGACACCGCAGAAAACGGAGAAAGTCAACTTCAACCACTGACACCGCAGAAAGCGGAGTAAGTAAAATCCAATCCCTGACACCGCAAGAAGCGGAGCAAGTCAAATCAAGCACCGATCGTCCAAGTCGCAAAAAGGACAGCACCGACCGTCCAAGTCGTAAAAAGGGCGGCAATGACCTCCCCTTCGGAATTATGCTTCGATTTGAAATCAAATCAACCAATGACCTCCCCGTCGGAATTATGCTCCTTCTCGGAATCAAGTCAACCATGACCTCCTTATCGGAATTATGCTCCATCTCGGAATCAAGTCAACCAATGACCCCCCCGTCGGAATTATGCTCCGTCTCGAAATCAAGTCAACTAATGACCTCCTCGTGGGAATTATGCTCCGTCTCGGAATCAAGTCAACCAATGACCTCCCCGTCGGAATTATGCTCCAACTCGGAATCAAGTCAACCAACAACCTCTGCGGCGGAATCATGCTTCGTCTCAAAGTGTACCCCGTGTCGAAATCATGTTTCGCTTCGGAGTATCTGCTTTCCCCATCGGAATTATACTTCCCCTGGGAATTGACCTCTGCGTCAGAATCATGCTTTGTCTCAGAGTGTATCCCGTGTTGAAATCATGCTTCGTCTCGGAGTATTTGCCTTCCCTGTCGGAATTATGCTTCGACTCGGAATCAACCTCTGTATCGGAGCTATATTTCGTTCAGAATGTCTGCCCTGTGCCGGAACTAAGCTTCGTCTCAAGATACACATGTCCCATGTCAGAATTATGCTCCGATCTCCGGAATTATGCTCCGCTCTTCGGAATTATGCTCCGGTCCCCGGAATTATGCTCCGCTCTTCGGAATTATGCTCCGATCCCTGGAATTATGCTTCGCTCTTCGGAATTATGCTCCGATCCTTGGAATCATGCTCTGCTCTTCGGAATGATGCTTCGATCCCGGAATTATACTCCGATCCTCGGAATTATGCTCCGATCCCCGTAATTATGCTCCCGGAATGATGCTCCGCCCCCGGAATGATGTTCCACTTCGAAATCCAACTCCAAGATCCATCAATTTCATGCACACAATTCATATACGCGGTATGCTTTTATTGATAGGGGTACTTTGTTAGGGTCAAAAATTACACCCCGGTTGACCAAATTAAAGTCAAAGTCAACCCCAAGTAAATGGGCCTAAGCCCAGGTCAAGTGGGCCCATGCCCAGGTCAAGTCCCACGGCCAGCCTCCCCTATGTCAATATAAAAATTATGTAATAAATAATTTTGATATAATATTTATGAATAAATGTAAGAAAAATGGGCATAAAGCCAAATTTTTGTAAAGCCCATGGCTCATGTGCAAAAGAAATGAGCACATGAGGTATGGGATGGCCAAAATGCCATTTTGTAAAGCCCAAGAGGCCATGTGTAAATTTGTAAGCCTATATAAGACAACATGATAATGAAATGAAAGAGAATAATTTATTCCCCTCAAAATCTAGGGTTTCTGTGCTTCCTTCTCCTTTCTTAAGTTCTAAACCTTGTTCCCTTTTTTTGAATTAAATCAAGAGTTTAACTCTTCTTTTTCCAAAAAGAAACAGTTTTTTACCATAAAACTCTTGAAGGGAAACCTAGATCTCCCATCAAATCTCTAAAAAGGGAGATTTTTAAGTTTCACCCCTTTTTCTCCAAGATCCAGCCAACAGAGAGGAGGAAGAAGGAGACCCATCTCCAAAAATCCCACTTTGGAAAGATCCAAAGCTCAAGAGAAAACCCAGGGCTCAAGGAAGAAGAAAGGGGTCCCCTTTCATCATCTCCGAAAATCTCTCAGGAGTTTTAACTCCACAAAAAATATATATAAAATAATAGATCCTTTTTTAGGAGTTTAACTCCAAAACTCAATTGGAAGTACAACTCCTATAGCAGGGGATAAACCCCTTTTGTCCTTCTTTTAGGAGTTTAACTCCAAAAGTTAATAGGGAGTACAACTCCTAGTGCAAGGGCTAAGCCTCTTTTTTCCGCCGGCGCCCAGCGCCTACGTGCCGGACGCGTGTGGCGCTGGCGCCCAGCGCCTGTTCATATCATAATTTTGCATTATTATATTCCCCATTCTTATTCATTTTACAAATAAACAGGTGCTTTTGATCCATGTCTGCTACATAGTTGCAGGTTACAGGTTTTTGGAATAAAAACAGTGAAAATGATGAAAAACGATACAAAAGTGAGACTACGACCAACAAATGGAAGAATCTTGATCAAGCCTACAGTTTGGAGAATAAACGTAGATCAATGAACAAGTTCACAAAGCACAAAGGCAGCGCAAGGTTCAAGACTTCGACACGAAGCAAAGGGTAAAAGTCCATGACAATATGCACTGTGGAAATCTAGAAGAGAACTAGAAGACAATCTGAGAAACCAAGTGAAGAAACAAGAAACCAAAAGCAACAGAAAGAACCCCTAAAAATTGCAGCTCAAGAAGCCACCATATGGCCGCGGATCCGCGGCCAAACAGGGCTCTTGGCCATGGGAAGCATGTGTCGGTGCAAATTCTGACGGCGTGGCGGTGCATTGACTAGTTTTCTTAGGGGTAAATTTGTAAATGCAGATCTGTATCGAATGTAACGCTAGGGTTTCTATGCTCTATAAATAGAAATCCTAAACCTCTTTTTGAGGTATGCCTCTTTTCATTGATCAAAATTCAGAAATCATTTGTAATGTTTTGAGAGCATCAAATAAAGTAAGTTTTTTTTCATTGCCCTAATTCTTAAATTTCCTTTCTGCCTTAGTATAGATTTCATTATCTACCCTAGTTAATTAGTTTAGCAATTTTATTAATCTGCCGTAATCTAGATAGTTAGTTTTTTTTAAATTGAAAACTCATAAAAAAAATGTCTTTAATCAATCTCCTAATGAGTGAGTAGTTCTTCACTTGTTAGGGTTAGGAATAGGAAATGTTTGAGAGATGAAAAATCTCTCACCCCTTTCTTGCCCATCAAATATTAATTCATAAGACTCCATGCATATATACACACACTGCTCCCTACGGCAACCTACCCACGAGATAACGGTGATACTGTAGTTTAAAAGACCGGTTGTGCATGTTTTCCATGGAGGTTAGGGTAAGAATTAAGAAAGGACGGACAAGGACGTAGAGGAAGAAACATCGTTTCTTCCCGATCATCCTAATCCCCTTTATTAATTATTACCATAACACCTAAATAGATCTAAATTAGGGCATAAAAAGCGGTGAGGAATATTGACTTTCCAAACTTAATCTAAACCTAACCCTAGCAAGATTCTAATCCTAGTCTAGATCAACCTTAGTTTTTAGTGATAATCAACCAAACACCGTTTGGAATTAACTCGTTAGAACGAATTGAGAATACACAAAATCCCTGTGGACCGACCCGTACTCACCGGCTAGCTACCAAGCGACGCCGTTCTTGATTGCGGTAATTAATTCTTTGATCATAAAAACTTAGCATAAATGAAATGGCGCCGTTGCCAGGGATGGCGTAGTTATTTTCTTTTTGTAATTTCGGGTTAATATAAAAATTGAAAAATCATAAAAACTGAAAAATATAAAAATATAAAAAAAAATTATCATCTTGTTATTCTTTGAAGGGTGCTTTGTTTGAATTGTGCAGGACTGACGAACGAATTCAGATCTGGAAAAATGCAGAGAGTGAAACATCAAACAACAGATCTGAACAAACAGAGGAGGACCGCAACAGAAAACAGAAGAAGTTGGGAGGCTCGAGTCAACGAGTCAACCGCGGAACCGCGGTCAATGGCAACGTTTGGCGGTGGAAACGCGGTCGTGTACTGACGTCATCATCTGAAATTTTCTCTGTAAGCTTTCTTTTCTCTCCTGAACCCCCTTATCTCCTCTGAAAAATTTTCCTGCAGGTTTCTTTGCGCAAAAACTTCTCCCCTTCTCCAATAACTTGATCTTGTGCGGGATTCTTTGCGCCGCAATAAAAAAAAATTTGCCAAGTGGCTTGGTTGTGTTTTACTACTTTGCATCTTTAAAATTGACTTTAAGGGGCTTGAACACCAATCCAGATTGGGTGGGGATTTCATTACCCTTCCCAGGACCCCAAAAATCACATAAAGTATATTGCATTGACCATTAAGTTAATTAAAAAAAAGATTAGACTCAGCCCTAAGAACTTCGCGCTCAATAGGACAAAGGAATAGTTGTAGGCATCGATCGTTGATCTAAACCTGATTTTGTGGTGCCTAGGCTAAACAGGTAGGGAAAGGTAACTTTAAAAGGCCCGTCTTATGGTGATTCGTGAGCGGATCCCTCCTTTCTCTACTTGTGCTTATCTGGCCACAATTGGCGATGAAGAGGCGATTTAAGGTCCTCACAACTTGCCTTTTGGAACAGTTAGGAGCAGTCTAGTTGACCTAGGTGACCCTAGATCTAGGCTTGATTGTGCATATTGTGATTGATTGAACATGTGTCTAAGCTTTTTATTGAAAATCTTCTTGCACAAAGCTCCTTTTGAAAAAAAACACAAAACAGAAAAAAATTTACAAAAACTTGCCACTTGTCGCTAAGAAATCCATTGCACTCCACTTGCACCCACATTCTTTTTCTTCTCCTTTCTTACATCATGGGTACCCCACATCACAAAACTCTTGCCGAACTTTGGTACCCTCATCCAAACATTTCTTCTTACGCGAATTGTTTTGGTCGAATTATGGACAACCCCTCCATACCCAAAATTTCTTTGAAAGATCAAATAGAAGCGTCTAGGAGAAATAGTTTGACTCCGCAATCCACTTTGTATCAACCATTTCAATCTTCACCACCTTCTTACGTTGATACTCCTTTTTCAAGTTCTGCTGTAACTCCGAAATCCATGTCTATTGCTGAACATATTAAACAATCTCGTAACCGATCTTTCACTCCTTTCAACACTTCCAGTTCTTGGGATCAACAAGTCCATTCACCTTGTTATCCAAATGTTGATCCTACTCCTTTCCAATCATTCAATTCCTACCAGTCCTACCAAACTTTCACACCTTCCCTAGACATTGCTTCTACACAACCATTTGGGAGTTTCCAGAATCCAAACAATTTTGAACCTTTTACTGAAACCCCTTCACAACCCATGTCTAATCTGGAACAATCGTTGGAAGCTTACATTGCAGCGACAAACCAACAGATGAGGAATTTGGATGCGTCCATTGCCGCCCTTATGCAACCTAGTAACCCGGTAGCTAGTTTCCAACTAGCTCCAAAAATTCCAATGTATGATGAGGCGGTTGGACAGATTCAGAATTTGAGTGGAGAGAGTGAGTTGTGCACCCTTCCAAATCAAACCTACCCATCACCAATTGAATCCCACAACTCCGGTTTTGAATGTCTATCAAGTGTCCCAAATGATTCACCAGTTGAAAATAAAACGTTTAATGAGTTGTGTGACTTTGTAGTGCTTGATTTGCCAGATTGTGAAGGGTCCCTTTCGAGTAAAACTATCACCAATCCTTTCGACCTCTACACCTCCAATTTAGAACCTGAATTGATAAATATCCATACTTTTGATGAGGTGTCCGAAAAAATTAATTTTCACTTGATTGAGGATATTGACGTAGGGAATATTTTGGATGATAAACCCGCATATTTGACTGAATTTTTCTCTCCAATTCATCATCCCGAGTCATTAAATGTTTCTCTCGAACTTCATATGCGTCTTGATTTTGATGATAATTGCATGGATGAGATAACTTTTGAGAAGAATTATGAGGATAGTATTGAGGATAGTATTGAGGATGAACTAGTTTTGTTTGATGAGTCGGATTTTCCAATTCATCCTCCTGAACCTTTAACTGTTATACTTCCTAAATCACCCCCCTTCATCCTTTCCATCGTTCCGACCACGCAAGAGATCACGCAGGAGGACTGTGAGCTTGAAAAATTTCTATTCGATCACAGCAGTTTTGACGCCACTAGTGCGTTCCTCCTTGAATCTGACACAGTTCTCACAACCGATAACGATTATGAGTGTTTCACTTTTTCAGACGATTTTGAAGACTCACCGCCCGAGTTTGAGTCCTTTAAATTTTCAGATGAGTTAGTTGAACCATCAGACTCGGTTGTTGACAATCATTTCGAACCATTGATGGAATCCTTCGAGTTCGAGATGGTTTCACCAATTTCACCTTTAATTGTTTCACCTCTGAAACTCGAACTCAAGCTATTGCCGTCTCACCTTACACACGCTTACTTAGGTGAGAATGAGACCCTTCCTAAATCACTCCCTTTCGTCATTTCCATCGTTTCGACAGCGCAAGAATTCGTCACGCTTCCATTTTCAATATCTGGTTTACCAAGTTCAACGTACCCATGTTTTCTCGCGAATCTTGAGGGATTTGACCCCATTTCTCGACGGGTTGATAGATTAGTACAATCGCTTTTAACACATCGGTCATCACAATTTGTGCTAATTTATTCACTCAATTTACACCCTCAAGTTCGTACTACACTTTTTTCTCTCTTCCGCCATTCTTCTCCTAATATACCGAGACCATATTCCACCTTTCTTCCTATATAGTCTCGTGTGTTTCTCATTTCTTTTCTCTACACTCCATTCTTTCACCAACCATACCATTATAACGATAAAAATTTTGAATGGTTGGTGCTAACCTTTGGCCTGTGTAAGGCCTTGTATAGCTTGATACTGTGCTTTTCTCCCCCCTAACTCTAAACTTTAACGTTTAAACAGTGGAAACACTGTTTCATTTAAGTTTGGGGGGAACCTTTTTGTGTATATATATTTTGTGTTCTTTTTCTGTTAGTAAATAATTAAAAAAATAATAATAATAAATAAATAAACAGGGGAGTGCCGACAATTTTGACCCGCTTGGTGTGGCATGACATTGAGGGCACTGTCAAGTTTAAGTTTAAGGGTGTGCTCGGTAAGCTTTCTTTCTTCGCATTCATATGTATATTTTTTCATTTGCATACTTATTTTAAAACTCATAAAAATTGAAAATTTTAAAAAAATTATAAAAATTAAAACATTCAATTTTGGCCATAATTGACTTGAGTTTGACAAGAAGGTTAACTAGCTAGGAACAACTAGATCTTAGACTTAGTAAATTAAAAACCCTAAAAATAATCTTTTTAAAAATTTAACGGTACAAAGTATATGTCTTTGTAGTTTATTTAGAAATAGGCAAATTTTGAGTTCACTTCTTGGGCTAAGTTAAAATAAGGGAAAAATATTGATATTTTTATTAAAGTATAAGTCTGAAAAATAATCCCTAAGCTTAAGTCTAAATTCTGAAAATATATACCCTACAAATTGCACAAACACGAACCTTGAAACTTGGAATAGTAGAAGAGACCTTGAAATGCTCTTGTCTAAATTCCTTAGTATGAAGTAAAATAAAATAAAAATACAAGTGTGAATGAAGAAAAAAATGAATACTGGTTTTTGTAATTACTTAAGCCTGCATAAATAGAAAAAAAAATATTTAGCAAGGGTGCTTTATCACCTAATGCCTTAGACCAACTGGTTTGGGAGTCACTGCTAAAAGCCTTAGGTATTACAAGACTAGGAATTACGCCTTAATGTGCAAACACATTTTGTAATCGGTCGTTGGTACCTCAAGAAGTATTAACGGTCGCATAAAGAATGTGTGAGCAATTTCATCTAAAAAATTCACCAATTGAGAAGTACTTTGGACGATGGACAAGAGTATAATAGCTTGATTTGAATTTCCAAGTGTAGGGGTGATATATACACACATGTAAGGATATGTGATTGTGGTTTAGATAAGAGATAGGAAGGAAAAATATGACTTATATTTTTAATAGAGATGATAAAAATTCCTAAGTTGAGATGGAACCCTAGAAGGAAAACTCAAAAGATGCTAAAAGCTAAGTAAATTTACAAAACATATACAATCTTAAGTTAAATGATAAGGAAGCGTGAAAAATACAGGTTGATAATTTCTGAGTTGAGGATAATAGAATTTCTTGCTTAAAAACCGAATTGGAGAATAAAAGTCAATATGCCGAATTGATAGGATTTTGTAGGTAGTATCCGCTGAAAACCCTCAGGAGACAACACTCCTCCTACTAGGGACACCTAGAGGTTTAACGGCTTATTGCATGAGCTCAGTGCAATCGCGTTTCCCTGCGAAAGTGAGGTTAGGCTTTTTCGAGAATAAACTAGTTTTGCTCGAGGACGAGCAAAAGATAAGTTTGGGGGTATTTGTTCATAACATAATTTTGCATTATTATATTCCCCATTCTTATTCATTTTACAAATAAACAGGTGCTTTTGATCCATATCTGCTACATAGTTATAGGTTACAGGTTCTCGGAACAAAACAGTGAAAATGATGAAAAGACGATACAAAAGTGAGACTATGACCTACAAATGGAAGAATCTTGATCACACCTACAGTTTGAAGAATAAACGAAGATCAATGGACAATTTCACAAAGTAAAAAGGCAGCGCAAGGTTCAAGACTTCGACACGAAGCAAACGGTAAAAGTCCACGACATTATGCACTATGGAAATCTGCAAGAAAACTAGAAGACAATCCGAGAGACCAAGTGAAGAAACAAGTACCCAAATGCAACCAGACCAAGACCAGAAAAAATGAACCAACGACCCCACCATATGGCCGTGGATCCACGGCCAAACAGGGCTTTTGGCCGCGGTTCCACGGCCATAATGAGCCCGTGTCGGTGCAAAATTAAATAGCTGGCGGTGCGTTGACTAGTCTTCTTAGGGGTAATTTTGTAAATGCGTATATATATCGAATGTAATCCTAGGGTTTCTACGATCTATAAATAGAAACCCTAAACCTCTTTTTAAGGTATGCCTCTTTTCATTGATCAAAAATTCAGAATTCTATGTATGAAGAGAGCATCAAATAAAGTAAGTAGTTTTTCATTTCCATACCCTAGGTAATTTCTTTTCTGCCATAGTATAGAATTTTTATTATCTGCCCTAGTTAATTAGTTTAGGACTTTTAATTATTTGCCATAGATAAAAAAATGTTTCTTTTAATAAATTCCCTAATGAGTGAGTAGTTCCTCACTTGTTAGGGTTAGGAATAGGAGAGGTTTGAGAGATGAAAATCTCTCACCCCTTTCTTGTCCATCACATATTTTTATAGGACTCCATGCATACATACACACACCGCTCACTACGGCACCCTATCCCACGAGGTAGCGGTGATACCGTAATTTAAAAGACCAGTTGTATATGTTTTCCATGGAGGTTAGGGTAAAAATTAAGAAAGGAAGGAAAAGGACCTAAAGGAAGAAGCATTGTTTCTTCCCGATCATGCTAATCCACTTTATTAATTATTACCATAACACCCTAATAGATCTTAATTAGGGCATAAAAAGTGGTGAGGAATATTGACTTTCCAAACTTAACCTAAACCTAACCCTAGCAAGATTTTAATCCTAATAAACTCATTTCAGTTTTTAGCGATAATCAATCCGACAACAATCGGAATTAACTCGTTAGAACAAATTGAGAATACACAAAATCCCTGTGGACCGACCCGTACTCACCGGCTAGCTACCAAGCGACGCCGTTCTTGATTGCGGTAATTAATTCTTTGATAACAAAACTTAGCACAAATCAAATGAGTTTATCAAAGAATTTTTTTTAAAATTTTTGAGGAAAAAAAATTCTCAATTTGTTCTAACGAGTTAATTCCGATTGTTGTCGGATTGATTATCGCTAAAAACTGAAATGAGTTTATTAGGATTAAAATCTTGCTAAGATTAGGTTTAGGTTAAGTTTGGAAAGTCAATATTCCTCACCGCTTTTTATGCCCTAATTAAGATCTATTAGGGTGTTATGGTAATAATTAATAAAGTGGATTAGCACGATCGGGAAGAAACAATGTTTCTTCCTCTAGGTCCTTGTCCTTCCTTTCTTAATTTTTACCCTAACCTCCATGGAAAACATATACAACTGGTCTTTTAAACTACGGTATCACCGCTACCTCATGGGATAGGGTGCCGTAGTGAGCGGTGTGTGTATGTATGCATGGAGTCCTATAAAAATATGTGATGGGCAAGAAAGGGGTGAGAGATTTTCATCTCTCAAAGCTCTCCTATTCCTAACCCTAACAAGTGAGGAACTACTCACTCATTAGGGAATTTATTAAAAGAAACATTTTTTATCTACGGCAAATAATTAAAAGTCCTAAACTAATTAACTAGGACAGATAATAAAAATTCTATACTATGGCAGAAAAGAAATCACCTAGGGCATGGAAATGAAAAACTACTTATTTTATTTGATGCTCTCTTCATATATAGAATTCTGAATTTTTGATCAATGAAAAGAGGCATACCTCAAAAAGAGGTATAGAGCTTCTATTTATAGATCATAGAAATCCTAGGGTTACATTCGATACATATCTGCATTTACAAAATTACCCCTAAGAAGACTAGTCAACGCACTGCTAGCTGTTTAATTTTGCACCGACACGGTCTCATTATGGCCGCGGAACCGCGGCCAAAAGCCCTGTTTGGCCGCGGATCCGCGGCCATATGGTGGGGTCGTTGGTTCATTTTTTCTGGTCTTGGTCTGGTTGCATTTGGGTATTTGTTTCTTCACTTGGTCTCTCAGATTATCTTCTAGTTTTCTTGCAGATTTCCACGGTGCATAATGTCATGGACTTTTACCGTTTGCTTCGTGTCGAAATCTTGAACCTTGCGTTGCCTTTTTTCTTTGTGAAATTGTCCATTGATCTTCGTTTATTCTTCAAACTTTAGGCGTGATCAAGATTCTTCCATTTGTTGGTCGTAGTCTCACTTTTGTATCGTCTTTTCATCATTTTCACTATTTTGTTCCGAGAACCTGTAACATGCAACTATGTAGCAGACATGAATCAAAAGCACCTGTTTATTTGTAAAATGAATAAGAATGGGAAATATAATAATGCAAAATTATGTTATGAACAACGCCCATATGCTGGGCATGCCCGGTGCCCAGCGCCCGCGTGCTGGGCACGTGATGCGCTGGCGCCTATGCGTCCTTTGGACGCTATTCACCTTTTTTTTATACACACTCCACAACACTTTCCTCGCAAACTCTGCAAGGCCCCCGATATACCCAAGACCCTTCAAAACACAACACATGCACACTGCACATTGAGTTTGCATGACCAATTTGATCCGTCAATCGGAGGTTCCTTCGCTCAAAAGGCGAGAGGTAATTAACGTCAGCTTAGTCCGCGGCTGCCAGAGATTCGGAGCCCCACAATCAATAAACCCCTGTCTATCCTAGGCAGGGGGAATCTGTACATTCCTGACAAACGCGCACATTCCCATCTTAATGGGGTGACGAAAAACACCCTACACTCATCCCTGACGAGCTCGCTCTGATCGCATTTCTAGCCGTAGCTCTCTTAGCTCGCATAGCCGTGGTGATAGGAACCGCAATAAATATTGATGAGGATAGATCATAAGAACGAATAGAAATACGAATCTCAAGATATGTACATTCTAAGGTTACTTAAGCAGAGCAGTGTATCATTAGTATGTCGCGGAACATACACACGGTACGTTACTCTACTTGAGTTACCTGCTCCATTAACCAAGGTCAACCCACGTAACGAAAGTTCGGGTCTAATACCCCCTCAGTCAAGTTTAAGTTCCGTAAGGTCAAGCTTAGGTTCCGAAATATATACACCCTAGACTCCGCATAATCAAATCTAGACTCGAACAAAGGTTAAACCTAACGCTCTGATACCAACTTTGTTACGACCCGAAAATGGCACGTGACCGGCACTTGGATCACGTGAAGTCTATAGGACCCCACCGTAACCTAAGTAAGCCAAAAACCCAGAAATCTGAACTTTTTTAAGAAAACGGTGGATGTGAAGTTTTGAAATAAAGGTATAATGAAATCAAGTTCTTTCTTTTAAAGTATATATAAAGTTCATTTGAAATGCAAGTGGATTATATACTATAATTTGAAAACATTTTCGTCAGTTGAAATTTGGGTAGCACCTCCTTTGTAAATTTCTATCAAAACAGGTACAATAACAATGATAATATAAGCATTCCCAAACAGGAGCTAGCTCTTCGTTAATCGGCAGAAACACAACCACGCAAGTAAAATATGCAACGCCCAAGGCGAAAATCAATCACATAAAAGAATAAAGAAAAACCAAAATATCATCCAATCCAATATAAAGAATATATATATACAAGTCCTGACTCTAAATCCAAAGAATATACAAACCGGTCTCTAGGTCTACCAAATATATATAGTCTGGTTGATAGAGCTTTAACTAGATACAAGCAATATAAAGGTATACAACGGTGGTTACGCTCTGTACTGTAACCCACCTACCAATGCAAATCATCCAAAAGAAGCAATATGCTAGCAAGCTGCTACCGGACCGAGCAGTCGATCCTGCAAGAAAATTATGTCACAATGGGGGTGAGTTGCCAACTCTTAAGTAGAAGATATCATCAAGTAGAAATCGAATGTATGACAATCTCCTAGATCATACAGTAATACAATAATATCATACCGTGTGGTATCAAGGTGATCATGTATACATATGTATAATAATATAATACAGTGCATGTGTCAATATATGATACTAACTCATCCATATCGTGTGTATGTACGTATCATCCAAGGAGTATCCATCAACGACACTCGAAATCATCATAAAATCCTGAGTGCCCAGTATCGACACTTGAAATCATCATAAATCCCATGTCCAGTATCGACACGTAAATCCTCATATCTCAGGCGTCGTCTCATCGGATCGGCCCTCATATCCATCTGTCTCATATCACTCTAATCAGTATTCTCTGGATATCCGCCGAGTCCAATACTGTCACCGGTAGGTAGTGTTCCCCTGCCAGGCTCAACGCATTTCTATACGATCATCTTGCCCCGGGATACTGTACCGGGTCCACCATATACCCACAGACGATGACTCATTCCTTGAATTGGATAGTATCATAGCTCAGAATCGAGAAATCTCATGGTGGACGTCAAAATATCATATCAAGAGAAACTGTGTTTTTAAAACAATCATAAGTTTTTAAATAATATCTGATGTTTCTCAAATCCAGAAATCTCATGAAAACAGAATCTCATAAAGCATGGCAGTAATGAAATAATATGTACAGGCATAGAATAATACTATAATACACAGTAAGTGTGTTCATATGAGCGTGTCGTGTAATAAGGTAATGAAGGTGTAATAACTGAACTAGTATGTGTTACTAGATACTAAACAATAACTAAAATGCTAACAGGTTATAAGGTGATACGATGACATAGCAAGTTCTAATGTGTACGTGGTATGATAATTAACGATGATGTATGTGTGAGCCGGCAAGTAGATGTACATGCAACATGTGCATCATTGGTAATGGTGCGTGTGTCCTAGTAAACAAAGTCACGTAAAGATAAAGGTATAAAACGTAGTATATAAATCGTAAATGAAAGAATGCGAGCATATGCAAAAATAAGAAATCGTAATGCCAGCGTAAACAGAATAAAGAAATCATAAACGTGAACAGTATAAAAATATGAAACTATGTATGAGCTTACAGTTATAGTTTAAAATAGTATGAATCGTTATTTTAGAAATTAGGAGGCTGCGATGTTTTCAAAAAAGATACCATTTGAAAAGGCGTAGCGTCCCCTTGAAGTTATCATTTAAAAGTGGGTAGCGATTCGTTAGTTTTGAAAATAGGTATGGTTTTAAACATATTATACTATCTACTTGAGTGATTTTAAACATTTCTTTTCGAGTCGAAAATAATATCGGTGATCCATCCTCATAATATCATGTACAGAATAATCCATCGTACGATATCATCAAACCAATAGTACAGATTTATAATCACGTACATCATCTCATTTCATCATATATTATCTCATGTCCTCATATATCATATCATATAATATCGCATCATATCATCATATCCAAACATATCGACTCATATCATCAAATCAGACCATATCCTCATCCTACATATCATATTGTAAACATCCTCATATATATATGTGTGTATTTACATAAGTAGATATAGTTCATAGGTTAAGAAATAGTACTAGGTGATATATTTCTACCAAGTATACTACTAATTCTAGGACACTTATTAACTAAGTATACATATCTAAAGTATATATATAACTATATATTTGGTATCCTAGTACTACAGTTGCGGGGGTGTTATACGCCATCCACCCGAATTCCCCCGTAGATATAAATCTACTCACCTAATTTTGCCTCGCCCTAACCGATTCCGACGGATGGCTTGCCCTTCTTCGTCGTCCAGAAAGTCCATGCGTGCTTGTACCTACAAGTCAAAGCATATCGTATCGCATAAAAATCCAATCGAAAACCGATACGATGAGCAAAGTGCACATAGGTTAGAACCTATGGTCAATGCATGCTAAAACAACAAAATACTCTATGATGTCGACGTATGAACTTCGAACGACCGAGTCACATCAAGAAAATCCAAAAACCAAGTTTCAAAAGTCAGAAAACATTGACAGAAATCAAGTAAAACGACTCCAGTTTTTTCTTAAGGTGAAATTAGACTTTTTAGTATATAGGGTAGGCCTAGTTATCTAATGAGTGGGCTACAGAACAAAAACCACACCCTAATTCCCAACTTGACCTGCAAATTGCGGTCAATAGTAATAAATTTGCGACCATAATAAGTGGATAGGGGCTCGGGCTTCTACGGTGGCTTCTTATTGGTCTATACATCTCACAATATTCTCTATTAAATTTTCAGAGTTCCTGTGTATCTCCAGATTTCATTTGGTCATCAAAAGTTCCACAAAACCAACATTGGAAAGTGCTAAACCCATATAGTCTAAGAATTTCTCTACTAAAACACTCTCACTTATCACTAAGGACCTTGTATACACTCACTAAACTATTACTACATTATCACTACAAGTTTCATCCATCAAAAACTCACTTTAGAAATTCTAAGTTAAGAAAACATACACTAAAAGCTCTAAAATCAACTCTACCTAATTTGTGAGGTGAAGAAAAACTAAATACTAGATAAAGGTAAGAGTTTTACCTTAAGAAAGCAACTCAAAAAAATTCCTAGATGGCCAAAGATGCTCAAAACCCAAACTTGATCATGCCATGAAATTTAGATTGAGATTGTGAACATTTTTTCTGAAGGTTTAGTGAGATTTTGATGGGGTTTTGGGGGTGGTGCATGGTGGTAGAGATGGTGGAAAGGTGGAGGAAGATGAGAGGAAGAAGACGAAGGAGATGATGAATGCAAATGAAGAAAAGAAAAGGGTGAAGGCAACCCTATCTCTCTCTCTCTTTCATTCCCTCTCTCCTACGTACCCATACCTTCATGTCACTTTGTCCCCCCTTCATTTTCTTTTTCTTTTCTTTTCTTTTCTTATCTTTTTTATTTTGAAATACAAAAATCAAATGTCACAAAAATAAAATGTTGCATGTCATGACATATAAATATGGTTAACAAAATAAAACTAGATTAAATACATAATTAGTGAAATACTAATCAAGTTCAACATTAACTTGCATAGAAATAATTATATATTAATTTATAAAAAGCTTAATTAAATAAATGCTTTCATAAATGATAATTCATTTTTAAATTCCAACTATTTTCCAAAAATATAGGTATATAATTATACCAATCTACGAAAACTCAAATCTTTATTCGTATAATATCCGTGAAACTCAATATTTTATTATTTAAATTCTAAAATAATATATTCTATTTTTTTTTTGAAATGTTACAAAAACAAAAGGTAAAGAATCGCGACAATATACATGATAACAAAAAAGAAAAGCAATATTACAATATCCATCATAACAGAAAACTAAAGTAATTCTACAATATCCAAGATAACAACACAATCTCTGAAGTCATTCCAATTACTAAAAGTTTGATACAAATATTCATTTTACCTCGATACTTATAATAATTAATATCAACACAAACATCCTTATTATATTGCTCAATGACCATTTATTGACGCGACGAACCCGCTTCATCACGTAGTGGACACAACGACTGTTGCGTCTCTCCTGCTGACATTTCTTACACTGGTATTGACTGGATTTTCTATCTTACCTTACATCCATGTCATTTCGAATACGTGTCGACGGAGGTCGCTCTTTCTTGCATCTTCGTAAAGACTCGTCGGGAACAACGTGTGCACCAGTATAAGTGCATCAGTACTCATTATCAGGGATCGGGAAAAAATTAAGTGCCCAAGTGGAGGCTAACCGATGTATGGAATAGTGTGGGTCGATGAAGGTACGGTAGTCAACCGCTCGAGACGCACAAACTGCCATAACATGCGAGCAAGGAAGGTGATAGGCTTGCATTTTCCCATAAGAACATCTTAGGGACTCCTGAAGGTTAACTATTTGTGTCCTGCCACCTATAAGTAAACCGACTACAAGATGCGTACCGGTCTTAATCGAAAACAACCCAGTGGTTTGATCATACATCGTCACCTCATGACATTTAGCCTTTCACTCCTAATGTCTGACAGAGCTTGAACCCTCAGAGCGAACAATTGACCCTCGGCAATAAGTTCTTGCGTAACACGACGTCGCTCAATAAAATAGATATTCAACCGATGGAATGTAAACTGAAAAATCGCCATGACTGGCAAATTACGAACTCCATTTAAAACAGATTTGAATATCTCTGACAAATTCGTAGTCATCATGCCATACATACAACCATCATCGAATGCAATAGCCCATTTTCACGAGGTTTTTTTTCCGGCCAAGCAATCATTTCAACATACACCTCCATAATCCTTGCGAACGCTCTATCATATTTTCTTCTTTGATTCTCGGTGACGGCTTACTTCAGCATGTTCATCATTCGCATGTTGCCAAATTTTTTTTTGAAAGTTTGAAGCAAAGTGTCGCATACAATAACGGTGATAAGCAAAAGGTTCGTTCTAACCATACATCGGCTCCCTCAAAATATTAAGAATATCTGCATGACGATCTGATATAACACACATCAGATGTCTCTGAGTTACATACACTCGGATGTTGTACATAAACCAACCCTAGCTATTTGTGTTTTCCGATTCGACTATAGCAAATGCAAGGGGAAATAATTGATCATTGGCATCTGGAGTTACTGCTATTAAAAGTGTGCCTTTATATTTTCCATACAGAAAAGTCACATCAATGCTAATTGTAACGACCGTGTTCTGTTCTATCATAATAAAAAGTCGTTTGATAATTTTCCTAATATCATGTGTTCTTTGAGAGTTATTTATGTAAAATACCTTTGGAAAAAAATGTTTATATTTTAAAATTTTATTTTAGAACTTTTTTCAAGCATTTAAAACATAGGTATATAAATTTGTATAAGGTTATTATATTTACTAAAACTTGAAAAATATTTTCATATAATTTATAATGACCAAAAAATAGTTTACATTTTTTTATTATCAATTAAAATAATTATTTCGTCATTAAAATGATTTTCAAAGGATAAACTGGATTTTTAAATAATTATAATAACTAACAAATATTTTAGTTATGGGAATATTATTTAGTTTTAGCCCAAAATCAATTTTAAACTGAAGATAACAATAAAATATATATTCTGGAATTTTTCTTATATTTTTTTTTTTGTAATTTACAATATTTTTAACAAATTTTTTAAACAAATTCGGTTTAAAAAAAACAGTTTTAGATTTAAAATTTAAAAAGAAAAATATATATATTAAAAGATGAATTAACCTGGACTGTTGGATAAGAGATCCAACGGCCCAGATTAGAGGGTGACCCACGAGAAAACGCATGGGTTTTCTCTAAGGACATGTGGCGGCGAGGGCTGATCATCAGCCGATAATTCGCAATGATTGGGCGATGATTACTGGCACAGATTCTGAGGATTTTGTTGGTAATTTTGACCGGTTTTTAGGATTTATTTGTTACAACTTGAAACCCTATATATACAGACCCTTCCCAATCAATTTTCTCACAATTCAGAACTTCGAAAAATTAAAGAAAAATAGTTGGTTCTTCGTCTCCCCGACGCTGACGCTGTGGTCACACCCAATCAGCGAGGAAAAATCAGAACACGGAGATATCACGTTTTAGTGCAACGAGACATTTCGGCTTCCTAAATCTTCATCTCAAAATAAAGGTAGGATCCACCTCTCACCATCTTGTGTCTGTCACATTCTTTTGGTTCCTAATTCCGAACTTTAATCTCTTCACAGCCTTTAAAATGATGTTAAAAATATATATTGCATGCTTACATTACAGTGCCATCGTATTTATATATAAACCATAGTTTTGATATTTATATCACGGGGTGACAACCTATCCCTCATATACACGCATATCTATGATCACAAAACTATACCTTGCTTAGTGGATGCTAAGTTAACATAACATTCTTACCCTATGATACCAATCAAATCTCACAATAGGTCACTTCCACAACATACTCTCATAATATGAAAAGTTTGTATTTGAAATCATATACTAATTAGGTAAGTATTTTAAAAAGGGGTTTAAAAATAGTATTTTTATTGACATTATAAAACATTTCCTAGTTTCAATAAAATATTCCAATCTTTGAAAAGTCGTAATATTCATTAGATATACCCTGAAATTCCAAAATAACCTGTGTCCGCATAAATGCCATATTTTTTTCTAAGTCGCATAGGCTAATTATAATATAGTTTTTACATCAATACCCTTTCTGTAATACCCAGTTCCTTTAAAAAAAAAGTAATTTTCGTATTTATAAATAAAAATTTCCTATATTTTTCCTTATTTAAATATTTCTTATATTTTTCCCCATTTTAAATACTTCTATTTTCCTAATCCAACCCAATCCCTTCTCTCTCATTTCTTTCCTTTTCTTTTTCTCTTCTTCCCCCCTCCCCCCAAACCCAAGCCTCAAGCCCAGCCAAGAACACCCGGCCCAAACCCAAACTCCCAAATCGACCCGACCCGCTTTCCCTTCTTCCTCCCTCGCGTTCCCCTCTTCCCGCCCATTTTTCCCCTGCCGCGCCTCCGCATCTCGCGTCCACGCCCACGCTCGCATCCACGCCCAAGCGACCCGCTCCACCCCAACGACTCTCCCCCACACTCGCACCTACCCTGTGAGACCCGCGCCGCTCCAACGTCGCCATGACCCCGTACTCCTCGCGCTCACCCACGACCTCGCCCACGACCGGACACCTCCCGAGCTCCTCACTGTTCCTCCCTCATTCTTACCGCCTCACTCCCTCTCTCTGAATCTCTATCTCTCTGTCTCTCTCTCACAATCTCTCTCATCACCACTGCAACCAACCCAACTCGCCTCATCGCCCGAGCCTCTGCCCTCGTCGGCGCTCGCCTCCACCGTCTTCGACATCACCCCGCCTTCCTCCATTCCCCTGCAATCACCTCCCCGAGCTCCTTCCCTGCACACCCACCGCTACAACCCTCGTTGCCACCTTCATCCTCCCATCCCCGATGACGAACCCATGCACTGAGAAACCCCACGACCACGACACCCATCCCTCGTCGTTGTCGTCACCTTCATTGCCGCCTCAGCCCCGACCTCGTCTTCAACCTCCACCTCCGTCACCACCAATATCTCTTTCTCTCTCCTTCCCTCATAACTCCACCAAGCTCTTCTTCAAAACCTGTATTCGAGAACCCATCAATGGCACCATCATCACCTCGCCGCCGTTGCACCCGTTGTCACCATCGCTGCCGTCCAAGCCGCACCGCCGTCGTCAACGTATTCACTGTTGCAGTATTCATCTCCATCACAAAGCCCAAGCTTCAAGCCAAGCCTTCCGGCATTTCATCGAACACCTATAACCATCGCCATCGCCGTTGTTCTAGTTGCTGTCGTCACTGTTCGAGCCATTGCCTCGGTCTCTGTAGCAGTCACCGTCGTCGACGCATCGCAACGCCAGCGCACGACCGTCGCACCCACCGAGCTATCAAGTCCAAGAATCAAGCTCCACCGAGGCCAACTCTTGTCGTGCTCGAGTCATGAGCGCGCCGTTGCCGCTACCGTAACCGTGGTTCACCATTGTATCGTCCGCTACTGTCATATCACCGATCGTCGTCGTCAGGCAAGTATTACATATTTGCTTCATGCTATATATAATCCTTTCAATTACGATTCAATATTATTATAAGTATTTGATACTAAACTTAATGTGAGAACCTATCTTTAAATGGCGGATCTTGTGATCATTAAACCCGATTACTATTTACAGGGGTACTGTGAAAATTTGGTTGAAAATCAACATCGTTTCACCTATAAAATGTTACCCCCGATAATCATTGCGGAATCAAAATTTTCTTGAACACGCTAGATCGTTAAATTCATCTTAAATCTTTTACAAATCGGATTTTAGCGTTCCATGACTTGTATCGAAGCTAACTGATTAACCTATAGTACTCTAGTTGATCACTGAATTTTTAACAAATTATGTTAGAGATAACTGAGGAGAATTACGATTTTGGACTGCAGTCCAGAGCAGTAATCCCAGTTAACCCTTGTTTTCAAATCACTGTATATCCTTGCTCAAATGTGAAAATGTGCGGAACCCTATATAATTACATATAAAATTGAGTTATCTTTCTTACTCCACTACTTTCACTGGATTCCTGTTCTGTATGATATTTTTAACACATTTTATAATGTCGACATGTCCAGCTGAATTCTGCAGTGACAGATTTTACACATCAACCTAAACCTGGCCATAACTCCCTGTGGATATAGGATATTACTCATCCGCCAATTGCGTTGGAAACCTATGTGATAAAAATAAATTTTGTTCAACTATAGCGTCACCTAATTACGATCCTAACTGGAATTAAAATATGTTACGAAACGGACTTCCAATTCTGAAATCGGATTTCCAACAGTGAACACTTAAATTGAAATGGCCATATCTAGCAAACCTGAAACCCGATTGGTGCAAAAATAATTTTGACGAATAGATAATTAAACATACTTCTTACCCCTTTTACATTGTTTTGCTCAACTCTGCATGTATGATTTATAGTAAATTATGCAAGTGGTAGGACACTGACTGATGATATTCGATTCATATCGTAATTATTGTATTCTCATCACATCATGTAGATGTCATCGCATTAGTAACCTAGTGATCATGTCCATTACCCAGTGTTAGACATTAGTGTTTTGATTGTGGCAAGTAAGTAGTGATAAAGTGTGAATGAATAAGTGAAAGTGACACGTACTTCTACACAATCAGCGGACCCGGTTGATTTATTGCATTGTCGACGTCTATGTGACATATATAAGTGTAATTATAACTGGAATGTGACGATTATGGAGCACTTATATTAGTGTCATAGGTAAGACACCAAACACTGTCCATTTATCTTGGGTATCAGTCAAGACATGCTTGATGGGGATCCTGTCTCCAGTTCTCGTGTAGACTTGTCATGGACCGACTAGTATTTGAGTTTATGGTTAGTGTTTGATATAGACCACGGGGTGTGGGGTAGTTTGAGTGTGAGTTCAACAGAATCTCGGGAGTCCCATTGCCGGCTTATATCATGATTTTGGGAGTTGTATGGATGGAGTTACTGATTATTATCGTGCGTGTTTCGGGCCCATGTTCCCTTGCCCCTGGGGCCCTACCCTTGGGTAGGGGATACTCCTGCGTGGTTGACTCTCACACTTGGACTGACGATAGGTTTAGCGATCTGGACAGTGAGACTTAGAGACTGATAGGGTTAGTGACATTGACGTGCACTGCTTACTGATTTGATATACCTACTTTACTGTTTACCTATACCGATTATTTCATGAGGGTCATCATTATATATTTACTGTTTCATGATCATCATCATTGCACGTGTTTATATTTGTATTTATATTTATTGCTATTGTGTCACTCTGACGACCTGAGTATGCATGCTCAGAGTAAGAAATGGATTTAGCTCGGACCAGGACCTGACGTACCTCGAGGATATTGCAGACATCTTGATCAGTGATCGCACGCTTTTTGGCGTGTCGGATGTTCCAAGAATTAAAGTATAACCGCGATCAGGAAGGTGTCGCTATGCAGCTAGCCGGTTGAGCACGGGTCGGTCTACAGGGAGATGGTGGTATTTTACCTTCTTGTCTTAGACGAGTCAATAAAGAATGTTGTATATGTTTGTTCGATTCTATCCTATGTGTTTATTTGCAAGTATAAAGTTGTTAAGAAAAGATACGAGATTGTAAGCTAAGGAAATCCGTACTCGAAACCTTTGAGCCGAGTCTTGACCAATTGAAGCTAGAGCAATCGGCAACAACGTGGATTAGGGGATTTAAGCGCGGTATTCGTGGAATCCGGCTTATTTACCCTTGTCCTTCCGTTCTTGTCTCTTGCTTTCGCCTCCGGCCAAACCGAACGCAACCGGTCGCGGTTAGGAATCACCGTTATCTTGTCAGGGTACGGTGCCTAACGGAGCGCTTGCATATCGTTTGGGCGGAGTTCAATGGAAAATACGGGAAAAGGAAATGGGCAAAAAAACGTTAACTTATAATACCGTATTTCTTCTTAACAATAATAATTACATTCATACACAAAATGAACAAAAGAGAGCAAAAGAAAAGAACAACGAAAAGAAAAGATTACAAGTAATTAAAGTGCATGGAATTAAATTGCAAGTAAGTAAAGCAAGAAATAAAAAGCAAGTAATAAATAAGCAAATAAAAAGAACAAGAAACTAGAACTCAAGACAAGCATGTGATCAATAGCCAACCCTTAAACTTGCAAGCTCAATTAAGAGGTTGCAAGATCAAGAGAAGGATAGAGAACGCATGTGAAGTGAAGAACTAGTCCCGTGAGAAAATACGACCCTTGAGATTAATAACTAACCCTTAACCAGTCAAGCTCAATGAAGAGGTTGAATGATCAAGAGAAAGCAAGAATCTCAAGGGGAAGAAGAAACAAAAGAGAATGATACAAAACCCTCATCTTCATTAATCTCCCACTCAAAAAGCTCTCACTACAATTTTCATGGAAAAAGAATGAAGAAGAAGAAGAAAAAGAACTAAAACTAACAAAAAGAGGAACAAAAGAATGACCCTTGGTTGAGCTCAGTTCTGCTGTATTTATAGGCAGGGAGTTGAAG
The DNA here is from genome assembly GCA_030015575.1 of Agapanthus africanus. Lineage (NCBI taxonomy): Eukaryota > Viridiplantae > Streptophyta > Magnoliopsida > Asparagales > Amaryllidaceae > Agapanthus > Agapanthus africanus. The sequence goes on along the minus strand of CM057343.1, from coordinate 503,594,333 downwards.
ATCTAGGGCAACCACCAGAACACATATACAAAGACACAAATACCCCCCAAAGTTCTCTTCCTGCGGCGCCTGTATGGCCGCGGATCCGCGGCCTAGACCCCCCTTTGGCCGCGGATCCGCGGCCCTATGATGGATTTGGGCCATGATATTTTCAGTACTTCCCTGGTCTTCAGTGTACTTCAGTATGGCATATGTGTATTCTGAAAATACCACCATATTTCTTCCAGAATTTCTGTTGAGGGAAAGGTGGACTTTTGTGGATGCTTTTGTCATGATTACCTCGAGCTCCGCGTAGATTTCTTGGAACTTGTTGTTGCCATTGAGCCTTGTGCATGAAGGTGATATTGATTTGACATTTTGTCTTCCTAAACTGGTATCTGGCAACATACGGATGACGAGCGGAGACCGTGTTTTCTCAGTGGTTGGCAGGAACCCGGATTTTGTCGTGTTTTCCATGAATTTCACCGTTTTAGAACCGAGAACCTGTATCCTGCAAATATGTAACAAACACGGATTAAAAGTACCTACCTATAAACAACCGAGCGTAAGAATGGGCGGTATAAAATGCAGTATTCTGTGATGAACAAATACCCCCAAACTTAACTTTTGCTCGTCCCGAGCAAAACCAATTATTCACAAAAAATAAAATCCTAACCGCACTTTCGCAGGGAACGCGATTGCACTGAGCACGTGCAACAAGCCGTTAAACCTCTAGGTATCCCTAGTAGGAGGAGTGTTGTCTCCTGAGGGTTTTCAGCGGATTACACCCACAAAATCCCATCAAGCTAGTGTCATAAGTTAACATAGATTCTACTCCTACAGTTCAGTATTTACGTTAGAAATTCTATCATCCTAAGTTAGAAATATCCAACCCTTATTTTTCATACCTCCTATCTATTTAACTTTAGGTCCTATACGTTCCAAAAAAAGTTTAGAAAGATGTTGGTTCTCCTGAGTTTTCCTTCTAAAGTGAGGCCTCAAATCAGGGATTTTTATCACCTCTATAGAAAACACAAGTCTTATTCTTCATTTCTATCTTTTATTCAAACATCGATTGTATACCCCTACGTGTGTGTATATTTGCACCCCTACACTTAAGAATTCAATTCAAGCTATAATACCCTTGCCCTAATACCTAATACTACTTCTTTTCATTAAGGATGGACGGATTTGCTCACACACCTTTCATGCGACTATTAATGCTTCCTGAGGCACTAACGGCCGATTACTGAATATGTGAACTTAAAGCGTAAATAGCAGTTTCCAGGTCTTGACTTTATTCTATTTTTTTCTTTTTCTTTTTCTTTTTCTTTTTCTTTTTCTTTTTCTTTTTCAAGACCGGATATATTTTTCAACATGCTCTTTTGGTGTTTAGCTTTAAATACCGTTTTTTCTTTCATACTAGGCTTTCAGGCAAGAGTATTTCTAGGTATCCTCTACTATCCCAAGTTTCAAGGTGCGTGTATGTGCAGTTTGTAGGGTATATACTTTCTAAATTTGAACTCAAGAAAAGAAACTATTTTTCAGACTTATCCTTCAGTAGAGCATCAATACTTTCCCTTCATCTTGACTTAACTAAAGAACTGAACTCAAGATTATCTATTTCTCAAAAAAAACTGTAAGGACGTATACTTACCAAGTTTAAACAGAATGAGGGTTATTTTTAGGGTTTTCAATTCCTAAGCCTAGAATTTAGTTATTTCTATCATATCAACTAATCTTTCGGAATAAAGATCTAAGTTACCCTATTAGCTAACTTAACGACAAAGTTTTTATATTTTTGGAAAATTTTTGATTTTTGTGGGTTTTTAATAAGGTATGCAAATGCAAAATATACAAATGAATGTGAAGGAAGAAAGCTTACCGAGCACACCCCCAAACTTAAACTTGACAGTGCCCTCACTGTCAGGCCACACCAAGAGGGTCAAAATTGTCGGCGCTCCCTAAAAAATTTATATACAAAACAAAAAGGAAAACAAAAAATATATACAAAAAAGGAGCCCCCCCAAACTTAAGTAAAACAGTGTTTTCACTGTTAAGCGTTGAAATTCAGGGTTAGGGGGGAAAGAGAACAGTATCAAGCTATACAAGGCCTTACACAGGCCAAAAGTTAACACCAACCATTCAAAGATTTTATCTCGATAAAGCAGTGGCTGGTGAAAGAAGGCGTAGAGAAAAGAGATGGAGAATACGCGAGACCGCATGGAGATAGAAGTGGTATACGGTCTCGGTATATGAGAGGAAGAAGAATGGCGGAAGGGAAAAAGAAGTGGAATACGAACTTGAGGGTGCAAATGGAGTAAATAGATTAGCACAATTTGTGATGACCGATGTGTGAAAAGCGATTGTGCTAATATATTTACCCGTCGAGAAATGGGGTCAAATCCCTCAAGATTCGTGAGAAACCATGGGTATGCCGAACTTGGTAAACCAGACATATGAAATGTAAGTGAGACGGGTTCTTGCAAGGTCGGAACGATGGAAAGGATGGAGGAAAGTGATCGAGGAGGGGTATCGGTTAAGGTTTCGGGAGGGTGCACATAGTCAATGAAAGGAACAGGATGAATTGGAAAATCCGACTCATCAATTAAAATTATTTCATCCTCAGTACTATCCTCAATATTCTCCTCAAAATTTAGCTCATCCATGCATATTTCATCAAAATCCAGACGCATATAGGGTTCGGGAAAAACATTTAATGACTCGGGATGATGATTTGAAGAGACAAACTCAGCCAAATCTACGGGTTCATCATCCAAAATATCCCCAGCGTCAATATCCTCAATCAAGTGAAAATCAATATTCTCAGACACCTCATCAAAAGCATGGATATTAATCGATTCTGGTTCTAAGATGGAGGTGTAGAGGTCAAAAGGATTGGGATTGGTTTCACTTGGAAGTGACCCTTCACAATCGGGTAAATCAAACTCTACAAAGTCGCACAACTCATTAATCATTCTATCTTCAATTGATAAATCATGTGGGATACTCGATAGACTTTCAAAACAGGAGTTGTGGGTTTCAATTTGGGATGGGTAGGTTTGATTTGGAAGGGGGTACATCTCACTCTCTCCACTCAAATTCTCAGCCTGTCCTGCCGCCTCATCATACATTGGAAAATTTGGAGCTAGTTGAAAACTAGCTACCGGATCACTAGGTTGTATGAGGGCGGCCATGGACGCATTCAAATCCATCATTTGCTGGCTTGACGCTACCCTAAAGTCTTCCAACGACTGTTCCAGACTAGACATGGGTTGTGAAGGGGTTTCAGTAAAAGATTCAAAGTTGTTTGGATACTGAAAACTCCCAAACAGCGGTTTTGAAGCAATGTCTAGGGAAGGTGCAAAAGTAGGGTAGGATTGGTAGGAATGGAATGGCTGGACAGGAGTAGGATCAACATTTGGATAAGAAGGTGAATGGAATTGTTGATCCCAAGAATTTGAAGTGGTGAGAGGAGTGAAAGATCGGCTACGGGATTGTTCAATTCGTTCAGCAAGAGACATTGGTCTCGGGTTTACAACTGGACTTTCAAAAGGTGTATCAACGCAAGAAGGGGTGAATGTTTGAAACAGTTGGTACGAAGTGGATTGCGGGGTCCAGTTGTTCGTCCTAGATGCGTCTATCCGATCTTTCAAAGAAATTTTTGGCATGGAGGGGTCGTTTGAAGTTCGACCAAAACAAGAACCGTATGAAGTAATGTCTGGTTGTGGGTACCAAAGTTCGGCAAGAGTTTTGCGAGGTGGAGTACCCATGATATGAAGAGAGAAAGGCAGAGAAAAGGAGGGGAAAAAGAATGTGATAATTTTTTTTTTTTAGCTATTAACAAAAGAATAAAAAAGAATATGGACAAAAAACAATCACGACACAAAAATACCACACACCTAATCGTTCTAGGGTTAACCTAGGTCAACTAGACCTGCTCCAGAACTTGATTATCGAAGTAAAACTGTGTCGAGAAACAGGCTCAAGATACACTGATCACGAGGCCAGGTAAGTGCAGAGATAACGGGAGGTTTTCCAACGCTTTCGCGAAGTTCCTTAATTAAATAACCCTTTCTCTTTTGGCGGTTGCGCCATTAACACTTTCCTAGACACCCCGTAAACAATATACCGTGAAGCAAGGTTCTAAACACAGTTAACTTCTCCTAGTGAGCGCGAAGTCCTTAAGGCTTAAAGTCTAGTTTCTTTAAATTTGTGCGGGTAAACGTTATGCTCAAGTTCGTGATTTGTGGGCCACGGAAAAGGTGATGAAATCCTTTACCGTATCTTGTGGGGTTCGCTTGCCCTTAAGTCCGTATTAATGTATGCAATGCACAATTCAATAAAAATTCTATAAAGAATCAAAAAATTGTTTTTTTCTTTTTTAGCATGGCACTGCAACAAATACGGGTTAGTCAATTTTGGCGTTTGCTAGCGAACTTGCAAAGAATCCTGCAAAGAATAGTATATTGGAAGCGTCGGATTTGAGAAGAAGGTGTTAGTAAAGTACGTACCGTTAAAATTTTGGGTTAGGAAACCCCCGTTGAATCAAATCCGGTAGGCTTGAAAGGTTCGCTTGCGCGGGTCAAACTACCCGGATCTTTGGCACTGTACTTCGTAATCACCTTAACTTTGAATGTACACTTTGCTCCCACAATTGCAGTTTGCAAATACGCAAAAATCTGCACACTTGCCCACAAAATTGATCAAAAAAAACAAAAAGATTTTTTTTTTTTTTTTATAAATATATACAAAAAGGAATATTAACCCGAATAACAAGAAAGAAAATACGCTACCGTCTCCCCGGCAACGGCGCCATTTGATCGCATGCTTTTTGGCGTGTCGGATGTTCCAAGAATTAAAGTATAACCGCGATCAGGACGGTGTCACTATGCAGCTAGTCGGTTGAGCACGGGTCGGTCCACAGGGAGATGGTGGTATTTTACCTTCTTGTCTTAGACGAGTCAATAAAGAATGTTGTATATGTTTGTTCGATTCTATCCTATGTGTTTATTTGCAAGTATAAAGTTGTTAAGAAAAGATACGAGATTGTAAGCTAAGGAAATCCGTACTCGAAACCTTTGAGCCGAGTCTTGACCAATTGAAGCTAGAGCAATCGGCAACAACGTGGATTAGGGGATTTAAGCGCGGTATTCGTGGAATCCGGCTTATTTACCCTTGTCCTTCCGTTCTTGTCTCTTGCTTTCGCCTCCGGCCAAACCGAACGCAACCGGTCGCGGTTAGGAATCACCGTTACCTTGTCAGGGTACGGTGCCTAACGGAGCGCTTGCATATCGTTTGGGCGGAGTTCAATGGAAAATACGGGAAAAGGAAATGGGCAAAGAAACGTTAACTTATAATACCGTATTTCTTCTTAACAATAATAATTACATTCATACACAAAATGAACAAAAGAGAGCAAAAGAAAAGAACAAAGAAAAGAAAAGATTACAAGTAATTAAAGTGCATGGAATTAAATTGCAAGTAAGTAAAGCAAGAAATAAAAAGCAAGTAATAAATAAGCAAATAAAAAGAACAAGAAACTAGAACTCAAGACAAGCATGTGATCAATAGCCAACCCTTAAACTTGCAAGCTCAATTAAGAGGTTGCAAGATCAAGAGAAGGGTAGAGAACGCATGTGAAGTGAAGAACTAGTCCCGTGAGAAAATACAACCCTTGAGATTAATAACTAACCCTTAACCATTCAAGCTCAATGAAGAGGTTGAATGATCAAGAGAAAGCAAGAATCTCAAGGGGAAGAAGAAACAAAAGAGAATGATACAAAACCCTCATCTTCATTAATCTCCCACTCAAAAAGCTCTCACTACAATTTTCATGGAAAAAGAATGAAGAAGAAGAAGAAAAAGAACTAAAACTAACAAAAAGAGGAACAAAAGAATGACCCTTGGTTGAGCTCAGTTCTGCTGTATTTATAGGCAGGGAGTTGAAGATCTAGGGCAACCACCAGAACACATATACAAAGACACAAATACCCCCCAAAGTTCTCTTCCTGCGGCGCCTGTATGGCCGCGGATCCGCGGCCTAGACCCCCCTTTGGCCGCGGATCCGCGGCCCTATGATGGATTTGGGGCATGATATTTTCAGTACTTCCCTGGTCTTCAGTGTACTTCAGTATGGCATATGTGTATTCTGAAAATACCACCATATTTCTTCCAGAATTTCTGTTGAGGGAAAGGTGGACTTTTGTGGATGCTTTTGTCATGATTGCCTCGAGCTCCGCGTAGATTTCTTGGAACTTGTTGTTTCCATTGAGCCTTGTGCATGAAGGTGACATTGATTTGACATTTTGTCTTCCTAAACTGGTATCTGGCAACATACGGATGACGAGCGGAGACCGTGTTTTCTCAGTGGTTGGCAGGAACCCGGATTTTATCGTGTTTTCCATGAATTTCACCGTTTTAGAACCGAGAACCTGTATCCTGCAAATATGTAACAAACACGGATTAAAAGTACCTACCTATAAACAACCGAGCGTAAGAATGGGCGGTATAAAATGCAGTATTCTGTGATGAACAATCAGCGACTCAGAGCTATACTTCCTTGATCTCTATCTGGTTAGTTCTTTGTATTTGTTTCGATTTAGTGACTGCATTTCTCATTACCTGTGCATTGATTACTGATTACCACGTAAAGGTAGAAGCCGGAGTGTGACTACGGCAGGATATTTCCTCGACCGTAGGAGCATGGCTGGCCTTGTCAACCCCTCGTATTCTATATTTTGGGAAGCGGGGCGTGACATGGTTTTGTTGGTATCAGAGCCAGGTTTTGCTACGATTGGAATTGCAGTTTCCGTATAGGAGTTGACAATCTAAGGCATCATTCGGTCTAGATTGTAAACTCGTTATCTTTGATCTTGATTCACATAGTGTGTTCTGCTACATATTTTGATCCATCCGCTAGAGTTTTGAGTGACTTAGTAGAGTTACGTGATTGTAATTATGAACTGCAGCATAGTTACAATACTGTACTCTGTTTGAGTGACTTGGAGTTCTACATTTAACTTCCACTCGTTTGAGTTTCTCCTCACCCGATATTCTTGTTTCGTTGCCTATTCTATATTATATTCTGATTCTTATATCTTGTACCTTATGCCGTCCTAAAATTATTGTTTCAGGACCATGTCTTCCAACGACTCTTCTTCTATCTCCACTCCCTAAGTTCAGGCCGTCGAGATTTTAAATGTACTGCAAGGCTTGAAGGAAGCCCAAGAGCAAACGAACGACCTTTTAGCTGAAGGACTAAGAATGCAAATGGTGCAAGCACCAGCGGAAGCCTCCAATCGTAAGGGAACCCCTGTTAAACAAGGAAAGGATGTGAAGATGAAGCGCCCATTTGTTTCTCAGCAACGGAAGCAGCGGAGGGCTCAACGTTGTGGATATTGTAAGAGACCAGGACACTTTCAGAGGGACTGTCGCAGCGCCAAAGGGCATTGCTTGATTTGTGGATCCGACGAACATCTTGTCAATGGTTGCCCTAGAAAGAAGGAGCTGCAAGGAGGAGATTCGTCCACACTCTCCACTCCTGCTAAGTGACTTGGTTATTTCGTAGTTCGAGCTTCGAGGATAGTACGGACCCAGCGCAGGATTCCACTCGCTTGACGAGAATGCAGCGGTCTAGATATCAACAAAGAACTATCACCTTTTCTGCTTTCAATAAAAATATTGTCACTCTTTAGTAAATGTTTCCTTTCGTTTAGAATCTTGTATCCGTTGAACTTTTTAGTTTGAATGCAATAAAATTGTGAGTTGTGATGTATGTATCGTCCCCTTGCCACTCATTTTCCTTATACTTCTTATTGCATCAGTATTCTAAAATTTGATTTTTCAGTCCTTACTTACCGTATATTTTCTTTGTGTTCCATATCCTTGGTTATTCTCTTGGTGTGTTCCACTGTCTGATCATGACTCTTTCTTTTCAGGCCATGGCCAATCCTGAAGCAGCGCCGCCTATCGATGAGGACACTCGATCCTGCGTTTCCTTGGACTGCATGCCGGTGAGTTCAGATGACGAGATCGATGGCCCTTAGGTTGTTTTGGGCAACAGCGATTCCGAGGAAGAGAGAGTTGCAGCCCCAGAAGTCAACATGATCAGCGACTCTGACAACGAAGAAGAGGGCCTCGAAGAGGACCCGATAGAGGAAGACCCTGAGGAAGACCCAGTAGAAGAAAATCCAGGAAAGGAAGACCATGAGGAGAATCCAGTGGAAGGAAATCCCGCGGAAGAAAATCCAGAAGAGGTGAATCACGTGGAAGCATACCACGATGAAGAAGCTCCAGCCGAGAAAGAAGGACCAGGAAAAGAAGACCCCATGGCAGAAGAACCTCCAGTGACAACCCCTGCGAGGCGCTATGGAAATGGACGCCCCTATCTTAGTACGCGAGCTTACCGTAACCTGCTGAACTTCCATAACCGCGATTGACGCGACTTGTCCTTTGTTTTTCTCTGGCCAAATAAATCTATGTATAGTTTAGGGCCACCTTTTGTCTTTCGAGAATGCCTTGTTTGAAATTCTTCTGGGAAAATAAATAATAATAAAGTTCCTGAGTGTGCAAATCTTTTGAGTATTGATTCGCTTGATGCATTGACTGTTTGCCCTCCCCAATAAATTTCTTTCCCTTCTGAAATTCATTATTCTTCACCCTTGCACCTTGTACTGACCTGACACCAGTCTCTTCAACATTCAGATTAAGAGTACCACTTTCCGACCTTTTTGAATGGGTCGTATTCCACTGTAATCCATACCCTGGCTACCCCTATACATTTTTAGTGCTATCTCCTATTACTATAATTACATTCAGTGACATTGCTATTTGAAATCTAGTTTTCGTTATTTTGTGTCTATAAAAAAAAAGATTTCTTACGTGTTATTAACTCTTCCGTTTTACTTATTCTGAATACTCTACTATTCGTCATATTTTCAAAAGTGCAAATATATGCCGTACATACTATTTTTCTTATTTCACCATACGGGTCTTCTCAAGTTATTTTAAATTGATTGATCGATATATTTATTCTAAAATATTTTGGCCTATCGGCAAATCCTTCACTATTGTTTATTATTGTTGTTTCATTTTCCGGTATTGTGCATATAGTTTATCATTATAGATGGTTCTGCGTTGTGCTTACTTAGGCCTATTCTTTTAGTTGTGTTATTTCTTATACGTATATGGACCTTGGATTTTTATCTAGCTGCTTTTAAGTAAATCACTATATGTTAGTGTTCGATATTGTGGCTTTTTGCATATTATTTTATAGCTTATCGTTTATTTTAAATTTCGAGAACGAAATTTTATATAAGTGGGGTATGATGTAATACCCAGTTCCTTTAAAAAAAAGTAATTTTCATATTTATAAATAAACATTTCCTATATTTTTCCTTATTTAAATATTTCTTATATTTTTCCCCATTTTAAATATTTCTATTTTCCTAATCCAACCCAATCCCTTCTCTCTCATTTCTTTCCTTTTCTTTTTCTCTTCTTCCCCCCCCCCAACCCCAAGCCTCAAGCCCAGCCAAGAACACCCGGCCCAAACACGAACTCCCAAACCGACCCGACCCGCTTTCCCTTCTTCCTCCCTCGCGTTGCCCTCTTCCCGCCCATTTTTCCCCTGCCACGCCTCCGCATCTCGCGCCCACGCCCACGCTCGCATCCACGCCCAAGCGACCCGCTCTACCCCAACGACTCTCCCCCACGCTCGCACCTACCCCACGAGACCCGCGCTGCTCCAACGTCGCCACGACCCCATACTCCTCGCGCTCACCCACGACCTCGCCCACGACCCGACACCTCCCGAGCTCCTCATTGTTCCTCCCTCATTCTTACCGCCTCACTCCCTCTCTGTGAATCTCTATCTCTCTGTCTCTCTTTCACAATCTCTCTCGTCACCACTGCAACCAACCCAACTCGCCTCATCACCCGAGCCTCTGCCCTCGTCGCCGCTCGCCTCCACCGTCTTCGACATCACCTCGCCTTCCTCCATTCCCCTGCAATCACCTCCCCGAGCTCCTTCCCTGCACACCCACCGCTACAACCCTCGCCGCCACCTTCCTCCTCCCATCCCCGATGACGAACCCCTGCACTGAGAAACCCCACGACCACGACACCCATCCCTCGTCGTCGTCGCCTTCGTTGCCGCCTCAGCCCCGACCTCGTCTTCAACCTCCACCTTCGTCACCACCAATATCTCTTTCTCTCTTTCCTTCCCTCATAACTCTACCAAGCTCCTTTTCAAAACCTGTATTCGAGAACCCATCACTGGCACTATCATCACCTCGCCTCCGTTGCACCCGTTGTCTCCATCGCTGCCGTCCAAGCCTCACCGCCGTCGTCAACGTATTCACCGTTGTAGTATTCACCTCCATCACAAAGCCCAAGCTTCAAGCCAAGCCTTCCGGCATTTCATCGAACACTTATAACCATCGCCATCGCCGTTGTTCTAGTTGCTATCGTCACCGTTCGAGCCACTACCTCGGTCTCTGTAGCAGTCACTGTCGTCGACGCAGCGGCCGTCGCAAAGCCAGCGCACGTCCGTCGCACCCACCGAGCTATCAAGTCCAAGAATCAAGCTCCACCGAGGCCAACTCTTGTCGTGCTCGAGTCGCGAACGCGCCGTTGCCGCTACCGTAACCGTGGTTCACCACTGTATCGTCCGCTGCTATCATATCACCGATCGTCGTCATCAGGCAAGTATTACATACTTTCTTCATGCTATATATAATCATTTCAATTACGATTCAATATTATTATAAGTATTTGATACTAAACTTTATGTAAGAACCTATCTTTAAATGGCAGAACTTGTGATCATTAAACCCGATTACTATTTATAGGGGTACTGTAAAAATTTGGTTGAAAATTAACATCGTTTCACCTATAAAATGTTACCCCCGATAATCATTGCGAAATCAGAATTTTCCTGAACACGCTAGATCGTTAAATTCATATTAAATCTTTTACAAATTGGATTTTAGCGTTCCATGGCTTGTATCGAAGCTAACTGATTAACCTACAGTACTCTAGTTGATCACTAAATTTTTAACAAATTATGATAGAGATAACTGAGGAGAATTACGATTCTGGACTGCAGTCCAGAGCAGTAATCCCAGTTAACCCTTGTTTTTAAATCACTGTATATTCTTTCTCAAATGCGAAAATGTGCGGAACCCTATATCGTTACCTATAAAATTGAGTTAGATTTCTTACTCCACTGGTTTCACTGAATTCCTGTTATTTATGATATTTTTAACATATTTTATAATGTCGACATGTCCAGCTGAATTCTGCAGTGACAGATTTTACACATCAATCTAAACCTGGCCATAACTCCCTGTGGATATAGGATATTACTGATCTGCTAATTGCGTTGGAAAACTAACTGATAAACCTAAATTTTTTTCAACTATAGCGTCACATAATTATGATCCCAACTGGAATTAAAATGTGTTACGAAACGAACTTCCAATTCTGAAATCGGATTTCCAGTAGTGAACACTTAAATTAAAATGGCTATATCTAGCAAACCTGAAACCCGATTGGTGCGAAACTAATTTTTACGGATAGATAATTAAACATACTACTTACCCCTTTTACATTGTTTTGCTCAACTCTGCATGTATGATTTATAGTAAATTATGCAAGTGGTAGGACACTGACTGATGATATTCTATTCATATCGTAATTATTGTATTCTCATCACATCATGTAGATGTCATTGCATTAGTAACCTAGTGATCGTGTGCATTACCCAGTGTTAGACATTCGTGTTTTGATTGTGGCAAGTACGTAGTGATAAAGTGTGAATGAATAAGTGAAAGTGACACGTACTTGTACACAATCAGCGGACCTGGTTGATTTATTGCATTGTCGACGTCTATGAGACATATATAAGTGTAATTATAACTGGAATGGGACGGTTATGGAGCACTTATATTAGTGTCATAGGTAAGGAACCAAACACTGTCCATTTATCTTGGGTATCAGTCGAGACATGCTTGATGGGGATCCTGTCTCCAGTTCTCACGTAAACTTGTTATGGACCGACTAGTATTTGAGTTTATGGTTGGTGTTTGATATAGACCACGGGGTGTGAGGTAGTTTGAGTGTGAGTTCAACAGAATCTCGGGAGTCCCATTGCCGGCTTATATCGTGATTTTGGGAGTTGTATCGATGGAGTTGCTGATTATTATCGTGCGTGTTTCGGGCCCGTGTTCCCTTGCCCCTGGGGCCCTACCCTTGGGTAGGGGATACTCCTACATGGTTGACTCTTACACTTAGACTGACGATAGGTTTAGCGACCTGGACAGTGAGACTTAGAGACTGATAGGGTTAGTGACATTGACGTGCACTGCTTACTGATTTGATATACCTACTTTACTGTTTACCTATACCGATTATTTCATGAGGGTCATCATTATATATTTACTGTTTCATGTTCATCATAATTGCATGTGTTTATATTTGTATTTATATTTATTGCTATTGTGTCGCTCTGACGTCCTGAGTATGCATGCTCAGAGTGAGAAATGGATTTAACTCGGACCAGGACCTGACGTACCTCGAGGATATTGCGGACATCTTGATCAGCGACTCAGAGCTATACTTTCTTGATCTCTATCTGGTTAGTTGTTTGTATTTGTTTCGATTTAGTGACTGCATTTGTCATTACCTGTGCATTCATTACTGATTACCACGTAAAGCTAGAAGCCGAAGTGTGACTACGGCAGGATATTTTCTCGACCGTAGGAGCATGGCCGGCCTTGTCAACCCCTCGTATTCCGTATTTTGGGAAGCGGGGCATGACACTTTCACTTAAAGGGAATATTTTTAAATTAATACCTTTAGCCTATAACCACTAAGCTTTAATAAAATATCTTAATAGGGTAATACTTTACATGAAACACCCCCTGAAAAGGACACAAATTCTGCCGTCCATGTGCAGCGGTTGCCAACGCGGAGTTGTTTTTATAGAATATCACCTTTAATAAAATACCCTAATCTAAATAGGATAATATTTTACAAAAATACCTTGTGGTCGATAGGCAATCTTCCCTGAAAAGAACACACATCCTGCTGTCCATATGCAGCGGTTGCCAATATGGTTTTATTTCTAAAATGTTATCTCCAAATAAACACCATAACTTTATAAATTATTGTTTACAATAAAATACCTTAATCCATCCTAAAGGGATGTAATTTCATTTAAATATCTTGATCTTTACTAAAAAGCTATTTTCAACAAAACCTATAACCTTTTATAAAAGATATTTCCCAAAAGAATACCTAAATCTTTATTGAAAGATAATTTCAAATAAATACCATAATTTTTTATTAAAAGATATTTTCATTAAAATACCATGGGTTTTCCAAAATTATATTTACTCTAAAATACCATGGTTTTCTTATAAACAATAAGTACAATTAAATACCATGGTCTTTATTAACTAAAATTTCTATAAAATACTATGATCCACCATACAAACTTTAAAAGGTAATAAGATAAAATGAGTGATTGTGGACGAACATATTAAATAAGATCAATAATTTGAATACAAACTTACGACATACATGACACATGATACGGTTAGGGTTAGAATGTGCGAGCCTAGATATGGAATATTTTATAAATGAAGATCCCTGTAGACAGGGTGAACAGTCCAATATGTGAACGACTACTTACCCGATATTTAGGCAAATACTAACCCTACTTAAGGGCGCATAATACAATATGTGGATGGTATATAATGTGGAAATTCCATGCCTAGATGATATGCACACTAACTCTAATTCTTCAAAACTCTTATACTGAACAACGGGGATGGGTAGTTTGATTAGAAAAGGATGTGCAGAACTCGGATTCCCCTACTACTTGGTCATGATCCCGGGAAGTGAAACTGTACATTTCACTTCCTCAGTTGTTGTTCCGTGGCCATAACGGAATAATCGCGAGTATCCGGACCCTTATTTAACAAACTAATGCGAACATTTACCTAGTAGATATCTCATACAACATACCTTTATTTACATATACCTCATACCCTCATACACATATACATCATGCCTTCATACACACATTATACCTTTATACACACATCATACCTTTATACACTTGTTTTTTTGTTCCCTTACTTCCTTATGAGGTAATCCTATCCGAGTGTAACTCGCTGGCGGACTTTCCTTTTTTCATTTCTCTATAACTGAAATGTCCGTTAGATGATGACGAGTATTGCGATGAGGATCAAGGCGTAGAGCCCCTTGATGAAGACTAAGCGGAATTGACTCAAGAGTATTAGGATAGCTCTTTTATTTATCAGTTGTCCACATGTTTAGGGTTTTGCTTCATTCCTTTGATATAATTAAACTATTTAGTTTATTTTATTCATTTCTTTTGGGATGTAATAAAGTTTTTGTTAATAGAAATAAATGCCTTTCGCTTTTATTATTTCGTTTTGGTACATATCTTGCATGTTATAGATATTTATTCGCTTAACATAACTGTATTGAAATAGACCACCTTCAATACAGTTAGGTTGCGGACCATGCCACGTTATCTCTTCACTTTCTTTTGGGAAGCGGAGCGTGACACTATTAACCGGCCGGCGGTATTTGAAACTCTCGATTGACGGACTGAATACTTAGAATACCCTTTGGAACAATTCCTTTCCTGGTTCAATAATTGCAGTTTGAAACTGAACAACAGTTTGTAAGTTAACATCCTCCAATCCTGTCATGAACTTAGGCAGCTCAGCATATGACATTGTGAAGTCCCAGAATAGTATTTCCAACGCTCTACATTTTGCCCACCAAGCCTTCTTATAGCTTATGACATAACCGAACATAACCTTTATGGTCTGAACAATGGCTTGAGGCGTGATATTCAAATTCACTTTCACAATATCAACAATTATTTTTGCCACAAAACGTGAGTCAATCTGCAAGCGATCCCGGTTTACAATTAGATTGACACAAGTGTGAGGCTCATTAAGTGTTTTGATCATGAATGCTCATCATTATTCTGTCTAGACGTGTGGAGAGCCCATGGACAACCTTCACCGATCTTACACACGACCCGCCACGTCAATGTGCTTGACTTTGTAACCGAGTATTGCCGATGGTTTTTA
Organism: Agapanthus africanus; assembly: GCA_030015575.1. NCBI lineage: Eukaryota > Viridiplantae > Streptophyta > Magnoliopsida > Asparagales > Amaryllidaceae > Agapanthus > Agapanthus africanus. The sequence continues at coordinate 503,579,214 of CM057343.1, read as the reverse complement.
ACGGAATACATCATCACTGCTTGTCTAAGATCCTCCTTACTTTGAAATTATTGTCTTTTGTACAACTCCGAACCGCTTCCTCAGGCAAAAATCAGCTCGTCAAAATTGTTGACTATCGCATTTCCAATTCAATTTGTAGAGATAAACTCAGGGGCTGCCGCATTTTGATATGTTAATTGACCTATATTCTACTCAGCTGGATCGTCCTACCCTATATCGCCCACATCATCATCCTACCCTATATCGCCCACATCATCATACTCATTCTCTAATATCAATTCGTTGTTCATCCGGGCATATGTAAATAATTGAGTATGATCTTCACTCAACAGAAAATTTGGAAACACGCCACAAGTAGCATGCTCACCAAGCAAGGCTTCATTCGGTGGAAGTGCTTCATACTGTGATCTGAAATAAGGCTCACTTTGCGAAGCATCAACTGTTAATGAGACTTCACTCTGTGACGCGAAATCAGGCTCACTTCTCGGCATTCCATCTGTCGGTGGGATTTTATTATGCGAAGGGGAGACAAATGACGACGATGGCGGATCGTCATGAAGTTGGTGTTGTTCAATATAGAATTCCAAAGCATCCCAAGACGTATTTGAGGATGATGCATAATCGATCATCGATTGCAGTGAATTATCATCTGCAATGCTCACAAGCATAAAGTGTGATCTTCCTTCCCTACCAACATCATATCGTGTCTGGATTGTCACATGATATCTTATTCTGTCCACTCCTGATTTCTCATAAACTACCTCTAAAAAGTCATCCATCGATATTTGACGACGGATCCAAACTTGCTCGCATATGGTATGACCCTCATACTCAATCCCATGAGAATCAGTGTTCATAATCCGTCCACCAAAATACAGCCAATATGGAACATACGAGCCAATCATATATCCTATACATCAAGTAAAAGACTTTTTCAATACAATTCATATAAATAGTTTTGTTAAGAAAAACTTCATAAATTATACTAGAATCCACTTAATTATTTTTGTTTTCTATTAAAACAAATTCCTAAAATTTCACATAAATTTCCCAAACTATCATTTTCCTAAAATTTCAGACCCAATTTCAGACCCAATTTAGATATAGTGATTTTGGAATTATTTTTGAATCAAACAAACATCATATTTGTGAACCCTCTCTGAAGCTCATGCTGACATTGTGAGAAATCAAACCAAAAACCAATAAAAAATCGAGCAATCAACATGCAAAAAAAGCGATCATCGTAGAAATGGGTTGAGATATACCTTTGTTTGCACTGAGACGAATTCTCCTTCGACTCTGAAAATTAATTCGAGAGATTTTTAGCGAGAGAGGAGATTTTTAGAAAGCCATGGGGAGTTAGGTGTTTTTTTGGTTACAGGAAGCAAGGGGAGCGAGTGGAGAGAGAGAGAGAGAGAGAGAGAGATTGGAAGTGTGAAGAGAGAGAGTCACGGGACTATAAGTGTTTGGAACGATTGGGCCCAAAAGAAATCGCTACTTGAGATTGCGTTTTCCTTGGGAAATTTGCAACTACCTTCGACGAAAAACGCCAACACAAATAGCATTTTTTGCTTACGGGACCACCTAGACTCCACGTTAGCAACCTAGAGTTATTTTGGAAAATAATTTAGGACTAGGGTTTATTTTAGGGTTTAATTAATTAATTAGGGTTAATTCATGAAAAAACTCAGAAATTTCTCACATTTGATGAGGCACAGCCTGTAAAATGGACCGAGGTGTAAATCCGGAAATGCGAGTGATTCGAGCGCAGTTATAGCATAGATAGATAGACTGCACGAAACTTCATGTTGTAGAACAAAATTCTAATACAAAATTGGATTCATATGATGATCTCGTGACTAGGGAACTTTCTAATTGCTTTTGCCTCTTTTATTCTGATTTCAACTCTGAAAATCCCGCATATTATTAATAAGAAGCCCCAGAGTTGATTACAATTTTTAATGGGCATTTCAAATTATCGGTTAATAAAAATTTAATCGACTTTACATGTAAATGGCACATGCAAAAAAAAAAAAAATAGTACATTTATCACAAGATGAGATGGCATCATGAACTTGGCATGTTGTTTCGTTGAGACAAAATTTGAGTCTAAAATTGTGTCCAAGACTCAGAGAATTTTTTGTTCCTTTCTTGTGGCATGTGATCACACTCTCTCTAAATATTTTAGTAAAAAAATTGCCTATGTGGCAAGAGTCAAGCCAAAAGTTGGGCCAAAAAATAGCGACGCACACAAACCTAAGGGATACAAATTTATCCCGAAAGCGTTAATTTATGGCCATTTCCTCTCTTCTGTCAAGAGTGTCAAGTACCCATACCAACTGAGCTGTTGCTCATTGGTGAAAAAAAGTGTTTATTATTAGCAAGAAATTTGCTCTAAAAAAAGCATTAAAGACACCTAACAAGCATAACTTAATCAAATCTCCGTAAGTAAATAAATCTCCAGAGAATGGGGGTATATGTAATTAGAATTAAGTTTAAAAAATTCTAAATTTTAAAATGATCCACATCATCAAACAACCGTTTTGATGGGAGATAATCTTTTAGAATCAGCAACTTAAAATATTTAAAAAAAGATTAGATTATCGTCAACAAACTTCTTTCAAAAGACAAAAAAATCATCCTTCTCTTTTCATGGAACACTAGTTTCATAAACATTAAATCACATTATATATATCAAAATAATTCCCAAGATGACACATGGCAAGAAAATTCTCATTCCTTTGAAAAATATTTTAAAAATCATATTAAGATACAAACTAAAACAATAAAACATACATATATTTTGATCACCGAATTAACAAATCAAACTATTTTTTCAATATGTTACCAATTCAATCTCTTATTTTGCTTCATGCCATGACGCTAGTATTAATGCTATATCTCCTTCATGATACTTGATGTCCGCTTAAAGCATGCTAAATATTTAGTGGAACAACAATAACCATTTATACTATATCTCCTTAGTGCATCGAACATGGATTTTAGATTACTAATAATTTTACGTGTCCCTCTATAAAACACTAAATGAGAGATCTCAAGTTCTATTCCGGAATTTTTCCTACAAACTCTTATTGCCGGTCGCTGTACTGTGCGTCCCGCAGGCTGCCATCAAAATTGACCAACATATATACATAAAACTTCTTAATTGAAAAGGTTGCAAACAGAGCCCAAAACAACCACCTCAGCCACGCATAGAGACTATGACATGTTTGCTGCAGCTATACGTGAGCGGTGACGGCATTACGTCCCGTGCTGCTTTCTTCTTTCTTCAATTTCTTTCAACCTTTTTTCTTTTAAAAAAAAAAAACAGCCACAAAAATCAAAGCGCAGCCAGTCCCATCCTCATTGCCTGCAGTGATTCATTGTATTCAAACTGGCGATTTCTCTTTGTCCTTTATTTACTCTTTTTTGGTATTTATTATTTTATTGTGGCTACCATTTTTCTAGGAATCCCCATCATTACTGATCTATCGTGCCATTATTGAATATGAATAAAAGAAGAAGAAAAACATTTTTTGTTGTTTCTTGGGTTTTTCAGAATCTTGATTTTCTCTGTGGGAGAATTTGATCTGAAGATCAAATGGAAGCTCTAATGCGTAAGTGTAATCCATTTCCTATCTTCTTTTTTTAACCCCAAACGTTTATGCACCCTTTGAATTTGATTAATGTCATTGAATCGGATTCATATTTGTTATCATTAGGTGCATTCTGTGGCGATTCCATTTGTAGAATGAGTTGCAGACCCATTGAAGCTCTCTATGCTTCGACTTGCATTAACCACTTGCTGGCCATCTCCATTGATGTTGTTCTCCTCTCTGTTGCATTGTTGCTCACATTTCTCTGTGAAGCCTCGTCGAGACCGAAACTTAAGCCCTCATCGCCATTACAGATATCGTATTTCGCGTTCAATGGATGTCTGGGATTGGGTTATCTCGGTTTCGGGTTATGGGTTTTTGAAGAGAAGGTTAGGTTGGGGATGGATTTTTCTCCTTTAGGTCGGTGGTTGGTTTTGTTGACTCAAGGGGTCACTTGGGTTGTTCTTGGTTTATTGGCAGCTACCCGTCGAAAGAATTTTAGGGTTCTGTCCTTGGTGGTTACGGCGTTTGCGGGGTTTCTATGTGTTTCCTCAGTTTTAGAGATCATGCTAGAGAAAAGGATATCCGTCGAGCTTTTCTTGAATATTTGTTGTTTGCCGGGAGCAATCATTTTGCTTCTTTGCTCCTTTGAAAAATCCACAGAAGCTGAGGATCATACAACTATTGATGATCCTTTATATGCGCCTTTAAATGGTGAATCGCCGCCGCCTGATGCGGCCGCCGATGAGTTTGTGACGACGCCCTTTGCAAAAGCTGGATTTTTCAGTAGAATGTCGTTCTGGTGGCTCAACTCTTTGATGAAGAAGGGCCATGAGGCGCCGCTAGAGGAAGATGATATCCCTCTACTGAGTCAGAAAGATCGAGTGGAGAGTTGCTATTCCTTGTTCTTAGAAAAATTGAACAAACAGAAACAATCGAATCAGACGGGCCCATCATTGGTCTTATGGACAATAGTTTCTTGCCATAGAAATGAAATTTTGGTCTCGGGGTTCTTTGCATTGCTCAAGGTACTCATGCTCTCTTGTGGCCCTGTACTTCTCAATTCCTTCATCAGGGTCTCATCAGGCGATGAGAGTTTTAAACACGAGGGATATGTATTGGCTGTTGGATTGTTTCTCGCAAAATTGTTAGAGTCCTTGTCTCAGAGGCAATGGTACTTTCGAACAAGAAGGTTAGGGCTACAGTTGAGGTCTACGCTGACAGCGGCCATTTTCAAGAAGCAATTGAAGCTATCGAATGCGGCGAAGCTGGTCCATTCTTCTGGCGAGATTATGAACTATGCAACAGTAGACGCCTATAGGATCGGCGAGTTTCCATTTTGGTTTCATCAATTATGGACAACAAGCTTCCAGCTTTGCATTGCTTTGATTATTCTTTACAATTCGGTTGGTCTCGCCACAATATCCGCAATGGTTGTGATTATTCTCACTGTGGCATGCAATGCTCCATTGGCCAAACTGCAGCATAAGTTTCAGTCAAAGCTCATGGGTGCCCAGGATGAAAGGCTTAAGGCTTTGTCTGAGGCTCTGGTGTATATGAAAGTGTTGAAGCTTTATGCTTGGGAAACTCATTTCAGGAAAGTAATCGAAGGTCTTAGGGAAGTTGAGTATAGGTGGCTTCGAGCATATCAGCTCCGCAGAGCTTATAATATTTGCCTCTTTTGGATTTCTCCTGTGCTGGTATCGGCCGCTACGTTTTCATCATGTTATTTTCTTGGCATTCCTCTTAATGCAGGAAATGTGTTCACCTTTGTGGCGACGTTGAGGCTTGTTCAAGATCCAGTTAGGTCGATTCCTGATGTCCTCGGAGTTGTGATTCAGTCAAGGGTTGCATTTATACGCATTGTCAAGTTTCTAGATGCCCCCGAGCTACAGAATGTGCATGTTAGAAGAAAGTACCGTGCAGAAATTGAGGATCCGATTACGATCAAATCAGCGAATTTCGCTTGGGATGAACATTTGCTGAAGCCCACGCTAAGGAATATAAACTTAGTGGTCAAGGTTGGGGAGAAGGTAGCAATTTGCGGTGAGGTCGGATCTGGAAAATCCTCTCTTTTGGCGGCAATTCTTGGTGAAATTCCGAGGACACAGGGCATGGTAATTTTCGCTTAAATTCATCATATTTAGTTGTTAATCTTGGTAAATTCTTATCATGTGTTGTTCTTTTACGCATTTCTAGAAGGCCATCCTTGTGATCTGGACTCGTTAGTTTTTTGTTTATAGTGATGTTTCCTTGAACCTTACTTATATTATAAGTTCTTATGCGAAGAGTGCCAACTTGTCGCGTAACCATTGATGAGTTATAACAACGCTATCTCTTGAAATGACAGGTACATGTTTATGGAAAAATTGCATATGTTTCTCAAAATGCATGGATCCAGACTGGTACGATACAAGATAGCATTTTATTTGGGTCTCCTATGAACAATCAAAGATACCAGGAAACACTAGAGAAGTGTTCTTTAATTAAGGACTTTGAAATGCTACCTTTTGGAGATCTTACCGAGATTGGAGAGAGAGGTGTAAATCTTAGTGGTGGTCAGAAGCAACGTGTCCAGCTTGCCCGTGCTCTTTATCAGAATGCAGATATCTATCTTCTCGATGACCCTTTCAGTGCTGTTGATGCCCACACCGCTTCTAGTTTATTTAATGTAGGTATTTTAAAATTTTCATATTTATAATGCTTGTTTCATGCATACCTGATGTTGTGCTAGCCTTGACTTGCAACTTTTGCAAAAGCTCGCTTTAAATTGGAGTGTGTATGCAGGAGTATGTTGTGGGAGCTCTATCAAACAAGACAGTCCTGTTAGTAACTCATCAAGTGGATTTCCTTCCAGCTTTCAATTCTATATTGGTTAGTCCTTGTACAAATTCTTGATGATTCATGCTTACCGCTATTCTTCTCCACATTGTGCAATGTTCCAGAGTAATATAGGTCACAAAGTTTATTTAAGGAATTGATTTCTCCTCTTAGATCTTATTAAGACTTATAAGTAGGGCACGTCCCCTCTTCAATATAAAGTGGCTTTGCTTCTTTATCCTTTTTGGTTGCTCATAATACTCAAGAAACATATAGAGAAGTGAATGCCACAAGAGTAGAGACAAAGTCTGCACACATTAACCACCACACAAATTCCCTCAAATTTAGATTTCCTAAACCCTCACCGGTGGAAGCATAGTATATATGGATGTGTTCCTCTCTTGTTTAACTGTTTGTCTTATGATTTATGTTCGGGTTAATTTCACTAAAATCCCGAATTTTCAGTGTTTACACTAAACCTACCCTTTACTTGCTTTATTATCGATAAGTATCCTGAACTTATTAAACTTCGCTGACCTTCCTATCAGAGTTAACTATAAGTATAAATTATCGATTATACCATTTCATAAAACATCTTTCAAAACCCTAATTTCATAATAAAATTCAAAAGCAATTTCAAGAAATTCAGAAAAAAATAATTTATAGAGTAAAATTATTGGATTATATAAAAATTAGAGAAAATAAATCTAAATAACCATTTAAAATCATGGAAAAACTCGCTTGAGAGGGAGAGAGAAGCAAAATTGATATGAGCTTGATTAAATTCAATTATTAGGGTTATTTTAGTAAAAAAAAGTACGTGTTTTCCACATAAAATCATCTTTAATGAAGGACTAATGATTGGGAGTTCATGAAAATATATGAAAAAATTTAGTATAGTGTTGAATAATAAAACTAGTTAAGGGTAGTTTATTGGAAAGCACTAAAAGTACAACATAGTTTAGCGAAATTTACCGTTTATATTCCTCAAATTCAGATACATTATATTTTTGGAAAAAGAATAAAAAAGTCATTGAAAATCCTATTATTTTTATTCCTTAATATATCACATTAAAACTTAGTATGAATATGGACACGTTGATAGGCACATCATGTCATGACTTCCCTATAACAATATATTCATTTATGTAAAGTAATTTTATCATCAAATCAAATAAATCCAAAGGTAAGGTATTCCTTTACTATCAAAGTGACAAATTCCTTTCAGCTCACTAGGGAAAGACTCAAAATCATTAAATAAAACGGTTATATTATTGTAGCAACTAATGTTAGCCGGATAATTTGTTGTCTTATTTGCTTCGCAGAATATATGAGAGATCCCCACGTCGAATATCTCATCCATCAAGTCCTCTAGTCTCTACGAAGATGATTTTTTTATATATTTAGGACATCAACCAAAATTTTGCAATTCATTTTAATTTCATTCTATATGCTATCGACACCGCATACCTCAACGAGGGTAATAATCCTTTACCTTCATTTGTGCCATCCTCAAGCCGATGTGCAAGGTCAATAAGAACAAAAAATGATGATTTCGAAATATACTCTCCGCATCGAACCTTACCGAGGTTCCCGTTAGATTCACCATATGTATTTAGCTTTACCTAATCTATAATAGGAGGCAATCATCTAATGAATGTTACTCTTATCATATTTTATCCTCTAATCCCTCCAGAAGTTATGATTATGAAGAATCCACCGTATAAGAAACTCCACTTCGCTAATTGATTAATCAATATTAAATGGTACTAGTATTTTGCACGTGTGTTGTATGTGAGCAAAAACAACAAAATATAATACTAAATTTTAAACTTTTTTAATCAATATAAAAAGGGAGATAAAACTGTATAATTAATGAACAAAAAAAACAATTTTAAAAACGTGTACCTATTTTGTCGTCGTATTCATGAAAAAGGATTTTAGTTTGTTGAAGGGGTTTTCTCCTTATATTGTGATTCAGAAAGGAGTTGGACCATTACACATGCATATATCATTGCTAATAGATACCAAATACGAAATGGGAAAAAAAGTTTTAAGATCGAAAAAAGAATATAAGAAAATTAAACTATTGTGCATCAATATTAGAAGATAAAGATAAGAAGGCCAGACATTTAAGCATCAAGATTGGTTGAAGAAAGGCAAATTAAATAGCACATATGAAAAATTATGATTTAATGAAGGGATAATGTGGGGACTAGAGGTGTCAAGAACGATCCATGACCAGTTTGACCCATGGGTCGACCTGTAAAATATTGGTCATAGGTCAAAAATTTATAACCTGTTTAAAAATTACCCGTATCTAAACTGATCGTTTAAAAGCATCGCTAGGTCGACCTCGCCTACGGGTTCGTGGGTTTTACTCGTTTGTTGATCCTCACGGCTTCATGGGTTTATCCGGCCCATATTGAAAATAAAAAATAAACTTTTCATATTATTTTTCTATTCATTTTCAATAAATTTTTTGTTAAAAATATATCACCAATATTAAGCCATTCTTAGAATGTAAATTCTATAATTTTTAGTTATGATAGTTAATTTATTTAACCCCAAAAGTCTAAAAACAATGTCATATTAGATCGCAAATCGTAATCTTGAAAACAAATATCTTACATTAGATTGCAGACCATTTTTGAAAACGAACATAACAAAACAACATACGTTTCCTATTGACCCGTTATCCCGCTCATGAATGATCCGTTTATCCATACACGGGTTACCCGCATACCCGTCTGTCGTTTACGGGTCAGATGATGGGCACAAGAATTATCACTCGTTTAAATCCGGCTAATTTTACCATTAATATAGTCGGTAGTTTTTTTTTTTGAAAAAAAAATAACCTAACCACCACTTCAAAGTGTCCGTGCAAGTTTAATTTTAAAACCAAGGAAAGTTTTAACTTTTAGTTTAGTTTCAATTGTTTTTCCTTATTTATTTTTTGGTCACTGTATTTCCATATAGCATTCTTTCATTATTGTTAATCGAAATTTGATTTTAATTAAAAATCTCTCCTTTTATAGTTCGAATTGTATAGATATAACCAAAATAATAAGCACAATGGGCTCTCTAGATCTCCTATGGCATAATTGTGGAACATTTATTTCTCAACACATAATGAATAGATTGATAAGATGTAAAAAAATTTAAAATCTTTGCTCAGTCGACTTAGTCATGGATATATGAACTGGGAATCTTAAGCAAACTTATCCAAACCGTTTGCGCAAACTAACTTGCCACAAATAAATGTTGTGAGTTCTCTACCATGTTGTCCAAATAACAAAGGCAACATGAAACAAGTTGAACGTCTTTATTTTGCACTAAACAACTAATTCGAAGACAATACTTAAGCAATAGAATACCATAAGTACTAATCTTAGGCTGCAAGAATGTGCTTCAAAATGGATTGAGCACTCCACCCTTGCTAACTTCATCCTTACAATGCTCAAGGCCGAGCCTATAGTGAATTCACCTAATGCAGTCACTTTTCATTACTGCCATGCTCTATCTGATTTTATATGCTAAAAAATATTTTTGGCATTGAGAATACAATGTCAACATATAAACGAACCCAATTAAGCATCACCATTTCTAAAACTTCTAAGGAGAGATGTTTCTTGTTCATAAACATGGCCTATAATCCCTCTTTGTACAACAAATTCCATACTAATTTGCGAGAAAAGCTATCGATAATATTATAAATCATTCTTACCTCAAATAGTGTTTCTTTGCAAATCTTGCATATGTTATTTCATCCTATCCAACGGAACCTCTTCCGTTATTCAATGTTTCTTCATAAAAGATAAGCATCTCTATTTAAAAATAACCGATTTAGAAATATCGACGACAGATAAGCATCCCTACGTCGTTACATTCTATTTAGGATTAGGGATGTGCGTTATTAGACCCCGCTTTTGACATATATATCATTATTTGGGTACATATTCACTTTGTGGGGATTTTATTGAATCAATAAATAAGAAATAAAATAGGAAAATGATTTAGTATGAAATGACTATTCAGCTATTTATTTTCATAAAACCGAGGACATGAGGAGACTGGAAAAAATGGTGGCTTAATTCGGTGCTGTTTAAAGGGACATTAGAACATAAATCTAGGCTAAGTAAATCAATAAATAGTCGTAGTGCTATTGGATTATCGCTGAAAATATTACTTATGAGATCGATGAGATTGATAATCAAATATTTCTTTTTAGAACGTATTGATTTGACCGCACCTAAAGAATAACCTTGTATCCTCCAGAGAATCCTTTAATTGTTCCAAAACAACTAGAAAGAGATTTTTTAACCAGAAAGAATTCATATGTAGGATACCTAGACAGAAGTTTTCTCAACTCAACCATGTACGATGGAATTATCAAAGATTTAATCTCTTCTAACTTTGTTTGTAACTCACTAGAGGCATGTGGAAAAAGGAGAAGGTTAATATAAACGAGATATCTAACAATAGGAAAAAGGAAAAGGATTCAATAGTTTCTTCGGGAAAAAAAAGATATTGTAAATACTTATTCGAAGTCTCACTTTTATCAGAGTCAATTATTCAAACAATAGAGATTCAAAAAGGGAAAAAATAAGTTTCAAAATTAAACTTTTTTACAAGCTCAAAGACACATGGAGAACATGACAATTTTCTCATCTACAAAACGAGTTTCGAAGAAATAGAGCAAAACTATATGACATGGCCAAGCCACTTCTCTTTTTTTCCAAGTCATTTCTCATTACACACACTTTTGCATGTCAAAAAAAGAATAATTACATGAAAGAGCACGAGAAGGTTGATGATCTGGCAAAACTGAAGCATTTCCATTAATGACTCGTCACTCTGAAGAGATACGTTTTTCTTGCTATTTTTGCTCTTATTTCTTGCCATCTCTCCATTTTAAAAAAAACGATAGATACAAAAATCTTGTTATTTTTGCTCACCTTTTGCCACATCTCATGTCTTTCTTTCTTTTGGGTAGAAATCTCTTTTCTATTAAAAGTATTAAACATTTTTTACTATTGCTGTTATTTCTTGCCTTCTTTTTTCCCCCTAATCAGTCGAGGCAGGGTGTGCATGGATCGGGTTGGGCGGGTTTTTGACCATAGATGAACCCAAACCCGCTATGTCGGGCGGGTTTTCTAGCCACTTTAAACCCGCCCGTTACAATGGGTAGATAAATCCGAACCCGAACCTAACGGGTTTAGGCGGGTTTCAGGCTCGGGTTCGGTTTTAATTAATTCGGGCGTGTTAAACGTGGTTTCGGATAATAACGTGGTAAACTTACTAAATTAAATGTATAATTTATATGAAATAAACCAATGAACCATAAATTCTTAATTTTCTCTCACCTTTTTATCGTGAAATCATAGTTTTTAATAATCTTTTGATTTTAGAAATTGAAATCGTAGATTTTTCCAGTAAATCCTATGACCGAGAACTAATAAGATTTGATAATTTAAGAAGATTGAAAGAGAGGAGATTGAAAAAGGATGTGGCTCAATTAAATTTTAGATATGAAAATTGGGAATAGAGTTCAAATAACTTATTTAGGTTTAGGGTTTAATCTTAGCCTAAAATTAAACCTATCAACGACTCAAATGTTAAAGAAGCGAGCGGATTCGGATCGGTTGCGGGCGAGTGAGGGTCCGGGCCCGGGCGGGCTATAAAAAATTTAAAACCTGTCTTATTCAAATGCGGGCGGGTTCGGTTTTTGAACCCGTCAATTTCGGGTAGGTTTTGCACGAACATTTTATCCGTTAAAAGCGGGCGAGTTCGGGCGGGTAACGGGGTCTAACCCGACCCGGTGAACACCCCTAGTCAAGGCTGAGGTAAGGAAGAGGTAGCCTTGAAAATGCTGCCCATTCCTAAGTGAACCATGATGGAAATTACACCCAATTTGTTCCCATCCATATTAGTGGGCCATGACTAATATAGTAATATACCCAACCTTCTCATGCTGATGGGAATTATCAAATGTCATGCGATGTGTCGAATCTCTAGTTTACCCTTAATCCGACCAAGAGAACTGCTCAGCTGAGGGGTAATTTTGGAAAGAATGGCCAAAAATCATGTGTTTGTCTTTTGTGCTCCTAGTTTTATACTATACTATTGATTGACGATTGACTATTGATAAATTGTTTTTTTCTCGAGACAATAAGTGGGATAAATTAGCCATCCCCTCATAAATGGGAGACCCCGGGCTCGATCCCGGGTCTTCCCAATGGGCTACTCCAAGCCCTTACTATTGATAAATTGTTTGCTCTATGTACATTTACTATCCTCCATATTCTCTGGATTCAATTAGTAGACGGTCTCTGATTCTATATGATATGTTTCTAATTTCTTCTCTGTTTTGCAGTTGATGTCAGATGGGGAAGTCTTGCAGTCTGCTCCGTACCATGAATTACTGGCATCCAGCAAAGAATTTCAAGACCTTGTCAATGCACACATAGACACCACCGTGGGTTCTGAAAGGCCTGACCAACTGGTTTCTCAGGAAAAGAACAAGGCATCCGATATGGAGATCAGCAGCGCAGAATATATTAAACTCCCCCGGAAAGACAAAGCATCGGGAGCAGATCAATTGATTAAGAAAGAGGAGAAGGAAACAGGTGAAATGGGTTTGAAGCCTTACCTTTGCTACTTGAATCAGAACAAGGGCCGCTTATATTTCTCACTAGCCGCTCTTTGCCATGCGATATTTGTTGCTGGACAGATCTCGCAAAACTCTTGGATGGCTGCTAATGTTCAGAATCCTCAAGTGAGCATGCTGAGGCTCATATCAGTGTACTTGGCAGTTGGGTTCAGCACCAGTGTCTTTGTACTTTTCAGATCCATATTGGCCGTTGTCCTTGGCATGCAGTCATCAAAATCTTTATTTTCTCAGCTGCTTAACTCGCTATTCCGTGCTCCAATGTCCTTCTTTGACTCTACTCCTCTTGGAAGGGTTCTAAGTCGGGCAAGCATTCTCAAAATTGGACTTTTAACTCATAATAAACTTTTCTCTGGCATCTCATGATGGGTTTTAACTAATTTATAATCTTTATGCAGGTTTCTTCTGATTTGAGCCTGATTGACCTTGATGTTCCATTCAGCTTAATCTTTACATTTTGCTCTTCTTTAAATGCAGTCAGCAATCTTGGAGTGGTGACTGTGATTACCTGGCAAGTTTTATTTGTTGCCATACCACTGGTCTATTTTACTCTGCGTTTGCAGGTATATACAAGTTCACAAACTTATAATTTGTTCTATTTGCTTTATATATGTAATTAGTCATGTTTATTGTGTTTTGGATCCACAGAGATATTATTTTGCTGCTGCAAAGGAGTTGATGAGGTTAAATGGCACCACAAGATCCCTTGTAGCGAATCATCTTGCTGAATCCATATCAGGAACGATGACGATCAGGGCTTTTGAGGAAGAAGATCAGTTCTTTGCCAAAAATTATAAGCTTATTGACAAGAATGCCAGTCCTTTCTTCCACAATTTTGCAGCAAATGAATGGTTGATCCAACGACTAGAGACCGTGAGTGCTGCTATTCTTTCTTCCTCAGCCCTTGTGATGGTTCTGCTTCCTCCAGGAACTTTTACCTCTGGTAAATAATTGACTTGCTCTCTAGTTCTCATGGTTCTTGTGATATTATAGCTCATTGTCATGGATTTGGAAAATATCACATGACTATCAAGTCATTCTTACCGAAGCAAATTTTTCCACTTTTTATTATAAACATTTTTATCACCACCAATCCAAGAGTCATGCTCATGCCTGTATGTTCTTATGGCATTTCATGTATTTACTTTTATTCAAATATCTCTAAATATTTTCCCAGTGCTTCTGACATTAAAGAAAAATAAACTTGTTTTGTCATCTGTGTTTCATGCAGGATTTATTGGAATGGCCCTGTCTTATGGTCTTTCACTAAACATGTCCCTTGTTTTCTCAATACAAAATCAGTGCACACTTGCAAACTACATTGTCTCTGTAGAAAGAGTTAATCAATACATGCACCTACCTAGTGAGGCTCCTGAAGTCATTGAAAGTAACCGACCTTCTCCCATCTGGCCATCTGTAGGTAAGGTAGAGCTCAAAAATTTGCAGGTAAATCTTCATTTTAAAATCCAAAGGAACATTTTTTCCGGAAATAGTGATACACTTTGTTAATGAAAAATCTACATCAAGCAGATCAGATATAGGGAAGACACTCCACTTGTGCTTCAGGGAATCAGCTGCACATTCGAAGGAGGGCATAAGATTGGGATTGTAGGAAGGACCGGAAGTGGGAAGAGCACTCTAATTGGCGCATTGTTTCGCCTCGTTGAACCTGCAGGAGGAAAAATTATTATCGATGGAATTGATATTACTACAATTGGGCTCCATGATTTGAGATCTCGCTTTGCGATTATTCCTCAAGATCCTACTCTTTTCCATGGGTCTGTCAGATACAACCTTGATCCTTTAGGACAGCATACGGATCAGCAGATATGGGAGGTACCATCCCCTTGATACTTTTGTTTATCGAAATGAGAAAAATAGTGCTTCCGAGTCTTATAACTACTATTACTTCTATTAACATCCATGGAAAGCTTTAGTTGTTGCTAACTGAAACTCGGCTGGTGAAAACTTGTCCTTTTTAATTATGGCATTTATCTTACTTCTTGTGTGGGATAAATGATGACCTTGAAGCCTCCTTGTTCTAATAAAGACTAAAGTATTATCAGATAAAGATTGATTTTACAATTTATTGATGTTTAGTCAGTAATCATATTATGAGTACACATATTGAGGTGATAATGGGGCTTAAATCATTTCATAATTCTCATCCATCTTGCTGGTCCTGCAGGTTCTTGATAAGTGTCAGCTTCGAGATGCCGTTCTTGAGAAAGAACAGGGTTTGGATTCACTAGGCAAGTATTTCTGCCATGTCATAACAGTATACCCCCTTTTAATTCTGAATTGAATCTTTAAAGTAATTAGTTTTCCTCTTAACATCCATGCACAATGCAGTTGTTGAAGATGGATCAAATTGGAGCATGGGGCAGCGACAATTATTTTGCTTGGGGCGT
The DNA here is from genome assembly GCA_030015575.1 of Agapanthus africanus. Taxonomy (NCBI): domain Eukaryota; kingdom Viridiplantae; phylum Streptophyta; class Magnoliopsida; order Asparagales; family Amaryllidaceae; genus Agapanthus; species Agapanthus africanus. Next base: position 503,563,717 of record CM057343.1, on the reverse strand, counting down.
GCACTTTTAAGGAGAAGCCGCATATTGGTACTTGATGAAGCCACAGCATCAATCGACAATGCCACTGATGCGATCCTTCAGAAGACAATAAGAACAGAGTTTGAGGAGTGCACAGTCATTACAGTCGCCCACAGGATACCCACTGTGATGGACTGCACCATGGTGCTTGCTATTAGCGATGGTGAGTCCAATTCAGTTGATTAGGTTACTTTCAAGGTTGTAAGCTACAAATAGAAGTTCAGTTCACTGTACTTTAACCTTCCTTACAAGATCTTATTAGCAATCATAATCTTCGGTTATATCAAAAGAAAATTGAAGAAAAACCTTGACTATTAAAAAATATTGATAAATGCAGCATGTGAGAATGTCAGGTCTCTAGGGCTTGCCTTTGGTGCCACCTGTCAAATTTACATTATGACGAAACAGGATTAGACAAGAACATAAGCTAAATCAGCCTATTCAGTGCCCAATGATTGTACAATGGATTACATGTACACCACAGACGAAAGCTCAGAACCTATCCAAATCACACACACCAAGGCAAAATAAATTTATGAGGCCTGTGATAATTATTTAAGTTTACAGTACATAAGACACATGGTATTAAGAACCCCAATTACTATTACCCTGTAAAGATCTTAAGAGTTACGAGCTAAAAAGGTTACCTTTATACTATCGAATTATATTCCATGTACAAGAGTGAAGCATCACAAACAAGCACAGTTCACAGTCACTCATACAATGATACAAATGCGAACTCTTTGAGCTACAATAGAGGGAAAAAATATGGTGGCTTCTCAGGAATGCTGTATTGTAATTGTCTGTACCATATATGTCTTGCTTGAAAAGCCTTATCTTTTTCTTTTCAGGGAAACTGGTGGAATACGATGAACCAACGAAACTGATGAAAACTGAAGGATCTCTATTTGGGGAACTTGTCAAAGAGTATTGGTCGCATACTTCAAATCCAGCCATTTGATTTAAAAATCGACTGGGAGTGACAGATATGAATGCCATACTAATTGGTTTTGCGCACCCAGTCGAGAGTATGAACATGGATGGAGCGCAAATTGGATCCAACCACTACTCTATGGCGCACACATTCTCACATTCGATGAATTTTCCATCCGTGTACACTTTGGCCTGAAGTTGTGCCATAGTAAGAGTGTCTTCTCGTGCCAATCAACAAGTTGACAACTTGGCATAATCATTACTTATCTTTTTTCGTTCTTTGTTCTGTTTCTTCAACAATGGCTAGTTGAGTGTACGTTTAGTTTTCCTTGGCATCTGAATGAGGTAATTGTATGTGAATGGTTTCTATGAAAGCAAACGAATTTCTTGTTATTGTATTATAGTGTCTTTTTCTGGTACTCCTGTGTGGACGCTTGCCCGCACACAAATGTCTCAGTCTCCAGCAGTTATGATGTCCATAAACATACATAAAATTCTCAACAGTTGGGTGCCGAAAGGTAGGCCTGTCGACTGTGCTTGTAACATCTTATGGGATAGGGATGATATCGACCTTCATCTCCAAATTATGGTATTGATTGACTGCCTCCCAAAACTGGCAGTGGCAGTAAAAACCAACGGGGAGTTGAAATCACATGCTTGTTTTGTTTCTTGTAAGACAAAACACATCAAATTATTGCAATTTCCTTGGACTCTTCTAGTAGATCCTTACATCCTCTTTATCTATAAATTATCCACATTCTCCCTTCTTACTGCCCTGCATCAATTCGCAACTGGGACTATGGCTATCAGCTCTATCTTTGAACCGGTGATCAAATTTGTGCTGATTGTATCGCTGCTGAGCTTGATCCCTTCCGCTCCTTGGGTCGATGCAAAGTGTAGTTTTCGTGCTATCTTCAACTTTGGTGACTCTAATTCAGAGACTGGTGGGTTTTGGGCTGCGTTCCCAGCCCAGCGTCCCCCTTTTGGCATGACCTACTTTAAGAAACCATCTGGTCGGGCTTCTGACGGCAGAGCAGTCATTGATTTCTTAGGTAATCATCTCATCATACTTATATTAGTACTAGTGCCTGAAGTTTAGGACAGACCATATTTGACAACTATTTTCTCCCCCTACAGCTCAAGCTCTTGGGTTTCCATTTTTAAGTCCGTACCTGCTGTCGATAGGGTCAAACTACAAGCATGGTGCCAATTTTGCGACGGCAGCGTCCACGGTGTTGTTACCCAACACTTCAGTGTTTGTTACAGGAGTCAGCCCTTTCTCATTGGCAATTCAGCTCAACCAAATGAAACAGTTAAGGGAAAGAGTTCTTGAAATGAGTGCAGGAGGTATGTATGATGCTTCCATTGTCTGCAAGGCTCCATAGTAGAAACTCTGCAGTAAATTTGAAGTGCTTATAAGTTATAACTGGATATGCCTGTAAGTAATTACATGATATAAACATATCAGTATGTAATTAATTCTCTGTTTAGTTTGTTAAGTGAGCCAATTGAGTGTTCATAGATTCAAAATATTCTCTAATGAATAAATTTAGGGGGAAATGGGGCTGTGGACGTTCACCGCCTCATTAGCTGTCATAGCCCCTATGGGTCTCCCAGCAACTTAAACAGGGGGACCCAAGGGCTATGGGTGTGTTCACAGCCCCATTAACTTCATAAATTTATGCTTTATCAACCTAAGTAAATAGTACTCCCTTCGGTTCACAATATAAATATTTTTTTGCTTTGGCATACCTATTAAGAAAAGATTGAATTTTCTAAAATCAATGATCATACAAAAGTAAAGTTCCCATTTTAACCCTATCATTATTGATATTTGAACAAGCATGAGAAGAAATCATGATGGTTTCTTCTTGAAGTTTGTTTAGTAAATGTAGTATTAAAAGTGCATTGGTAACCAAAATTTCTTCTCGGTATTGCAAAAGGATTAAAGGACTTATATTTTGACGAGAAAGATAGAAGCAAAATGAGACCTATATTGTGAAACGGAGGGAATAGTTCTTTTTTGAGTTATAAGATGTGTCACTCATATGGGACCTATCCCCTCACCTATTTAGTAAGTAGGGTAGGTCTCCTGCCTCCTTACTTTGGTCGTATGTCCTGAACTTTGATTTTTTTTTTGGTCACAATTCTCATGCGCTAACCTACTATCCCACTCCTTTGGATTTGCAGGCATAACAGTTCATATTTATACATAGTTCAAATAGCGTTTTTCTTCTAGGATTTTAATTATCTTCAATAAATACAGATAAAATAACAGGATCGAAATTGAGAATCCACTATTTTCCAAATTGCTTTGAAAATTGGACTTCAAATAGTGCCAAGGAACTTGTTTGGTACTTTTGTAGCACATGATACAGATAAAATTGTGATTTAAGCACCAAAAAGAATGAACTTGGCAGTTTTGTAGCACGGTATACAGATTAAATTGTGAATGTAAGCACCAAAAAGAATGGCCAATGAACTTGTTTGGTAGTTTTGTAGCACAGGATACAGATAAAATTGTGATGTAAACACCAAAAAGAATGGGCCTTGTTTTGATCAAGTTCTGTTGTTTATCAGGTAATATTCTTCCTAACCAAAACATCTTCGGTCAATCACTATATACCATAGACATTGGGCAGAATGACTTCAGCGGCAATGTCGGAGCCCTTGGAACTGAAGGGATTAAGCAATATGTTCCTCAGGTTGCCTCACAAATTGCTTGGACAATAAAGGTCGCAAAACTAAACCAAGTTCGCTTATCCGTGTGAAATTTCAAATCCCCTCTATATTTAAAAAAATCTACAATGAATCAGGAGCTATATGATATCGGCGGACGAGCATTCTTGGTGGCAAACCTTGCACCGATCGGTTGCTTCCCAGCATTTCTCACAGAGTTTCCTCACGATACTTCTGACTTGGACATTTATGGATGCATGTCCTCATACAACAATGCAGTTGTGTACTACAACAATTTGTTAAAGGAAGAGCTTCGGCAGATTCGAGATCAACTAAAGGATGCCTATGTTATCTATGTGGACACTCATTCTGTCAAGCTTGAGCTCTTTCAGCATCCCGTGGACCATGGTAATTTATTCATTGAATTATTTTAATACTTGATAAGAGCGAACTTAATGTTGTTCTCTCGTGCCAGGGTTCTTATATGGGACAAAAGCTTGTTGTGGCGTCGGCGGCGGTGCATATAACTTCAATATGCAAGTATTTTGTGGGAATAGCAAAATAATCAATGGCAGCAATGTAACTGCAACTGCTTGCGAAGATCCACAAAACTATGTGAGTTGGGATGGAATCCATGCCACAGAAGCCGCAAACAAAGTTATAGCCGAGGCTATACTGAATGGCTCCTATTTTGATCCTCCCTTTCCTCTTTCCAAGCTCTGTGATCTAGTGCCAGTGAATTAACTCAGGAAGACATATCATTTGTGTTTTCCTTTTGTGAGAATGCTCGGAAAATTGCCTGGTTATTACGAGATATTCGTATATCATAGTTTCTGTTGGTATTGGTTGAATTTTTATACCGTACAACTCGGATCGCCTTGGTTTATAAAGTTGAACTTGAATCTTCAGTAGCTGTGTGAAGCTTAAAACTATGGCAAATCATTTTTATGCTAGTCTCGGTATTGTACCAGGCCTCGGGATGGAGCCCGTCCCAATAAAAGGACAGTCTCCTGTGTTAAGACACCTGGTACAAATCCTACCATACCAGCTGGGTAAAGTATTTCTCCCAAATTAATAGGCTTCATCTCGATAATGCATTTTCTATATTTTTTGGGAAATGGTTTTGCGGCCTACATGCATAAATGTCTGTTCCGGGACCAAAATTTCACATCATGCATGCTTTTCTCGCACGCTGGCTAGATTTTGCCAATCTCAATAGAGGTCCACATATCGAAAGCAAAAATATTCCGAACTTCAATTATTCACTCTCTTTCCAAAGTCTCTTATTGGATGGATAACATTCCCACTGCATATAAAGGAAGAGAATATGAACAGCCTGTGCTTCTCCACCATGCACTTTTCTGCGATGCACCAGAGAGACAACATGTCAAAATCAAATCAATCCCAGTACCTAACCCTAATCATAGGAATCTCACATTCTTTAGTCATGACTAACATATTTAATCCAAGGTTTTTTTTTTCTGTTCTGTTAGCCTTCTCATACTTAAATATTTTTCTATGTCCTCCCTATAGTTAGCATTTATCTGTCTATACTTATAAGTTACTCCTGCACTTTTCCTATTTCACTTTTGAAAATTATTCCTCCTCATTTCCGGCAGCCACCGTCCCCATTGCCGCCGTCTTCTTCCTCCTCTTTTTCAACCCATCACCTCATTGTTCCTCCTCCTCCTCCTTCTCTTCCACCCATCGCCGCCTTCTTCTTCTTCTTCTTCTTCCTCTTCCTTCTCAACACCACCGCCACCATCACCATCACCACCACCTTCTTCATCAACCAACAACTGCCGTCGCCGCCCTTCTTCCTCCAAGAATGGCGACGGCAGCGGTTGTGGGTTGAAGAAGAAGAGGAAGGTGGTGATGATGGTGGTGGTGGCGTTGAAGAGGAGGAGGAAGAAGTTGGTGATGATGGGTTGAAGAGCAGGAGGAGGGGAAGGAGGAAGATGGTGATGGTGGTGGTGTTCACGGGGACAGTGTTGGAGAGGAGAAAGAATGTAGCGGTGGTGGAGACGGCGGCGATGACGGAGGAATAATTTTCAAAAGTGAAGTAGTGAGTTGCAGGAGTAACTTATAAGTATAGAAGGATTGCAGGAGTAATTTATAAGTATAAGAGGGGACAGAAAAAAATATTGAAGTATGAGAGGGGCTAACAGGAAAAAAAAAACTTAATTGAATGATGAAATACATCATGTGTGTCCGCGCATGTGCGTGCAAATATACATATACTTTTCGGAATTAATTCGGTTTGGAAATATTGATAAATTGGTCTTATATATGAACCAATGATCTTATATCGAATTAACAGTCATTTGTAAAATATTTTAGACATTTTTGCATCATGGCCATGCACTTGCACTCTCTCTCTCATGGAAAAGGCCAATGAAGATGATGATCATGATGATGGCCGATTACGCATAGATTAATATGTTAGAAAAACCTAAAAGACATCGAGCTTCGAAATATTGGAACTTCAGAAATATTTGAAATGCCAGCAGGTAGGCATAAAAAGTGTTAAGATTGATATATTTATATTTACTTTTGATGCAATTCTCCAACTAGATCCGTCTCCTTCTGCCCTTTTGGCATGAACAATAAGAAAAACGAAAATTTCGATATGTTGATGTCCCAACAAGCGTACATATTCACACTCAAGCCTTACTAAAATGCAAACGAAAGCATCATCTCCAACTACTCGTATGGAATGCTGAGCATTATATGAGTCCATCTGCGTTTTCAATATACAGGAGGTTTCATCCAAACTTAAGGCTATGTTTGGATATCCATATTTCTATGGGGGAAAGCCTGGATTCCTTTTTACCGTTGGACTGGACCAATCCAAGAAATTGATTGTTTGGATAACTTTTTATGAAGAATTCCAATGGAAAAAGACCCAAAATATCCTTAGTCCATTGGATTCTAAAAATTGGCAAAACCTAATTTTTCTAATCCAAAACACTCTCTCTCTCGATCTCGATCTCGAAATGATACTCATTACATCAATCTCTCTCTTTCTCTCTTACTTTAATGCTCATCTTATCACAACCATCCAAACATGTATTATTTTACCAAAATTCATTAGAATTTTACTTTTGAAATGCATATACATTCCAAAATATTTTAATCATAAAATCAATACTATGGATTTTAATCCTAACTATCCAAACACGAAGTCTCTCGATAGAGTTTCAATCCGTAAGATATGTACATTTCTTGTTTCTTCTGATGTGGCACTATTCCAACAGTCCAGTTGTTTATCACTTGAGATTATTCAATCATGTTTTTCCACGTGATTGTCATATGGATTGATTATACACAACACTTGTTGACCTAATATATTAGTACTCGTTACAACATTTGGTGGTTGTTGATTGCTCTCTCATACATATTGTTGATATGGGGTTCTGATAGCACCATAGTCATAAATTTGTCGTTCGGATATAATTCGGTAAGGTCGATAATTCAGATTCGGAGAACTATTAGAAAAAAATCGACAGGTATTCGGGAAAGATTCGGTAAATGTTCGGGAAGGATTTCGAGCAAGAAATTAATATATGAGACGCTAGGTTTTGATTTTGTGAATTATTTGCTGTTTTTTGAATTATTCGCTGTTTTTTTCCACATAATTCAGGAATAATTCGCGAATTATTCGGCCCGCCAATTAATTCGGTGATTAATTCGGCTGATCAAAAATTCATGAATTATTCACGAATTCATCGAATAATTCACGAATTATGTGACTATGGAGAACACTTCAGAATTTTCAAGTATTTTGAATGAGTTTACATGAGTGCATATGAACTTTAAATTCATATTAATTAACTAAAGGCATAATAAAAATCCATGAGTGAGCAGTACTTTTGAACCCATGCATATATATAGGCCCTGTGAGAGGTGAAGCAACAACGAGCTGTGGGATTGGGTTAATTACTGGAGATAGTTAAGTGGCTTATTTCCTGAGAACAGCTTAATAAATCAAAATTAATCATTTTCTTGGATAATCGATACCATTCATCTTGATTTTCATGGTATAATGCATGTTTACACCAATTTTAATGCAATTTCAATATTTTTTTTCTTATATTAGATGGTTGCAAAATTAACGGTTTTTCGACTGTAGAACATTTTACACCTCTAGATCAATGGTCAAATAGTATCAAAACCATGTAAAAATCTAGTGTACACATGCATTAGGTTATGGAGATCAAGATGAACGGTGCCGATCATCCAAAAAGATATTTGATTTTGATTTATTAAGACATTCTCGAGAAATTTTTCCGCATAACATTCTCGGAGCCATTTAACTCTAATTACACAGGAAGCAAAACATAATTAGCACGAAACATATAATAATCAAGAAACAGTGTGTGCATATCACAACCAAGAGAACACCACTCTCCTTTCATAAAAGCTTCCAACACCTTAACCTTTCTTTTTTAAGTAAGATGAAGAAAACTTGCCAATGACGAGGGAACCGTGTGTTATTAGGTTAGGATTTTATTAACCCTATCCATTTTATTCATATTCTCTATATAGTGCAAAAGGCGGGGATTCCAATTTTGAAATTGATTTGAAGTTTTGGTCATCTAATTTGCAAGAGAAATTCAATAAAAAAATATAAAAAATCAAATATTAAACTGTAACCGCAACAAAGCTCATATATTTTTTCCAATAACCAAATCTACAAATCTCTGTTTAGATGATTTCTAAAAGGTTCCCGACTTACCAAAAAGATTCTCTTTCTTTCACTCCGTTAGACATCTAATGGAGGGATGTCGTGGCCAGGGCTTTAAACCTCCAAACCCTTCTACCACATCTAAAATCCCTAAGTTTGGCCATAAATTAAACTTAGGGTCATGTATTTGCTTTATCAAATTTCAATTTGTCATGAAAACATGATTTTCTTTCTCAACCTTCTCTTCCTAGACACCAGTGAAATGTGAATATTATGATTAGATTCGCAAGCTAATGATAAGTGAAAAACCTAAATCGAAAGAAGAGAAATCGAGGGTAATTATGGAGAGAGCTTTGAAATAAATTAAAGATCAATTCTAGAATGAAGCCGAGGGTAATTAAAAAGGTATTAAAAAATTTCTGACGACAATGTTATTTTGGATGAAAATCTTGAAGAGAAAGTAAAAGATAACAATGTAAAGATTTTCAGGGAGTAAATAGTAATTATCAAATATTAGTTTCTTAGTAATTAGACCAGTTTTGAGGAACCATTTAGTTATAAACTCTCACTCTTTTAATAGTTCTTTAGACTGTTTGTTATTTATATTTATTTACTTATTATTATTTTTATTTTTTGAATCGGTCCGTAAGCCTAATCTAAGGACCGATGAATTTACCCCAAAAATATTAAATTATGGTCACTTCCGCTTCCTCTTCTGGGATCCAACCCCACACTCTCCCAGAAGGATGAAGCCTACCGAGCTACAGAAAATGGTATGTATATATATTATTTATTATATACAATTGTATTGCTCATGGGTATTACCACTTCATTTTTGCTATAAATATATGTAAGACATAGGACACATAAAAGGTTTGATAGGGTTGCCATCTGGATGCTTTATCATTTGCACTTAATTAGATGAGTCCAATAGCTAGATTGACGAACACTAATTGTGTGAAAAAACTAGTATGCAAGGATTTGTATATGGTGCAAGCCACCTGCAAATCCTTAGATTTCTTTGGGTTTTATACAAGGAAAACCATCCAAACGTTTGCAAGTGGATTGCATCACTCAAGATACCCATGCATAGAAGTTTTTTCTCTAATTATGTGAGGAACCCCTGACATAATCATCCTTGGTTGATGGATCTCTGGATCTCCTTCAGATGTTATCTTTCGTTGATCTGCTGTGAACGCTGATGGGTGGCTGAGATTGGATTTGGAGGGTTGACTTCTGAAACGTGTGGATCTCAATGGGCTTTATGTGGTTGAGGCCGAGCTATCTGCAAAGAAGTCCAGGGATGGTTGTGCCACCGAGGACCCTCCGACGATTAAGTTAGACGGGGTATTTTGGCAGAGCAACGGCCTTTTGGAATAAAATTGGCTTACCTGAGTCGTCTGAGAGAGGGGTTTATATAGTGGCAGACATGGACAGGCGGGCACGAGATTCATGCCGGACGTTACGCCCCTGGCGTCACGCCCGTGTGATAGACGAGATTCCCCATTAATGACGAGATATGCTCGTTAATGGGGGATCGTGATGGCGTGGAAAGCGAGATCGTGGGCGGCGGATATCTCGCATCTGGCGAGAATCGTGGAGCCGTGGCGAAGGCGCCTGTGATCGGTGCTGTGGGTCGGTCGGTAAGACTGGAGAAGATAAGCTCGGCGGGAAGCTCGGGAACGAGCGGGAGGCCGAGGCATCTTGGTTCTGTGATAGCTCGGAGGCAAGTCGGGGGTGGTCTGGAAGGCCACCGAAGGTCGGCAACATCCTTGGGTCAGGAACATCCCCGGGGTGTGATTCCATCGTAACGTTCTTGATCCTTTCTTGTAGGCTTTGGGACACGTCATCTGCCACGTGTCATTATCTGGGGAGTCACCGATATCGAGCATCATCATTAGCCCCCCACTCTCGTCTTGACCCGTTCATGGATCGGGTCGAGAGTGGTCTGACCGGTCACCCGGGGTGAGCTCTCACTTGAAGATATCGTCGGTGCGTATTCCCGGGCAAAGAGTCGTATTTTTTTGATGACGTCAGCGGATCAAGGGAGAGATCTCGCATTAAAAGGGAAGCGCCGGTTTGTGCGTACGTTCGTCGAAGCGACAGCCCACGTGTCTGGCGCTGGTTGGCAGACGAGACGGACCGCAGGTGTTCCCGCGCCCGATAGGATGCGTCCAACGAGAGTGCGACAGGTGGAATGTTGTCGGCTCTTGGTTGCGAAGCATTGTTTTGGCGGGAGGCGATCGGAGCCGTAGGATGTGTACGCCGGTAATTATAAATAGAGGTGGGATCCCTATCAGGGTCCATACCTCACCATAATTTCCTTGTCCCTAGTCGTGTTAGCTCAGAGCTCTTCTCATCAGGTCGTATTCCTTGCGCCTTCTCTTCCGTGGACTCGTCCTTTTGATCAGGATGTCTTCTACCGAGGAGACTGTAGAAATAGTCCGGATAGAGTCTAGGAGTCCTCCGCAGCTTCCTCTTCTTCTTCTTCTTCTTCTTCTTCTTCCTCTTCCTCGTCAGAGTCGGAGTCCTCCGGGGAAGTTAGGGGTAGTCACGCTTCCCGGGGTCGTGTGACGGGGGTGGTCCTCAGAGCGCAGGTCACGAGTGTTGTTGGCGCGTCATCCACGCTGAGGCATGCAGATGAGCTCGCCACCATCCGGACTCGTTCCACATTCTTCCCGGCTATTCGCTTCGTCTGGCCGAGGAGGGGAAGAGGGCAGACCAGGTACGGGGTAAGGAGATAGCCTTGTACCTGGAATCCTTTTAGGCCGGGATGCGCCTGCCTTTCTCCCCTGAGGTGAGTGCGGCGTTGAATTGTTTTGAGTTAGCCCCGGGCCAGTTAGTGCCGAACTCTTGGAGGATTCTTCTTGGGTTCCTGGTCCGGTTGAAATTACATCTGATCCCTTTCCGCTGGAGTCTTCTCGTTTCTTCTCTTTGCTATAAAACCACCCCGGCACTCACAGGGGCGAGCCGAGTTGGGTATACATCTCTTTTAGAAAACACCGGGGAAGTGCTGCCGGGTCGGGAGTCGTTGTAGTACCTTCTTCCATTCACCAATGGAAGAAGAAGTTTTTCTTTGTTGGGCCGCCCGAGGGTGAGGATTGGCCTGTGTCCATCCAGTGGCACGAGGCCAGCTGCCCGCGGGTGGGGCGGTCGAATGATCCCGACGCGGTGGCGGTGTCGGAGTGGGAGCCCCTCCCCCGGACTGATGTGTTGCTGTCTGAGCGGGCCCTCAGTTGGGCCGGGCTCAACCCCGCCCAGTTCGCGGTTGAGTTAGGAGTTTTCAGGCAACCTGTTTAGACTTGTGTATTCTTTCAATTTTTCTGGCATCGCTGACTCCTTTGTACCTTTGTCTTATGCAGAACCTATAAACCTAAGAAAATTTCAGGCAGCTCTGGTTGAGCAGAAGAAGGGGAAGAAGGCCGGAGGCGCCAGCCTTTCTCGCCCGCCGTCGGCTCCGGCTCCACCAGCAACTGCTCCATCCAGGAGCTCAAGCGCGCCCCGGGCCCCGGAGTCCAGCCAAGCGCCGATCCGAAAACGTGCTCGGGAGCAAGAGCCCGGGGCTCTGGAGGTGGGAGGTGAGACTGGCTCCCCGACGTCGCTCCTCAAGAGGTTTCAAAGTGTCACGACCCGAAAGTACGGAACGCGACCGGCACTTAAATTACGAAGCGTCTAGAGGCGCAACGTAATCTAAGTAAGCCGAAGCCCAGAAATCTAAACCATATAAAAGAAGAAGTAAAGGAAAACATGTAGAAAAACAAGTTTAAAAGCAACATCCAATTTTCTCAAAAATTTCGGCAGAGTCTCCTTTGTAAAAACTGGCCCCAAACGGGTACAAACAAGAATAATATATATACAAACAATAAAAGGCATCCCCAAACGGGAGCTAGCTCTACGCCAACAGGCGGAAACAACCACACCAAGCACAATAATATACAACGCCAAAGGGCAAGGCTCAAAACTCAAAAGAAAACAAATCCACCAGATACCATAATAATACAAGCGCGACTCTAAGGTCGAAATAAATAACTGGTCCTTTAAACTTATCAAGTAATACAAGTCTGGTTGATGGAGCTTACTAGATACCAATGAAATAATAAAAGTACAACGGCGGTCCTGATACAAGTGAACCAACCTACCATGCAAATCACCCTGAATGAAATGATGTGCCAGCAAGCTGCCAAGGAAACCTGTACATCGAACCTGTAATAAAATTTGGCACAACGGGGGGTGAGTTGCCAACTCGTGAGTAGAAGACATCTGCGAAAAGAAATCGAATGCACGACGCTGTCCTAGATCATAATAATATACCAATATATCACTAGTCATCTAGTAATGGCAGGGTAATAAACTACGCGTAAGTGCAAATGCTCCGTGCTCGTGTCAGTGCCTCAAATAGTAATATGTCATGTGAATGAGCATGCATACACCATGAATGTAAAACAATCAACCCTGAAATCTGGATAAATCTGTATAAGTAGTCTTTAACATTCATAGTAAAATTTGTATAGAAATCTGAAATATCATCGATGAAATCCATGGAAATCCGTGTCAAGTATCGACACAAAACATGTAAATCTCAAGTCTAAATACCTCATAGTCTCAATATCTCGGGCTAAGTCAATCTGGATCGGCCCATATCATCAAATCTCACGACAACGGTCGGTATCCTCCGGATATCCACCGCGTCAGACATCACCGGTAGGTAGTCTTCCCCTGCCAGACTCATCGTCTACAACTCGATCTTCTTGCCCCGGGTACCATACCAGGCCCACCATGTACCCGAAACGGTTCATCCACTCCTCGAATCGGGTCTCGAAATCCAACAGAAAACATAAAATCTCATGGTGGACGACACATACATCACGAGAAAACCGCAACTTATATTTTAAAAAGAAAGGGAGGGAGAGAAGTTTTTATATATATTCTTGCGGTTTTCCCCAAAATCCAGAAATCTCATAAAAATCCAAAATCCCAAAATCATGAGTAAGTAAATAATGAGTATCGGCATAAGCCCCACAATACTGCATGATAACGTAGAAATGTGAATGCATGAAGTGTCTAAGTAATAAATGCAATGTCTAGACTAACACCTGAGAGTAATAACAATATTATATTGATCTAGCCTTTAGCTGATTCTACCAATAAAAGATAATATGTTCTAAAGTGTACGTGACATAGCAATTACCGATGATGATGTGTGTGAGCCGGCAAATAAGTGTACGTGGAATATGCGCATCATCGGTAATGGTGCTGGTATCCTAACAGGCAGAGTTTCATACTGACTAAAGAAACATATGTATGAACATGCAACATGATGATTACGATCTGAATGTAAAGATGGATGTGTATTAACCACTCATTTATAATATACATGTCTAACTACAACTATATGACTCGAGCCTAAACTAGTATCTATCTAACCCCCTAAGGAACTAAACTAAAGAAACTAGTCGATAAGAAATAAGAATCCACCTAAGGTCTGAGTCCATATCTCTAATAGTCGGCGATCCAGCCTTAATAGCGTCACGTACGTAGTATGACTTCCTCGAATCAAGAGTGCGGATCAATCATCACATCTATGCCTCGTACGGTAAAATCCATCGTACGACATCCCAATATCGGGGTACGGGTCAAGTATCACCTACGTACATCATCATTCGTATAATATCATCATCAAATAATGTCATGATCAAAGGTACTGTACTGTAATCGCATACATCCCAATATCATCAATCATATATCATTGTCTGCGTACGTATACATCGTCAATTATTCCTCAGAAATATCATGACATATATATCATATCGTAATCAGGTCACACATATATCATGTCATAATCAAGTCACACATATATCATATCGTAACCAAGTCACACATATCTCATAACGTAATCAAGTCACAGGTTACAGTCCGGGTTCTATTCTAGAGTCTCGTATATCTCATTGTCATCATCACCTATTATCGTTTATGTATACATATACATTTTCTTATTTTCCAACGATCCGCTAACATCATAACACGACTGTATAGCCAAGAGATCACGACATCAAGCCCAGTTATATTGTCTCATCCCCATGTATCATATAACATCCTTATCTCACATATACATGTTGTGTATATATATATACCTACACATATTCCTATATATATATACACATACACATATACACCAAGTCAAGTTTCTGTGTATGCATGTGTGTGTGTCTACCTGAAACCTGTAAGTCCACGTTACCTCTCCCGGTTCTTTCGGGGTTGCGGAAACGGTGAAAAACGATTTTAGGGTTTAGGGTAACATGAACTATAAAAACCGGATCTTTGCTAAACAACACACTAGAAACTAACATGAGCTTTGCCTACTCGGTTAGGGGGTTATACCTTAATTTGAAATCCTTCTCTTCGACTCCTTATGGTGGTCGGATGGTTCTCCTCGTCGCCTTCTCTTGCCGAAGAAAGATCCACCCGAGGGCCTCTACCTTGAGCTTCTTCCTCGATCTTGAGGTAACTAAAGTGTTAGATTTGCTAAACCTTCAACCTTAGAATGAGTAGAGTGTGGCTTTGGTGTTTTATCTCAAAGGAAATGGTTCTCAACTCATGAGAGGGATTTTTCTTGAGCTAGAGGAAGAGGAAGAGCAAAGGATGAGAGAGAATGAGAATGAGAGAATGATAAGAGTTTTGCAACCATATCCAATATATGTGAATTAACAAATTAATAATATTAATCAAAAAGGAAAAAGGTGATGGTAGGTTGAAAAGACCATTATCATTTCACATTAAATGAGTTTTGCAAAGATCAAAGAGCATCTTTGCTTGAAATGATGATGGTCAAAGTTTCAACCTTGGTCAACAAGTCAACCTTGGTCAAAATGTCAACAACCCTAACCATAACTCAATTTCCTTTAATTAATATTATTAATTGATATTTCACATATTCATTAGGGTTTGGAAAAAGACAACTGTCAACTGTGCATACACACCCGTTCCAAAACCCTAATGAGAATCCTCTACCTCTGCCTCAGTCAACTGTGCATACACACCCGCATCCGTGTTCCGAGGAACACGAATACAAAGAGATAAAACTAACTCCAAAACATATACTAGGATCTGGCTTAAACCAAAGCCCGCTAGTACTAACTGTCCGGACACCAAACGTGCACAAGTGAGCGGATGTGAACGAACTCCGTCGCAAAACCATGCGACCTCTACTCTGTTTTGCCCAAAGGCGAATAACCCTCTGTGTGGGACTCTAAAGACTCGACATTACGCTGGCAGTAGGTTTAACCACAGACCGCAAGCGGCACTAGCTGTACGTAACGGTCCCCAGGTAGATGCCGATAAGAAGACTGATGAGGTGAACCCATCCGAACTCCTACTGAGCCTGTATGTGACAATCTCCGTACAGTCTGGTCTGTTCGTCTGAGAATATCGCATGACGGGCCTAGGGGGGTGGTAAACGTTAGTCGCCTAATAGCGGTACAAGTCGTGCCGGAGTGTAGCCCAGAACACCCTGAGATATCACTGGAAACCTACCAGTATATCTCGCTAGCCCTGGCCAGGGACTTTGTGTAATGGCTCTCCTAGACACAGCGCGATATCAACCCCCAATACCGGGAGAGACGAATCCTATCTAACCGTCACTGCCTCCAAGTGCTTCGAGACTGCACCCAACTACTACTTGTTTGCACGAATCCTTTGAGCCGTGGTAGGGTAGTAATCAAAGTACAGTGGGAACACACTCGAGGTGAAGTGACAGTGTCAAGTCAGCGGACTAAGCTGTACTCATATCACCTGGGAACTGATAACTGAAGATAGGTATAGTACCAACCAACAGTTCCCGACGAGTCCTATCCAGTGTACTCATAACCTAACGAGCACCCGCATACTATCTCAAGTACGACGTACTGACGGCTGTGGGACAGACCGTCTCCTATGTTGGGATGAGAAGCGCATACGCTAGTCTACTCCGGAGTATCGATGCCCTGTCTCGATAATCCCACGACTAGGGACCTGTTTATAAGGATGTGCTTGTAGATTACCCAACCCCCACTAGTGTGACTGCCATCACAACGCTGGTAATCAAGCAAAGATCCTAAGGACTCCACTAATGCGTATATGTGATATGCTAAAAAGAAACACATGTACACATTAAAGCAGAGACAAACCAAGTAGCATACTACCATTTCGAGCAAGATTGTCTATACAACTGTGAATATCCCAATCTTCCATCAAGTAATATACATACTAGTATGATACAGTAATGGCATCTAGGGCATATACACTAACAATCTCCCACTTGCACTAAGGTCATGTACTGGCGTATCGAAGGCCTATCATCTCGATCAGCCGCTCGAACTGAGTCTGGGGTAAGGCCTTCGTGAATGAATCTGCAGTGTTATCTTCTGAAGCAACCCTCCGAACCTGGATCTCCTGGCGATCCACGATCTCCCTGATCAGGTGATACCGCCTCAAGATGTGTCTGGATTTCTGATGGGACCTAGATTCCTTCGCTAAAACTATAGCCCCGTTGTTGTCGCAATACAGAGGTATTGGATCAACAATGGACGGAACCACCTGAAGTTCTTTCAAGAACTTCCTCATCCAGACGGCTTCTTTTGCGGCATTAGCAGCAGCGATATATTCCGCTTCCATCGTCGAGTCAGCAACGGTTTCCTGTTTGGAACTCTTCCAACACACCGAGATGCTGTTTAGACAGAAGAAGCGGCTCCATTGAGGGTAAAGACAAAACCTGACATGGACTTGGAATCATCCTTGTCACTCTGGAAGCTGGAGTCAGCAAAGGCCTTGATCTGGAGGTCTTTTCCGCCATACACCAAGAACATCTCCTTAGTCCTTCTCAGGTACTTGAGAATGTTCTTTACCGCCATCCAGTGCTTCTCCCCAGGGTTTGACTGATACCGGCTTACTACACTCAGTGCATAAGCTACATCTGGTCTGGTACACAACATCGCATACATTATAGAGCCTACCGCAGAAGCGTAGGGTATAATAGACATGCGATCCCTTTCCAAATCAGTCTTGGGAGACATCTCTTTGGAGAGGGTGATCCCGTGACAAGCCGGTAGATTACCGCGCTTGGAATCTTCCATATTGAATCTTTTCAGTATGGTGTCGATGTACCTGGACTGTGAAAGTCGTAATATCCTCTTGGATCTATCACAATAGATCCGGATCCCCAGAATGTAAGAGGCATCACCCAGGTCTTTCATGGAGAACCTGTGTAACAAAAACCCTTTGACATATTGTAGCATAGGAATGTCATTTCCTATCAAGAGAATGTCATCCACGTATAAAACGAGGAATACGACAGTTCGTGCTACAATTTTACTATAGATGCATGGTTCATCTAGATTTTTGATAAAGCCAAAATCTTTGACCGTCTCATCAAAACAGATGTTCCAACTCCGCGATGCCTGCTTTAGTCCATAAATGGACTCAAGCAACTTGCATACCTTTCCGCTGCTCCCACTCTGAATGAAACCCTCTGGCTGGTCCATATAGACACACTCCTCTAAATTTTCATTTAGAAAAGCGGTCTTTACATCCATCTGCCAAATCTCATAATCGTGGAAGGCAGCAATGGCAAGAAGGATCCGAATGGATTTCAGCATAGCTACTGGAGAAAAGGTTTCGTCATAGTCCAAACCAGGTCTTTGACGAAATCCCTTTGCAATAAGTCTAGCCTTATAGGTTTCAACCTGCCCATCTACACCAATCTTCCGCTTGAAGATCCATTTGCATCCCACGGGTTTTACCCCTTCTGGAGCAACGTCCAAAGTCCATACTTTGTTGGTGTACATGGACTCCATTTCGGTCCGCATTACATCCATCCATTTTACCGAGTCAACGCTCTGAATGGCCTGCTGGAAGCTAGTCGGCTCATCATTATCAATGATGCAATCCTCTCTATCCCCGTCTATAAGAAAACCGTAGTATCTCTCGGGCGGATGAGACTGCCTACTACTCCTGCAGAGCGGCGCAGGAATGTCCTGTTCTTTTGAACCCTCTGGTTCTACTAAGCTTTCAGTAATAGTCTGTGGTTCTGGAATTTCTTCCAGTTCTATTGCGCTCCCACTAATTTCCTTTTCTAAGAACTGGTGTTCTAGAAAGTGAGCATTACGAGAAACAAAGACCTTTTGTTTTTCTGCGTAATAGAAAAGATACCCCCTGAAGTTCTTTGGGTATCCCACAAACTTGCACAGTACTGAACGTGCCTCGAGTTTGCCCGCATGCTGCTTTTTGACAAAAGCTGGACATCCCCAGATCTTCAGATATTGAAAATAGGGTTTCTTCCCACTCCATATCTCATATGGTGTGGTAGGCACAGTCTTAGTTGGAACTCGGTTCAAAAGGTATGCAGCTGATTCTAGTGCATATCCCCAGAATGATCGCGGTAACTCAGCGTTACTCATCATGGAACGTACCATATCCAATAGGGTTCGGTTCCGTCTCTCCGATACACCGTTATGTTGCAGAGTGTATGGAGGAGTAAGCTGAGAGAGAATTCCATTCTCTTTTAAGTAATCTAGGAACTTGGCACTTAAGTATTCACCACCTCGATCAGATCTTAGTATCTTGATACTTTTGCCTGTTTGTTTTTCTACTTCATTCTTATATTTCTTGAATTTTTCAAAGGCTTCAAATTTATGCTTCATTAAGAAGACATGTCCGAACCTTGAAAAATCATCCGTAAAAGTAATGAAGTAAGAATAACCACTTCGCGCATGTGTAGACATTGGACCGCACACGTCACTGTGTACGAGCCCCAAGAGCTCGCTCGCTCTTACTCCGTGTCCAATGAACGGAGTCTTTGTCATCTTTCCTTTGAGACAGGATTGACAAGTTGCATATGATTGATATTCGAACGGATCCAAATATCCTTCTGTATGTAACTTTGTCAACCTTCTCTCATTGATGTGACCCAGTCTACAATGCCATAAGAAAGCATGATTGATTTCTGGAGACTTTCTTTTGTGTGTATTCTGGACATTGAAAATCTGTGGTTGGTTTAATACGTATATACCATTGTTTAATGTACCTGACCTAATCAAAACTTGATTAAGGTGAATGTTTACAACATTGCTTACAAATGCAAATTCATAACCTTCTTTAGATAATAAAGATACGGATATGATATTACAAGTTGCATTAGGTACAAAATAACAATCCCGCAAAACCAAAACATGTCCATCTGACATTCCCAAGTGATAGTCCCCCACGAACTCAGCATCCATGCCAGCTCCGTTTGCAACTCTGAGGGTCATATCACCTGCCTTCAAAACCCTACGCTTTCTCAGTGCCTGCACAGAGTTACAGATATGAGATCTTGATCCGGTATCCAATACCCAGAAAGTAGAGTTTATTGATAGACAGTTTTCAATAACATACACACCTGAAGCCGAAGCCGTAACTTGCTTCGGATCCTGGTTTCTGGCCTTCCAAGCCCTGCAATCATTTTTCCAGTGTCCACTCTTGTGACAGTAAAAGCATTCTTCCTTTCCCACAAGCTTTCCCGCTACCTTTGTTGCCTTTGCCTTTCCCTTCGTATCCACTTTACTAACACCGCCCCTTGGTTTGGCGGGGGCTTTCTTCTTCTTTCCCTTGGCTTTCGCCTTGGACTTAGAAGAGGAAGATCCTCCTACAAACAAAGTGGATGTTTTCCTACCTTTCTGTAGGGTGCCCTCTGCACTCCTCAGCATGTTGAGGAGCTCCAGAAGTTCAACTTATTTTCCTTGTAAGTTGAAGTTCAGGATAAACTGGGCGTAAGTGGAAGGAAGGGACTGGAGAATCAAGTCCGTGTAGAGCTCGTTCTCTAACGTGGTCCCTAGGTCCACGAGCTCTTCAATGTAGCCAATCATCTTAAGCACGTGTTCCGTTATGGATGATCCGATGGCCAATCTCGCCGAAAACAACTTTTTCGAGACTTCGTATCTGGCGATACGGGATTGCTCTCCATACAGTTCTTTTGTATGAAGAAATATGGATTCTAGGTCTATATTCTCGTGCCTCCTCTGATGTTCATTGTCCATAGAGGCAAGCACGAGGCACTTGGCCTTCGCGCAATCGATCTTTCATGTCTTACGGATTTCTATATCCACGACGCTGGAGGTGGGACCTAGGACAGGGAGAGCTTTGGTGGTAAAGAGATACCCCAACTTGTTGTAAGTGATTGCCATTTTGACATTCCTGATCCAATTTTTGTAGTTTGGCCCTGTCAGTATATTTTTATCTAGTAATAACTTAAGTCCGGTCATGTCGATTGGTCGCTGCAATTAGGAGAGAGAGAAGAAACACTTTAGCATGATGCTCTTACAAGTTTAGAGTGGTTCTTAGTTTTTCTAAACAGGATGGCTCCCACTGTCTCTCGAATCCCTCCTCAAACCATAAAGGAAGAATTAGTCGGGATCAATCTCACCGTACAATACTTGCTTAACCGTTCAGCCAGGCCAGTGTCGGTACTTCGAGGGAGGTTTTCCAACGCATTCGTGAAGTTTTTTAATTTAAGAACCTCTTTTTCCTGGGGGCGTAGCCCCGCTAACACCTTTCTAGACACCTTCTTGGTTTATAGCATTGATCATTAAGTGAGAAATTTCCCGAGGAGTAGCATATACTCACAGTAGGATTGTGATCCAAATATCATCGTGTGACAAAACTGAAGGAATCCTACCAGAATCATCACACTCCAAATGGTATGCAGCGCTAGCAAGTTTCAGTTTCTTTATCTAGTAATAACTTAAGTCTGGTCATGTCGATTGGTCGCTGCAATTAGGAGAGAGAGAAGAAACACTTTAGCATGATGCTCTTGCAAGTTTAAAGTGGTTTTTAGTTTGTCTAAACAGGATGGCTCCCACTGTCTCTCGAATCCCTCCTCAAACCATAAAGGAAGAATTAGTCGGGATCAATCTCACCGTACAATACTTGCTTAACCGTTCAGCCAGGCCAGTGTCGGTACTTCGAGGGAGGTTTTCCAATGTATTCGTGAAGTTCCTTAATTTAAGAATCTCTTTTCCCTGGGGGCGTAGCCCCGCTAACACCTTTCTAGACACCTACTTGGTTTATAGCATTGATCGTTAAGTGAGAAATTTCCCAAGGAGTAGCATATACTCACAGTAGGATCGGGATCCAAATATCATCGTGTGACAAAACTGAAGGAATCCTACCAGAATCATCACACTCCAAATGGTATGCAGCGCTAGCAAGTTTCAGTTTCTTTAGAAACTCCCGATATGGATTTTTTCCCCATGCTCTTATGACCTTGACGTAGGCCAAAATATCATAAGTCATATGTCAAGTTCTATCCGTCATTATCCAGGTTAATTTGAACCCACCCGTACATACCCTTGACGTAGGCCAAAATGGCAGTACGACTGTCTCAAACCAACGCATCTATCTATGCAACAGATAAATATCCGGCAGCTACCAATCACTATACCTTGGCGTAGGTCAAAATACATAGCTTGAATACTACCGAATATTTAACTGAAATGATGCAGGGCTATGAATGGTTTTGGCGAAACCGTGAACGTAGTGAACTTGATATAATCGATGGAACGAGATAGCTATTAAAAGGAGTGGTTCAAGCTCCGCATTTAAAAGTTGGTTTTTGAAAAGAACCGAGTAGTTTTGAAAGTGTTCCAACGACTTTACTTGGTTTATTTTCTTGCATTAATTTTAATGTGTCCCATCATTTAATCCTACCATTGCAGAAAACAACGAAAATATGACGAACGCTTATGCCATCCGCATTCGCCACGGGGCTCCGTCATCACCCGTTAGGTTACTTAACTAACGACAGAGCGGGGGCTGGACTAGCGCAGATGCAAAACATAAGCAACGCCTAAATAGATATATACATTCATCAGATGCAATGATAGCCATTCCAGATCACAGATGAACACATTGGATATACTAGGAATCCGCGTTTCGTTCGAGCCTGCAACGAAAAGCGGATTACACGGTCGCGATGAATAGCCAATACCTCACCCTAGACCCCTACGGGTGAGGCAAACTACCCGCCAAGTACCCGAAGCGAAGCAACCTCCCTCAACAACGTGAGTAGGCCACTCGGCACTTCGAGATACCCGGTAGTTTATGCACCCCACCTTGGGTCTATCTTAGGAGCAAAAACAATAAAAAGAAATTATAAAATGGCGGCTACAACCTCATCCCGGATGTGCGGCCATACAAATAATATTACATCAAATTACATATTACATGAATTGAAAGATAAAGAAAACTCTCATCTCACAACCCTCGGCTATTCATCCGCGACAATCCAACGAATTCATATACACAAACCATCAACATTACAGATCACAGATATGTATAACCCCCACTAATCGACGTATAACGATTAGCAGACGTTCAATACATATATAACATCACAGATACAACCCATTAGCCAAAGTCTACAGAAAATCGATCAAAACACGGATTTGTAACCACCCCAAAAACAAATTTTGTTCTCTGGAAATTCTGGGCAGAAACAAACCATCCTAAAAATCACAAAACACTAATATAAGAACACTGCAAGAGAAACGACCCACGGCCGAGTCAACACGGCCGCAGATCCGCGGCAGGAGCAAGCTCGTGCTGCGGTTCCGCGGTGAGTTGGTCGACTCACTGTATCGTTTCTCTTGGGGGTTCTTTAAAAACCCTGAGCCGATTTTTAGTGTATGATTTATTATTTTTTGAGCATAAAATAAAATCGACAGAAAGTTCACTTTTTCGGGGTGTTTTGCGGTTTTTTTTTTCCGATCGAAATTCTAGATACTTTGCTAACATGGTAGTGTGTGTTTAGCCAGGCTCTGATACCATTTTAAGTCCACGTTACCTCTCCCGGTTCTTTTGGGGTTGCGGAAACGGTGAAAAACGATTTTAGGGTTTAGGGTAACATGGACTATAAAAACCGGATCTTTGCTAAACAACACACTAGAAACTAACATGAGCTTTGCCTACTCGGTTAGGGGGTTATACCTTAATTTGAACTCCTTCTCTTCGACTCCTTATGGTGGTCGGATGGTTCTCCTCGTCGCCTTCTCTTGCCGAAGAAAGATCCACCCGAGGGCCTCTACCTTGAGCTTCTTCCTCGATCTTGAGGTAACTAAAGTGTTAGGTTTGCTAAACCTTCAACCTTAGGATGAGTAGAGAGTGGCTTTGGTGTTTTATCTCAAAGGAAATGGTTCTCAACTCATGAGAGGGATTTTCCTTGAGCTAGAAGAGCAAAGGATGAGGGAGAATGAGAATGAGAGAATGATAAGAGTTTTGCAACCATATCCAATATATGTGAATTAACAAATTAATAATATTAATCAAAAAGGAAAAAGGTGATGGTAGGTTGAAAAGACCATTATCATTTCATATTAAATGAGTTTTGTAAAGATCAAAGAGCATCTTTGCTTGAAATGATGATGGTCAAAGTTTCAACCTTGGTCAACAAGTTAACCTTGGTCAAAATGTCAACAACCCTAACCATAACCCAATTTCCTTTAATTAATATTATTAATTGATATTTCACATATTCATTAGGGTTTGGAAAAAGACAACTGTCAACTGTGCATACACACCCGTTCCAAAACCTAATGAGAATCTTCTTCCTCTGCCTCAGTCAACTGTGCATACACACCCGCATCCGTGTTCCGAGGAACACGAATAAAAAGAGATAAAACTAACCCCAAAACAAATACTAGGATCTGGCTTAAACCAAATCCCGCTAGTAATAACTGTCCGGACACCACACGCGCACAAGTGCGCGGATGTGAATGAACCCCGTCGCAAAACCATGCGACCTCTACTCTGTTTTGCCCAAAGGCGAATAACCCTCTGTGTGGGACTCTAAAGACTCGACATTACGCTGGCAGTGGGTTTAACCACAGACCGCAAGCGGCACTAGCTGTACGTAACGGTCCCCAGGTAGATGCCGATAAGAAGACTGATGAGGTGAACCCATCCGAACTCCTACTGAGCCTGTATGTGACAATCTCCGTACAGTCCGGTCTGTTCGTCTGAGAATATCGCATGACGGGCCTAGGGGAGTGGTAAACGTCAGTCCCCTAATAGTGGTACAAGTCATGCCAGAGTGTAGCCCAGAACACCCCGAGATATCACTGGAAACCTACCAGTATATCTCGCTAGCCCTGGACAGGGACTTTGTGTAATGGCTCTCCTAAACACAGCGCGATATCAACCCCCAATACCGGAAGAGACGAATCCTATCTAACCGTCACTGCCTCCAAGTGCTTCGGGACTGCACCCAACTACTACCTGTTTGCACGACTCCTTTGAGCCGTGGTAGGGTAGTAATCAAAGTACAGTGGGAACACACTCGAGGCGAAGTGACAGTGTCAAGTCAGCGGACTAAGCTGTACTCATGTCACCTGGGAACTGATAACTGATGATAGGTATAGTACCAACCAACAGTTCCCGATGAGTCCTGTCCAGTGTACTTATAACCTAACGAGCACCCGCATACTATCTCAAGTACGACGTACTGACGGCTGTGGAACAGACCGTCTCCCATGCTGGGATGAGAAGCGCATACGCTAGTCAACTCCGGAGTATCGATGCCCTGTCTCGATAATCCCACGACTAGGGACATGTTTATAAGGATGTGCTTGTAGATTACCCAGCCCCCACGAGTGTGACTGCCATCACAACGCTGGTAATCAAGCAAAGATCCTAAGGGCTCCACTAATGCGTATGGGTGATATGCTAAAAAGAAACACATGTACACATTAAAGCAGAGACAAACCAAGTAGCATACTACCATTTCGAGCAAGATTGTCTATACAACTGTGAATATCCCAAGCTTCCATCAAGTAGTATACATACTAGTATGATACAGTAATGGCCTCTGGGGCATATACACTAACAAAACCTACGAATCCCCTCCAAGACATTCATCCTCTGGTAAAGTCTTTCTAAATCAGTCTAGTCCAACCTAAAGTCATTAATAGGGTCCTACTCACTAAGAATCTAAGGTCACGTCTGACTTCCTAATGACAATATGTAATATTCCTATTCCACGTTTGCGGGGGTGCTAAACGCCATCTACCCGACTTCCCCCGTAGATATACATCTACTCACCTGGTCCTTGTCTGCCGAAGACGATGTCGCCCTCCTCTTCTTCCTCGTCCGAAGTCCATGTGAGGGGTACCTATACGCAAACATTTATAATATTGTAAACCAGATCACAGACAAAACCAAAACGACCCACGAAACGCGCATAGGTTAAAACTTATGACCCGCTCATGCAAAAGAACCAAATATCTCTCGATATCGGCGTACAAACACCGATTGATCGAGATAAAACACCAACAAACGACTCTTAGTTTCAAAACTCATTATTTATAATATAAAACATGGTTTAAATCATTGAAACCTTAAAATCGATCAAATCGTCCGATTTCGTAAAAACCTAGAAAACGTCAATTTACCGCTTTACTTCAAAACTTGATGTTTAAATGAAACTAATGGTTATAATATTCATTAAATAACATAACTAGATTATAAAAACCATTACTATATTTTTATCACATCATTTTGTCTTAAATTGAAATTTCTAGTTTGCAATTTTAGCCAAATTTAACACTTTTTAAACCAAAATTCACAATTCCACTACTAAACTTGATTTTGCATATTTTAAAGTGTTAAACCACTCCATGAAACCATAAGGATGTGCTAAAGCCCTAACTATATTTTTAATCCTACATTTTAAATGAATTTCAAAAACCTAGTTTAATAAAAATAGGAATTTTGTGAAAATTTGAAAGTGAAAGCTAGCAAATTGTAACTAGATTATGTTTCACACTCAAATAACATGTTAATCACCTCCTTAACACCACATTCTAATGATAAAAACCTTAATTAGAATTTTATCACATTAATATATATAATTTATAAAAATTTAGTTTGCAAAATTGTTTAATTTAAACAATTTTGAAAGAACAATTTACAATATATCAACCATACTAGATTTTCCATTTCTAAAAATGTTAAACTACTTATTATAACCCCACTTAATTAATAAAAACCCTAACTTGATTTTAGAAACCCTATCTTGAATTTTAAACTTGCAAATAGAATTAATTATGAAAATCTAAATATGCTAGATAAAAGCATTTAACAACAATTAATCATAGCAATAAAAATTATACCTCCAAAACATGAGATCCAAACATGATATTATGCTTCCAAAATAATGGTTTCCAACTCCAAAATCCATGCTAAATAGGTCAAAGGAAAATGGTAGAGATTGAATATTGATTTTGAGGTTTGTTTTTGGAATTTTGTTGAATTTTTGATGATTTTTGAAGGGAAAATGAGCTTGGAAAATGGGGGGGGGGCTGCCATGGGGGTGAGGAGGCCGGCCACTAGCATGGGAAAGAGGAAAAAGAGAGAGGAGTGTGTGGATTTGTCTAGAAACATCACAAATAAATGTCATCTTTTCATTTAAAACCTTAATTATATAAAATTTTCTAATTTAAACATTTTCCTAGAAAAGTCTAGAACCATGGAAAAATTTGAGAAATGATTTTGCATATTACACACTTAATTCTAATATGCCATGGGTCATTTTATAAAATTAACCCATTTCAAATTTGTAATTTACACTAATTTAATGTATAATTAAAGCTTATGTTAATATTAAAAATAATTAATTTAGGAAAAATATTTAATTAAACTAAAAATTTATAAGTCACTAAATAAACACCATTTACTAGTAATTACATAATTAAAATAGGTCTTTTTAAATTTATGATGAAAAATAATTACGGTTAAGTTTTATGAAAAATACGGTTTATTTTACCGAAAATCAGAAAATTTGCCTAAAGGATTTTTATTTATTTATTTATTTATTTTTAAAACGTTACAATCTTCCCCCCTTTATGAAATTCGGTCCCCGAATTTAAATTAAAACTCCCCCCAATTACTAAAACTTTCAGCCAAAATACTCAAATCGTCGGGGCTCCGAAATCATCAATACGTAAAACATATCTTAGCGCAATGCATGCGCATGAAAAATGAGTACATAACTCAAACTCAAAACTTTGTCAAATATAACGCAATCATCGAAGTTATGGTGAGAATAAAATATCAAAACCAATACGAAAACCAACATGATATACATCAAAACTATAACTTATATATAGTGCGTATCGTAGTAAAATCGTCCAAATATCT
This sequence comes from Agapanthus africanus, assembly GCA_030015575.1. Lineage (NCBI taxonomy): Eukaryota > Viridiplantae > Streptophyta > Magnoliopsida > Asparagales > Amaryllidaceae > Agapanthus > Agapanthus africanus. Next base: position 503,536,200 of record CM057343.1, on the reverse strand, counting down.
GAATAAAGAAGCATGCAAAACCCCTTTTTTAAAATCGCCGTGCAATACGCGTGTCACAGCATAAGTAGTGGACATTTATTTTTTTTAAAAACAATAGCTATACATATATATCTTTTATTTAACATACACGTCCCGCCTGGTTACTAAATGAAATAGCAATGATTACAAAAAAAACATACTGCTCATAATGAAATCATTCCCAATCACATCCTAAAAATATCATGTGCATCCGGTGCACACTAAAATCAAAACGAAATACAGATGCCACGAATACGCACAGAAACAAAACTGAGTGCAACGGGTGTGCACCAAAAACATCTGTCAAGTGCAACGGGCGTGCACGACACTAATATCAGGTGCATCTAATCTGTACAAAACCCCGATTTAGTGCATCTGGTGTGCACAAAATCGCATCAAGTGCGCCAAGTGTGCGCAAGAATCTCAGACAAGTGCACATGGTGTACGAAAAACATACACCGAATATCAAAATCGAAATCACGGTACGAAAAAATGCATGAAAACTATGTCGAAGCATACGTCAAAATCATGTGCAACCCATATACACGAAATCAAATCAATATCTCAAAAGGTATAAAAACCAAATCGAGTGCACTGGGTATGTACAAAACAACATCAATACAACTGATATGAAACATGAATATAGTGTAATGAATGTACACATAAGAAATACCAATCGTAGAACAAAATCCTCAAAATACCAAAATCCAAACAACGGAAATATGAAATTCAAATCACCAAATCACAATCGTAAACACTATCGTCAATGTACGCCTCTTTCCTCTGATGTCGACTGATTCGAACTCGTTTATTCGTAGCTGTGCTGACTGCGCTACAAACGGCAATACTCATATCTAGAGTCTCCCACGTAATCTATCCCTTCACCTGATATCCGGACTACATTAAACTTTTCGATCGATTTATCAAAATCCGAAAATTCCCCGAGCGCTCAACACTCAAGTACAGTTTAAAAATATCCAGTACATGCCCCAGTATCTGCGGACCAGCCGTAGAAGGGCAAACCCAAGCCTCACTAATGGCACCGCGGAACTGCCGTAAACCCTAAGGTTCAAAGGCGTTCTCGTGGTCATTATGTCGAGTTAGGGTTTCATTCTTCTAGAGGGTCCATAGAAATACCTGCATGTTCTTCCGAATACCTTAAACTTGGGAAAATAGGTTTCTGACAATCGTTCGAACCCTTTAACTTCGTCTGGACGGCATGTGAATACCCTTCGTCCGCACGCTAAACAATGCTTCAATCCTCAAGAATAAACGATACCCTAAAAGTTATCGCATTTGAGCCGCAGCTCCCTCTGCCCGTGCGACCGTGGTAACAGAAACATCATCCACTATCGACGAAGATAGATCAAAGGAACGAATGAAATATGGTGCAAAGAAATGTACATCCTAAGGCTCCTTAAGCAGAGTAGCGTATCGTAAGTATACCGCGGATCATACCCAAGGTACGTCACTTTACCTAGGTCACCTACTCTATCAACCAAGGGTCATCCTAGACTTATACAAAGGTTAAACCTAGCGCTCTGATACCAACTTTGTCACGACCCGAAAGTACGGAACGCGACCGGCACTTAAATTATGAAGCGTCTAGAGGCGCAACGTAATCTAAGTAAGCCGAAGCCCAGAAATCTAAACCATATAAAAGAAGAAGTAAAGGAGAACATGTAGAAAAACAAGTTTAAAAGAACCTTCCAATTTTCTCAAAAATTTCGGCAGAGTCTCCTTTATAAAAACTGGCCCCAAACGGGTACAAACAAGAATAATATATATACAAACAATAAAAGGCATCCCCAAGCGGGAGATAACTCTATGCCAACAGGCGGAAACAACCACACCAAGCACAATAATATACAACGCCAAAGGGCGAGGCTCAAAACTCAAAAGAAAACAAATCCACCAGATACCATAATAATACAAGCGCGACTCTAAGGTCGAATAAATAACTGGTCCTTTAAACTTATCAAGTAATACAAGTCTGGTTGATGGAGCTTACTAGATACCAATGAAATAATAAAAGTACAACGGCGGTCCTGATACAAGTGAACCAACCTACCATGCAAATCACCCTGAATGAAATGATGTGCCAGCAAGCTGCCAAGGAAACCTATACATCGAACCTGTAATAAAATTTAGCACAACGGGGGTGAGTTGCCAACTCGTGAGTAGAAGATATCTGCGAAAAGAAATCGAATGCACGACGCTGTCCTAGGTCATAATAATATACCAATATATCACTAGTTATCTAGTAATGGTAGGGTAATAAACTACGCGTGAGTGTAAATGCTCCGTGCTCGTGTCAGTACCTCAAATAGTAATATGTCACGTGAATGAGTATGCATGCACCATGAATGTAGAACAATCAACCCTGAAATCTGGATAAATCTGTATAAGTAGTCTTTAACATTCATAGTAAAATTTGTATAGAAATCTGAAACATCATCGATGAAATCCATGTAAATCCGTGTCAAGCATCGACACAAAACATGTAAATCTCAAGTCTCAATACCTCATAGTCTCAATATCTCAGGCTCCATCAATCCGGATCGGCCCATATCATCAAATCTCACGACAACGGTCGGTATCCTCCGGATATCCACCGTGTCAGACATCACCGGTAGGTAGTCTTCCCCTGCCAGACTCATCGTCTACAACTCGATCTTCTTGCCCCGGGGTACCATACTGGGCCCACCATGTACCCGAGACGGTTCATCTACTCCTCGAATCGGGTCTCGAAATCCAACAGAAAACATGAAATCTCATGGTGGACGATACATACATTACGAGAAAACCGCAACTTATATTTTAAAAAGAGAGGGCGAGAGAGAAGTTTTTATATATATTCTTGCGGTTTTCCCCAAAATCCAGAAATCTCATAGAAATCCAAAATCCCAAAATCATGAGTAAGTAAATAATAAGTATCGGCATAAGCCCCACAATACTGCATGATAACGTAAAAATATGAATGTATGAAGTAATAAATGCAATGTCTAGACTAACACCTGAGAGTAATCACAATATTATATTGATCTAGCCTTTAGCTGATTCTACCAATAAAAGATAATATATTATAAAGTGTACGTGACATAGCAATTATCGATGATGATGTGTGTGAGCCGGCAAATAAGTGTACGTGGAATATGCGCATCATCGATAATGGTGCTGGTGTCCTAACAGGCAGAGTTTCATACTGACTAAAGAAATATATGTATGAACATGCAACATGATGATTACGATCTGAATGTAAAGATGGATGTGTATTAACCACTCATTTGTAATATACATGTCTAACTACAACTATATGACTCGAGCCTAAACTAGTATCTATCTAACCCCATAAGGAACTAAACTAAAGAAACTAGTCGATAAGAAATAAGAATCCACCTAAGGTCTGAGTCCATATCTCTAATAGTCGGCGATCCAGCCTCAATAGCGTCACGTACGTAGTATGACTTCCTCGAATCAAGAGTGTGGATCAATCATCACATCTATTCCTCGTACGGTAAAATCCATCGTACGGCATCCCAATATCGGGGTACAGGTCAAGTATCACCTACGTACATCATCATTCGTATAATATCATCATCGAATAATGTCATGATCAAAGGTACTGTACTGTAATCGCATACATCCCAATATCATCAATCATATATCATTTTCTGCGTATGTATACATCGTCAATTGTTCCTCGGAAATATCATTTCATATATATCATATCGTAATCAGGTCACACATATATCATATCATAATCAAGTCACACATATATCATATCGTAACCAAGTCACACATATCTCATATCGTAATCAAGTCACAGGTTACAGTCCGGGTTCTATTCTAGAGTCTCGTATATCTCAATGTCATCATCACCTATTATCGTTTATATATACATATCCATTTTCTCATTTTCCAACGATCCGCTAACATCATAACACGACTGTATAGCCAAGAGATCACGGTATCAAGCCCAGTTATATTGTCTCATCCCCATGTATCATATAACATCCTTATCTCACATATACATGTTGTGTATATATATATATATACCTACACATATTCCTATATATATATACACATACACATATACACCAAGTCAAGTTTCTGTGTGTGCGTGTGTGTGTGTCTGCCTGAAACCTACGAATCCCCTCCAAGACATTCATCCTCTGGTAAAGTCTTTCTAAATCAGTCTAGTCCAACCTAAAGTCATTAATAGGGTCCTACTCACCAAGAATCTAAGGTCACGTCTGACTTCCTAATGACAATATGTAATATTCCTATTCCACGTTTGCGGGGGTGCTAAACGCCATCTACCCGACTTCTCCCGTAGATATACATCTACTCACCTGGTCCTTGTCTGCCGAAGACGATGTCGCCCTCCTCCTCTTCCTCGTCCTAAGTCCATGTGAGGGGTACCTATACGCAAATATTTATAATATCATAAACCAGATCACGGACAAAACCAAAACGACGCACGAAACACGCATAGGTTAAAACCTATGACCCGCTCATGCAAAAGAACCAAATATCGCTCGATATCGGCGTACAAACGCCGATTGATCGAGATAAAACACCAACAAACAACTCGTAGTTTCAAAACTCATTATTTATAATATAAAACATGGTTTAAATCATCGAAACCTTAAAATCGATCAAATCGTCCGATTTCGTAAAAACCTAGAAAACGTCAATTTACCGTTTTACTTCAAAACTTGATATTTAAATGAAACTAATGGTTATAATATTCATTAAATAACATAACTAGATTATACAAACCATTACTATATTTTTATCACACCATTTTGTCTTAAATTGAAATTTCTAGTTTGCAATTTTAGCCAAATTTAACACTTTTTAAGCCAAAATTCATAATTCCACTACTAAACTTGATTTTGCATATTTTAAAGTGATAAACCACTCCATGAAACCTTAAGGATGTGCTAAAGCCCTAACTATATTTTTAATCTTACATTTTAAATGAATTTCAAAAACCTAGTTTAATAAAAATAGCAATTTTGTGAAAATTTGAAAGTGAAAGCTAGGAAATTGTAACTAGATTATGTTTCATACTAAAATAACATGTTAATCACCTCCTTAACACCACATTCTAATGATAAAAACCTTAATTAGAATTTTATCACATTAATATATATAATTTATAAAAATTTAGTTTGCAAAATTGTTTAATTTAAACAATTTTGAAAGAACAATTTACAATATATCAACCATACTAGATTTTCCATTTCTAAAAATGTTAAACTACTTATTATAACCCCACTTAATTAATAAAAATCCTAACTTGATTTTAGAAACCCTATCTTGAATTTTAAACTTGCAAATAGAATTAATTAAGAAAATCTAAATATGCTAGATAAAAGCATTTAACAACAATTAATCATAGGAATAAAAATTACACCTCCAAAATATGAGATCCAAACATGAAATTATGCTTCCAAAATAATGGTTTCCAACTCCAAAATCCATGCTAAATAGGTCAAAGGAAAATGGTAGAGATTGAATATTGATTTTGAGGTTTGTTTTTGGAATTTTGTTGAATTTTTGATGATTTTTGAAGGGAAAATGAGCTTGGAAAAGGGGGGGGGGCTTCCATGGGGGTGAGGAGGCCGGCCACTAGCATGGGAGAGAGGAAAAAGAGAGAGGAGTGTGTGGATTTGTCTAGAAACATCACAAATAAATGTCATCTTTTCACTTAAAACCTTAATTATATAAACTTTTCTAATTTAAATCTTTTCCTAGAAAAGTCTAGAACCATGGAAAAATTTTAGAAATAATTTTGCATATTACACACTTGATTCTAATATGTCATGGGTCATTTTATAAAATTAACCCATTTCAAATTTGTAATTTACACTAATTTAATGTATAATTAAAGCTTATGTTAATATTAAAAATAATTAATTTAGGAAAAATATTTAATTAAACTAAAAATTTATAAGTCACTAAATAAACACCATAATTACATAATTAAAATAGGTCTTTTTAAATTTATGATGAAAAATAATTACAGTTAAGTTTTACGAAAAATACGGTTTATTTTACCGAAAATCAGAAAATTCGCCTAAAGGATTTTTATTTAATTATTTAATTATTTATTTATTTTTAAAACGTTACACAAAGGACGGCTCCCCGGTCCCCGGCTTCTCCAATCCTCGTGGACGATGGGGAGCTCCGCTTCGAGGTGCCCTCTGGGCTTTCCGTCGCCGACAGCCTGCTCTCGGAGATGGAAAGGTCGGCGGGAGGTGGAATCCCTCGGGGGACCCTCCGGGCCCAAATGGCAGCCATGACCCAAGAGGCAGTGCGGGTTAGCATTCGCACCACACTCGGGTCCTCATTCAGTATTTTTTGTTCGCGTTATTGGGTGCCCCCTTTCATTTTTAACCCTCTTTGTTTTCTTCAGGTCCTCCAGCATGTCGCCCTCGTCGTCAACATGGAGGACAAGGAAATTGCCCCGGCGATGCGGGCCGCGGACGAGTTCTCCTTGCGGGAGGAGAGCTCAAGGCTGGAGCTGGAGGAGGCGATAGAGAGGGTCGCTACCCTCGAGGACCGGGTGGCGGCCGGGGATCGGGAGATCGCCAGGTGCCGAGAGGCTGCCCGAGCCGCCGAGGCCCAGTTGGAAGATTCTAAGGTGCTCATCGCCACCCTGAAGAAGACGGCGAACACCCTCCGGAGGGAGAATGAGGCGGCGAAGGAGGGGACGAGGCGTGCTGAGCTCCGAGCGTCGAAGGCGGTGGAGAGCTATAAGAAGTCGGATCAGTTCTACACCGACCTCGTTGGAGCCGCTGCCGTCGTTTGGCACGACGCCCTCAACGCCGCCAAGGCCTTGATGTCGGAGTTCCCTGACGGTGAGCTCCGGGATGAGTACCCCCTTGGGGATGAGGCGCAGGGGAATGCCCCCAGAAGCGTTGCAGGGGGAGAGGCCCCTGGTGGGAGCGTTGGGAAGAAGTCGGTCCCCCCAGTTCCCGGCGCCGAGGCTCTGTTCATATCAGAATTTTGCATTATTATATTCCCCATTCTTAATCATATTACAAATAAATATGTGCTTTTGATCCATGTCTGCTAAATAGTTGCAGGTTACAGGTTCTCAGAACAATACAGTGAAATTCAGGAAAAGACGCTACAAATGTGAGACTATGACCAACAAATAAATGAATCCGTATGATACCGCCTACCAGTTAAAAGGAACAAATGAAAATCATTAAATAGTTCAATGCACAAAGCACAAGGGCAGCACAAGATTCAAGACTTCAACACGAAGCAAGGCAAAAGTCCACATCATTCTGCACTGTTGGAAATATGGAAGAAAGTAGAAAAGATTCTGAGGAACCAAGTGAAGAAAACAGAAGGAAAAAGCAACATGAAGCAACCCTGAAATATGGAGATCAAGATCCTACAATTCGGCAGCGGAACCGCGGCCAAACATGCCTTTCCGCCACGGTTCCGCGGCCGTGCAATGCACGTGTCGGTGGGGTGTCGGTGCTTTGACTCGGTCTTTGGGGTTGTTTTGTAATTTCATGTATGGATCAGAATGTAAACCTAAGGTTTTTTCTATCTATAAATAGGAGGGCTCAAAGCCTAATTAGGCGTGCCTCTTTTGGGTGCCTCTTATGAGATGCATCTCTTTAGTTCTTAATCTCTTTTCAATTTCTAGATTTAATTCTCATTTTATAATGAATCGTTGAGAGGTCATCAATAAAGGTATTTTTTTTATTTTTATCTTGCATTCTTTTTATGTGCAATTTTAATCCTGCAATTTTTATCTGTTCTTTTATTATCTGCAATTTAGTTTTCTAATATTAAAAATTATAAAAATGAATTTAATTGTCACCTTCCTAATGAGTGAGTAATTCCTCACTTATTAGGGTTAGGATAGAGAAGGTTTGAGAGAAGGAAATCCCTCCCCCTTCTTTCTTTGCCCAAATAATTTTATTTAAAGGACTCTCTTTAAATCAACCATAATCCGCTCACTACGGCACCCTATCGTACAAGATAGCGGTGATTCCCTAGTTAGACCGGTTGTGGTTGAATTAACCAGAGGTTAGGGCTTAGAGCCAAGAACGGACGGATAAGGACCAAAGGGAAGAAACTTAGTTTCTTCCTAGTCGTGCTAATCCCCGTTGTTGACTATTACCCTAACACCTATATTCTTAATTAGGGCATTGATAGAAGCGAGAAGAATCTCTTTTTCGAACTAACCTAATGCTAATCTTAGCAAGACTTTTAATCAATTTTAATCTCATTCTTAGATCGTAAATCAAAACTCGACTTGATCGGATTAACTCGTTAGAATATAAAGAAAAGGAATCCATCTCCCTGTGGACCGACCCGTACTCAACCGGCTAGCTACTAAGCGACACCGTTAATTGATTGCGGTATAATTCTTTGGTTGTGAAACATTTTACATACACACGAAGATGATCAATCAAATGGCGCCGTTGCTGGGGAGACGGTAGTCTCTTTCTTTGTGTAATTTCGGGTTAATAATAAAAAATAAAAAATTTAAAAAAAAATTATAAAAATTGAAAAATTTTAAAACAAAAAAATAAAATAAAATAAAATAAAAATAAAAATCATCTTGTTCTTTTTGAAAGGTTTTTGTGCTAGTGTGCAGCCTTGGAGCAAACTCTATTTCAGATCTGGAGCAAGCCCAGAGAACAAATTAAGAAACAGAGGATCTAAACAGACAGGGGAGAATCCAAACAACACAGAGAAAATTTTTGAAGATCTAAACCAACTAAACCGCCGCGGAACCGCGGTCAACTGGTGACGTCAGCACCCAAAAATCTCTGTGAGTATCTTTTCTCTTCTCTTCTACCCCTGAGCTCCACTGAAATTTTTTCCTGCAGGGTTCTCTGCGCAAAAAAAAATTCTTTCTCCTATCCAATAAATTGTTTTTGTACAGGATTCTTTGCGCTGCCAAATAAAAAAAAATTTGCAAGTGTTTTAGATTTTTGGTGTGTTAACTGCTTTGCATAATTAATACGGACTTTTAGGGGCTATAACACCAATCCAGATTGGGTGGGGATTTCATTACCCTTCCTAGGACCCCAAAAATCACTAAAAAGCATATGCATCACCTTTGAGTTAATTAAAAAAATATCTAGATTCAGCCAATTAAGGACTGTCGCGCTCATTAGGACAGAGGAAGATTGTGGGCAATCAGTCGTTTATCTAAACCTGACTTTGTGGTGCCTAAGCTAGACAAGTGAGAAAGGTAACTTTAAAAGGCCCATCTCACGGTGATTCGTGAACGGAACCATCCTTTCTTCACTTGTGCTTACCTGGCCACAATTGGCGGTGAAGAGGCGATTTGAGGGATATCTCACAACTTGTCATTTTGGACCAGTTAGAAGCATTCTAGTTGACGTAGTAGACCCTAGCTTTAGGTTTGGTTGTGCATACTTAAATTGTGATTGTTTAAAAGTGTATCGTAGTTCCGTACAAATTTTTGCAAAAAAAAAAATAAAAAATAAAAATTTTTACATTCTTTTCCTTTCTTTTCTCACATCATGGGTACCCCACCTCGCAAAACTCTTGCCGAACTTTGGTACCCTCAACCAGATATTACTTCTTACGCTCATTGTTTTGGTCGAATTTCGGACGACCCTTCCATGCCCAAAATTTCTTTGAAAGATCGAATAGACGCGTCTAGGGCATCCAGTTGGACTCCGCAATCCACTTTGTATCAACCATTTCAACCTTCACCACCTTCTTACATTGATACTCTTTTTTCGAATCCTGTTGTAACCCCAAAACCCATGTCTATTGCTGAACATATTGCACAATCTCGTAACCGATCTTTCACTCCTTTCACTACTGCGAATTCTTTGGATCAACATTTCCATTCACTTTCTTATCCAAATGTTGATCCTACTCCTGTCCAACCATTCAATTCCTACCAGTCCTACCCGACTTTCGCACCTTCCCTAGACATTGCTTCTACACAGCCATTTGGGAGTTTCCAGTATCCAAACAACTTTGAATGTTTTACTGAAACCCCTTCACAACCCATGTCTAGTCTGGAACAGCCGTTGGAAGATTTTATGGTAACGTCAAGACAACATGTGATGGATTTGAATGCGTCCATGGCCGCCCTTATACAACCTAGTGACCCGGTAGTTAGTTTCCAACTAGCTCCAAAATTTCCAATGTATGATGAGGCGGTTGGACAGATTGAGAATTTGAGTGGTGAGAATGAGCTGTACATCCTTCCAATTCAAACCTCCCCATCCCCAAATGATTCCCACAACTCCGGTTTTGAATGTCTATCAAGTGTTTCAAATGATTCACCAGTTGAAGATAAAACGTTTAATGAGTTATGCGACTTTGTAGTGTTTGATTTGCCAGATTGTGAAGGGTCCCTTTCGAGTGAAACCATCACCAATCCTTTTGACCTCTACACCTCCACTCTAGAACTTGAATTGATAAATATCCATGCTTTTGATGAGGTGTCTAAAAAAATTGATTTTCACTTGATTAAGGATATCGACGCTGGGAATATTTTGGATGATGAACCTGCAAATTTGATTGAATTTTTCTCCCCAATTCATCATCCTGAGTCATTAAATGTTTCTCCCGAACTACATATGCGTCTTGATTTTTGCATGGATAAGATAAAATCTGAGGAGAGTATTGAAGAAATTATCGAGGATGAAGCAGTTTTATTTGAGAAGTCGGATTTTCCAATTCATTCTATCCCTTTCATTGACTGAGCACACCTTCCTGAATCTTTAACAGATACCCTTCCTCAATCACTTCCCTCCGCCCTTGTTCCGACTTTGCAAGAAACCGTTACACTTTCATTTTCAATGTTTGGTTTACCAAGTTCAACGTACCCATGTTTTCTCACGAATCTTGAGGGATTTGACCTCAATTCTCAGTGGGTTGATAGATTAGCACAATCGCCTTTTACACATCGGTCATTACAAATTGTGCTGATTTATACACTCTATTTCCACCCTCAAGTTCGTATTCCACTTCTTTTTCCCACTTTCTCTGGTTCTTCTTCTAATCTTCCTTTAATGATACCGAGTGTTAATGAATCACAATCCAATATTTTGAGTTTGATAATTCTAGAAAAACAACTTGATTTAGAATCTTTTGAAAATAAGGTAAATGAGCCTTACGACTATCCTACCTCCATAATTTTGGGAAAATCAAGTGTGTTGAATTCTGGCGCGACACTTATTGAAATTGAAATGTTCAATCGGACCATCGATGGAAGTTTCGAAGATATTTTCGCCGACGAACTCGCATTCCTTAACGACACAGATTTTGTGATTAATCAACCTCCACCTGAAGTAGTCGAACCAGCACCACCTTTTCTTTTTCCCTTCCGCCATTCTTCTCCTTCACCGAGACCGTATACTGCTTCTATCTCCACAAGGTCTCGTGTGTTTCTCATTTCTTTTCTCTACACTCCATTCTTTCACCAACCACACCATTATAACGATAAAATTTTTGAATGGTTGGTGCTAACCTTTGGCCTGTGTAAGGCCTTGTATAGCTTGATACTATATTTGTCTCCCCCCTAACTCTAAACTTTAACGCTTAAACATTGGAAACACTGTTTCACTTAAGTTTGGGGGGGCTTTTTGTATATATATTTTGTTTTCTTTTTCTGTTAACAATAAAAAAAACAGGGGAGTGCCGACAATTTTGACCCTCTTGGTGTAGCCTGACAGTGGGGACACTGTCAAGTTTAAATTTGGGGGTGTGCTCGGTAAGCTTTCTTCCTTCGCATTCATGTGTATATTTTTGCATGTGCATACTTATTTTAAAATCCATAAAAATAAAAAAAAAATTAAAAATTATAAAAATTGATAAGTTCAATTTTGGCCATATTTGACTTAAGTTCAACATGACGGTTGAATAGTAAGGAAAAACTAGATCCTAAACTTAGTAAATTAAAAAACCATAAAAACTTTTCTTAAAGTTTAACTGTAAAAAATATATGTCCATGTAGTTTGTTTAGAAATAGGCAAATTTTGAGTTCAGTTCTTGGGCTAAGTTAAAATAAGGGAATAGTAATGAAGTTTTTATTTGAAGTGTAAGTCTGAAAAATAATTCTTAATCTTAAGTCTAAATTCTGAAAATATATACCCTACAACTTGCACAAACACGCACCTTGAAACTTGGAATAGTAGAGGATACCTTGAAATGCTCTTGTCTAAAATCCATAGTATGAAAGAAAATAAAATAAAAGTACAAGTGTGAATAAAGAGATATAAAAAAAATAAACACTGGTTTTGTACTTACTTAAGGCTTCATAAATGAAAAAATTATATAGCGAGGGTGCTTTATCACCTAGTGCCATAGACCAACTGGTTTGGGAGTCACTGCTAAAGCCTTAGGTATTGCAAGACGAGAAATTACGACTTAATGCGCGAACACATTTTGTAATCGGTCGTTAGTAACTCAAGAAATATTAACGGTCGCATGAAAGATGTGTGAGCAAATTTCATCTAAAAATTCACCAACTAAAAGTATTTTGGACGATGGACAAAAGTATGATAGCTAGAATTGAATTTCCAAGTGTAGGGATGATACATACACACGTAGGGGTATATGATTGGGGTTTGGATGAGAGATAGGAATGAAAGATAGGACTTATATCTCCAGTAGAGATGATAAAAATTCCTAAATTGAGATGAAACCCTAGAAGGAAAATTCAAAAGATGTTGAAAGCTTAATAAATTTGCAGAACATATATAATCTTAAGTTAAATGATAAGTGAGTATGAAAAATATGGGTTGATGATTTCTAAAGTTAAAGATAATAGAATTTCTTGCTAGAATACCAAGTTGAAGAATGAAAGCCAACATGCCAAATTGCTCGGATTTTGCGGGTAGTATCCGCTGAAAACCCTCAGGAGACAACACTCCTCCTACTAGGGACACCTAGAGGTTTAACGGCTTGTTGTACGAGCTCAGTGCAATCGCGATTCCCTGCGAAAGTGAGGTTATGATTTTTCGAGAATAAATTGGCTTTGCTCTGGACGAACAAAAGATAAGTTTGGGGATATTTGTTCATATCAGAATTTTGCATTATTATATTCCCCATTCTTAATCATATTACAAATAAGTAGGTACTTTTGATCCATGTCTGCTAAATAGTTGCAGGTTACAAGTTCTCATAACTATACAGTGAAATTCAGGAAAAGACGCTACAAATGTGAGACTATGACCAACAAATAAATGAATCCGTATGATGCCGCCTACCAGTTAAAAGGAACAAATGAAAATCATTAAACAGTTCAATGCACAAAGCACAAGGGCAGCGCAAGATTCAAGACTTCAACACGAAGCAAGGCAAAAGTCCACATCATTCTGCACTGTTGAAAATTTGGAAGAAAGTAGAAAAGATTCTGAGGAACCAAGTGAAAAAAACAGAAGGAAAAAGCAACATGAAACAACCCTGAAATATGGAGATCAAGATCCCACAATTCGGCAGCGGAACCGCGGCCAAACATGCCTTTCCGCCGCGGTTCCGCGGCCGTGCAATGCACGTGTCGGTGGGGTGTCGGTGCTTTGACTCGGTCTTTGGGGTTGTTTTGTAATTTCATGTATGGATCAGAATGTAAACCTAGGGTTTTTCCTATCTATAAATAGGAGGGCTCAAAACCTAATTAGGCGTGACTCTTTTGGGTGCCTCTTTTGAGATGCCTCTCTTTAGTTCTAAATCTCTTTTCAATTTCTAGATTTAATTCTCATTTTGTAATGAATCGTTGAGAGGTCATCAATAAAGGTATTTTTTTATTTTTATCTTGCATTCTTTTTATCTGCAATTTTAATCTTTGCAATTTTTATCTGTTCTTTTATTATCTGCAATTTAGTTTTCTAATATTAAAAATTATAAAAATGAATTTGATTGTCACCTTCCTAATGAGTGAGTAATTCCTCACTTGTTAGAGTTAGGATAGGGAAGATTTGAGAGAAGGAAATCTCCCTCCCTCCCTTCTTTGCCCAAATAATTTTATTTAAAGGACTCTCTTTAAATCAACCATAATTCGCTCACTACGGCACCTTATCCTACAAGATAGCGGTGATTCCCTAGTTAGACCGGTTGTGCTTGAATTAACCAGAGGTTAGGGCTAAGAGCCAAGAACGGACGGATAAGGACCAAAGGGAAGAAACTTAGTTTCTTCCTAGTCGTACTAATCCCCGTTGTTGACTATTACCCTAACACCTATATTCTTAATTAGGGAATTGATAGAAGCGAGAAGAATCCCTTTTTTGAACTAACCTAATCCTAACCTTAGAAAGAATTTTAATCAATTTTAATCTTATTCTTAGATCGTAAATCAAAACCCGACTTGATCGGATTAACTCGTTAGAACATAAAGAAAAGGAATCCATCTCCCTGTGGACCGACCCGTACTCAACCGACTAGCTACTAAGCGACACCGTTAATTGATTGCGGTATAAATTTCTTTCGTTGTGAAGCATTTTACATACACACAAAGATGATCAATCAGGCTCCTGCGATGGATACCGACCTTCAAGACGCAAACCCGGTTGTCGCAGTGGACGCGCAGCTCATCGAGGTTCTCCCCGGCCCCGAGGCCTGAACTTCCTCCTTATTTTCTTTTCGACGCTAAAATTTTGTAAGCCTCCAGGCGTTTTTGTAAGGCTGGGGAGCCCATAATACCTCTGTAAATACTTCCAACTTTTTATGAATAAAAAATCTTTTTGCAGTGTTCTTTGCGTGCGTATTTTCCCTTTGTTTGTGGTCAACATTTTTATTTGCGCAGTACTGCTTTTATGTTAGGTCGGTTTTTCATCTAGCGATCGCACGTCGAGTTGAATTCGACCATTTGCTATCTCCATGGCCCCGAAGTCGAGGTGGAGATCGCTTAGTAAAGACGTGGGGGAAGTTGAGCAGGGAAGATGCTCGGTGGCTTTTTGATGAGGGCTTAATCCTTGGTGTCGGTGGGTAGGAGATTACCAGCCATGGACCGAGCAGGGTAGCTGCTCGGTGACCTCTTGATGAGGTCTTAGATCCTTGGCGTCGTGGGTAGTGAGCTACTAGCCATGGATGGACCGAGCAGGGTAGCTGCTCGGTGGCCTCTTGATGAGGGCTTTGATCCTTGGCGTCGTGGGTGGTGAACTACCAACCATGGATGGACCGAGCAGGGTAGGTGTTCGGTGGCCTCTTGATGAGGGCTTTGATCCTTGGCGTCGTGGGTAGTGAACTACCAGCCATGGATGGACCGAGCAGGGTTGCTGCCCGGTGGCCTATTGGTGAGGACTTTGACCCTTAGCACGGGAGGGCATTGAGAGGCCTGCTAAGGATGGACCAAGCAGGGTTGCTGCTCGGTGGCCTCTTGGTGAGGGCTTTGATCCTTGGCATCGTGGGTAGTAAGCTACCGGCCATGGATGGACCAAGCAGGGTTGCTTTCCGGTGGCCTCTTGGTGAGGGCTTTGATTCTTGGCGTCGGTGGGTAGTGAACTACCATCCATGGAGGGACCGAGCAGGGTTGCTGCCCAGTGACCTCTTGGTGAGGGCTTTAATCTTTAGCGTGGGAGGGCATTGAGATGCATGCTGAGGATGGACCGAGCAGGGGTGCTGCTCGGTGGCCTCTTGGTGAGGGCTTTGATCCTTGGCGTCGTGGGTAATGAACTACCAGCCATGGATGGACCGAGCAGGATAGCTGCTCGGTGGCCTCTTGATGAGGGCTTGGATCCTTGGCGTCATGGGGTAAGAGATAACCATCCAATGATGGACCGAGCAAGGTAGCTGCTCGGTGGCCTCTTGGTGAGGGCTTTGATCCTTGGCGTCGTGGGTAGTGAACTACCAGCCATGGATGGACCGAGAAGGGTAGCTGCTCGGTGGCCTCTTGATGAGGGCTTGGATCCTTAGCGTCGTGGGGTAAGAGATAACCAGCCAAGGATGGATCGAGCAGGGTAGCTTCTCGGTGGCCTCTTGATGAGGGCTTAGATCCTTAGCGCAGGAGGGCATGAAGAGGTCTGCTAAGGATGGACCGAGCAGGGTAGCTGCTTGGTTTGCCGAGATTCTGGTCCGTGAACATCGGGAAGAGTAACCGTCGCGGGCGACACGTGTCATGAACGCATGAGGGAGGCGAAGCGTTTAGAAGAGCCGCACCGTTCCGACTTCGTATCGCCGAGAAAGACGGGAGATCCGCCGTATGGCGGTACAGTAGTGGAAGAGACAAGCGATTGTTGGACTCTTGGGGGCGCTGTGGGGCTATAAAACGGAGGGCGTTTTGATCACTCCTTTCTTCATCTCCAAAACATAAGAATGGACACTTTCCCTTTCTCCATCCCCGAGATCATAAATTTCTAGGACGTATACCTGTATGACCAGCTGTGCTCCGAGAAGACGGTGCAGACGGTGATCCGGCGGGTGGAGGATCACATCGGCCGTCTGCTCCCCCGGCGATCACCCCTTCTCCAGCTGCTGATGTATTCCATCTGGAGGGCATCGCTGGGGCTGAACAACCCCTTGTCCGAACAACTGAAGAACGAGGCGGCTGGGAAGCTGAGGTCGTTATGTCGTCTCGGCCTGATCTCGATGAGTCGGCAGGATCGATCGGTGGCGCTCGTCCTCGAGTGTTACCAATTGAGGCATCTCGCTGATGGGTTCCCGCCCGTCCCGTGGAGCTTTATGGCTCGTCCGTGGCCACGAGGGTTCGTGGACAGCATCAGAGGCAGAGATCTGAGGCGGCAAGGGCTCGGCTGGTGGAAATTTCCTCGGAGTACCACGAGGAATATTTCTTGTACCCTCTTCCCCCGCTGCTGTAATTTTTTTTTTATGTAATGTAAGGTTGAGGAGCCTACAATACCTTTTTGAATAAATAAAATTCTTCTTTTCTGCCATGCTCGGCTGCTTTGTCCTTCTTGTTGTTTAAATAAAAAGTACTTAGAAGAATTTACGTTGCTTTGTTGAAGAACCCAAGTAGTGGTCTGCTAAGGATGGACTTGTTGGGGTAAAAATTTACACCCCGGTTGACCAAGTCAAAATCAAAGTCAATCCCAAGCCAAGTGGGCTCAAGCCCAGATCCAGTGGGCCCATGCCCGGGTCGAGCCCGAACATGAAGCGGCCGGCCTCCCCCCATGCCAAGATAAAATTTTGTAATAAATAATTTTGTTGCATTTTATAGGCATAAAGCCAAATTTTTGTAAAGCCCATGGCTTATGTGTAAAAAGAAATGGCACATGAGCCATGGGATAGGCAAAATGCCATTTTGTGAAGCCCAAGGGGCTATGTGTAAAGTGTATAGCCTATAAAGGCAAAGATAATGAAATATCTCACAACTTTTTCTCTCTCAGAAAAAAAAGTTTCAGATCTGAGATCTTTCTCTTTCTTCAAGGTTCCAAAACCTTCTTCTTTCTCTTGAATTAAATCAAGAGTTCTACTTTCCTTTTTATAAAACAAATTAGTTTTTCACCACAAAACCCATCAAGGGGAACTCAGATCTTCCATTAGATCTCAAAAAGGAGTGATTTTTAAAACCCCATATCTCTTGATCTTCAAGACCCACCTAACAGAGGAGGAAGAAGAAGAACCCCTCCCATTAACCCAAAAAAAAAAACACACTCAGGAGTCCAACTCTTCTCTGATTTCTATTCCGAGAAATTTTTTTAGGCTAAAAGCCTCCTTTTCTCGCCGGCGCTCAAGCGCCGAGTGCCCGCGTGCCGACACGTGGCGCGCTTGCGCTCAAGCGCTCAGCGCTCCAGCGCAAATCGCCCACGTGCCGATACATGGCGCGCTTGCGCTCAAGCGCAAGCGCTCGAGCGCAAGTCGCCCCCCGTGCCGACACGTGGCGCTCTTGCGCTCAAGCGCAAGCGCTCGAGCGCAAGTCGCCCCGGTGCCGACACGTGGCGCGCTTGCGCTCCAGCGCAAGCGCTCGAGCGCAAGTCGCCCCCGTGCCGACACGTGGCGCGCTTGCGCCCAAGCGTTCAGCGTCCGAGCGCAAAGCGCCCACGTGCCGACACGTGGCGCGTTGCGCTCCAGTACTCTGCGCTCGAGCGCAAAGCGCCCACGTGCCGACACGTGGCGCGCTTGCGCTCAAGCGCCTAGGCGCTGGCCCCGCGCATCCTTTGGATGTTTTTTCCCCTTTATTTATATATAAATGTATATATATACATATGTATACATATTTGCACACACGCGTGCTCCACGATACTGTCCTTGTTAGAAAACAATTTCTAACGGGGCGCTGCCCCGCACCCCGCAAGGGGGATGCTAGCCCCCTTGACCCCCAGCCCGCTATCTGGGTAGCGGGACCCCCGTAAAAACTCTGCGTGGCTCCCAATATATCCAAAACCCCCCTTTCAAAACACAACACACGCACATTGCACATTGAGTTCGCATGACCAGTTTAACCCGTTAATCGGAGGTTCCCTCGCCCCAAAGGCGAGGGGTAATTAACGGCAGCTTAGTCCGCAGCTGCCGGAGATTCGGATCCCCACAATCAATAAACCCCGTCCTACCCTAGGCAGGGAGGATCTGTAGTACGCCTGACAAGCGCGCGCGTATTCTCATCTCAATGGGGTGACGAAAAACACCCTACAGATTCTGGCACGCCCGGTGGGACCAATCTCTCCTCCCATATTTCGGGTTAAACGTTCATGCGAACTCAATCAATATACATATCGATTGCCTATACTGAAATGGTGTTTTTTTCCCGTGCAGCAATCAACCTTCGACGACAATGTCTCCCCAGACGAATTCAGCTTCCAACGTGACCCCGATTCCGTACGTGGTCAAGATCAACGCTCGTGTGGTTCTCCCCGCAAGCCTCAGTCGACAGTGGGAGGAACCGCCCCGCCAGTTTGGCTCCGTCATCATCTACCCTGCCGGTAGCGCTCATCTGGCGGAGATCCCGGCAGAACAGGTGGCCAAGCCGGTCTCAAGGGGTAAGAGGCCGAATGTCGTGATCGCCAAGGCACCACAACCGAAACTTAAGACGGTATCTGAACAATTCTCTGGTGCTCCAGCGGGGGGCAAGAACTTCGGTACAAAGGGCAACATCAAATGTTGCGGACGAGCTCAGGCGAGGACTCCAACAAATGCATAATCGAGCGTATCTCCAAGTCCCTCCATCGCCCGGTCTGCGGCGTCTTCCCAAAGAGCCGAAGTCTGCCAAGTGCTTAGAACAGAAAAGTTAAGGCAGAAGCGGCTCAGGTATCGAGCCAACAAGAGGGCCAGGGCTTCGGCCAAATGGAATCGTGTGAAGTTCCAAGTGCAGCGTTGCCCCACGACGACGGCTGAGTCGGACGTAAGAATCAGCAATTCCTTCGAGCCTCTGAAGTGGGTTCAGAAAAATGCCATGACCGCCAGAATCAAGAAGACGGCGGTCCGAACAGTGCCACAAAGAGACGTGTCCCGGCCCCAACAGAAAACGTATGACACTGTCTCTTCAAGAGTCTATCAAGCACTCTGTACCGCACGAAAGCAGCGGGATAAACCCAGAAAAGAAGCGCCAGCACCATTCAAGAACCTGGTTAGGCCAGTCGCCTTCAATCGACCGCCCGCTACCGAAACAGGAGGGCCAAGACAGCGATCCGTGAAATCAGCCGCCGATAATAAAAAGACGGCTGGATATGTCGTCCATACGGTCTATATGGCGGGCGGGCGTCCCAGCGATAACCTTCGCAGCAAAAGCAAGGATGGGGCCACTACATCCCAAGTCCAATCTGGCTTGAATGTGGTTGCCGGTTCCTAAGAACAGTCGCCTCCGTTGGATGAAGAAAACCCACTCGAGGAGGAAGATGGGCAGAAAGACCTCTCGGTCCATGCAGAGTCAAGCTCGGATAGCGAGGAAGAGCCGACTTTCCGCCCCAGGACTGCAGAGCAAGAGCTGCTTCAAGAGCTTCGAAAACAGCTCAGGAGCAAGGATAAAGAGATGGCCAAGCTCTATTCGAAAATTGACGACCTAACAAACGTTGTGATGCAGCTTACGGCTCAAATTGCTCGAGCGCCTCCCAATCAAGCACAAGCCGCTACTAATCAGCCGGGTGATGACAATCCGAGGCAGCCAATGCCTGTTCCTTCGGGTCCAAGACTGGTCGAGCCACATGAAAGCCGGCCACACTCGGCTTCTGGGGATGCCTTGGCCCCAGATAGCACTATCCCGCTAACACAGGATCAGATAATGGATTTGGTCACCAGCAAGGTTAAAACATTGGTGGCCGAAGCTGAAGCTCAGAAAGAAATCGGCAGTAGTGGGCGGCCATATCCCGCGCAGTACGATCTGATTGAGTTCCCAAGCGGCTACGTCATTCCTAAGTTCGGAAGATTTGATGGAACGGGGAATGCAAATCAGCATGTCGTCCACTTCAAAGCATTGTGTGGAAATACAGGGGGCAATGACGCGCTCCTTCTTCGTCAGTTTGTCAATAGCCTGACCGGTGTCGCTTTCGACTGGTACGCGAGCATACCGGATGGGTCCGTCATTACCTTTTCCCAAATGGAATCTCTGTTTCGGAAAAGGTTCATGAGTGTCAGTGATAAAATCTCCATTGCCGACCTTGTGAGGACCAAGCCGGGGAAGAATGAAAGCAACACCGACTTTATCGCTCGATGGCGTAATCTCACAGTCAAGTGCGAACCGCCGCTGGAGCAGGACCAGTCCGTCAGCCTTCTCATTGGGAACCTCAGCAATTGGATGGTCCTATTCTTGTGTACAGCGGGCCTCAAGACATTTCAGGAGCTAACCAAGAAAGTCCAAATGCTGGAACGCTCGAAGCAAGAGTCCCCGCCGGACTCTCAGAGAGACAAAACTTAGAAAAGCAAGCGGGACGACAGCCGTAGAAGCGGGAGTTCCAGCAGTACTAATGTCTTCAATGCGTCCGATAATGAAGAAAAGCGAAGGGCGGGCGAATCCAAAACCAACCGGTCTCGAAAGCCATTGTTGGGAGGAGATGGGCCTTCCCTAGAGGAGAAAAAGAACAAGGTTTACTCTTTCAGGAAGGATAAGGTCCGAAAGATATTTAAAGATGCCTTGAACAACGGTCTACAATTGCCGGAGTCGAAAAGACCCCAAGAAGCCAAAATGACCGACAATCCCCTGTATTGCCCGTACCACCGAGTAGTGAGCCATGCGATCGAGGATTGCTATATCTTCAAAGACTGGGTCGAGAAGCAGTACAAGGCTGGAGAGATCGAGCTGTCCAAAAGTGTGTTGGTGAACAATCAAGTTGCGACCACAAATTTTATACAGACAGAAGTTGAAGCCTTCTGGGAGCAGACAGCCGAACCCGCTGCCCTGAGAAATGAAACGGACTCATCGCAGCCTCCGTGGAGTACGCACATATCTAATAAGACGAAGAAGATGATAAAGCTACTTCGGAAAGAGCCCAGGACAGAATGGGAAGGGCAGAAGAAGCCTACCAGTCCAGCTGCTAATGTGGCTCCATCAGGCTCAAAATCCAAGAAGCTCAAGAAGAAGAAAAGTGCAGCTCGGCGCGAAAAGGAGTCTACAGGGAGATCGACCATTCAAAAATATATCGATTCCCTCGAAGAATATGAACAGAAGGAAAGAACTTTGGTTCAATTGAAGGAGTTCCTCCTTGTACAAGCGGCTGAAATTCTGGAGGAGTTAGAAGAAGACTCCAATGAAGAGATCCCAATAGTGACCTGCTACGCCATCCATCTTGGCAGCGACTCTGAGGATGAGCTCTGTTTTCCCGTAGAGGACGAGGAGCTCGCCACAAAGGCTAATCAAATCCAGCTCAGAAGCGGCAGGGCTCTACCGCCAAATCAGGGCAACGCCCCAAAAGGGAAGGAAAAACAAGTCGCTAATGAAGAAGATGGTAGAGAACCGGCTGATGAAAACATATGTCCTTCCTCGGTGGACTATAATATCTTGGCACATCTCCGGAAGCTTCCGTCTCTCCTGAGCATCTACGACGCCTTGGTCCTATCTCAGGAGCTTAGAGATGTTCTCATTCACGCTCTACAAAACCCCGAGCGGTATCAGGCTCACTTTGCGGAAATTAATATGAAAGAAGCCCAGCACGCTTTGCGTGTCGCCGCAGTCACATTTAAGGATGAAGACTTGCTACTGGGAACGGCTGAGCATAATCGGCCGCTTTACGTGACCGGGTACAGCGACGGAGATCGAATTAATCGCATATTGATTGATCCGGGGTCTTCAGTGAACATCATGAACTTACGGACGCTGAAGAGTTTGTCAATGGACATCCGACACCTGTCAAGGGAAAGGATTGTCATTCAAGGCTTCAACCAAAATTGCCAGCAAGTTCTGGGGTCCATAGCTCTGCCAATCAAATTCGGGGATCTGCAAACTGAAGCTAAGATATACGTGATCGACGCTGACACGTCTTATAAGATTCTCTTGGGGCGGCCGTGGCTCCATGATTACGGTATCATTCCGTCAACTCTCCATCAATGCATGAAGTATACTAAAAATGGCGAAGAAAGGCGCATTGATGGAGACATCCAGCCGTTCGGTGTGCATGAAGTCCGATATGAAGATTCTCGGTACTTTATGAATCACCAAAATGCTAAGCCACAACTGACTGAGGATAGACCGGCCCCAAGACTCAAAAGAAAATCTGAGCCGGCTATCACTTTCAAAAGCAAAAATGCCCAAGTTCGCCCCCGTTTTGGTAGCGACACTGATGAGTCCGATGCTGGAAGCCCATCCTTCCGTAAAACTCGCCCTCATTTCGGCAGCGATACGGACGAATCTGTTACTGAAGGCCCATCTAGCAGCAAAGTCTGCCCTCATCTTGGCAGTGACACTGAAGAGTCAGAAGAAGAGGACCTGCTGTGCAACAGCTGTGCAGATTGGCCCCCCATGCAGCAAGCGAAACTATGAGAGACCTTCGAAGTCGCAGAAGGGTCCCTAGCCGTCACAAGGGTGCTGGAGCAGATGTGCAAAGAGCTCGATGCGTTGTCAGTCTCCACCGTGGACCAGCTGAAAACTTTCTACGTCCTCGGGAGGAAAAATGGACAGAAGGGCATCCTGTTTTACGGGTCAACCCCCATTGTGCACCCAGACGATCTTTCTGTCGCGTGGCTTCCCTATGAGAGAGGCATAAGAGCCGTACTCAATCCCAGATACTATGCGCCCGAGATGCGGGAATACTTTAAGAAGTGCGGATGCCGGTTATATCAAACGGAGTCCGAAGCAAAGTTTTACGAAGGGCTATGGTATCCGCCCCAGGTCCGAGCACTCATCGATGGACGAATTCCAGATAGACGGGGCATAGGCTATATTCAACCTGATTCTAAAGCGTGCTACATGATCCATGTTGGTGAGGCCAGCGAAAGATCAAATGATGATGACGAGATAGCCGAGCCAGAAGAAGCTCCTCAAGAGCTCGAAGATGGTGGACAAGCAACCTTTGACGAGCTAACCAAGATTGACTTAGGAACGCCCGATAATCCAAGGCCGACCTACATCAGCTCGCTCTTGTTAGAGGAAATGAAAGCGTAGATAATTGCCCTGCTGCATGAGTTCGTCGACTGCTTCGCGTGAACATACAAAGAAATGCCAGGCCTTTCGCCTGAAGTTGCTGTGCATAAGCTGGCTATATCTCCTGATGCTAAGCCAGTCAAACAAGCTCCTCGAAGAATGAGAAGGGAACTAGAAGAAAAAGTCATCGAGGAAACCAAGAAGCTCATCGATGCCGGCTTCATCAGGGAAGAGAAATATGCGGACTGGATCGCATGTATAGTCCCAGTGAAGAAGAAAAATGGGCAGATCCGAGTTTGTGTCGATTTCAGGGACCTCAACAAGGCATGTCCTAAAGACAACTTCCCGCTACCGGTCATGGAAATGATGGTCGATGACACCTCAAATTACGAGTTGTTCACCTTTATGGATGGCTCGTCTGGAAACAATCAGATCAAGATGTCGCCTGAGGATGAGAAGCACACAGCATTTCGAACCCCGATCGGAATATATTGCTACAAGGTGATGCCGTTCGGATTGAAGAACGCAGGTGCTACATATCAAAGGGCAATGACCAATATCTTCGATGACCTAATTCATAAAGTCGTCGAATGTTATGTTGATGATCTGGTCGTTAAGACTAAAACCAAGGCCGATCATATCCAGGATCTTAGGACCGTTCTCACCAGACTGAGGGAATTTGACCTGAAGATGAATCCTCTGAAATGCGCTTTTGGCATGTCATCGGGAAAATTCCTGGGCTTCATAGTCCGACATCGAGGGATCGAAGTTGACCCATCAAAGATAAAGGCCATCATGGAAATGCTCCCTCCGAAGAGTCTGACGCAGCTAAGATCTTTTCAAGGCAAGCTTGCTTATATACGGAGGTTTATCTCAAATTTATCGGGGAGATGTAGGCCCTTCTCGAAGCTCATGAAGAAAGGAGATCCTTTTATCTGGGATGCTGAATGTCAAGCAGCGTTTGAAAGCATCAAACAGTACTTGTTGCACCCTCCAGTGCTGGCTACTCCTATTCCAAATAAACCGCTGATTCTCTACACTGCCGCGCTGGATGAGTCACTCGGTGCGCTCCTTGCCCAGAATAACGAGGAGGGAAAAGAAAATGCCCTCTACTATCTCAGTCGAACTCTAGTCGGGGCGAAACACAACTATTCCCCAATCGAGAAGCAATGCCTGGCTCTGATATTTGCTGTGAAGAAGCTGAGGCACTATCTGCTTGCTCATCGGGTTATGCTGATCTCCAAGGTCGACCCGCTCAAACACTTGATGACCAGAGCGAGCCTAGCCGGCAGAATGGCAAGATGGGCTGTTATGCTACTCGAGTTTGACATAGTTTATACTCCTCAGAAAGCAGTAAAAGGGCAAGCTCTTGCAGACTTTCTCGCTGATCATCCCATACCAGAAGGATCGCCGCTAAATTGTGAGTTACCCGACGAACAAGTGCTGCACCTCGAGGAAGACGAGCCATATTGGGAGCTCTACTTTGATGGGGCCTCATCAATAAGGAGCTCCGGCAGATCAAGCGTCCCGGAGGTAAAAGCGAGGATAGGATTGGTGTTCACCACGCCATCAATGGGAACCCTGCGGCATTCTTTCGCTCTCACCGAGCCTCGGACAAACAATGAAGCTGAGTATGAAGCTCTCATAGCTGGTTTGGAGCTCGCCATAGAAATGGAAATCCGTCGGCTACGAGTTTACGGTGACTCCCAGCTCGTCGTCAACCCAGTAAGCGGCGATTATAAAATATACAAACCCGAGTTAGCTCGGTACAGAGGCCGAGTGGTGGAACTCATGAAACGGTTCACTCACATTGAACTAATGAGAGTCCCTAGAGCGTTGAATGGAAAGGCTGACGTACTCGCTCGCTTAGCCAAGGAGCTGGCCGATCCTGACATGGACGAAATTCTGATCACAGTCAGGAGCCGACAAATTCTACCCCCAGTCTCTCTACGAGAAGAGGAAAGCGCGGAACAGAAGAGCAGTCCTGCCGAAGAAGCTTCGATCATCCAAGACGAGCCCGATTGGAGAGAACCCTTCATAGAGTACCTCCGATACGACAAGCTGCCCGAAGAAAAATCTGCGAGGATTCAGCTGAAGAAAAGAGCTCTCCGATACGTGTTTGTAAATGACACATTATACCGCAGGTCATATGACCAACTCTGGCTCAGGTGTCTGTCGTTGGCCGAAGCCCAAAAGGTCATGAAAGATGTTCACTCGGGCGTTTGCGGTGCTCACCAATCTGGCCCCAAGATGCGACTTTAAATCAAACGGCTTGGGTATTACTGGCCCACCATGATACGGGATTGCGGAGAGCATGCAAAGAAATGTCAGATCTGCCAAATCCATGGTGATTTCATTCACAAGCATCCCAATCCGTTGCATCCTACGGTGGCGTCGTGGCCCTTCGAAGTCTGGGGCACCGACATTGTTGGCCTAATTGATCCTCCGTCATCCAAAGGCCACCGGTTCATACTGGCCGCGACAGACTACTTCTCCAGATGGGCTGAAGCTGTCCCGCTAAAAGAAGTCAAGACAAAAGATATTCTGACAGTCTTCCAGCATAATATTCTATACCGCTTCGGTACACCAAGAAGAATCATTTCTGACAACGGGCCTTCTTTCAAGAGCTTCAATATCTCAAGGTTCGCTACTCAGCACAAGATAGACTGGAGATATTCCTCCATCTATAATCCAAGAGCTAATGGGCTAGCCGAAGCCTTCAATAAGACTCTATGCAAGCTCCTGAGGAAAAATGCTTCAGCCAACAAGAGAGACTGGAATCTCAAACTTCACGAGGCGTTGTGGGCATATCGTACCACACACCGTACTCCAACACAGTCCACTCCATACTCATTGCTCTTGGGAGTGGAGGCGGTCCTCCCCCTCGAAGTCGAAGTTCCAAGCTTAAGAATGGCCGTTCAGCACGAGTTGACGGAGGAGGAAAACGTGCTCCTTCGACTTGAAGAGCTCGATGCCCTTGAAGAGCTCGGTACAGCAAAATATGGAGCTATACCGAGCCAAAATGTCACGGGCCTATGACAAGATAACCCGTCTCCGCGCTTTCAAGAAAGGTGAATTGGTGTTGGTCCTCAAAAGACCGATCATCCCCAATCGACATGCCAAGGAAAAATTCGAGCCAAACTGGGAAGGACCATATGTCATCGAGAAAGTGTTCGACGGAGGATCTTACCAACTAATAAGTGCCGAGGGAGAAAGGCCCATGCCACCCATCAATGGCCGATATCTCAACAAATACTACACGTAAATGCTCCAAGTCGCAGGCGAGTTGAGCACATCAGCCCTACGGTCTGGATCATACATCCTGCAAAACCGTATACAATCCACAGGCGTAAATGACCCCTACCTCTCCCAAATCCTGCCGGTGAGACTACTTTTAAAGTCTCACCAGCGGCAAAAAAAAAGAAAAAAAAAGAAAAAAATTTAAAAAAAATAAAAGAAATAAAAAAAATAAACGGTATGTCCACAAGCAAAACGGGCACTGATGAAAACCCGAAAAGGCTCCGTGAGTAAAAACAGCAGGACTACCGGCGAGTTTGTGAAAACCCGAAATGGCGCAAACTCATGAAAAGAGATGAATACACTCGCAAAGTCCTCTCGACCTTGTGAGGAGAAAACCCCTGCGTGAGATCCTTACGACTCACAAAGGAGCAACACACTTAGGAATCCTCACGATTCCTAAGGAGAACATACACCTGCGAGATCCTCTCGACTCGTAGGGAGAAAGTGCTTTTATGAGACCCTCACGGCTCATAAAATTGAAAAGCCTTAGGTGATAGGGACCCAAACCTGTCTCCTAAGCCATCGTTTCCTAACGGGCAACGGCAAATGATGAGTCGCTCCTGGCGTTTTGCTTCAGTGTTAGCGGTGCTGATGCCGACCAAAAACCCAAATCCCAAGTCCTCCTAAGGCAAATGATGAGTTGCTCCTGACATTATTCCAGTGCAGCAATGCTGATGCCAAACAAGATCCAAATTCCAAGTCCCCAAACGGCGAATGATGAGTCGCTCCTGATACCATATTCCAGTGTAGCGATGCAGACGCCAACCAAAATCCAATTTCTCAAAATTCTCTAGCCTTACGGTGAGTCCCCAAGTTGACCATCGTATACAATCCACGGGCTCAAATAATTCTCATCAAACCCATACCCCACCGTAATCACCAGTTACGCGGCCGGTCTCCACTTTGGGAATGATGCTCCATTGATAAGACCCACTCATGTGTCCTCACGATATATGAGGAGAACAAACCTTTGTGGGATCCTTACGACTCATAAAGGAAAAACACACTTAGGAGTCCTCACGACTCCTAAGGAGAAAATACACCTGCGGGATCCTTACGACTTGTAGGGAGAAAATGCTTTTATGGGATCCTCACGGCCCATAAAATTGAAAAGCCTTAGGCGATAGGGACCTAAACCTGTCTCCTAAGCCATCGCTCCCCCAACAGGAATAGGCAAATGATGAATTGCTCCTGGCACGTGTGCTTTAGTGTTAGCAACGCTGATGCCTGTCCTAACCCCAAAATCCCAAACTCCAATCCAATAGACCCCTAAGTCGTTAAACTGGGAATAGATGACCCCTAAGTCGTTAAACTGGGAATAGATGACCCCTAAGTCGTTAAACTAGGAACGAGGGAAATCTCCTCATGGCAGATGATGATTCACTCCTGGTACCATATTCCAGTGCAGTGATGCTGATGCCAAACCAAAACCAATCCCCAAATCCTCTCATGGCAAATGATGATTCGCTCCTGGTACCATATTCCAGTATAGCGATGCTGATGTCAATCCAAATCACAATCAACAAGTCAACTTCATCCCTGACACCGCAAGAAGCGGGGCAAGTCAAACCCAGAACCGACCGTCCATGTCGCTAAAATGGCAGCACCGACCGTCCACGTCGCTAAAAGGGCAGAACCGACCGTCCAAGTCGCAAAAAGGGCAAAACCGACCGTCCAAGTCGCAAAAAGGGCAGCACCGACCGTCCATGTCGCTAAAAGGGCAGCAACGACCGTCCAAGTCGCAAAAAGGGCAGAACCGACCGTCCAAGTCGCAAAAAGGGCAGAACCGACCGTCCACATCGCTAAAATGGCAGTACCGACTGTCCACGTAGCTAAAATGGCAGCACCGACCGTCCACATCGCAAAAAGGGCAGAACTGACCGTCCAAGTCGCAAAAAGGGCAGAACCGACAGTCCAAGTCGCAAAAAGGGCAGAACCGACCGTCCAAGTCGCAAAAAGGGCAGCACCGACCGTCCATGTCGCTAAAATGGAAGCATCGACCGTCCAAGCCGCAAAAAGGGCAGAACCGACCGTCCAAGTCGCAAAAATGGCAGCACCGACCGTCCAAGTCGCAAAAAGGGCAGTATCGACCATCTAAGTCGCTAAAAGGACAGCATCGACCGTCCAAGTCGCAAAAAGGGCAGCATTGACCGTCCATGTCGTAAAAAGGGCAGCGCAGGATTCCTATAAAGCGGGAACCAGATTACTCCGGGCCAGGTAAATGTCTATCACGGACACTCCGTCTCGGAGACATGTCAAGCAACGACCATCCATGTCGTAAAAAGGGCAGTGCCAGCTTCCCAAAAAGCGGGAACCAAATCAGGTCGCCTCCAAGTAAAAGAAGATCCATCAATTTCATGCACACGACCCACATATGTAGTGTGCATTTATTGATGGGGGGCAATTTGTTGGGGTAAAAATTTACACCCCGGTTGACCAAGTCAAAATCAAAGTCAACCCCAAGCCAAGTGGGCCCAAGCCCAAATCCAGTGGGCCCATGCCCGGGTCGAGCCCGAACATGAAGCGGCCGACCTCCTCCCATGCCAAGATAAAATTTTGTAATAAATAATTTTGTTGCATTTTATAGGCATAAAGCCAAATTTTTGTAAAGCCCGTGGCTTATGTGTAAAAAGAAATGGCACACGAGCCATGGGATAGGCAAAATGCCATTTTGTGAAGCTCAAGGGGCTATGTGTAAAGTGTATAGCCTATAAAGGCAAAGATAATGAAATATCTCACAACTTTTTATCTCTCAAATTTTTTTTTTTCAGATCTCAGATCTTTCTCTTTCTTCAAGGTTCCAAAACGTTCTTCTTTCTCTTGAATTAAATCAAGAGTTCTACTCTCCTTTTTATAAAAACAAATTAGTTTTTCACCACAAAACCCATCAAGGGGAACTCAGATTTTCCATTAGATCTCAAAAAGGAGTGATTTTTAAAACCCCATATCTCTTGATCTTCAAGACCCAGCTAACAGAGGAGGAAGAAGAAGAACCCCTCCCATTAACCAAAAAAAAAACACTCAGGAGTCCAACTCCTCTTTGATTTCTCTTCCGAGAAATTTTTTTTAGGCTAAAAGCCTCTTTTTCTGGTCGGTGCTCAAGCGCAGAGCGCCAGCGTGCCTACACGTGGCGCGCTTGCGCTTAAGCGCTCAGCGCTCCAGCACAAAGCGTCCACGTGCCGATACGTGGCGCGCTTGCGCTCCAGCGCAAGCGCTCGAGCGCAAGTCGCCCCCCATGCCGACACGTGGTGCTCTTGCGCTCAAGCGCAAGTCGCCCCGGTGCCGACACGTGGCGCGCTTGCGCTCCAGCGCAAGCGCTCGAGCGCAAGTCACCCCCGTGCCGACACATGGCGCTCTTGCGCTCAAGCGCAAGTGCTCAAGCGCATGTCGTCCACGTGCCGACACGTGGCGCGCTTGCGCCCAAGCGCTCAGCGTCCGAGCGCAAAGCACCCACGTGCCGACACGTGGCGCGTTGCGCTCCAGCACTCTGCGCTCGAGCGCAAAGCGCCCACGTGCCGACACATGGTGCGCTTGCGCTCAAGCGCCTAGGCGCTGGCCCCACGCATCCTTTGGATGTCTTTTTCCCCTTTATTTATATATACATGTATATATATACATATGTATACATATTTGCACACACACGTGCTCCACGACACTATCCCTGTTAGAAAAAAATTTCTAACGGGACGCTGCCCCGCACCCCGCACCCCGCACCCCGCAAAGGGGCTGCTAGCCCTCTTGACCCCCAGCCCGCTATCTGGGTAGCGGGACCCCCGTAAAAACTCTGCGTGGCTCCCAATATATCCAAAACCCCCCTTTCAAAACACAACACATGCACACTGCACATTGAGTTCGCATGACCAGTTTAACCCGTTAATCGGAGGTTCCCTCGCCCCAAAGGCGAGGGGTAATTAACGGCAGCTTAGTCCGCGGCTGCTGGAGATTCGGATCCCCACAATCAATAAACCCCGACCTACCCTAGACAGGGGGGATCTGTAGTACGCCTAACAAGCGCGCGTGTATTCCTATCTCAATGGGGTGACGAAAAACACCCTACAGGACTGAGCAGGGTAGCTGCTCGGTGGCCTCTTGATGAGGGCTTGGATCCTTAGCGCGTGGGCCATGGTGAGGCCTGCCAAGGATGGACCGTGCAGGGTAGCTGCTCGGTTTGTCGAGGTTCTTCCCGACCTATCCTTGGTTCGTGAACATTGGGAGGAGCGACCGTCGTAGGCGGCACGTGCCAGGAACACATTGGGGGAGGCACGTTCCAGGGAGCCGCGCCAGTTCTGCCATGTGGCGGCATGGTATTGGAGTAATCTTGGTGGATCCCAGGATTCGCACCTCATGCGCGCGCGAATCTGGCTCCTTAAGGATTCTGTTTAGGGTTATAAATAGAGAAGGAGGCGGCAACTTCTTCGGCATCGCTTTTTGAGATGACTGGGCGGATGTATTCGATTGAAGAGATCATCACCTTTGACGACGTCTCCGTGTATGACCAATCCCTGGCCGAGGATAAGTACCGGGGTGTGGTTCAGCGCCTCGAGGGTTACGTCGGCCGGCTTCTCCCTCGGCGGTCGTCCCTCCTATAGTTGCTGATGTACGCAATTTAGAGGAGGTCCCCGGGGTTGTACAACCCCTTTTTCGAGGAGTTGCTGGATGAGGCGCTTGACAAGGTGCGCTCGATCTACCTGCTCGGCCTCATCTCGAAGGCCAGGCACGACCGATCCTTGGCCCTCATTTTTGAGTGCTTCAAAATGAGGTACACCGTGAGCCAAGGCGCAGAGGGCGGAGCGTCAGGTGCTTCCGTGCATCCAGGGTTCACGTGCAGCATCGGCGGGAGCGGGCTGCGGAGGCTAGGGCCCGGCTAGCGGAAATCTACTCTGAGTATCACCAGGAGTACTTCCTCGATCCCGTTCCTCCTCTATTGTAAATTTTTTATTTTCTGTATGGCTGAGGAGCCCATAATACCTTTTAAATAAATAAAATTCTCCTTTTTGTGATGCCCCATTGTTCCTTTCTTATTATTCAAATAGAAAGAACTTTAGAAAGGTTTACATCGTCTTTGCGAAAGAAGAAATATACATTTGTAGATATTCTTTTCAAAGATACAGCTTGAGCTTCTCAGCGTTGTAAGGCCTTAGAAATTTGTGACCATTCGCGTTTTGTAAACGGTAGGCTCCGCTGGGCAGGACCTCGGAGATGAGGAAAGGACCATCACATCTTGGGGAAAACTTATGCAGCTTGCCTTGATCGACGAACTCGTTCCGCCTTAGGACTAAATCTCCGGTCTTGAAGAAGCGACGCTTGACTCACGTGTTGTAGTAGCGGGCGGTTTTCTGTTGATAGGCGGCAGCTCTGATCTGAGCCCGGTCCCGTTTCTCTAACAAGATGTCCAGGTTAGTTCGGAGGGCCGAGGTGTTCGCTTCATCGTCGAAGTGCTCGACCCGGTAACTTGGGAGCTCGATCTCCGCTGGGACCATTGCCTCGGTACCGTAGCAGAGGCTGAAAGGGGTCTCCCTGGTGGGAGTTTTCTTCGACGTGCGCAGAGTCCATAAGACCCGGGGTAATTCCTCGACCTAACTGCCTTGGCATCCTTCTAGGCGCGTCCGAAGTCCCCGGAGGACGTCCTGGTTAGCGACCTCGGCTTTCCCGTTGCATTGGGGATGTGCGACCGTGGCAAACTTCATGAGGATACGATATTCGCTGCAGAATTCCTTAACTTTTTCATTTTCAAAATTTGTCCCATGGTCGGTGATGATACACCTCGGGATGCCGAACCGGAGTATCACGTAGTTCTGTAGGAACTTGATAGACATGGTGGCGTTCGGTTTCCTGATGGGAATGGCCTCAATCCACTTCATGAAGTAGTCCACCGCGACGAGGACATACTTGTGCCCGCCCGTACCGGTAGGAAACTGGCCTATCATGTCCATTCCCCATTGGGAAAACGGCCACGGGGAGGTTAGGGCGATTAGCTCGGTAGCCGGAAGGCGAGGTGTGCTTCCATGGAGTTGGCAACTTTTGCATCTCCTGACGAGCTTCTGGGCGTTCTGATGAATTGTCGGCCAGTAGTACCCTTGGAGCAATGCCTTCTGGATTAAAGTGCGAGCCCCTTGGTGCGTGCCGCTGACCCCTTCGTGGATCTCACGGAGGACATAGTCGGCTTCGTGGGGGTCGACGCACCGGAGCAAGGGCTGAGTGAAAGACTTCTTGTAGAGGTTCCCATTGCTACAGACGAAATGGTGAGCTTTAGCTCGGAGACGGCGGGCTTCTTCCCGATCTTCTGGGAGCTTACCTTCCCTCAGGAATTCCACGAGGGTTTTCTCCAATCCCCGTCTTCTTCCCAGGCTGTGTACACTTGAAGTGGAGTTGCCCCGTCTTTCACGCTGGGCCGTGGCAAGACCTCGAAGAGGATGTTCCTCTTGTTGTTAGCCGTATAAGATGAAGCCAGCTTTCTCAAGGCGTCGGCCTAGGAGTTTATCTATCTGGGGATTTGCTCTACCTAGACTTTGTGGAAGTCATTTCGCAGTCTTCTTACCTCGGCCAGATACATCACTATCAAAGGCTCCCGTGCCTCGAATCGGCCGGTCACTTGGCCAATGACTAGGGCGGAGTCTCTGCGGATCCGGATCGTTTTCAGCCCTAGTCCGAAGGCTATGCGCAGTCCGGCCAGCAACGCCTCGTATTCCGCCGCGTTATTTGAGGCTTTGAACCCGAGCTTCAGAGAATACTCCATTTCTGCCTCGTTCGGGCCCCGAATGATGAGGCCGGTACCACAGCCTTCCTCGGTCGAGAACCCGTCGACATAGAGGATCCAATCAGGGATGCAGTCGGGCTTCCCATCGACTGAGGGTTGAGCTTCGGGGGACGGCGTGGATTCTGGCTCTTTGCTGAGGATGGTGCACTCGACCATAAAATCGACCAGGGCTTGTGCCTTGATAGCCTGCCTCGGGCGGTATTTTATGTCGAACTGGGACAGCTCCCACCTCCATTTCTCCAAGCGGCCAGAGGGCTTTGAGGAAGCGAGGATAGCCCCCAAGGGCCGCTCGGTAAGAACGAGGATAGTGTGCGCCTGGAAATAGTGCCGCAGTTTTCTTGAGGCCACGATGAGTGCCAAGACAATCTTCTCTATGGCTGGGTACCTCGTTTCCGCATCCTTGAAGACATGGCTCACATAGTATACTGGCTTCTGGACTCCGTCGACCTCTCGGACGAGCACTGAGCCTGCAGCTTGGTCGGATACCGCTAGGTATAGCGATAGCTCGTCCCCTTCGAATGGTCGGATGATCAGCGGGGGAGTCGCAAGGTGCCTCTTTAATTGGTCAAAGGCGGTCTGGCACTCTTCCGACCACTCGAACCTTGGAATCTTCCTTAGAGCTTTAAAGAACGGGAGGCACTTCTCCCCAGACCTCGACATAAAACGACTCAGAGCGGCTACCCGCCCTGTCAACCGTATGATTTCGACGTTAGTCTTGGACGCGGCCATGTTAAGGATGGCGTTGATTTTCTCCGGTTTGCTTCGATTCCACGGTGGATGACCATGAAACCGAGGAATTTTCCGCCGGTGACCCTAAATGCGCACTTGGCGGGGTTCAGTTTCATCTTGTATTTGCGGAGGACGTCGAAGGCCTCGCCCAGATCTTTGGCATGGTCGTCCGATGAGACCGATTTGACGAGCATGTCATCGATGTAAACTTCCATGTTCCTGCCGATCTGCGGCTTGAACATGCGATTGATCAAGCGTTGGTACGTAGCTTCGGCGTTTTTAGGCCAAAAAGCATCACCTTGTAGCAGTATAGCCCCCGATCCGTTGTGAATGCGGTGAGATCCTCGTCTGCCGGATTCATACGGATCTGGTTGTATCTGGAGAAAGCATCCATGAAGCTAAGTAGCTCGTAGCCTGCCGAGCTGTCGACGAGCTGATCTATCCGAGGGAGGGGATAGTTGTCTTTCGGGCAGGCCTTGTTGAGGTCGGTGAAGTCGACGCACATGCGCCACTTCCCACTTAACTTTTTGACCATGACTACGTTCGCCAACCATTCCGAGTAAGGGACGTTCCGAATGAAGTTGGCAGCGAGAAGCCTGTCTACCTCGTCCTCGATCACCTTTTGCTTGATCGGGGCGAGGCTTCATTTTTTCTGTCGGACGGGTCAGATCGTAGGCTCCATCCCGAGCTTGTGAGATATGATTTTGGGGTCGATCCCAAGCATGTCGGCAGGTGCCCAGGCGAACACGTCAAAGTTGTTTCTGAGGAAGTGAACCAGGTCGTCTCGCAGAGTCCCCATCAAAAGAGAACCGATCTGGACTGTTCGTTCGTCGTCCCCTTCTACGAGGGGGACCTCTGTTAGTGGCTCCACCGGGGTCCCTCGGACCTCTTTTTGCTCGTCTTGTGTGTCCAGAGAACCCTTGATGTCTCCCTCGCCCTCAACATCATTATTTGGCCGCTCGGACGTAGATGTTGCGGTGAAGCAGACCTTTGCGGTCCGTTGGTCTCCGTATGCCCGACCTATCCCGCATTGGTCGAGCGGGAATTTCATCGCTAGGTGGTAGGTCGATATCTGGGCCCGGAGGGAATTCAGTGTTGGGCGACCGAGGAGGACGTTGTAGGCCGATGGGGTTCTCGCGACGATAAACTCCACAGGCACGGTGCGCGTACGGCTCACCTCCCCGATGTTAAATTGGAGAGTGATTACCCCTTCCACCGGGATGGAGTGGTTAGTGAACCATGACAGGACGTGGGCGGTCGGCCTTAGGTCCGACGGGATGAGTCCCATACGCAGGAAGCAGTCATAAAAGAGAATGTCTGCCGAGCTTCCCGAGTCGATCAGTATCCTCTGTACCTCGTAGTGGTGGACCCGAGCTGTGGTCACCAGCGGGTCGTTGTGAGGCAGGGATATACCATGGAGGTCCTCGTCAGTAAAAACGATCGGCTCGATTGATTTGGCCTTCTTCCTCGGGTGGCTGCCAGTCCCCTCGATCGGTGAGGGACACTGAGTCTCTTCGGTCTCCGTCGTACCCCCCTTTGATGTGGCCATGATTTGGCCGATTGTCAATTCGCCGGGAGGGGGACGTTGCTCTTGCTCATGGTCGGCTTGCCGCTTGTCTCGCAAGTACGTTGCCAGGTGCCTTGAGCGGATCAGCTCCTCGATGTAGTCTCGGAGCTATTTGCAGTTCTCAGTGGAGTGGCCCTGTGACCTGTGGAAACCACAGTAGGGGCCCCAGGTGCGCTTTGCCGCCTTGTTCGAGACTGGGGGAGTTTGAAGAACCTTTCGCCCTTAGCCTCCTCTAGCAATACTGTCTGGGTGATGTTGAGCGGGGTGTACTCCTGAAACTTCGGGGAGTAGGGCTTTGGCCACTCAATCTTCTTTTTCTCCTCTCGGGCCTTTTTTTTCTTATCAGCCTGTTCTATCCGGGGAAGGTTGGCGTTCACCTCGGACTCAAGACGGATCTCACGTTCCGTCCAGACCTTTACCTCGGCCATGGTCTTAGGTTGCGCTAATGCAAAGGACCGTTGCCACTCCTTGTGCCTAAGACCCGACCTAAGTGCCGTAATCACCGTTTCGTCCCGGTGTTTCGGGACCTCAAGGAGGGCGTTGTAGAAGCGGGTGACGTATCCTTTGAAGGATTCTTTGTCCCCACTCTTTATGGTGAAGAGATGGTCGAAGGTCCACTTCTGCCGTCTATTCCCGATGAAGTGGCCGAGGAATTGGGTGGCCAGCTTATCGAAGGTGGAGATTGAGCGTGGCGCAAGCCCTCTGAACCAGTCTCGTCCGGAGCGGATGAGAGTGGTGGGGAAAGCGCGACATTAAGCGACATCGGAACAGTCTTGGAAACTCATCCCGGCTGTGAACACGTCCAAATGGTCCTTCGGGTCGGACTTCCCATCAAAGAGTGAGACCTTTGGGGGCTTGTTCCGAGAGGAGACGTGGACGGCGAATAGCTCTTCGGTGAAGGGCATCGTGAGCGAGTCGCCGGCATATTTAGCCCCGTCGCTTGAATGACAACTATCCCGATGCATGCTTTCGATCTTCTTTTCGAGGGCGTCGAGTCGGCCGTGGTATCCTGACGATTCGGCACATTCTGATTTTTGGCCTCTACTGCCGGAGACCTATGCCTGGCCACGGCCCCGGTTTCGTTCGATGAGGTTCCTCAGGTCCTTTGGCGAGGTCGTCTTCGAGTTGCCGTGGCGAGTCCTATGTGTGCGACCCCGTCGAGGGAGGGGGTGTCGGTCATGCCTGGGCGCAGGCGAGCTGACCGATATCTCCTCGGGAGGGAAAGGGGCGCGATGAGACTCGGGGCGAGGCGCTCTCACGAAAGACCTCGGTGTTGAGCTGTGTAGGGTTCTTAGGCACTACCATAAGGTTTCACAAGGCATCGAACATGCTCTATTTAAAAATTTAGTGTGTCAAACAACCATAACCTAGAGTTTTAGGAGCTAAACTAGAAAGAAAACAACAAGTGATAACGGAATACAACCTTTGTAGACCGGTCCTTCACTTCAATGGCTCCTTGTAGTGGTCCATTCGCTACGATCATGGAACCCTCGGACTCTCGCATGGCTTCTCAAGGTGAAAGGAACGATCTTGCTTGAAGTCTTCGAGGCCGAAGTTGATCTACGTCGAGGAGACACTAACTCAAGCTTCTACTTCACTAATGAGAGATTAGTGAAGCTAACACCCTATATTAAAGAGCTAATCTAGTAGAGGATGATGAAGTAGGAAGTGGGATCACTTTAGTTTTATTTTTCTCACAATATTTTCTCACTTTATCAAAAGCTAGAGAGCTTTTTCTCAAGGATGAAGAAGATGAAGAGAAGAGATGAGAATGAACTAATGAGGTGAGAGAATCAACCATGGGTGAGTTTGTATCATATACTAACTCATGTAGAGACATGACCATGGCTAAATTATAATGGTTAGGTTAATAAATATTTTAAGTAAAACAAAATGAGTGGACTAAGTCAATGGATCCATAAGCTTCTACAAGCTTCATGCGTGAGAGCAATTATCCACTAATTTGGATTTACTTTAAATATTTAAACCCTACATTATAATTAGTATGGTGTAAGTCTCATACACCCATATAGTGTGTATCAACAACCAAGACATAAAAGAAAACACAATTAATATATATCACATATATATTAAGTGTGCACATGTGAGAAAATAAATGCTTAAGTGAGCTAATATTAGTTAATGTAAACTAGTATATCAAATATACAATTACACACTAAATTATCAAATCAACACTTGATTTAATAATCCGACTATATCTTATATAACCGACTAATATTATATGTACCGGCTTATCGAATCAACACTTAATTCGATAACCCGGCTATATCACATATAACCGACCGATACAAATATCGCGAGAATAGAATACGGTATCGCATACTCATATTATTCTCGGTCCCGCACATATCACATATGTGCTCCTACTTCGTTTTGCCTGAGCTAGTAAAACCTCTGTGTAGGACTCTAAAGACTCGTCAATACGCCGGCAGTAGGTGATGATCACATCAAGCACCTACAAGCCGTCAGTGGTACTAGCTGGACGTAACGGCTACCCAGGTATTGAGCGATCAGAAGATCAACAAGCAAGACCGCTCTAGCTCCTATAAATCCTGTCAGTAACACTACCGTACAGTCCGGTCTCCTAGTCTGATATGTCGCATATCGAGTCTAGGGGTGGTAAACGTCAGACCCCAATAACTGATAAGTTATGACGATATGAGGCTCATAACGAGTCGAGAAATTACTGATAACACTTACCAGTAAATCTCTAAATCAGCCCTGGCCAGGGACTTCCCTGTTATGGCCAATCGAGCACAGCGCAACATCAACCCCCAATACCGGGAGAGATGAAACCCCTCGTATCGCTCATTGCCTCTATGTGACTCGGGACTGTACCCAAAAACCACCGTTTTGCACGCCCTCTTGAACGTGGTAAGGTGGAAATCAAAGCACAGTAGGAACACACAAGACTCTATGACGATCTCGGGTCTACAGACTAACATGTACCGGTGTCACCATAGAACTGGTATTTGACGTCAGGTATAATACCATCTAGGAGTTCTCGGCGAGTCCATCCAGTCTCCACTGATCACCCGTATACCATCTCTGATGTCGAACACCAATGGATATGGGATCATCCATCGCCCATCTCATGGGTCGAGAAGCGTATACGCTAGTCTACTCTGGTATATCGATGCCATGTCTCGATACACCCACGACTAGGAACATTAAAGGATGAACTTTTGGACTACCATGGCCCCACTAGTATGATCTACATCATAATCCTGGTAGTCAAGTACACATCCTAAGGGCTTTACCAACATGTAACCATAAGACAGTATAAAGAGACAAGTATACATGTTAAGATAAAGAGCAACCAGATAGCATACTATTATGTCGAGCGAGAAATTCCTTTCTATATATGTCCAAGCATCCAATATAATATACATCATATGTACAATAATGGCCTCTAGGGCATACATACAACTAACAATCTCCTACTTCCACTAGGGCCAGCTGCTGTAGTATCTCATACCCAACATCCCGAAGAGTCTCTCGATCTGTATCTGGGGAATCGCCTTCGTGAGTGGATCCGCCGTGTTGTTCTTCGTATCAAGTCTCCTGACCTCGATCTCCCGGCGATCAACTATCTCCTGGATCAGGTGATACCGCCTCAGAATATGCCTGGATCGCTGATGGGACCTAGGTTCCTTAGCCAAAGTCACCGTTCCATTGTTATCATAATACAAAGGTATTGGATACTCAATGGATGGAACCACTCCAAGTTCAGTTATGAACTTCTTCATCTAGACATCCTCTTTGGCAGCGATGTATTCAGCCTCCATTGTCGAGTCTGCCACGGTTTCCTGCTTGGAACTCTTCCAGCATACCTCCCCTCCATTAAAGGTAAAGACAAAACCCGAGTGCGGCTTTGAGTCGTCCTTATCACTCTAGAAGCTCGAATCGGTAAAGGACTCCACTTGGAGTTCTCCGTTACCATACACCAAGAGCATCGCTTTAGTCCTTCTCAAGTACTTGAGAATGCTCTTCACAGCTGTCCAGTGACTCTCTCCAGGATCTGCTTGATACCTACCCACTACACTTAGTGAGTGTGCTACATCGGGTCTGGTACATAGCATCGCGTACATGATAGAGCCTATTGCCGAAGTATAGAGTATCCCTTGCATGCGAGCTCTCTCCAAATCAGTCTTGGGAGACATCTCTTTGGAGAGAGTGAGTCATGAGATCGTGGGTAAAAACCCACGCTTGGATTCTTCCATACTAAACCTCTTTAATATGGTGTCAATGTACCTGGACTGGGACAATCCCAGTATCCGTTTAGATCTATCTCTATAGATCTTAATCCCCAAGATGTAGGAGGCATCACCTAGATCTTTCATTGAGAATCTTTGTGATAAGAAGAGCTTGACCGATTGCAGCATAGGAATATCATTTCCTATCAAGAGTATGTCATCTACGTACAATACGAGGAAGACAACCTTACTCTCTGCTACCTTCTTGTATATACAAGGTTCATCTACGTTTTTGACGAAGTCAAACTCTCTGACAATGACATCAAAACAGATGTTCCAACTCTGCGATGCTTGCTTTAACCCGTAGATAGATTTAAGCAGCTTGCACACCTTTCCACTGCTTCCATTGTTTACGAAGCCCTCTGGCTGAGTCATGTACACGCTCTCCTCTAAATCACCATTTAGAAAGGCGGTCTTAACATCCATTTGCCAGATTTCGTAGTCATGGTATGCAGCAATGGCAAGTAGGATCCGGATGGACTTAAGCATAGCCACTGAAGAAAAGGTTTCGTTATAATCCACACCTGGTCGTTGACGAAAACCCTTTGCAACAAGTCTAACTTTGAAAGTCTCAACTTTTCCATCTACACCAAGTTTCTTCTTAAAGATCCATTTGCTCCCAATGGGTTTTACCCCTTCAGGAGCAACTTCCAAAGTCCATACTTTGTTGGTGTATATGGATTCCATCTCAAATCGCATTGCATCCAGCCACTTCACTGAGTCCCCACTCATGATGGTCTGCTCGAAGCTAGTTGGGTCATCATCTTCCATGATGCAATCCTCGCTTCCACCATCAATGAGAAAACCGTAGTATCTCTCAGGTGGATGAGGAACCCTACCAGATCGGCGGAGAGGCTGGGGTTTGTTGGGCACTACCGAATCCTCTGGTTCCACCAAATCTTCTGTCGTAGTTTGTATAGCTAGAACTTCTTCCAGTTCTACCTCCTTACCACTAATTTCTATCATAAGAAAACCCTTTTCTAAAAAGGTAGCATGTCGAGAAACAAACACATTTTGTTCCTCGGAATGGTAGAAGATATACCCTCGCGAATGTTTGGGATATCCTATAAACTTATACAGAACTGATATTGCCTCGAGCTTGTCCGGATTTTATGTTTTCATATAAGCCGGACAACCCCATATCTTAATAAAATTAAGATATGGCCTCTTCCCATTGCATATCTCATATGGAGTGGTAGGCAATGATTTGGTGGGAACTCGATTCAATAGATATGCTGTTGTCTCAAGTGCATACCCCCAAAAGGAAATAGGTAACTCAGCGGTGCTCATCATAGAGCGCACCATATCTAATAGGGTACGATTCCTCGTTCCGATACACCGTTGTGCTGTGGTGTATACGGAGGAGTAAACTGAGAGAGAATCTCATTCTCTTTTAGAAAGTCCAGGAACTCCGTGCTCAAGTATTCACCTCCTCGATCAGATCGTAGGATTTTAATAGTTTTACTCGTTTGGTTCTCGACTTCGGATTTATATTCCTTGAATTTCTCAAAAGTTTCAGACTTGTGTTTCATCAGGAACACATGTCCGTATCTTGAGAGATCGTCAGTGAATGTAATGAAGTACTGTTCATATCATAATATTGCATTATTATATTCCCCATTCTTATTCATTTTATAAATAAACAGGTGCTTTTGACCCATGTCTGCTACATAGTTGCAGCTTACAGGTGCTCGGAACAAAAACAGTGAAAAAGATGAAAAGATGATACAAAAGTGAGACTACGACCAACAAACGGAAAGATCTTGATCATGCCTACAGTTTGAAGACTAAACGAAGATCAACAAACAAATTCACAAAGCACAAAGGCAGCGCAAGGTTCAAAGAGTTCAACACGAAGCGAACGGTAAAGTCCACTACATTATTCACTGTGGAAATCTGGAAGAGAACCAGAAGATATTCTGAAGAAAAAGTGAAGAAAACAGATTTTAAATGCAACCAGAAAGAACCCCAGAGAAATTGAGCCCATAAGCCCATTACTTGGTCGCGGAACCGCGGCCAAACAGGTCCTACGGCCGCGGTTCCGCGGCCATGACACACCCGTGTCGATGGAAAATTCTTGAGGCGGCTGCGAGCATTGACTAGTTCTTTTTCTTAGAGGGTAAATTTGTAAAAACAGATATGACGCGATTGTAACCTAGGGTTTCTATGAATCTATAAATAGAACCCTAAAAACCTGTTTTAGGTTATACCTCTTTTTATTCACCTAATCAGATCTGAAAATTCCTGTAAAAATGTTTGGAGAGAGCCATCAATAAAGTAAGTAGTTTTGTTTAATTGCTTAGTTAATTTTTATTCTGCCTTAGTATAGATTTTTCATTCCTTGCCCTAGTTAGATAGTTAGAGATGTTTTTCAATTCCCTAATGAGCGAGTAGTCTCCTCGCTTGTTAGGGTTAGATTTGGGGAAGGCTTGAGAGATGAAATCTCTCACCCCTTTCTTGCCCCATCACATATAATTATTAGGACTCCATGCATACATACACACACCGTTCCCTACGGCACCTTACCCCCCGAGGTAACGGTGATACCATAGTATAAATGACCGGTTGTGTATGTTTTCCATGGAGGTTAGGGTAAGAATTAAGAAAGGAAGGACTAGAACCTAGAGGAAGAAACATCGTTTCTTCCCGATGGAACTAATCCCCTTTATTAATTGTTACCATAACACCTAAAAGAGATCTAAATGAGGGCATTGAAAGCGGTGAGGAAATCTTCAATTTCCAAACTTAACCTAAACCTAACCCTAGCAAGATTCTAGTCTTAATATAAATCTTAGTTTTTAGCGATAATCCATTCACACCGTTTGGAATTAACTCGTTAGACCAAATTAGGAAATACACAACATCCCTGTGGACCGACCCGTACTCACGGGCTAGCTACCAAGCGATGCCGTTCTTGATTGTGGTTATAAATATTTTTAATTCATCTTTTAAAAACGCATACTTGAAAAATCCTACAAATCAAGTACGAAGAATCATTCCTGGCATGTGTAGACATAGGACCACATACATCACTATGTATCGGTCCCAAGATCTCACTAGCTCTTTCTTCGTGTCATTTAAACGGAGTTTTGGTCATCTTGCCTTTGAGACATGACTGGCAAGTGTCATACGATGAAAATTCAAACGGATTCAAATATCCATCCTTATGCAACTTAGCTAGTCGTGTCGCATTAATATGACCTAGTCTACAATGCCAAAAGAAGGATTCGTTCATTTCTAAAATCTTCCTCTTGTGTGTGTTTTGTACATTAAGAACTGTGGTTTGATCTAGAACGTATATGCCATTATTTAACGAGCCTGATCCAATCAACTTTTGATTCAGGAAGATGTTCATAACATTATCCTGTACTACAAAATTATATCCTTCTTTACTTAATAAAGAAACTGATATAAGATTGCATATCAGGGTCGGAATGTAATAGCATTCGTTCAGAATCAATGTATTACCATTTGGTAATACAAGGTGATATTCGCCAACTGCTTTGGCTACAACATTTGCTTCATTCCCGACTCTTAAGGAATGATCACCTATTCCCAGTTCTCTACCTTTTCTTAGCCTATGTAACATATTACATATATGGGATTCTGATCTGGTATCTAATACCCAGGACATAGAGTGGACTGAGAAACAGTTCTCAATAACTAACACACCCGAAGAAGATGTATCAACATGTTTATTCTTCGATTGGGTGGCATAGAACTCCGAATATTTCCCTATTCCCTGCTCGGACTTATAACAATTATAAGTGGGAGCGGGACCAACGTTCCCCTGTACAGAATAACAAGTGGGTTCGGTCAATATATCCATATTATTATCTTGATTAGGGCCTGACATGGTCGCTACCTGGAGAGAGAGAGAGAGAGAGAGAGAAAAGA
This sequence comes from Agapanthus africanus, assembly GCA_030015575.1. Classification (NCBI taxonomy): domain Eukaryota; kingdom Viridiplantae; phylum Streptophyta; class Magnoliopsida; order Asparagales; family Amaryllidaceae; genus Agapanthus; species Agapanthus africanus. Next base: position 503,492,218 of record CM057343.1, on the reverse strand, counting down.
AAACACTTTAGCGCATGCTCTTGCAAGATCAGATTGGTTATTATTTTATCTAATCGGGATGGCTCCCACTGTTTTTATCAAATCTTCCTTCAAACCCTAAAAGGAAAGACTAGCTGGGATTTAATTACACCCTACAATTTCGCCAATCATTCAGCCAGGCCAGTGCCGGTACTTTGAGGGAAATTCCCCGTGCTTTCGCACGGACCTAATAAAAATAAACCTCGTTTTCCCAGAGGTATAACCCCGTTGACACCTTTCTAGACACCTACTTGATCGGCTAATTGTCTTATGTAAAATTCTCCCAGGAGTAACACTTACTCGCAGTGGGTATCGGGATCCAACTATCTCATAGAAGGTATGCAATCTCATTGCAAATTTCAACACTTAAAATTCCCGATAATATTTTGCCCCTAGCGTCCTGTGACCTTGACGGAGGCCAAACAACCCATAAGGCGCTAGTCAAGTTCAACCCGTTCATTTCTTGATTAAATTAGACCCACCCGCACGACCCTTGACGGAGGCCAAACTACGCCGTACGAATACCCTAATCCAATCCCATCTCATGCTACAGATAAGTACTAATCAGCTACTGTACACTATGCCTTGACGGAGGCCAAACTATCTTAGCACGAATACTAAATAATACTTATCTGAAATGACGGAGGGCTACGCAGGTTTTTAAGAAAATCATGAGCGTAATGAACTTGATATCGTTGTAGAATCATGTGATTTTTGAAAAGGAGTGTTTTTTAGGCTTTTCCTAGTTTCACTAAATAGGTCACTCCTAGTGAAGGGATCTCGGCTCTTTCCTTATAGAATAAGGTGCAGGATATATCACATATATCACTATACAAAGCAAATACTCCAAAAGCAATCAAAAGACAAACCGTGTGTTGTAGCATCTTCCAGCTATTGCTAAAGAGGTCACTCTTGGTGAAGGGATCTTGGCTCTTTACTTATCGAATAAGGTGCAGGATATATCACATATATCACTATGCAAAGCAAATATTGTAGCTACCCTTTTTGAAAATTTGATTCCACAACATCTTTTAGGTTTCTTTCTTTCATTAATCTCATTAATGAAGTCCCATCATTTAAGTTAGCTAAGCATCACAGATAAATACGACGTATACTTATGTCATCCGCATTCGCCTCGATGTTCCGTCATGCACCGTTAGGTTAGGTAACTAACGGCAGAGCGGGGCAGGGCTAGCACGGGTGTAAAACATAAGCAACGTCTATATAATATATCACATATACTATATAAAGTATCAATCTCAACATATCAAATGATCACATCACAGATATCGCAGCAGAAAACAACATATGAAATATTGGATAACATCACAGATATCGCAGCAGAAAACAACATATGAAATATTGGATATACTAAGATTTCCGGGTTTATATTAAGCCTGTATAAAACACGGATTCCATGGTCGCGATGAATAGCTAAACTCACATCTCTAGACCCCTACGAGAGCGGCAAGCAACCCTACCAATTCTAGAGTTAGGAGACCCGGTCTCGATACCTTGAGATGGTCTCCCACTGGAATCTAGAACCCGGTTACTTATGCTCCCCTTCTTGGGTCTATCCTAATGCGGAAAAGTAAATAATATATATCAACGGTGACATCTTCCTCAACCCGAAAGTGCCCCAATAAAAGAATATTACATACAAGTTTTTACATGAATGAAAATGAAAAACTCTCATCTCACATAAAACCCCCGGCTATTCAAAAACGATCCAATATAACATATCACAGCAACACATAACATCACATGTTATCAACGTAGTAAATATGAGTATCCCAATTATCGTTGACCTATAGCAACGAAACCGGCGATACACCACATATTACACTTACGGTCGCAGAAAAGAAAATGCAAAACTACAACATTTGGAATCCATAATCACCTTAGACATCATAAACCCGAAATATCATATATTACGGATTTCATACCTAACTATATGAATTCCACATATTGTATCACATTACAGAAAGCTAGACGATGTTAAACCTTTCGATCGAATCAACGAATTCCAAAAATTTCCCAGAGTGCTCAACACTTGAGCAGTGTTAGAAGTACCCATAACTATACCACAGTGCCCATGGACCAGCAGCTGAAGGCCCGTCCCAAGCCTCTCAAGTGGAGCCGCGGAACCGCCTCCAAAACCATGTTTTGGCCGCGGTTCCACGGTCACTTAAACGAGTTAGGGACTCGTTCTTCAGGTGGGTCCATAGAATTACCTGCATGATTTTTAAAGTATTTTTAACATGGAAAATCCAACATTTTGAAAAATTTCCAGAAAGTGGGCAATATCGGGTTTTCGGAGTTCGTTCGAACTTCTAATTTCGCCTAGACAACTCTTAATGCTCTAGCAAGGCTCTGATACCACTGTAAGGTTCTTAAGCACAACCATAAGGTTTCACAAGGCATCAAACATGCTATATTTAAAAATTTAGTGTGCCAAACAACCATAACCTAGAGTTTTAGGAGCTAAACTAGAAAGAAAACAACTTTACATCTAAGTGATAACGGAATACAACCTTTGTAAACCGTTCCTTCACTTCAATAGCTCCTTATAGTGGTCCATTCGCTGCGATCATGGAACTCCCGGACTCTCGCATGGCTTCTCAAGGTGAAATGAACGATCTTGCTTGAAGTCTTCGAGGCCGAACATGATCTACGTCGAGGAGACACTAACTCAAGCTTCTACTTCACTAATGAGAGATTAGTGAAGCTAACACCATATACTAAAAAGCTAATCTAGTAGAGGATGACGAAGTAGGACGTGTGCTCACTTTAGTTTTATTTTCTCACAATACTTTCTCACTTTAACAAAATCTAGAGAGCTTTTTCTCAAGGATGAAGAAGATAAAGAGAAGAGATGAGAATGAACTAATGAGGTGAGAGAATCAACCATGGGTGAGTTTTTATCATATACTAACTCATATAGAGACATGACCATGGCTAAATTATAATGATTAGGTTAATAAATATCTTAAGTAAAATAAAATGAGTGGACTAAGTCAATGCATCTATAAGCTTCTACAAGCTTCTACAAGCTTCATGCATGTGAGCAATTATCCACTAATTTGGATTTACTTTAAATATTTAAACCCTACATTATAATTAGTATGGTGTAAGTCTCATACACCCATGTAGTGTGTATCAACAACCAAGACACAAAAGAAAATACAATTAATATATATCACATATATATTAAGTGTGCACATGTGAGAAAATAAATGCTTAAGTGAGCTAATATTAGTTAATGTAAACTAGTATATCAAATATACAATTACACACTAAATTATCAAATCAACACTTGATTTAATAATCCGGCTATATCTTATATAACCGATTAATATTATATGTACCAGCTTATCGAATCAACACTTAATTCGATAACCCGGCTATATCATATATAACCGACCGATACAAATATGCGAGAATAGAATACGGTATCACATACTCGTATTATTCTCGGTCCTGCACATATCACATATGTGCTCCTACTTCATTTTGCCTGAGCCAGTAAAAGCTCTGTGTAGGACTCTAAAGACTCGTCAATACCCCGGCAGTAGGTGATGATCACATCAAGCACCCACAAGCCGTCAGCGGTACTAGATGGACGTAACGGCTACCCGGGTATTGAGCGATCAGAAGATCAACAAGCAAGCCCGCTCTAGCTCCTGTAAAGCCTGTCAGTAACACTACCGTACAGTCCGGTCTCCTCGTCTGATATGTCGCATATCCATTCTAGGGATGGTAAACATCAGACCCCAATAACCGATAAGTCATGCCTATATGAGGCTCATAACGGGTCGAGAAACTACTGATAACACTTACCAGTAAATCTCTAAATCAGCCCTGGCCAGGGACTTCCCTGTTATGGCCAATCGAGCACAACGCAACATCAACCCCAAATACCGGGAGAGACGAAACCCCTCGTATCGCTCATTTCCTCCATGTGACTTGGGACTGTACCCAAAAACCACCGTTTTGCACGCCCTCTTGAACATGGTAAGGTGGAAATCAAAGCACAGTGAGAATCACACAAGGCTCTATGACGATCTCGGGTCTACAGACTAACCTGTACCAGTATCACCAGAGAAATGCTATCTGACGTCAGGTATAATACCATCTAGGAGTTCTCGGCGAGTCCGTCCAGTGTACTCAGTCTCCACTGAGCAGCCGTATACCATCTCTGATGTCAAACACCAAAGGATATGGGATCATCCATCGCCCATCTCATGGGTCGAGAAGCGTATACGCTAGTCTACTCTGGTATATCGATGCCCCGTCTCGATACAACCATGACTAGGAACATTAACGGATGAACTTATGGACTGCCATGGCCCCACTAGTATGATCTGTATCATAATCCTGGTAGTCAAGTACACATCCTAAGGGTTTTACCAACATGTAACCATAAGACAATATCAAGAGACAAGTATACATGTTAAGATAAATAGCAACCAGATAGCATACTATCATGTCGAGCAAGAAAGTCCTCTCTATATATGTCCAAGCATCCAATATAATATACATCATATTTACAATAATGGCCTCTAGGGCATACATACAACTAACAATCTGTGCGGCGCTCACCGGGTCATTGAATATGTCGGCCTGGGGGATCTGCGTCCACCGGAGACAGCGAGGCGGTGTTCGGTCGTGCCAACGCGAGCAAAGTCTTCTCTCTCTCCCTCTGTAGGACTCCCTGTTTACCCCAATCAGAGAAAAGCTCTGTTCAAATTCCAAGACGGGAAACGAAGCAACGCTTCTGATTCCCCCCAATCAGAGCAAAGCTCTATTTTGAAAATTTAAATTGTAATAAATGAAGCAACGCTTCAGATCCCCTGCGCTGCGCGTAGAACGCCACGTGTCAAAAACTGACACGCCAGCGCAGCGCCCAAGGCAGCGCACCCAATCAGAGCAAGGCTCTATTTAAAACAAAATTAAAAAAAGCAACACTTCAGTTGTGCTGTGCTCTGCGCTGCGCGACACGTGTCAGCGCAGTTGCGCTGCGCCTCGCCTTGCGCGATACGTGTCAGCGCAGTTGTGCTGCGCTCTGCGCTGCGCGACATGTATCAAGCGCAAGTGCATTTGCGCCAAAAAGAATTAAAATTCCAGTTAAATCTTTCTGTTCTTGTTAAAACAAGAAGATTGTCTTCTGTAAAACAGAAGCCCTTGGATCAAAGATCCAACGGTGGGGAAAAATCCCTAAATCACCCAGAGAGAGATCTCTTTAACTAATTTAACAAATTAATTGGCACTATATAAAGGCCCCTAGATCCCAAGTCTAAAGAGAGACATAAAAATACAGAAACACAGAAAAACAGAGAGAGAATTCAGAGAACTCTTAAAAAGAAAAGTTTGAAGAACTCAGAAAGAAAAAGAAAGGTAAACTTTTTTAAAAAGAAGAATTTTTCCTGAAAAGATCATTGATCTAAGAACAAGATCAAAGATCTTCAATAAAAAATAATAATAACAAAGGCATTGCCTTTTTTATGAACCACTGGTTCTGGAATCTTTAAAGATTCTTTTCTTGAATCCAAAATTGGATCAAGATATTAAAACAGTGCCTTGCACTTGTACATCTGCGCTGTTGCGCTCTTGGGTTGGCGCAAGCCACCAGAGAGCGCCACGTGTCAGCTCCAAAACCACTTGCCCTATGCGCTTTTAAAATAGAGCATTGCTCTCTGAAATTGGCGCAACTCACCAGAACGCGCCACGTGTCAGCAGCGCAGCGCCCAAGGCAGCGCACCAAGGACACGTGTCAAAAGCTGACATGCTAGCGCAGCGCCCAAGGCAGTGCACCCAATCAGAGCAAGGCTCTATTTAAAGCAAAATTAAAGGAAGCAACGCCACGTGTCAAAAAGCTGACACGTCAGCGCAGCGCCCAAGACAGCGCACCCAATCAGAGCAAGGCTCTATTTAAAACAAAATTAAAGGAAGCAACGCTTCAGTTGTGTTGCGCTCTGCGCTGCGCGACACGTGTCAGCGCAGTTGCGCTGCGCCCTGCGCTGCGCGACACGTGTCAGCGCAGTTGCGCTGCGCCCTGCGCTGCGCGACACGTGTCAAGCACAGGTGCGTTTGCGCCAAACAGAATTAAAATTCTAGTAAGATCTTTCTGTTCTTGTTAAAACAAGAACATTGTCTTCTGTAAAACAGAAGCCCTTGGATCAAAGATCCAACGGTGGGGAAAAATCCCCAAATCACTCAGAGAGAGATCTCTTTAACTAATTTAACAAATTAATTGGCACTATATAAAGGCCTCTAGACCCCAAGTCTAAAGAGAGACAAAAAAATACAGAAACACAGAAAAACAGAGAGAGAATTCAGAGAACTCTTAAAAAGAAAAGTTTGAAGAACTCAGAAAGAAAAAGAAAGGTAAACTTTTTTTAAAAAGAAGAATTTCTTCTGAAAAAATCATTGATCTAAGAACAAGATCAAAGATCTTCAATAAAAAATAATAATAACAAAGGCATTTCCTTTTTTATGAACCACCGGTTCTGGAATCTTAAAAGATTCTTTTCTTGAATCCAAAATTGGATCAAGATATTAAAACAGTGCCTTGCACTTGTAAATCTGCACTGTTGCGCTCTTGGGTTGGCGCAAGCCACCAGAAAGCGCCACGTGTCAGCTCCAGAATCACTTGCGCTATGCGCTTTTAAAATAGAGCATTACTCTATGAAATTGGCGCAACTCACCAGAGCGCGCCACGTGTCAGCAGGGCAACAGCGCAGCGCACTGCGCTTGTACTCACCAGAACGTGACACGTGTCACCTCCACATGCGCTTGCGCTCATCAATTGGCGCAAAGCACCTGATAGGCCACATGGCCACTGTCAGATGATTAATGCACTGCATTATTTACAGAAGGGCCGAGCCCAATTTAAAAAAGGCCTAACAGGCCTAATAAAATGCCATGCATTATTTTAAAAAAGGGCAGAGCCCAAACAAAGGTCTGTCAGACCAAAACAGATGCTCTGCATCATAAAAATAAAGGGACAGAGCCCAAATCAAATAGGCTTTACAGGCCAAAATAAAATGCAGTGCATTATTAAACAGGGGCAAAGCCCTAGCGTAGGCCTAATAGGCCGAAGATAAATAAAAATGATGAACATCTTCAACTGGACTTAGCCCAATCATGGCCGTAAGTCCTCAAATTAAATTGACTGAGCACGACTGCTTTCTTAAATCAATTTACATCCGGTTCAAGGGTACATCTCCGAACTCCTCTGACACCTATCGTTGTAATCCTTCAACGACGTCAGAGAGGTGACGGGTCCCGACAACCACACATCGATACAGACTGTGAGGTCCTTAAACTCATGGACTTAAGCGTCCTTAAACCAACCATAGGGACTGTGGGGTCCTTAAAATCACGCGCTTATTCGTCCTTAAACTAATGGACTAATGCGTCCTTAAACACATCCATATGGACTGTGGGGTCCTTCAACTCATGGACTTATGCGTCCTTAAACCAAGATACGGACTGTGGGGTCCTTAAACCCATGGACTAATGCGTCCTTAAACTAATATCCGTCCCCAAAACGGGAACGATGGACCACCATGTCCCTAAACTGGCAATGGACCACTATGTCCTTAAACTGGAACAATAGAGCCATCAAATGCTCTTTTGTCGGATCTAAACGATCCCGTTTAAGTTGATCTTAGCCTCAAATATGGCTAACGTATCCTTAAACATTCAAACAGACTTTAGTCCCAAATTGGACTATAAGACCCCCAATCAACTTTGGTTCAAGGGTACATCTCTGAACTTCTCTGACACTTGTCGTTGTAATCTTTCAACGTCGTCAGAGAGGTGACGGGTCCCGATGGCCATATATTAAATGGACCACTACGTCCCTAAACTGGAACAATAGAGCCCCTAAATGCTCTTTCCGTTAAGTTGATCTTAGTCTCAAATCAGACTAACGTATCCTTAACGAACGTTTAAGTTGATCTTAGCCTCAATATGGCTAACGTATCTTTAAACTAAAACACCAAATCCAAATCTAAGTAAATACAGATTTGGACTAATCCACGTCCTACGGGCGACGACGTAACTTAGTCTCCGTATACAATCCACGGGCATCCACAAACAAAACTACACACACGACACGAAGTGAAATTCTGGAGAAGGAGAAAGTTGTTACCACGAAGCGGTAGCGTAATTAACTGCAGGGGCTTACGCCTGTAGGGAAGAGCGTCCCCACAATCAAAAACCCCTCAAGCGAGGGGGAATCTGACAAAGTCTGCTACATCGGCCGCATCCGTCTAAACCTCTGATACACGGTGCCATAAATCAACTTGGCATCTTCGGAGAGGTAGACGAATAAAACCAAATAGCATCTGCCCCGAATCTCAGGCAAGACGTTCATGTCTTGGCTCCTATTCGGAGGGGAACAGATTCTGGCACACCCGGTGGGACCTTTTCCTCTTTCCACTCCACACTTCGTGTGTCGTTTTCGTGAACGAATCGCGGTTTGTTAATGGTTGCCTTTGGATTTCAAGTTACTAAGATTTGGTCTTTTGCCTGGCCCAGAAATCAAGCATCAATGGCATCCAACTGCTCGAGCTGCTCCAAATGCAAATGCAACCGACGCTCCGCCTCACCTAGAGGTATAGCCTATGGGCCTCAAGCGGCCTCCATCCTTGCCATGCCGGTGGAACAAGTGACTCAGGCTACCACCGGTCTATTTTTTGGGACCATGCTCCCGCCAGCAAGCTTCACCATTCCAGTGCCCGCACCGGAAGCGCAAAAGAAGTCGGTCTTCGATCGGCTCACTACTACAACGACCCCTTTCAACGGGTCATCCAATATCAACCCCGCAGCCTCTGTCTTTACCAGGATGAACCAGAACTCCGATAGGCCCGCTAAGAAGCCCATGAACCCTGAAGTGGCCGTCCCGAGGAAGATAGCCACCTCTGCTCCTGAAATCGTCAAGGCGGCTTCTCCTGTTAAAGAGTCGGTCTTTTCAAGGCTGACTATTCCGGCTCCTGCTCCTACTCGAGAGTCTGTCTTTGACAGATTGAACATCGCCACTCAAAAGACAACATCAGTCTTTAAGAGGCTGGAACCAACAGCGCCTCATTCGGACAGGGGGCAAGACGAAGCTATCCCTTTCGTCGATCCAGCCCCGACAGCTCGACATGCTCGACGTCGCTACTGGCGCCGAGTAAGGAAGGCCGGGGGCAACTCCCCCTCAAGGCTACCTCCACCGGCTCCAGTGGTGGAAGTTAATGCTGCTGTTCCAACTGGGAACAACTTTGAACCGCTAAGGAGGGTACGCAAGAACTCTCCGACTGCCACGCTAAAAAGATCTCCTCCACTTGCGGATAGGGTTACAGAAACAAAGATGGAGCAGCCCCCTCAACGGCTGTCCTCCAAAATTTACAAGGTCTGGTGGAAGGTTCAAGACTCAGTAATCAGATCTCGCCGGTAGAAGAGGGTGAAGCTTCAGGAAGAAAAGAATCGTCCTGTTGAACAGCAAAGGACGACAACTACTTGGGTGCCCGCGGCAACGGCCTCCTCAACTTCAATGGCCCACAAGAGAAGAAGGCCGGAGAAGGTCCCCACGCCTGCGGCAAATGCCAAAGGCGGTGAGCCCAAACGCCCTAAGTCCGGGGGCATTGTAGTCCATACTGTCTACATGGCGTCCGGTAAAGAGGACGGCCGTACATCTACAGGTCATAGACCGCTTACACGGTCAGTGACTAAAGCTCAGGAGCAGCAGCAGAAGCTCCAAGAAATGATGAACGCGATGGCCACACTCACTGGGCCAAAAGAAAGCCCCGAAGCGTCCTCGGATCAACGCCAGGAGCAAGAAACTGACGCTGAATTCCTTCGCAGGATACTGGAAAAGAAGGATAAAGAGGCCGCGGAACAAGAAACCAATATAAAACGGTTGGCCCTTCTGTTCCAGGACATGGTGGGCATGATGATCCAACAAGATCCTCCTACTGAAGATCCTCCGATCGTCCTTGAAGATGACCGAGGAGAAACGTCACATCCTCCACCGGCTCTGTCAACAGCCAAGGAGGAAACAATCTCCAAAGATGACTTGGATGAATATATAGCTCAACGGATACGGGTTCATCAGGCGACTGAGGCAGCCGGTCAGGTCGTAAAAACGGGACGACCATATCCGAGCTGGTACGATCAGATAAAGTACCCGCCAGGCTATACAATACCGAAGTTCCATGTGTATAAGGGGACTGGCAATCCCCATCAACATGTTGCCCAGTTCATGGCTCTTTATGGCAATACCGGCGGTGATGATAAATTGTTGCTTCGCCAGTTCGTCGGTAGCTTATCGGAGACAGCATTCAAGTGGTACTCCGAGCTCCCAAATGACTCTGTCAAAACATTTGCGGAGATGGAGCTGCTGTTTACGCAACGATTCGCAAGCGCCAGCGAACGCACATCGATAACAGCATTGATTAATGCCAGGGTGAAACCGGGTGAGGCGTGGGTCCAATATGCGATACGGTGGAGGAACCTATGGTCGAAATGTGAACGCATAGAAGAGGCTCCGGCAGTAGGCATGTTTGTGGGAACCCTCGATCCGCAGGCGACCATATCCCAATTCATGATGTTCTTCAAGCCGACTACATTCCAGGCCTTGATCGACAAACTAGCTCAAATGGACCAGATGGGCCATAGACCGTCCCCTCCAAAGCCGGACTCTCGAAATGAGAAGGGGAAGGGAAAGGCGATCGTTGTCGCCAATGCTCAACAACAGCCGAGCAACTTGAAACCGGCTGTCCGTCAAAATAATATGCGTCCGCGCGTACCCCTTGAGGAAAGGCTAGGATGTCCTTACTCGTTTCCTCGAGATAAAACGAGAAGACTGTTCGAGCTGGCATTGCGCAACCGACTCATAAATCTGCCGGATCCAAGACATCCGTCGCAGCCAAACGACGTCAATAATCCCAATTACTGTCCCTATCACCGAGTACTGGGTCATCCGATCGAGGATTGCTACGTCTTCAAAAATTGGATTGAGGACCAGTACCAACGGGGCAAGTTCGCGTTGTCCGACAGATGGAAGGTGAATCCGCCGCAGCCTCACACCCCTAAAAGGGTAAATACGCCGGGGGCAACGTGCTCTCTCGTTGAAGAAGCTCTATGGGAGGTTATGCTATCAGCCAAAACAAAGAGAATGCTGAACGATCTTCAAACATGCCCAGCGATCAGATGGGAGAACCCGTTGGAATCTCAGATCATTGAAGGGATGTTGAAGCCGCGCCCAACTCTAAGGATCGATGGTGGTGGCCCAAGCACTCACAACCAGCCGTCAAAATCTTCAAAGAAGAAGAAGAAGAAATCCAAGAAGCCCGTGAAGCCGGGCGACAAGCGCACGGACTTACAGAAACAAATTGACACACTGGAGGAGTACAACCAGAAAGCACGGACTCCCATCACACTTCAAGAGTTCCTAAACCACGTCTTTCAAGAGGAAGATGAGGGAGAGAGCTCGTCGGATGAATCCGAAGAATACGTGGTGAGCTGTGGTATGATTTCCCATTCGTTTACTGACGATGAGGAAACTCCTTGCACTGAAAAGCTGGGGGCAGACCCTAAACCGGAAATTCTGGGGCCATCGGATGAAACAATTGACGCATTCCTCAACGAAGCTCTATTGAAAAGTAAAGCCGATCGGGAACGCGAGACGGCCATATTTGAAAGGGCCAAGCGCCAGTGACTTGACGAAAAAGTTGAGACACTCCCGCTGGAGCAAACTACATTCACCGCAGATAAAACCAAATTCAAAACGAGGAAGAGGTTTGCTAAAGCCATATCAATGGGTATGAAGCTACCACCCTCTGAAGGAAACATTGCTGGCGAAGCGGAAACGCACCCTTCCTACTGCTTGTATCATCGGAAGATTTCGCACCCTACCGAAGAGTGCAAAGCTTTCAATAAATGGTGGCAGAGATATGTTGCTCACCGACAACATTTTAAGCGGGAAAAGCGCAAAACTCGTCGGGAGCAGAATGGTACGACCGAGAGGCTTAATAGAACTACCGGCGATTGTCGCATGGTTAACGCCGGGGGATCGCAAGTTCTCACGTTCGGGAGCGATTCTGACGAGGAAATGGCTCTTAGCCCCCTCTTTAAAGAGTCCACCTCGGGAAAAGAAGAAGAGCCGAAGGTCTGCGAAAATATCCGGCTGCGTAATCGTACGCTACCTGAAAAGAATCTCGGACCCTCGAATAAAAAAAATAAAGGGAAAGAAAAGGTTTCTGAGGATATTGCCCTAGATGACCAAGTCATGGAAGAGCTAGCCGCCAAGGACCCGCCGAAGAAAAATAAGGTGGATTACAATGTTCTAGCGCATCTGAGGAAGCTACCCTCGCAGCTCAGCATTCTTGACGCCCTTTTACTATCAAAAGAGGCAAGGGATTCATTAATCAAGGCACTACAGGAGCCGGAACAGTTCCAAGCTTTTCTCGCCAAAGAAAAGATGAAGGATGAATTGGAAGAAGTGCACACGGCCGATGTCACTTTCGGTGATGAAGACCTTCTCCTAGGGACGTGCGAACACAATCGCCCCCTCTATGTCTCAGGGTATTGCCATGATATAAAGATAGGCAAAATCTTGGTTGACAATGGGTCTTCCGTTAATCTCCTCAACGTGCGGGTGTTAAAGGAAATCTACATGAGCGTCCAGCATCTTGCTCGGGATAAGATCACCATCTCTGGTTTTGACTCTCAATCATCCCAGACTCTTGGGTCTGTGATACTGACGTTACGCTTTGGGCTACTCGTCACGGACATTAAATTCCACGTCATAGACGCCAAGACATGCTACAATGCTCTGCTCGGCCGACCATGGTTACACGAGTACAACATCATCCCTTCTACACAGCATCAGTGTATGAAATATTTTAAGGATGGTCTCGAGTATACCGTGACAGGGGAACTGAATCCGTTCTCCGTGAACGAAGTCCGTAAATATGAAGATGCCAAAAACTTCTTACCGGATTTCGAAGACACGGAGAGGTGTCACAAGCCGGAGAACAAAGCTAACGCCACCATCCCTATCTTCGGGAGTGATACCGAGGAAGAAGAGGAGATAGTTTATTCGGGTCTGCCCCAATACAACAAGCCAAGACCATCCGCTCCTACGTTGATCTTTGGTAGTGACTCGGAAGATGAGGTCCATGCTATATTCTCTGCTCGGCCTTCAATACAAACATCCGCTGACGAAGAGCAAAGTTTGCAAGTAGCCCTGGTTCCACTTAAACACCATAAAGAACTGGATGCGCTCCATACCTACAGTGTAGAGGAGCTACAGACGTTCTATGTCCCTCCCAGGCGAGAAGGCGAAAAGACAATTCTATTCTACCGCTCTGAAGAAACCAAAGTGGAGAAAGAAATCTGGCACGGTGTGGATCCTACGCTTGATAGGCTTCAGCCCATCCGTCTACCCAGATATTATACAGAAGCCTTGAAGAGGCTGCTGAGGCACCAGGGGATATCTTTCAAACAGACCGCTCGAAAAGCCAAATTCTATGACAGGGTCTGGAACGTCCCCAGAACTTAGCATAAGTTGCCTAGTGGGAGGATGGAAACAATCGGGCTTGGATACATTCGGTCCAAGAAACGAGAGCTACTCCGTGACTGTTACATCGTACATGACTTCAATGAAGAAGCGGATGCTCAATGGGAGGACGCTAATCTTGAACCTGTAAAAGTTCCTGATGCAAAAGTGCTCAGTCCGTCGTTCGAGGAACAAATGAACAGGCTTATAAGGGAAGCTGGTCAAAAAGTCCGAGACGACCACAACCGCGAAATGGCCATCTACGAGAAAGCCAAAACGCAACGCCTCCTCCAACAGGCCGTGAATGATGAAAATGCCGCTCCCTGTCAACCTGTTATAAAAAAGGCTCGACGTAGAGGCAGAAAGAAGTCGAAAAGCGAAAAAGGCGCTAGACAGCAACAAAGCGGGACTAAGAATCCACGCAAGCGGGAATCGAGCGGTCCAGATTTGTCCCTTGTAAAGAAGATGAGTCGAGCATACTCTTTTCCTCGGGACAAAACGAAGAAGATACTTGACCGAGCTATAAAATACCAGATGCTTACACTGCCGGAGTCCAAGCACCCCGAACAAGCAGGCGAAGTCTCTTACCCAAACTATTGCTCTTATCACCGAGTAATAGGGCATCCTCTCGAAGACTGCTTCACCTTCAAGAACTGGGTTGAAGATCAGTATCAACTCGGCAAGTTCGCTCTGTCTGACTGATGGAAGGTAACGCCTCCACAGAAGCACGAACCCAAAGCTACGAAAGCAGAACCAGATTCACGTCGGTCTTCGAAGCGAGCTCGTACTTTTCATATGATAACAATATCAAAAGAAGAGCCCGAGAATATGGATGACCTTCCCTGGTGCTTCGAAAATAGCAACGACGAGGTGATCTCAGAATTCCCGCCAGCGCCGAAAGAGCTGGAGGATGGAATACATACTACTGCAGATAACCTCAAGAAAATTGAGTTGGGGACGGCGAACGACCCGCGACCGACATTCGTCAGCGAGCTGTTATCTGAAGAAAGGGTGGCTGCGTTAAAAGACGTGCTTATGCAGCATAGAGATTGCTTCGCATGGAACTATTCTGAAATGCCAGGACTAGATCCGGAAATTGCTGTCCACAAATTGGCGATATCCCCGGACGTCAAGCCAGTCAAACAGGCGCCGAGAAGAATGCGGATCGAGCTTGAGATGAGCATCAACGCTGAGGTCAAGAAGTTAATCGACTCTTGCTTCATCCAAGAGGTTCAGTATCCTGACTGGATCGCCAACATCATCCCGGTGATGAAGAAAAATGGGATAGTGCGCATATGCGTGGACTTCCGGGATCTCAATAAAGCCTGCCCAAAGGATGATTTCCCAGTGCCAGTCACCGAGCTGATGATAGACAACACGTCCACTCACGAGGTTTCCTCCTTCATGGACGGCTCATCAGGATACAATTAGATAAAGATGCATCCCGAAGACCAGAAGCACACCGCTTTCCGGACCCCTCTGGGGATATTCTGTTACAAGGTGATGCCCTTCGGTCTAAAGAACGCCGGTGCCATCTATCAGAGGGCCATGACGAAGATCTTTGATGACCTTATACATAAAATTGTCGAATGTTATATCGACGGCCTCATGGTTAAAAGCAAATCATATGAGGAACATCTCGAGCATCTGAAGATCGTATTTCAACGCCTTCGATAATACAACTTGAAGATGAACCCTCTCAACTGCGCATTCGGAGTTTCCTCGGGCAAATTCCTAGGATTCATCGTTCGACACCGAGGTATCGAGATAGATCCGTTAAAGATCAGGGCGATCATGGAAATGCCTCCGCCGAGAACTCTCAAACAACTACGGTCACTCCAAGGGAAGCTCGCGTACATACGGCGATTTATAGACAATCTTTCAGGCAAGTGCCATCCTTACAGCAACCTGATGAAGAAAGGAACCCCGTTCGTCAGGGATCAAAAATGCCAAAGCGCGCTAGAAGAAATCAAGCAGTACTTGCAAAACCCGCCAGTGCTGGCTGCTCCGGTCAAGGGAAAGCCCCTCATTCTCTATACGACCGCCCTTGAAGGTTCCTTAGGCGCATTATGGGCGCAAGAGAACGACTAAGAGAAAGAAAGAGCACTCTACTATTTAAGTCGAGTTCTGCTGGGGGCAGAAAGCAACTATTCCCCCATTGAAAAACACTGCCTGGCGTTGATCTTTGCGATAACAAATCTCAGGCACTATGCGTTGGCGCATGAAGTCCGTCTCATTTCGAAGGTGGACCCCCTTAAATATTTAATGTCGAAGGCCATATTAACAGGGAGACTCGCTAAATGGGCCCTGCTCTTGATGGAGTTCTCGATAACATATCAGCCTCTTAAGGCAGTGAAAGGCCAGGCCATCGCCGACTTCCTCGCTGAGCATCCGATACCTGCTGATTCTCCTCTGAATTGCGAGTTGCCAGACGAACATGCGTTTGATGCAATCGACGGTAGTGATACTCGATGGGAACTCTATTTTGATGGAGCGTCTTCCATGAAGAAGCACAAACAAAGTACACCCATAATCAAATCGGGGGTAGGCCTCATCTTCGTAACTCCAAAAGGAGGGATAATGCGCTTTTCTTTCTCCTTAACAGAGCCGAGGACGAACAATGAAGCCGGATATGAAGCTTTAATAGCAGGCCTTGAGATTGCCATCGACATGGGAATTGAAAACCTCCTCATATACGGAGATTCTCAACTGGTTATTAGTCAAGTAAACGGCGACTACCAAACGTGCAAACCAGAGTTGGTGAAGTACGGCGAAAAGGTGCAACAACTATTGACCCAAATTCCTTCCTACACTTTGGAAAACATACCGCGTGCGGAAAACAGCAAAGCGGACGCATTAGCCAAGCTCGCTAAAGAACTGGCTGACGAGAACCTCGATGACGTTAGAATCGTGGTACAAAGCCGTCGGGTGCTTGCCCCAGCAGAAATATCTCCGGAATCATCCAAAGAAAAGGGAGCGACTGAGCAGACGACCCTGCAAATAAAAGACCGGGAAAAGGCTGAGGATTGGAGAGAAGTCTTTATAGACTACTTCAAATACTGTCGAACGCCCGAAGATGCATCCTCAAGACATCAGCTTATGAAACGAGCTCTGTCTTTCGCCTTCGTCAATGATACTCTGTACAAGAGATCGTTTGATTCTCTGTGGTTGAGATGCCTAGGACCTGACGAAGCGAAAAGAGTCATTCAGGAAGTTCATGACGGACTCTGTGGTTCTCACCAAGCAGGCCCAAAGATGAAGTTGAAGATTAAACGAATGGGCTACTACTGGCCCACGATGATTCAGGACTGCCTCGAATATGCGAAGCAATGCCACTCATGCCAAATCCATGAGGACTTCATCCACCAGCATCCAAATCCGCTACATCCAACGGTGGCTAGCTGGCCGTTCGAAATGTGGGGAACTGACATCGTCGGCCCCATCGAACCAGCATCGTCCAGGGGACATCGATTCATCCTGGCGACGACTGATTACTTCTCCAAATGGGCAGAAGCAGTACCGCTGAGGGAAGTGAAGACAGGGAATATCCTCCATTTCTTCAAGACACACGTCATATATCGATTTGGAACTCCGCGACGGATCATCTCCGATAACGGGCCAACCTACAGGAGCCACAAGATCAGCCGCTTCGCACAGCAACACAACATAGACTGGAGATATTCCTCAGTTTATAATCCGCGAGCTAACGGTCTAGCTGAAGCTTTCAGCAAGACCTTGACGAAGATCGTGAAGAAGACGGTGTCCCGAAATAAGAAGGACTGGCATGAGAGACTGCAAGAAGCTCTCTGGGCGTATCGAACTACGTTCAAAACGGCCACGAACACAACGTCGTACGCGTTGGTATTCGGTACAGAAGCAGTACTCCCCCTCGAGATAGAGCTACCTTCTCTGCGAGTGGCAGTCCACTACGAGCTGACGGACAAAGAAAATGCTTACCTTCGGCTTGAGGAGCTTGATGCCCTTGATGAAAAACGGCTCATAGCGCAACAAAATCTGGAGGCTTATAAAGCAAAGATGACGCGCTCATATGAAAGATTGACCCGGCCGAGGACATTCCAACAAGGCGAACTTGTGCTAGTGGTCAAAAGACCTATGATCCCCAATCGCGCCAAGCGGGGAAAATTCGAGCTGAACTATGAAGGCCCGTACATCATAGACAAGGTCTACCAAGGTGGAGCCTATCTACTCATGGATACGCACGGTGAAAGGCCTTTTAGGCCAATAAACGACCGCTTCCTGAAGAAATACTGTGCTTAATGAGTCACAGCCTAGGTCAATGATAGATGACGACGACTATGTCCGCTCGCTATCTTCCTAAGCCCAGACTCTATAAGTAGTAGCCGGCCTTCTTTACCATGGACCGAAATGTCCTTAAACTAATGACAGACCGAAACGTCCTTAAACTAATGACGGACCGAAACGTCCTTAAACTAATGACGGACCACTACGTCCTAAAACTAGCTGTTGACCGAGATGTCGATAAACTACGGTGGATTGAAACATCACAAAGCCGATAAAAAAAATAAATAAAAAAATATATATATAAATAAAAAAAACGGTATGTCCATAAGCAAAACGGGCACGGATGAAAACCCGAAAGGGCTCCGTGAGTAAAAACAGCAGGGCTACCGGCGAGTGTTCGTGAAAACCCGAAAGGGCACGACCTCGTTAGAAAAAAAAATAAAAAGAATATAAAAAAAAGGTATGTCCATAAGCAAAATGGACACGGATGAAAACCCGAAAGGGCTCCGTGAGTAAAAAAAGTAGGACTACCGGCGAGTGTTTGTGAAAACTTGAAAGGGCGCAACCTCGTTGAAGGACACTTACAGGGTCCTCTCGACCTTGTAAGGAGAAACCACCCGTGTGAGATCCTTACGACTCACAAGGGAGCAACACACTTAGGGATCCCCACGATTCTTAAGGAGAAAATACACTTGCGAGATCCTCACGACTCGTAAGGAGAACTCTCTTATGGGACCCTCACGACTCATAAGATTTGAAAGTCTTAAGTTACAGAGATCTAAACCTGTGCTTAAGCAACCCCCACAACCTTCGATATTGCCCTACAGGTGGCTCAATACTGGCCCTTGTATACAATCCACGGGCGCGAATAAACATTTCCCTAGCAAAGTCCCACCCGTGACTAGGGGTATGTTCGCATGATGAACAACCCTTGTAAGTCCTCTCGACTTACAAGGAGAAAACCCTCTTGTAGGATCCTTACGACTTACAAAGGAACATGCACTTAGGAATCCTCACGATTCCTAAGGAGAAAATACACCTACAAGATCCTCACGACTTGTAGAGAGAAATACCTTTGTGAGACCCTTACGGCTCATGAAGTCAAAAGCCTTGGTCGACAGGACCCTAACCCTGTTCGCTAAGCTACCTTTGTTCGACATCGACAGAGGAAAATGATGATTCGCTCCTGGCAACATCCCAGTTGTAGTGGTGCTGATGCCGAAATCGGTGTCTAATTCCAGGCTTACGGCGAAAATCCAGCAAGCCGCACATGCATACGAAATAGCCGAAATGATGGGGCAACTTGCAATAAAAAGCAGCAAGTAAAAACGCATGCATACAAAATAGCCGAAATGATTGGGCAACTCGCAATAAAAAGCAGCGAGTAAAAATAAAATAAATAGCCGAAATGATTGGGCAATCGCGACCTTCGCGATATAAAAGCTGAAATGATAGAGCATCGCGGAGATAAAACAATAATATAAAAAAAATGATGATGAAACTTTTGCCCTACAGGTGAGATCACGTCGATCCCTGTATACAATCCAAGGGCACAAACAAAGAGGGAACCATACCTTCCCAACAGGCTCCACCAGAAAGCGAAGCCAAATCTCGACGGTTCACCAACAACCTAGAGACAACCATGACATTTGTCTCGATACAGCAGACGCAGTGCCAGCAAATAAAGCGAAGATCAAATTCCTAGATTCACGGTTTTGACGGTAACTCATATAAAACCTGAGAGACCACCAGAGATCATTTTAACCCCCAGGGAAATCAGCGTCCTTGGCAACTTCCTCAAGTCAAGGAAACCAGTGTCCTTGACGAGAGCACCTCGATTCGCGTCAACCCGCAGAGAAACTAGCGTCTTTGCAGGAATACCTCGACTCGTCTCAACCCCAGGGAAATCAGTGTCCTTGGCAGCATCCTCGATTCAGGGAAACCAGTGTCCTTGACAAGACCACCTCGATTCGCGTTGGCCCGCAGAGAAACTAGCGTCTTTGCAGGAATACCCCGATTCGTTTCAACCCCGAAGAAACCAGTGTCCTCGGCAAAATCCTCGATTCAGGGAAACCGGTGTCCTTGACGAGACCACCTCGATTCGCGTCGGCCCGCAGAGAAACTAGCGTCTTTGCAGGAATACCCCGATTCGTTTCAACCCCGAGGAAACCAGTGTCCTCGGCAAAACCCTCGATTCAGGGAAACCAGTGTCCTTGACGAGACCACCTCGATTCGTGTCGGCCCGCAGAGAAACTAGCGTCTTTGCAGGAATACCCCGATTTGTTTCAACCCCGAGGAAACCAGTGTCCTCGGCAAAATACTTCGACTCAGGGAAACCAGTGTCCTTGACGAGAACATCTTGATTCGCGTCGACCCGCAGAGAAACTAGCGTCTTTGCAGGAACACCTCGATTCGTTTCAACCCCAGGGAAATCAGTGTCCCTGGTAAATACCTCAATTCAGGGAAACTAGCGTCCTTGATGAGAGCTTCTTGATTCGCGTCGGCCCGCAGAGAAACCAGTATCTTTGCAGGAATACTCTGATTCGTTTCAACCTCGAGGAAACCAGTGTCCTAGGCAAAATACTTCGACTTAGGGAAACCAGTGTCTTTGACGAGAACTTCTTGATCCGCGTCGACCCGCAGAGAAATCAGCGTCTTTGCAGGAATACTTCGATTCGTTTCAACTCCAGGGAAATCAGTGTCCATGGCAACCTCCTCAACTCAGGGAAACCAGCGTCCTTAATGAGAGCTTCTTGATTCGCGTCGACCGACAGAGAAACCCGTGTCTTTGCAGGAGTACTTCGATTCGTTTCAACCTCGAGGAAACCAGTGTCCTCGGCAAAATACTTCAACTCAGGGAAATTAGTGTCCTTGACGAGAGCTGCTCGATTCGTCTCGATTCGTGAGGAAATTAGTGTCTTCGCGAGGACTTCCCGATTCGTCTCGACTTGCAAGATAAAGCCTTAGGCAGCAGGGATTAAAAAACTTGTTTCCTAAGCACTGGCACCCTGCAAGTCGGTCTAAAACGGTCTCTTGCATACTATTCACGGGTTCCACTCTCCAAAGTCGATCTCGACAAAGAGGGAAACAACCGCTTTCGGGTTCTCTCAACTCGTAAGAGGGAAAATTCTCTTATAAGATCCTTACGATTTATAAGAGAAAACGCACTTAGGAATCCTCACGATTCCTAAGGAGAAAATCCACCTACGAGATCCTCTCGATCCGTAGGGAGAAAAGTCTTTGTGAGACCCTCACGGCTCATAAAGTTGAAAAGTCTTAGGCATCAGATTTGAACCTGCGGCCTAAGCCATCGCTAAATCTTGAAGAAACCAAGACAGAATGCTTGCTCTATCAGCTGCCAACCATGGTTACTGAGATAACATGCTGATAATAGCAGAAAGAAGAAAGCGACAGAAAGAACATCCGATTTGCGTTTAATCAAACATTCGAGATACTCATTCATGCATGTGCAAAAGACTCAAAACGAGAAATAGGATAAGCTGAAATAAAAAAAAATTCCATTCATATTGCCAAGGGTTCTTACAATCATAAAGAAATAAACAAAGACATTATTCAAATGATTACAACGGTATAACCTCAGATCCAGGACAGGGATTAAGGAATTCAAAAGTAAGGCCATCTAGAGTTCTTCTGGCCTTTCTGATTATTCTCGTGCGCAGCCTCTCGTGCTCACGTGTGTCAAGAACTTCGGCAAGGCCCCCTATCCTTCGATAAGCAGCGATTATCGTCGTCTGCTGAAAAACTTGATGCAGAATGTTGATGAGGCTATCCCGCCATTTCTTCGAGATCAGCCCCGACAGATACACTGAATGCACCTTGTCTTCGGTATCATCCAGCACATTAAGCGGCATGGCCTTGTGGAACCCAGGGAGTGCTCTCCAAATTGCTCCTAGCACGACTTTCAAGAGAGC
Source organism: Agapanthus africanus (assembly GCA_030015575.1). Classification (NCBI taxonomy): domain Eukaryota; kingdom Viridiplantae; phylum Streptophyta; class Magnoliopsida; order Asparagales; family Amaryllidaceae; genus Agapanthus; species Agapanthus africanus. The sequence continues at coordinate 503,470,453 of CM057343.1, read as the reverse complement.
AGAACGGCGAGGGAGCAGCCAACCAACGCGTGCGTTCAAGCGACCCATAACCTCCGCACACTGGGCATTTGTAAACTCTTGGTTTCGTTGACGGCCCTGTACGCGGATATCCTCGTAGGTGATGAATTCGTGCAGACTGTATAGATGCACCGCCATAATGCCTGAAGGAAACATCAATGGAAGATTAGCAATAAAAAGTGACAGGAAGTTAAAATCCTCGAGAGCAATGCTCTACAGACAGGAGTGACATCTGTCAAAATCAGTTATGAGGAGAATTTAAAGAAATTCCCCGAGAACTCTGAGAGCCTTACTATTAAAAGATGATATAATCCATTAAAAGACAAAACTCCATTTTTAATCTTCATTATCTATATTCGAACTCTTAAGAGTTCATCATTTTTTTTAGATAAAAAAGATCTATGTTTTGCCAAAGAGCAAAGCTCTGTTCATGGGTTAAGAAACACTGAAACAGATTTTTGAGAGCAAGGCTCTATTAGTGAAACCCCAAAGGGGTTTTCTTTAGATCAAAAGATCTATGAGAGCAAGGCTCTATTAATTAAAATTAATTTAATTCAAGATTAATTTTTACCTAAAAAGTTTTTTTTCTAAAGAAAATCTAACACTTGGAGTTCTTGAAGGCAAGAACAAGGCTCTGAAGTTTTGAAAGTAAAAATCTTAAAGATAGTAATTATCTGTTGAGGACCAAAGGTCCTATTTATAGGCATCAAATGCCCTTTCAACTCCCAAAAGTTGCCGCAACGGTTGGAATTCTGTCACCGTTGCGCTCACGTTTGGGGCCACGTAAGCGCAACGGTGGGGGGCATTTGTTTACCCCAATTAGAGCAAAGCAATATTCAAATTCCAAGGCGGGAAACGAAGCAACGCTTCTGATTCCCCCTAATCAGAGCAAAGCTCTATTTTGAAAATTTAAATTGTAATAAATGAAGCAACGCTTCAGATCCCCTACGCTGCGCGCAGAACGCCACGTGTCAAAAGGTGATACGCCAACGCAGCGCCCAAGGCAGCACACCCAATCAGAGCAAGGCTCTATTTAAAACAAAATTAAAAGAAGCAATGCTTCAGTTGCGCTGCGCTCTGCGCTGCGCGACACGTGTCAGCGCAGTTGCGCTGTGCTCTACGCTGCGCGACACGTGTCAGCGCATGTGCGTTTGCGCCAAACAGAATTAAAATTCCAGTAAGATCTTTCTGTTCTTGTTAAAACAAGAAAATTGTCTTCTGTAAAGCAGAAGCCCTTGGATCAAAGATCCAACGGTGGGGAAAAATCCCCAAATCACTCAGAGAGTGATCTCTTTAACTAATTTAACAAATTAATTGGCACTATATAAAGTCCCCTAGACCCTAAGTCTAAAGAGAGACAGAAAAATACAGAAACACAGAAAAACAGAGAGAGAATTCAGAGAACTCTTAAAAAGAAAAGTTTGAAGAACTCAGAAAGAAAAAGAAAGGTAAACTTTTTTAAAAAAGAAGTATTTCTTCTGAAAAGATTATTGATCTAAGAACAAGATCAAAGATCTTCAATAAAAAATAATAATAACAAAGGCATTGCCTTTTTTATGAACCATTGGTTCTGGAATCTTAAAAGATTCTTTTCTTGAATCCAAAATTGGATCAATATATTAAAACAGTGCCTTGCACTTGTAAATCTGCACTGTTGCGCTCCTGGGTTGGCGCAAGCCACCAGAGAGCGCCACGTGTCAGCTCCAGAATCACTTGCGCTATGCGCTTTTAAAATAGAGTATTGCTCTCTGAAATTGGCGCAACTCACCAGAGCGCGCCACGTGTCAGCAGCGCAACAGCGCAGCGCACTGCGCTTGCGCTCACCAGAGCGTGACACGTGTCACCTCTACATGCGCTTGCGCTCATCAATTGGAGCAAAGCGCGTGACAGGCCACATGGCCACTGTCAGATGATTAATGCACTGCATTATTTCCAGAAGGGCTGAGCCCAATTTAAAAAAGGCCTAACATGCCTAATAAAATGCCATGCATTATTTTAAAAAAGGGCAGAGCCCAAACAAAGGTCTGTCAGACCAAAACAGATGCTCTGCATCATAAAAATAAAGGGACAGAGCCCAAATCAAATAGGCCTTACAGGCCAAAATAAAATGCAGTGTATTATTAAACAGGGGCAAAGCACTAGCGTAGGCCTAATAGGCCGAAGATAAATAAAAATGATGAACATCTTCAACTGGATTTAGCCCAATCATGGCCGTAAGTCCTCAAATTAAATTGAATGAGCACGACTGCTCTCTTAAATCAATTTACATCCGGTTCAAGGGTACATCTCCGAACTCCTCTGATACCTATCGTTGTAATCCTTCAACGACGTCAGAGAGGTGATGGGTCCCGACAACCACACATCGATACGGACTGTGAGGTCCTTAAACTCATGGACTTAAGAGTCCTTAAACCAACCATACGGACTGCGGGGTCCTTAAACTCACAGACTTATGCGTCCTTAAACTAATGGACTAATACGTCCTTAAACACATCCATATGGATTGTGGGGTCCTTAAACTCATGGACTTATACGTCCTTAAACCAAGATACGGACTGTAGGGTCCTTAAACCCATGGACTAATGCGTCCTTAAACTAATATCCGTCCCCAAAACGGGAACGATGGACCACCATGTCCCTAAACTGGCAATGGACCACTATGTCCTTAAACTGGAACAATAGAGCCCTCAGATGCTCTTTTGTCGAATCTAAACGATCCCGTTTAAGTTGATCTTAGCCTCAAATATGGCTAATGTATCCTTAAACATTCAAACAGACTTTAGTCCCAAATTGGACTATAAGACCCCCAATCAACTTTGGTTCAAGGGTACATCTCTGAACTCCTCTGACACCTGTCGTTGTAATCCTTCAACGTCGTCAGAGAGGTGACGGGTCCCGATGGCCATATATTAAATGGACCACTACGTCCTTAAACTGGAACAATAGAGCCCCTAAATGCTCTTTCCGTTAAGTTGATCTTAGTCTCAAATCAGACTAACGTATTCTTAACGAACGTTTAAGTTGATCTTAGCCTCAATATGGCTAACGTATTCTTAAACTAAAACACCAAACCCAAATCTAAGTAAATACGGATTTGGACTAATCCATGTCCTACGGACGACGGCATAACTTATTCTCCGTATACAATTCACGGACATCCACAAACAAAACAAACACACACGACACGAAGTGAAATTCTGGAGAAGGAGAAAGTTGTTACCGCGAAGCGGTAGCGTAATTAACTGCAGGGGCTTGCGCCTGCAGGGAAGAGCGTCCCCATAATCAAAAACCCCTCAAGCGAGGGGGAATCTGACGAAGTCTGCTATATCGGCCGCATCCGTCTAAACCTCCGATACACGGTGCCATAAATCAACTTGGTATTTTCGGAGAGGTAGACGGATAAAACCAAATAGTATCTGCCCCGAATCTCAAGCAAGACGTTCAGTCTCGGCCGTCTTTCGAAGGGGAACAGTCCCGAGGTGGGGGAGCGGCGACCTGGGGAGCTTGCCCGGCCGTTTGGACACAGACGAGTGCATCCACGACGGGCGCAAGTCGATCTATCCGAACGGATAGGGCGTGATGGTGTTCGGGGGAGGAGGGGACTCTCCCTCGTCTCCGCTGCGGGGAGGCCGACGGCTGGTGCTTGGTTCGTCGCGGTGACCGCTCACCATGAAATTGAGATCGGAAGATGAACTTTAGTTGAGTGGAACTAGCGTTTCCCACAGACGGCGCCAACTGATGGATCTTTGGATCTCCTTCAGATGTTATCTTCCATTGATCTGCTGCGAGCGCTGATGGATGGCTGAGATTGGATTTGTAGGGTTGACTCATGAAGCGTGTGGATCTCAATAGGTTTTATGTGGTTGAGGCCGAGTTACCTGCAATGAAGTCCTGGGGTGGTTGTGCCACCGAGGACCCTCCGACGATTAAGTTGGGCGGGGTATTTTGGCAGAGTAACGGCCTATTGGAATAAAATTGGCTTACTTGATTCGTCTGAGAGAGGGGTTTATATAGTGGCAGCTATGGACAGGCGGGCGCGAGATTCACGCCGGCCGTTACGCCCTTGGCATCACGTCCGCCTGATAGGCGGGATTGCCCATTAATGACGAGATATGCTCGTTAATGGGGGATCATGATGGCGTGGCACGCGGGATCGTGGGCGGCAGATATCTCGCGTCTGAAGAGATTCGCGGAGCCGTGGCGGAGACGCCTGTGATCGGTGTTGTGGGTCGGTCGGTCGGTGAGACCGAGGAAGACAAGCTCGGCGGGAGGCTCGGGAACGAGCGGGAGGCTGAGGCATATTGGTTCTGTGATAGCTCGGAGGCGAGCCGGGGATGGTCTGGAAGGCCACCGAAGGTCGGGAACATCCTTGGGGTGTGATTCCATCGTAAGGTTCTTGATCCTTTCTTATAGGCTCTGGGACACGTCATCTGTCACGTGTCATTATCTGGGAAGTCACCGATATCGAGCATCATCACTGGTCTTTGATTTGATAAGTGCGGTATCATCAACGCCCCGGCAAAAACATAAAAGGGAGAAGTGCATCTATTTATGGTGGGACGGTCGCAACACACTACGAACCGGTGAGGGCATCCCATCAGGTCCCCTTCCTTTATTAGGTTATATAGCCCCTCCTCTATATTCTTTAGTAGTCCATTCGTCTCCATTACTTCATTTATTTTTAGTTTCCTTCATCTTCTTCTTCCATTTTTAATGCATTTGATGCGTGCCTGCCTACCTGCGTGCATGGTGTCTCCTTCACAAACTGGTATATTACTGTTAACTGTCTATTCATCTCTAATCAGTTGATTTCTCATTATTGTAATCTTTGTATATATATTAATTATATGTATGCGAAATTGGCCTTTTATTCCTTATTGTTTGTCTAAGCTTGCCTTTTCCCATGATGGATAAATGCTAGCATGACGTCTGGGTTACTGTATATGGGTTTACAACTCACGTATTTAGGACCAATTAATGAGAAATCTCAGGCTACAAGCATGATAAAATACTAAAAAAAATCGCATGACAAAATACTGAAAAAAAGTATTTGAAATATTGACATGTAATATTCTATAATTAAATGCATTCCTATATTTCATTTAAAACACATATCAACAATTCTAAAAATAAGATTTAGACGTATCTCTATACATAACCATAAGAGCATGTGGAAGTCACGTCTGAGATAGATCTTTCTCTTCTTAAGACGGCTCTCAATGGGAAAAACCAATTATTATAGTTAAAAGCAGGAGAGGGGATCTGGCCTGTATATATAATGAATCTTGTTGGGTCCTCCCATAAAAGATTCAATAAGATTAACATTTATACTGACCGCCCGATCATATCATATCCAATAAAAGATGTGCTAAAACCCATTAACCCAATAAGATCGAGCCTACCAGCATATCTCAAAACTATATAATATTGGCACAACCCACTTTAATAAATCATAATTAATGATAGTCCATAATTAGATAAATCTAACATTCGACCACTTAGGTATCATTAATTAAAAAAAAACATTCACTTTAATTTTTTTTGTAAAATACCTTTTAGAATACAATTTATTTTGCAAATGACTCTTGGGCTGAGCAAAATAAAATACCCGTATGTGGCCACAAAACTAAAACTTATATAATTATGCGACAACGTCTTAATAAACAATTCGGTCCAATAAAATGCCTAACACCTAATCATGACAGTAATTATATTCTCAATAATATAAAGCCATCCATGACCACAAATGCTAGAAATCCTATCGACATAGATCAAATGTGACAGTGTAGGAATAAAATAGTATTCCTTATGTGATTTTTATTTATGTACTATTTTATTGTCGATCATCAGATTTCTTCTTAACCTTATGCGAAATCCAATTTCTCTATGTACTTATCAAAAATCCAATTTCTCTACATAAACCAGTTCCTTTTTAATTTTGTAAGGAATTAAATTTCTCTAAATCCTAATGAAAATTTCATATGAAAACAATTCCTTTTTAATCTTGTAAGGAATCAAATTTCTCGAAAACCATATGAGAAATATATCAGCCTTAAAATAGGCCTGTATACCAATTTTCCTTCAGATATACATTTACGTCAAATCCGTCATACTAAAAAAAACCGGTACCATAATTTTCAAGTTTTCATATAAAATGACATGTCATAAGCATAATGTGCACAAAATAACAAAAATGATGATCATCAATAAAGAAACTAAAGAGTTTATAAATACACTCCAAAATATGAATATATTGTCATGAAAAATATGAATCAACTCTCACTAATAAAGCACATCAAAAGACCCAATAATACCCATATTATCAACATATTTCTTGAAGATTATTGTTCTTAGACCCTTGGTCAAAGAATCAGCGAGCATGTTCTCAATCCCATTGTGCTTAATAATTATTACTTTTTCTTTCATTAGATCCTTGACTCATAGATACTTCACACCAATGTGTTTAGATCCTATGCTTCTTTTATTGTTCTTTATGAAAAACACTGCCACACTATTATCACAATAAATTTTTAATGGTTTAGAGATGGAATAAACCACAGCAAGTTCAGTAATCATGTCTTTCAACCATGATGCTTGTGTAGCAGTAAGGAAACAAGCAACAAACTCAGCATGCATAGTAGAAGACGCCACAAGAGTTTACTTAGCACTCTTCCAATATATTGCACCGCCAGTTAACATGAAGATATAACCTGAAGTCGACTTTAAATCATCTGGACAACCGGCATAATCTGAATCTGAATAACCGACCATCTCCAAACTGTCAACTTTTCTGTAAACAAGCATGAAATCCTTCGTTCACTGTAAATACCTCATAAACTTCTTGACAGCTACCCAATGTGCCATACCTGAATTAGAATAGTACCTATCAAGTACACCAACAGCAAAGACAATGTCTAATCTTGTGCAAACCTGTGAATATATTGGACTACCCACTACATTAGCATAAGGATAATTTTCCATAGCCTTTCTTTCAAACTCATTTTTAGGATATTGACTTTTACTAAAATTATCTCCTTTCACCACGGGCACATCTTTTGACCTACAGTCATGCAAATTAAACCTTTCAAGCACATGGCTAATATATGCCTTTTGAGACAACCCCAACAAGCTATATGATCTATCTCGATGAATCTCTATGTTTAAAACAAATGAAGTATCTCCTATATTTTTCAGATCAAAACTCTTTGACAGTAAGTGTTTAGTCTCATGTAGCAATCTTACATCACTACATGCAAGCAAAATATCATCTACATATAAAACAAGATAAATATATTTGCTCCCACTGACCTTACAATATAAATATTCATCCATTTTATTTTCCACAAAACCGAAAGAAGTCACCATCTCATCAAATTTCTGGTACCATTGACGGGAAGCTTGCTTAAGACCAAAAATCGACCTTTTCAATTTGCATACTAAATCTTCTTTGCCAACTTTATGAAAACCTTCAGGTTGATTCATATAGATTTTTTTATCCAAAATGTCATTTAGAAAAGAAGTTTTCACATATATATGATGAAGTTCCAGATCAAAGAAAGCCAATAAAACCATAATAATTCTAAAAGTGTCTTTTGTAGAAACCGGAGACAAGGTCGTATGATATTCAACGCCTTCTTTTTTAGTGAACCCTTTAGCAACTAATCTGGTTTTATGGCGCTCAATTTCACATCTGGAGTTTCTTTTAGTTTTTTACACCCACTTGCAGCCAATGGGTCGACAACCGGCAGGTAACTCAACTAGCTCCCATACTTTATTAAGTCCTATAGACTTTAATTCATCTTCCATAGCACTAAACCATAAGTTAGAATGAATGCTAGAAACTGCGTCACTAAGGGTAACAGGATCGTTGACTTCACCAATGTCACAATCTCCTTCGCCAAGATACACATAAAAATCATCAGGAATTGCATTTCTTCTTTGTCTGTTGGATCTTCTACCCGGTGCTTCTGGAGCATTCTCCATATTGGGAGGCACAATATCAGGAATAGGAAAATCATCTACTACTTGTTGCTCAATATCAACACTAACTGATGGGGGTAGAACAATACTATCTTGCAATGCGGGCAAAAGTATAGAAACACAATCCACCTGCCTCTGCTCATTGACAGCTGGAGGATCCTGAAGATCTGCAACATCAAACTCCAAAAACTTTGAAGTTTGAGATTCAACAATTCTAGTGCCATTAGAGGGTCGACAGAATCAATATCCTTTTGGAATGATCGAGATATCCAATGAAATAACGAGTGATTCTGAAATCTGTTTTCTTTTCAAAAGGGTTATGAACTCTCACCTCAGCTGGACAACCCTAAACCGTCAAATGATTTAAACTAGGCATTTTACCAGTCCATAACTCAAAAGGTGTCTTGCGAACAAATTTGCTAAGAACCCTATTGAGAATGTACAAGGTTGCCCTGATAGCTTCTCCCCAAAGAACGCCCCACCCCTAGTACAGAGAGTATTGTCCGCTATAGCCGAAGCCGCACGGTTTTGTCCTTCGGGGCGAATCGGACCCAACCAGGGCCACTTCCCAGGACGTCACCCATCCTAGAACTTTCCAGACTCGAGCATGCTTAACTAAGGAGTTCTCAAACTCCTGTAATGCAGGTTCACTTAAAAGGCGCTTCTGTATTGAAAAGTGGTATCATTCCATTTATAGTACAGATCCGCCCTCTTTCGGAATGTATTCCAAAGAGTTCTCATTGTTCTACAGTGGGTCCCACGGACTCAAGAGGTGGCCCCTACGGATTCAAGAGGTGGCCCCCGCCCCTTTAACATGACACTTGGCGTGGCACTTTGTTCCATGTGGCACTTTTTTCCGCTCTGGCCGAAGCCGCACGGTTTTGTCTTTCGGGGCGAACCGGACCCGACCAGGGGCTACTTTCCAGGAGGTCACCCATCCCAGAACTTTCCAAACTCGAGCACGCTTAAATACGGAGTTCTCAAGCTCCTGTAGTGCCGGTTCACTTAAAATTCGCCTGTTCGCCGCCGAAAATATACAGCGTAGGCCGTCTTGCCTAAATTTGGGGGTAGATACTATTTGGATTTATCCGTCCACCTCTCCGAAAATGCCAAGTTGATTTATGGCACCGTGTATCGGAGGTTTAGACGGATGCGGCCGCTGTAGCAGACTTCGTCAGATTCCCCCTCGTTTGCGAGGGGTTTTTGATTGTGGGGATGCTTTTCCCTGCAGGCGCAAACCCCTGCAGTTAATTACGCTACCGCATCGCGGTAACCACTTTCTCCTGCTCCAGAAGGTCACTTTGTGTCATGTGTGCTTGTTTTGTTTTAGGTTGCCCGTGGATTGTATACGGAGACTAATTTATGTTGTCTCCTGTAGGGCGTGGATTAGTCCAAATCCGTATTTTCTTAGATTTGGGTTTAGGTTGGTTTAAGGATCGTTAATCTTTTTTTAGATTAAAATCAACTCAAACGTTTGTTGAGGATACGTTAGTCTAATTTTAGACTAAGATCTACTCAACAGGATTTTGGGATCATTTAGATCCAACGAAAGAGTATTTGGACTCTATCGTTTTAGTTTAGGGACATTGCGGTCCATTGGGTTTAAGGACATCGTAGTCCATGATTTTAAGGAACTCATAGTCCGTAAGGTTTAGAGACATCGTAGTCTGTACGGTTTAAAGACATCGTAGTCTGGTTTAAAGACATCGTAGTCTGGTTTAGAGACATCGTAGTCTGGTTTAAAGACAACGTAGTATTTATGGTTTAAAGACATCGTAGTCTGTAAGGTTTTGGTTTAACCGTTTGGGGATACGCCAAAAGTTATTGGTTATTAGGACCTTCCATCTCTCTGAAGACGTTGAAAAATTACAACGACATGTATCAGATGTATGAAAAGATGTACCCTTGAACCAATGTTGGTTGGGAGATCTATAGTCAGATTTGGGACTAGGACCAATTAAAAATATTGTGAGCACATGGGCTTGTTTGATCTGAATTAGGGACTTGTGGCCAACTTGGGCTCAGTCCACTCATTTTTGAATAAAATGTTGAACATTTGTTTAGGCTCAGTCCACTCAGTTTTGAATAAAATGTTGAACATTTGTTTGGGCTCAGTCCCTTTTTGTTCAACAATGCTGAGCATTGATTTGGGTTCTGACATCCCTTTTTCTTTTTGTCTTTTATTGAGTGTTGAACACTCTTTATGGCGCTGGGCGCTTCTTTCTTTCTTTTTGTTTTTTTATTGAGTGTTGAACACTCTTTATGGTGCTGAACTCTATGTACAGAGCGCTTTATGTTTCCTCAGCGCCTACGTGAGGTGCACGTGGAACGCTTGGCGCTGAGCGCCAGACTTGGAGCGCTAAGGCGCTTCTTATAAAATAGCGCGTGGAGCGCTGGGCGCCAGATTTAGAGTGCTAAGGCGCTTCTTATAAAATAGCGCGCGAAGCGCTGAGCGCCGGACTTGGAGCGCTAAAGCGCGCCCACGTGAGGAGCACGTGGAGCGCTTGGCGCTGAGCGCCAGACTTGGAGCGCTAAAGCGCTTCTTTTAAATTGAAGCGCTAAGGCGCTTCTTTGGCAGCTCTGATCAGTTCTGTGCTCTGAGAATTAAATTCTCGGTTTATAAGAGACTGTCTTATGGATCTAAGAACTGGGTTCTTCCTTTATGAGGAGATGCTATGATTTCTTTGTTTTTTTTTATTTATGAGAGACTTTGTCTCATGGATCTAAGAACTATGTTCTTCTCTTTCTTGCTGTGATCTCTTTTACTTTTGTGAAAGACCTTGGCTTATAGATCTGTGATCTAAAAAAGAACTAAGTTCTTCTGATATGAGAGTTAAACTCTCAAATATGGAGGAGATACCATGATCTCTCTTCTTGCTATTTACCTTGAGAAGAAATTGCTCTCGTCTTTGAAATTTCTTGAAGTTTATGGGAGGGTTCCTCTGTGCAAGACTTGAAATCTTGGGTCCTTTATATAGGGGAGGATGATTTGTTGAATCAGTTAAGAAAATCTTTTATTGAGAGATCTCTGATTGATTAGGGGATGTTCCCCACCATTGGATCTTCGATCCAAGGGCCTCTGTTTTACAGAAGACATTTTTCTTGTTTTTAACAAAATTGGGAAAATATTTTTCCATACAGAACTTATTATGTATCTTGGTGATTTTTAATCACCATTGGATCTTTGATCCAACGGTGCTATGATTTTCATAGCACAATCTTTCTTGTTTTGAAGATTTGAGGAGTATTTCCTCAGTCAGAATTTAATTCTGTATTTTAGTGATTTTTAATCATCTTCGTTGGATCTTTGATCCAAGGGTGGAGAACATTTAGTTCTAGCGCTAGCGCTCTCGTGCTTTGCACGTGAGGCATTGCCTCAGAGTCGCTCTCGGCGCTAGCACTCTCGTGCTTTGCATGTGAGGCGCTGCCTTAGAGTCTTTAGCGCTGGCGCTCTCGGCGCTGGCGCTCTCGTGCTTTGCACGTGAAGCGTTGCCTCAGAGTCTTTGACTCTTAGCTCTGGCGCTCTTGGCGCCAGCGCTCTTATGAGGCGCTGCCTCATTTCAAATTTCAAATTTTGAATAGAGCTTTGCTCTCTGATTGGGGGAAACAAATGCCCCCCCACCATTGCGCTCACATGGCTTACACATGAGTGCAGCGGTGGCAGCCTTTCCACCGTTAGATCAACTTGGAAGTTGGATCGACTTCCAGCGCCTATAAATAAGGCCTTTGGCCTTTGAGATGACTGTTTGTTCATCTTCTTGCTTTCTTGTTCTTGAGAATTTAATTCTCCTGAGAATATAATTCTCCTCCTTTCAGAGCTTAGCTCTCTGCCTCAAGATATTCGTAGAGTCAAAACTCTGCCCAAATTTGGTAAAGATTGAACTTATTAACAGAGCTTTGCTCTTCCCAGATCGTAGATCTTAAAAATGTTTTAGAGTTTTACCCATTAACAGAGCCGTGCTCATATTTAGATCATAGATCTTCAAGATAAAAAAATTTTAGGATGATTTTAACCTATGAATTAGAACATTGTTCATCTTCCATGAAGAACTCTTAGAGTTTGTTCACAGATCTTGAAGATCTTGGAGTTTTCACTCTGCAAAAAGCTTTGCTTTTTTTAGTGTTTTGATGGATGATTCCATCGCTTTCACAGAGCACAGCTCTTATAATTTTTAGGGAATTTTATTCCTCTCATGATTAGAGTTGACAGATGTCACTCCTATCTGCGGAGCGTTGCTCTCAAGGTAGTTTAACTCCTTGGCCCGATGAGCCTCTCATTAAATGAGAATCCTTTTAGGATTTCCTCTTTAATGAGTGAGCCTCTCATTAAATGAGAATCCTTTTAGGATTTCCTCTTTAATGAGTGACTGTCTCATCAATGATGAGCCGTCATCTTGATTTTGTGGGTCCCCTCTGGTCGCTTTCCACTGTATTGCAGTGCGGTACAAAATTTACAGTATCAAGTGTCAGAATTTGAACTGTAGCCTTGACAGCTAACTCTTGTTCTTTTTCGTGCAGGTACTATGTCTTTTGACACTTCTTTCCCCTTTGTTCGTCCGGGAAGCGCATTCCCTGACGCGCCCGTGGATAGGGAAGTCTTTGCGCTCATTAAAGATCACGACCCGGAGCGGAAATCTCTTCATCTATGGGGGTCGTGGTATAATCAAATTATCCAGGGTCGGCGTAGCTTCTCTTGTGCAGTACCCTCAGAGCCCATCTCAACGATTCATTATGCTGACTCACCCCTGGTGAACTATGCCGTAGAGGAGGTCAACTAGACCTCAGAGGGTCGCCTTCAGCCTTCTATGGGCTCAATACTTGTGCAGCCACCGATGGCTTTAGATACTTTGGGGCGGCGCATATGTCAGGGCGAGTCGCGCCCTTGGAGACAGGCGTATATGACTGGCTTGACTCCTCACCATTCAGCTGGATATCTGCAGTGGGCTCGGTACATTTTGTCGGCCAAGAAATCACTGCTGCTGAAGCTCGGGTTGTACCCCGCCATTTACGTGTCTCTTTTCCAGTATTCCACGCCTCCTGTATGGTGGGTCAAAGCTTTTTTGGAACAATGGAATATCCCGACTCACACCTTCCTTCTATCAGATCGGGAAGTTTCAATCTCTTTGGAGGAGTTCGCGGAGATCTCCGGCTTACCCGTCAGGGGGAACATTACGAGGAGCTACTTCCTCCTGACGAGTACATCTTTGCCACCAAATCAGTGGTAATGGGCCTTACCCCAAAGAACGCCACTCAACACCGATTTCAGAGTTTGATCAAGGTGTTGAATATTTACGAAAGTCTCTTTCTAGAGTCTGGAGGGCATGGAGTCAGCTTCACAGACTTCATCACTCACTTTCTTCGTCCGGAGGTCTTATCAAAGCAAGCTGCGATGTTTGCCAAGCTTGATGATCCGTTTGGTTTTGGTTTGGATAACCAGCCGATGGAGGAAGCAGATTTAAAAAGCTTCTTTATTCCGGATACCCCCGTCGTTTCTTTCGCAGAGCTTGCTGCTTCAGATGTCAATAAAAAGACGTTCTTGCTAGGATTTATTGGCATGTGGTTGAACTGGTTTGTGCTTCCGATGTACCCTCGTTATATGAGGCCGTCAGTTTTTTACCCAGCCCACCGCATGGTTGCGGGAACGCGAGTGGCCGTCGAGATCGCTGGACTGGCTCACCTGTATCATGGTCTCAGCTTAACGGCAGACACTACTCAGCCAGGGGTACAGCCCGTCACTCTCCCGATGCACTATTTTATGTCGTGGATCAAGCTGCACGTGCTTGGCGCTTTTGGAGCCCACAAACGGCCCCGTTTCTACGACAGTTATAACTTCCCTCAGATTATGCTCCTAGTTGACGCATCCGCTTTAAATCCGTCACAGCGGGAGGCTCGGGGTCTGGTCCTTCACCCGTGTATGGTTGGGGATGGCATGACCTTTGTCGACAAGGTTCTAACTATCAGCAAGGAGTCTACCAAAACGGTGCAGCCGCTGCGCGATACTTTCAAAGACGGGGCTTCTATATTGAAGGCTCGAGAGATTCTGCATCTGTACTCAATCAGGCTGGGCTTTTTAGTGTTCAAGCAGAACGACTCGGCGCTGTTCATGAGGTACAACCCGCACCATTTCGATCAACAGTCGAGCTACGATCAGGGTGTCCCGCTAGAGGCTTTCCTAGCTGATCCGGTTGCCACGGAAGAGGGTATTTACAACACACTACACCATTTCATGCGGCTAAACACCAGATCCAACTTTTTTATCAGTGAGCCGAGCTGTGTCCCGAAAATCTCGAACGCATACGTGGTATGGTACCAGCATTCGATCGGTGCTGTTATTAGGGAAGAAAGATGGCTTTTGCTCGATCGCAAAGGTGCGGTCCCTGCCGGTAATCCAGCTGTTCCCTTAAAGCGACGGACCACTGTTGGTCCTTCCATAAGAGAAGCTGTTGCGGCTGTGGTACCGCGCGCTTTCCCCGATAAGCCTCTACCCCGTGTTCCTACAGAAACTGCCGCTGTAGCATCCCCAGAGTCTGGGGAGGGTACGAAGATCGGGACTCGTCGCCCAAAATTGCCCGCCAAGCGCAAGCTCCTGTTATCGGCTGCCGGTGCTCGCTCGCAGAAAAGGAAGAAGTCGCTCTTATCTGCTGACGTTGTACTCGGTCAGGAGCCCCATGCTCCCTACAGCGAAGGCTTGTGCGAGTACGGGACTAATGAGGGTTTATTTATCGCGCCTGCGGATGATACTGACCTTCAAGCTGCCCTTGTGGCTTCCGAGCGATTGGCTCGCAATGAAGCAGCACTGATCACTATCGCACAGTCAGGTAGACTTCAGTCGTATCATTCCGCGGTTATTTTTTTATTATGTTTTTACTGACGATTTCTTCTTCAACAGGTATCTCTGCCGAAGAGGCTCTCGCGGCTTCCCTCAAAACATTTGAAGAGGAAGAGAGGCTCTGCGCTTCTTTGGGCCTTGGTATACTTCGGCTCATTGTGCCTTCATTCCCTTTTTCTTTATTCGTGGTTTGACCCTCTCCTTTATTTTATTGCAGGGACTACCTTGACTCGGATTATTCCAAGTGCGGTACCGCTTCCGAGCGGTGATGCAGCGACGCTTCCGGAGCCGGCTATTGTGGCCCCAGCTCCCCCTAAGTCACCACAAAGGGTCTCGCTAAAGCAGCCGATGATTGACGTCGTAACGGCGCCGGAGGCAGAGCTTGGTTCAGACGATGGTATACCCTTGTCGGAGGTCCTGAGGAGGTCAGCTCTCATGGCCCAGGCCGAAAGGAAGCACAGGAGGCGTGCAGCGAAAGAACGTGATGCCGCCTTGGCTGTAGGTGCAGGCTCAAGCACCACTCCCCCTGTCGCTATTCTTCCAGAGGTTGCTCCAGCTGCCTTGTCTACCGCCCATAAACAGGTTGCACGCGCGGCATGGGAAGATACCGAAAAGCTGCCCGATGGTAACGTAACACTGAGTCTTTTTATTAGAACTTGATCTTCAAATTCTTATATACCATATCCTGCCGGGCCAAGTCCTGGCGATGAGATGGAAGGTGAGATGATGGCGACCACAGAGCCCGAAGTGGCTACTCTTTCTTAGGAGTCTGGGACTGCCCAAACTGCTGCTCTTTCTCCTTGTGGTTCCCTGCTATCGGCGGGCATCGCGAGTGTCACGACGGCCCTCGTCGAATCAGAGGATGAACCCATGGGCGCCGAAACTATTCCACTGAAGGAGAGCGAAAAAGCCGCTGCATCTGTTGATGCTTCCGTCGCGGTTTTGGCAGATGACCCATCTGGTAGGTCTTGGGTCGCTGTTTACTTTTTATTTCTCAATCCCTTTCAGTCCCCTCTGATGACATTTTGTTCGTTTTGAGTGTAGGTGTGGTGAACGCTGAGGTTGTGCCACCCGAAGAAGCGTCACCAATTGTTGCTCTGACGGTCGCCCTCCCTTCGCCTTCTCTCGTGTCCTCTCAAATGCTGGAAGGTATGGGTTTGCAATTTATTTAATTTAAATTGTGGATACCGTCTTCTTTGTATTGACAGTATATTGTCGCAATTCTGCAGGAGTCCTTTTCGACCATCCGTATCAGGTGTTGAACCCACATTTCTCCTTCCAGTCAGAAATCGTCCTGCCTGCTGGTGTCGGTGAGTATAGTTTTTAACCAACATCCTTTCTTTTATGGGCAACCATGTCGTTGCTAATTCTTCTTTGAATTGATTGCAACGTTACAGAGTGGAGGAGGGGACGAGAGAATAGCCGCGCCTCCAGTACTCCCAACTTTGCCACCTGTCGCAGCGGGTATAGTAGACTCCATCGCTCGTGTATTTTCTTTATCTCTTGAGCCAACGTTTGACCAAAACATGTTTTGCAGCAATCGCACCAGCTCAAGCCCCCTTTGAGTCTCGCATCCTAATGCCGGCAGGGCCCTTTTCCAGACGTCCATCTTTCAGGGGCGCTGCGACTAGCCTGCACATATTGAGTGAATCTATCAAAGATCTTGACGCTGAGGCCCTCGCATCTGCTGCAGATTTTCCACCGAGGTTAATCCTATATTGGCGACGCTCGTGCACTTCCATAATGAAGGGGTCGTCGAGTCTTGGGTTAATTACTACAGACAGATCGAAGCTTGCCTGCACGAAATTGAGCTTAATCGTCCTGCTCCCGAGGTTCTGGTTTTGAACTCCCAGCGGGTTGCATGGGTTGAGCAGAGTGTTCCTTTCCTTCGCTATTTTGAACAAGAGGCGACCTTGAGATGGAAGGAACGTGAGGCGACTTCCAGGGAATCTTCCCAATTGCGTGCCCAGGTCAAAGAAAATGCTGCACAACTGAAATTTATTTTTGAAAACCTCCAACGATGTATTTTTGATGGGCTGGTGCTGAGAAAAAAGCTTGACTTCACTGAGCAGGTTACGCAGAGTCAGAAAGCCGCTTAGCAGGAGATCGATGAGAAGCTTTCATCCTGTTTACAGCAGCGGGCTCGAATTGAAGCGGAGTTGGCCGCGGCGGCTGATCGTGAAAAGGAATTGAGAGGTGTGCGAGAGCGGCTTGCTGACTTGCTAAAAACGCTTCCTTCTCAGTAACCATCTTTGTATCGACCGAAAATTTGTAATCTATGAATAATATGCATTCATTCATTTTTTATTCTTTTATATGATGTATTTTGTACTCAATTGAATTCATGAATAAAAGACACGTTTTTTTATCTCCTATTATCGCTTTCTTTTCTCTGCTGTATTGTTGGCATGTTACTCTAGCAAGTGCAGCCTGTAGATGATAGATAACAACTCATCTTGAACCCTTTATAGGGTAGCGATGGCTTAGGAAACAGGTTCAGGTCTGCTGCCTAAGATTTTTCAACTTTATGAGCCGTGAGGGTCTCATAAAGACTTTTCTCCCTACGAGTCGAGAGGATCTCGTAGGTGCATTTTCTCCTTAGGAATCGTGAGGATTCCTAAGTGTGTTTTCTCTTAAGAGTCGTAAGGATCTCACAAGAGAATTTTCTCCCTTACAAGTCGAGAGGACTCGTAAATGGTTGATGGGTTGACTTGTTTCCGAGTCGAAGCACTGCTCCGACGAGTAGGTTATTGGTTGACGTATTTCCGAGACGGGGTCACTTGCTGACATGTTTCCGCGACGGGGTCATTTGCTGACGTATTTCCGCGACAGGGTCATTTGCTAACATGTTTCCGAGATGGGGTCATTTGGCGATGTATTTCCGCGATGGGGTCATTGGACGACGTATTTCCGAGACGGAGGTCATTTGCTGACGTATTTCCGAGATGGGGTCGTTTGTTGACTTATTTCCGCGATGGGGTCACTGGATGACGTATTTCCGAGACGGGGTCGTTTGCTGACGTATTTCCGAGACGGGGTCGTTTGCTGACGTATTTCCGCGACGGGGTCATTGGATGAAGTATTTCCGAGACGGAGATCACTTGCTGATGTATTTCCGAGATGGGGTCATTGGATGACGTGTTTCCGAAACGGGGTTGTTTGCTGACGTATTTCCGCGACGGGGTCATTGCATGGCGTATTTCCGAGACGGAGGTCACTGGCTGGTGTATTTTCGAGATGGAGTCGTTGGATGACGTGTTCCTGAGACAGAGGTCACTTGCTGACGTATTTCCGAGACGGAGGTCACTAGCTGACGTATTTCCGAGATGGGGTCATTGGATGACGTATTTCCGAGACGGGGGTCATTTGCTGACGTATTTCCGAGACGGAGGTCACTGGCTGACGTATTTCCGAGACGGAGGTCATTTGCTGACGTGTTTCCGAGACAAAGGTCATTTGCTGACGTATTTCCGTGACGGAGGTCATTGGCTGACGTGTTTCCGAGACAGGGTCGTTTGCTGACAAATTTCCGAGACGGAGGTCGTTGGCTGACTCTAGGTTGTCTGTGAACCGTAGAATCTTGGAACTGAGGACTTTGCCGTGGCTCCAATTGGTGATGTCGCGTCCGAGTCCTGCTGGAATGAGGAAGAACGCCGTTGTTGTTCTCTAGGCTGTAGATGTGGCTGTCGAGATTTGGAACTAGGGACTTTGCTATGGCTCCGCTTGGTGGTGTTGCATCCATGCCCTGCTGGCATAAGGAGGAACGCCGTTGTTGGTCTTCTGGGATGCAGACGTTGCTGTCGAGATCCGACTCTCTCTTTGACAAGGTCTGGTGGGGAAATGTGGTCCCCTTTTTGTTTATACCCATGGATTGTATACAGGGGTTAGTATGGACTCACCTGTAGGGAAAAAGTTTCATTCTTTCATTTTTTTTATTTCTTTCTGCGATGCTCTATCATTTCGGCTTTTTATATCGCAAAAGTCGCGATTGCCCAATCATTTCGGCTATTTTTCGTGGTGCCCAATCATTTCGGCTATTTTTTCTTTTTACTCACTGCTTTTTATTGCGAGTTGCCCAAATATTTCGGCTAGTTTTATATGCACATATTTTACTTGCTGATTTTGTTGAAAGTTGCCCTATCAGTTCGGCTATTTCATATGAATTTATGGCTCGCTGACTTTTCGCTGCGAATATAGAACTTGGAATTTGATGCCAATCTTAGCATCAGTATCGCTGCGACTGGAATATTGCCAGGAGCGAATCATCACTTGCCGTGAAAGAACTTGGAATTTGTTACTGATTTAGGCATCAGCATCGCTACAGCTGGGATATTTCCATGAGCGAATCATCATTTTCCCTTGTCGATTCGAACAAAGGTGGCTTAGCAAACAGGGTTAGGATCCCGTCGACTAAGGCTTTTGACTTCATGAGCCGTAGGGGTCTCATAAAGGTGTTTCTCCCTATGAGTCGTGAGGATCTCGTAGGCGTGTGTTTTCTCCTTAGGAGTCGTGAGGATTCCTAAGTGTATGTTCTCTTATAAGTCGTAAGGATCTTACAAGAGTGTTTTCTCTTTATAAGACGAGAAGACTTACAAGTGTCGTTCACCGCATGCGCCATTGGAAGAACTTGGTAGGGGAGACATTTATTTGTGACTGTGGATTGTATACAAGGGTTAATATTGGACCGTTTGTAGGGCAAACTGGGGAATGTGATGGCTTAAGAACAGGTTCAGATCCCTGTAGCTTAAGGCTTTTGAATCTTATGAGTCGTGAGGGTCTCATAAGAGGATTCTCCTTACGAGTCGTGAGGATCTCGTAAGTGTAATTTCTCCTTAGGAATTATGGGGATCCCTAAATGTGTTGCTCCCTTGTGAGTCGTAAGGATCTCACGCAGGTATTTCCTCCTTACAAGGTCAAGAGGACCCTGCAAGTGCACAGAAAATTTTTTACGAGTCTGCGCCTTTTCGGGTTTTCACAAACTCGCCGGTAGCCCTGCTGTTTTTACTCATGGAGCCCTTTAGGGTTTTCATCCGTGCCCATTTCGCTTATGGACGTACTGGTTTTTTTTGCCACGTTATCCTTAGGATGTTGCGGTTCCTAGAAGTTTAAGGACGTTACGGTCCGTAGCTAGTTTCAGGACGTTTCGGTCCATAGTTAGTTTATGGACATTTCGGTCCATTGTTAGTTTAGGGATGTTTCGGTCCGTTGTTGCCATTTTGGAGACAACGGTTTCGCTGGATACTACTTATAGAGTTTGTTCTTGGGAAGATAGCAAGCGGACATAGGCGTTGTCATCTATCGTTGACCTAGGCTGTGACTCGTCTGGCGTAGTACTTTTTTAGGAACCGGCCGTTTACTGGCCTGAAGGGTCTTTCGCCATGCATATCCATGAGCAAGTAAGCCCCACCTTGGTAGACTTTGTCTATGATGTACAGGCCCTCATAGTTCGGCTCAAATTTCCCCCGTTTGGAACGATTGGGGATCATAGGTCTCTTGACCACTAGCATGAGTTCGTCTTGACAGAATGTTCTCGGCCTAGTTAATCTTTCGTACGAGCGCGTCATCTTTGTTTTGTAAGCCTCTAGGTTTTCCTGCTCCATGAGACGAGTTTCATCGAGGGCGTCGAGTTCCTCAAGCCGAAGATGAGCATTCTCTTCGTCTGTTAGCTCATAATGAACCGCCACTCGTAGAGAAGGTAGTTCTATCTCCAAGGGGAGTACTGCTTCAGCGCCGAATACTAATGCATACGACGTTGTGTTTGTGGCCATTTTGAACGTGGTTCGATACGTCCAGAGAGCTTCATGCAGTTTCCCGTGCCAGTCCTTCTTATTTTTGGACACCGTCTTCTTTATGATCTTCTTCAAGGTCTTGTTGAAAACCTCAGCTAGACCATTAGCACGGGGATTATAAACCGAAGAGTATCTCCAGTCTATATTATGTTGTTGTCCGAAGCGGCTGATTCTGTGGCTTCTGTAGGCCGGCCCGTTATCGGAGATAATCTGTCGCGGAGTGCCGAACCGATAGATGATGTGTGTTTTGAAGAAATGGAGAATATTTTCCGTCTTCACTTCTCTTAGCGGTACTTTTTCTGCCCACTTAGAGAAGTAATCAGTTGTCGCCAATATGAACCGATGTCCTCTGGATGACGCTGGTTCAATGGGCCCAATTATGTCGGTTCCTTACATTTCAAACGACCAGCTAGCCACTGTTGGGTGTAGCGGGTTTGGATGCTGGTGGATGAAGTCCCCATGAATCTGGCATGAGTGACACTGCTTCGCGTATTCGAGACAGTCATGAATCATCGTGGGCCAATAGTAGCCCATCCTTTTGATCTTCAGCTTCATCTTTGGTCCGGCTTGATGAGAACCGCAGAGTCCGTCGTGAGTTTCTTGGACGACTCTCCTTGCTTCTTCCGGTCCCAGGCATCTTAGCCACAGAGAGTCGAACGATCTGTTATATAGAGTATTGTTGACGAAGGCGAAATACAGAGCTCGTTTCATGAGCTGATGTGTTGAGGATGTATCTTCAGGTGTTCGACGGAATTTGAAGTAGTCTATACATACTTCTCTCCAATCCTTAGCCTTTTCCTGGTCTTCTATTTGTATGGCTGTTTGCTTCGGTTCCTTTTCATCAGACGACTCCAGAGATATTTCTGCTGGTGTAAGAACCCGACAGCTTTGTACAACGATCCTTACGTCATCGAGGTTTTCATCAGCCAATTCTTTAGTGAGCTTGGCTAACGCATCTGCTTTGCTATTTTCCGCACGCGGCATGCTTTCCAGAATGCAGGAGGGGATTTGAGTCAGCAGTTGCTACACTCACTCGCCGTATTTTACCAACTTTGGTTTGCACGTTTGATAGTCTCCGTTTACTTGACTAACGACCAGCTGGGAGTCTCCGTATATGAGGAGGTATTCGATTCCCATGTCGACAACGATCTCAAGACCCGCTATCAAAACTTCATATTCTGCTTCATTGTTAGTTCTCGGCTCTGTTAGGGAAAAGGCAAAGTGCATTATCCCTCCTTGCGGAGTCACAAAGATAAGGCCTACCCTAGATTTGATTATAGGGGTGTTGTTGTATCGCTTCTTTATGGAAGATGCTCCGTCGAAATAGAGTTCCCATTGGGTATAATTCCCCCCTTTCTCCCGTCGATCGTATCAAACGCGTGTTTGTCCGGCAATTCGCATTTTAGGGGTGAATCAGCAGGTATCGGATGCTCGGCGAGGAAGTCGGCGATGGCCTTATTCCCCTCCGAATGGCGGCCAAGACATGGGCGTCTTGCCTGAGATTCGGGACAGATGCTATATGGTTTTATCCATCCACCTCTCCGAAAATGCCAAGTTGATTTATGGCACCGTGTATCGGAGGTTTAGACGGATGCGGCCGATGTAGCAGACTTCGTCAGATTCCCCCTCGCTCGAGGGGTTTTTGATTGTGGGGACGCTCCTCCCTGCAGGCGCAAGCCCCTGCAGTTAATTACGCTACCGCATCGCGGTAACAACTTTCTACTTCTCCAGAATTTCACTTCGTGTCGTAGGTGTTTGTTTTATTTGTGGTTGCCCGTGGATTGTATACGAAGACTAATTTATGTCGTCGCCCGTAGGACGTGGATTAGTCCAAATCCGTATTTTCTTAGAATTGGGTTTGGGGTTTTGGTTTGAGGATACGTTAGCCATATTTGAGGCTAAGATCAACTCAAACGGGATCGTTTAGATCCAACAAAAGAGCGTTTAGGGGCTCTATTGTTCCAGTTTAGGGACATAGTGGTCCATTGAATGTATGGCCGTCGGGACCCATCACCTCTCTGACAACGTTGAAGGATTACAACGACAGATGTCAGAGGAGTTCAGAGATGTACCCTTGAACCAAAGTTGGTTGGGAGATCTATAGTCCAATTTGGGACTAAAGTCTGTTTTGAAAGTTTTGGTTTAAGGATGCGTTAGCCATATTTGAGGCTAAGATCAACTTAAACATTTGTTAAGGATACATTAGCATAATTTGAAACTAAGATCGACTTAACAGGATCATTTGGATCCGACAAAAGAGCATTTGGGCTCTATTGTTCCAGTTTAGGGACATGGTGGTCCATGACCAGTTTAAGGACATGGTGGTCCATTACTAGTTTAAGGACATAGTGGTCCAATACTAGTTTAAGGACATAGTGGTCCTTGAAATGCATGGTTGTCGGGACCCATCACCTCTCTGAAGATGTTGAAGGATTACAACGACAAATATCAGAGGAGTTCAGAGATGTACCCTTGAACCAATGAGTTGGTTGAAAGAGCAGATGTGCTCAGTTCAAGATGATTTGAGGACTTATGGCCAGTTTGGGCTAAGTCCAATTATGTTTGAAATATTGGCTTTTTGGACTATTAGACATTTGTTTGGGTTCAGCCCCTCATCATTCAGCAGTGCTAAACAGAGGTTTGGGGGCTCTGACAACATTTTGTCTTTGATTCCCTCAATTTTGAGATTCATTTGGAGGAGGGACTTTTGCCTCTGGAAAATTAGCCAATTTGGCTAAAAGTAGTGTTAAACACTTAGAGAACAACAGTGTTAAACACTGGAGATAGAACTCTCAAATTAGTGTTAAACACTAAAAGACAATCAGTGTTAAACACTTGAAATATAATCTTCAATTTTAGTGTTAAACACTAGAAACAATCAGTGTTAAACACTGGAAATATAATCCCCAAATTAGTGTTAAACACTAAAGAAAGAGGGGTCACGTGTGGACACCTAAGAGCGCCCAAAGGTGGGACCAGATCCCTTTTCTTCGTTCTGCAATTAAGTGTTAAACACTTTTTATTTTTATTTTAGAGCATCACGTGTTGGCACGTGATGGGGATTTATGCATCGATAATTACAACATTTGCTGAGGGGTCACGTGGGGACACGTGAGAGCGCCCAGAGCCTATATTTCCTTTGCTTTTTCTTTTTGCGTTTTGGGAGTCACGTGGGAGCACGTGAGGCATTGCCTCAAAGCTTCTTTTCTTCAGGGATCTTTTCAAGGGTCACGTGGGGGCACGTGACCCTAGTTCTTTTCATGAACAGAGATCTTTTAAGTCTCCTTATTTTAAGAATTGAATTCTCTGTAGGGTTAAACCCTTATTATGATTTTGGAGGAATTAAATTCCTATTGTGAAAGAATTAAATTCTTATTTAGGATAAAACCCTGATTTCTTTTTAAAGGAATTAAATTTCCAGATATGTAAAAGAATTAAATTCTTGATTAGGCTTAAACCCTAGTTTTGTTTTAGAAGAATTAAATTCTCAAAACTCAATTCCCCTTCTAAGTTTAGGATGTGCATGGCAGGATCTCGACCCGATGAGAATTAAATTCTCAACTTATGGGGAGATGTGCTCTGTGCAGATCTTCAACCAGAAGAAGAACTAAGTTCTTTTTTGTATAAGAGTTAAACTTTTGGATTTTGAGAATTAAATTCTCTGTTTGAAGTTTTGATTCCCTTTCTTTTCTCACCTAGGGTTTTCTTTGTTGAGAATTAAATTCTCCTTTCTTTTCTTCCCTCTTGAGAATTAAATTCTCCTCTCTCTGTTTTTCTCTCCAAAAGGGTCCCCCCTTCTCTTCTTTTCTTGGCTCCTATTTATAGGAGAAGGAAAAGAATCAATTTGTTTAGTAAATCTTTCATTGAAACATTTGATTTGATTTCATAATTAATATGATCCTTTAGATCACACATTGAATTTTATTCACCGTTGGATTTTAAATCCAAAGATATTCTATTTGTTATTTTCGGTGAGATTTAGGGAAAATCTTTCCTTGTCTAAGATTTTTCCATAAATTAGTGATTTTTAATCACCCTTGGATCTTTAATCCAACGGTCCCCATAATCCTTTTCCATTTGGAAAGATTTAGAAGCTTTTTAGAATTTTAATTTTATTAACTGTAAGGCTTTCGAAGCCAGTCACGTGTTGACACGTGACCCTTGATCACGTGTGAGCACGTGACCCCCAATTGAGTCCTTTTCTCAGCGTTTATTTACGCTTCAGTTTTAACCATCACGTGTCAACACATGACCATTGGTCACGTGTGAGCACGTGATACCTCATTGAGGTAACTTCTGATTTTTAATCAGGAAACAGATTTTAGAATTTAATTCTATTCATTATTTTAGAGGCCTTAAGAGCCCATCACGTGTCTGCACGTGACCCATGGTCACCTATGAGCACGTGATGCCCCATTGGGGTCTTTTCTGAGTTTTTATTATATCTTTTAACTCCTCCAGCGGGTTCTTAAAGGTCCATCACGTGTGGACACGTGATGCCTCATAACTTTTGATCCCGGATGAATTATGATGCCCATAATATATCAAATCAAAGGGTTTTTCGAGATGCTTCCAATACCATCAAAATTTAATAGTTCCTCCATTGGGAGTTTATCAAAATACAGGCCGAAAGATACTGGTTCGCATTTCCTTAAGCGTATCGCTGCCATTTGATACCTTGGACTCTTCTGCGCAGAAATTTTTGGCGGGAACAAATGCCCCCCACTACTTTGCCCACGTAAGTATGTATGTTGGTGAAGTAGTGCATGTAGGGTTCCTAGGCACACTCATGAGGTTCTACAACTGATCAAACATGTCCAATTCAAAATTTTCTATGTGCCGAGAAACCCTAAACAAGATCGATACTAGAGGTAAGGCGAAAGAACATGCAAGTTAACAACTTTAACTAAAAGTGAAAGGGACTACAACCTTTGTAGATCCGGTCCTCTACTTCCAAAGCTCCGTGACGACGTCCCTTCGCTGCGATCATCGAGATCCCGGACTCTAGCGATAGTTTCGTCGGAGAAATGATCGGGCTAGGTCGTTGACTTGTATGCCGAAGATGATCTACGTCGAGGAAACTCAAATTCAAGCTCTGTCTTCACTAGGTCATGAAACTTGTGAAGATAACACACTCTACTGAATGGCAAGTGGTAGAGGATGAAGAAATAGGAAGTGGGTTCACTTTGGAATTGGATTTCTCACTTGGATTCATCACTTGGAATTTTCTAGCAATGGTTTTTCTTCTTCATGAAGAAGATGAAGAAGAAGAAAGAAAATAATGAATTAATATTATCAAAATAGAAAATCAAGTGATGCTTATCATTTAGCAACCATGGGTGAGGTAACTAATGAAGAGAATAAACTAAGGTTTAGGTGAAATGGTTAGGTTAAGGAATAAAAACAGAATGGTTACCTTTTTCAAAGATGCATGAAGCATCATGAAGCTTCTTGCATAAAACAAAAGCAACCATTTAGTTTTTTTTTCTTTTTAACCAAAATAAATAAAGTAAATAAAACCCTAACCATTTACCTAAACATGGTTTAAAGCATACACACACCCAAGTTTGCATGCATCATCAAACATGATACAAACTAGTGCACAAAAATATATCACATATACAACTTGTGCAAATCAAGTGAGAAAATCCATCTTAAGTGAACTAATACTAGTTAATGTAAAGTAATATATCAAATATATAATTATACATTAAATCATTAAATCAACACTTGATTTAATGATCCGGTCATACTGCATATAACCGACTAATATCAAGTGTATCAATATATCGAATCAACATTTGATTCGGTAACCCGGCTATATCTTATATAACCGTCCGATGATACAAATCGCGAGAATAGAATCCAGTATCACATACTGGTATTATTCTCGGTCCCGCACATATCTCATATGCGCTCCTATTTCATTTCGTTTGAGCTAGGAAACCTCTGTGTAGGACTCTAAAGACTCGTCAATACGCCGGCAGCAGGTGATGATCATATCAAACACCCACAAGCCGCAAGCGGTCTGCTAAACGTAACGGCCACCCGGGTATTGAGCGATCAGAAGATCAACGAGCAAGCCCGCTCACACTCCTGTGAATCCAACCAGCAACACTTACCGTACAGTCCGGTCTGTTCGTCTGATATGTCGCATATCTCGCCTAGGGGTGGTAAACGTCAGACCCCAGTAGCTTGATAAGTCATGCCGATATAAGGTCCATAACGAGCGTGAAACTACTGATAACTCTTACCAGTAAATCACAGCAACCCTGGCCAGGGATTTCCAGTTATGGCCAGTCGAGCATAGCGCAACATCAACCCCCAATACCGGGAGAGACGAATCCCCTCTTATCGCTCATTGCCTCCATGTGAATCGGGACTGTACCCAAAAACCACCTGTTTGCATGACTCAGTATAGATGTGGTAGGGTGGAAATCTAAGCACAGTGGGAGACACACATGACTCTATGACGATCTCGGGTCAACGGACTAAGCTGTACCAGTGTCACCAGAGAACTGCCATCTGACGTAAGGTATATTACCATCTGGGAGTTCTCGGCGAGTCCGTTCAGTGTACCTAGTCACCACTGAGCACCCGCATACCATCTCTGATGTCAAACACCAATGGATATGGGATCATCCATCGCCCATCACATGGGTCGAGAAGATATACGCTAGTCTACTCTGGAATATCGATGCCCCGTCTCGATATTCCCACGAGTAGGAACATTGAAGGATGTACTCATGGACTACCCAGGCCCCACTAGTATGATCTACATCATAGTCCTGGAAGTCGAGTACACATCCTAAGGGCTTTATCAACATGTAACAGAGAGACAGAAAATATACATGTTAAGATAAAGAGCAACCAGATAGCATACTATCATGTCGAGCAAGAAAGTCATACCTATATATGTCCCAGCATCCACTACAATATACATCATGTGTACAGTAATGGCCTCTAGGGCATACATACTAACAGTGCAAAGTTATGCATGGTCACCGAATTGAAGGCTTAGGAGACAAGTTTAGGGTCCTTGTAGCCTGAGACTTTTTAACTTTATGAGCCGTGAGGGTCTTATAAAGACTTTTCTCCCTACGGACCGAGAGGATCTCGTAGGTGTATTTTCTCCTTAGGGGTCGTGAGGACTCCTAAGTGTGTTTTCTCTCATAAGTCGTAAGGATCTTATAAGAGAATTTTCCCTCTTACGAGTCGAGAGGACCCGTAAGCGGTTGTTTCCCACCTTGTCGAGATTCGACTTTGGAGAGTGTGACCCGTGGATAGTATGCAAGAGACCATTTTGGATCGCCTTGCAGGGCCCCAGTGCTTAGGAAACAGGTTTTTTAATCCCCGCTGCCTAAGGCTTTTCCTCACGAGTTGAGACGAATCGAGCATTTCTCGCAAAGACATTAATTTCCTCATGAGTCGAGACGAATCGAGCATTTCTCGCATGAATGTCCTAAGGTCACAGTTAACCTCTGCTCTTTATGACAAAGGTCCGTTAGGGTCTGTGGTACTAGGATTTTGGTCGTCGTACCGTCGCGTTGGCTGATGTAATCCTCGATAGGCAGTTTTGCTGTTCGAGTAGCCTTGCGACATGTCGTGTCTCTGATCCCTTTGGGGGATGGACAAGACGTCTTCAAGCAATCCTCCTAGACAGTTTGACCGTCGGAAGAGCAACCGTTAGGAATTTTGCCATGCCGCTTTTTACTTGAGGTTAGGCTCATTTTGGAGAGCCCCGATGAGTCATAACCACTCCGCGCTGGTGTGGGATGATCTCCGATGGTTTTTCAGGCTTTATATGACTTGCCGTTAAGACCCTGAAGTTAGGAATTTGGCCTTTGCTTTGTTTGCTGGCATTGCGTCCTCTGTATCGAGACGAATGTCGTAGTTGTCTCTAGGTTGCTAGTGAACCGTCGAGGTTTGGAACTAGGGATTTTGCCGTGGCTCCTTTTGGTGATGTTGCGTCTGCTGTATCGAGACAAACGTCGAGGTGGTGACCACTCCGCACTGGTGCGAGATGATCTCCGATTGTCTTTCAGGCTTTACATGACTTGCCGTCAAGACCCTGAAGCTAAGAATTTGGCCTTTGCTTCATTTGCTTTGGCGCGTCCGAATCCTGCTGGGGGAAGAACGCTGGGGCGACATTTCATCTGCTGTATCGAGACGATCGTTGAGGTGGTGACCACTCCGCGCTGGTGTGAGATGATCTCCGATTGTCTTTTAGGCTTTATATGAGTTGCCGTCAAGACCATGAAGCTAGGAATTTGGCCTTTGCTTCATTTGCTTTGGCGTTGCGTCTGGTGTGTCGAGACGAACGTTGAGGTGGTGACCACTCCGCGCTGGTGCGAGATGATCTCCGATTGTCTTTCAGGCTTTATATGAGTTGCCGTCAAGACCCTGAAGCTAGGAGTTTGGCCTTCGCTTCGTTTGCTTTGGCGTTGTGTCTGCTGTGTCGAGACGAACGTCGAGGTGGTGACCACTCCGCGCTGGTGCGAGATGATCTCCGATTGTCTTTCAGGCTTTATATGAGTTGCCGTCAAGACCCTGAAGCTAGGAGTTTGGCCTTCGCTTCGTTTGCTGGCATTGCGTCTGCTGTGTCGAGACGAATGTCGCGGTTGTCTCTGGATTGCATGTGAACCGTCGAGGTTTGGAACTAGGGATTTTGCCGTGGCTCCGTTGTTGTTGTCACATCTGAGCCCTGCTGGAGGAAGAACGCTGTGGTGACATATCGTCTGTTGTATCGAGACGAATGTAGAGGTGGTGACCACTCCGTGCTGGTGCGGGATGATCTCCGATTGTCTTTCAGGCTTTATATGACTTGCCGTTAAGACCTTGAAGCTAGGAATTTGGCCTTCACTTCGTTTGCTTTGGTGTGTCCAAATCCTGTTGGAGGAAGGACGTTGTGGTGACATCGCGTCTACTGTATCGAGATGAACGTCGAGGTGGTGACCACTCCGTGCTGGTGTGAGATGATCTCTGATTGTCTTTCCGGTTTTATATGAGTTACCGTCAAGACGTTGAAGCTAGGAACTTGGCATTCGCTTCGTTTGCTTTAGTGTGTCCGAATCCTGTCGAAGGAAGGACACTGTTGTTGACATTGCGTCTGCTGTATCGAGACGAATGCTGAGGTGGAGCTAGGATTTTGCCATCGCTCCGCTTAATGGTGTAACATCTGTGTCCTGCTGGAATGAGGAGGCACACCGTTGTTGGTCTCCAGGCTGTAGATGTGGCTATTGAGATTTGGAACTAGGGACTTTGCTATGGTTCCGTTTCGTTGCGACTCTGAGGTCGGTTGTTGACGTCACATCTGCATCTGGTTGGAGTGAGAAGAAACGCCGTTGGTGATCTCTAAGTTGTCGATGTTGACGTCGAGACCCTGAAGCTCGGGATCTTCCTTTTGCTTCGTCTGTTGACATTATGTCTGCAATATTGCGACAAATGTCGAGGTTGTCTCTGGGTTGTCTATTAACCGTCGAGATTTGGCTTCGCTTTCTGGTGGAGCCTGTTGGGAAGGTATGGTTCCCTCTTTGTTTGTGCCCCTGGATTGTATACAGGGATCAATGTGATCTCACCTGTAGGGCAAAAAGTTTTATTCTGTCATCATTTTTTTTATATTCTTTCCGCGATGCTCTATCATTTCAGCTTTTTATATCGCGAAAATCGCGATTGCCCAATCATTTCGGCTATTTTTCGCGGTGCCCAATCATTTCGGCTATTTATTTTATTTTTACTCGCTGCTTTTTATTGCGAGTTGCCCAATCATTTCGGCTATTTTGCATACATACATTTTTACTTGCTGCTTTTTATTACAAGTTGCCCCATCATTTCGGCTATTTTGCATGCATACATTTTTACTTGCTGCTTTTTATTACAAGTTGCCCCATCATTTCAGCTATTTCGTATGCACGTATGGCTCGCTAATTTTTTTATCGCGAGTGCAGAACTTGGAATCTGACACTAATCTTAGCATCAGCATCGCTGCGAATGGAATATTGCCAGAAGCGAATCATCATTTTCCATGAAAGGACTTAGAATTTGATACCGATTTTAGGCATCAGCATCGCTACCACTGGGATATTACCAGGAGCGAATCATCATTTGCCTTGAAAGGGCTTGGGATTTGTTACCGGTTTAGGCATCAGCATCGCTATAACTGGGATATTTCCAGGAGCGAATCATCATTTGCCATGAAAGGGCTTGGGATTTGATACCGGTTTAGGCATCAATATCGCTACAACTGGGATATTGCCAGGAGCGAATCATCATTTGCCATGAAAGGACTTGGAATTTGATACCGTTTTAGGCATCAGCATTGCTACAACTGGGATATTGCCAGGAGCGAATCATCATTTGCCTCTGTCGATGTCGAACAAAGGTGGCTTAGCAAACAGGGTTAGGATCCTGTCGACTAAGGCTTTTGACTTCATGAGCCGTAAGGGTCTCACAAAGGTATTTCTCCCCGCGAGTCGTGAGGATCTCGTAGGTGTGTTTTCTCCTTAGGAATCGTGAGGATTCCTAAGTGTATATTCCCCTGTAAGTCGTAAGGATCTTACAAAAGGGTTTTCTCCTTATAAGTCGAGAGGACTTACAAGGGTTGTTCACCATATGGACATATCCCTAGTCACGGGTGGGACTTTGCTGGGGAAATGTTTATTCGCGCCCGTGGATTGTATACAAGGGTCAGTATTGAGCCACTTATAGGGCAATATCGAAGGTTGTGGGGGTTGCTTAAGAATAGGTTCAGGTCTCTGTAACTTAAGACTTTCAAATCTTATGAGTCGTGAGGGTCCCATAAGAGAATTCTCCTTACGAGTCGTGAGGATCTCGCAAGTGTATTTTCTCCTTAGGAATCGTGAGGATCCCTAAGTGTGTTGCTCCCTTGTGAGTCGTAAGGATCTCACTCGGGTGGTTTCTCCTTACAAGGTCGAGAGGATCCTGTAAGTGTCTTTTAACGAGGTTGCGCCCTTTTGGGTTTTCACAAACACTCGCCGGTAGCCCTGCTGTTTTTACTCACGGTGCCCTTTCGGGTTTTCATCCGTGCCCACTTTTGCTTATGGACATACCGTCTTTATATATATATATATTCTTTTTTCTAACGAGGTTGCGCCCTTTCGGGTTTTCACAAACACTCGCCGGTAGCCCTGCTGTTTTTACTCACGGAGCCCTTTCGGGTTTTCATCCGTGCCCATTTTGCTTATGGACATACCCTTTTTTTTTACCACGTCAGCCTGGGGATGCTGCGGGTTGGTAGTAGTTTAACGACGTTTCGGTCATTATTCAGTTTTAGGACATAGTGGTCCATCATTAGTTTAAGGACGTTTCGGTCCACAGACAGTTTTAGGACATAGTGGTCCAATGTCTCCATATTTGAGGCGAATCTCTAGTTTACTGACTTTTCGGTCGATGGGGATTTCTCTATGAAAGAGCACGATTCCCCCGGCATGTCCATCTTTTCGGAGCATGTGGTTCTGGTGGGTTCACCTTCCATTTTTCGGGCAACGCGAACTTGCTCTGTTGGTATTGGTCTTCAACCCAGTTTTTGAAGACGTAGCAATTTTCGAGTGGGTGACCCATTACTCTGTGGTAGGGACAACAGTTAGGATTGTTAACGTCACCTGGCTGCAACGGACGTTTTGGATCTGGCAGAGTGATGAGCCCGCTGCGCACTGCTAGCTCGAACAATCTCTTTGTTTTATTTTTGGGAAACGAGTAAGGACGTTTCAACTCCTCATTGAGGTATCGCGGCTTGTTGTTTTGACGACAAAACGGTCTCGGGTTACTCGGTTGTTGTTGAGCGTTGGCGACGAAGGTCGCTTTTCCATTCCCCTTATCCCTTTTGTTTGATCCCTTGTTCGCGGGTCCGAGATTCTTTCCTGGTAGCGTGCAATTGCACGGCTGAATGTTCTCGCAGCTCCTCAATTCTTTCCTGGTAGCGTGCAATTGTACGGCTGAATGTTCTCGCAGCTCCTCAATTCTTTCGTTTCATAGATGAATTCCTTGAAGAGAGGACCGAGGGCTACTTTTTCGTCGGAGTCGTTCCCGAAGGTGAGAACTCGCGATCCCCCGGGATCAACCCCATGACAATTGCCGGCAATTCTTTTACGCTCATCTATCGCATTTTTCCGTTGTTTACGAGCTTCACGCTTTGTCTTGTTGAAGTGTTGCCTGTGAACGACATATCCTTGCCACCAACACTTAAAGGAGTTGCAGTCTTCAGTAGGATGTGCGATCCTCTGATGATATAAGCAGAAGTTAGGATGTACGTCCGTTTCATCGAAATGTATACCACTGGGAGAATTTTCTCTGAAAGAGGGCAGTCTCATCCCCATCGATATGGCTTTGGCGAATCGTTTCCTTATCTTGATCCTGCTTTCATTTGCGGCGGATGTACTTTGATCTGGTGTGAGTGTTTCGACCCTTTTATCCAGTCGCCGGCATTTGGCTTTCTCGAATATGGCCATATCGCGCTCTCGATCAGCTTTGCTTTTAAGACGGGCTTCGTTCAGGAATGCATCAATCATTTCGTCTGATGATCCTAGAAGTTCTGGCTCAGGATCTGCCCCCAGCTTCTCTGTGTAAGGAACTTCTTCGTCATTTATTGATGAGTGAGAGATCACATGGCAGCTTGCTACATAATCTTCAGATTCATCCGACGAGTCTTCTCCATTGTCATCCTCTCCATCCTCAAGGACGTGGATGAGAAATTCTTGGAGTGTGACCGGGGTCCGCGCCTTCTGATTATATTCTTCCAACGCGTCAATCTGTTTTTGCAGGTCCGTGCGCTTGTCACCAAGCTGCACAGGCTTTTTGGTCTTCTTCTTCTTCTTCGAAAACTTTGACGGCTGGGTGTGAGCACTCTGACCATCACCACCCGTTTTTGGAGTTAGGCGCGGTTTCAGCATTCCCTCGATGATCTCGGGTTCCAATGGATTTTTCCACCTGATCGCCGGGTATGTTTGGAGATCCTTCAGCATTCTTTTCGTCTTGGCTGAAAGAACGTCCTCCCATGGGGCTTCCCTTATGAATGAGCATGATGCCCCCGGCATGTCCACCTTTTTAGGGGTGTGAGGTTGTGGTCGGTCCACCTTCCAATTTTCGGATAATGTGAACTTGCTTTGTTGGTATTGGTCCTCCATCCAGCCTTTGAAGACGAAATAATCTTCGATTGGATGGCTTACTGCTTGATGGTAAGGGCAGTAATTAGGATCATTGACGTCGTTTGGCTGTAGCGGACGTTTCGGACTCGGCAGATTGATGAATCCGTTGCGCACTGCTAACTCAAACAGTTTCCTCGTTTTATCCTGGGGAAACGAGTAAGGACGTCCCAGTCTTTCCTCGAGGGATGGGCGTGGACGCATATTGTTTTGGCGAACAACCGGCTTTGAGTTGCTCGGCTGTTGTTGAGTATTGGTGACGACGATCGCTTTCCCTTTTTCATTTCGAGGATCCGTCTTTGAAGAAGATGGTCTATGACCCATCTGATCCATTTGGGCCAACTTGTCAATCAAGGCCTGGAAAGTAGTTGGCTTAAAAAACATCATGAATTGCGAGATGGTCGCTTGAGGGTCAAGAGTGCCCACGAACATGCCCACTGCTGGCGCTTCTTCGATGCGCTGTTCGCATTTCGACCATAGGTTCCGCCACCGGATTCCATACTGCTCCCACGTCTCTCCCGGCTTTACTATGGCGTTGATCAATGCCGTGATCGGGGTGCGTTCACTAGCACTCGCGAATCTTTGTGTAAACAACAACTCCATTTCAGCGAAAGTTTTGACGAAATCATTTGGAAGTTCGGAATACCACTCAAATGCCGTATCCGATAAACTGCCGACGAATTGGCGAAGCAGGAGATTATCATCACCTCCGGTGTTACCACAAAGAGCCCTGAACTGGGCGACATGTTGATGGGGATTGCCTGTCCCCTTGTAGACATGGAATTTCGGGATCGTATAGCCCGGCGGATATTTTATCTGATCATACCACCCTGGATACGGTCGCCCAGTTCTAACAACTTGTCCAGCCGCTTCGTTTGCCTGGTGAACTCGTATCTGCTGAGCTATATAGTCATCCAGGGCAGCTTTAGAGATTGTATCCTCTTTGGCTGTTGACAGAGCCGGTGGAGGATTCGACGTTTCTCTTTTGTCATCTTCGAGGACGATCGGAGGATCTTCAGCAGGAGGATCTTGTTGGATCATCATACCTACCATATCCTGAAACAGAAGGGCCATTCGCTTTATATTGGCTGCTTGTTCCGCAGCCTCTTTATCCTTCTTTTCCAGTATCCTGCGAAGGAATTCAGCGTCAGTTTCCTGCTCCTGGCGTTGATCCGAGGATGCTTCAGGGCTTTCTTTTGGCCCGGTGAGTGCGGCCATCGCATTCATCATTTCTTGGAGCTTTTGCTGCTGCTCTTGAGCCTTAGTCACTGATCGCGTAAGCGGTCGATGACCTATGGATATGCGGCTATCCTCTTTCCCGGACGCCGTGTAGACGGTATGTACCACCATGCCCCCGGACTTAGGGCGTTTAGGCTCACTGCCTTTGACATTTGCCGCTGGCATGGAGACTTTCTCCGGCCTTCTTCTCCTGTGGGCCATTGAAGTTGAGGGAGCCGTTGCAGCAGGCACCCAAGTGGTTGTCGTCCTTTGTGATTTGACAGGACGGTTCTTTCCTTCCTGAACTTTCACCTTCTTTTGCCGGTGAGAGTGATCTTGAATGATTACCGAGTCCTGAACCCATCGCCAGACCTTGTAAATTTTGGAGGACAGCCGTTGAGGAGGCTGCTCCGGCTTCGCTTCAGTAACACACTTCGCAGGTGGAGGAGATCTTTTCAACGTGGCAGTCAGAGAGTTCTTGCGTACCCTCCTTAGCGGTTCAAAGCTGTTCCCAGTTGGAACAACAGCATTAACTTCCACCATTGGAGCCGGTGGAATTAGCCTTGAGGGAAAGTTGCCCCCGGCCTTCCTTACTCGGCGCCAGTGACGACGTCGAGCATGTCGAGCTGTTGGGGCTGGTCCAGGGATGAGGATGGTTTCGTCTTGCCCCCTGTCTGGATGAGACGCTGCTGGTGCCAGCCTCTTGAAGATTGACGTCTTTTGAGTGGTGGTGTCCAATTTGTCAAAGACAGACCTTCGAGCCGGAGCGGGAGCTGGGACAGCCAGTCTTATAAAGACCGACTCTTTGGTAGTAGAAGCCTCCTTGAAGACCTCAGGGATGGAGACAGTTGTCTTCTTCGCGATGACCACGTCAGGGGTCATGAGCTTCTTGGCAGGCCCATCAGAGTTCAGGTTCAGCCTGGTAAAGACCGAGGCTGCCGGCTTGGCATTGGACGACCCGTTGAGAGGGGTCGTGGTAGTAGTGAGCCGATCGAAGACCGACTTCTTTTGTGCTTCCGGTATGGGCACTGGAATGGTGAAGCCTGCTGGCCGGAGCATCGTCCTGAAGAACAGACCGATAGTAGCTTGAGTCACTTGCTCCACCGGCATAGCAAGGATGGAGGCCGCTTGAGGCCCATAGGTTACACCTCCAGGTGAGGCGGAACGTCGGTTGCACTTGCATTTAGAGCAGCTCGAGCAGTTGGATGCCATTGATGCTTGATTTCTGTGCCAGGAAAAAGACCAAATCTTAGTAGCTTGAAACCCAAAGGCAACCATTAACAAACCGCGATTCGTTCGCGAAGACGACACACGAAGTGTGGAGTGGAAAGAGGAAAAGGTCCCACCGGGCGTGCCAGAATCTTTTCCCCTCCGAATGGCGGCCAAGACATGGGCGTCTTGCCAGAGATTCGGGGCAGATGCTATATGGTTTTATCCGTCCACCTCTCCGAAGATGCCAAGTTGATTTATGGCACCGTGTATCGGAGGTTTAGACGGATGCGGCCGATGTAGCAGACTTCGTTAGATTCCCCCTCGCTCGAGGGGTTTTAATTGTGGGGACGCTCCTCCCTGCAAGCGCAAGCCCCTGCAGTTAATTACGTTACCGCATCGCGGTAACAACTTTCTACTTCTCCAGAATTTCACTTCGTATCGTGGGTGTTTGTTTTATTTGTGGTTGCCCGTGGATTGTATACGGAGACTAATTTATGTCGTCGCCCGTAGGACGTGGATTAGTCCAAATCCGTATTTTCTTAGATTTGGGTTTGGGGTTTTGGTTTGAGGATACGTTAGCCATATTTGAGGCTAAGATCAACTCAAACGGGATCGTTTAGATCCAACAAAAGAGCGTTTAGGGGCTCTATTGTTCCAGTTTAGGGACATAGTGGTCCATTGAATGTATGGCCGTCGGGACCCATCACCTCTCTGACGACGTTGAAGGATTACAATGACAGATGTCAGAGGAGTTCAGAGATGTACCCTTGAACCAAAGTTGGTTGGGAGATTTATAGTCCAATTTGGGACTAAAGTCTATTTTGAAAGTTTTGGTTTAAGGATGCGTTAGCCATATTTGAGGCTAAGATCAACTTAAACGTTTGTTAAGGATACATTAGCCTAATTTGAGACTAAGATCGACTTAACAGGATCATTTGGATCCGACAAAAGAGCATTTGGGCTCTATTGTTCCAGTTTAGGGACATAGTAGTCCATAACCAGTTTAAGGACATGGTGGTCCATTACTAGCTTAAGGACATAGTGGTCCAATACTAGTTTAAGAACATAGTGGTCCATGAAATGCATGGTTGTCGGGACCCATCACCTCTCTGAAGACGTTGAAAGATTACAACGACAAATATCCGAGGAGTTCAGAGATATACCCTTGAACCAATGAGTTGGTTGAAAGAGCAGATGTGCTCAGTTCAAGATGATTTGAGGACTTATGGCCAGTTTGGGCTAAGTCCAATTATGTTTGAAATATTAGCCCTTTGGACCATTAGACATTTGTTTGGGTTCAGCCCCTCATCATTCAGCAGTGTTAAACAGAGGTTTGGGGGCTCTGACAACATTTTGTCTTTGATTCCCTCAATTTTGAGATTCATTTGGAGGAGAGACTTTTGCCTCTGGAAAATTAGCCAATTTGGTTAAAAGTACTGTTAAACACTTAGAGAACAACCGTGTTAAACACTGGAAATAGAACTCTCAAATTAGTGTTAAACACTAAAAGACAATCAGTGTTAAACACTGGAAATATAATCTTCAATTTTAGTGTTAAACACTAGAAACAATCAGTGTTAAATACTGGAAATATAATCCCCAAATTAGTGTTAAACATTAAAAAAAGAGGGGTCACGGGTGGACACGTGAGAGCGCCCAAAGGTGGGACCAGATCCCTTTTCTTCGTTCTGCAATTAAGTGTTAAACACTTTTTATTTTTATTTTAGAGCATCACGTGTTGGCACGTGATGGGGATTTATGCATCGATAATTACAGCATTTGCTGAGGGGTCACGTGGGGACACGTGAGAACGCCCAGAGCCTATATTTCCTTTGCTTTTTCTTTCTGCATTTTGGGAGTCACGTTGGAGCACGTGAGGCATTGCCTCAAAGCTTCTTTTCTTCAGGGATCTTTTCAAGGGTCACGTGGGGGCACGTGACCCTAGTTCTTTTCATGAACAGAGATCTTTTAAGTCTCCTTATTTTAAGAATTGAATTCTCTGTAGGGTTAAACCCTAATTATGATTTTGGAGGAATTAAATTCCTATTGTGAAAGAATTAAATTCTTATTTAGGATAAAACCCTGATTTCTTTTTAAAGGAATTAAATTCCCAGATATGTAAACGAATTAAATTCTTGATTAGGGTTAAACCCTAGTTTTGTTTTAGAAGAATTAAA
Organism: Agapanthus africanus; assembly: GCA_030015575.1. NCBI lineage: Eukaryota > Viridiplantae > Streptophyta > Magnoliopsida > Asparagales > Amaryllidaceae > Agapanthus > Agapanthus africanus. The sequence continues at coordinate 503,432,070 of CM057343.1, read as the reverse complement.
TTCTCAAAACTCAATTCCCCTTCTAAGTTTAAGATCTGCATGGCAGGATCTCGACCCGATGAGAATTAAATTCTCAACTTATGGGGAGATGTGCTCTGTGCAGATCTTCAACCAGATGAAGAACTACGTTCTTTTTTTTGTATAAGAGTTAAACTCTTGGATTTTGAGAATTAAATTCTCCGTTTGAAGTTTTGATTCCCTTTCTTTTCTCACCTAGGGTTTTCTTTGTTGAGAATTAAATTCTCCTTTCTTTTCTTCCCTCTTGAGAATTAAATTCTCCTCTCTCTGTTTTTCTTTCCAAAAGGGTCCCCCCTTCTCTTCTTTTCTTGGCTCCTATTTATAGGAGAAGGAAAAGAATCAATTTGTTTAGTAAATCTTTCATTGAAACATTTGATTTGATTTCATAATTAATATGATCCTTTAGATCACACATTGAATTTTATTCACCGTTGGATTTTAAATCCAAAGATATTCTGTTTGTTATTTTCGATGAGATTTAGGGAAAATCTTTCCTTGTCTAAGATTTTTCCATAAATTAGTGATTTTTAATCACCTTTGGATCTTTAATCCAACGGTCCCCATAATCCTTTTCCATTTGGAAAGATTTAGAAGCTTTTTAGAATTTTAATTTTATTAACTGTAAGGCTTTCAAAGCCAGTCACGTGTGAGCACGTGACCCCCAATTGAGTCCTTTTCTCAGCGTTTATTTACGCTTCAGTTTTAACCATCATGTGTCAACACGTGACCATTGGTCACGTGTGAGCACGTGATACCCCATTGAGGTAACTTCTGATTTTTAATCAGGGAACAGATTTTAGAATTTAATTCTATTCATTATTTTAGAGGCCTTAAGAGCCCATCACGTGTCTGCACGTGACCCATGGTCACCTGTGAGCACGTGATGCCCCATTGGGGTCTTTTCTGAGTTTTTATTATATCTTTTAACTTCTCCAGCGGGTTCTTAAAGGTCCATCACGTGTGGATACGTGATGCCTCATAACTTTTGATCCCGGATGAATTATGATGCCCATAATATATCAAATCGAAGGGTTTTTTGAGATGCTTCCAATACCATCAAAATTTAATAGTTCCTCCTTTGGGAGTTTATCAAAATACAGGCCGGAAGATACTGGTTCGCATTTCCTTAAGCGTATCGCTGCCATTTGATACCTTGGACTCTTCCGCGCAGAAATTTTTGGCGGGAACAGGCCTGGACTTTCACCGCTATCAAGAATTCCATTAAGAGTAGGGCCCATTTAGCGAGCCGTCCCGTTAGTATGGCTCTTGACATCAAATATTTGAGAGGATCCACTTTTGATATGAGATGGACCTCATGCGCCAACGCATAGTGTCTGAGCTTCGTTATCACAAAGATTAACGCCAGGCAGTGTTTTTCGATAGGGGAGTAGTTGTTTTCTGCCCCTAGGAGAACTCGACTCAAATAGTAGAGGGCTCTCTCTTTCCCTTGATCATTCTCCTCTGCCCATAGCGCGCCTAAAGAACCTTCAAGGGCGGTCGTGTACAGGATGATGGGTTTTCCCTTGACCGGAGCGGTCAGTACCGGCGGATTCTGCAGGTATTGCTTGATTTCGTTGAGTGCATCCTGGCATTTACGATCCCAGAAGAACAGGGTCCCCTTCTTCATTAAGTGATTGTAGGGGCGGCATTTGCCGGAGAGGTTAGCTATGAACCGCCGGATATACGCGAGCTTCACTTGGAGAGACCGCAGTTGTTTCAAAGTTCTTGGAGGAGGCATTTCCATAATCGCCTTGATCTTTGACGGGTCTATTTCGATGCCTCGGTGTCATACGATGAATCTAGGAATTTGCCCAAGGAAACTCCGAACGCGCATTTGAGAGGGTTCATCTTCAGGTTGTATTTCCGAAGGCGCTGAAACACTATCTTCAGATGCTCCCAGTGCTCCTCGTACGATTTACTTTTGACCACGAGGTCGTCATTATAGCATTCGATGATTTCATGTATGAGATCATCGAAAATCTTTGTCATGGCCCTCTGATAGGTAGCGCCGGCATTCTTCAGGCAGAAAGGCATCACTTTGTAGCAGAATATACCCAGAGGAATCCGGAAAGCGGTATGCTTCTGGTCTTCGGGATGCATCTTTATTTGATTGTACCCTGATGAGCCGTCCATGAAGGAGAAGACTTCGTAAGTGGACGTGTTGTCTATCATCAGCTCGGTAACCGGTACGGGAAGATCATCCTTCGGACAAGCTTTGTTGAGGTCCCGAAAGTCCACGCAGATGCGCACCGTCCCATTTTTCTTCATCACTGGGACAATGTTGGCGATCCAGTTGGGGTATTGAACTTCTTGAATGAAGCCGGAGTCGATTAGCTTCTTAATTTCGGCGTTGATGCTCATTTCAAGTTCGAGCCACATCCTTCTTGGTGCTTGTTTGACTGGCTTGACGTCCGGAGATATCGCCAATTTGTACACAGCTATTTCTGAATCTAGCCCCGGCATTTCAGAATAATTCCATGAGAAGCAGTCTTTATACTGCATGAGCACGTCTTTTAGCGTAGCCACCTACTCTTTAGACAGCAGCTCACTGACGAATGTAGGTCGTGGGTCATCTGCCATCCCCAAGTCGGTTATCCTCAGGTTATCCGCGGAAGTATGTATTACATCTTCCAACTCTTTTGGCGTCGGTGGAAATTCTGAGATCAACTCATCTTCATCCTCGTTTTCGAAGCACCAGGAGAGGTCATCCATATTCTCGTGCACTCCTTCTTTCGGCAGCGTTATCACGTGGCAGGTACGAGACCGTTTCCAAGACCGATGTTGATCTGGTTCTATTCTTGCCATATACGCTGCTTTTGGCTTGTGTTTTTTTGGTGGGGTTACCCTCCAACTGTCGGATAGAGCGAACTTGCCTTGCTGATACTGATCTTCAACCCAGTTTTTGAAGGTGAAGCAGTCTTCAAGAGGATGTCCCATTACTTGGTGGTAGGAGCAATAGTCTGGGTGATGAACCTCACTTGCTTGATCAGGGTGCCGAGACTCCGGGAGTGTCATCATTTGATATTTCAAGACAAGGTCAAAGAATCTCCTTGTCTTGTCTCGAGAGAAAGAATATGCTCGACCCATCTTTTTCGTTAGCATCAGATTCCGGCTGGCCTTTTCTCGATCGCGTGGCCTTTTGGATCCGTTTTCCCGTTGTCGAACGTTTTTTCCGTTCTTGGACTTGTTTTTGCCTCTGCGTCGGGCCTTTTTCTTATCTTGGGAATGCATAGCGGGCTTACGGTGAAGGGCATTGTCATACTCCGTAGCCTGCTGAAGGAGGCGTTGCGTCTTGGCTTTCTTTTAAATGGCCATTTCACGACTGTGGTCCTTCAGAATCTTTTGACTCACTTCCCTTATTAGCTTACCCATCTGTTCTTCAAATGACGGACTCGGCACTTTTATGGCAGGACCTCGTTCTGGTTCAACGTCACCGTATTTTAAAAGAGCATCCTCTTCTTCATCAAGGTCCTTTATGACATGGCAGTCATGGAATTGCTCCCGTTTCTTGGACTGGACATATCCAAGCCCGATCGTTTCCATTTTTCCGTTGGGCAATTTTCGCTGCGTTCCGGGGACATTCCAAATCCTGTTGTAGAACTGAGCTTGTCGAGGAGTTTGTTTGAATGGTACGCCTTGGTATCTTAATAACCTTTTCAATCCCTCGGTGTAATACCTGGGCAGACGAATGGGTTGGAGCCTGTCGAGCGCAGGATCGGCACCATGCCAGACTTCTCTTTTGACTTTAGTCTCCGTGTATCGATAGAATAGGATCGCCTTTTCACCTCTTCGCCTGGGAGGGACGTAGAATGTCTGCAACTCTTGCACACTATATATCTCCAGCGCGTCAAGCTCTCTGTAGTACCGCCAGGGAACTATGGCGATTTGCAAATTTTGGTCTGCTCCAACGAAGGTTTGCATCGACGGGCGGACGGAGAATACGGCGTTGGTTTCATCTTCGGAGTCGCTGCCAAAGACCAAAATCGGAGCGGATGGTCCGGGTTTATCATTCCGCTTCTGAGTCTATTCCGAGTAGACTATTTCTTCATCCTCCTCGGTATCGCTTCCAAAGGTAGGAATGGGAGTGACGGGCTTCTGTTTAAGCTCTGGCTTATGACACTTCTCCATGTCTTCGAAGTCTGGTAAGAAGTACTTGGCGTCTTCATATTTTCGGACTTCATTCACAGAGAATTGGTTTAGCTCTCCCGTAACGGTATACTCGAGGCCGTCTTTGAAATACTTCATACACTGGTGTTGTGTAGAAGGGATGACGTTGTACTCGTGTAACCAGGGCCTGCCGAGCAAAGCGTTATAGCAAGTCTTGGCGTCAATGACATGAAATTCGATGTCAGTGACCAGCAGCCCAAAGCATAACGTCAGTATCACAGACCTGAGCGTACGCGACGACTGCAAATCAAATCCAGAGATAGTATTTTATCTCGGGCTAAATGCTGAATGCTCATGCAGATTTCTTTTAGCACCCGCACGTTGAGAAGGTTGACAGAGGACCCGTTGTCAACAAGTATTTTCCCTATTTTGATGTCATGGCAGTATCCAGTGATATATAAAAGGCGGTTGTGGTCGCACGTACCAAAGAGAAGATCCTCGTCGTTAAATGTAATGTTAACCGTATGGACTTCTGCCAGCTCATCTTGCATTTTCTTCTCCGCGATGAAGGCCTGGAACTGATCGGGCTCTTGTAACGCCTTGACCAAGGAATCTCGTGCTTCTTTAGACAGAAAGAGGGCCTCTAGTATGCTTAGTTGTGAGGGTATCTTCCTCAAATGCTCTAGGATATTGTATTCCACCTTGCTTTTCTTAGGCGGGTCCTTAGCTGCGAGCTCTTTGACGACCCTATCATCGAGGGCAATCTCCTGAGGGATTTTCTCTTTCCCTTTGTCTTTTCTGTTCGAACCTTTGTTTGAAGGTCCGAGATTCTTTTCAAGCAACGTACGATTACGCAGCTGAATGTTCTCGCAGTTCTTCATCTCTTCTTCTCTTTCAGAGGTGGATTCCTTAAAGAGGGGGTCAAGGGTCATTTCTTCGTCAGAATCGCTCCCGAAGGTGAGGACTTGAAGTTTCGGCCTTGTCGGGGTGGCATCCACCATGTGACAGTTACCAGCTGTTCCTTTACGCCTATTGGTCGTGCTTCGCTGTTCCCGACGAGCTTTGCACTTCAATCGCTTGACGTGTTGTCGGTGGGCAACATGCCCCTACCACCAGTTCTTGAAGGCGTTACACTCTTCAGTAGGGTGCGTGCTCCTCCGATGGTATAAGCAGTAGTTTGGATGTGCATCCGCTTCGTTAAGGTGTATGCTGTCAGGAGTATTTCCTTTAAAAGGTGGTAGCTTCATTCCCATCGACAGGGCTTTAGCGAACCGTTTCCTCGTCTTAAGCCCGCTTCTGTCTGCCGCGGGCGTGCTTCGATCTGGTTGGAGTGCTTCAACCTTTTCATCCTGTCGCCGACGTTTGGCTTTTTCGAATATGGCCATTTCGCGCTCTCGATCAGCTTTGCTCCTCTGACGGGCTTTGTTCAACAACATGTCAATCATCTCATTTGACGGTTCCAAGAGTTCTGGTTCTGGATCTGCCCCCAGTTTCTCTGCATCAGGAGCTTCTTTACCATCTATTGACGAGTGAGAGATCATGTGGCAGCTTGCCACATAATTCTCGGGCTCTTCTGAAGAATCGTCTCCTTCATCAACGTTATCGTCTTCGTTCTCAAGAACATGCTTGAAGAATTCGTCCAATGTAATTGGGGTCCGTGCCTTCTGGTTATATTCTTCTAGTGCATCGATGTATTTCTGCAAACCTGTATGGTTGTCGTCGGGTGGACAGACTTCTTGGCCTTCTTCTTCTTCTTTAAAGACTTCGGAGGCTTAGCCCAAAGGTTCTGTCTACCATCACCAACTTTCAGCGTTGGGCACGGCTTTAGCATCCCCTCAATAATTTCAGGCTCCAGCGGGCTTTTCCACCCAATCGTCGGACATGCTTGAAGGTCCTTCAGCATTCTTTTAGTCTTAGCTGAAAGGGCCACCTCCTATGGGGCTTCCTCTATAAGTGAGCATGATGCCCCCGGCGTGTCCACCCTTTTAGGAGCGTGCGGTTGTGGCGGGTTCACCCTCCAGTTTTTGGACAACGCGAATTTGCCCTGTTGGTACTGGTCTTCGATCCAACTTTTGAAGATGTAACAATCTTCGATTGGGTGACCCAATATTCAGTGGTAAGGACAGTAATTGGGGATGTTAACTTCGCCTGATTGCATTGGGCGTCTCAGCTCTGGCAGAGTAATGAGCCTGTTACACAGCGCTAGCTCAAATAATCTCATCGTCTTATCCCGAGGGAATGAGTAAGGGCGTCTCATCTTTTCACCGAGTGATCGTTGTTTATCGTTTTGATGAGCAACCGGCTTCGGGCCACTCGGTTGTTGCTGAGCGTTGGCAATGAAGGTCGCTTTCCCTTTCCTCTTTTCATTCCGAAAATCTGTTTTCGAAGAGGACGAGTTATGGCCCATCTGGTCCATTTGGGCCAGCTTGTCGATCAAGGCCTGGAAAGTGGTCGGCTTGAAAAACATCATGAATTGGGAAATGGTCGCCTGTGGGTCGAGGGTCCCTACGAACATGCCCACGGCTGGAGCTTCCTCTATGCGTTGTTCACACCTTGACCACAGGTTCCGCCACTGAATGGCGTATTGAACCCAGGTTTCTCCCGGCTTCACTCTAGCGTTAATTAGTACGGTGATCGGGGTGCACTCGCTAGCTCTCACGAATCTTTGTGTAAACAGTAGCTCCATTTCTGCAAATATCTTGACAGAGTCATTCGGGAGCTCGGAGTACCATTCGAATGCTGTCTCCGACAACCTGCCAATAAACTGGCGAAGCAGCAGTTTGTCATCACCCCCAGTATTACCGCACAGATCCCTGATTTGAGCAACTTGCTGGTGTGGATTACCTGTCCCCTTATACACATGGAATTTAGGGATCGTATATTCTGGCGGGTACTTAATTTGATCATACCAACCCGGATAGGGTCGCCCAGTCTTGACGATTTGGCCGGCCGCTTCGCTCGCCTGATGAGCTCGTATCTGTTGAGCTGTATAGTCGTCAAAGGCGGCTTTGGAGAAGGTCTCTTCCTTGGCTGCTGATAGAGCCGGAAGAGGGTTTGATGTCTCCCCTCTGTCGTCCTCAAGGATTATTGGAGGGTCTTCAGCCGGAGGATGTGGCTGTATCATCATCCCGACCATATCTTGAAACAGAAGCGCCATTTGCTTTATGTTAGCCACTTATTCCGCGGCCTCTTTGTCTTTCTTCTCGAGCATTCTTCGAAGGAATTCGGCATCGGTTTCCTGCTCCTGGCGTTGCTCCGACGATATCTCCGGGCTTTCTTTTAGCCCAGTGAGTGCAGCCATCTTTGTCAGCATCTCTTGGAGCTTCTGTTGTTACTCCTGAGCTTTTATTACTGATCGGGTGAGTGGTCGATGACCTGTGGAGATACGGCTATCCTCCTTCCCGGAAGCCATGTAGATGGTGTGCACTACCATGCCTCCAGACTTGGGGCATTTAGGTTCAGTGCCCTTGAGATTCATCGCAGATACAGAAATCTTTTCCGGCATTCTCCTTTTATGGAGAAGTTGAGGGGGCCGTTGCGGCGGGCACCCATATAGATGATACCTTGTGTGGTACGACGGGGTGGTCTTCCTCTTGCCGAACCTTCATCTTCTTTAGTTGGCGGGAGTAGTCTTGGTTAATTACAGAGTCTTGGACTCTTCGCCAGACCCTGTAGATTTTGGAGGATAACAGCTGAGGGGGCTGCTCCGGCTTCAGCTTTCTAATGTTCTCCACAGGCGAAGGAGACCTTTTTAGCACAGCAGTTGGAGAGTTCTTGCGCACCCTCCTGAGCGGCAAGCTGTTCCCAGTTGGAACAGCAGCATCAATTTCCACCATTGGAGCTGGTGGAGTCAGTCCAGAGGGGGAACTGCCCCCAGCTCTCCTCACTCGGCGCCAGTGGCGACGTCGAGCATGTCTTGCAGATGGTATTGGCTCAGTTACGGGGGTGGCTCCATCATGCCCCCTGTCTTGGTGAAAGGTTGCCGTTGGTGCCAGCCTATCGAATACTGATATCCGCTAAGAAGAAACGCCCGACCTGTCGACGACTGACTTTTGAGCAGGGGAAGCAACCTTGGTGACTTCTCCTGAAGCGGGAATTAGAATGGACAGTCTTGTGAAGACCGATCCTTTAAAGGGAGAAGCCGCTTAGACGATTTCATCTACTGGAGCTGGAATGGCTATCTGCTTCGGGATAACCCCCTTAGGTATTGCGGGCTTCTTCGTGGACTGTTCATATCAGAATTATGCATTATTATATCGCCCATTCTTAATCACATTACATATAAATAGGTGCTTTTGATCCATGTCTGCTAAATAGTTGCAGGTTACAGGTTCTCAGATCGTACAGTGAAATTCATGAAAAGACGCTACAAATGTGAGACTGCGACCAACAATAGATGAATTCGTATGATACCGCCTACCAGTTCAAGGAACAAATGGAAAATCATTAGACAGTTCAATACACAAAGCGTAAGGGCAGCACAAGATTCAAGACTTCAAAGCGAAGCTCAAGGCAAAAGTCCACATCATTTTGCACTATTGGAAATCTGGAAGAAAACAGAAGAGATTCTGAGGAACCAAGTGAAGAAAACAGAAGGAAAAAGCAACAGGAAGCAACCCTGAAGAAATGAGCCAAAGATCCCACTTATTGGCCATGGAACCGTGGCCAAACATGCCTTTATGCCGCAGAACCGCGGTCATATAGTGCACGTGTCGATGCATATGTCGGTGGGTGTCGGTGCTTTGACCGGGCTTTCTTAGGGTAGTCTTGTAATTTCATGTATGGATCAGAATGTAAACCTAGGGTATCTCCTATCTATAAATAGGAAAGTTGAAAGCCTAATTAGGTGTGCCTTTTTTAGGGTGCCTCTTTGGAGGATGCCTCTCTTTAGTTTTTATTCCTCTTTTTAATTCTTAGATCTAAATTCAATTGTAATACGTTGTTGAGAGGTCATCAATAAAATAAGTTTTTTTCATTCTATCTCGCATTCTTTTTTATCTGAAATTTATTATCTGCAATTTTTTATTTGTTCTTTATTTATCTGCAATTTAGTTCATTAAATAAAAATATAAAAATAAATTTTATTATCTTCCTAATGAGTGAGTAACTCCTCACTTGTTAGGGGTAGGAGAGGGAAGGTTTGAGAGAAGGAAATCTCTCTCACTCCTTTCTTTGCCCAAATAATTTTAATACGGACTCCCTTTAAATCAACCATAATCCGCTCACTTCAGCACCCTATCCTACATGATAGCGGTAATTCCCTAGTTAGACCAGTTGTGGTTGAATTAACTGGAGGTTAGGGCTAAGAGACAAGAACGGATGGACAAGGACCAAAAAGAAGAACTTAAGTTTCTTCCCAGTCGTGCTAGTCCCCATTGTTACCGATTACCCTAACACCTTTATTCACAATTAAGGCATTGAAAGATGTGAGAAGATTCCTATTTCGAACTAATCTAATCCTAACCCTAGCAAGCCTTTAAATCAAATCATTCTCATTCTTAGATCGTAAAACAAAACCTACCAAAAATAGGACTTAACACGTTAGAACTTAAAGAAAGGAACACCATTTCCCTGTGGATCGACCCGTACTCAACCGGCTAGCTACCAAGCGACACTGTCTTGATTGTGGTATTCTTAATTTTAAAACGCATACGCAAAAACTCTACCAATCAAATGGCGCCATTGCCGGGGAAACGGTGGTCTCTTTCTTTATGTAATTTCGGGTTAATTAAAAAAATTAAAATTATAAAAATTGAAAAATTTTAAAACAAAAAAAAATAAAATAAAAATAAAAATCATCTTGTTATTTTTGAAAGGATTTTGTGCAAGTGTGTAGGCTTGGAGAAAACTCTGTTTCAGATCTGGAGCAAATTCAGTAAACAAATCAATATTCAGGAGATCTAAACAGGTAGAGGAGAACCAAAACAGCACAAAGAAAATTTTTGAAGATCTGAACCTACCGATCCACCGCGGAACTGCGGCAAAAGTAGGCATTTGACCGCGGAACCGCGGTCAAAAGGTGACGTCAGCAACTGAAAATCTCTGTAAGTAGCTTTTCTCTTCTCTTCCACCCCCTAAGCTCCACTGAAAAAAATTTCCTGCAGGTTTCTTTGCACAGATTCTCTTTCTCCTATCCAATAAATTGTTTTTGTGCAGGATTCTTTGCGCTGCCAAATAAAAAATTTTGCAAGTGTTTTGGATTTTTTGGTGTGTTACCTGTTTTGCATAATTAATACGGAATCTAAGTAGCTATAAAACCAATCAAGATTGGATGGGGATTTCATAACCCTTGCTAAGACCGTAAAAATCACTAAAAAGCATGTGCATCACCCTTGAGTTAATTAAAAAATATCTAGACTCAGCCAATTAAGGACTGTCGCGCTCATTAGGACAGAGGAAGGTTGTGGGCATTCAGTCGTTTATCTAAACCTGAGTTTGTGGTGTCTAGGCTAGACAAGTGAGAAAGGTAACTTTAAAAGGCCTGTCTCACGGTGATTCGTGAGCGGAACCCTCCTTTCTTCATTTGTGCTTACCTGGCCACAATTGGCGGTGAAGAGGCGATTTGAGGGATATCTCACAACTTGTCACTTTGGAACAGTTAGGAGCAGTCTAGTGGACTTAGAAGACCATAGCTCTAGGTTTGATTGTGCATGTTTTAACTGTGCTTTTTTGAAGTAAGTCCGTATACATTCTTGCAAAACTCTTTCAAAAATTTCTAAACTCCAAAAACAAACAATTTTTTACAAAAAAAATATAAATACATAAAAAAATAAATAAAAATCACATTCTTTTTCTTCTCCTTTCTCTCATTACACATGGGTACCCCACCTCGCAAAACTCTTGCCGAACTTTGGTACCCACAACCAGACATTACTTCCTACGGGTTTTGTTTTGGTCGAACTTCGAACGATCCCTCCATGCCAAAAATTTCTTTGAGAGATCGAATAGACGCGTCTAGGACAAACAATTGGACTCAGCCATCCACTTCTTATCAACCGTTTCAAACATTCACCCCTTCTCATGTTGATACCCCTTTTGAGAGTCCGGTTGTAACTCCGAAACCCATGTCTATTGCTGAACATATTGAACAATCTCATAGCCGATCTTTCACTCCTTTCAACACTTCCAGTTCTTGGGATCAACAATTCCATTCACCTTTTTATCCAAATGTTGATCCTACTACTGTCCAACCATTCAATTCCTATCCATCCTACCCAACTGTTGCACCTTCCCTGGACATTGCTTCTACACAGCCATTTGGGAGTTTCGCATATCCAAACAACTTTGAATCTTTTACAGAAACCCCTTCACAGCCTATGTCTAGTTTGGAACAAGCGTTGGAAGACTATAGGGTAGCATCATGCCAACAGATGATGAATTTGAATGCGTCCATGGCCGCCCTCATACAACCTAGTGACCCGGTAGCTAGTTTCCAACTAGCTCCAAATTTTCCAATGTATGATGAGGCGGTTGGACAGATTAAGAATTTGAGTGGAGAGAGTGAGCTGTGCACCATTCCAAATCAAACCTACCCATCCCCAATTGAATCCCGCAACTCCAGTTTTGAATGTCTATCGAGTGTCCCACGTGATTCATCAATTGAAGATAGAATGATTAATGAGTTGTGCGACTTTGTAGTGTTTGATTTACCTGATTGTGAAAGGTCCCTTTCGAGTGAAACCATCACCAATCCTTTTGACCTCTACACCTCCACTCTAGAACCTGAATTGATTAATATCCATGCTCTTGATAAGGTGTCTGAAAAAATTGATTTTCACTTGATTGAGGATATCGACGCTGGGAATATTTCGGATGATGAACCCACAGATTTGGATGAGTTTCTCTTTCCAATTCATCATCCCGAATCATTAACTGTTTTTCCCGAACTTCATATACGTCTGGATTTTGATGATAAATGCATGGATGAGATAACTTTTGAGGGGAATTTTGAGGATAGTATTGAGGATGAACCAGTTTTGCTTGATGAGTCGGATTTTCCAATTCATTATGTCCCTTCCACTGACTGTGTACACCCTCCTGAACCTTTAATTGTTACCCTTCCTAAATCACTCCCCTTCATCCTTCCCATCATTCCGACCGCGCAAGAAACCGTTACACTTTCATTTTCAATGTCTGGTTTACCAAGTTCGACCTACCTATGTTTTCTCACGAATCTTGAGAGATATGACCTCATTTCTCAGTGGGTTGATAGATTAGCACAATCGCTTTTTACACATCGGTCATTACAAATTGTGCTAATTTATACACTTCATTTCCACCCTCAAGTTCGTATTCAACTTCTTTATCCCACTTTCTCTGGTTCTTCTTCTATTCTTCCTATAATTTCAGTGAGTGTTGATGAATCACAATCCGATAATTCAAGTTTGATAATTCCAGAAATCCAACTTGATTTGGATACTTTTGAAAATAAGGTAGATGAGTTTTTTGAGTCTCCTACCTCCAAAATTTTTGACAAATCGATTATGATAAATTATGGCACAAAACTTACTGACAGCAAAATGTTCAATTACACAATCGATGAAAGTTTTGAAGAACTTTTTGCGGACGAACTTGCATTCCTAAACAACACAGATTTTGTGATTAATCAACATCCACCTATAGAAGTTGAACCACCACCCTTTCTTCTTATAAAATACGAGAATGCCAATATTGCACTCATTTCTGATCATTCACATTCTCGTTTTTATTTATCATCACCTCTTATCTCCTCATATTCACGTTCACACAAACCCTTTCCATGCCACCACTTATCTCTTCCCAACTTCTTCTTAGCTCTATATAACATGTTCTTCCACCGACCCATACGTTACATTGATAAATTTTTGAATGGTTGGTGTTGACTTTTGATCTTTATAAGGCTTTACTTTGACCAATAACTTTAACCCCCCAATGATTTTAATTGCTTAAAACTATTTTACTCAAGTTTTTTTTTGGGGGGGGGGTATAATTTGGCTCTTGAAAATAATTTTTTTTTACTAAAAGTGGTAAGCCAAAAATAAGTTTTGGAGAGACTTTCACGATCATATTTCATGTCCCCGTTAATAAATTTTTCCTCCCAAGTTTACAGGTTTATGAGATTTTAAAACAAAATGGCAACAGTGGAAACACTGTTTCACTTAAATTTGGGGGGGGGGGACATTTTTGTGTATATATATTTTGTTTTCTTTTTCTGATAATAAAAAAATAAAAATAAATAAACAAACAGGGGAGCGCCAACAAATTTGACCCTCTTGGTGTAGTCTGACAGTGAGGGCACTGTCAAGTTTAAGTTTGGGGGTGTGCTCGGTAAACTTTCTTCCTTCGCATTCATATGTATATTTTTGCATTTGCATACTTATATTAAAACCCATAAAAATCAAAAATTATTTAAAAAATTATAAAAATTTCAATTTTGGCCATATTTGACTTAAGTTCAACATGACGGTTGACTAGTTAGGATAAACTAGATCCTAAACTTAGTAAATTAAAAACCCTAAAAATAACCTTTCTTAAAGTGTAACTATAGAAAATATATGTCCTTGTAGTTTATTTTGAAATAGGCAAATTTTGAGTTCAGTTCTTGGGCTAAATCGAAATAAGGAAAGAGTATTGAAGTTTTATTTGAAGTGTAAGTCTGGAAAATAATTCTGAACCTTAAGTCTAAATTCTGAAAATATATACCCTACAACTTGCACATACACGCACCTTGAAACTTGGGATAGTAGAGGATACCTTGAATGCTCTTGTCTAAAATCCTTAGTATGAAGGAAAATAAAATAAAAGTATAAATGAACACTGGTTTTGTAATTACTTAAGGCAGCATAAATAAAAAATATAGCGAGGGTGCTTTATCACCTAGTGCCTTAGACCAACTGGTTTGGGAGTCACTGCTAAGCCTTAAGGTATTGCAAGACGAGAAATTACGCCTAAATGCGCAAGCACATTTTGTAATCGGTCGTTTAGTACCTCAAGAAGTATTAACAATCGCATGAAGGATGTGTGAGCAACTTAATCACCAATTAAAAAGTACTTTGGACGATGGACAAGAGTAAGATAGTTTGAATTGAATTTCCAAGTGTAAGGGTGATAATTACACACACATAGGGGTATATGATTGGGATTTGGATGAAAGATAGGAATGAAAAATAGGTCTTATATCTTCAATAAAGATGATAAAAATTCCTGAGTTAAGATTGCACCTTAGAAGGAAAATTCAAAAGATGCTGAAAGCTTTATAAACTGGCAAAACGTATATGATCTTAAGTTAAATGAAAAGTGAGTGTGAAAAATACGGGTTGATGATTTCTAAGTTAAAGACAATAGAATTTCTTGCTAGAATACTGAATTGAAGAATGAGAGTCAACAGGCCAAATTGATCGAATTTTGTGGGTAGTATCCCCTGAAAACCATCAGGAGACAACACTCCTCCTACTAGGGACACCTAGAGGTTTACGGCTTGTTGCACGAGCTCAGTGTAATCATGTTCCCTGCGAAAGAGAGGTTAGGAATTTTTTTTGAGAATAAAATTGGTTTTGCTCGGGATGAGCAAAAGATAAGTTTGGGGGTATTTGTTAATATAAGAATTTTGCATTATTATATCGCCCATTCTTAATCACATTACATTTAAATAGGTGCTTTTGATTCATGTCTGCTAAATAGTTGCAAGTTACAGGTTCTCAGATCGTTACAGTGAAATTCATGAAAAGACGTTATAAATGTGAGACTACGACCAACAATAGATGAATCCGTATGATTCCGCCTACTAGTTCAAGGAACAAATGGAAAATCATTAGACAGTTTGATGCATAAAGCACAAGGACGGCATAAGATTCAAGACTTCAAAGCGAAGCTCAAGGCAAAAGTCCACATCATTTTGCACTGTTGGAAATCTGGAAGAAAATAGAAGAGATTCTGAGGAACCAAATGAAGAAAACAGAAGGAAAAAGCAACAGGAAGTAACCCTGAAGAAATGAGCCAGAGATCCCACTTATTGGCCGTGGAACCGCGGCCAAACATGCCTTTATGCCGCGGAACCGCGGCCATATAGTGCACGTGTCAGTGCATGTGTCGGTGGGTGTCGGTGCTTTGACCAGGCTTTCTTAGTGTAGTCTTGTAATTTAATGTATGGATCAGAATGTAAACCTAGGGTATCTCCTATTTATAAATAGGAAAGTTGAAAGCCTAATTACGTGTGCCTCTTTTTGGGTGCCTCTTTGGAGGATGCCTCTCTTTAGTTTTTATTCCTCTTTTTAATTCTTAGATCTAAATTCAATTGTAATGCGTTGTTGAGAGGTCATCAATAAAGTAATTTTTTCATTCTATCTCGCACTTTTTTATCTGAAATTTATTATCTGCAATTTTTTATCTGTTCTTTATTTATCTGCAATTTAGTTCATTAAATAAAAATATAAAAATAAATTTTATTATCTTCCCAATGAGTGAGTAACTTCTTACTTGTTAGGGGTAGGAGAGGGAAGGTTTGAGAGAAGGAAATCTCTCTCACTCCTTTCTTTGCCCAAATAATTTTAATACAGACTCCCTTTAAATCAACCATAATCCGCTCACTTCGGCACCCTATCCTACATGATAGCGGTGATTCCCTAGTTAGACCGGTTGTGGATGAATTAACTGGAGGTTAAGGCTAAGAGACAAGAACGGACGGACAAGGACCAAAAGGAAGAACTTAAGTTTCTTCCCAGTCGTGCTAATCGCCGTTGTTGCCGATTACCCTAACACCTTTATTCACAATTAAGGCATTGAAAGATATGAGGAGATTCCTATTTCGAACTAACATAATCCTAACCCCAGCAAGCCTTTAAATCAATTCATTCTCATCCTTAGATCGTAAAACAAAACCCGATTTAATCGGATTTAACTCGTTAGAACATAAAGAAAGGAACACCTTCTCCCTGTGGATCGACCCGTACTCAACCGGCTAGCTACCAAGCGACACCGTCTTGATTGCGGTATTCTTAATTTTAAAATGCATACGCAAAAACTTTATCAATCATGGACCCACTTGAGTTTTGGCCTAGTTTGTTAAAGACCGAGGCGTTGGATTTGGACGACTCGTTGAGAAGGGCCGCGGTAGTTGCAAGTCGATCAAAGACTGACTTCTTTGGAGCTTCCTGTAACGGCACTGGAGCGCTGAAGCTCATTAGCGGGAGCATGGTCCCGAAGAACAACTCAGTGGTGTCCTGTGTCACATGTTCCACCGGCATTGCGAAAATGGAGGCCGCTAGAGGCTCATAAGTCACTCTTCCGGTTGGAACGGAGTGGGAGTTGTTGTTGCAGCTGGAGAAGATAGAAGTCATTGATCTTCTTTTTTCTGCACGGGAGCAAGACACCAAATCTTAGTACCTCGAATCCGAGGGAAACCATACTAAACCGCGATTCGTTCGCGAAACACGACATACGAATTGTGGAGTGGAAAGAGAAAAATGTCCTACCGGGCGTGCCAAAATCTGTTCGCCGCCGAAAACAGAGACGGAACCGCGTAGGCCGTCTTGCCTGAATTTGGGGGTAGATACTATTTGGATTTATCCGTCCACCTCTCCGAAGATGCCAAGTTGATTTATGGCACCGTGTATCGGAGGTTTAAACGGATGCGGCCGCTGTAGCAGATTTCGTCAGATTCCCCCTCGTTTGCGAGGGTTTTTTGATTGTGGGGACGCTTTTCCCTGCAGGCGCAAGCCCCTGAGTTAATTACGCTACCGCATCACTGTAACCACTTTCTCCTGCTCCAGAAGCTCACTTCGTGTCTTGTGTGTTTGTTTTGATTTAGGTTGCCTGTTGATTGTATACGGAGACTAATTTATGTTGTCTCCCGTAGGGCGTGGTTAGTGCAAATCTTTATTTTCTTAGATTTGGGTTTGGGTCGGTTTAAGGATCGTTAATCTTGTTTTAGATTAAGATCAACTCAAACATTTGTTGAGAATACGTTAGTCTAATTTTAGACTAAGATCTACTCAACAAGATATTGGGATAATTTAGATCCAATGAAAGAGTATTTAGACTCTATCGTTTTAGTTTAGGTACATTGTGGTCTATTGGGTTTAAAGACATCGTAGTCCATGAGTTTAAGGACATCATAGTCTGTAATGTTTAGAGACATCATAGTCTGTATGGTTTAAAGACATCGTAGTCTGGTTTAGAGATATCATAGTCTGGTTTAAAAACATCGTAGTCTGTATGGTTTAAAGACATCATAGTCTGTAAGGTTTTGGTTTAACCGTTTGGGGATGCACCAAAAGTTATTGGTTATTGGGACCCTCCATCTCTCTGAAGACGTTGAAGAATTACAATGACATGTATCAGAGGTATGAAGAGATGTACCCTTGAACCAATGTTGGTTGGGAGATCTATAGTCAGATTTGGGACTAGGACCAATTAAAATAATTGTGAGCACATGGGCTTGTTTGATCTGAATTAGGGACTTGTGGCCAACTTGGGCTCAGTCCACTCATTTTTGAATAAAATGTTGAACATTTGTCTGGGCTCAGTCCACTCAGTTTTGAATAAAATGTTGAGCATTTGTTTGGGCTCAGTCCCTTTTTGTTCAACAATGCTGAGTATTGATTTGGGTTCTGACACCCCTTTTTCTTTTTGTCATTTATTGAGTATTTGTCACGCCCCACTTCCCAGAGTACACTAAGATAGGCACGTGATATAGCCAACCATGCTACCTGTGGATAGGAAATATCCTTCCACAGTCACATTACGGCTGTAGAGATATTAAGAACAATAATAAACTATCTAACACATGTCCATAAGCCAGAATAAAACGAGTCAAGAATAAAATAATGCGGAAGCAAAAGATCCAATACAAGAATAAACTGGAATGTACGTCCCATAATGCGGGCTCACATCAGGAATGAAAATACTGAAAGTAAAATGAACTAACTACTAACGAGTCCTCACTGCTCAGCCTGCTGACTGAAATACTCCTGCTCGGCCTGTAGCGCAGGTAAAGAATCTGGGCCATGCAAAACCCAGACGTCAATGCGTCATAACATCAAGCAATAATATAAAAACAGGGGTAGAAAGACATGCAGGTATGATCATAAATGGTAAAACAGGTATAACAGTGATATAAGTGTCGATAGTGAGGGTAATGTGTAGTGAATAATCTAAACTGGTCTATTGGGTTAACTACTCTCAAGTCTTTGAAATCAATGTGATAAATCATTGATGTGACTCAATAGTATCTCGTGCGTGCCCGGGATCACGGTCTATGACTCTCGGGCTAAATCCGAGACGTGCCGCAAGGCAGTAAAGGATGGTAAGTAATGACGAGCGATGTCAGCAGCATCACCCCGGGGCTGGCCTGGCCCGTAAGACTGATCAGAAAAGGTATCGAACTGTCGAATTACAAGTCAGGTTTCATCATTGATTTCCCCATACCCCCAAGTTATATAGGTTCAAGTCAGGTATTAAATAACCATGAGCTAATGCCAACACAGGATCAGGCAGGTACAAGTTTGTTTGGATAGACAACAGGAAATGTCCATAGGGACAACAGGTCAGGTTTGTTGGTATTAGTAACAAGATCAGGTAACAGAGAAATCCATGGTACCTCAAGTCAAGTCAGGTAATATATAGGTATCATGTCATGTCAAGAAGTGCATGGTATCACGTCGTGTCAAGTAAGGGTATATCAAGTCATGTTAGGGGTGCACAACATGTCACGTGGGTGCTCATAATCAAACTAAATTAAGCATGGGTATACAAAACAAGTATGGGGTACTAATGGAACAATAAAATGGAACACTGTAATGTGGTATGCAAATATGTACAGATTAAAATATATGGATGCATGGTTATCGATTTGAGTTAGGGTTATGGTTCCAACACTAAGTAAAATACACTTTAAAAAATATAAATTGTTAAAATCTCGTTATTATGTATTAAATGATCTAGGGATGCAATTGTATATAAAATAGGCTAAATGGATGCAACTAGGTATCCGGAAGTTATAAACTATTTAAAATGGTACTATGGGCTATGCAAATAATCATTATGTGGTTCAAATACGGATATGGGTATCTTGTATCGTAAACTAATATGCAATATGAAATGTTTCAGGTTCTAGATCTAAAATGATATAAATGGAATATCGAAATGTTAAAATGGAACATGTGACATTAGATTTGATCTACAGGTTTCATATGAAATTAAATAAGTATAAAATATTATGAATAACATGTAGCAAGTTTCACTTGCCTAGACGGATCAAGAAACGGGGTGTACGGAACGTCTCACGTCGGCGAAATGTCGCGACGCGCGCACGGTACACGAAACGGATCCAAACAACGCACAAGGTGATCACACGAGTCAGGTATGTTCGCTGGGTCGTCGGGATCGTCGACGGCACGACCGGATTCCGACAATCTAAAAATCGCAGTGAACATTTTAATGAAGAAATGCATGGAAGGAATGAAAAGAGAAGAATGGAAGGAGGAAGGAGAAGAGTGAGAAGAGGAAGCTCACTGTGGTTTGCGGAGAGGGTTGCGAGGGTGTCGACGACGTCGACGGAGATCCGGCGAAGTGATCTGCAGAGGACAGCAGCCATCTTCAAGAAATCAGAAGAAAGAAAAGAAAAGAAAGGAAGAAGAAAATAAAGAAGAAGGAAGAAGGGGTGTGCTCGGGTCACCGCTGCGTTGAATCTGGGACGATGGACGGCGACATGATCACTCCGGTGATCGTCGCGGTGAAGCGATGTGCAAGAGCTCGGCTGTTCTCGGGTGCGTGTGCAGGGCTTGGGGAAGTGAAGAGATGGAGGTGGAGGCGATGAGGGTGAGGAGGCGACGAGGTCGGGGAGGCGACGTCAGTGTTTTGGGCAACGACGATGAGGAGGTAGGCGGCTAGGGTTTTTGCGGTTGGGTTCGTAAAAAGAAGAAGGAGGAAAAATATATGAGAGAGAGAGAGAGAGAAATAGCGAGAGGAGAGAGAGAGAGATTCTGAGAGAGAGGAGATCGAGAGGGGAGAGAGAGAGAGATGAACAGTGAGGAGAGATGGATTTTTTTTATATGGAGGAGAGAGAAAGAGATAGCGGTGAGGGGGGAGAGAGGAAGAGAGAGGAAGAAAAGGGAAAGAAGAGAGATGGGATTTGAGTGGGGCCCGGCGCCAGGGAAAAGGAAGGATTTAATTGGCTCGTGAAGGTGCGGCCAAAGGAAAAGAGAGAGCTGGGGAAAAAGGTTAAAGAAGGATTTAAGAGAAAATTAAAAAGATTTTTATATTTTAAAGAAAATGTTCTCGTTGGCTGAGAAATCTTTAGGCTATTTAAAATATTATAATTAAATTTAGAAAAAGATTAAATAATTGAATTTTGGCGGGATATTAAAGTATTTCAAAATGCGTCCGGGTCGGGTCCAAAATTTCAGATTTGAAATACGAAAATTATATGCAACTTCCAAATTTTGAAATGAATGATTAAGTAACGAAAATGCATACCCCCAAGAACGGACGCACGTACGTGCGCGTAGCTATCCAAACACGTCCGTTTCACTGAACGGGATGAGGACAAGATGCGCGGACGCTACCACAGGGTTAGGGGTATCATGCAGGCTATGAAATGCAATTTTAATTTATTTTACGTGATCTAAAATGTTACATGATAAAATATGCGATGCCAAATAAAAGTTAATATGCAGTTTATACTAGATGCACGTGTCTATGTAACAAGCCAGGGTAGTCTATAAATATGAATCAACCAGTCCAAGCAAGCGGGTCGGGTCGAATGCGATGTAAAATGTAAAATACCATTCGCACCCAAACACGATAAATCATTAAAATACCACAGATAAATAAATACGGGAACTGAATTGGTATAAATGAACTCGGTTGTTACATTATACCCAACTACAAAAAGAATTTCGTCCTCGAAATTCCAAGAACAAGAAAGGATAAACAAACAACAAACTACAAGAATAGATGTGGAAACTTCTGTCGGATTTCATCTTCTCGTTCCCAAGTTGATTCTCCATGTGAGCGATTACCCCAAGAAACAAGTACAAGAGGGATAGCTTTGCTCTTAAGAACCTTTTCTCTTCGATCCACAATCGACATCGGTCGCTCCTCAAAAGTCAAATCTTCTCGAACAGTCAGCTCCGAATAATCCAGCACGTGTGTTTCGTCTCGAACATACTTACGGAGTTGAGATACATGAAACACGTCATGAACATTCACCAAGGATTGCGGTAACGCCAATCGATACGCCACATCTCCAACACGCTCCAAAATCTCAAAAGGTCCAACGAATCGAGGACTAAGCTTTCCTCGACTTTCGAAACGGATCACCCCTCTAGTCGGTGATATCTTCAAGAATACCAAATCACCCACGACGAACTCAAGAGGTCTTCTCGATGTATCTGCCCAACTCTTCTGTCGGTCTTATGCTGCTTTCATATGATTCCGGATAATATTAACCTTCTCAACTGTCTGCACGACCAAATATGGTCCCAACAATCTTCGTTCACCAACATCGTCCCAACAAACAGGTGAACGACACTTGCGACCATATAAAGCTTCGAATGGAGCCATCTGAATAGTCGCCTGGAAACTGTTATTGTAAGAAAACTCCACTAAGTGTAGATGATCCTCCCATGAACCCTTGAAGTCTAACATGCAAGCTCTCAACATGTCTTCAAGAGTTTGGATCGTTCTCTCCGACTGGCCATCTGTCTGAGGATGATAAGCTGTGCTAAACTTCAATCGAGTCCCCAAAATTTCCTGTAAGCTCCTCCAAATGTGTGATAAGAAACGAGTGTCACGGTCAGACACGATGCTCACCGGTACTCCATGCAATATTACAATCTCCTGCATGTACCGTTCTGCCAAAGTTTATGTTGATTGACCAACCCGAAAAGGGATGAAATGAGCTGCCTTGGTCAATCGATCAACAATCACCCAAACTGCATTGTTGCCCTTTGGACTCCGCGGTAAAGCCGTCACGAAATCCATGGTTATATGTTCCCACTTCCACTGAGGAATTGGAAGTGGTTGCAATAAACCAGCAACTCGTTGATGTTCAGCCTTAACTTGCTGACACACCAAGCACTTTGCTACAAAGCGGGCAATTTCCCGTTTCATGCCTTCCCACCAGAAATGCTGTCGTATATCTCGGTACATCTTCATGCCTCCTGGATGTATGGAATACACTGAACTGTGTGCCTCCTTCATAAGTTCTTCGCGAATATCCCCCTTTAGCACACACAAACGGCTACCATAACGCAACGAACCATCTTCATGAATCAATAAGTCCGTTCGAAGTCCAGCTTCAACTTTTTCTCGAAACTTTTGCAATCTAGGGTCCTGCAATTGTGCTGCTTTAATATTCCCGATCAACGACGACTGTACTTGCAGCTGCATCAACTGTCCCGAAGAATGCGGTAGCACAACCTCCAAATCGAATCTTCGAAAGTCTTCAATAAGTCCCTTCTGTGCAGTCAACATCTGAATTGCTGGCAACCGACTAAGCGCATACGGCACAACATTAACTTTTCCCGGATGGTATTTGAGATCAAGATCGTAATCAGCCATCAGCTCCAACCATCCGCGCTGCCTCATATTAAGCTCCTTCTGCATGAACAGATACTTTAAGCTTTTGTGATCGGTGAAAATCTCGACCCTTTCGCCCAATAGGTAGTGTCTCCAAATCTTCAAAGCGAAGATCACAGCTGCAAGCTCCAAGTCATGAGTTGGGTAATTCTTCTCATGGGTCTTCAACTGTCTCGATGCGTATGCTATAACCTTCCCATGCTACATCAAAACACATCCCAAACCTTTCCCAGATGTGTCGCTGTGAATCACCAATCCTCCGGAATTATCTGGCACAGTCAGAATAGGAGCGGTTATCAACCTCTGTTTCAACGCCTCAAAAGCTGACGCATACTTATCTGTCCACACAAATGGTACTTCTTTACGCATAAGCTTGGTCAAAGGCTCTGCCAGACGAGCAAAGTTCTCCACGAACCTTCTGTAATACCCGGCAAGTCCAAGAAAGCTTCTGATCTCTGCAACGTTCTTCGGAATCGACCAATCTCGAACTGCTGCAATCTTTTCGGGATCAACGGTGATTCCATCTCCAGACACGACATGTCCCAAAAACTTCACTTCTTCAAGCCAAAACTCACACTTGCTCATCTTTGCATACAATTTTTCTTGCCTCAACGTCTGCAGTGCGATCTTCAAATGTTCTGCATGCTCTTCAATACTCTTCGAGTAGACTAGAATATCATCAATGAACACCACTATAAACTGGTCCAAGAATGGTGAAAATATTCGGTTCATCAAGTCCATGAATATCGCCGGTGCATTCGTTACTCCAAAGGGCATCACTAAATACTCGTAATGTCCATACCGAGTTCGGAATGCCGTCTTACAAATATCTTCTGTTTTAACTCGGACCTGATGATATCCGGATCGTAAATCCAGCTTTGAGAATACCCACGCGCCACTAAGCTGCTCAAATAATTCGCCAATGCGAGAGATCGGGTACTTGTTCTTAATAGTCACCCGGTTTAATTCTCGATAATCGATGCACATTCTCCTTGTGCCATCTTTCTTCTTGACTAGAAGAACTAGAGCTCCCCAAGGCGAGTTACTTCTGCGAATCCAACCCATCTTAAGTAATTCAGTAACCTGCTTCTTGACTTCTTCCAACTCTACTGGTGCCATTGGATAATACGCTTTAGAAACTGGCGCTGCACCAGGAACAAGATCAATCGCGAACTGCACGTCTCGCTTCGGCGGTAAACCTGATATGTCTTCAAACACGTCCAAGAAATCTCGAACAACAGCTGGCACTTCATCTTTAGCAACCTCCATCGACAAAAGAACACTATTTATCGACCTAGCCCTAAACTCGACTGGCCTGACAGAACTGCTTCCTCCAGTAAAGATAAACTCTGGATGTCCGGGAATCTGTAAAATTACTTTCTTTGCCCTACAATCAATGTGAGCGTGGAAAGTGCCGAGAAAATCCATTCCCAAGACGACTTCATAGCTGCCTGTATCAATCACCAAGAAATCTGCAAATAGCTCCCGTCCGCAAACAACAACTGCACAATCCTTACATTCTCTACTAGATATGATCTTCCCATTCCCAGTGTGTATATCCCAGAAACTAGACAGGGTCGTGCAAGTAATCGAGTGTGTAGCAATAAACTTAGACGACATAAACAATGGGATGCACCAGAATCGAATAACGCTAATGCGGGAAAACCATGAACAAGTAGAATACCTGAAATAACTTCTCCTGAAGCCTTAGCTACCTCAGCCGTTAGGGTAAATGCTCGAGCTTGATTGGGTCCCTGAGTCAGCTGCTTCTATCCCTGAAACGGTTTCTGCGGTGGCTTCTAAATATCATCTTTCATGCGAAACTTCGACGGACAAGCGTTGATAGTATGATCCCCCGATCCACAAAGAAAACAAAGTCCTCACATCCTTCGACAATCTCTTTGCACATGTCCAGGTAAATGGCAGTAGTTACAAATCACGCTCCTTCTTTGATCAACGACAACAGGTTTCTTCATAGGTTTTATGCCACGTCGGTTCACTGGAATACCTCTGCGTCCATGCGCTCGGTTCGGTGCAAATGCCGACTTCCGCACTGTAACTTCTGGCTGCTGTGTACTCCCAGTCTTCATTGATAGGCTCTACTACTCTCGGGCCGCTGTAAGTACTTATGAGAAAGTGGTCAAACCCAGGGAGACAATCTGCCTCTGGATGTCCACATCCAAACTACGCATGAACCTCCTTGCCCTATCAGCATCGTTGGCAACCAAAGGTCCAGCGAATCTACTGAGCCACGTCCACCCAGCTGTATGTACATCCACAGGTGCGCCGTTTTACTTTAAACTGATGAACTTTTCTTCCATTTCCTCCCGTGAAGTCTGCGGGAAGAACTTCTCCAAGAAACTCTTCGAAAAAGCCGTCCAACTAATCGGCTTGGGCAAGCGGGTCTCTTCCACAAGCCACCATTCACGAGCGTAATCCACCAACTGGATGCGTACCATATCCACCCTCTTATCCTCTGGGATCTGTGCCACAACGAGTAAATTCTCCGTGTCCATCAGCCACTGCTCCGCTGGCAACGGCTCCTCCAAGCCAGTAAAAACAGACAGACCCAGTCTCCTGAAATCCGCCACGGTACCCACACGTTCAACTGGTCTGGCCACAACATTGTTCACGGACTGCTGAATGGTCCGCAAACCTTCCTGAAAAGCTTCAACTTGCTGCTGGTTCAGCTCGGTCTGTCGCTTTTGGTTCTCCAACATCCCACGGATTACTTCAAGCATAGCGGCTTCGTCAACACGCCTTTGGTACGTTTTCAGATTCTTGTTTGCCATGTTCCTGAAATCAAAGCATCAAAAGGATTAGCATGATAACAGATTCAAAATATAGGTCAAGGATATGAATCAAGGCTAGAACTCCAAGTTACTTAAATAGAGTACCGCATTGTAACCATGTCGCGGTATCATAGCTACAATCACATAACTCCACCCAAGTCGCCTAAGTTCTAGAGATAACTAAAAGGAAACCAGGTTTCGAGTCGATATGCAAAGGAGGTTTGCATATCGTAAAAGTAGAATCAGGAGGAAGTTAAGATTCAAAAATGGTAAGACGGTAAGGTGGCAGGACATGTTTCCTAATCACTAGTATTCTGATTCGTGTATTGGGTCCAATACCCAACTACAAAAGAATCAAACCCGATTAAACTAGATCCTATGGCTCTGATACCAAAAGAACCATGTCACGCCGCGCTTCCCAGAGTACGTTAAGATAGGCACGTGACATAGCCAACCATACTACCTGTTTATAGGAAATATCCTTCCACAGTCACATTACGGCTGTAGAGATATCAAGAACAATAATAAACTATCTAACACATGTCCATAAGCCAGAATAAAATGAGTCAAGAATAAAATAATGCGGAAGCAAAAGATCCAATACAAGAATAAACTGGAATGTACGTCCCATAATGCGGGCTCACATCAGGAATGAAAATACCGAAAGTAAAATGAACTAACTACTAACGAGTCTTCACTGCTCAGCCTGTTGACTGAAATACTCCTGCTCGGCCTGTAGCGCAGGTAAAGAATCTGGGCCATGCAAAACCCAAACGTCGGTGCGTCATAACATCAAGCAATAATATATAAACAGGGGTAGCAAGACATGCAGGTGTGATCATAAATGGTAAAACAGGTATAACAGTGATATAAGTGTCGATAGTGAGGGTAATGTGTAGTGAATAATCTAAACTGGTCTATTAGGTTAACTACTCTCAAGTCTTTGAAATCAATTTGCTGAATCATCGATGTAACTCAATAGTATCCCATGCGTGCCCGGGATCACGGTCTGTAACTCTCGGGCTGAATCCGAGACATGCCGCAAAGCAGTAAAGGGTGGTAGGTAATGACGAGCGATGTCAGCAGCATCACCCCGGGGCTGGGCTGGCCCGTAAGACTGATCGGAAAAGGTATCAAACTGTCGAGTTACAAGTCAGATTTCATCATTGATTTCCCCATACCCCCAAGTTATATAGGTTCAAGTCAGGTATTAAATAATCTGGAGCTAATGCCAACACAGGATCAGGCAGGTACAGGTTTGTCTGGATAGACAACAGGAAATTTCCGTAGGGACAACAGGTCAGGTTTGTTGGCATTAGTAACAAGATCAGGTAACAGAGAAAGCCATGGTACCTCAAGTCAAGTCAGGTAATATATAGGTATCATGTCATGTCAAGAAGTGCACAGTATCACGTCGTGTCAAGTAAGGGTATATCAAGTCATGTCAGGGGTGCACAACATGTCACGTGGGTGCTCATAATCAAACTAAATTAAGCATAGGTATACAAAATAAGTATGGGGTACTAATGGAACAATAAAATGGAACATTGTAATGTGGTATGCAAATAGGTACAGATTAAAATATATGGATGCACGGTTATCGATTTGAGTTAGGGTTATGGTTCCAACACTAAGTAAAATACACTTAATCAAATATAAAATGTTGAAATCTCGTTATTATGTATTAAATGATCTAGGGATGCAATTGTATATAAAATAGGCTAAATGGATGCAACTAGGTATCCGGAAGTTATAAACTATTTAAAATGGTACTATGGGCTATGCATATAATCATTATGTAGTTCAAATACGGATATGGGTATCTTGTATCATAAACTAATATGCAATAAGAAATGTTTCAGGTTCTAGATCTAAAATGATATAAATGGAACATCGAAATGTTAAAATGGAACATGTGACATTAGATTTGATCTACAGGTTTAATATGAAATTAAATAAGTATAAAATATTATGAATAGCATGTAGCAAGTTTCACTTGCCTAGACGGATCAAGAAACGGGATGTACGGAACGTCTCACGTCGACGAAGAGTCGCGACGCACGCATGGTACACGAAACGGATCCAAACAACGCACAAGGTGATCACACGAGTCAGGTATGTTCGCTGGGTCGTCGGGATCATCGACGGCACGACCGGATTCCGACAATCTAAAAATCGCAGTGAACATTTTAATGAAGAAATGCATGGAAGGAATGAAAAGAGAAGAATGGAAGGAGGAAGGAGAAGAGTGAGAAGAGGAAGCTCACTGTGGTTTGCGGAGAGGGTCGCGAGGGTGTCGACGACGTCGACAGAGCTCCGGCGAAGTGATCTGCAGAGGACAGCGGCCATCTTTAAGAAATCAGAAGAAAGAAAAGAAAAGAAAGGCAGAAGAAAAGAAAGAAGAAGGAAGATGGGGTGTGCTCGGCTCACCGCTGCGTCGAATCTGGGACGATGGACGGCGACGAGATCACTCCGGTGATCGTCACGGTGAAGCGATGTACTGGATCTCGGCTGTTCTTGGGTGCGTGTGCAGGGCTCAGGGAAGTGAAGAGATGGAGGCGGAGGCGATGAGGGTGAGAAGGCGACGAGGTCGGGGAGGCGTCGTCGGTGTTTTGGGCGACGACAATGAGGAGGTAGGCGGCTAGGGTTTCTGCGGTTGGGTTCATAAAAAGAAGAAGGAGGAAAAATATATATAAGAGAGAGAGAGAGAGAAATAGCGAGAGGAGAGAGAGATTCTGAGAGAGAGGAGATCGAGAGGAGAGAGAGAGATGAACAGTGAGGAGAGATGAATTTGTTTTTATATGGAGGGGAGAGAAAGAGATAGCGGTGAGGGAGGGAGAGAGGAAGAGAGAGAAAGAGAAGGGAAAGAAGAGAGAGGGGATTTAAGTGGGGCCCGGCGCCAGGGAAAAGGAAGGATTTAATTGGCTCGTGAAGGTGGGGCCAAAGGAAAAGAGAGAGCCGGGGAAAAAGGTTAAGGAAGGATTTAAGAAAAATTTAAAAAGATTTTTATATTTTAAAGAAAATGTTCTCGTTGGCTGAGAAATCTTTAGACTGTTTAAAATATTATAATTAAATTTAAAAAAAGATTAAATAATTGAATTTTGGCGGGATATTAAAGTATTTCAAAATGCGTCCGGGTTGGGTCCAAAATTTCAGATTTGAAATACGAAAATTATATGCAACTTCCAAATTTTGAAATGAATGATTAAGTAACGAAAATTTATAACCCCAAGAACGGACGCACGTACGTGCGCGTAGCTATCCAAACACGTCCGTTTCACTGAACGGGACGAGGACAAGATGCGCGGACGCTACCACAGGGTTAGGGGTATCATGCAGGCTATGAAATGCAATTTTAATTTATTTTACGTGATCTTAAATGTTACATGATAAAATGTGCGATATCGAATAAAAGTTAATATGCAGTTTATACTAGATGCACGTGTCTATGTAACAAGCCAGGGTAGTCTATAAATATGAATCAACCAGTCCAAGCAAGCGGGTCGGGTCGAATGCGATGTAAAATATAAAATACCATTTGCACCCAAACAGGATAAATCAATAAAATACCACAGATAAAAAAATACGGGAACTGAATTGGTATAAATGAACTCGGTTGTTACAGTATTGAACACTCTTTATGGCGCTGGGCGCTCCCCTCTTTCTTTCTGTCTTTTATTGAGTGTTGAACACTCTTTATGGCGCTGAACTCTATGTACAGAGCGCTTTATGTTTCCTCGGCGCCCATGTAAGGAGCACGTGGAGCGCTTGGCGCTGAGCGCCAGACTTAGAGTGCTAAGGCGCTTCTTATAAAATAGTGCAGGGCGGTGAGCGCCAGACTTGGAGCGTTAAGGCGATTCTTATAAAATAGTGCATGGAGCGTTGAGCGCTGAGCGCTAGACTTGGAGCGCTAAGGCACTTCTTATAAAATAGTGCGTGGAGCGCTGGGCACTGAGCGCCAGACTTGGAGCGCTAAGACCCTTCTTATAAAATAGCACGCGGAGCGCTGAGCGCCAGACTTGGAGCGCTAAAGCGCTTCTTATAAAATAGCGCCCACATGAGGAGCACGTGGAGCGATTGGCGCTGAGCGCCAGACTTGGAGCGCTAAAGCGCTTCTTTTAAATTGGAGCGCTAAGGCGCTTCTTTGGCAGCTCTGATCAGTTCTGTGCTCTGAGAATTAAATTCTCGGTTTATAAGAGACTTTATCTCATGGATCTAAGAACTGGGTCTTTCCTTTAAGAGGAGATGCTATGATCTCTTTGTTTTTTTATTTATAAGAGACTTTGTCTCTTGGATCTAAGAACTAAGTTCTTCTCTTTCTTGCTGTAATCTCTTTTACTTTTGTGAAAGACCTTGTCTTATATATCTGTGATCTGAAAAAGAACTAAGTTCTTTTGATGTGAGAGTTAAACTCTCAAATATGGAGAAGATGCTATGATCTCTCTTCTTTCTATTTACCTTGAGAAGAAATTACTCTCGTCTTTGAAATTTCGTGAAGTTTATGGGGGGGTTCCTCTGTGCAAGACTTGAAGTCTTGGGTCTTTTATATAGGGGATGCTGATTTGTTGAATCAGTTAAGGAAATCTCTTATTGAGAGATCTCTGATTGATTTGGGGATGTTCCCCACCATTGGATCTTTGATCCAAGGGCCTCTGTCTTACAGAAGACATTTTCTTGTTTTTAACAAGATTGGGAAAATATTTTTCCATACAGAACTTATTATGTATCTTGGTGATTTTTAATCACCATTGGATCTTTGATCCAACGGTGCTCTGATTTTCATAGCACAATCTTTCTTGTTTGAAATATTTGAGGAGTATTTCCTCAGTCAGAATTTAATTCTGTATTTTAGTGATTTTTAATCATCTTCGTTGGATCTTTGATCCAAGGGTGGAGAACATTTAGTTCTAGCGCTAGCGCTCCCGTGCTTTGCACGTGAGGCGCTGCCTCAGAGTCTTTGACTCTTGGCGCCAGCGCTCTTGGCGCCAGCACTCTTGGCGCTGGCGCTCTCGTGCTTTGCACGTGAGGCGCTGCCTTAGAGTCTTTAGCCCTGGCGCTCTCGTGCTTTGCACGTGAAGCGCTGCCTCAGAGTCTCTGACTCTTAGCGCTGGCGCTCTTATGAGGCGCTGCCTCATTTCAAATTTCAAATTTTGAACAGAGCTTTACTCTCTGATTGGGGGAAACATCGCCTCTGTATTAAGAAGTGCTATCATTCCATTTAAAGTACAGATCTGCCCTCTTTCGGAATGTATTCCGAAGAGTCCCCATTGTTCTACAGTGGGTCCCACGGACTCAAGAGGTGGCCCCCACGGATTCAAGAGATGGCCCCCGCCCTTTTAACATGACACTTGGCATGACACTTTGTTCAATGTGGCACTTTGTTCCGTGAGCAAGAACCGGGTGCATCCAACCAACCCTTTGTTTTACCAGGGAACCGACATTCTCCCCACCTTTGAATAATAGTTCGTCCTTGAACCACAGACCTACTATTGTGGAATCTGTCTCTGATACCATTCTGTCACGCTCCACCCCCAGTACAGAGAGTATTGTCCACTCTGGCCGAAGACGCACGGTTTTATCCTTCGGGGCGAACCGGACCCGACCAGGGGCCACTTCCCAGGAGGTCCCCTATCTCAGAACTTTCCAGACTCGAGCATGCTTAATTACGGAGTTCTCAAGCTCCTGTAGTGCCGGTTCACTTAAAAGGCGCCTCTGTATTGAGAAGTGGTATCATTCCATTTATAGTACAGATCTGTCCTCTTTAGGAATGTATTCCGAAGAGTCCCCATTGTTCTACAGTGGGTCCCACGGACTTAAGAGGTGGCCCCCACGGATTCAAGAGGTGGCCCCCGCCCCTTTAACATGACACTTGGCGTGTCACTTTGTTCCGTGCGCAAGAACCGGGTCCCGACATCTACTCATCATGCTACGCATCATATCCTTAAGAGTACGATTTCGCCTTTCAGTTACCCCATTCTTTTCAGGACTATCAGGCATAGTATGTTGGCCAATGACACCACAATCTTTCAAATAATTAGCAAAACGCCCTAAATATTGTTCAACATCACCGTATTTACCATAATATTCACCATCACGGTAAGACCTAACAATTTTGACAACTTTTCCCAATTGTTTCTCTGATTCAGTTTTAAAGACTTTAAATCTATCAAGCGCATCAGATTTTTCCTTAATTAGATAAATAAAACTATAACGGGAAAAATCGTCAATAAAAGTGATGAAATACTTGTTACCATATAAGTTTCAGAATAAGATCCACTAATATCAATATGAATAATTTCCAAAATATTCGAACTACGAGTGTCACCTTTCTTCTTGGTCTTAGTTAATTTACCTCTAATACAGTCGACACAAGCATCTAAATCATCAAAATCAAGAAAGGGTAAAATTTCATCTATTATCAATCTTTTTATTCTCTCTTTGGAAATGTGACCTAAACGTTTATGACATATATTAAAAGATCTTTCTTCAATCAGAGGTCTTTTCGACACAATTTTACCAATAAGACAAGTTATATGGTTATCATTGTCAAGAGCCAAGCAAAGTTTATATAATCCATCAGATTAGGCACAATTACCAACATCAATAGAATTTAGAATTAAACACATTTTTCCATTTCCAAATAGAAAATTAAATCCCAACTTTTCCAATAACAAAACTGAAATCAAATTCCGTCTAAAAGACGGTGCATAAAAGACGTTTTCTAATACAAGATGATAACCAGATTCTAAAATAAGGACTAATGTGTTAGTTATATGTATGCCTTAGAGGCCATTATTGTGCATATGATGTATATTATAGTGGATGCTTAGACATATAGAGAGAGGACTTTCTTGCTCGACATGATAGTATGCTATCTGGTTGCTCTTTGTCTTAACATATAGACTTGTATTGTGATACTGTCTTGCTCTCACATATTGATAAATCCCTTAGGATGTGTACTTGACTACCAGGACTATGATGGAGATCATACCAGTGGGGCCAGGGTAGTCCACAAGTACATCCTTTAATTATTCCTAGTCGAGGGTGTATCGAGACAGGGCATCGATATTCCAAAGTAGACTAGCGTATACGCTTCTTGACCCATATGATGGGAGATGGATGATCCCACATCCATTGGTGTTTGACATCAAAGATGGTATACGGGTGCTCAGTGGAGACTGGGTACACTGAACGGACTCGCCGAGAACTCCTAGATGGTATTATACCTATAGTCAGATAGCAGTTCTCTGGTGACACTGATACAGGTTAGTCTGTAGACCCAAGATCACCATAGAGTCTCGTGTGATTCCCACTGTGCTTTGATTTCCACCTTACCACATTCAAGAGAACGTGCAAAACGGTAGCTTTTATGTACAGTCTCGAGTCGCATGGAGGCAATGAGCGTTAGGAGGGGATTCGTCTCTCCCGGTATTGAGGGTTGATGTTGCGCTGTGCTCGATTGGCTATAACAGGAAGTCCCTGGGTAGGGCTGATACGGAGATTTACTGGTAAGTGTTATCAGTAGTTTTTCGACCCGTTATGAGCCTCAGATCGGCACGACTTATCGGTTACTGGGGTCTGACGTTTACCACCCCTAAATTAGATATGCAACATATCAGACGAAGAGACCGGACTGTACGGTAGTGTTACTGACAGGCTTTACAGGAGTATGAGTAGGCTTGCTTGTTGATATTCTGATCGCTCAATACCCGGGTAGCTGTTACGTCCAGCTAGTACCGCTGACGGCTTGTGGGTTCTTGATATGATCACCTACTGCCGGCGGATTGACGAGTCTTTACAGTCCTACACAGAGATTTCCTGGCTCAAGAAAAACGAAGAAGGAGAATATATGTGATATGTGCGCGACCGAGATTAATACGAGTATAAGATACCATATTCTATTCTCGCGATAGTTCTCCGCCGAAAGACGCGATCGGGACGTTGGGACGTCCGACCTGAATTTTGGGGGCAGATGCTATTTAGTTTTATCCGTCCATCTCTCCGAAGATTCCAAGTTGATTTATGGCACCGTGTATCGGAGGTTTAGACGGACGCGGCCGATGTAGCAGACTTTGTCAGATTTCGCCTCATTGTGAGGGGTTTTTGATTATGCAGGCGTTAGCTCCTGCAGTTAATTACGCTACCGTATCGCGGTAACCACTTTTTCCTTCTCCAGATGGTCACTTCGTGTCGTGTGTGTTTGTTTTATTTTTAGTTGCCCGTGGATTGTATACGGAGACTAATTTATGTTGTCGCCCGTAGGGCGTGGATTAGTCCAAATCCGTATTTTCTTAGATTTAGGTTTGGGTTGGTTTAAGGACCGTTAGTATTGTTTTAGACTAAGGTCAACTCAAACTTTTGTTGAGAATACGTTAGTCTAATTTTAGACTAAGATCTACTCAACGAGATTTTGGGATCATTTAGATCCAACGAAAGAGCGTTTGGACTCTATCGTTTTAGTTTAGAGATATTGCAGTCCATAAGTTTAAGGACATCATAGTCCATAGTTTAAAGACATCATAGTCTATAGAATTTCTGGTTGTCGGGACCTACCACCTCTCTGAAGACATTGAAGAATTACAACGACATATATCAGAGGAATGAAGAGATGTACCCTTGAACCAATGTTGGTTGGGAGATCTGTAGTCGGGTTTGGGACTAAGACCAATTAGGGAAATTGTGAGCACATGGGCTCGGTTGGTCTGAGTTAGGGACTTGTGGCCAACTTGGGCTCAGCTCACTCAGTTTTGATTAAAATGTTGAACATTTGTTTGGGTGTTTGAACATTTGTTTGGGCCCAGTCCCTTTATGTTTAATAATACTGAGCATTAATATGGGTTCTGACACCCTTCCTTCTTTTTGTCTTTTATTGAGTGTTGAACACTCTTTATGGCGCAGAGCGCATTATGTTCAGAGCTTTTATGTACAGAGCGCTTTATGTACAGAGCGCTTGGCGATGAGCGCCATATTTGGAGCGCTAAGGCGCTTCCTCTGAAATAGCGCCCACGTGGGGAGCGTGTGGAGCGCTTGGCGCTGAGCGCCAGGTTTGGAGCGCTAAAGCGCTTCTTTTAGAATAGCGTCCACGTGAGGAGCACGTGTCGCGCTTGGCGCTAAGCACCAGACTTGAAGCGCTAAGGCGCTTCTTTTTAAATTGGAGCGCCGAGGCTCTTCTCTGGTATCTCTGATCAGTTATGTGCTTTGAGAATTAAATTCTCAGTTTATAAGAGACTTTGTCTCATAGATCTAAGAACCAAGTTATTCTCTTTTTGTTGAGATGCTATGATCTCTTTTGTTTTTTGTAAAAAAAACCTTGTCTTATGGATCTGTAATCTAGAAAAAGAACTGAGTTCTTATGATGTGAGAGTTAAACTCTCAAGAATTGAGGAGATATTATGATCTCACTTATTATCATTTACCTTGAAGAAAATTTCTTCTTCTTAGAGCTTGCTTTTCTCTTTTTCTTTTTTGAGAACTTGAAGTTTATGGGAGGGTTCTTCTGTAAAGGACATGAAGTCTTGGATCCTTTTTATAGGGGAGGTTGATTTGTTGAATCAGTTAGGAAAATCTCTCATTGAGAGATTTCTGAATGATTTGGGGAATATTTTCTACCGTTAGATCTTTGATCCAAGGGATTCTATTTTACAGAAGACAATCTTCTTGTTTTTAACAAGATTGGGAAAATATTTTCCCATACAGAACTTATTCTGTATCTTGGTGATTTTTAATCACCATTGGATCTTTGATCCAACGGTGCTCTTATTTACAGAGCACAATCTTTCCTGTTTGGAAAGATTTGAGGAGTATTTCCTCAACAGAATTTTATTCTGGTAATTTGATGATTTTAATCATCTTCGCTGGATCTTTGATCCAAGGGTGGAGAACGTTTAGTTCTAGCGCTAGCGCTCTCGTGCTTTGCACGTGAGGCCCTGTCTCAGAGTCTTTGACTCTTGGCGCTAGCACGCTTAGCGCTAGCGATCTCGTGCTTTACGCATGAGGCGCTGCCTCAGAGTCTTTAGCGCTGACGCTCTTGGCGCGAGCGCTCTCATGTTTTGCACGTGAGCGCTACCTCAGAGTCTTTGACTCCTAGCGCTGGCGCTCTTGGCGTTAGCGCTCTTATGAGGCGCTGCCTCATTTCAAATTTCAAATTTTGAAATTTTAAATAGAGCTTTGCTCTCTGATTGGGGGAAACCCCTACCGTTGCGCTCACGTGGCTCATACGTGAGTGCAGTGGTGACTGCTTTTCCACCATTGGATCAACTTGGAAGTTGAACCGACTTCCAGCGTCTATAAATAGGGCCTTTGGTCCCTGAGATGACTGTTTGTTCATCTTCTTGTTTTTCTTGAGAATTAATTCTCCTTCCGAGCCAAGCTCTCTGCCTTAAGAAACTTCTTAATAGTCAAAACTCTGCCCAACTTTGATAAGAATTAAACTTATTAACAGAGCTTTGCTCTTCTCAGATCATAGATCTTAAAAAATGTTTTAGGGTTTTACCCATTAACATAGCCACGCTCATCTTTAGATCATAGATCTTCAAGATATAATCTTTTTAGGGTGATTTTAACCCATGAACTGGAACACTGTTCATCTTCCATGAAGAACTCTTAGAGTTTGTTCATAGATCTTGAAGATCTTGGAATTTTTAATTCATTAAAAGCTTTGCTTTCAGGGTTTTTGATGGATTATTCCATCTTCTGCGCAGAGCATGGCTCTTTAGAATTTTTGGGGGAAATTTTATTCCCTTCATCATTAATTCTGACAGATGTCATTTCTGTTGTAGAGCGCTGCTCTCAAGGGAGATTAACTCCTTGGCCCGAGGGGCCTCTCATTAAATGAGAATTCTTTTAGGATTTCCTATTTAATAGATGACTGTCTCATCAATGATGAGACGTCATCTAGATTTTGTGGGTCCCCTTTGGTCCCCTTCCACTGTATTGCAGTGCGGTACAAATTTAAAGTACCAAGTACCAAAACTTGAACTGTAGCATTGACGGCTAACTCTTGTTGTTTTTCACGCAGGTACTATGTCTTTCGACACTTTTTTCCCGTTTGTTCATTTGGAAAGCGGATTCCCTGAAGCGCCTGCGGACAAGGAAGTCTTCGCGTTGATCAAAGATCACGACCCGGAGCAAAAGAATCTTCATTTATGGGGGGCGTGGTATAATCAAATCATCCGAGGTCGACGCAGCTTCTCTTGTGCGATGCCTTCGGAGCCCATTTCGGCGATCCATTATGCTGACACACCCCCGGTGAACTATGCCGTGGAGGAGGTCAACTGGACCTCAGAGGGTCGGCTTCAGCCTTCTATGGGCTCAATACCTGTGCAGCCGCCGATGGCTCTAGATACTCTGGGGCGACGCATATGTCAGGGCGAGTCGCGCCCTTAGGGACAGCCGTACATGATAGGATTAACTCCTCTCCATCCAGCTGGGTATTTGCAGTGAGCCCGCTACATTCTATCGGCCAAGAAATCACTGTTGCTAAAGCTTGGGCCGTACCCCGCAGTTTACGTGTCTCTCTTCCAATATTCCACGCCTCCTGTATGGTGGGTCAAAGCTTTTCTGGAGCAATGGAATATTCCGATCCACACTTTCCTTCTATCGGATCGGAAAGTTTCAATTTCTTTGGAGGAGTTCGCGAAGATCTCCGGCTTACCCGTCGGGGGAGAACACTACGAGGAGCTACTTCCTCCGGACGAATACATCTTTGCCACCAAATCAGTGGTAATGGGAATTACCCCGGAGAACGCCATTCAACACCGATTCCCGAGCTTGATCAAGGTATTGAATATCTACGAAAGTCTATTTCTAGAGTCCGGAGGGCACGGAGTCAGCTACGCAGACTTCATCGCTCGCTTTCTTCGTCCGGAAGTCTTATCGAAGCAAGCTGTGCTGTTTGCCAAGCTTGAAAATCCATTTGGTTCTGGTTTGGATAACCAACCGATGGCGGAGGCAGATTTAAAAAACTTCTTTATTCCGGATGCCCCTGTCGTTCCTTTCGCAGAGCTTGCTGCTTCGATCGTCGATGAAAAGACGTTCTTGCTGGGATTTATTGGCCTATGGCTAAACTGGTTCGTGCTTCCAATGTACCCTCGTTATATGAGGCCATCAGTCTTTTACCCAGCCCATCGTATGGTTGCGGGAACTCGAGTGGCCGTCGGGATCGCAGGGTTGGCACACCTGTATAATGGTCTCATCTTAGCGGCGAACACCACTCAGCCAAGCGTACAGCCCGTCACTTTCCCGCCGCACTATTTTACGTCATGGATCGAGCTACACGTGCTTGGCGCTTTTGGAGCCCATAAACGGCCTCGTTTCTACGAAAGTTATAACTTCCCTCGGATTATGCAGCTGGTTGACGCTTCCGTTTTAAATCCGACACAGCGGGAGGCTGGGGGTTTGGTCATTCGTCCGCGTACGGTCGGAGATGGCATGACCTTTGTCGATAAGGTTTTAACTATCGGCAAAGAGTCCTCTAAGACGGTGCAGCCGCTGCGCGACACCTTCAATGACGAGGCTTCTACATTGAAGGCCCAGGAGATTCTGCACCTGTACTCAATCAGGCCGGGCTTTTTGGTGTTCAGGCAGAATGATTCGTCGCTGTTTATGAGGTACAACCTGCATCGGTTCGCTCAACAATCGAGCTACGATCAGGGTGTTCCACTAGAGGCTTTCCTGGCTGAGCCGGCTACTACAGAGGAGGGTATTCACAGCGCACTGCACCATTTTATGCGGCTTAACACCAGGTCCATCTTTTTTATCAGTGAGCCGAGCCGAAGGTGTTGAACGTATACGTGGTGTGGTATCAGCACGCGATGGGTGCTGTTATCAGGGAAGAAAAGCGATTATTGCTTGATCGCAAGGGTGCTGTCCCAGCTGGTAATCCAGCCGTTCCCTTGAAGCGACGGACTATCGTCCGTCCTTCCTTGAGAGGAGTTGCTGCGGTGGTGACCCCGCGCGCTATGCCTGAGATGCCCCTACCCCGTGTGCCTTTAGAAGCGGTAGCTGTAGCGTCTCCCGAGTCTGGAGTGGGTACGGAGATTAGGACTCGCCGCCCAAAGTTGCCTGCCAAGCATAAGCTTCTGTTGCCGGCTGTCGGCGTCCGCTCACAGAAGAAGAAGAAGAAGAAGAAGAAGAAGAAGTCGCTATTTTCTGCGGATGTTGCATTCGTCCAGGAGCCTCATGCTCCTTACAGCGAAGGCGTAAGTGAGTACGGGACCAATGAAGGTTTATTCATTGTGCCGGATGATACCAATCTGGAGGCTGCTATCGCGGTTTGGGAGCAACTAGCTCGCGATGAAGCAGCACTAATCACCATCACACAGTCAGGTAGACTTCATTCGTATCTTTCCACGGTTATATATATATATATATATATATATATATATATATATATATATATAATTATTATGCTTTGAATGACGCTTTCTTCTTCAATTGGTATCTCTGCCGAAGAGGCTCTTGCGGCTTCCCTCAAAACATTTGAAGAGGAAGAGAGACTCCGTGCTTCTTTGGGCCTTGGTATACTTCGGCCCATTGTGCCTTCGTTCCCTTTTTCTTCATTCGTGGCTTGACCCTTCCTTTTCATCTTATTGCAGGGACTATCTCGACTCAGGTTATCCTGAGTGCGGTTCCGATCCCGCGTGGTGATGCGGCGACACTTCCAGAGCTGACTGCTGAGGCCCCAGCTCCCCCAGTATTGCTTCAAGAGGTTTCGCTTAAGAAGCCAATGACAAGGCGCCGTAACGGCTCCAGAGACAGCTCCTGGTTCGGACGATGACTTCCCTTTGATGGAGGTCTTGAGGAGATCACTTCTCACTGCCAAGGCCGACAAGAAGCGTAGAAAGCGTGCAGCGAGGGAACGTGTTGTCAGCTTGGCTGTGGGTGCAGGTTCAAGCACCACCCCATCTGTCGCTATTCCTCAAGAGGATGCTCCAGCTGCCCTGTCTACCGCTCATAGACAGGGCGTGCGCGTAGCTCAGAAGGCAACTGAGAATCCATCACCAGGTAATGTAATGCCCGGTCTTATCATTTTTACTCGATCCGCAAATTCTGATATACTATATCTTGCAGGTCCAAGCATTGGCGATAAGACGGCAGGTGAGAAGACGGCGACCACAGGGCCCGAAACGGCTACTCTCTCTCAGGAGTCCGGGACTGCCCAAACCGCCGCTCTTTCTCTTTGCGGTTCCCCAAAATCGGCAGGCACCGCAAGCGTCACAACGGCACTCGTCGAATCAGGGGACGAAGCCGTGGGTGCCAAAACTATTCCACTGAAGGAGAGCGAAGAAGCCGCAACGCCCGGTGATGCTTCTGTCGCGGTTTTGGCTGATGACCCATCAGGTAGGTCTTGGGTCGCTGTTTACTTTTTGTTTCGGAATCCCATTCATTTCGTTCTGACGGTATTTTGTTTGTATGTGTAGCGAACGCTGAGATTGTGTCATCTGACACACCTCCGGTCGTCGCCATGACGGTTGTTGTCCCCTCGCCTTCTCCTATATCCTCTGGAATGCTGGAAAGTAAGGATTTGCAACTTATCGGTTTCATCGTGGGTATTTTCCTCCTTGAACTAACCGTATATTGCCACAACCTTGCAGGAGTCCTTTTTGATCATCTGTATCAGGTGTTAAACCCACATTTCTCCTTCCAGTCAGAAATCGTCCTGCCTACTAGTGTCGGTGAGTATAGTTTTTAACAAACATCTTTTCCTTTCTTTTACGGGCAGCTAAGTCATTGTTAATTCTTCTTTGCATTGATTGCAACATTACAGATTGAGGGAGAGGACGAGAGAATAGTCTCGCCACCGGTACTCCCAACTTTGCCACCTGTCGCAGCCGGTATAGTAGACTCCATCGCTCCTGTGATTTCTTTATTTCGCGAGTCAGCTTTTAATCGTAATTCATTTTGCAGCAACCGCACCGGCTCTAGCTCCCTTCGAGTCTCGCATCCTAATGCCGGCAAGGCCCTTTTCTAGACGTCCATCTTCCAAGGGCGCTGTGACCAGCTTGCGTATGTTGAGTGAATCCATCGAGGAGATTGACGCAGAGGCACCTGCATTCGCTGCAGATTTTGCTGCTGAGGTTAACCCTATGTTGGCGACGCTCATGCACTTCCATGGTGAAAGGGTCGTCGAGGCTTGGGTTGATTACTGTAGGAAGATCGAGGCTTGCATGCATGAGATTGACCTCAAACATCCCGCTCCGGAAGTATCGGCTTTGAACTCCCAGCGAGCTGCATGGGTTGAGCAGAGTGCCCTCATCCTTCGCCATTTTGAACAAGAGACAACCCTCAAGCGAAAGGAACGTGAGGCGACTTCCGCCGGGTCAGTATGGACTTACCTGCAGGGCAAAAGTTTCATTTTATATGTATTTTTTTGTTTCCTTTCCGCGATGCTCTATCATTTCAGCTTTTTGTATCGCGAAAGTCGCGATTGCCCATTCATTTTGGCTATTTTTCTCGGTGCCCAATCATTTCGGCTATTTTTGTATCCATATATTTTACTTGCTGATTTTGTTGCAAGTTGCCCCATCATTTCGGCTATTTCATATGCATTTTTGGCTCGCTGATTTTTATCGCGAGTTTAGACTTGGAATTTGATACCGATTTAGGCATCGGCATCGCTACAACTGGGATATGACCAGGAGCGAATCATCATTTGCCTTTGTCGGTTCGAACAAAGGTGGCTTAGCAAACCGGGTTAAGATCCTGTCGACTAAGGCTTTTGACTTTAGGAGCCGTAAGGGTCTCATAAACATATTTTTCCTTACGAGTCGTGAGGATCTCATAAGTGCGTTTTCTTCTTAAGAATCGTGAAGGTTCTTAAGTGTATGTTCTTTTATAAGTCATAAGGATCTTACAAGAGTGTTTTCTCCTTATAAGTCTAGAGGATTTACAAGGGTCATTCACCATGTGAGGATATCCCTCGTTGCTGGTGGGACTCTGTTGGGGAAATGTTTATTCGTGCCCATGGATTGTATACAAGGGTCAATATTGAAATGCTTGTAGGGCAATATTGGGATGTATGACGGCTTAAGAACAGGTTCAGATCCATGTAGCTTAAGGCTTTTGAATCGTATGAGCCGTGAGTGTCTCATAGGGGAATTCTCCTTACGAGTCGTGAGGATCTCGTAAGTGTAACTTCTCCTTAGGAATCGTGGGGATCCCTAGATGTGTTGCTCCCTTATGAGTCGTAAGAATCTCATGCAGGTAATTTCTCCTTACAAGGTCGAGAGGACCTTGAAAGTGTCTTTTAACGAGATTGCACCCTTTCGGGTTTTCACAAACTTGCTGGTAGCCCTGCTGTTTTTACTCACGGAGCCCTTTCGGGTTTTCATCCGTGCCCGTTTCTCTTATGAACGTACCTTTTTTTTTATTTCTTCTTTTTTTATTATATATTTTTTTGCATCAGCCTTAGGATGCTGCGGTTTGTAGACGCT
This sequence comes from Agapanthus africanus, assembly GCA_030015575.1. Lineage (NCBI taxonomy): Eukaryota > Viridiplantae > Streptophyta > Magnoliopsida > Asparagales > Amaryllidaceae > Agapanthus > Agapanthus africanus. The sequence goes on along the minus strand of CM057343.1, from coordinate 503,390,162 downwards.
TCGGTCCGTAGTTTTCCGTGTTTGGGATGGGGTATCGTTGGATACTATTTTTAGAGTCTGGACTCAAGAAGATAGCGAGCGGATATAGGCGTCGTCATCTATCATTAACCTGGTTCGTGATTCGTCAAGCGTAGTACTTCTTAAGGAATCGGCCGTTTATTAATCGGAAGGGTCTTTCGCCATGCATATCCATAAGCAAGTAAGCCTCACCTCGATATACTTTATCTATGATGTACGGGCCTTCATAGTTCGGCTTGAATTTCCCCCGTTTGGCACGATTGGGGATCATAGGTCTCTTGACCACTAGCACGAGTTCGCCTTGGTGGAATGTTCTCGGCCTAGTTAATCTCTCGTATGAGCGCGTCATCTTTACTTTGTATGTTTTCAAGTTTTGCTGCGCCATGAGCCGGGTTTCGTTAAGGGCGTCGAGCTCCTCAAGCCGAAGATGAGCATTCTCTTCGTCTGTTAGCTCATAATGAACCGCCACTCGTAGGGAGGGTAGCTCTATCTCCAAGGAGAGTACTGCTTAAGTGCCGAAAACCAATGCATACGGCATTGTGTTTATGGCCGTTTTGAACGCAGTCCGATACGCCCAGAGAGCTTCATGCAGTCTCTCGTACCAGTCCTTCTTATTTTTGGACACCGTCTTCTTCATGATCTTTGTCAAGGTCTTGCTGAAAGCCTCAGCCAGACCGTTAGCTCGGGGATTGTAGACCAAAGAGTATCTCCAGTCTATATTATGTTGTTGTGCAAAGCGGCTAATTCTGTGACTTCTGTAGGACGGCCCGTTATCAGAGATAATCCTTCGCGGAGTGCCAAACCGATAGATGACGTGTGTCTTGAAGAAATGGAGAATATTCTCCGTCTTCACTTCTCTTAGCGGTACTGCTTCTGCCCACTTGGAGAAGTAATCAGTTGTCGCCAATATGAACCGATGTTTTTTGGACGATGCTGGTTCTATGGGCCCAATTATATCGGTTCCCCACATTTCGAACGGCCAACTAGCCACTGTTGGGTGTAGCGGGATTGGATGCTGGTGGATGAAGTCCCCGTGAATTTGGCATGAGTGGCATTGTTTCGCGTATTCGAGACAATCCTGAATCATCGTGGGCCAATAGTAGCCCATCCTTTTGATTTTCAGCTTCTTCTTTGGCCCGGCTTGATGAGAGACGCAGAGTCCGTCGTGAGTTTCTTGGACGACTCTCCTTGCTTCTTCCGGTCCCAAGCATCTCAGCCATAGAGAGTCGAACGATCTCTTATACAGCGTGTCATTGACGAAGGCGAAAGACAGAGCTCGTTTAATAAGCTGATGTCTTGAGGACGCATCTTCTGGTGTTCGACGGGATTTGCAGTAGTCTATAAAGACTTCTCTCCAATCCTTAGCCTTTTCCTGGTCATTTATTTGTAGGGTCGTTGCTTGGTCGTTTCCTTTTCTTCAGACGACTCCGGAGATATTTCTGCCGGTGCAAGAACCCGACGGCTTTGCACAACAATCCTTACGTCATCAAGATTTTCGTCAGCCGGTTCTTTAGCGAGTTTGGCTAATGCTTCCGCTTTACTATTTTCTGTACGCGGTATGCTTTCCAGAACGTAGGAAGGAATTTGAGGCAACAACTGTTGTACTCTCTCGCCGTACTTCACCAACTCTGGTTTGCACGTTTGATAGTCGCCGTTTACTTGACTAACGACCAGCTGGGAGTCTCCGTATATGAGGAGGTTTTCGATTCCCATATCGACGGCGATCTCAAGACCTTCTATCAAAGATTCATATTCGGCTTCATTGTTTGTTCTCGGCTCTGTTAAGGAAAAGGCAAAGCTCATTATCCCTTCTTGTGGAGTCACGAAGATAAGGCCTACCCCAGATTTGATTATAGGGGAGCTGTGCTTTCGCTTCTTCATGGAAGATGCCCCATCAAAATAGAATTCCCATAGGGTATCACTCTCTCCTCTCTCCCTGTCAATCGTGTCGAACGCGTGCTCGTCTGGCAATTCGCAATTTAGGGGTGAATTGGCAGGTATCGGATGCTCAGCGAGGAAGTCGGCGATGGCCTGGCCTTTCACTGCCTTGAGAGATCGGTATGTTATCGAGAACTCCATCAAGAGGAGGGCCCATTTAGCGAGCCTTCCTTTTAATATGGCTCTCGACATCAAATATTTGAGAGGATCCACTTTTGATATGTGATGGACCTCATGCGCCAACGCATAGTGTCTGAGCTTCGTTATTGCGCCAGGCAATGTTTTTCGATGGGGGAGTAGTTGTTTTCTGCCCCCGGGAGAACTCGACTCAAATAGTAGAGGGCTCTCTCTTTCCCTTGGTCATTCTCCTGTGCCCATAGCGCGCCTAAAGAACCTTCAAGGGCCGTTGTGTACAAGATGACGGGCTTTTCCTTGACCGGGGCGGTCAGTACCGGCGGGTCCTGCAGGTATTGCTTGATTTCGTCCAGTGCGCTTTGGCATTTGCGATCCCAGACGAACGGAGTTCCTTCTTCATTAGATGACTGTAGGGACGGCATTTTCCGGAGAGGTTAGCTATGAACCATCGGATATATGCGAGCTTTCCTTGGAGAGACAGCAGTTGCTTGAGAGTTCTTGGCGGAGGCATTTCCATGATCGCCTTGATCTTCGACGGGTCTATCTCGATGCCTCGGTATCGTACGATGAATATTAGGAATTTGCCCGAGGAACTCCAAACGCGCATTTGAGAGGGTTCATCTTCAAGTTGTATTTCCAAAGGCGCTGAAACACGATTTTCAGATGCTCCCAATGTTCCTCGTACGATTTGATTTTATCCACGAGGTCGTCGATATAGCATTCGACGATCTCATGTATGAGATCATCGAAAATCTTCGTCATGGCCCTCTGATAGGTAGCGCCGGCGTTCTTCAGTCCGAAAGGCATCACTTTGTAGCAGAATATACCCAGAAGAGTCCGGAAGGCGGTATGCTTCTGGTCTTCGGGATGCATCTTTATTTGATTGTACCCCGATGACCCATCCATGAAGGAGAAAACTTCGTAAGTGGACGTGTTTTCTATCATCAGCTCGGTAACCGGTATGGGAAAATCCTCCTTCGGGCAAGCTTTGTTGAGGTCCCGAAAGTCCATGCAGATGTGCACTGTCCCATTTTTCTTCATCACCGGGATGATATTGGCGATCCAGTCAGGGTATTGAATTTCTTGGATGAAGCCGGAGTTGATTAGCTTCTTGACTTCGGCGTTGATACTCATTTCAAGCTCGAGCCGCGTCCTTCTTGGTGCTTGTTTGACTGGCTTGGTGCTTGTTTGACTGGCTTGACGTCTGGAGATATCTCCAATTTATGCACAGCTATTTCCGGATCTATCCTCGGCATCTCGGAATAGTTCCACGCGAAGCAATCTTTATACCGCATGAGCACGTCTTTCAGCATAGCCGCCTGTTCTTCGGACAGCAGCTCACTGACGAACGTAGGCCTCGAGTCGTTTGCCGTTCCCAAGTCAATTTTCTTTAGGTTTTCTGCAGTAGTATGTATTCCATCTTCCAGCTCTTTTGGCGCCGGCGGAAATTCTGAGATCAATTCATCTTCATCCTCATTTTTGAAGCACCAGGAGAGTTCATCCATGTTCTCAGGTACTCCTTCTTCTGACAACGTTATCACGTGACAGGTACGAGATCGTTTCCAGGACTGACATTGGTCTGGTTCTACTCCTGCTATATACGTTGTTTTTGGCACATGCCTTTGTGATGGGGCTACCCTCCAATTATTGGATAGAGTGAACCTGCCGAGCTGATATTGGTCTTCAACCCAGTATTTGAAGGTGAAGCAGTCTTTCAAGAGGATGTCCTATCGCTCGGTGATAAGAGCAATAGTCTGAGTGATGAACCTCACTTACTTGATCGGGGTGCCGAGACTACGGAAGTGTTATCATTTGATATTTCATGACGAGGTCGAATATCTTCCTTATCCTGTCTTGAGGGAAGGAATATTCCCGATCCATCTTCTTCATCAGCGATGGATTCCGGCTGTCCTTCTTTCGATCGCGTGGCCTTTTGGATCCGTTTTGCCGCCGTCGAACGTTTTTTTCGTTCTTCGACTTGTCTTTGCTTTTGCGTCGGGCATTTTTCTTGTCTTGGGAATGCATAGCGGGCTGACGGTGAAGGGCATTGTTGTCTTCCGTAGCCTACCGAAGGAGGCGTTGCGTCTTGACTTTCTCGTAAATGACCATTTCACGGCTGTAGTCGTTCTGAACCTTTTGACTCGCTTCCCTTATTAGCTTGTTCATCTTTTCTTCAAATGACGGACTCGGCATTTTTATGGCAGGACCGCATTCAGGCTCAGTGCCAGCGTCTTTTAAAAGAGCATCCTCTTCTTCATCAAGGTCCTTTATGACATGGCAGCCATGGAACTGCTCCCGTTTTTTGGACTGGACATATCCAAGCCCGATCGTTTCCATTTTTCCGTTGGGCAATTTTCGCTGAGTTCCGGGGACATTCCAGATCCTGTTGTAGAATTGGGCCTGTCGAGCAGTCTGTTTGAAGGGTACTCCTTGGCATCTCAATAGTATTTTTAATCCTTCTGTGTAGTATCTGGGCAGACGGATGGGCTGGAGCTTGTCAAGTGCCGAATCGGCACCATGCCAGATTTCTTTCTCCACTTTGGTTTCCGCGGATCAATAAAGGAGGATCGCCTTTTCATCCCTTCGCCTGGGAGGGATGTAGAACGTCTGTAGCTCTTGCACACTATATGTCTCAAGCGCATCCAGCTCTCTGTAATGCTGCTGCGGGACCATTGCGATCTGCAAACTCTGATCATCTCCGGTGAGGGCCTGCATCGATGGGCGGACCGAGAACACTGCGTTGACCTTGTCTTCAGAGTTACTGCCAAAGACCAGAATAGGGGAAGACGGTCCCGGCTTGTTGCATTGGGGCGGCCCCGAATAGACTATATCCTCATCTTCCTCGATATCGTTTCCGAAGACCGGAATAGTGGTGATAGCTTTTTGCTTGTTCTCTGGTTTATGGCATCTCTCCGTGTCTTCGAAGCCTGGAAGGAATTACCTGGCGTCTTCGTATTTGCGGACTTCATTCATGGAAAATGGGTTTAGTTCCCCTGTCACAGTGTTCTCGAGACCATCTTTGAAGTACTTCATACACTGATGCTGCGTAGAAGGGATGATATTGTACTCGTGTAACCAAGGCCTGCCGAGCAAAGCGTTGTAGCAAGTCTTGGCGTCGATGACATGAAATTTGATGTCAGTGACGAGCATCCCAAAGCGTAATGTCGGTATTACGGACCCGAGCGTCCGTGATGACTTGGAGTCGAACCCGGAGATGGTGATTTTGTCTCGAGCTAGGTGCTGAACGCTCATACAGATTTCTTTTAGCACCTTCACATTGAGAAGGTTGACATAAGATCTTCCCTATCTTGATGTCATGGCAATACCCGGAGACATACAGGGGACGGTTGTGCTCACACGTCCCAAGGAGGAGGTCTTCATCGCTGAAGCTAATGTCGGCTGTGTGAACTTCTTCCAGCTCGTCCTTTATCTTTTCTTCGGCAAGGAAGGCTTGAAACTGCCCGGGGTCTTGTAACATCTTGATCAGAGAATCTCGCGCCTCTTTAGACAGGAGAAGGGCATCCAAGATGCTTAATTGCGAGGGTATCTTCCTCAGGTGTGCAAGGACATTATAGTCTACCTTACTTTTCTTGGGCGGGTCCTTGGCTGCAAGCTCTTCGACGACTCGGTCATTGAGGGCGATATCTTCAGGGAATTTTTCTTTCCCTTTATCTTTTTTGTTCGATCCCTTGTTTGTAGGTCCGAGATTCTTCTCGGGTAACGTGTGATTACGCAGCTGAATGTTCCCGCAGGTCTTCATCTCTTCTGTTTCGGAGAAGGATTCCTTGAAGAGAGGGCCGAGGGCTATTCCTTGAAATGCTGTCGACGAGCAACGTATCCCTGCCACCAATTTTTAAAGGCCATGCATTCCTCGGTAGGGTGTGTGATCCTCTGATGGTATAAGCAGTAGTTTGGATGTGCATCTAGTTCGTTGGGGAACGTATTTTCTGAAGTGTCTTCTTTGAAAGGTGGCAACTTCATTCCCATCGACAGGGATTTAGCGAACTGCTTCCTTGTCTTAAACCTGCTTTTACTGGCGGCAGAAGTGCTTCTATCCGGTTGGGGTACTCTATGGCTTCTCAATACCGGCGCTTCTTCAACGTAACGCCGGCGCTTGGCCCTTTCATATATGGTTGTTTCACGCTCTCGGTCATATTTGCTTTTTTGAAGAGCTTCGATCAGCAGTTTGTCGATCAATTCGTCCGATGGCTCCAGGGATTTTGATTCCGGTTCTGGATCTGTCCCCAGTTTCTCTGCATCAGGAGTTTCTTTGCCATTTATTGATGGATGAGAGATCATGTGGCAGCTTGCCACATAATCCTCGGGCTCTTCTGAAGAATTGTCTCCTTCATCAGCGTCATCGGCTTCATTCTCAAGAACATGCTTAAAGAATTCACCCAACGCGATTGGGGTCCGTGCCTTCTGGTTATATTCTTCCAGTGCATCGATGTATTTCTGCGGATCTGTACGGCTGTCTTCAGGTTGGACGGGCTTCTTGGCTTCTTCTTTTTCTTTAAAGACTTTGGAGGCTTGGCCTGAATGTTTTGTCCACCTTCACCAACTTTCAGCGTTGGGCGCGGCTTTAGCATTCCCATAATAATCTTGGGCTCCAGCAGGCTCTTCCACCTAATCGCCGGACAAGCTTGGAGATCTTTCAGCATTCTTTTAGTTTTAGTCGAAAGAACAACTTCCCATAGAGCTTCCTCTATAAATGAGCATGATGCCCCGGCGTGTCCATCTTTTTCGGAGCGTGTGGTTCTGGCGGGTTTACCCTTCAGTTTTCAGACAACGCGAATTTGCCTTGCTGGTACTAGTCCTCAATCCAGTTTTTGAAGACAAAACAATTTTTGAATGGATGGCCCCTTATTCGATGGTAAGGGCAATAGTTGGGACTGTTGACGTCACCGGGCTGCAGTGGGCATTTCGGATCCGGCATGGTGATGAGCCTGTTGCGCACCGCCAGCTCGAACAGTCTTCTCGTTTTATCCCGGGGAAATGAATAAGGGCGTTTTAGCTTCTCGTTGAAGAATCGTTGTCTATCGTTTTGGCGATTAGCTGGTTTTGGACCATTGGGTTGCTGCTGAGCATTGGCGACGAAGGTCGCTTTCCCTTTCCCCTTTTCGTTTCGAGGCTCCATTTTCGAGGAAGACGGTCTATGGCCCATTTAATCCATTTGGGCCAGCTTGTCAATCAAGGCCTAGAAGGTAGTTGGCTTGAAAAACATCATGAACTGGGATATGGTCGCATGCGGATTGAGGGTACCCACGAACATGCCTACTGCAGGAGCTTCTTCGATGCGTTGTTCGCATTTCGACCATAGGTTCTGCCACCAGATTGCATACTGAACCCATGTTTCTCCCGGCTTCACCCTGGCATTGATCAAAGCCGTGATCGGGGTATATTCGCTGGCACTTGCAAACCTTTGTGTAAACAGTAGCTCCATTTCTGCAAATGTCTTGACAGAGTCATTCGGGAGTTCGGAGTACCATTCGAATGCTGTCTCCGACAAGCTGCCAACAAACTGGCGAAGCAGCAGTTTGTCGTCACCCCCAGTATTACCGCAAAAAGTCCTGAATTGAGCAACGTGCTGGTGTGGATTACCTGTCCCCTTATACACATGGAATTTAGGGATCGTATATCCCGGCGGGTACGTTATTTGATTGTACTAACCTGGATAGGGTCGTCCAGTCTTGACGATTTAGCCGGCCGCTTTGCTCGCCTGATGAGCTCGTATTTGTTGAGCTATATAGTCGTCAAGAGCGGCTTTGGAGATGGTTTCTTCCTTGGCTGCTGATAGAGCCGGAAGAGGGTTCGATATCTCCCCTCCGTCGTCTTCAAGGATTACTGGAGGGTCTTCAGCTGGAGGATCCGGTTGTATCATCATCATGACCATATCTTGGAATAAAAGTGCCATTTGTTTTATGCTGGCCGCTTGTTCTGCGGCCTCTTTGTCTTTCTTCTCAAGGATTCTGTGGAGGAACTCGACATCGGTTTCTTGCTCCTAACGCTGCTCCGACGATATTTCCTGGCTTTCTTCTGGCCCACTGAGTGCGACCATCTTTGTTAGCATCTCTTGGAGCTTTTGCTGTTGTTGCTCCTGGGCCTTCGTCACAGACCGTGTAAGTGGTCGATGACCCATGGAGATACGGCTATCCTATTTTTCGGACGCCATGTAAATGGTGTGCACTATCATGCCCCCAGACTTGGGGCGTTCGGATTCAATGCCCTTGAGATTGGTCGAAGACACGGGTGTAGGGTGTTTTTCGTCACCCCATTGAGATGGGAATACGCGCGCGCTTGTCAGGCGCATTACAGATTCCCCCTGCCTAGGGTAGGCTGGGGTTTATTGATTGTGGGGATCTGAATCTCCGGCAGCCACAAACTAAGCTGTCGTTAATTACCCCTTGCCTTTAAAGCGAGGGAACCTCCGATTGACGCGTTAAACTGGTCATGCGAACTCAACGTACGGTGTTGTGTTTTGAAGGGGTTTTGGATATATCGGAGGCCCCGCAGAGTTTTTACGGGGTCCCACTACCCGGATAGCGGGATGGGGGTCAAGGGGGCTAGCGGCCCCCTTACGGGGTGCGAGGCAGCTCCTCGGCCCAAATTTTTTTTGAGATGGATAGTGTTGTAGAGTGTGTGTGTGTGTGTGTGTGTGTGTGTAAAATAAAAAAGGGAATGGGCATCCAAAGGATGCGTGGGAAAAAGCGCCAGCGCTTTGGGTACTAGCGCTTTGAGCGCAAGAGAGCTAGTGCTTTGAGCGCTAGCGCCCCATGTGCCAGGCACGTGGGCGCTCGGGCGCTAGCGCTCTGAGCGCAAGAGCGCTAGCGCCCTACGTGTCAGCACGTGGGCGTTCGGGCGCTAGCGCTTTGGGCGCTAGCGCTCTGAGTGCAAGAGCGCTAGCATTTTGAGCGCTAGCACCCCACGTGTCAGCACGTGGGCGCTCGGGCGCTAGCGCTCTGAGCGCAAGAGCGCTAGCACTTTGACGATAGCGCCCCACGTGTCAGCACGTGGGCGCTCGGGCGCTAGCGCTTTGGGCGCTAGCACTCTGAGCGCAAAAGTACTAGTGCTTTGAGCGCTAGAGCCCCACATATCAGCACGTGGGTGCTCGGGCACTAGCGCTTTGAGCGCAAGGGCGCTAGCGCCCCACGTGTCAGCACGTGGGCGTTCGGGCGGCAAAAGGGACTTGGTCCCTGCAATGAGAGTTGTACTCCCAGAAAGGAGCACTTATTATTTTGTGTGTGTGTGTGTGTGTATATATATATGAGGAGTTAAACTCCTAGGATGTTTTAAAGCTGATGAAGGGCTTCTCCTCTTGAGCCCTAGTTCTTCCCCAAAGTGGGGTTTCTGGAGATGGGTCTCCTTCTTCCTCCTCTATTGGCAGGATCTTGAAGATCAAGAGATGTGAGATTTTAAAAATCTCTTATTTTTAAGATCTGATGGGAGATCTGAGTTCCCCTTTGTGGGTTTTGTGGTGAAAAACTATTTAATTTTATAAAATGAAGAGTAGAACTCTTGATTTAATTCAAAAGAAGGAAGAAGGTTTTGAACCATCAAAAAAGGGAAAAGAGGCACAAACCCTAGATTTTGAGGGGAATGAAAAAGTGTATGCTTTATTCATTATCATGTTGCCTTATATAGGCTTACATATTTACATATAACCCCTTGGGCTTTACAAAATGGCATTTTGCTCATCCCATGGCTCATGTGCCATTTCTTTTTGCACATAAGCCATGCGCTTACAAAAATTTGGCTTTATGCCCATTTTGCTTACATTCATGTACAAAAAATTGCATCAAAATTATTTGTTACATGAGTTTTTATGTTGGCATAGGGAGGCTGGCCGCGGGCTCGACTTGGGCATGGGCCCACTTGATCTGGGCTTGAGCCCACCTGGCTTGGGGTTGACCTTGACCTTGACTTGGTCAACCGGGATGCAAATTTTGCCCCAACAACGGGGATTTTCTCCAGCCTTCTCTTTTTATGGGCAGTCGAAGTTGAAGGGGTCGTTGCAACAGGCACCCAAACAGACGACACGTTCTGTGGTACGACAGGGTGGTCCTTCTCTTGCCGAACCTTCATTTTCTTTGGTCAGCGGGAGTAGTCTTGGACCCTTCGCCAGACCCTATGGATTTTGGAGGACAACCGCTGAGGGGGTTGTTCTGGCTCTTCCTTTGTAACGTTTTCCATAGATGGAGGAGATCTTTTTAGCATGGCAGTTAGAGAGTTCTTGCGCACCCTACTAAGCGGCTCAAAGCTGTTACCAGTTGGAACAGCAGCATCAATTTCCACCATCGGAGCTGGTGGAGTAAGTCCGGAAAAGGAACTGCCCCCAGTTTTCCTCACTCGGCGCCAGTGGCGACGGCGAGCGTGTCGTGCGGATAGGACCGGCTCAATTACGGGGGTGACTTCATCTGCCCCCTGTTCTGGTGAAGGGTTGCTGTTGGTGCCAGCCTATCAAAGACTGACGTCCGCTGAGAAGAAACATCCAACCTATCGAAGACTGACTTTCAGGTAGGGGAAGCAGCCTCGGTGACTTCGCCCGAAGCGGGAGTCGGAACGGTCGGTCTTGCAAAGACTGAACCTTTAGCAGGAGAAGCCGCTTTAACGATTTCCTCTACCTGACCTGGAATGGCTATCCGCTTTGGGATAACCCTTTCGGTTTTTGCAGGCTTCTTCATGGGCCCATTTGAGCTTTGGCCTAGTCTGTTAAAGACCGAGGCGCTGGAATTGGACGACCCGTTGAGAGGGGCCGCGGTAGTGGTAAGACGATCAAAGACCGACTTCTTCGGAGCTTCCTGTGATGGCACTGGGGCGTTGAAGCTCATTGGTGGGAGCATGGTCCCGAAGAACAGTCCAGTGGTGGCCTGAGTCACCTGTTCCACTGGCATGGAGAAGATGGAGGCCACTTGGGGCACATAGGTCACTCCTCCAGCGAGGACGGAGTGGAAGTTGTTGGTGCAGTTGGAAGCCAGTTTCTCTGCACGGGAGCAAGACACCAAATCTTAGTACCTTGAATCTAGAGGAAACCACATTAAACCACGATTCGTTCGCGAATACGACACACAAAGTGTGGAGTGGAAAGAGAAAAAGGTCCCACCGGGCGTGCCAGAATCTGTTCTCCGCCGAAAGACACGACCGGGACGTTGGGACGTCCGGCTTGAATTTTGGAGGCAGATGCTATTTGGTTTTATCCGTCCATCTCTCCGAAAATGCCAAGTTGATTTATGGCACTGTGTATCGGAGGTTTAGACGGATGCGGCCGATGTAGCAGACTTCGTCAGATTCCTCCTCATTGTGAGGGTTTTTTGATTGTGGGGACGCTCTTCCCTGCAGGCGCAAGCCCCTGCAGTTAATTATGCTACCGCATCGCGGTAACCACTTTCTCCTTCTCCAGATGGTCACTTCGTGTCGTGTGTGTTTGTTTTATTTTTGGTTGCCCGTGAATTGTATACGGAAACTAATTTATGTTGCCGCCCGTAGGGCGTGGATTAGTCCAAATCCGTATTTTCTTATATTTGGGTTTGGGTTGGTTTAAGGACCGTTAGTCTTGTTTTAGACTAAGGTCAACTCAAACTTTTGTTGAGCATACGTTAGTCTAATTTTAGACTAAGATCTACTCAACAGAATTTTGGGATCATTTAGATCCAACGAAAAAGTGTTTGGACTCTTTCGTTTTAGTTTAGGGATATTGCGGTCCATAAGTTTAAAGACATCATAGTCCATGGAGTTTAAGGACATCATATTCTATAGTTTAAAGACGTCATAGTCTATAGGGTATCTGGTTGTCGGGACCTGCCACCTCTCTGAAGACGTTGAAGAATTACAATGACATATATCAGAGGAATGAAGAGATATACCCTTGAACCAATGTTAGTTGGGAGATCTGTAGTCGGGTTTGGGACTAAGAACAATTAGGGAAATTGTGAGCACATGGGCTCGGTTGGTCTGAGTTAGGGACTTGTGGCCAACTTGGGCTCAGCCCACTCAGTTTTGATTAAAATGTTGAACATTTGTTTGGGTGTTTGAACATTTGTTTGGGCTCGGTCCCTTTTTGTTCAATAATGCTGAGCATTAATTTGGGTTCTAACACCCCTCCTTCTTTTTGTCTTTTATTGAGTGTTGGACACTCTTTATGGTGCAAAGCGCTTTATGTGCAGAGCCTTTATGTACAGAGCGCATTATGTACAGAGCGCTTGGCGATGAGCGCCAGATTTGGAGCGCTAAGGCGCTTCCTCTGAAATAGCGCACACGTGGGGAGCGCGTGGAGCGCTTGGCGTTGAGCGCCAGATTTGGAGCGCTAAAGCTCTTCTTTTAGAATGGCGCCCACGTGAGGATCACGAGCGCTAAGGCGCTTCTTTTTAAATTGGAGCGCTGAGGCTCTACTCTGGTAGCTCTGATCAGTTCTGTGCTTTGAGAATTAAATTCTCGGTTTATAAGAGACTTTGTCTCATGGATCTAAGAACCAAGTTCTTCTCTTTTTGATGAGATTCTATGATCTCTTTTGTTTTTTGTACAAAAAAAAAACTTGTCTTATGGATCTGTGATCTAGAAAAAGAACTGAGTTCTTATGATGTGAGAGTTAAACTCTCAAGAATTGAGGAGAAGTTATGATCTACTTATTATCATTTACCTTGAAGAAAATTTCTTCTTCCTAGAGCTTGCTATTCTCTTTTTCTCTTTTGAGAACTTGAAGTTTATGAGGGGGTTCTTCTGTACAAGACTTGAAGTCTTGGGTCCTTTATATAGGGGAGGCTGATTTGTTGAATCAGTTAGGGAAATCTCTCATTGAGAGATTTCTGATTGATTTGGGGAATGTTTCCCACCGTTGGATCTTTGATCCAAGGGCTTCTGTTTTACAGAAGACGATCTTCTTGTTTTTAACAAGATTGGGAAAATATTTTCCCATACAGAACTTATTCTGTATCTTGGTGATTTTTAATCACCATTGGACCTTTGATCCAACGGTGCTCTTATTTACTGAGCACAATCTTTCCTGTTTGGAAAGATTTGAGGAGTATTTCCTCAACAGAATTTTATTCTGGTAATTTGATGATTTTTAATCATCTTCGCTGGATCATTGATCCAAGGGTGGAGAACGTTTAGTTCTAGCGCTAGCGCTCTCGTGCTTTGCACGTGATGCGCTGTCTCAGAGTCTTTGACTCTTGGCGCTAGCAGACTCAGCGTTAGCGCTCTCGTGCTTTGTACGTGAGGCGCTGCCTCAGAGTCTTTAGCGCTGGCGCTCTTGGCGCGAGTGCTCTCATGTTTTGCACGTGAGCGCTGCCTCAGAGTCTTTGACACCTAGCGCTGGCGCTCTTGGCGCGAGCGCTCTTATGAGGCGCTGCCTCATTTCAAATTTCAAATTTTGAAATTTTAAATAGAGCTTTGCTCTCTGATTGTGGGAAACAGCGATATGTGATATCGGTCGGTTATATATGATATAGTCGGGTTATCGAATCAAGTGTTGATTCGATAAGTTGATACATATGATATTAGTCGGTTATATGAGATATAGCCGGATTATTAAATCAAGTGTTGATTTAATAATTTAATGTATAATTGTATATTTGATATATTAATTTACATTAACTAATATTAGCTCACTTAAGATTTTCTTTATCTCATTTTTTGCTTTTTTATATATATGTGATATATATTAATTGTGCGCACTTAATATATATGTGATATATATTATTGTGTCATGCTTGATGATACATGCTACATGGGTGTATGAGACTCACACCATGCTCATGATAATGTAGGGTTTATTTATTTAAAGTAAATCACAAATTGGTTGGAAATTAGTCATGGTTGATGCTTAGTGGAAGCTTGTAGAACCCATTGACTTGGTCCACTAATTTTGTCTTACATTAGATATTTATTAACCCAACCATTGTCATTAGCCATAGTTAAGTCTCTACAAGAGTTATATAAGATATTTTCTCACCCATGGTTGCTATTCTCACTCATTCTATTTTTCCTCTTCATCTTCTTCTTCATCAAGAGAGAGCTCTCTAGGTTTTGGAGAGGTGAAAAAAATAAGTGAGAAAATTAATTCTAAAGTGAGCAAAAATCCTACTTCATCATCCTCTACTAGACTAGCCATTTAGTTTAGGGTGTTAGCTTCACTAATCCCTAATTAGTGAAGAGGTAGCTTGAGTTAGATTCTTCTCGATGTAGATCATCTTCGGCCTCGAAGACTTCAAGCAAGCTTGTTCCTTTCACCTTGTGGAGCCATTCTAGAGTCCGGAAGATCACTACTTGGAGCGAAGGGACTACTACACAGAGCTATTAAAGTGAAGGACCGGTCTACAAAGGTTGTATTCCATGTTCACGTAGATGTAAAGTTGTTTACATGTTGTATTGTCTAATTCTCTAGTTAAAGATTCTAGGGTTAGGGTTGTTTAGCATGACAATTTTTGTAAAATGGCATGAACAATGCCTCCAGAAACCTTGCTATCATGCTAGGCATTCCTACAGTGGTATCATAGCCAAGCTAGAGAATTAGACGATGTTTTTAGAATTACGAAACCGAAACAACTCCGAAACATCGAAACATAAAACCTAGTTTCTGTCAATTTTTAAAAGTCCTCGAAATTTTTTTTAAGCAACTGCAGAATGTTACATGGGATGTAATATGAACACCAGACGAATACGAACCCCATCCGCAGGATTTGACCCGAAGAGATACCCTAAAAATCCGGCCTGGCCGGCCCAATGAAGCCTTCTCGGGTTCGTTTTGGTTTGGTGTTCTGGTCTCTGGCCCACTTAAAATTGCATGTGATGTTATCTTTCTGTAAAGTCAATTTGGAGTGTTTTGTAGTCATAATTCTAACATCGTTTCGAGTATTTTAGACGGCGTTAAAAAGTTCGAACGGATATCAATAACCCATTTTCTCTCTCACTGGAAATTTTCCAAAAGTTGGATTTTTCCAAAGTTGAAAGTATTCAAAAATCATGCAAGTAATTTTATGGACCCTCCAGAAGAACGAAACCCTAACTCGATTCTATGACCGTCGGAATCGCCATCAAACCCTAGGGTTTGCGGTAGTTCCGCGGCGCCATAGATAAAGCAAGGGTTGACCCTTCTACGGTTGGTCCATAGGTACCGTGGCATGTTCTGTGTATTTCTTAACTGTGCTCAAGTGTTGAGCTCTTTGGGAAATTTTGGGTGTTTGTTGACTCGATCAGAATGTTTAATATCGTCTAGCTATCTATGGAATGTGATACAATATTTGGAATTTACACTAATTAATTTTGTGAAAATTGATTAGTTGCTTGTAAATTTAACATTTCGGACTCGGTGGGAATCGGGAATCTTGTTGAATTACCCGATTTCTTTTGAAAATGTGTTTTCATGAGTGGGACCCAAATGTAAGATTTACAATGTTAGGCATGAAATCCGAAGTATGCGATATTCCGGGTTTATGATGTCTAAGGGCCGTGTTGATTCTAAATGTTGTAGTTTGACATTTTCTTTTCTGTGACCGTAAATGTAATATGTGGTGTATCGCCGGTTTCGTTGCCATATGTCAACGACAATTAGGATACGCATATTTACTTACATTGATGACATGTGATATTATGTGTTGCTGGGATATGTTATATTGGATCGTCGTATTTTGAATAGCCGGGTTTTTTTGCGTGAGATGGGAATTTTTCATTTTCATTCATGTAAAAACTTGTATGTAATATTCTTTTATTGGGGCACTTCCGGGTTCTAGAGTCCAGTGATAGACCATCTCAAGGAGTCGAGTCCGGGTCTCCTAACTCTAGAATTAGTAGGGTTGCTTGCCGCTCTCGTAGGGGTCTAGGAATGTGGGTTTGGCTATTCATCGCGACCGTGGAATCCATGTTTTTTATTGGCTTGATATAAAACACGGACATCCTAGAATATCCAATATTTCATATGTGGACTTCTGCTGCTGATATTCTATGGTGTGATCACTTTATATGCTTGAGACGAATGCTTTATTATTATATATATGATATATAATAAATGTTGCTTATGTTTTGCACCCGCACTAGTCCCGCCCCGCTATTGCTGGGTTCCCTAGGGCGGCCGCTGGGTTTCGGGAGGCATCGTCCATGCTAATTTCAAAAATTTGTCATACTAAAGAACCCTAACCCTAGAATCTTAACTAAAGATTTAGACGAAACAACAATGCAAACAAATTTTCATACAAAGTGAACAAAGAATACAACCTTTGTAGACCGGTCCTTCACTTCTAAAACTCCGTGTAGTAGTCCCTTCGCTCCAAGTAGTGAACACCCGAACTCTCGTAAAGGTTCACATGAAGAAATGAACAAGCTTACTCGAAGTCTTCGAGGCCGAAGATGATCTACGTCGAGGAGACTCAAGCTCATGCTACCTCTTCACTAATGGTAGATTAGTGAAGCAAACACCCTAAACTAAATGGCTAATATAATAGAGGATGATGAAGTAGGAATTGGGCTCACTTTAGATTTATTTTTCTCACAATATTTCTTCATAATTTCAAAAGGTAGAAAGCTTTTTCATGAGGAAGAAGAAGATGAAGTGGAGATGGGAATGAAACTCATGAGGTGAGAATAGCAACCATGGGTGAGTTAGTGTCATACACTAACTCATGTAGAGAATAAACCATGGCTAACAATAATGGTTAGGTTAATAAATATTTACAAGTAAAACAAAATTAGTGGACGTGGTCAATGGTTCCACAAGCTTCTACAAGCTTCAACCATGTGACTAAATTCCAACTAATTTGATTTACTTTAAATAAATAAAACCTTATCATTATTATAAGCATGGTGTGAGTCTCATACATCCATGTTGCATGTGGCATCTAGCGTGACACAAAATAATGTACATTAATATATATCACATATATACTATGTGTACACAAGTGAGAAAAAGAAATGTTTAGTGAGCAAATATTAGTTAATGTAAGTTAATATATCATATATAATTATACATTAAATTATCAAATCAACACTTGATTTAATAATACGGCTATATCACATACAACCGACTAATATCAAATGTAACATCTTATCGAATCAACACTTGATCCGATAACCCGGCTATATCACATATAACCGACCGATATCACATATCGCGAGAATAGAACGCGGTATCACATACGCGCATTAATCTCAGTCCCGCACATATCACATATGTGCTCCTAATTCGTTTCGCATGAACCAGGAAATCTCTGTGTAGGACTCTAAAGACTCGTCAATGCGCCAGCAATAGGTGATGATCATATCAAACACCCACAAGCCGCAAGCGGTCTGCTAAACGTAACGGCCACCCGGGTATTGACCGACCAGAAGTTCAACAAGCAAGCCTGCTCATACTCCTACGAATCCAATCAGTAACACTACCGTACAGTCCGGTCTTTTCGTCTGATATGTCGCATATCGCAGCCTGGGGGGTGGTAAACGTCAGACCCCAATAACCTGATAAGTCATGCTGATGCAAGGTCCATAACGGTTCGAGAAACTACTAATAACACTTACCAGTAAATCTCAGCAACCCTGGCCAGGGATTTCCTGTTATGGCCAATCAAGCATAGCGCAACATCAACCCATAATACCGGGAGAGGCGAATCCCCTCCTATCGCTCATTGCCTCCATGTAACTCGGGATTGTATCCAAAAACCACCGTTTTGCATGATCTCTTGAACGTGGTATGGTGGAAATCAAAGCACAGTGGGAATCACACAAGACTCTATGACGATCTCGGGTCGATAGATTAACCTGTTCTAGTGCCACCAGAGAACTGCTATCGGACGATAGGTATAATACAATCTAGGAGTTCTCGACGAGTCCGTTCAGTGTACCCAGTCTCCACTGAGCACCCGTATACTATCTTTGATGTCAAACACCAATGGATGTGTGATCATCCATCGCCCATCATATGGGTCGAGAAGCGTATACGCTAGTCTACTCTGGAATATCGATGCCCCGTCTCGATACTCCCACGACTAGGAACAATCTAAGGATGTACTTACCGACTACCTATGCCCCACTAGTATGATCTACATCATAATCCTGGTAGTCAAGTACTCATCCTAAGGGCCTTATCAACATGTAATAGAGAGACAATAAGTGTACATGTTAAGATAAAGTGCAACCAGATAGCATACTATCATGTCGAGCAAGAAAGTCCTCCCTATATATGTCCAAGCATCCACTACAATATACATCGCATGTACAGTAATGGCCTCTAGTGCATACATATAACTAATAGCTATGCCGTTAGTTAAGTAACCTAACGGTGTATAATGGGACACTGCGGCGAATGCGGATGGCATAAGCGTACGTTGTATTTTCGTTTCTTATGTGATGCTTAGGAAGCATAAATGACGGGACTTCATTAATGAGATTAATGAAAAAGAAAGAAACCTAAAGATATTGTAGAATCATATTTTCAAAAAGGGTAGCTCTAGTTCTTGTTTAGCATAGCAGTATTCCTTGTAGAATATCCAACACCTCATTCGATGAGGAAAGAGCCGAGATCCCTTCACCGGGAGTGACCTCTTTAGCAAAAGCTAGCAGATGCTACAACCCACTCGGTTTTGTCTTTTGATTGCTTCTCCAGTTCTTACTTTGCATGGTGGTATTTTTGAAATATCCTGCACCTTATTCGATAAGGAAAGAGCCGAGATCCTTTCACCGGGAGTGACCTCTTTAGCGAAACTAGCAGAAGCCTCAAAAACACTGCTTTTCAAAATCACTCGATTCTACAACGATATCAAGTTCATTACGCAAAAGGTTTTCATAAAAACCTGTCGTAGCCCTCCGTCATTTTAGATAAGTGCTACTTAGTATTCGTGCTACATTTGTTGACCATGTTAAGGCGTAGTGTACGGTAGCTAATTAGTGTTTATCTGCTAAAGCATGTAATGCAATTGGATTAGGGTAGTCGTACGACTTTGTTGACCATGTTAAGGGTCGTACGGGTGGATTTAATTCAATCATAAAATGTACGGGTTGAACTTAGCTAGCGCTTATGATTTGTTGACCATGTTAAGGTCATAAGTAGCTAGGGGCAAAATATTATCGAGAATTTCAAGTGTTGAAATTTGCAATGAGATTGCATACCTTCTATGAGATAGTTGGATCCCGATACCCACTGCGAGTAAGTTACTCCTGGGAGAGTTTTACACATCACAATTAGCCGATCAAGTAGGTGTCTAGAAAGGTGTTAACGGGGTTATGCCCCTGGGAAAACAAGGTTTATTTTAATTAGGTCCGTGCGAAAGCACGGAGAACCTCCCTCAAAGTACCGACACTAGCCTGGCTGAAAGATTAGTGAACTTGTAAGGTGTAATTAATCCCGGCTAGTCTTACCTTTTAGGGTTTGAAGGAAGATTTGATAAAAACAGTGGGAGCCATCCTGATTAGATAAGATAATAACCAATCTAATCTTGCAAGATCATACGCTAAGTGTTTTCTTCTCTCTCTCTCTCTCTCTCTCCCTCTCTCTCTCTCTCCAGATAGCGACCATGTCAGGCCTTAATCAAGATAATAATATGGATGTATTGACCGAACCCGCTTGTTATACTGAGCAGGAGAACGTTGGTTCCGCTCCAACTTATAATTGTTATAAATCCGAGCAGGAAATAGGGGAATATCCGGATACCCATGCCACCCAAACGAAGAATGAGCATGTTGATGCATCTTCTTCGGGTGTGTTAGTTACCGAGAACTGTTTCTCAGTACACTCTACGTTCTGGGTATTAGATACCGGATCGGGATCCCACATATGTAATATGTTGCATGGGCTTAAGAAAGGTAGAGAACTGGGAATAGATGATCATTCTCTAAAAGTAGAGAATGGTGCAAGTGTTGCAGCGAAAGCAGTTGGTGAATATCACCTTGTATTACCAAATGGAATATTTTGATCTTGAGCGACTGTTATTACGTACTCTCTATGATATGCAATTTAATATCAGTTTTTTTATTAGATAAAGAAGGATATAATTTTGTAGTAGAGAATAATGTTATGAACATTTACCTAAATCAAGTGTTGATTGGGTTTGGTGCGTTATGTAACGGTTTATATGTTCTTAATCAAAACATAGTTCTTAACGTACAAAACACACACAAGAGGAAGAGTTCAGAAATGAACGAATCCTTCTTGTGGTATTGTAGACTAGGTCATATCAATGCGACACGACTAGCTAAGTTACATAAGGATGGATATTTGAATCCGTTCAAACTATCATCTTATGAAACTTGTCAGTCATGTCTCAAAGGAAAGATGACCAAAACTCCATTTACTGGACACGGAGAAAGAGTTATGGAACTCTTGGGACTAATACATAGTGATGTATGCGGTCTCATGTCTACACATGCCAGGAATGGTTCCTCGTACTTCATTACATTCACTGACGATCTCTCAAGATACGGACATGTGTTCCTGTTGAAACACAAGTCTGAAGCTTTTAAGAAATTCAAAGAATATAAGCATGAAGTCGAGAACCAGACGGGTAAAAGCATTAAAATCCAGCGATCTGATCAGGGAGGAGAACACTTGAGCACTGAGTTTCTAGATTATCTAAAAGAGAATGAGATTCTCTCTCAGCTTACTCCTCCATAGACACCACAGCACAACGGTGTATCGGAGCGGAGGAATCGCACCCTATTAGATATGGTGCGCTCTATGATTAGCACCGCTGAGTTACCTATTTCCTTTTGGGGTTATGCGCTTGAGACAGCAGCATACCTATTGAATCAAGTTCCATCTAAATCTGTGCCAAATACTCCATATGAGATATGGAGGGGAATGAGACCATCTCTTAAGAGAGTTAAGATATGGGTTGTCCGGCCTATGTCAAAAGAAAAAATCCGGACAAACTCGAGACGCGATCAGCTCTTTGTAAGTTTGTGGGATATCCAAAGAATTCACATAGATATATTTTCTACCACGCTGAGGAACAAAAGGTGTTTATTTCTCAATACGTCGCCTTTTTGGAAAAGGAATTTCTTGCAAAAGAAATTAGTGGCAAAGAGGTAGAGCTGGAAGAAGTTCCAGCAGCACAAACTGCAACTGAAGATTTAGTGGAACCAGAGAATTTGATAGTTCCCAACGAACCTCAGCCTCTCCGCCGATCTAGTAGGGTTCCTCATCCACCTGAGAGATACTACAGTTTTCTCATTGATGGTGGGAGCGAGGATTGCATCATGGAAGATGATGACCCATCTAGCTTTGAGCAGGCCATCACGAGTGGGGACTCTGTGAAATGGCTGGATGCAATGCGATCTGAGATGGAATCCATGTACACCAACAAAGTATGGACTTTGGATGTTGCTCCCAAAGGGGTAAAACCCATTGGGAGCAAATGGATCTTTAAGAAGAAACTTGGTGTATATAGAAAAGTTGAGACTTTCAAAGCTAGACTTGTTACAAAAGGTTTTCGTCAACGACCAGGTGTGGATTATGATGAAACCTTTTCTCCAGTGGCTATGCTTAAGTCCATCCGGATCCTACTTGCCATCGCTATATACCATGACTACGAAATCTGGCAGATGGATGTTAAGACCGCTTTTCTAAATGGTGATTTAGAAGAGAGCGTGTGTATGACTCAGCCAAAGGGCTTCGTGGACAGTGGGAGCAGCGGAAAGGTGTGCATGCTTCTTAAATCAATTTACGGGTTGAATCAAGCATCACGGAGTTGGAACATCTATTTTGATGTGATAGTCAAAGAGTTTAACCTCATCAAAAACGTAGATGAACCTTGTATATACAAGAAGGTGGAAGAGAGTAAGGCCGTCTTCCTCGTATTAGACGTGGATGACATACTCTTGATAGGAAATGATGTTCCTATGCTGCACTCGGTCAAGTTCTTCTTATCACAAAGATTCTCAATGAAAGATCTAGGTGATGCCTCCTACATCTTGGGGATTAAGATCTATAGAGATAGATCTAAACAGATACTGAGATTGTTCCAATCCAGGTACATAGACACCATACTAAAGATGTTTAGTATGGAAGATTCCAAGCGTGGGAATTTATCTACGATCTCAGGACTCACTCTCTCCAAAGAGATGTCTCCCAAGACTGATTTGGAGAGAGCTCGCATGCAAGGGATACCCTATGCTTCAGCAGTAGGCTCTATCATGTACGCGATGTTATGTACCAGACCCGATGTAATATACCAGACCCGATGTAGCATTACTCGGTAAGTGTAGTGAGTAGGTATCAAGCAGATGTAAGTCCATGTCACGCACCCCATGAGCTTATGGGGAGGCAGAATATATGAAAAACAATTATCAAAGCTTCGTAATACGGACTTGAGCACACGGATCGTGTCTAAACCATTACTAGCAAACTACGAAAGGTTTAACTACTCAGATTCGAAGTTATACCTCACGTTACTTGTCTTTCGGGTCTTCATCGCTGTCCTCCACACCTCGTAGGCTCTATGGAACGTCGGCATCTCAACGGCCTCCTCGAGTCAAAGATGATCCACCCGAGAGCTACTACTCCAAGCTTGATCTCTAACTTGAGGTAACTAGGTTACTAAAAGTGCTAATCAAAGCAACCTAGGGGATATAGAGTAGGATTAGGGATTAATTAGTCTTGCTAACCCTTGATCTCAACACATGAGAGGTTAGGGTTAGGGTTTGAAGAGAGAGAGCTTGAGGAGAGAGAAGGTGAGAGTGAGTATCATATTGGAATAATGATTCATATGTGAATATATGAAGCATTAGATATTATTAAATGAATAACAAATAATAATATATCATCATGCTTCATTAACTCACCTAGTGATTCATCTCATGAGTCATTTAAACAATAAATGAATCATTAACTCCATGGATGAATCACACCATGACTCATTAAACCAATTAATGCATATAACACCTAAGCCCTTCATGTCATCAACCTTCTAGAAGCTTCTCGAGAATTTACGAGAACGCCCCTCCTACCCATGAAAACACGGAAATACTGAGACTGTATAAATCCAATAATCCGATATTAGAATCTGGCTTAAACCAAAGCCCGCTAATAAAAACTGTCCGAGCATCATATGTGCATAAAAACACATATGCGTCCGAACCCTGTCGTAAAACTATACGACTTCTATATCGTTTCGCCCGAAGCAGGGAAACTCTCTGTGTGGGACTCTAAAGACTCGACTACTACGCTGGCAGTGGGTTTAACCACAGACCGCAAGCGGCACTAGCTATACGTAACGGTCCCCAGGTAGATGTCGATAAGAAGGCCGATGAGGAAACCCATCCGAACACCTACTGAGCCTGATGTAACAATCTTCGTACAGTCCGGTCCGTTCGTCTAGGACTATCGCATTTCGGGCCTAGGGGGTGGTAAACGTCAGACCCCTAATAGCGGTATAAGTCATGTCGGAGTAAAGCCCATTACACCTTGAGAAACTACTGGAAGCCACTAGTAAATCTCACTTGCCCTGGCCAGGTACTTTGCGTAATGGCTCTCCATACACAGCGCGATATCAACCCCCAATACCGGGAGAGACGAATCATGTCTAACCGCAACTGCCTCCAAGTGCTTCGGGACTGCACCCAACTACTACCTGTTTGCACGACTCCTTTGAGCCGTGGTAGAGTAGTAATCTAGGTACAGTGGGAACAAACCCGAGGCGAAGTAGCAATATCAAGTCGACGGACTAAGCTATACTCATGTCACCTGAAAACTGCTATCTGACGACGGGTATAAATCCAACCTGCAGTTCCCGGCGAGTCCTGTCCGGTGTACCCGTAACCTAATGAGCACCTGTATACTATCTCCAGTACGACGTACTGATGGCTGTGGGACAGACCATCTCCCCAACTGGGATGAGAAGCGGACACACTAGTCTACTCCGGAGTATCGATGCCATGTCTCGATAATCCTACGACTAGGGACCTGAAAAAGTATATGCTTGTAGACTACCCAGCCCCTACTAGTGTGACTGCCATCACAACGCTGATAGTCAAGCAAGATCCTAAGGGCTCTATCAATACGTACACACATATTAAGATAGATATAAACCAAGTAGCATACTACCATGTTTAGCAAGACTGTTAATATAACTGTGAATATCCCAAACTTCCATTAAGTAATATACAAGCTAGTATGATACAATAATGGCCCCTAGGGCATATACACTAACAATCTCCCACTTGCACTAGGGCCATGTACTGGCATATCGCAGACCTATCATCTCGAATAGCCTCTCGAACTGCGTCTGAGGAATGGCCTTTGTGAATGGATCAGCAATGTTATTCTCCGTATCTACTCTCCTTACCTCGATCTCCCAACGATCTACGATCTCCCTGATTAGGTGATACCGCCTTAAGATGTGTCTAGACTTCTGATGGGACCTGGGTTCCTTCGCTAAAGCTATAGCGCCGTTGTTGTCACAATACAGAGGTATTGGACCAACACTGGTAGGAACCACCTGAAGTTCTATGAGGAACTTCTTCATCCAGACAGCTTCTTTTACGGCATCGCAAGCAGCTATGTACTCCGCTTCCATCGTTGAGTCAGTAACGGTGTCCTGCTTGGAACTCTTCCAACAGACCGCCCCTCTATTGAGGGTAAAGACATAACCCGACATGGACTTGGAGTCATTTTTGTCACTCTAGAAGCTGGAGTCGGCAAAGGCCTCGATCTGGAGGTCTTTTCCGCCATACACCAAGAACATCTCCTTAGTCCTCCTCAGGTACTTGAGAATGTTCTTTACTGCTATCCAGTGCTTCTCCCTGAGTTTGCCTGATACCGGCTTACAACGCTTAATGTGTATGCTACATCTGGTCTGGTACATAACATCGCATACATTATAGAGCCTACCGCAGAAGCGTAGGGTATAATCGACATGCGATCCCTTTCCAAATCAGTCTTGGGAGACATCTCTTTGGAGAGGTTGATTCCGTGACAAGCCGGTAGGTTACCACGCTTAGAATATTCCATACTGAATCTTTTCAATATGGTGTCTTGTACCTGGACTGCGAAAGTCCCAACATCCTCTTTGATCTATCACGATAAATCTGGATCCCCAGAATGTCGGTGGCATCACCCAGGTCCTTCATGGAGAACTTCTGTGACAAGAATCTTTTGACTAACTGTAACATAGGAATATCATTTCCTATTAGGATAATGTCATCCACGTACAAGACGAGGAATACTACAGCTCTCCCTACAATCTTACTGTATATGCATGGTTCATCTGGATTTTTGATAAAGTCGAATTCTTTGACAGTATCATCAAAACAGATGTTCCAACTCCGCGATGCCTACTTTAGTCCATAAATGGACTTAAGCAATTTGCACACTTTACCGATGCTCCCACTCTGAATGAATCTCTCTGGCTAATCTATATAGACGCACTCTTCCAAATCACCATTTAGAAAAGCCGTCTTTACGTCCATCTGCCAGATCTCATAATCGTGGAAGGCAGCAATGGCAAGAAGGATCCGAATGGATTTGAGCATAGCCGCTGGAGAAAAGGTTTCGTCATAGTCCAAACCAGGTCTTTGACGAAAACCCTTTGCAACAAGTCTAGCCTTATAGGTTTCAACATGTCCATCTACACCAATCTTCTTTCTGAAGATCCATTTGCATCCTACGGGTTTTACCCCATCTGGAGCAATGTCCAAATTCCATACTTTGTTAGTGTACATGGACTCCATTTCGGTACGCATTGCATCCAGCCATTTTACCGAGTCGCCGCTCTGAATGGCTTGCTGGAAGCTGGTAGGGTCATCATTATCAATGATGCAATCTTCTCGATCCCCGTCTATGAGAAAACCGTAATATCTCTCTGGCGGATGAGACTGCCTACTACTTCTGCGGATAGGCGCTGGTATGTCCCTTTCTTCTAAAACTTCTGGTTCTACCATACTTTCAGTAACAGTTTATGGTTCTGAAATTTCTTCCAGTTCTATTGTGCTCCCACTCTTCTGATTTTCTAAAAATTCAGCTTCCAAGAAGTGGGCATGACGAGAAACAAAAACCTTTTGTTCCTCTGCGTAATAGAAATAATATCCCTTGGAGTTCTTTGGATATCCCACAAACTTACACTGTACTGAGCGTGCCTCGAGCTTGTCCGGATGCTGCTTTTTTACAAAAGCTGGACATCACCATGTCTTCAGGTACTGAAGATAGGGTTTCTTCCCACTCCATATCTGATATGGTGTGGTAGACACAGTCTGGGTTGGAACCTTGTTCAAAAGATATGCAGCTAATTCTAGTGCATAACCCCAGAAAGATCGCGGTAACTCAGCCTTACTCATCATGGAACGAACCATATCCAATAGGGTTCGATTCCTCCTTTCCGATACACCATTGTGTTGTGGTGTGTATGGAGGAGTAAGCTGAGAGAGAATTCCATTCTCTTTTAAGTAACCCAGGAACTCGGCACTTAAGTATTCACCACCTCGATCAGATCTCAGTGTCTTGATACTTTTGCCTGTTTGGTTTTCCACTTCATTCTTGTATTCGCGGAATTTCTCAAAAGCCTCGGATTTATGCTTCATCAAGAAGATATGTCCATACCTAGAGAAATCATCCGTAAAAATAATGAAGTAGGAATAACCACCTCTTGCATGTGTAGACATTAGACCACACACGTCACTGTGTACGAGTCCCAAGAGCTCGCTCACTCTTACTCCGTGTCCAGTAAACGGAGTCTTTGTCATCTTTCCCATGAGACAAGATTCACAAGTAGTATAAAATTGATATTCGAACGGATTCAAATATCCTTCTCTATGTAACTTAGTTAATCGTGTTTCATTGATGTGACCTAGTCTACAATGCCATAAGAAAGCCTGATTTATTTCTGGAGACTTTTTTTTAAGTGTGTTCTGGACATTGAAAACCTGAGCTTGATTCAATACGTATATACCGTCATCTAATGTACCGGACCCAATCAGAACTTGATTTAGGTGGATGTGAACTACATCGCTTATGAATGTAAAATCATATCCCTCTCTCAAAAGTGAGGACACTGATATGATATTACAAGTCAAACTAGGTATATACAAACAGTTACGTAGAATCAATATCTGCCCACTTGTCAAACCTAGGCGATATTCTCCCACGGATTCAGCGTCCACGTTCATTCCGTTAGCAATTCTGAGGGACAAATCACCTACCCTGATAACTCTACGATTTCTCAAAGCATGTGATGAATTACAGATATGAGATCCTGCTCCGGTATCTAGTACCCAGAAAGTAGAGTTAATTGACAAACAGTTCTCAATTACAAACACACTTGAGGTCGAAGCCACGACATGCTTCGTATCCTGGCTACTGGCTTCCAAAGCCCTGCAATCCTTCTGCCAATGCCCGTTCCCATAACAATAGGAACATCCCTCCTTCCCTACACTATGTCCCGAAACTTTTACTCTTCCCTTTCCTCCTATTTTACTGATACCGTATATCGGCTTTATGGAGGTCTTCTTCTTTTCACCCTTTGCTTTCGCCCTAGATGTAGAAGAAGAAGGTCCCCCATTAAGCAGAGCGGGTGCCTCCCTGGTTTCTTTCAGGGTGTAAGTAGAGGGTAGGGACTGTGAAATAAGTCAGCATATGACCTGTTTCCCAACGTGGTCTCCAGGTCCGTGAGCTCATCAATATAGCTAGTCATCGTAAGGACGTCGTCCCCTACAGATGACCCGACAGCCAACCTCGCTTGAAATAATTCGTTCGAGGTCTTATATCTTGCGATATGAGATTGCTCTCCATATAAATCTTTGTTATGGAGAAAGATGGAAACTGAGTCCATCTTCTCGTGCTGCTTCTGGTATATACCATCAACTGAAGGCAACACGAGGCACTTGGCATTCGTATTATCCTTTTCCCTTATCTGACGGATATTCATATCCGCGACGGTGGAAACCGGACCTGGGACGGCGGGATCTTGAGTAGTAATAGGGTGGTCCAGCTTGTCATAGGCAATGGACATCTGGACTGACCTTTGCCAGTCATAAAATTCAGATTCAGTCATATTGTTATCTAGATGTAACTTAGTCATGGTCACATGGTCGCTGCAATGAGAGAGAGAGAAGAAAACACTTTAGCATGATGCTCTTGCAAGTTTAGATTGGTTTTTAATTTATCTAAACTGGATGGCTCCCACTGTTTCTCGGATCCTTTCTCAAACCATAAAAAAAGAATTAGCCAGGACTAATCTCACCGTACAATACTTGCTTAACTGTTCAGCCAGGCTGGTGTCGGTACTTCGAGAGAGGTTTTCCAACGCTTTCGCGAAGTTCCTTCATTAAATAACCTCTTTTCTCTTGGGGCGTAGCCCCGCTGACACCTTTCTCGACACCTACTTGGTTTATAGCATTGATCGTTAAGTGACGAATCTCCTGATGAGTAGCGGATACTCACAGTAGGATCGGGATCCAAATATCATCGTGTGATAATGCTGAAGGAATCCTACCAACATTCATCAAACTCCAAATGGTATGCAACATTAGCAAGTTTCAGTTTCTTTAGAAATTCCCGATGTGGATATTTTCCCCATGTTCTTATAACCTTGACGAAGGCCAACAAATCATAAGTCACATGTCAAGTTCTGCCTATCATTATCCTGTTAATTTGAACCCACCCGTACATACCCTTGACGAAGGCCAACAAGATAATACGACTGTCCCAAACCAACTCATCTATCTATGCAACAAATGAATACCCCAGCAGCTACCAAACACTATGCCTTGATGAAGGCCAACAAACATAGCCTGAATACTACTGACCATCCATAAGAAATGACAGAGGGCTACGACAGGCTTTGGCGAAACCGTGAACGTAGTGAACTTGATATAATCGAAGGAACCTGATAGCTTTTTAAAAGGAGTGGTTAAAGCTCCGTAATTAAAAAATTCTGCTCTTTTAAAATAACCGAGTGGTTTCTTTTAAATTTGTTCCAACGATTCAACTTTGGTTTGTTTTCATTGCATTAAAATAATGTGTCCCATCATTTATCCTATCATTGCAGAAAACAACGAAAATACCACGTCCTCTTATGCCATCCGCATTCACCGCTGGGCCTCATCATTCACCCGTTAGGTTACTTAACTAACGACAGAGCGGGGGCTAGGCTAGCGCGGGTGCAAAACATAAGTGACGTCTAATAGCTATCATATATAAATATTGTATATTCGTCAGACACAATAATAGGCATTCCAGATCACTGATGAACATTATTGGATATACAAGCAATCCACGTTTCCTTTGAGCCTGCAACGAAAGACGGATTACACAGTTGTGATGAATAGCCATTACCCCACCCTAGACCCCTATGGGTACGGCAAACTACCCGCCAAGTACCCGAAGTAAAGCGGTCTCCCTCAACAACGTGAGTAGACCACTAAACACTTCAAAGTACCCGGTAGTTTGTGCACCCCACCTTGGGTCTATCCTAGGAGCAAAAAACAGTAAATGAAATAATACAACGGTGGCTACAAGCTCAGCCCGGATGTGCCCCGCAAAAGAATATTATATCATATTACAATTTACATCGAATGAATGAATATAAAAAACTCATCTCAAACCCCGGCTAATCATCACAACGATCCAATCAAGTTCATATACACAAACCATTACAGAAATGTGCAACCCCCTGCTAACCGACATACTAGCAATTATGGGAGGTTTACGAACACATTAAAAAATACAGATAAAACCCGATTAGCAAATAACTTAGAATATCGATCGACAACCTTTTTCCGTGTCTACCCCAAATGCAAGCCCGCACTGAAATAACCTGGGCAGAAACAGAATATACAGGAAAACAAAACACCACAAAATAAGAGTTACAGAGCAAATCCGAGTCAACTCGGAGTTGACTTGGCCGCGGATCCGCGGCGGATCGCACCAATCCACCGCACTTCCACTGCAGTCCAATCGAGTTACCTCTTCGTATTTTCCCAGTATTCTTAGAATCCCCTGCTGTGAATTTTCATACCTATCAAATAATTTTTTCGACACGTTTAAAATTGACAGAAACTTGAGGGGTCCGGGGTTATGTTTTCGCGTTTTCCCGACGATCGAAATTCTAATTAGTTGCTAACAAGCTAGTAAAGGTTTAGTAGGCTCTGATACCACTGTAAGTCCATGTCACGCACCCCACGAGCTTGTGGGGAGGCAGAATATATGAAAAACAATTATCAAAACTTCGTAACACGGACTTGAGCACACGGATCGTGTCTAAACCATTACTAACAAACTACGAAAGGTTTAACTACTCGGATTCGAAGTTATACCTCACGTTACTTGTCCTTCGGGTCTTCATCGCTGTCCTCCACACCTCGTAGGCTCTGTGGAACGTCAGCACCTCAACGGCCTCCTCGAGTCAAAGACGATCCACCCGAGAGCTACTACTCCAAGCTTGACCTCTAACTTGAGGTAACTAGGTTACTAAAAGTGCTAATCAAAGCAACCTAGGGGATATAGAGTAGGATTAGGGATTAATTGGTCTTGTTAACTCTTGATCTCAACACATGAGGGGTTAGGGTTTGAAGAGAGAGAGCTTGAGGAGAGAGAAGGTGAGAGTGAGTATCATATTGAAATAATGATTCATATGTGAATATATGAAGCATTAGATATTATTGTTGGGGTAAAAATTTACACCCCGGTTGACCAAGTCAAAATCAAAGTCAACCCCAAGCCAAGTGGGCCTAAGCCCAGATCCAGTGGGCCCATGTTCAGGTCGAGCCCGAACATGAAGCGGCCGGCCTCCCCCCATGCCAAGATAAAAATTTTGTAATAAATAATTTTGTTGTATTTCTTTTATTTTATTTTCGGATAAATGTAAGAAAAATAGGCATAAAGCCAAATTTTTGTAAAGCCCATGGCTTATGTGCAAAAAGAAATGGCACATGAGCCATGGGATAGGCAAAATGCCATTTTGTGAAGCCCAAGGGGTTATGTGTAAAATGTATGGCCTATAAAGGCAAAGATAATGAAATATCTCAAAAAACTTTTTCTCTCTCTAAAAAAAAACTTTCCAGATCTGAGATCTTTCTTCTTCTTCAAGGTTCCAAAACCTTCTTCTTTCTCTTGAATTAAATCAAGAGTTTTAATCTTCTTTTTATAAAACAAATTAGTTTTTCACCACAAAACCCACAAAGGGGAACTTGGTTCTGTCATCAGATCTCAAAAAGGAGAGATTTTGAGATTTCACATCTCTTGATCTTCAAGATCCAGCAAACAACAGGAGGAAGAAGAAGAACCCCTTCCATTAACCCCAAAACACATTGGGGAGTCCAACTCCTCTCTGATTTCTCTTTTGAGAAATCTTTTTTTTCGAGGCTAAAAGCCTCTTATCCTCGCCGGCGCGCAGCGCTCATGCGCAAAGCGCCCACGTGCCGACACGTGGCGCGCGCGCTTGCGCTCCAGCGCGCAGCGCAAGTGCGCAAAGCGCCCGCGTGCCGAGTCCAACTCCTCTCTGATTTCTCTTTTGAGAAATCTTTTTTTTCGAGGCTAAAAGCCTCTTATTCTCGCCGGCGCGCAGCGCTCATACGCAAAGCGCCCGCGTGCCGACACGTGGCGCGCGCGCTTGCGCACCTGCTCGCTTGCGCAAGTGCGCAAAGCGCCCGCGTGCCGACACGTGGCGCGCGCGCGCTTGCGCAAAGCGCCCGCGTGCCGACACGTGGCGCGCGCAGCGCTTGCGCACCTGCGCGCAGCGCTTATGCGCAAAGCGCCCACGTGCCGACACGTGGCGCGCTTGCGCCTGAGCGCACAGCACCTAAGCGCACAGCGCTCAAGGAGCTGGCCCCACGCATCCCTTGGATGTCTTTTCCCCCCTTTTGTTTATATATACATGTATATATATACATATGTACACATACACATACTCTGCAACATTCTCCCCCTCCAAAAAACTCTGCGTGGCTCCCGATATATCCAAAACCCCGCCTTTTTTCAAAACAAAACACATGTACACTGCACATTGAGTTCGCATGACCAGTTTAACCCGTCAATCGGAGGTTCCCTCACTCCAAAGGCGAGGGGTAATTAACGGCAGCTTAGTCCGCGGCTGCCGGAGATTCGGATCCCCACAATCATTAAACCCCGGCCTATCCTAGGCAGGAGGAATCTGTAGTACGCCTGACAAGCGCGCGCGTATTCCCATCTCAATGGGGTGACGAAAAACACCCTACAATTATTAAATGAATAACAAATAATAATATATCATCATGCATCATTAACTCCATGGATGAATCACACCATGACTCATTAAACCAATTAATGCATATAACACCTAAGCCCTCCATGTCATCAACCTTCTAGAAGCTTCTCGAGAATTTACGAGAACGCCCCTCCTATCCGTGAAAACACGAAAATACTGAGACTGTATAAATCCAATAATCCGATACTAGAATCTGTCTTAAACCAAAGCCCGCTAGTAAAAACTGTCCGAATATCGTACGTGCGTAAAAACACGTATGCGTCCGAACCCTGTCGTAAAACTATACGACCTCTATATCGTTTCGCCCGAAGCAGGGAAACTCTCTGTGTGGGACTCTAAAGACTCGACTACTATACTGGCAGTGTCTTTAACCACAGACCGCAAGCGGCACTAGCTGTACGTAACGGTCCCCAGGTAGATGTCGATAAGAAGGCCAATGAGGAAACCCATCCGAACTCCTACTGAACCTGATGTGACAATCTTCGTACAGTCCGGTCTGTTCGTCTAGGACTATCGCATTTCGGGCCTAGGGGCGGTAAACGTCAGACCCCTAATAGCGGTATAAGTCGTGTCGGAGTGAAGCCCATTACACCTTGAGAAACTACTAGAAGCCACCAGTAAATCTCACTTGCCCTGGCCAGGGATTTTGCGTAATGGCTCTCCATACACAGCGCGATATCAACCCCCAATACCGGGAGAGACAAATCCTGTCTAACCGCCACTGCCTCCAAGTGCTTCGGGACTGCACCCAACTACTACCTGTTTGCACGACTCCTTTGAGTCGTAGTAGAGTAGTAATCTAAGTACAGTGGGAACACACCCAAGGCGAAGTAGCAGTATCAAGTCGACGGACTAAGCTGTACTCATATCACCTGGGAACTGCTATCTGATTATGGGTATAAATCCAACCTGCAGTTCCCGGCGAGTCCTGTCCGGTGTACCCGTAACCTAAGGAGCACATGTATACTATCTCCAATACGACGTACTGATGGCTGTGGGACAGACCATCTCCCCAACTGGGATGAGAAGCGTACACACTAGTCTACTCCGGAGTATCGATGCCCTGTCTCGATAATCCTACGACTAGGGACCTGAAAAAAGATGTGCTTGTAGACTACCCAGCCCCCACTAGTGTGACTGCCATCATAACGCTGGTAGTCAAGCAAGATCCTAAGGGCTCTATCAATACGTACACGCATATTAAGATAGTTATAAACCAAGTAGCATACTACCATGTTTAGCAAGACTGTTAATATAACTGTGAATATCACAAGCTCTCATTAAGTAATATACAAGTTAGTATGATACAATAATGGCCCCTAGGGCATATACATTAACAGCAGATCCAGGAGAGAATCACTGGACAGCTGTGAAGAATATTCTCAAGTATTTGAGAAGGACTAAAAAGATGTTCTTGGTGTATGGTAACAGTGAACTCCAAGTGGAGTCCTGTACCGATTCGAGCTTCCAGAGTGATAAGGACGAATCTAAGTCGGTCTCGGGATTTGTCTTTACCCTCAATGGAGAGGCGGTTTGTTGGAAGAGTTCCAAACAAGAAACCGTGGCATACACGACGATGGAGGCTGAATACATCGCTGCCAACGATGCTGCCAAAGATGCTGTTTGGATGAAGAAGTTCATAAACGAACTTGGTGTGGTTCTGTCCATCAAGCATCCAATACCTTTGTATTGTGATAACTATGGAGCTGTGGCTTTGACCAAGGAACCCAGGTACCATCAGCGATCCAGGCATATTCTGAGGCAGTATCACCTGATTCGGGAGATAGTTGATCGCCGGGAGATCGAGATCAGGAGAGTTGACACGAAGAATAACACGGCGGATCCACTCACGAAGGCCATACCCCGGATACAATTTGAGAGACTCTTCGGAATGTTGGGTATGAGATACTATAACAACTGGCCTTAGTGCAAGTGGGAGATTGTTAGTTATATGTATACCCTAGAGGCCATTATTGTGCATATGATGTATATTATAGTGGATGCT
This sequence comes from Agapanthus africanus, assembly GCA_030015575.1. Classification (NCBI taxonomy): domain Eukaryota; kingdom Viridiplantae; phylum Streptophyta; class Magnoliopsida; order Asparagales; family Amaryllidaceae; genus Agapanthus; species Agapanthus africanus. The sequence continues at coordinate 503,355,917 of CM057343.1, read as the reverse complement.
TGGACATATATAGAGAGGAATTTCTTGCTCTACATGATAGTATGCTATCTGGTTGCTCTTTGTCTTAACATGTAGACTTGTATTGTGATACTGTCTTGCTCTCACATGTTGATAAAGCCCTTAGTTAGTTTACTTGACTACCAGGACTATGATGGAGATCATACTAGTGGGGCTAGGGTAGTCCACAAATACATCCTTTAATTATTCCTAGTCGAGGGTGTATCGAGACAGGGCATCGATATTTCAGAGTAGACTAGCGTATACGCTTCTTGACCCATATGATGGGCGATGGATGATCCCACATCCATTGGTGTTTGACATCAAAGATAGTATACGGGTGCTCAGTGGAGACTGGGTACACTGAACGGACTCGCCGAGAACTCCTAGATGGTATTATACCTATCGTCAGATAGCGGTTCTCTGGTGACACTGGTACAGGTTAGTCTGTAGACCCGAGATCGTCATAGAGTCTTGTGTGATTCCCACTGTGGTTTGATTTTCACCTTACCACGTTCAAGAGAACGTGCAAAACGGTAGCTTTTGGGTACAGTCCCGAGTCACATGGAGGTAATGAGCGATAGAAGGGGATTCGTCTCTCCCGGTATTGGGGGTTGATGTTGCGGTGTGCTCGATTGGCTATAACACGAAGTCCCCGGCCAGGACTGATACGGAGATTTACTGGTAAGTGTTATCAGTAGTTTCTCGACCCGTTATAAGCCTCAGATCTTCTTTGGGCAGGCTACGATATATTACCCGAATGAGACTACCCTAAAACCGAATGAGAAACAACTTTCAAATCTCAATGTGTGAGCCTCTTTGGCGACAAACATGTATATTAACTTTGAGTCTTTCTCGAATGAGAGTATAAATATTTGTCCCTTTAATTTGTTAATTGAATCATACTCTTGAGAAACGGAACTTTATGTATCTCTTGATTTAAGTTGTGTTGTAATATCTTAATATATAAAGAATATGTCACATGCAAACAGAGACTTGATAGCAATTTTATGGTAAATTAATAGCATAATAGTTAACTAAGTGCAATAAAATAATAAAAGAATACATATAATGCATGTATAAATTGCTAAGATAATGAAACATGAATAAAATGTTTAAAAAAAACTATTACAAAACGGTCCCTGCAGGTCTTATTATGCAATTTCAGAAGAAAAAAAATTGCATTTAAAAATATAATAAATTATTATTTAGGGATCTATCGGCAAATTTTTTTTTAAAGTAATGATACACGTTTTGCCAATTGATTTGATCCCTCTTTGCCAATTGATTTGATCCCTCCCAGGTTGTATTGTTGCATCGGCAATTAATTATCCTCATGCTTTGATGTTTAGTCCATCATGAGAAATTTTCAGAACTTATGTTTGGCTATGATACCAACTGTAATATTCTATAATTAAATACATCCCTATATTTCATCTAAAACATATATCAACAATTCTAAAAGTAAGATTTAGACGTATCTCTATCCATAGCCATAAGAGCATGCGGAAGTCACGACCGAGATAGATCTTCCTCTCTTTAAGGCGGGGCTTTCAATAGGAAAAGCCAATTATTAGGGTTAAGAGCAGGAGAGGGGATCTAGCCTGTATATATAATGAATCTCATTGGGTCCTCCCATAAAAATCCAATAAGATGAAAGCCTACACTGACCGTTCGATCACATCATATCAGATAAGAGATGTGCTAAACCCCATTAACCCGATAAGATCATATAACTTTATTGGGCCTACCAGCACGTCTCAAAACTACATAATATTGGCACAGCCCATTTTAATAAATCTTAATTAATGATAGCCCATAATTAAATAAATCTAACATGACAAATATATGAAAAACAATATTTTCCAATAACGACAAGAAATATTTTTGTAAATCGATTTCAAAGTTTTTTCAACACTTCCCCTGGAGCGGGGAATAGATGTTAATGGATCCCAACTTGAATAAAAATCTGATGAAATTTTGATGTTGTATCCCCTTTATTAAAATATCTGCAAGTTAGCCTTGGTTTCGAACATATGGGATGCACAAGTTCTTTCCCTCTGCTTCTTCTAGGACAAAATGACAATCAACTTCTTGTGTTCAGTCCTTCCACAAAAACCTGGATTAGAAGCTATATATATGTTGCACGTTAATTATCCCAGAACATATCCATAGGAAACGATACTTGACCTACGTAGAATATCCTTTAGCCACATAAATTCACTTTCCTTTAGCCACATAAGTTCACTTCGAGTTGATGCCATGGAAGACATTCCGTCTCAACGCTCTTGCAACCATAATCTGCTTTTTACTTTTCCACGTGACCAAATTTCCTCCAATGAATATACTATCTTTGGATCACTAATTCAATATGCATCTTTATATCCAATAATTTTTTTGTGATCGTTATTCTTCATCCAAATTCCTCTTTCCAAGACAGAGATTTTAAATATCTTAAAATTTATGATCATATGACTTATTCTTAGGGCATGCACAACATTAGTAATGTAAAGTCTTATAATAGTTAGATAAACTAACTTAACAAGTCCTTGAAATTGACTTATGTCATCAAGTAGTTCACCATCAGTATTATTAAGTTCATAATTATAATCAATAGAAGTGTTAACCAATTGTACTGCCATGTTTTCAGTTTCTTTTAATAAATCCAAAACATATTTTTTTTTAAGATATAAAAAGGCCTTGTTTGCAGCGAGCAATTTAAATACTTGAAAAATATTTTAAATTTCCATGATCCTTGATATCAAATTTGTTTTAAAGAAGACTTTCAATTTTAGTAATTCCATATTTATTATCATTGGTCATTACAATATCATTTACATATATTAATACAACAATAGTTCCAATTTTTTCTTGATTAGTCAAAAGCGAAAAATCATCAAAACTGCTATTAAAACCAATCACAATGGAAGCATGACCGATTTTGGAATACCAAGCATGGGAGATTATTTCATACCAAATATAGCTTTTCAAAGACTACAAAATAGTTCTTTTTATATTCCAATAGAGAACCCGGAGGCAACTCTACGTGTACCTTTTCTTCAATATCACACCATGCAACAAAAAAAACATTTTTCACATCTTAATAAGATAAAGGTGCGACAACGGTTAGTTGCAACAGATAGTAAAACATGAATTGCATTGATTTTAGCCGTAGGTGCAAATGTTACTATATAGTCAATACCGTATGTTTGAGTAAATTCTTTGGCTACTTATTTAGACTTATATCTTTCAATTGTTCCATCATATAATACTTAAGTTTATAATTTATATATCTAACGATATCCAACAGATTTCTTACTGTCAGGCAATTTAACAATATATCATGCATGATTTAAATATGAAGCCTGAAGTTCCTCTTTCATAATTTACTTCCATAGATGTTGAGAGTTAGCATTAATAAAATTGATAGGCTTATTTTCGTTCAATATTGAATTCAAATATGCAAAATAATTTTGAGAAACTTCTTATAACACACATATTTTTCAATAGAAAAAGATATAGCATTATATAAATGAAAATCTTTAAACTTGGTGGGAGGAAAAATTTACGAGTACACCTGAGCAGATCTTGGGAGTTGAACAAGCGGAACTATCAAATTTTCTTGTTCTTCGTGTTGATCCAACGCAATATTAAGAGTTTTCTGTTGTGTGTTGTCTTGATTCTCAACTTGAAGATTCTCCCCGTCATTGGTATCATTAAGAATTTGTTCATTTCTTAAAACTTCAAATGGTAAATCAACGAAATCAATTAAAGACAATGGACTAGAATTTGATATATTGTTCCCTAAAGTATGAGTTTGAAATTTATCTTGAGAATAGTTTAAAAAGAATGGCTCGGTTTCAATAAAATGAACCTCTCTTGAAATATGATTTTTTTAAAATTTAGGGATAACATTTATATCCCTTTTTTGTAGCACAATATCCAAGAAAAATACATTTTATAGCATGGCGATTAAGTTTATCTATATTATTCTCAGAAACACTGAGATAACAAAAACTATCAAAAACTCTAAAAATTGATAAATTAATAGCTCTTTTTAAAAAAAAAATTAAAGAGGATATTTTTATCTTGCAAAACTCTACTTGGAAACTTATTAATAAGAAAACGTCATTCCTACGAAGTATGGATTTGGTCACAGTTAAAATCGTGACACACCCGTTGCCTAAAACCTCGTCATGAGAAGCCTAGTCACGCTTTAAATCGTGACCATATCTTTTTATCGTCACGGTTAAGAGCGTGACCATATACGTGGCGTTACCAAAAAAAGTTCAAACAACTAAATCAAATTTGTATGGGGTCTATATATATGGTCACGGTTATAACCATGACCAATTTATGGTCACAGTTTAATCGTGACCATATATATCTTATGGTCACGGTTTAAATCGTGATGAAAAGGTTAAACTGTAATGAAGAATACCTACTATAGCAGGTAACCGTGACTATATAGATCCTATAGTCACGATTTAAACCGTGACCATAAGAGGAAACCATAATGAAGGATCAGGTAACCATGACTATATCTTATGGTCATGGTTAAACCGTGAAAAAATATATTATCAATTTTTTTAAATCAGAAATCTACGCATCCTATGCATGATGCTTTCAATTACAACCAGCAATAGATAATAATAATATGATCAAATCTCACACAATTATAATAATTAAGAAGCAATATGATTAGAATCATACACAATTATAAACAAAATATATATACCAAAACAGTATAATCAATAAACCAATAAAACAAATGTTTGTATCAACAAATCAAATTTTTGTATCAAGAAATCAATAATCTATGGTCTTTGGGATGATCCAGTTCCATCGTCCCGTGATATGAACATACTCCAAAACTCATCTTATATGGCCCGCCTGATGGCCTCCGTGTTCGACCGCCTCAGCTCCTCGATTTGCGCCTCAAGCGTATCCACCAGCTCATTCTGCTGCTCCACCCAATCTTGGAGCTGATGAATCTCCTCCTGTGACGCAGCGGCCGTATCTATTCGTTTCTGGGCCACAGCTTACTTGTAGACGGACGAACGCTTAGCAAAATGTCGGTGGTCCCCGGGACCAACTCTGCGCTCATAGCCACCGTGATGTCCGCCGGGTATCGAATTCAAAACAGTGATAATGGTAGTATTTGAGTTGTCGGGGACAAGTCTTAAGGCATCCGTCCTCTCTTGGAACTGGGTCTGTGAAGAAGACACACACACACACACAGACACACAGAGAGAACCGACTTGATTATATGAAACTTACCATGTACTGACCCTTGCCCCTGTGTAACGCGGACCATCCCTTAGCAGCAGTGTAGTTGGTGGGGTCTTTCTTTTTCTGCGATAAAATTAGAATTTATTTCAATAAGTAATTTAAGACAAAGAAAACATATATTCTTAAACGTCGAAATACTCACGAGCCGGTGCTGAGCACGAGCCTGCAACCGCTTCTCTTGGATCGGGATAGCGCATTCTCTGACGTCGTTGTTCCGGTTCTCCCTATTGCGAATTGATGCCGCCTTGAAAATATAAAGAAAATAATATTATATATCACAGAATATGATTTCATATTATATTATTATAATCTTAAAAATTAAATTTATACCCGAACATCACCGCGCTCATAATACGAGACCAGCATCGGCCAATCCTCTCTCGGGACAGCCCGAAAAATGGCTTCCATCATCGTCCCCGCTTCCCCTCGGTCGCCGTGGCCTAAGGAATGTAATGATGCTTCCTTACTTCATATCGGCATCTCCTCTTAATAGCCTGGCATTCGGATATGGCCCAGTCTATGGTGCGATGTGTATCGAACGGCGTAGGAATGCCATCCTTGCCGATGACGCCATTGAATCTCTAATGTCCCTGGGTCTCAAATTCTAAAAATTTAAATAAATATATATATAACGACGATTAAATTTAAATGTATAAAAGGGTATGTGATACCGTGATCGCTGCAAAAAACCGTCGAACATAATCGGTATGGCGTGGGCTCCACCTAATATGGAGCGGGTACCTATAGTAGGTACGGATCTCCGCTCCCATATAATCCCTCCACTTGGTCGAGTAATCAGCAATAGGTACACCTGACGTGGTCTACTCCAGCGTCCAAGGAGCAGCGCCTGGGGATGGCCTGGAGGAGGAGGGCCCAGTAGGACCGTTCGTCCTAACACTGATGGAGCCTGCAAAAAGATAGATATACAGACACAATATTATAATATTCAGAGTATGTATAAAGTATTTGACAAATTTAAATTACAATCGTTATTTAAAAGTTTTAAGCAACAACGATTATACCTTCCGTCCCTGGCATGGCGTTAGAACCAACGCAAGACCCCATCCCGTCATACTATGCATGACCGCAAACAGTAAACTGTTAGATGATTCGATAGAATTATTTTAATAGAAAACTAAAAAATGAATAGATAACTATATACCATGTGCAGGAGGAGTGACTGGGGTAGGAGGATCTGCTATCCCGCTAATAGGGGTAGGCAGCGGGTCCTGTGGCGCTGCGGCTGCTGGGGGCGGTAGGGGTCCTGTAGGAGGGGCGCCGGTAGGAGGGGCTATGTGTCACGCCCTTCTTTCTAGTGGACGGAAACAGTGATGTGGCAAGCCCTCAACGTATTTACTAAGAAAATATGTTAGGCGTAATTAAGCAATATAACAATATGTAAGAATAACAAGAGTAATGAAATGAAACAACAACTTTATTTACATTCAAATTTACATACAACTGTCTGAAAATAAAGATAAAATAATAAAAGTAAATACCTAAACAATGGCATACTGAAAGTAAGTGTAGGCTGGAAAGAGCTAGCAGTCTGGTTGAGTAGAAAACTGGTCTAAGTCCTCCGGGTTCGGCTCTATCTCCTCTGAGTCCGGTCCTCCTGATGAACATTCTAAAGAAAGAAATAGAAAAGAATGTCGTCAACGAACTAGCGCTCAGTAAGTCCCGAAAGAAGTAAGAAAAGTTAGTATATAATGTGAATAGAAACCAAATGAACAGAGGACAGGTAAAGTTGTATATGATCATTCAAAAGTATAGGATAGTTATTCTAATGTGGCTATTTGTAGTTTGATAAAGAAGATATTTATATATACGAGAGGAGTCCATCTTACCCCGTGGACTATGGTAACATATAGTACAAGGCTCCGTCATAACCCACGGGACAATGGCACGTGAATTCATGTAGGTATCTTTTAAAGTGACCTCTCGTGCCACGACATACATTCCGTACCAATCTACCCCTTTATCCCCGCGTATTGTATTGTATAGATTAAGATTACAGTTCTTGGCCAAATCCATGGATATAAAATATATAGGTTCATGCTCAAGATGTAATCACGTATTCATGTAGCCATGTCAAGTTCATGTCATGTTATAAGCATAGTTTGGTCAAGGCGTGTCAAGTATTCAAGTTTGAGTTTGATATTTGAATTCGAGTGTTCAGGTTCATGATCAAATATTCAAGTTCGTGTTTGATTTTAGATTCTGGTTTGAGTTTGAATTCAGGTTGAAGTCAGAATCCAATGAAAGGATTTATTTCTTGAAATTCTTAGGTTCGGGAGTAATCGGCAACTGCTGCACATGGACGGCAGGATTTGTGTCTTTTTCCAAGACAGTTGCTATTTGATAAGTCTGTTAAGATTTCTAGCCTGAATAGGAAAGCACTCACTTTCTCCGGCTCCCCGAGGCTCAAGAGAAATGATACCGCTTAAGCCTATATTAATCTAGAGTCCTAAAAATATTGTTTGCATATCTCGAGGGGTTTTTATGAAATATTCTTTAATATAGTTTAAAATACAAGCTCGAGGGTGATTTGTAATATTTAAGATTTTCATGAATATGTATTTTAATTGTTGGGGTGTTTTAATGATAAAAACCTAGCTTTTAAAAGTTTATGGTATTTTTATGAAAACTAGCTCTTTTGGAAACTTGACGGTATTTTATTAAAATTTTAATCTTTCATTTTAAAAATATAGTATCATAATATGTTTTTATTGAAAATACGGATTCATAATTTTATATAATTTTCCAAAATTTATTTTTTATTTAGAAATTCGTATTTCTTAAAAACCGTATTTTTATTTCCTTTCGAGACCGAATACTCCTTAAGAAGTTCTGCATCTCGCTCTACTATCCCAAAGATGTGTGATAATCCGCACCATCCATTAGCGGGTCCCCGAATGAGGGTTGTAGAGGCGTAATTTCCAAAGATTACAAAAATACCGATTAAAAGAACCCGTTTTTGTAAAAGTGTGGTATTTTAATGTAAAACTTATTCTTTAAATTAGCCATATGTTTAGAATACCATGCTATGCAATCATAGTGTGTGTGTGGGGTAGGTCGTTACACCGTGAAGTTTTCCTAAAGGTATTTTTAACAATTATTGAAATGAGGGTTATACTAAAGTTCCTGGTATTTTAATGAAAAAGTTCGTTATTTGAGTATTGAACATGAAATTTTGGTTACGTCAAAAGGAAATAGATGTGAGTTTTGTTTTAAAAAGATATTATGGTGATTATGTGACATGTAGACTTATCAAGCATGATAAAATATTTAAAAGAAAAGATTGTTACATGTTAACTCCACTTTTGTCGTTATTTTCTTAGAAGACGAATTGAGATAAAAGAAATGGAGAGAAGAGGGACTTACGGTTTTAGATGGTTAAAAGAGAGAGAAGAATCCTTCGGGGTTTGTGGTTTCGTCGGAAAGGCTTCGGTCGTCGAGTTTGGCTTGCTACTCTACTTGGGTTGTTGACTCCACTTGGTAATTAGAGAATTTGAGAGGATTTTTGATAGAAATTTCAGAACGGGGAAGAGCTAGGAGATGGGATGCTATTTATAGTGAAGAAATTAGGGCTTGGGAATTAAAAATTTGGATTAAAAGAATTAAAATTGTGTTAAATGGTGAATTGAATGGTCACTGTTTAATTGCAGGGAAATCAAATAGTGCGGGGGAGTTGACGTGAGTCGAAGGGGTATATATGCAAAGCACGGAAGGAAAAGGGGCTATATCGACCGTCGGCGCCTGCCCAAGAGACAAAACGGGCTGTCGGATCTTGAGGTCTTGCCTCGAGATTCGTGCCACGTGTCAAGTTTGGTGTTTACTCCTCTTTGTGCCTGTTTGATTTTTCTGAAACTTTTCGTTTCTCCATGTATTGCACGTGCAACTCTTGGGCTTCCAAAAAATTAAAATGAAAAATCTTTAAAATAATTGGGTCTGATGGGATTCGAACACACAGGCTATGTCGCAGCAGTGTAGAGGCTTTAGCAGTGAACTACAAGTTATTTCTTGCTTTTATTGAACAAAAATAACTTATAACACCTACACAGGCTGTAATACCCTTTTCTGTACAATAAACAAGAAATTTTTTTGTACAAGAATTTCAGAGTCGTTGCATTTTACCCTCCTTATAAAATTTTCGTTCTCGAAATTTAGATTTATATAGAGGCTAATTTAAAAAAAGGTAAGGGTATCGTGTACGTATATCTTCTTCTCTTTCCCAAATTGATTCTCCTGGCGAATCCTTTCTCCACATCACTCGGACCAATGTCTTCACTTTTCGGTCCAGGATCTCAACTGGTTGTTGCTCGTAGGTTAGGTCAGTTTGTACTGTGAGCTCTGAATGATCAAGTATATGGCTGGGGTCGCTCACATATCGTCGTAGTTGGGATATGTGGAACACGTTGTGCACTCCTTCCAATGAATAAGCGGTACGCCACTTTTTTAACTCGTTCGAGTATATCAAACGGTCCTATGTATCTTGGACTTAATTTATCCCTCTTACCAAAATGTATCACTTCTCTGTTGGAAAGATCTTCAAGAATACATGATCTCTGGGTTGAAACTCCAAGTGTCAACGCTTTGCATCTGCCCAATATTTCTGTCAGTCTTGGGCTATGTGCATCTTTTCCTTGATCGTGCGAACCACATCTACAGTTGCCACGATTATTTCTGGACCCAGGAGTTCACGATCTCCAATGTCGTCCCAACTCAGCGGGGAACGACACTTTCGTCCGTAGACTGCTACGAAAGGTGTCATCCCAATACTTGCCTGGTAGCCGTTGTTGTATGAAAACTCCACAAGGTGTAGGTGATCTTCCCACGAACCTTCGAAGTCTAACATACAGGCTCTCAGCATGTCTTCCAGAATCTAAATTGTTCGCTCTGACTATCCTTCTGTTTATGGATGATACGTCGTACTGAAATTCAGACTCGTTCTCAGGCTACCTTGCAGACTCTCCAAAATTGTGATCGGAATCGTGTATCACGATCGGAGACGATGCAAACAGGTACTCTATGTAATCTCACGATCTGCTGCATGAGTTTATGGGTATCAAATATGGTATGTCTTGAAGGTATAAATCATACTTTAGATTTATACTCACCTCCATATACTTCCTTGGTAACGTCTCAGTTAACTGGCCAACTCGAAATGGAATAAAGTGAGCCGACTTGGTGAGTCGATCCACAATAACCCAAATCGCGTCGTTACCCTTCGTGTTATGAGGGAGTGCAGTCACGAAGTCCACGGTAATGTGCTGTCATTTCCATTCTGGGATTGGTAACGACTGAAGTAGACCAGCAGTTCTGTGATATTCAGCCTTCACTTGCTGACACACCAAACACATGGCTACGCTCCTTGCTACTTCATGCTTCATTCCATTCCACCAGTAGAGTTATCGTAGATCCTTATATATCTTTGAACCACCGAGGTGTACCGAATACGGAGAGCCGTGAGCTTCTTTCATCAACTCTTCTCGAACAGAGCTGACTGGTACACATAAACGGCTTCCATATCGTAAGGATCCATCTTCAAAGATGATGAAGTCAGTTCGTAGTCCACTTTCTACTTGTTCTCGGATCTTTTATAGCTTGGCATCATTTGCTTGAGCTGCCCTGATCTGATTTACAAGAGCGGACTGGACTTGTAAGTTCATCAAAGATGAAGTGTTACGTGGCATAACTACTTCAATCTCCAATCCGTGCAATTCTTGATGTAGCTTCCACTGAGCGGTAAGGTTCATTGCTAATGGCTGGCGACTAAGTGCATGGGAACTACATTCACCTTTCCACGATGATATTGTAGGTTGATGTCGAAGTCCGCCATAAATTCTAGCCATCTTCTTTGCCGCATGTTGAGTTCCTTCTGAGTAAATACGTACTTCAGACTTTTGTGGTTAGTGTAAATATCTACTCGCTCTCCCAAAAGATAGTGGCACCAAATCTTAAGTGCGAAGATGACGGCTGCTAATTCTATATCATATGTTGGATAGTTGCATTCATGAACCTTTAGTTGTCTTGATACAAAAGCTATAACTTTTCCATGCTGGTGTAGAATACATCCTAATCTTTTACCGTACGCATCACTATGCACATCGAATCCGCCAGATTGATCTGGTATCACGAGGATAGGAGTAGAGGTTAATCTTGACTTGAGTTCTACAAAAGCCTTCTCACATGTTTCTGACCACACGAATGCTTCGTCTTTACGTGTGAGCTTGGTCAGGGGTGCTGCGATCTTTAAGAATCTTTCAATGAATCGTTGGTAGTATCCGGCTAAGCCCAAGAAACTTCTTATATCTTTCACTGTCTTTGGTGTCGGCCACTAGCTGACAGCTGACACCTTAGCTGGATCCACAGAGATTCCTTCACCTAAAACGATATTTCCGAGAAATCTGACTTGATCTAGCCAAAATTCACACTTGATGTACTTGGAGTAGAGCTGATGTTGTCTTAATGTCTCCAGGACAATCCGTAAGTGTTCAGCGTACTTTTTCCGATTCTTTGAATACACTAGGATGTCATCGATGATTATAACAACAAATCTGTCTAAGTACTCTAGGAAAACTTGGTTCATCAAGTTCATAAAGATGGCAGGTGTATTGGTCACTCCAAATGACATTACGAGATATTCATAATGGCCATAACGAGTCCTAAACGCCGTCTTCGGAATGTCAGACTCTTTGACCTTCACCTGATAATAACCCGAACGAAGATTTATCTTTGAAAAGACACAAGATCCACTTAACTGATCGAAAAGGTCATCGATGCATGGTAGTGGATACTTGTTCTTAATTGTCACTTCGTTTAAAGTTCGATAATCCACACACACCCGGTAGAAACCTTCCTTCTTCTTCACTAGTAACACCGGAGATCCCCAACTTGAAGTACTGGGATGGATCCAACCTTTTTTCAAAAGTTCGTCCAGCTGAATATGGATCTCCTTCAATCCTTTCGGACTTAATCGGTATAGAGCTTTGATTACAAGTTGTGCACCAGGTTGTAAATCAATACTAAATTCAAGAGCTCGATCGGGAGACAAACCTGATATGTCTTCAGGGAACACATCCTCGAACTCTCGAACTACTTCAGGTTTTTCTTCTTCGGCTGGTAGAGGGAACACTTCAGCATTCTTTGGTTTAGCACGGTAGCTTTTGGCTCCAAGGTTCTGTCTCCGCTTTTGAAATAGAAGACTGGGTGATCTGGTATCTCAAATACTACCCTCTTTTGACAGTAGTCAATGGTAGCATAAAATACTCCAAACCAATCCATTCCCAACACAACATTAAAATTTGGTATGTCCAGTACTTTCAAATTTGCGTAGAATTCTCGACCGCAAACTACAACTGGGCACTGATCATATCCCAAAGTTGCCTTCAAGACTCCATTCCCGGAATTGACATTCCAGCTTGAAATGAGTGGCTTCACTGGAATCGCGTGCATTCTCACGAATCGTTGTGACATAAAGCAGTGTGAAGCTCCAGTGTTGAAAAGTGCGAGTGTAGGAAGGGTGACTACTAGTATAGTACCTAAGTTATGTAAGGTCGTGTTTAAATATAGGGAAGGTATAATGATGCACAAGAATAGAAAGGTTGAAGGATGGGGGAATTTACCGGTGATAACCTGTCCTGTGGTTTCGGCCTCCTCGACCGTCATTGTAAAAGCCTGTTGTCTCGGTACATTCCTCAGCCCTTGAGGCACGTTTCTCTGTGCCTGATGGAATTCATGCTAAGATTGTATAAGTGGTCCACGTAGAGTTGGTGCAGGAAGAGCTAGGCGGGGTGTAGGTGCTTGAATGGCTGGCCTCTGTAGAGCTGTAATTGCGGGTCTAGGTGCTGGTGCTGTGTTAATACGATATGGGCATGCTCCTATAGCGTGAGTAGATGTGCCACAAATCAAACACAAGCCATTTTCACGCCTGTAGTCCTTCGCCAAGTGTCCAGTTCTCTTGCAGTAGAAACAGAAATCTGGACTGGATCGGTTAATCGATCCTCCTGGCCTCTTAGGTGTGAAAGTCGGCCTAGAAGAGGCTCCTCCTATCATCTGAGTAGCAGGACGTTTGATTCCGGCTGTTTGAGGTTTACCCTTCTTCTTTGACCACAGCTTCATAACATCATGCTGCCTTCAGTGCGAGTTCATAAGTTGGATAGTCGCCTGTGGCTAAAGCCGCCTGAATCTCTGGGTCTAAGCCCTGTTGGAACCGTCTAGCCCGAATCTCATTGGTCGGGATCAGGTGTGCCGCGAATCTGATAAGATATTGATGTCAGGATAGTGATGTGTTTTACGGAACAGAATTTGATATTTGAATTCTTTACCTGCTAAGCATGATGAATTCGGTATCATATTCATCCACTGATTTTACCCACATAGAGCCATGTTATAGGTGGATGAACTGTTGTTCCATCTCAAAGTGAGCAGTCTCAGGGAAAACTTCGCATCGAATAGATCGCGAAACGTTTTCCACTCTATTGGATGTGTGAGATGGCTTTCCTCGGCTTTCCATCAGACTCTTGCATTGTCGGTGAGCTAGAGCTTGGCCACACGAACCCAAGCTATGTCTGGTACCTGCATTGCTGCAAGATTGTCCTCAATACTTTAGGCCCATTCTTCAGCCTCAAGAGGACTCTCTTTCCCTGAAAAGTTCCTTGGATGCAACGCACGAAATTGCTTTACTCCATGTGCTTCGGCTTCCGGACGGTTCATGAGAATAGCAGTTTGTTACTGCTGGCCCTCCAGAAGACTTTTGATGGGTTCTAAAAGCACCGTCTGTTCGTTGATTGGGGCAGCAATGGCAGGGGAGGTTGTAAGGTAGGTGGTGGTGTGTTGCCATTGACGTTGGTACTAGTGTTGTTCGGAGAATCCATCACCTTGATAGAAAAGGAAAGGCTAGGATAGATTCAAGAAATTTGAAATGCAAGGAATGTATAGTTGCTGATTCTTATAATTCTTGTGATACATTTCTTAAGACTTCATGCAGATCTGACCTGCATGGGCCGCCAACAAAACCTACCACGTCCCGCTTCCCAGTGGATGGAAATAGTGACGTGGCAAGCCCGCAACGTATTTACTAAGAAAATACGTTAAGCGTAATTAAGCAATATAACAATGTGTAAAAATAACAAGAGTAATGAAATGAAATAGCAACTTTATTTACATTCAACTTTACATACAACTGTTTTGGCTGCAACATTTGCACCATTCCCTACTCTAGAGAATGATCACATTTTCCCAGTTGTCTACCTTTCTTTAGCCTATATAACATATTACATATGTGGGGTCCCGATCCGGTATCTAATACCCAGAACCTAGAGTGTACTGAGAAACAATTCTCGGTAACAAACACACCCGAAGAAGATGCATCAACATGCACATTTCTCGTTTGGGTCGCATGGGAATCCGGATATTCTCCCATTTCCTACTCATACTTATAACAATTATAAGATAGAGCGGAACCAACGTTCTCCAGCTCAGTATAACAAACGGATTCGGTCAATACATCCATATTATTATCTTGATTAAGGCGTGATATGGTCGCTACCTGGAGAGAGAGAGAAGAAAACACTTTGCGTATACTCTTACAAGATTAGATTGGTTATTATTTTATCTAATCAGGATGTCTCCCACTGTTTTTATCAAATCTTCCTTCAAACCCTAAAAGGTAAGACTAGCCAGGATTAATTACACCCTACAAGTTTGCCAATCTTTCGTCCAGGCCAGTGTCAGTACTTTGAGGGAGGTTTCCCGTGCTTTCGCACAGACCTAATTAAAATAAATCTCGTTTTCCCAGAGACATAACCCCATTAACACCTTTCTAGACACCTACTTAATAGCTAATTGTAATGTGCAAAACTCTTCTAGGAGTAACTTTTACTCGCAGTGGGTATTGGGATCCAACTATCTCATAGAAGGTATGCAATCCCATTGCAAATTTCAACACTTGAAATTCCCAATAATATTTTGCTCCTAGCAACTTATGACCTTAACAAGATCAACAAATCATAAGTGCTAGCCAAGTTCAACCTGTCATTTCATGATTGAATTAAACCCACCCGTACGATCCTTAACAAGGTCAACAAAGCCGTACGAATACCCTAATCCAATCACATCATATGCGGCAGATAAGCACTGGTTAGCTACCGCACACTACGCCTTAACAAGGTCAACAAACGTGGCATGAATACTAAGTAGTACTTATCTGAAATGACGGAGGGCTACGACAGGTTCTTTAAGAAAACTTTTTGCGTAATGAACTTGATATCGTTGTAGAATCGAGTGATTTTGAAAATGAGTGTTTTTTAGACTTTTGCTAGTTTCGCTAAAGAGGTCACTCCCGGTGAAGGGATTTCGGCTCTTTCCTCATCGAATGAGGCGATGGATATTCATCAAGGAATACCACTATGCAAAGCAAGAACTAGAGAAGCAATCAAAATACAAAACTGAGCGGGTTGTAGCATCTGCTAGCTTTTGCTAAAGAGGTCACTCCCGGTGAAGGATTTCGGCTCTTTCCTCATCGAATGAGGTGCTGGATATTCATCAAGGAATACCACTATGCAAAGCAAAAACTAGAGCTACCCTTTTTTGAAACAGGATTCTACGACATTTTTAGGTTTCTTTCTTTTTCATTAATCTCATTAATGAAGTCCCATCATTTATGTTTTCTAAGTATCACAGATAAAGAAACGAAAATACTTATATAACGTACGCTTATGCCATCCGCATTCGTCACAGGGTCCCGTCATGCACCGTTAGGTTAGATAACTAACGGCAGAGCGGGGGAAGGACTAGCGCAGATGCAAAACATAAGTAATGTTTATTATATATCATATATATAATATAAAGCATTCGTCTCAGGCAGTTTTATGATCTCATCATAGAACATTACAGCAGAAGTCAACATATGAAATATTGGATATACTAGGAGGTTTGTGTTTTAAATTAAGCCAGTAAAAAAACACAGATTCCACGGTCGTGATGAATAGCCAAACCCACATCTCTAGACCCCTACGAGAGCGGAAAGCAACCCTACCAATTCTAGAGTTAGGATACCCGGTCTCGACTCCTCGAGATGGTCTCCCACTGGACTCTAGAACCCGGTTACTTATGCTCCCCGCCTTGGGTCTATCCTAATACAGAAAAGTAAATAATATACATCAATGGTGACATCATTCTCAACCCGGAAGTGTCCCAATAAAAGAATATTACATACAAGTTTTTACATGAATGAAAATGAAAAACTTTCATCTCACGCAAAAACCACCGGCTATTCAAACACGTCGATCCAATATAACATATCACAGCAACACATAACATTACATGTCATCAACATACGTAAATATGCGTATCCCAATTGTCGTTGACGTATAGCAACGAAACCGGCGATACACCACATATTACACTTACGGTCGCAGAAAAGAAAGTGAAAACTACAACAATTGGAATCCGCAACAACCTTAGACATCATAAACCCGAAATATCACATACTTCGGATTTCATGCCTAACCAAATGAATTCCTTAGACATCATAAACCCGGAATATCTCATATTCCGAATTTCATGCCTAACCTTATAAACCCCGCATTTTAGTCTCAATATTGAAAATACTTTTTAATAACCAGTCGGGTAATTCAACAAGATTCCCGACAACCTGATCGAATGCTCGTCAGAAACTTTAGTAGATAGCCGCACCCCCGATGTCGTTGACGAAGTGCATATAGGCGGAACACCGCGGCCGCGAGCACCCGGGAGGATGCTATTGGCAACGGGGTTCTCCTACAGTCACTTGGTCGGTGTTTTGGGGCATGGCTATCTAGTAATGTTACCCAGCGAATGTTCGCGTACTATACGAGATTGCGACGGAGTTTTGATCCGAATCAAAACCCCATGGCAACCGATCAAAAGAGACTAAATCGCTAGATTTACAGAACACTAACTAGGTTTCACAAAACTAATTATTGTGGATTCTAAATATTGTATCACATATCAATATGAAACCCGAAACGATGTTAAAATACGACTACGAAACACTCCGTATTGCCACTACAGAAATATAACATCACATGCAATCTTGGCAAAAACAAACATAAACTGAAATTTTAAAACCAAGAGATCAGAACACCACAAAAATTTCAAGATTTCTTGCTACAGGAAAAAAGGTGAGGCCGGTTTTTTTGACAATATGGCCGGCCAAAAAATTAGTGTTTTGCCTCAAATTTTTCTGGTGTTCTAGATACATCATAACTAGTTTTTTGCACTTGTTTAAAAAAAATTTAGAGGACTTAAAAAATTCGACAGAAACTAAGGTTTCAGATTCCAGGTTTCAAAGTTATTTTGTTTACGTAATTCAACTAACATCGTCTAATTCTCTAGCTTTGGCTCTGATACCACTGCTTGGTTCCTTAGCATCCTCACTATGTTTTCTAAGGCATCAAGCATGCAATTTAAAAATGTTAGTGTGCTAAAAAAACCCATAACCGAGAATCTAACTAGAGGATTAAGGTTATTAAACATGTAAGCAACTTTTCACTAAGTGAAATGGGAATACAACCTTTGTAGACCGGTCCTTCATTTCTAAAGCTTCTTGTAGTAGTCCCTTTGCTCCAAGTAGTGGTGTCCCGCACTCTCCTTTGGCTCCACTAGGTGAAAAGAACAAGCTTGCTCAAGGATCTTCAAGGCCCAAGATGATCTACGTCGAAGAATCTCTAACTCAAGCTACCTCTTCACTAATTGATGAACTAGTGAAGAAACAACCTATACTAAATGGCTGGTTTGGTATAAATTGGTGAAGTAGAAATTTTGCTCACTTTAGAATAATTTCTCTCTCTTTCTTTTCTTCACCCACTCAAAGCTAGAAAGCAAAGAAGAAGATGAAGAAAATGATCTCAAGTGATCAAGTGTTGAACCATGGGTGAGAAAATATCTTATATCAACTCATGTAGAGACTAAACCATGGCTAAAGATAATGGTTAGGTTAATAAATATCTAGAGTAAAACAAAATTAGTGGACTAAAGTCAAAGCTTCTCCATGCTTCCACAAGCATCTTAGCAGTGCTAATTTCCACCTTATTTTGATTTTCCCCTTAATATTTAAATACCCAAATTATCTTAAGTTAGGTATGAGTGTCATACACCCAAGTCTAATGTATCATCTAGCATGACACATATTAATACATTAATATATATCACATATACATTTAAATGTATTTGGAGAAAACATTTTCTTAAGTGAGCTAATATTAGTTAATGTATATTAATATATCAAATATATAATCATACATTAAATTATTAAATCAACACTTGATTTAATAACCCGGCTGTATCGCATACAACCGACTAATATCATTTATATGTATATCACATATACATATAACATATCATTGAATCAACACTTGATTCAACAATCTGGTTATGTCACATATAACCTGTATCGCGAGATTAGAATACGGTATCACATACACGTATTAATCTCGGTCCCGCACATGTCACATATGTGCCCTACTTCGTTTCGCAAGAGCTAGGAAACCTCTGTGTAGGATTCTAAAGACTCGTCAATACGCCAGCAGTAGGTGATGATCATATCAGTCGCCCACAAGCCGTCAGCGGTACTAGCTGGACATAACGGCTACCCGGGTATTAAGCGATCAGAAGATCAACAAGCAAACTTGTCCATACTCCCGTGAATCCAATAAGTAACACTACCGTACAGTCCGATCTCTTTGTCTAATATGTCGCATATCTAGCCCGGGGTGGTAAACGTCAGACCCCAATAGATTGATAAGTCATGCCGATGTGAGGCTCATAACTGGTCGAGAAACTACTGATAACACTTACCAGTAAATCTCAGTATCATCCCTGGCCAGGGACTTCCTGTTATAGCCAATCGAGCACAACGCAATATCAACCCCCAATACCGGGAGAGACGAAACCCTTCCTATCGCTCATTGCCTCCATATGACTCGGGACTGTACCCAAAAACCACCGTTTTGCACGCTCTCTTGAACGTGGTAAGGTGGAAATCAAAATACAGTGGGAATCATACAAAACTCTATGACAATCTCGGGTCTACAGACTAACATGTACCAGTGTCACCAGAGAGTTGTCTGACGTTAGGTATAATTGTAAGTGCACGGCGGCGCCCCGGCCTCCATCCCGAGGCCAAAATGCGGAAGCGGTGATTTACTTAAATTTTCTGAACCGGCACCACCGCGCACTAAATACCCGGATCGGGCCATTAAACTAGTCCTAGCTAACTACAAGATGGGAAGAGAGATATACCGAGTGATCCGAGTCCTCCGGTCTTCTCGTCGTCCCGATCTCCCACGGAATCTCCGGTCTCCACCTCCTCGCCGGAAGGGCACCACGTCGCCGACTTCTTTTACGGGCTCTCACCTCTATACCGAAGCAACTCGGGCACGAAGCTGGCGAGTCGACGTGCCCAAGATTTGCTGTAGAATGTAGTGTGGAACTTGTGTCTCATTTGGGATAGTGGATGTTGCCTTTGGTGGAGGAAATGAACCATATATTTCTTTGGATGAACAAAGGGATTTTTGGCATGGAAATGAGACCCATTTTTCTCCTCTCAAAAATTGGACAGCCCCAAAACCTTTTGGCCGGCCATGCAAATGTGAAGGGAAGAGAGTGTGAGAATGAGGAGGAGGTCACACAAGAATAATCCAAAGGAGAGAGAGAGAGAAAAGGCTATCATGCAAAGAAATGATCACAAACCCAAACCCACACTCCATCAACCAATCAACAACCATGATTGATTCAAAAAGTCAAGCAATCATGAACTCAAGAAAGTCAAGGAATGGTACCCCATCATGACCCTACAAATGCAAAAAACAACCCTCCAAAATGCTTATTTGCACAATTGCAAATAAGCCCTCCTCCACCAATCTTCGGCCAATGATAGATACAATGGAAAATGGCCAAAACGGAAAACAAACTGGCAACTCCAAAAAACTGATCCCGTAATAAATTACAGGAAAACCCCACTACTGTGTATACACACCCGCATTTGTATTCCGACCGAAATACAAATGCAATGAGACAAAATCTACACTGTACAATACTAGGATCCGGCTTAAACCAAAGCCCGCTAGTATTAACCGTCCGATCCTGATCCGTGCAATGCCGCACGTATCTGATCGAACCCTGCCATATCTCCATACGGCCTCTACAGCGTTTCGCCCGAAAACTTGAGCAACTGAATGTGGGAGACTCTAAAGACTCGTCATTACTATTGCTGTGGATTTAACCACTAGCACATCAGAGGTATTAGCCATACGTGACGGGCTACCAGCTATTGACCAAAAGGGACGTCGATGAGAGAACTCATCCTGACACCCTACTGAGCCTGTCAGTGACAATATCCGTACAGTCCGAACCGTTCGTCTATGAGCATCGCATGGCGGGCCTAGGGGGTTGGTAAAAATCAGACCCCCAAAAGTGGTACAAGTCGTGTCAGAGATCAGCCCAGAACACCCTGAGATACAACTGGAATACCTACCAGTAAATCTCCTGCCTTGGCCAAGGACTTTTCATGTACTGGCTCTCCTAGACACAGCGCGACCTCACCCCCAATACCGGGAGAGACGAACCCCTGAAGATCTTCTCACTGCCTCCATGTGGCTCGGGACTGTACCCAACTAAAACCTGTTTGCACGTCTCCTTTGAGCATGGTACGGTAGTAATCAAAGTACAGTGGGAACTCACACGAGACAAATGACGATCCTCAGGTCGATGAACTAACCTGTACACATGTCACCAGGGAACTGCTATCTGACGTCAGGTATAAGACCAACTAGCATGTTCCCGGCGAGTCCTGTCTGGTATACTCATAACCCAATGAGCACGTGTATACATCTTAGGTGAACCAACTGACACCAGTGGCTTGTGAGACCGGCCACCGCCTCTCGTCGGGGTCTCGACTGTATACACTAGTCTACTCTGGAGTATCGATGCCCTGTCTCGAAACTCCCACGACTAGGGACCTTTTAAGGATGTGCTTATAGACTACCAGCTCTCACGTATATGATCGCCCTCATACTGCTGACAGTCAAGCAAGAATCATAAGGGCTCTATCAACGTGTAATAGCGACCTGTCAGGTCACCTAAAGCAGTACACGATGATAAAGGTAAACCAGATAGCATACTATCATCTTGAGTAAGACTGTCCTACCGGGATAGGTCCTCCCTCAACCATTGCAATCACGTGCCTGTGATCCAATAATTGACTCTGAGGGCACTATCTCCAACAATAATACCATCTAGGAGTTCTCGGCGAGTCCTGTTCAGTGTACCCAGTCTCTACTGAGCACCCGTATACCATCTTTGATGTCAAACACCAATGGATGTGGGATCATCCATCGCCCATCATATGGGTCAAGAAGGATATACGCTAGTCTACTCTGGAATATCGATACCCCGTCTCGATACACCCTCGACTAGGAACAATTAAAGAATGTACTTGTGGACTACCCTGGCCCCACTAGTATGATCTGCATCATAGTCCTGGTAGTCAAGTATATATCCTAAGGGCTTTATCAACATGTAACAGAGAGACAGTACAAGTATACATGTTAAGATAAAGAGTAACCAGATCGCATACTATCATGTCGAGCAAGAAAGTCCTCCCTATATATGTCCAAGCATCCACTATAATATACAATCATGTACAATAATGGCCTCTAGGGCATACATACAACTAACACGAACAGTCTCCTCGTTTATCACGGGGAAACAAGTAAGCACGTCCTAGCTTCTCTTCCAGGGATTGGCGCGGGCATGCATTTTTTTGGCGAGCAACCGGTTTCGGGTCACTCGATTGTTGTTGAATGTTGCCAACGAAGGCCGCTTTCCCTTTACCCTTGGTAATTCAAGGGTCCATTTTTGAAGAGGAAGGTATGTGGCCCATCTGGTCCATTCGGACCAACTTGTCGATCAAAGCCTGGAAGGTGGTCGGCGTAAAGAACGTTATAAACAGGGACATAGTCGCCTGAGGATCTAGAGTCCCTATGAACATGCCCACGGCCGGAGCTTCTTCGATGCATTGTTCGCATTTTGACCATAAGTTCCGCTACCAGATTGCGTATTGAACCCAGGTCTCTCCTGGCTTCACCCTGACATTGATTAACGACGTGATCGGGGTGCGCTCGCTTGTGCTGGCGAACCGCTGCGTGAATAGCAGTTCCATCTCTGTGAATGTTTTGATGGAGTCATTTGGGAGCTCCGAGTACCATTCAAACGCCGTCTCTGATAGGCTGCCAACGAACTGGCGAAGCAGCAATTTGCCGTCGCCTCCAGTATTGCCACATAAAGCTCTGAACTGAGCGACGTGCTAATGCGGGTTGCATGTTCCTTTTTACACATGGAATTTGAGGATCGTATATCCTGGCGGGTATTGATTTGATCGTACCAGCCTGGGTACGGTCGCCCAATTCTTACGACTGGCCCGTCGCTTCACTTGCCTGATGAGCTCGTATTTGTTAAGCTATGTAATCATCAAGGGCAGCTTTGGAGATCGTTTCCTCCCTAGTTGTCTATAAAGCTGGAAGAGGGTTTAATATTTCCCCTCTGTCATCCTCGATAATTATTGGCGGGTCTTCAGCTGGAGGTTCTGGCAGGATCATCATTCCAACCATGTCTTAGAACAAAAGTGTCATATGCTTTATATTACCAGCCTGTTCCACAGCCTCCTTATCCTTTCTTTTAAGCACCCTTCGTGGGAACTCTGTATCGGTCTCCTGTTCCTGGTGCTGTTCAGACGCTGCTTCCGGGCCTTCTTTTTTCCGGTGAGTGCTACCATTTTTGTCAGCATCTCCTGGAGCTTTTGTTGCTGCTCCTGAGCTTTTATCAACGACTGAGTTTGCGGCCGATGACCCCTGAAAGCACGGCTTTCCTATTTTCTGGAAGCCATGTAAATCGAGTACACGATCATGCCTCCAGACTTGGGGTATTTGGATCCATCACCTTTAGGATTTCCCGCCTGTGGTGGTATTTTCTCCAGCCTCATCCTTTTTTGGGAGGTTGAAATTGTAGGAGCCGTTGTAGCAGGCACCTGTGTGAAAGAAGTCCCTCGCTGTATGGTGGAGAGATGACTTTCCTTTTATCGAACCTTTATTTTCTCTGGTTGACGAGAGTAGTTCTTATTGATCACAGAATCTTGGACTTTCTGCCAGACTCTGTGGATTTGGGAGGACAGCTGTTGAAGGGGCTGCTCCGGCTTTGCCTGCATCATATTTTTAGCAGGAAGTGGAGATTTCTTCAACACTGCAGTTGGGGAGTTCTTCCGCACCCTCTTTAGCGGTTCAAAACTGTTTCCGGTTGGAACAGCAGCGTCAACTTCCACCATTGGAGCTGGTGGAGTAAGTCCAGAGGGGGGGTTTCCCCCAGCTCTTCTCACCCAGCTCCAGTGGAAACGCCGAGCGTGTCTTGCAGACGGGACCACCTCAGTTGTGAAAGCGGCTCTGTCATGCCCCCAGCTTTGATGAGGGGCTACTGTTGGTGTCAGCCTGTCGAAAACTGACATCTGTTGAGAGGGAACGACCAATCATTCGAAGGCCGATTTTCTGGTAGGGGAAGCACTTTGACGACTTCACCCGCAGCAGGAGTTGGAAGGACTATTCATTTTGGGATAGCCCCTTTGGGTATCACGAGCCTCTTTGCGGGCCTACTTGAGCTTCGACTCAGCCTGTCGAAGATTGAGGTGGCAGACTTGGACGACCCGTTGAGAGAGGCCGTGGTGGTTGCATGTCGATCGAAGACCGACTTCTTTAGAGCTTCCTGTGGTGGCACTGGGGCGCTGAAACTTACTGGCGGGAGCATGGTCCCGAAGAACAATCTAGTGGTGGCTTGAGTTACCTGCCCCACCGGCATTGAAAAGATGAAGGCCGCGTTGGGCCCATATGTTACTCCTCCAGTTGGGGCGGAGCGGGAGTTGTTGTTGCAGTTTATACAGCTAGAAGCCATTGATGTTCACTTTTTCTTTCTGCACAGGAACAAGACACCAAATCTTAGTACCTCGAATCCAAGGGCAACCATAGCGAACCGCGATTTTGTTTGCGAAACACCACATACAAAGTGTGGAGTGGAAAGAGGAAAAGGTCCCACCGGGCATGCCAGAATATGTTTACCGCCGAAAACAGAGATAAATCGGGATGTATCGTCTTGCCTGAATTTGGAGGCAGATGCTATTTGGATTTATTTGTCCACCTCTCCGAAGATGCCAAGTTGATTTATGGAACCGTATATCGGAGATTAAGATGGATGCGGCCGTTGTAGCGTGACTTCGTCAGATTCCCCCTCATTTGCGAGGGGTTTTTGATTGTGGGGACGCTCTTCCCTGCAGGCGCAAGCCCCTGCAGTTAATTACGTTACCACATCGCGATAACCACTTTCTCCTGCTCCAAAAGTTCACTTCGTGTCGTGTGTGTTTTTATTTGTTTTGGTTGCCCATGGATTGTATACGGAGACTAATTTATGTTGTCGCCCGTTGGGCGTGGATTAGTCCAAATCTATATATATTAGATTTGGGTTTGTTTTATTTAAGGATCGTAAATCTGGTTTGAGATTAAGATCAACTTAAATGTATGTGAGCAGTTGGGGCTCGGTTAGTCTTTTGTTAAGGATACGTTAGTCCAATTTGAGACTAAGATCTACTTAACAAGGTTTTAGGATCATTTTTGTTTCAGATCCAACAAGAGAGCATTTGGGCTTTATTGTCTTAGTTTAGGGACATTTCGGTCCATTATCGCCATTTTGGGGGGGCGAAGTTCTAGTTTGAGGACATCTCGGTCTGTTGATCACCATTTTGAAGGTGAGATTTTAGTTTAAGGACGCCTCGGTTCGTTGATCACCATTTTGGAGGTGAGATTTTAGTTTAAGGACATCTCAATCCGTTGTCCATCTTGCGCGCACGTGTATTTGTTACGTGACGGGATGAACAACGATGATTTGGGATGCACCCAACTTAGGGTGCAGTCTGATTTGAGGTATGCACATCAGTTTGGAAGTGCACCAAAAAGTTGTTGGTTGTTGAGACCCGCCACCTCTCTGAAGACGTTGAGGAATTATAACGACGTGGATCAGAGGTGTGGAGAGATGAACCCTTGAACCAATTCCCGTATTTGAGGGATAAGGAGTGAGTGGTAAACCCGGAAATCATTAGTCATATTTTGAGACTAAGATTTCCTCGGGAGGATGTGGGATGAGTACCGTTTTGGATACCATCAGTTGGAAGATCAATAGTCGTATTTGGGACTAAGGTCGGCTTGGGAAGTCATGAGCACATGGGCTAGGATGGTCTGAATCAAGGAGGTTCTATCCTTGAGGGGACCTAGCCAATTTGGGCTTGGTCCATTCAGTTTTTTGTTGAAAAGTGCCAAGCACTTGTTTGGGCTCTGTATAATCAGTCCTTTTTTTGTACAAAGAGTGTTGAGCACTTATGTAAGCTCAGACGCTCACATATAATCATGTGGGCTTTTTGTCATGGGGATTGCCCAATAAGTGTTAAACACTTTACCCCTTTTTTCTTTGTATGAAGTGCTAGGCACTCTTTATGGCGCCCACGTGAGGGACACGTGAGACGCTGGGCGCTGGGCACTCTCCCTTTTTATGGCGCCCATGTGAAGGACACGTGAGGCGCTGGGCGCTGCCCAATGAGGGCTAAGCACTCTTCTCTTTTGTGGCGCCCATGTGAGGAACACGTAGGGCGCTGGGCACCGAGCGCCGCTCATTGAGTGCGAAGTACTCTTTCTTCTGTGGCACCCACGTGAGGGGAACGTGAGGCGCTGGGCGCCGGGAGCCGCTCATTGAGTGCTAAGCACTCCTTTTCTCTTTTTTTTTTATGGCACCCACGTGAGGGGCACGTGAGGCGCTGGGCGCTAGCTTTTTTCTTATATGCTTTGTTTTGAGGAATTCGATTTCCTAATTATTTTATGAATCTTTGATCTTCAAGAACAAGTTTTTCCCGATGAGAATTAAATTCTCAACTTGTGGGAGACTTATCTTGTGTATCTCAGATCTGGAGAAAGAACTAAGTTCTTTTAAAAGAGTTAAACCCTTCAATAGGTAAATGAGATACTTTGATCTCTCTTCTTTTATTTACCTAGAGTTTTTTTTCTGAGAAGGGAGATTTTCTTCTTTCTTCCTTTTTGAAGCTTTCTGCTTTGTTTTTAGAAGCTTATGGGGGGTGGTTCCTCTCCTTTAGACTTGAAGTCTTGGGTCCTTTATATAGTAGAGGCAAGTTTGTTGATTAGTTGAAGAAATCTCTCATTAAGAGATCCTAATTGATTTGGGAATTTTTACCCACCATTGGATCTTTGATCCAAGGGTTTCTGTTTTACAAAATAAGATTGGGGAAATATTTTCCCTTGTACAGAATTTATTCTGTAAAACGGTAATTTTTTAATTACCGTTGGATTTTTAATACACCGGTCTCTGTTTTACAGAGGGAAATCTTTCTTGTTTAGAAAGATTAGGGGAATATATCCCGAAAATAGAATTTTATTCTATAATTTAATTTGGGGAATGTTTTCTCCTGACAGAATTTAATTCTGTATTTCTAATGATTTCTCATCTCCGTTGGATTTTTGATCCAACGGCTCTGTTTAACAGAGAGTAAAATTTAATTCTACCTGGACGCCGGCGCTCACGTGTTGTCCACGTGGACGCTAATAAAGATTTTAATTCCATTATGTGCTTTGCACATCGGTGCCCACGTGAGAAGCACGTGCAGCGCCAATACAAGAGTTTTTAACTTTGGCACCGGCGCCCTCGTGGAAGGCATGTAGACGCTACCTCTTAAATTTTGAACAAAGCTTTGCTCTTATTATTGGTGGAAACACGGATATCATCAAGTTCGGGTGAAACCATAAGATATTTGCAGGGCATCGTTCCGAACTCGATATGGGCATTACGAGTACTTAGTGATTACATTTGGAGTTACTAACGCACCAGTGATATTTATGGGCTTGATGAACCGAATCTTTTTGCCGTACTTAGACCAGTTCGTAGTGGTGTTTATTGATGACATTCTGGTCTATTCGAAGAGCAAAGAAGAGCATGCAGAACACTTGAAGATCGCACTGCAAACGTTGAAGCAAGAAAGGTTATATGCTAAGATGAGCAAGTGCGAGTTTTGGCTCGAAGAAGTGAATTTTTTGGGTCATGTTGTATCCGTTGACCCTAAAAAGATTGCAGCAATTCATGATTGGCCGATTCCAAAGAATGTAGCGGAGATCAAAAGTTTTCTTGAGCTCGCTGGATATTATAGAAGGTTTGTGAAGAACTTCGCTCGAATAGCAGAACCATTGACCAAGCTAACATGAAAGGAGGTACCGTTCGTATGGACGAATAAATGTGCGTCAGCTTTTGAAGCGTTGAAGCAAAGATTGACCACCGCTCCTATCTTGACAGTGCCAGATGGTTTCGGAGGGCTGGTTATTCACAGCGACGCATCTAGAAAAGGCTTGGGATGTGTTCTAATACAGAATGGAAAGGTAATAGCCTACGCATCGAGACAATTGAAGACTCATAAGAAGAACTACCCAACTCATGATTTGGAGCTAGCAGCAGTGATTTTCACTTTGAAGATTTGGAGACACTACTTATTGGGCGAAAGGGTAGAAGTATTTACCGATCACAAGAGCTTAAAGTATGTGTTCACAAAGAAAGAGCTCAACATGAGGCAGCGTAGATGGTTAAAGCTGATGAATGACTATGATCTTGATCTAAAATACCATCCGAGGAAAGTTAATGTAGTGCCGGATGCTCTAAGTCGGTTTCCAGCGATACGGATGTTGACTGCACAGAAAGAGATTATAGCTGATTTTCAGAGACTCGAGTTGGAGATTGTACTATCACATTCTTCGGGACAGTTGATACAGTTGCAAGTATGGTCGTCCTTGATTGATAACATTAAAGAGGCGCAGTCGCACGATCCAAGGTTGCTGAAGTTTCGAGAATAAGTAGAAGCGGGACTTCGAACGGACTTGTTAATCCATGAAGATGGTTCGTTACGATATGGTAGTCGTCTATGTGTGCCTAAAGGAGATGTTCGTGAAGAAGTTATGAAGGAGGCTCATGGTTCCGCATATTCCGTACATCCGGAAGGCACAAAGATGTACCGAGATCTATAACAGCATTTATGGTGGGAAGGCATGAAAAGGGAGATTGCTCGCTACGTATCGAAGTATTTGGTGTATCAGCAAGTCAAGGCTAAATATCAAAGGGTAGCTGGTTTATTGCAACCACTTCCGATTCCTCAATGGAAGTGGGAACATATAACCATGGATTTCGTGACAATTTTACCGCGAAGTCCAAAGGGCAATAATGCAGTTTGGGTGATTGTTGATCAATTGACCAAGGTAGCTCATTTTATACCGTTTCGAGTTGTTCAGTCGACGGAAGCTTTAGCAGAACGATATATGCATGAGATTGTAAGATTGCATGGAGTACCTGTGAGCATCGTTTTGGATCGTGATACCTGATTTTTATCGCACTTTTGGAGGAGTCTGCAGGAAAGTTTGGGGACTCGATTGAAGTTTAGCACCGCCTATTATCCTCAGACAGATGGCCAGTCTGAAAGAACGATCCAAACTCTTGAAAATATGTTGAGAGCATGCATGTTAGACTTCAAGGGTTCATGGGAGGATCATTTGAACTTAGTAGAGTTTTCTTATAATAATAGTTTTCAGGTGACTATACAGATGGTTCCATTCGAAGCATTGTACGGTCGTAAGTGTCTCTTGCCCATCTGTTGGGACGATGTTGGAGAAAAAAGATTGTTGGGACCGGATCTTATTGTGCAAACAGTGGAGAAAGTCAACGTGATCTGAAATCATATGAAGGCGGCACAAGATCGACAGAAAAGTTGGGCTGATACAGGATGAAGACCTCTGGAGTTCGCAGTTGGTGATCTTCTATTCTTGAAGATATCACTGACCAGAGGATTGATTCGATTTGGAAGTCGAGGCAAGCTTAGTCCTCGATTCGTGGGGCCTTTCGATATTATCGAGCGCGTTGGAGAGTAGCTTATCGATTGTCTTTACCGCTATTCTTGACGAGTGTTCATGACGTGTTTCATGTATCTCAACTCCGCAAGTATGTTCGAAATGAGACGCAGGTCCTAGATCACTCGGAGCTGACAGTAAGGGAGGACTTATCATATGAAGAACAACCAATGGCGATAGTGGATCGACGAGAGAAAGTCCTCAAGAACTAGGTTATCCCTCTAGTACTTGTTTCATGGGGGAATCGTTCGCACGGAGAATCTACTTGGGAACATGAAGACGAGATCCGACAGAAGTTTCCACAACTCTTTTCTTAGATTCGTGTTTTCTTGTTTTTTCTTGTTCCGGGAATTTCGAGGACGAAATTCTTTTGTAGTTGGGTATAATGTAACACCATAGTTCATTTATACGATATTTTATTTGGGTATTTTCCTAATCTTACGACAGTTTCTTATTTATTATCTGTTTTTGGTGCGGATGATGCATTTGGTATCTGTGGTTATATCCGACCGACCCGCATGCTTGAAACCCATCATGGTTTAAGATTATGTCATATATTTACTAGTACAAAAGATCCGTGCAAATCTAAATTCTATATACATGTATCATATATTTTGGCATCTATATATCTTTAAATAATACAAAAAATATCCAAATAATACATTTTAATATTTAGCATGGCCAGTTGTCATACCCCATATCATATGTTTGCATCCATATATCGTGTTCCAGTCTAGATTGATAAAATAGACTCGTTTGGATCACTACGTATAATTTCGTGTATCCGTTCTTGGGGGTATGCATTTTATTTAACTGGACATCGCATTATGGTTTTGGCTTATGCGTATATTATCCATATTTTAAAATTAAATTTTTAGAAAAGACCCGGGTAATTTTCGTAGAATTTTGATATTAGTTATATAATCCTAGAATATATATTATAATATTTTTATATATTATCAGTTAATAATATATATAATATATATAATATATATTTATTAACTAATTATAATTTTTCCCAGCCTCTTTCTCTGCTCTCGCACTCTTTCTCTCTCCTCTCGCACACTCTCTCTATACCCCTCTGTCTCTCTCTCTCTCTCATATATATATATATATATATATATATATATATATATATATATATATAATATAAACCTAAAAAATATACAACACCTCTTTCTCCTTCTTCTCTATTCCCTGCCTTCCGCGACGAAAGCCTAACCCTAACCCTAGCCTTCGCCGCCGACCTCATCTCCACCCCCCACAACCTCGCCACCCTCGTCACCAACACCTCTTCGACCTCCTCACCACCCTTGTTACCTCCTCCTCTCTTCTCCCGAGCGCCCAACGCCACCACCAACATCCCTACAACCCCGAGCAACCCAAGAACCCATCGCCGGAGACTTCACCATCGCCATCACCCTAACCCCAGCCTTCACCTCGTTTCCCTCTCTTCATCCCCGAGGAGCCTCGCAACCCTGACCACGACCCCTGCAACCGCATCCCTGCACCCAAGAACCCCTCAACCGAACCCCACAACCGAACCCCAAAAACCTCACTGTCACCCTTGTTTACCGCCGAAAGCCGGGAAAGACAAACGTCTTTCCTGCATTTGGGGGCAGATACTATTTAGTTTTATCTGTCTACCTCTCCGAAGATACCAAGTTGATTTATGGCGCCGTATATCAAAGGTTTAGACTGATGCGGCCGTTGTAGCAGACTTCGTCAGATTCCCCCTCGTTGTGAGGGGGTTTTGATTATGGAAACGCTCTTTCCTGCAGGCGCAAACCCCTGCAGTTAATTACGTTACCACATAACGATAACCACTTTCTCCTGCTCCAGAAGGTCACTTCGTGTCGTGTGTGTTTGTTTTATTTTTGGTTGCCCGTGGATTGTATACGGAGACTAATTTGTGTTGTCGCCCATAGGGCGTGGATTAGTCCAAATCCGTATTTTCTTAAATTTGGTTTTGGTTTGATTTAAGGATCGTTTGTAGGGATTCTCTAGCACCTTTCTAGGTTTAGGGTTGCATCACACATGCTATAACAAAAATTTAGAGGGTGCTAAACAATTCCAAACATGAATCGAACTAGAAAAATAGAGTAACAACTATAGTATCACATACTATAAAGTGTCTAATACTAAGTGGGAGAGAATATAACCTTTGTAGACCTTCTCCTAGACTCCTTGGATCGATTGAGGTTTGAACCAGTTGGCTTGTGTCCTTACAACTCCACGATGATCCACCACGAAGTCCCTTTGCACCAAGCTCCTAGCTTCACTTGATCAAGGATGAAGATGAAGCAAACACTCCACACTAGTGGGCTAGACTAAAGTTGAATGGTGATGTGGGTTTGGGTT
Organism: Agapanthus africanus; assembly: GCA_030015575.1. Taxonomy (NCBI): domain Eukaryota; kingdom Viridiplantae; phylum Streptophyta; class Magnoliopsida; order Asparagales; family Amaryllidaceae; genus Agapanthus; species Agapanthus africanus. Next base: position 503,324,244 of record CM057343.1, on the reverse strand, counting down.
TCACTACAAAACCTTTTCTTTTTGATTCTTTCTCTTTCTTTTAAAAGAGAGAGGAAGAAGGAGATGGCACAAAACTAAACTCAAGAGAATAATGTGATAACTCTCTCTAAACTCAAGAGAGTAAGTGAGTGTCATCCATGATAAACCATGGTTACAAAATATCTAGATATTTTGTAACTTGAGTTTAAGCAAAACCATGGGCTACAAAACCATGGGCTAAAAAACCATTGACCATTGTCAACTCAAGAGAGTTGAATAGTCAACCATGATTATGTTGCCATTTTGCTTTTCTCAAATAAACAAAATATCTATAAAAAAAATTACCATGTGAGTCTTGCATTGCCACCACCAATGTATCATCAACCATGACACATGTATGCTTGCATGTGTGCATGCATATCATCATATACATACACTCATGCATGCATCATAAAGAAATAGGTTTTAATAAATGAGCTAATAGACTTAATATTAAATCAACACTTGATTTAATAACCCGGTCATATCACATATGACCCGTCCAATAGATAACGCCCGATTAAAATACGGTATCCAATACACGCATTTAATCGAGCTCCCGCGCATATCTCATATGCACCCCCACATCTTTTCGCCTGAGCTAGGAGACCCCTTTGTGGGACTCTAAGACTCGTCAATACGCTGGCAGTAGGCAGTGATCGCATCACATGCCCACAAACCGTCAGTGGCACAAGCTGTACGTAACGGCTCCCAGGTATTGAGCGATCAGAAGAAACACAAACAAACCTGCTAAAACTCCCGTCGAGCCAACCGGTAACACTTACCGTACAGTCCGGTCTCTTCGTCAAATATGCTGCATATGTGAGTCTAGGGATGGTATCGTTGACCCCAATAACCCAATAAGTCATGTCGGTATATGGCTCATAACAGATCGAGAAACTACTGATAATACTTATCAGTAAATCTCAGCAGCCCTGGCCAGGGACTTCCTGTTATAGCCAATCGTACATGGTGCAATATCAACCCCCAATACCAGGAGAGACGAAACCCCTCCTATCGCTCATTGCCTCCATGTGCCTCGGGACTGTACCCAAAATCCACCTGTTTGCACGACTCAGTAGAGCCGTGGTAGGATGGAGATCAAAGTACAGTGGGAGACACACAAGACTCTATGACGATCTCGGGTCTACAGACTAACCTGTACCAGTGTCACCTGAGAACTGCTATCCGACGATAGATATAATACCACATAGGAGTTCTCGGCGAGTTCGTTCAGTGTACCCAGTCTCACTGAGCACCCGTATACAGTCTTTAGTGTCACCACACCAATGGATATGGGATCATCCATCGCCCATCATATGGGACAAGCAACGTATACGCTAGTCTACTCTGGTAATATCGATGCCCCGTCTCGATACACCCATGACTAGGAACATTTCAAGGATATGCTCATAGACTACTCATGTCCCACTAGTATGATCCGCATCATAATCTCATTAGTCCTGCATCATCCTAAGGGCTATATCAACATGTACCAAATAAATGAAAGCACGATCAAATGAACATGTCAAGATAAAATGTGTAACTAGATAGCATATTATCATATCGAGCAAGAATGTCCCCTATATATATATATATATATATATATATATATATATATATATATATATATACGCATACCGGTACATACACTATCATATAATGGCCTCTAGGGCATACATATATCCAACAATCTCCCACTTGCACTAAGGCCAATTATTGGCGTATCTCATACCCAACATCTCAAAAAGTCGCTCATGCTGCGGCAGAGGGAGGGCCTTGGCGAGTGGATCCGCAGTGTTATCTTTTGTATCTACTCTCTGAATCACGATCTCGCGGCGATCAACTATCTCCCAGATCAGATGATATCGCCTGAGGATGTGTCGGATCACTGATGGGACCTGGGCTCTTTGGCCAACACCATAGCCCCATTATTATCACAATACAAAGGTATTGGATCAATAATGGTCAGAACTACTCCTAGTTCCGAGATGAACTTCCTCATCCAGACGGCTTCCTTGGCAGCATCATTTGCAGCAATATACTCAGCTTCCATCGTAGAGTCTGTAACGGTATCCTGTTTGGAACTCTTCCAACACACCGCCCCTTCATTGAGGGTAAAGACAAACCCTGAGATAGATTTTTTGTCATCCTTATCACTCTGGAAGCTCGAATCGGTAAAGGCCTCCATTTGGAGATCCCCGTTACCATATACCAAGAACATTTCTTTAGTCCTTCGCAAGTACTTAAGAATGTTCTTCACAGCAGTCCAGTGATTCTCCCCTGGGTTGGATTGATACCTGCTTACTACACCCAGTGCATAAGCTACATCAGGACGTGTACATAACATCGCATACATTATAGATCCTACAGCAGAAGCATAGGGTATAATGCTCATGCGAGCTCTCTCTTCATCGGTCTTTGGGCAAAAGTCCTTGGAGAGTGACTCCATGACTAGCGGGTAAGGAACCCCGCTTGGAGTCTTCCATACTAAATCTCTTTAGGATAGTGTTAATGTACCTGGTTTGGGACAATCCCGATAACCGTTTAGATCTATCCCTATAGATCTCCATGCCCAATATGTATGAGTCATCAGCTAGGTCCTTCATGGAGAACCTTTGTGATAAGAACAATTTGACCGATTGTAGCATAAGAACATTGTTTGCTATCAGAAGAATGTCATCCACGTACAATATGAGGAATGCGACAGTACTTCCTACAATCTTCTTATAAACACAAGGTTCACCTGGATTTTTGACGAAATCAAACTCTTTGATAATATCATCAAAACAGATGTTCCAACTCCGTGATGCCTGCTTTAATCCATAAATGGATTTAAGCAACCTACATGCTTTCCCGCTGCTCCCACTATCGATGAAGCCCTCTGGCTGATCCATATAAACGCATTCTTCTAAAACACCATTTAGAAAAGCCGTTTTAACGTCCATCTGCCAGATTTCATAGTCATAGTGAGCAGCAATAGCAAGTAGGATCCGAATGGATTTAAGCATGGCCACAGGAGAAAAGGTTTCGTCATAATCCAGTCTTGGTCTTTGTCGAAATCCTTTCGCCACAAGCCTTGCCTTATAGGTCTCCACCTGCCCATCTATACCGTTCTTTCTCTTAAAGATCCATTTGCATCCTACGGGTTTTACCCCAAATGGTACAACATCCAAAGTCCATACTTTGTTGGTGTACATAGACTCCATTTTGGAACTTATGGGATCCAGCCACTTCACAGAGTTACCACTCGTGATAGCTTGCTGAAAACTGGTAGGGTCATCATCATCCATGATGCAGTCTTCTCCATCACCATCAACGAGAAAACCGTAGTATCTCTCCGGCGGGCAAGAAGTCCTATCAGATCTATGGAGCGGTTGAGGTTCATTAGGTTCTGTTGCAATATCTGGTTCAACCAAATCATCATTTGTAACTTGTGTCTCTAGAACCTCTTCTAGATCTACCACATTGCCATCAGTCTCATTTGGAAAAATCTCATTTTCTAAAAATGTGGCATTTCGAGAAACAAACACCATTTGTTCTTCCTTGCGGTAGAATAGATATCCATATGAATCTTTTGGATATCCCACAAATAAACATTTGAATGATCGTGTCTCGAGTTTGTCCGGATTCTGCTTTTTGACAAAAGCCGGACAACCCTAAATCTTAACTCGCTTAAGAGATGATCTCTTCCCATACCATATCTCATATGGAGTGGTAGACACGGTCTTGGTCGGAACCCTGTTCAACAGAAAAGCTGCAGTCTCCAATGCATGACCCAAAAAGAGAGAGGCAACTCAGCATCACTCATTATGGATCGTACCATATCTAATAGGGTTCGATTCCGCCGCTCTGACACACCGTTGTGTTGTGGTGTGTAAGGGGGAGTGAGCTGAGAAAGAATCCCATTCTCTTTTAGGAAGTTCGAAAACTCTGTACTAAGATACTTTCCACCTCGATCCGATCAAAGTATCTTGATGCTCAATCCAGTTTGCTTTTCTACTTCAAGTTTGTACTCCTTGAATTTCTCGAAAGCTTCAGATTTATGCTTTATTAAAAACGCAAGACCGAATCTTGAGAAATTATCAGTAAAAGTTATGAAGTAAGAAAAACCGCCTAGTGCATGTGTAGACATTGGCCCACATGCATCACTATGTATGAGGCCCAAGAGCTCAGTAGCTCTTTCTCCATGTCCAGTAAACGGAGTTTTGGTCATTTCTCTTTGATAAAAGACTGACAAGTCGCATAAGATTTATACTCAAAAGAATTTAAATATCCATCTTTATGAAACTTTTTTAGTCTTGTTTCATTAATATGACCAAGTCTACACTGCCAAAGAAAAGCTTCATTTATATCTGAAAATTTTCTTTTGTTTGTGTGTTGTGTGTTGAAAACTGTGTGTTGATTAAGGACGTATATCCCGTTATTAAGTGTACCATAACCAATCAACTCTTGATTCAGTTTAATGTTCGTAACATTATGCTGCAATACAAAATGATATCCTTCATTGTCTAACAAAGAAATGGATACAATATTACAAAGCATGCTTGGTACAAAATAACATGGGTTCAAAATTAATATACAACCCGATGGCAACCCCAGATGATACTCTCCCACTGAAACTGCATGTACATTGGAACCATTTCCAACCCGGAGAGTACGATCACCTGTCTTCAAAACTCTGCTATTTCTCAGCCCCTGCACAGAATTGCAGATATGAGAACCCGAACCGGTATCCAATACCCAGGAAGCAGAGTTTATAGAAAAACAGTTTTCAGTTACGAACACACATGAAGCTGAAGCATTAACATGCTTCCCTTTCTTGAGACCAAGGTACTCAGTACAATGTAGGGTTCCTAGGCACTCTAGTGAAGTCTCACAAGTGATCAAACATGCACAAATCAAATTTTACGGGTGCCTACAAACCCGACTACGGATCGTTTACTAGATGTTTAGGCGAAACAAGCAAACTAGTTAACATTTTAACTAAGGGAACAGATATACAACCTTTGTAGATCCGGTCCACCACCTCCACGGCTCCGCAACGAAGTCCTCTCGCTGTCCAAGTGAACTCCCGGGCTCTAGCGTCGGCTTCGTCGAAGAATAAGCGAGCTAGGTCGTCAATATCCATGCCGAAGATGATCTACGTCGAGGCATCGCTAGATCAAGCTCCACCTTCACCAAACCTTGAAAATTTGTGAAGGAAACACACTCTACTACTTGGCAAGAGGTAGAGGATGAAGAAATAGGAAGTGGGTAGACTTTAGTTTTGGATTTCTCACTTGATTTGGCTAGTTGCCATTGAAGTAGAAAGCTTTTCTTCATGTTGAAGAAGATGAAGAAGAAGAAGAAGATATGATAAGATTAATAATAAAATGAATAAGAATTAAATCTTATCATACTTTTAACCTTAGTTAAGTGTAGAGAAAAGACCATGGTTAATGGAATGGTTAGGGTTAAGGATAAGAACAAAAAGGAGACTAAGTCAAAGTTTTAAGAAACTTCAACTAAAAACAAAAATAGCCACCATCCAATTCTCTTTATCTTTTTCTTTTGAAATAAATAAAATAAAAAGATAAATGAATAAGATGAAACCCTAATCACTAACTAAACCATGGTTTGATTCTTTACACTTAACCAAGTAAGCATGTATCATCAAACATGATACAAACTAGTGCACAAAACTATATCATATATACAATGTGCACAATTCAAGTGAGAAAATCCTTTTAAAGTGAACCAATACTAGTTAACGCAAAGTAATATATCGAATATATAAATATGCACTAAATCATTAAATCAACACTTGATTTAACGATCCGGTCATATCGGATATAACCGACTAGTATCATATGTATCGGCTTATCGAATCAATCCTTGATTCGATAACTAGGTTATATCGCATATAACCTATCGATACATTGATCGCGAGAATGGAATACGGTATCACATACTCGAATTATTCTCGGTCCCGCACATATCTCATATGCGCTCCTATTTCGTTTCGCTTGAGCCAGGAAACCTATGTGTAGGACTCTAAAGACTCGTCAATACGCCGGCAGCAGATGATGATCATATCAAGCATCCACAAGCCGCAAGCGGTCTGCTAAACGTAACGGCCACCCGGGTATTGAGCGATCAGAAGATCGATGAGCAAGCCCGCTCACACTCCTGCGAATCCAACCAGTAACACTTACCGTACGGTCCGGTCTGTTCGTCTGATATGTCGCATATCTCGCCTAGGGGTGGTAAACGTCAGACCCCAATAGCTCGATAAGTCATGCCGACGTAGGGTCCATAACATTCGTGAAGCTACTGATAACTCTTACCAGTATATCACTGCAACCCTGGCCAGGGATTTCCTGTTATGGCCAGTCGAGCATAGCACAACATCAACCCCCAATACCGGGAGAGACGAATCCCCTCCTATCGCTCATTGCCCCCATGTGAATCGGGACTGTACCCAAAAACCACCTGTTTGCACGACTCAGTAGAGCCGTGGTAGGGTGGAAATCAAAGCACAGTGGGAGACACACAAGACTCTATGACGATCTCGGGTCAACAGACTAAGCTGTACCAGTGTCACCAGAGAACTGCCATCTGACGTGAGGTATAATACCATCTGGGAGTTCTCGGCGAGTCCGTTCAGTGTACCCAGTCTCCACTGAGCACCCGCATACCATCTTCGATGTCAAACACCAATGGATATGGGATCATCCATCGCCCATCGCATGGGTCGAGAAGATATGCGCTAGTCTACTCTGGAATATCGATGCCCCGTCTCGATATTCCCTCGACTAGGAACATTTCAAGGGTGTACTCTTGGACTACCCAGGCCCCACTAGTATGATCTACATCATAGTCCTGGAAGTCGAGTACACATCCTATGGGCTTTATCAACATGTAATCAGAGAGACAGAAAGTATACATGTTAAGATAAAGAGCAACCAGATAGCGTACTATCATGTCGAGCAAGAAAGTCCTACCTATATATGTCCCAGCATCCACTACAATATACATCCAATGTACAGTAATGGCCTCTAGGGCATACATATAACTAACATACAATTCCGCTTCCAGTGTCCCGTCTTCTTACAGTAGAAACATTCTCCTTTTCCCGACTCCGCAGCTTTGGATTTGTCTTTCCCCTTGCCTTTTTGATTCCCCCTTTCGGCTTAGTGGATTTCTTCTTTTTCTTTCCCTTGGCCTTAGCTTTCGGGACAGAAGAGGAAGATTGTCCAACAAGCAGAGAGGGAGACTTCGCCTTAAGCATGCTCTCCGCATTTCTCAACATATTGAGAAGTTCGGGTAGTGACTTCTCCATGTTGTGCATGTTGAAGTTCACTACGAAAGGAGCAAGGCAGAGGGAAGAGACTGTAGAACAATATCCGTATATTGCACATTCTCCATTATCCATCCGAGGCCCTCAAGCTCTTCAATAAGAGCTATCATCTCCAAAACGTGGTCACCTACTGATGTGCCAGGAGCCATTCGCATCTGAAACAGCTTTCGAGATACTTCGTATCGTAAGATACGAGACTGCTCCCCATACAACTCCTTTTTATGGAGAAAGATGGATTGAACATCCATCTCCTCGTGCTGCTTTTGATGTGTATTGTCCATTGATGCAAGCGCGAGGCATTTGGCGGTGGCACAGTCAATATCCCACGTTTTACGGATCTCCCTATCCGCAACCGAAGATTCTGGGCCTGGTTTGGGCGGGGCTGTGGCAGTGAGGACATATGATACTTTATTATATATGAGAGCAACGTTAATGTTCCTCAACCAATCTTTATAGTTCGGTCCGGTAAGCTTATTTTTCTCTAATAGTAACTTAAGTCCAGTCATGGTTATCTGCCAATAGGAGAGAGAAAAGAATACACTCAGCGAAAGCTCTTGCAAAGATTAGATTGGTTTATTATCTTATCTAATCGATGTCTCCCACTGTTTTTATCAAATTTTCCTTCAAACCTTAAAAGGAAAAAATTAGCCAGGATTAATTACATTCTACAACTTCGCTAACCGTTCAGCCAGGCCAGTGCCGGTACTTCTGAGGGAGGTTCCCCATACTTTCGCACGGACCTAATTAAAATAAACCTCATTTTTCCAGGGGCATAGCCCCGTTGACACCTTTCTAGACACCTAATGAGTTAGCTAATTGTAAAGTGTAAAATTCTCCCAGGAGCAAATATTGCTCACAGTAGGATCGGGATCCTACTATCACATAGAAGGTATACAATCTCATTGCAACTTTCAACACTTGAAACTCCCGATATGGTTTTTACCCCTAGCACTTATGACCTTGACTATAATCAACATATCATAAGTACTAGTCAAGTTCTACCCGTCATTTCATGATTAATTAGACCCACCCATATGACCCTTGACTATAATCAACATAATCACATGAATGTCCTAATAAATCTCATCATATGTTGTGTAGGAAGACATCACTTAGCTACCGTACACTACGCCTTGACTATAATCAACATACGTAGCACGAATACTAAGTACTCTATTTTCTAAAATGACGGAGGGTTGCGTATAGTTTTTAAGAAAACCTTTAACACTTCGAACTTCATATCGTTGTAGAATCTAATGGTTTAAAAAGGAGTGGCTTAAGCTCCGCCTTTTGAAATCTTGCTTTTTCATAAAAGCCGAGTAGGTTTCAAATCTGATTCTACAACATCTTTTTAGGTTTCTTTTGTTTACATTAATCATATTAATGTAGTCCCATCATTTAATTCCTTAAGCCATTACAGAAAAGAAACGAAAATAGAACGTACGCTTATGCCATCCGCATTCGCCAAAATGTCCTGTTATGTGCCGTTAGGTTACTTAACTAACGGCATAGCGGGGCGGGAGTAGTGCGGATGCAAAACATAAGCAGCGTTTATTATATATCATATATATAATTCATCATTCATCTCAGCATATAAAGTAATCACATTACAGAATATCCACAGCAGAAGCACATATATGAAAATACAGGATATACTAGGAGGTCCGTATTTTGTATTTAGCCAACAATAGAAAATACGGATTCTGTGGTTGCGATGAATAGCCAAGCCCACACCCCTAGACCCCTACGAGAGCGGCAAGTGACCCTACCAATTCTAGAGTTTAGGAGACCCGGTCTCGACTCCTTGAGATGGCCTCCCACTGAACCCTAGAACCCGGTCACTTGTGTTCCCCTCCTTGGGTCTATCCTAATGCGGAAAAGTAAATAATATACAACAATGGTGACATCATTCTCAACCCGGAAGTGCCCCAATAAAAGAATATTATATACAATTAATTTTACATGAATGAAAAGAAAAACTCTCATCTCACATAAAACCCTCCGGCTATTCATTCGCGACGATCCTGTACATCATATCTCAGCAACACGTAATATCACATATCATCAACGTAAGTAAGTATGCGTACCCCAATTGTCATTGATGTATAGCAACGAAATCGGCGATACACCACATACTACACTTACGGTCACAGAAAAGAAAGTGAAAAACTACAACAGTTGGAATCGACGCTGCCTTTAGACATCATAAACCCGGAATATCACATATTCAGGATTTCATGCCTAACAACGCAAATCTTATATTTAGGTCTCAACTATGAAAACACCTTTTCAAAAGAAGCCGGGTAATTCAACAAGATTCCCGATTCTACCGAGACCGAAATATTAGACTTACATGCAACTAATTACTTTTCACAAAACTAATTAGTGTAGATTCCAATTATTGTATCACATCACAGATATCTAGACAATGTTAAACGTTTCGATCGAGTCAACAAACACCCACAAATTACCCCGAAAGCTCAACACTTGAGCAAAGCTAAAATACTCAAAAACGTGCCACAGTGTCTATGGACCAACCGTAGAAGGGTCAACCCTTGCCTCACCTATGGCGCCACAGGACTACGGCAAACCCTAAGGTTCAAACCGCGGTTCCATGGTCATAGAATCGAGTTAGGGTTTTGTTCCTCTAGAGGGTTCATAGGGTCACTTGCATGAACATTCAAATATCTTTAACGTGGAAAATTCCAACACTTGGAAATTTTCAGCGAGGGTAATGGAGGGTGATTGATGTTCGCTCGAACCGTTAAACATCATCCAAGTCACCAATACAATGTTAAAATATATGACTCCGAATAAGCCCATAAGCAAAATCAGCATCACATGAAATTTTGGCTTAAACAAACAACCCCAAAATCTACAGACCAGAGTACCAGAGCAAAACGAGACGATTCTGACATAGGGGGGTCGGCCAGGCCGGATTTCTGAGCAATGTGCTCGGTTTTTTGGTGGTAGAATTCGCTCGTTTTCTCTGGTGTTCTCAGTACAGTACCAGTAAGCTTCTGCAGTTGTTTGAAAAAAATTTCGAGCACTTTTAAAAATCGACCGAGAAGCTTAATTTGACGGTTGCAGTTTTTGTTAATTCGGAGTGGTTTCGTTTCCATATTGTTTCTAACATTGTCTAAGTTTGTAGCTTGGCTATGATACCACTGTAGGGATTCTCCAGCACCTTTCTAGGTTTAGGGTTGCATCACACATGCTATAACAAAAATTTAGAGGATGCTAAACAATTCCAAACATGAATCTGTTTCCCCCAATCAGAGCAAAGCTCTGTTTGAAATTTAAATTTCAAAATGAAGCAACGCTTCAGATGCAGCGCCAAGTGCGCTGTGCCCTAAGCAGTGCACCACGTGCAAAGCACGTGTGCGCTAGCGCTGGGTACGATGCGCTCTAAGCAGCGCACCACGTGTAAAACATGGATGCGCTAGCGCTAAGTGCGCTGCGCTCTGAGCGGCGCACCACATGTCAAACACGGGTGCGCTAGCGCAATGTGCGCTGTCCTTTAAGCAGCGCACCACGTGCAAAGCACGGGTACGCTAGCGCTGGAACTAAAAGCTCCCCACCGTCAGATCAAAGATCTAATGATAATGATAAATCATTAATTAACCAGAATTAAATTCTGTTAAGGAAAAATTTCTCAAAATCTTTCCAAACAACAAAATTGTGCTCTGTAAATCAGAGCACCGTTCGATCAATGATCCAATGGTAAATAAAAATTACCAAAGACAGAATAAATTCTGTATGGAAAGATTTATCAATCTTGTTAAAAACAAGAAGATTACCTTCTGTAAATCAGAAGCCCTTGGATCAAAGATCCAACGATGGGAAAATTCCCAAATCAATTAGAGAAAAGATCTCCTTAACTGATTGAACTGATCAGCCTCCCCTATATAAAGGACCCAAGACTTCAAGTCTTGTACAGAGAAACCCCCCCCCCCCCCATAAACTTGGAGAAACTCAAAAATAAAGAGCAAGCTCTCGGAAGAAGATTCTTTTTCTTCAAGGTAAAAAGAATGAGGATGAACAAAGAGATGAAATCATCTCATAATTAAAAAGAAGAATTTTCTTCATAAAAGTTCACAGATCTACAAGGACCAAGGTCTTTTATAAAGAGATCAAAAAGATCTCATCATAAAACAAAGAAGAACATAATTCTTCTCACAGATCATAGATCTATAAGACAAATTGTCTTTCTGAGATCGTAAGCATCTCATTACAAAAAGGAGAGGAGAATAATTCAATTCTCTTATGGATCATAGATCCATAAAGGCAAAGCCTTTCATCGATGTAAGAGATTGAAACAAAATAAGGGCGGTTGTTCTTAGATCCTGAGACAAAATCTCTTTTAAAAGAACATAAATTGTTTCTCAGATCATAAAATTGATCAGATGCGCTTTGCGCTATTGAACTGCGCTTCTGCACTCTCTGGACTGGCGCTCAGCGTCAAATGCGCCACGTGTCAATCGCGCATGCACTGCTTAACAACTAGCACTTTGCGCTTCTGAAATAGCGCACTGCGCTCATGTGCTGGCGCTCAGCGCCAAGCGCACCACGTGTCATTTACATGTGCGCCACTAAACTGAAAGCGCAATGCGCTCATGAACTAGCGCTCTGCGCTCATAAACTAGCGCAATGCGCCCATCATCTGGCGCTTAGCGCCAAGAGCGACACGTGTCCCTCGCGTGTGCGCTACTTGGCAGAAGCGCGCTACGCTCATTGATTGGCCACCACGTGTCACTCACTTGTGCGCTCTTAGAACATAAATTGTTCTTTAACAAGCCCAAGGCTATGATGAATGCTCAGCATTCAATAAATGACAAAATATTGTCAAGATATAGATCAATGCTCAGCATTGTTTAAAAAGGGCTGGGCTCAAACAAATACACAACAGTCCAGAAAGAAATGTTAAACATTTTAATTGAATGGACTTAGCCCAAATTGGCCATAAGTCCTCAATTAATATTAATTGAGCTCATATGCTCATAAATCTCGGATCTTAGTCCTAAATTGGACTATAGATCTTTCAATCAATATTGGTTCGAGGGCACATATCTTCTTCCTCCGATACATGTCGTTGTAATCCTTCAGTGTCTTTACAGAGGTGATGGGTCCTGACAACCAAACATTCCATGGACTGTGAGGTCTTTAAACTCACGGACTATGATGTCCTTAAGCTTGACTGTGAGGTCTTTAAACTCACGGACTATGATGTCCTTAACCTTGACTGTGAGGTCTTTAAACTCACGGACTATGATGTCCTTAATCTTGACTGTGAGGTCTTTAAACTCACGGACTATGATGTCCTTAACCTTGACTGTGGGGTTTTTAAACTCACGGACTATGATGTCCTTAACCTTGACTGTGATGTCTTTAAACTCACGGACTATGATGTCCTTAACCTTGGACCACCATATCCTTAAACTGGTAATAGACCACCATGTCCTTAAACTGGTAATCGACCACAATGTCCTAAACCAAACAATAGAGCCCAAATGCTCTTTTGTTGGATCTAAACGATCCCGTTAAGTTGATCTTAGTCTAAAAATTAGACTAACGTATCCTTGACAAACTTTTAAGTTGATCTTAGTTTCAAATGAGACTAACGTATCCTTAAACCCAACCCCCAAACCCAAATCTAAGAAAATACGGATTTGGACTAATCCACGCCCTACGGGCGACAACATAAATTAGTCTCCGTATACAATCCATGGGCAACCAAAAACAAAACAAACACCCACGACACGAAGTGACCATCTGTAGAAGGAGAAAGTGGTTACCGTAATGCGGTAGCATAATTAACTGCAGGGGCTTGCGCCTGCAGGGAAGAGCGTCCCTACAATCAAAACTCCCTCAAATGAGGGGGAATCTGACGAAGTCTGCTATATCGGCCGCATCCATCTAAACTTTCGATATACGGTGCCATAAATCAACTTGGCATCTTCGGAGAGGTGGACGGATAGCACCAAATAGCATCTGCCCCGAAATTCAGGCAAGACGGACCTACGCGGTCGTGTCTCCGTGTTTCGGCGGGGAACAAATTCTGGCACGCCCGGTGGGACCTTTTCTTCTTTCCACTCCACACTTCGTGTGTCGTGTTCGTGAACGAATCGCGGTTTGATATGGTTGCCCTTGGGTTCGAGTTACTAAGATTTGGTGTCTTGTTCCGTGTAAAAAACAGAAGATCAATGGCTTCAACCTGCACTAACTGCAACTCTCGCTCCGTCCCGTCCGGAGGAGTGACTTACGGGCCCCAAGCGGCTTCCATCTTCGCTATGCCGGTGGAACAGGTCACTCAGGCCACCATTGGATTGTTCTTCGGGACCATTCTCTCGCCAACGAGCTTCAACGCTCCTGTACCAACACAAGAAGCTTAGAAGAAGTCGGTCTTTGATCGGCTTACAACTACTGCATCCCCTCTCAACGAGTCGTCCAGCTCCAACGCCTCAGTCTTTGACAGACTGGGCCAAAGCTCACTTGGGCCCAAGAAGAAGCCCGCGATACCAGAAAGGGTTATCCCAAAAAGGATAGCCATCCCTGCTCCCGAAGTCGTCAAGGCGACCTCTCCTGCAAAAGGGTCGGTCTTCACAAGACTGACTATTTCAGCTCCTGTTCCCGGCGAAATCATCAAGGTTGCTTCCCCTACTCGGAATTTTGCCTTCGATAGGTTGGCCATCCCCACTCAGCGGACATCAATCTTCAATAGGCTGACAACGACAACTTCTAACCAACACAGGTGGCATGAAGGAGTCACCCCTATGGCCGAGGCAATCCCATCCGCACGACATGCTCGCCGTCGTCACTGGCGCCGAGTAAGGAAGGCTGCGGGCAACTCCCCTTTTGGACTAACTCCGCCAGCTCCCATGGTGGAAATCAATGCTGCTGTTCCAACTAGGAACAGCTTTAAACCGCTTAGGAGGGTTCGCAAGAACTCTCCGACCGCCGTGCTGAAGAGGTCTACTCCACCTATGGAGATTACTACAGAAAAGAAGCCAGAGCAGCCACCTCAGCGGCTGTCCTCCAAAATTTATAAAGTCTGGCGACAGGTCCAAGGATCGGTGATTGACCAGGACTACTCTCGCCGATCAAAGAAGCTTAAAGCTCGACAAGAAGAAAACCATCCTGTCAAGCCTTCTAAGGCGACAGCCGTTTCGGTGCCCGCTGCAACGGCTCCCTCGACTTCAACTGCTCACAAGAGAAGGAGGCCAGAGAAAGCCCATGTGAACGCGTCAAACCACAAGGACGTTGAATCTAAACGCCCCAAGTCTGGGGGCATGGTAATACATACCGTTTATATGGCTTCCGGAAAAGAAGAAAGCCGTGCTTCTACGGGTCATAGACCGCTTACCCGATCGATAACGAAGGCTCAGGAACAACAGCAGCAGAAACTTCAGGAGATGCTGACTGCAATGGCTGCACTCACTGGGCCAAAAGAAAATCCAGAGACCTTGGAGCAACGTCGGGAACAAGAAACTGATGCTGATTTCCTCCGAAGAATTCTCGAGAGGAAAGAAAAAGAGGTTGCGGAGCAGGCAACCAATATAAAATGAATGGCTCTTTTGTTCTAGGACATGGCTGGGATGATGCTACAGCCGGAACCTCCAGCTGAAGACCCCCTAATTATCGTTGAAGATGACAGAGGGGATGTTAGTGTATATGCCCTAGAGGCCATTACTGTATCATACTAGTTTGTATATTACTTGATGGAAGCTTGGGATATTCACAGTTGTATATACAATCTTGCTCGAAATGGTAGTATGCTACTTGGTTTTTCTCTACTTCAATATGTGCATGTGTTTCTTTTAGCATATCGTTTATATACATATTAGTAGAGCCCTTAGGATCTTTGCTTGATTACCAGCGTTGTGATGGCGCTCACACTCGTGGGGGCTGGGTAATCCATAAGCACATCCTTATACAGGTCCCTAGTCGTTGGACTATCGAGACATGGCATCGATACTCCAGAGTAGACTAGAGTATGCGCTTCTCATCCTAGCGTGGGAGACGGTCTGTCCCACAGCCGTCAGTACGTCGTACTTGAGATAGTATGCAGGTGCTCGTTAGGTTACGAGTACACTGGACAGGACTCGTCGGGAACTGTTGGTTGGTATTATACCTATCGTCAGTTATCAGTTCCCAGGTGACATGAGTACAGCTTAGTCCGCTAACTTGACACTGTCACTTCGCCTCGAGTGTGTTCCCACTGCACTTTGATTACTACCCTACCACGGCTCAAAGGAGTCGTGCAAACAGGTAGTTTTTGGGTGCAGTCCCGAAGCACTTGGAGGCAGTGAAGGTTAGACAGGATTCGCCTCTCCCGGTATTGGGGGTTGACATCGCGCTGTGTCTAGGAGAGCCATTACACGAGTAGTCCCTGGCCAGGGCAAGCGAGATATACTGGTAGGTTTCCAGTATTATCTCAGGGTGTTCTGGGCTACACTCCGACACGACTTGTACCGCTATTAGGGGACTGACGTTTACCGCCCCCCTAAGCCCGCCATGCGATGTATCAGACGAACAGACCGAACTGTACGGAGACTGTCACATACAGGCTCAGTAGGAGTTCAGATGGGTTCACCTCGTCAGTCTTCTTATCGGCATCTACCTGGGGACCGTTACGTACAGCTAGTGCCGCTTGCGGTCTGTGGTTAAACCCACTGCCAGCGTAGTGTCGAGTCTTTAGAGTCCCACACAGAGAGCTATTCGCCTTCAGGCAAAATGAGTAGAGGTCGCATGGTTTTGCGACAGGGTTCGTTCACATCCGCGCACTTGTGCACGTTTGCTGTCCGGACAGCTTATACTAGCGGGCTTTGGTTTAAGCCAGATCCTAGTATATGATTTGGGATTGGTTTTATCTCTTTGTATTCGTGTTCCTCGGTTCACGAATACGGGTGCGTATGCACAGTTGCTTGAGACAGAGGGAGAGAACTTTGATTAGGGTTAATGACCATTGTCATTTTATTAACCCTAATGCTTGTGTGTGTATTATGGTTAATTGATATTAGTTTAATATAATTGTGCATGGTTAGGGTTGTTGACCATTTGACATTCTTGACTTGTTGACCTAGGTTGACACTTTGACCATCATCATTTCATTTGGAAGATGCTCTTTGATCCTTACAATTTGCATTAAAAATGAAATGATAATGGTCATGTCTTGATTAAGCCATGACAATTATCTCACTAATTATCAATTTACAATAATTCACACATATATGTGAGAATGCTTCATAATTCTCTCATTCTATCATATACTTTCTCTCTCTTGTTCTTCCTCTTCCTCAAGCTCTCCCCTCTCATGTGTTGAGAAACACTTGAGCTTGAGAGAAAACCTCTTCTAGATAATCTCTACTCTCATCTAGGGTTCTAGGATTAGCACTCCTAGCACCTTAGTTACTTCTAGCTTAAAGTTGAAGCCAAAGGTTGAGGCTTTCGGGTGGATCCTTCTTCGACTCGAGAAGGCGTCAAGGCGATCTCTTTCTTACACTCCAAGGAGCAAGGAGAGAAGGACATAAAGCCCTAGGTATAACCATTCTTCCTTGTAGCAAATTTCTAGTTAGCTTTTAGTTAGTTTTGTTTAGTAAAGATCCCGACTTTGTCTAGTCCATGTTGCCTAGTGCGCTAAAAATTTGATTTTTATACCGTTTCCTCCTCCCCGCAAGAACCGGGGTTGGCAACGTGGAATTACAGTGGTATCAGAGCCTAAATAAACATAAACTAGCTAGTTAGTAAAGTGTATAGAAGTTCGATCGGTAAAAATCGCAAAACTAAAAACACAAAACCCTAACTTTCTGTTGAAATTTTTTCTGCTCAAAAAATAAAAAATCATACTTCAAAAATCGGCTCAGGGTTTTGTGAGGAAAGCCACCAAAAACAGTCAAGTGAACCCTTCAAAACGCGGCGGTTCCACGGCAAAAGCATACCCATTGCCGCGGAACCGCGGCCGTTTTGACTCGGTTCATGACCGAGTTTGGTGCAGTGTTCTTAGGTTGTGGTTTTGGGATTTTTAAGATGGTTTATTTCTACCCAGATTTTCCAGAAAAGAAATTTGTTTTTGGGGGCCTATAAATCCGTATTTTTTTGATCGAACTTCACTACACTTTGACTAATGGATTATATCTGTGATGTTTATATGTATTGAACGTCGGCTAATCGCTATACGTCGATTAGTGGGGGTTATACATATCTGTGATCTGTGCTTGTTGATGGTATGTGTATATGAATGCGTTGGATTGTCGCGGGTGAATAGCCGGGGTGGATATGAGATGAGTGTTTCTTTTTTCATTCATTCATGTAATATGTAAATTGATGTATTATTATTTGTTTGGCCGCACAACCGGGTCGGGGTTGTAGCCGTCATTGTATAATTCTTTTTACTGTTTTTGCTCCTAGGATAGACCCATGGAGGGGGTGCACAAACTACCGGGTATCTCGATGTGCCGAGTGGCCTACTCACGGTGTTGAGGGAGGTTGCTTCGCTTCGGGTACTTGGCGGGTAGTTTGCCGCACCCGTAGGGGTCTTGGGTGGGGTATTGGCTATTCACCGCGACCGTGTAATCCGCTTTTCATTGCAGGCTCGAACGGATTGCGGATTCCTAGTATATCTAATGTATTCATCTGTGATCTGTAATGTCTATCATTGTTATATATCTATATACTATAACTATTTAGGCGTTGCTTATGTTTTACAGCCGCGCTAGCCCAGCCCCCGCTCTGTCGTTAGTTAAGTAACCTAACGGGTGATGACGGGGCCCCGTGGCGAATGCGAATGGCATAAGCGTACGTCATATTTTGGTTGTTTTCTGCAATGGTAGGATTAAATGATGGGACGCATTAAAAGAACTAATGCAAGAAAATAAACCAAGTAAAAGTCGATTGGAACACTTTGAAAACCACTCGGTTCTTTTCAAAACTAAACTTTTAAACGCGGAGCTTGAACCACTCCTTTTAAAAGCTATCTCGTTCCATCGATTATATCAAGTTCACTACGTTCACGGTTTCGCCAAAACCATTCGTAGCCCTCCATCATTTCAGTTAAATGTTCGGTAGTATTCAAGCTATGTATTTTGACCTCACGCCAAGGCATAGTGATTGGTAGCTGCCG
This sequence comes from Agapanthus africanus, assembly GCA_030015575.1. Lineage (NCBI taxonomy): Eukaryota > Viridiplantae > Streptophyta > Magnoliopsida > Asparagales > Amaryllidaceae > Agapanthus > Agapanthus africanus. The sequence continues at coordinate 503,305,765 of CM057343.1, read as the reverse complement.
GATATTTATCTGTTGCATAGATAGAATGCGTTGGTTTGAGATAGTCGTACTGCCATTTTGGCCTACGTCAAGGGTAGATACGGGTGGGTTCAAATTAACCGGGATAATGATGGGAAGAACTTGACATGAGACTTATGACATTTTGACATCACGCCAAGGTCATAAGAGCATGGGGCAAAAATCCACATCGGGAGTTTCATAAGTACTGAAACTTGCTAGCACTGCATACCATTTGGAGTGTGATAATTCTGGTAGGATTCCTTCGGTTTTATCACGCGATGATATTTGGATCCCGATCCCACTGTGAGTATATGCTACTCCTCGGGAAAACTCTCACTTAACGATCAATGCTATAAACTTAGTAGGTGTCTAGAAAGGTGTTAGCGGGGCTACGCCCATAGGGAAAAGAGGTTACTTAATTAAGGAACTTCGCGAAAGCGTTGGAAAACCTCCCTCGAAGTACCGACACTGGCCTGGCTGAACGGTTAAGCAAGTATTGTAGGGTGAGATTGATCCCGACTAATCCTTTCTTTGCGGTTTGAGAAGGGATTCGAGAGACAGTGGGAGCCATCCAGTTTAGACAAACTAAAAACCACTCTAAACTTGCAAGAGCATCATGCTAAAGTGTTTCTTTTCTCTCTCCTAATTGCAGCGACCATTCAACATGACCGGACTTAAGTTATTACTAGATAAAAACATACTGACATGGCCAAACTACAAAGATTGGCTCTGGAATGTCAAGATGGCAATCACTTACGACAAGTTGGGGTATATCCTTACCACCAAAGCTCCCCCTGTCCCAGGTCCCACCTCCAGCGTCGCGGATAAGGAAATCCGTAAGACATGGGAGATCGATTGCACGAAGGCCAAATGCCTCGTGCTTGCCTCGATGAACAACGAACATCAGAGGAGGCATGAGAATATGGACCTAGAGTCCATATTTCTCCATACAAAAGAACTGTATGGAGAGCAGTCTCGTATCGCAAGATACGAAGTGTCGAAGAAGCTATTTTCGGCAAGATTGGCCGTCGGATCATCGGTAGCGGAACACGTGCTTAAGATGATTGGCTACATAGAGGAGCTCGCGGACCTAGGGACCACGTTGGAGAATGAACTCTACACTGATTTGATTCTCCAGTCCCTTCCTTCCACTTACACCCAGTTTATCCTTAACTTCAACATGCAAGGAAAGGAGGTTGAACTTTCCGAGCTTCTGAACATGTTGAGGACTGCTGAGGGCACCCTACAGAAAGGTAGGGAGACATCCACTTTGTTTGTAGGACGATCTTCCTCTTCTAGGTCCAAGGCGAAAGCCAAGGGAAAGAAGAAGAAAGCCCCCGCCAAACCAAGAGGCGGTGTCAGTAAAGTGGATACGAAGGGAAAAGGAAAGGCAACAAAGGTAGCGGGAAAGCTGGTAGGGAAGGAAGAATACTTCTACTGTCACAAAAGTGGTCACTGGAAACAGGATTGCAAGGCTTGGAAGGCCAGAACCCAGGATCTGAAGCGAGTTGCGGCTTCAGCTTCAGGTGTGTATGTTATTGAAAACTGTCTATCAATAAACTCTACTTCCTGGGTATTGGATACCGGATCAGGATCTCATATCTGTAATTCTTTGCAGGCGTTAAGAAAGCGTAGAGTTTTGAAGGCAGGTGACATGACCCTTAGAGTTGCAAACGGTGCTAGCATGGATGCTGAGGCCGTGGGGGACTATCACCTGGGATTGTCGGATGGACACTTTTTGGTTTTACGTAGTTGTTATTATGTACCAAATGCAACCTGTAATATCATTTCTGTATCTTTATTATCTAAAGAAGATTATGAATTTGCATTTGTAAGTAATGTAGTGAACATTCACCTTAATCAAGTTTTGATTGGGTCAGGTACATTGAACAATGGTATATACGTATTAAACCAACCACAGATTTTCAATGTCCAGAATACACACAAAAGAAAGTCTCCAGAAATCAATAAAACTTTCTTATGGCATTGTAGACTGGGTCACATCAATGAGAGAAGATTGACTAAGTTACATGCAGAAGGATATTTGGATCCGTTCGAATATCAATCGTATGAAACTTGTCAATCCTGTCTCAAAGGAAAGATGACAAAGACTCCATTCACTGGACACGGAGTAAGAGCGAGCGAGCTCTTGGGACTCGTACACAGCGACGTGTGCGGTCCAATGTCTACACATGCACGAAGCGGTTATTCTTACTTCATTACCTTTACGGATGATGTTTCAAGGTTCGGACATGTCTTCTTAATGAAGCATAAATCCGAAGCTTTTGAGAAATTCCAGGAATATAAGAATGAAGTAGAAAAACAAACAGGCAAAAGTATCAAGAGACTAAGATCTGATCGAGGTGGAGAATACTTGAGTGCCGAGTTCCTGGGTTACTTAAAAGAGAATGTAATTCTCTCTCAGCTTACTCCTCCATACACTCCACAACATAACGGTGTATCGGAGAGACGGAACCGAACTCTATTAGATATGGTACGGTCCATGATGAGTAACGCTGAGTTGCCGCGATCGTTCTGGGGATATGCGCTAGAATCAGCTGCATACCTTTTGAACCGAGTTCCTACTAAGACTGTGCCTACCACACCATATGAGTTATGGAGTGGGAAGAAACCCTATTTTCAATACCTGAAGATTTGGGGATGTCCAGCTTATGTCAAAAAGCAGCATACGGACAAACTAGAGGCACGCTCAGTCTGTGCAAGTTTGTGGGATACCCAAAGAACTCCAGGGGGTATCTTTTCTATTACGCAGAGGAACAAAAAGTCCTTGTTTCTCGTAATGCCCATTTTCTGGAACATCAGTTCTTAGAAAAAGAAATAAGTGGGAGCACAATAGAACTGGAAGAAATTCCAAAACCACGAGCTATTACTGAAAGCTTAGTAGAACCAGAGGGTTCGAAAGATCAGGACATTCCCACGCCACTCCGCAGGAGTAGTAGGCAGTCTCATCCGCCCGAGAGATACTACGGTTTTCTTATTGACGGGCATAGAGAGGATTGCATCATAGATTGTGATGAGCCTACTAGCTTCCAGCAAGCCATTCAGAGCGTCAACTCAGTAAAATGGCTGGATGCAATGCGGACCGAAATGGAGTCCATGTACACCAACAAAGTATGGACGTTGGACATTGCTCCAGATGGGGTAAAACCCGTAGGATATAAGTGGATCTTCAAAAGGAAGATTGGTGTAGATGGACAGGTTGAGACCTATAAAGCTAGACTGGTTGCAAAGGGTTTTCGTCAGCGACCTGGTTTGGACTATGACGAAACCTTTTCTCCAGTAGCTATGCTGAAATCCATTCGGATCCTCCTTGCCATTGCTGCCTTCCACGATTATGAAATTTGGCAGATGGACGTGAAGACCGCTTTTCTAAATGGACATTTAGAGGAGTGTGTCTATATGGACCAGCCAGAGGGTTTCATTCAGAGTGGGAGCAGCGGAAAGGTGTGCAAGTTGCTTAAGTCCATTTATGGACTAAAGCAGGCACCGCGGAGTTGGAACATCTGTTTTGATGAGACGGTCAAGGAATTTGGCATTATCAAAAATCCAGATGAACCATGCATCTATTGTAGATTTGTAGCAAGAACTGTAGTATTCCTCGTTTTATACTTGGATGACATTCTCTTAATAGGAAATGACATTCCTATGCTACAATCTGTCAAGGGGTTCTTGTCACACAGGTTCTCCATGAAAGACCTGGGTGATGCCTCATACATTCTGGGGATCCGGATCTACCGTGACAGATCCAAGAGAATTTTAGGACTCTCACAGTCCAGGTACATCGACACCATACTGAAAAGATTCAGTATGGAAGATTCCAAGCGCGGTAATCTACCGGCTTGTCACGGGATCACCCTCTCCAAAGAGATGTCTCCCAAGACTGATTTGGAGAGGGATCACATGTCTATTATACCCTACGCTTCTGCGGTAGGCTCTATAATGTATGCGATGTTGTGTACCAGACCAGATGTGGCTTATGCACTGAGTGTGGTAAGCAGGTATCAGTCAAACCCTGGGGAGAAACATTGGATAACAGTAAAGAACATTCTCATGTACCTGAGAAGGACTAAGGAGATATTCTTGGTGTATGGCGGAAAAGACCTCCAGATTGAGGCCTTTGCTGACTCCAGCTTCCAGAGTGACAAGGATGATTCCAAGTCCATGTCGGGTTTTGTCTTTACCCTCAATGGAGGGGCGGTGTGTTGGAAGAGCTCCAAACAGGAAACCGTTGCTGACTCGACTATGGAAGCGGAATACATCGCTGCATCTGATGCCGCAAAAGAAGCCGTCTGGATAAGGAAGTTCTTGAAAGAACTTCAGGTGGTTCCGTCCATTGTTGACCCAATACCTCTGTATTGCGACAACAACGGGGCTATAGCTTTAGCGAAGGAACCCAGGTCCCATCAGAAATCCAGACACATCTTGAGGCGGTATCACCTGATCAGGGAGATCGTGGATCGCCAGGAGATCGAGGTTCGGAGGGTTGCTTCAGAAGATAACACTGCAGATCCATTCACCAAGGCCTTGCCCCAGACTCAGTTCGAGCGGCTGATCGAGATGATAGGTCTTCGATACGCCAGTACATGGTCTTAGTGCAAGTGGGAGATTGTTAGTGTATATGCCCTAGAGGCCATTACTGTATCATACTAGTTTGTATATTACTTGATGGAAGCTTGGGATATTCACAGTTGTATATACAATCTTGCTCGAAATGGTAGTATGCTACTTGGTTTGTCTCTACTTCAATATGTGCATGTGTTTCTTTTAGCATATCGCTTATATACATATTAGTAGAGCCCTTAGGATCTTTGCTTGATTACCAGCGTTGTGATGGCGCTCACACTCGTGGGGGTTGGGTAATCCATAAGCACATCCTTATACAGGTCCCTAGTCGTTGGACTATCGAGACAGGGCATCGATACTCCGGAGTAGACTAGCATATGCGCTTCTCATCCCAGCGTGGGAGACGGTCTGTCCCACAGCCGTCAGTACGTCGTACTTGAGATAGTATGCGGGTGCTCGTTAGGTTACGAGTACACTGGACAGGACTCGTCGGGAACTGTTGGTTGGTATTATACCTATCGTCAGTTATCAGTTCCCAGGTGACATGAGTACAGCTTAGTCCGCTGACTTGACACTGTCACTTCGCCTCGAGTGTGTTCCCACTGCACTTTGATTACTACCCTACCACGGCTCAAAGGAGTCGTGCAAACAGGTAGTTTTTGGGTGCAGTCACGAAGCACTTGGAGGCAGTGACGGTTAGACAGGATTCGTCTCTCCCGGTATTGGGGGTTGACATCGCGCTGTGTCTAGGAGAGCCATTACACGAGTAGTCCCTGGCCAGGGCAAGCGAGATATACTGGTAGGTTTCTAGTGTTATCTCAGGGTGTTCTGGGCTACACTCCGACACGACTTGTACCGCTATTAGGGGACTGACGTTTACCGCCCCCCTAGGCCCGCCATGCGATGTATCAGACGAACAGACCGGACTGTACGGAGACTGTCACATACAGGCTCAGTAGGAGTTCAGATGGGTTCACCTCGTCAGTCTTCTTATCGGCATCTACCTGGGGACCGTTACGTACAGCTAGTGCCGCTTGCGGTCTGTGGTTAAACCCACTGCCAGCGTAGTGTCGAGTCTTTAGAGTCCCACACAGAGAGCTATTCGCCTTCAGGCAAAATGAGTAGAGGTCGCATGGTTTTGCGACAGGGTTCGTTCACATCCGCGCACTTGTGCACGTTTGCTGTCCGGACAGCTTATACTAGCGGGCTTTGGTTTAAGCCAGATCCTAGTATATGATTTGGGATTGGTTTTATCTCTTTGTATTCGTGTTCCTCGGTTCACGAATACGGGTGCGTATGCACAGTTGCTTGAGACAGAGGGAGAGGACTTTGATTAGGGTTAATGACCATTGTCATTTTATTAACCCTAATGCTTGTGTGTGTATTATGGTTAATTGATATTAGTTTAATATAATTGTGCATGGTTAGGGTTGTTGACCATTTGACATTCTTGACTTGTTGACCTAGGTTGACACTTTGACCATCATCATTTCATTTGGAAGATGCTCTTTGATCCTTACAATTTGCATTAAAAATGAAATGATAATGGTCATGTCTTGATTAAGCCATGACAATTATCTCACTAATTATCAATTTACAATAATTCACACATATATGTGAGAATGCTTCATAATTCTCTCATTCTATCATATACTTTCTCTCTCTTGTTCTTCCTCTTCCTCAAGCTCTCCCCTCTCATGTGTTGAGAAACACTTGAGCTTGAGAGAAAACCTCTTCTAGATAATCTCTACTCTCATCTAGGGTTCTAGGATTAGCACTCCTAGCACCTTAGTTACTTCTAGCTTAAAGTTGAAGCCAAAGGTTGAGGCTTTCGGGTGGATCCTTCTTCGACTCGAGAAGGCGTCAAGGCGATCTCTTTCTTACACTCCAAGGAGCAAGGAGAGAAGGACATAAAGCCCTAGGTATAACCATTCTTCCTTGTAGCAAATTTCTAGTTAGCTTTTAGTTAGTTTTGTTTAGTAAAGATCCCGACTTTGTCTAGTCCATGTTGCCTAGTGCGCTAAAAATTTGATTTTTATACCGTTTCCGCCTCCCCGCAAGAACCGGGGTTGGCAACGTGGACTTACACGAGAGACATCGAACCCTCCTCCGACTCTTTCAGTAGCCAAGGAGGAGACCATCTCTAAAGCCATGCTCGACGATTATATCGCTCAGCAAATATGAGCTCACCAGGAGAATGAAGCGGCTGGGCAGATCGTTAAAACGGGACGACCCTATCCGGGCTGGTATGACCAAATAAGGTACCCGCCGGGATATACGATCCCTAAGTTCCATATATATAAAGGGACGGGCAATCCTCACCAGCATGTCGCTCAATTCAGAGCCTTATGCGGCAACACCGGAGGTGATGATAAACTCCTGCTCCGCCAGTTTGTCGGTAGCTTGTCGGAAACGGCATTCGAATGGTACTCTGAACTTCCGAACGATTCTGTTAAGACATTTGCGGAGATAGAGCTGCTGTTTACGCAGAGATTCGCGAGCGCTAGCGAGCGTACTCCGATTACCGCACTAATTAACGCCAGGGTGAAGCCGGGCGAAACTTGGGTCCAGTATGCAATACGGTGGCGAAATTTATGGTCGAAATGCGAGCAGCGCATCGAAGAAGCGCCAGCAGTGGGCATGTTCGTGGGAACTCTTGACCCTCAAGCGACCATCTCCCAATTTATGATGTTATTCAAACCGACCACTTTTCAGTCCTTGATTGATAAGCTGGCCTAAATGGACCAGATAGGTCACAGGCCTTCCTCTTCGAAGCCAGAGCCGCGGAACGAAAAAGGGAAAAGGAAGGCAACTTTCGTCGCCAATGCTCAACAACAGCCTAGTGGTCCAAAATTAACTGATCGCTTAGAGGAGAGACGGCGTACTATAATGAGAAAATGAAACGCCCTTACTCGTTTCCCCGGGACAAAATGAGGAGATTGTTCGAGCTAGCGGTGCGCAACAGGCTCATCAATCTGCAGAATCCAAAACGACCGTTGCAACCCGGTGAGGCTAATAATCCCAATTATTGCCCCTATCACCAAACGATAAGCCATCCAATTGAAGATTGCTTCGTCTTTAAAGGTTGGATCGAAGACCAATACCAACAGGGCAAGTTCGCACTGTCCGAGAATTGGAAAGTAATCCCGCCGCAACCTCACGCTCCCAAGAAGACAGACACACCAGGGGCATCATGTTCTTTCATAGAAGAAGCTCCATGGGTAGTCGTTCTTTCAGCCAAGACTAAAAGAATGATGAAGGATCTCCAAACGTGTCCGGCAATCAGGTGGAAAAATCCGCTGGAACCCGAGATTATCGAGGGAATGCTGAAGCCGCGCCCAACTCCAAAAATTGGTGGTGATAGTCAAAGAGCCCACACCCAGCCGTCAAAATTTTCGAAGAAGGAAAAGAAGAAGACCAAAAAGCCCGTGAAGCATGGTGATAAGCGCACGGATTTGCAAAAGTATATTGACGTGCTGGAAGAATATAACCAGAAAGCGCGAACTCCGGTCACACTCCAAGAATTCCCCAACCACATCCTCAAAGATGGAGATGGCGACGAAAACGAAGAGGAGGACTCAGCAGACGAAACTGAAAGTTACGTGGCAAGCTGCCGTATGATCTCTCACTCGTTGATAAACGGCGAAGAAGCTCCAGATGCAAAGGAACCGGGGGACAGATCCCAAACCTGAACTCCTATGGACGTATGATGAGATGATCGACGCATTCCTAAATGAGGCCCGTCTGAAAAGCAAAACTGATCGAGAACGCGAACTGGCCATATTTGAAAAATCCAGACGCCGGCGATTAGACGAAAGCGTGAAGACACTTCCGTGAATCAAAGTACTTCTGCCGTCAGCAAAAGTAGAGTCAAGATGAGAAAAAGGTTCGCTAGAGCCCTGTCAATGGGGATGAAACTGCCAGCATTCAAAGGGGATACTCACGGCAGGATACACCTTGATGAAGCAGACATACATCTTAACTTTTGCTTATATCATCAGAAGATCGCACATCCTACTGAAGAGTGCAATGCCTTTAAGAACTAGTGGCAAGGATATGTTGCCCACCGACAACACGTCCAGCGAATAAAGCGCAAGGCTCGTCGGGAGCAGAAAAACGTGGCAGATGAGTGAGAAGGAACAGCCGGCAACTTTCATATGGTTAACTATGGGGGATCGCAAGTTCTCACCTTCGGGAGCCACTCTGACGAAGAAATGAATCTCGGCCCTCTCTTCAAAGAATCCACCTCAGGAAAAGAGGAAGAACCGAAGAGCTGCGAGAACATCCAACTGCGTAGTCGCACGCTCCCTGAAAAGAATCTCGGACCCGCCAACCGTGGATCAAATAGAAAAGATAAAGGGAAAGAAAAAGTCCCTGAAGATATTGCCCTAGATGACCAAGTCGTTAAAGAGCTAGCAGCCAAGGACCCGCCTAAGAAAAGTAAGGTGGATTACAACGTTCTTGCATACCTGAGAAAGATACCCTCGCAGCTCAGCATTCTTGACGCCCTTCTGCTATCCAAAGAGGCGAGAGATTCTTTGATCAAGGCACTGTAAGAGCCTAAGCAATTCCAAGCTTTCCTAGCCGAGGAAAAGATGAAGGATGAGCTGAAAGAAGTGCACACAGCCGATATCACCTTTGGCGATGAAGATCTCCTCCTCGGGACGTGCGAGCATAATCGTCCCCTTTATATCTCTGGATATTGTCATGTCATCAAAATAGGAAAAATCCTGGTTGACAATGGGTCCTCCGTCAATCTCTTGAATGTAAGGGTGTTGAAAGAAATCTGCATGAGCGTTCAACACCTCGCTCGGGATAAGATCACTATCTCCGGGTTCAACTCCCAGTCATCACGGACGCTTGGGTCTGTAATATTGACCCTACGCTTTGGGCTGCTTGTCACGGACATCAAGTTTCATGTCATTGACGCTAAGACATGCTACAATGCTTTGCTCGGCAGGCCTTGGTTACACGAGTATAACATCATCCCTTCTACACAACATCAGTGTATGAAGTATTTCAAGGATGGTCTCGAGTACACTGTGACGGGGGAGTTGAACCCATTCTCCGTGAACGAAGTCCGAAAGTACGAAGATGCAAAATACTTCCTGCCTGATTTTGAAGACACAGAAAGATGTCGCAAACCGGAGGACAAGAACAAAGCTATCACCACTATTCCGGTCTTTGGGAGTGACACCGAGGACGAAGAAGAAATAGTTTATTCAGGTCCGCCCCAATACAACAAGTCGGGACCGTCCACCCCTATATTGATCTTCTGCAGTGACTCGGAAGATGAAGTCGATGCAGTATTTTCTGTTCGGCCGTCAATTCAGGCCTTTGCTGATGATGATCGGAGTTTGCAAATCGCCATGGTTCCGCGGGAGCATTATAAAGAGCTCGATGCACTTAATGCCTATAGTGTGCAGGAACTACAGACATTCTACGTCCCTCCCAGGCGAAGAGATGAAAAGGCGATCCTATTCTACCGATCCGGGGAAACCAAAGTGGAGAAAGAAATCTAGCATGGCGCGGATTCTACACTTGACAGGCTCCAGCCCATCCGTTTGCCCAGATATTACACAGACGGACTAAAAAGACTCTTAAGACGCCAAGGTGTGCCCCTTAAGCAAACTGCTCGACAAGCATGGTTCTATAACAGGATCTGGAACGTTCCCGGAGCTCAACGAAAGTTGCCTAACGGGAGAATGGAAACGACCGGGCTTGGATATGTTCGATCCAAGAAACGGGAGCTATTCCATGACTGTTACGTCATACATGACTTCGATGAAGAAGGAGATGCTCTGTGGGAATATGCAAACCCTGAGCCAAAACGAGAGCCCCGTCATGAAAATGCCAAGTCCGTCGTTCGAAGAACAAATGGACAAGCTTATAAGGAAAGCAAGTCAAAAGGTTCGAGACGATCGTAATCGCGAGATGGACATTTACGAGAAAGCCAGAACACGGCGCCTCCTTCAACAGGCTACGGAGAATGATGATACCCTTCGTCGCCAACCCATCACAAAGAAGACCCGGCGCAGAGGCAAAAATAAACCCAAGAACAGTAAAAGCGTTCAACAGCGACAAGGCGGGTCCAAGAAACCACGTGATCGGGAATTGAGCAGCCGGGAGCCGTCTCTTATAAAAAAGATGGGTCGAGAATATTCTTTCCCCCAAGACAAGACGAGGAAGATACTCTATCTTTCCCTAAAACATCAGATGATTACCCTCCCGGAGTCCAAGCACCCCGAGCAAGCAGGTGAAGTTAATCATCCAGATTATTGCTCCTATCACCGAGCAATAGGATATCCTCTCAAAGACTGCTTCACATTCAAAGACTGGGTCGAAGACCAATACTAACTCGGTAAGTTTACTCTATCCAGCAGCTGGAGGGTAACCCCGCCGCAGAAGCATGAACCGAAAGCCACGTATGCAGCGAAAGTAGAACTAGATCAACATCGATCCTGGAAGCAATCTCGGACCTGCCATGTGATAACGCTGTCAGAAGAAGAACCTGAGAATATGGAAGACCTCCCCTGGTGCTTCAAAAACAATGAAGGTGAGGTAATCTCAGAGTTTCCACCAGCGCCAAAAGAGCTGGAAGATGGGATACATACTACTGCAGATAACCTCAGAAAATCAACTTGGGGACGGCAAGTAACCCACGTCCGACATTCGTCAGTGAACTGTTGTCTGAAGAAAGGGTGGCTGCGCTAAAAGACGTGCTCATACAATACAAATACTGCTTCGCATGGAACTATTCCGAGATGCCAGGATTAGATCCGGAGATTGATGTGCACAAATTGGCGATATCTCCAGACATCAAGCCGATTAAACAAGCACCGAGAAGAATGAGGCTCGAGCTTGAGATGAGCATCAATGCCGAGGTCAAGAAGCTAATCGACTTCGACTTCATCCAAGAGGTTCAGTACCCTGACTGGATCGCCAATATCGTCCCAGTGATGAAGAAAAATGGGACGGTGCGCATATGCGTAGATTTTCGGGATCTCAACAAAGCTTGCCCGAAAGATGACTTTCCAGTACCAGTCACCAAGATGATGATAGATAATACGTCCACTCACGAAGTTTTCTCTTTCATGGACGGCTCATCAGGATACAATCAGATAAAGGTGCATCCCGAGGACCAGAAGCATACCGCTTTCCGGACTCCTCTGGGCATATTCTGCTACAAGGTGATGCCCTTCGGTCTAAAGAACGCCGGCGCCACCTATCAGAGGGCCATGACAAAGATTTTTGATGACCTTATACATGAAATCGTCGAATGCTATATTGACGACCTTGTGGTGAAAAGCAAATCATACGAGGAATATTTAGAGCGTTTGAAGATCGTGTTTCAGCGCCTTCGGAAATACAACTTGAAGATGAACCCTCTCAAATGTGCATTCGGAGTTTCCTCAGGCAAGTTTCTAGGATTCGTCGTCCAACACCGAGGCATCGAGATAGACCCATCGAAGATCAAGGCGATCATGGAAATGCCTCCGCCAAGGACTCTCAAGCAACTGCGGTCTCTCCAAGGAAA